>CM071681.1:28419391-30819391 GCA_036553675.1 Solanum okadae
GACTACAACCGGAAGACCAACTTAAGCATGCAAAAGCTTAAAAAACTGAATTAATTTCAATAATCTCAACTTTGAAATAATCTGAACAATGCTCAATAGATAACTCAGAGTTTGTAAAAACAACTCAAGGAAGATACATACTAAAAACTACTCAACTTTGTTTATCTATGAAACTTCTACTATTATAGAAGGTTATCGGGGAAAGACCCACGACATATCAAAACTACTTATTGTAAGATAAAGGTGAAGTCCTCCACAATGTAAGAAGGCATCACCAAAGCTGATTGGCATATCCCATGACCTCAATGAAACACCTGTTGATGATCCTGGATACCTATATCTGCATCATGAAATGATGCAGGCCAAATGGCTAAGTACATGGAATGTACGAGCATGTAAGGGGAATTCTAAAGCATAAACATAAGCTTGAACTTGATAAAAAGGAAACATACTTACCTTTTCTCAACTCACTCAACCAAACTCAACTCAACAATAAGATACTCAACTCAAAGATTAAATACTCAACTAAAAGATTAGATACTTAACTCAAAGATTAGATACTCAACTAAATGATATGATACTCAACTCAAGACAAAGCGACAATAAAAGATGCGATATACGAAAAGCTTTTAGAATAGTAGATAGCAACTCAATGTATTGAAGAGTACAATAATAAGTTTGTTTAGAAATTATTTTAAAAGACTTCTTAAAATAGGGTTCACGCCGAATTATTGACGTGAACGACTCAATTCAAGGTTTTCAATAACCATATATATAACTTAATACTCAGAACTCAAGAACTTCAATGATAATACTCATTTCAAGAATACTCAACTCATAGGGTTCATGCGGAATTATCGGCATGAACAACTCAACTCAAAGACTTCATAATACTATTCAACTCAAGAATTCTCAACTCATAAGGTTCATGCAGAATTATGGGAATGAACAACTCAACTCAAGGTCTTCATGGGTAACATGTAATAGTCCCATGATTAGGAATATAATCTCAAAGGGATTAGGAACTCAATACTCAAGACTTAGAAGTTGAAGATACTAGTCCTCTCAATGATACTCAACTGACAGAGTTCAGGCGGAAGTTATCGGCATGCACGACTCGACTCAAGGGTCAAAACAACAATATGGAATTCATGTATACGACTCTTTTCATTCTTATATTTAATTTCTCAAAACTTAGCTCAAATCCATAGTTGATCTCAAAGAATTCACGATTGAACTCAAAGACTTTCTTAAACTCTACTCTTAACTCTCTCTTGAATTTGAATTATGAACTCAAGAGTTATGCTTCATGATACGAAGGATCTCTTGATTTTAATGTAGATTTATGAAGACGTTCCCCTCATTCTTATACTAACTTTATCGAGTCTTGAAACAAGTTATTTGAAGTTGTAGAAGACTCCTCAAAAAGACTTCCTCAAAATGTTTGAAAGAACTCTCAAGAATTAACTCTTAGCTCTACCATGAATTTGAATTATGGATTCAAGGGTTATGATCTCATGTTATGAATGCTCTCTCGATGTTTCGACGTACCTTAGAGTATAGAAATCAATTAGAAAACATAGGTACGATTCGAGGGAACTCAAACGAAAAGAAGTGGGAAAGGGTAAAGGACCTGGCGAACCTGGTGAACCTTGAGTATTGAGTGGCGTGGCGCCCAGAGCCAGAACTACAGAAGAAAAGTCATGGCGCACTGAGTGGTGTGGCGCCGCAGAGCCAAAACTACAGAATGAAAGTCATGGCGTGCTGAGTGGTGTGGAACCCCAGAGCCAAAACTATAGAAGGAAAGTCGTGGCATACTGAGTGGCATGGCGCCCCACCTATTTTCCTAGAAAACTTGATGAAATTTGTTACTCGTTTTCTAACCCCAAATCACCTTTAATCGAATGATTTCATCCCCTATCACTTAGATTTGAATACCCAACATGAGTGTACAAGAATCTACTAAAAAACAACCTGAAAATTCATACGATAATCTCAAGAACTCATCAAAACCTCAAAAATCAAGATTATGAAGGAAACTTCAACAAGACTCATAAAGTACTCAAATCTCTTACTTTCAAGAACGAAATTATGCTAAATTAATCATGTTTGGTGCCTGGGTGAACGAACCCAATGCTATGTGAACTCACATAACTCTTAGGGATCAGAACCATGGCGCAAATCCGCAACAAAACTCAAGAATCTTGACGAACGCTTTGAACCATTCCTCTTTTCTCCTCTTTTCTCTTCTTGGACTCTCTTCTAAAACCCTAAGTATATTGGGGATGAATGAAACTTATTCTAATATGTTTATACCCCTAAATGATTACTAAAACAAAATTGAATCTGATTGGGTAAGGAAAAGACCAAAATACCCCTCATATTCTCGGGTAACTTTCCTTAAATGGACCCTCTGACTTCAAAAGGGCATATCTCACTTATAACGAAAGTTGGAAAGGTAATTCAAAGACCTTTCATTTGATATCTTACGGGCTACCTAACTCATCTTATACCGAAAGTTATGGTCGTTTGAAGTTGACCCAAAACATAGAAGAACTTAGTAATGGCTTGAATGAACTCTCTTTAGTTCTTCTTGAAACTCAAGGTGCTACATTTATTGACCTTATCACTTAAGAAAATTTTACATTGCTTGATAAATCTTACTCATAACAAAGGATGGTTTGTGTCTTAGTTAAATATTTTTTTGGGGAGTTACAATATCTCCCCCTTGGGATCATTCGTCCTTGAATGACAGCTGGACTAGGTATGGAATGGGGTTTCTCTTATTATCTCTTCCATAACAACTAGAATTTATCCGCATTACTATTCAGAAAAACCTAAGGACTCTCTGTTAGATATTTCTCATAGAAAAACTTTATCCTCTTTTTCCTCTTCATTTATAACCTTAGATGAAATTATCTCACCATCACTATCTTGATAAGAATATCAACCTTCTTCTTCTAGCATTACTCCACTACTAAAAACACCTCTGAAAAGACATCTCTCATACTCTTTGGAACTCATTACTATCTTCTTCTCAAACACTTGACTTGATTTCTTATCTTATCATCTCCCCCTTAGGTTTAAAGCTGACACTTTAGAGCTCTGTACTTATTCCATCATCTCTAAACTGGTCTACATCCTCTTTTACTCTAACACTCGGGAGAAGCTTATCTCATGAATACCAAACTCTCCATAAGCAGGTACTAAGACCTCTTTCTAAGGTGTATATCTTAACCTCTTCTTATTACATACCCTCTAGGTACACCTCTTAATGCTCTTTTTACTCTTGTGACTTATCCACACTTCACTGCTCCTTATCTAATGGTTAGGGTCTCTCACTTTCACCACTCATATTTATTACAGCTAGCATCTAAATTCCTCACTTAATCTATGTCAAGACAAAAATCATCACTCTCATGTTTCCATTCTTTTAACCATGATGTTCATCTCAATTCAAGCATAATGTTTATTACTAAACCTAAATATCAATACGATTGCTCGCCTACTATACTATACCTCATTACTTAATCAGTTCTATAACTGATAACGTTCAAATATACTTCTTGAAACGAAATATAAACGATAGCATGTAATATATTTACCCAACTATGAGTCGGAGTCGATCCCACAGAGAATATGGAAGAATATTGTCAATAGCAAAATATTTAACTCGATAGTCGTTACATAATAATGGGGGGATTTAATTTGAAATAAAATAAAAAACAATAAAAAGATAGCTCTGAACTAAGTATTTATTTATATTCAGATTATTAAAAGTAACTAGGAATGTGTTCCCCATAGGCTCATAACGCAGTAATCCTAATAATAGTAATCATTTTCTAGTGTATCACATGCAAAGTGATAAGTTAGGTATCTCTAAATCCTTGGTCCGGCATCTAGAGAATTTCACCCCGCACCTTGGTCCGATTACGTGTGTATAATTTACTAACCCTTACCTTTACCTCATATTAGACATCATAATCGATGTTTCTCTTAGTTATTACTTCGCACCCATCGACACTAGCCTATTAGATAGTATCACACCAAATATATGTTGATAATTCTTTTCTTGTTGATTACCTCCTTGGTCCGGCAAGTAGCAACAAGGCGAGTTCTAACGTTTGCAACCGCTAAAAAGACTTTTAAACGAAAGAATTATCAATGCATGCTTGAACACTATTCAAGAATTACTTAGTTATTATTCATACTTTGTTAATCACTTATGGTTCCCACAACCCTAGTAATGAAATTTAGCTACTCATTATCTCAAAACCACAATCAAAATTTATTAAAATAAATATGCTTGTGTTAATCATAAAAAAGTTAAGAACAATAGCTAAACTATCTTTTATTAATCACGAATACAAATAAATAATAAAGGAGAATAAAGAATAAACCACAATTCTCCGGCCTCCACGGCGGCTCTTCCAAAGTTCCTAAGCTAGAAGAAAATTTATATTGTGTCTTGTATCTTGGTTCTTCACTTCCCTAAAGAATAATTTTTCATGTCCTATTTATAGACATAGAAACCCTAAATAAAATAATTAAGTTCAAGACAAATTAGGAAAACAAAACCCAATTAAATTGGGTTTCCAATTGCTCGCTGGATTTCTTCAAATTGTTGGCGGCAGAGGGGCGGTTACGTGGCAGCAGCGAGCCAAATTCAATTTGAATTGGCAATTCGTTCACATTGGCCTCATATGTATAAATATATTATTTTAATAAATTTAATCCATGAAGCTGTCTATTTGATTTTCTTCTTCAACTTTCCATCTTTAATTCGTTTTAGCTCCAAACTTCATTTTTTCACCAATTTAATCCTACACATAAAATACACAATTTAGTACAATCCATAAAATTTATGCTAAAAAAGGTCAAATATAAATAATAAATATGAGGAAATAATGATTAAAAATATGTATTTTTAGCCTCACATCAACACCCCACACTTAAACTTTTGTTCGTCCTCGAGCAAACATTAAAGCTCATCCCAAAAAAATTCATACTAGCAGTGTCATCACTTTGGTTAATACAAACAATTAGGCCATGTACCAATTTCAAAACATCAAGTAGACTTCTCAATCATTATGCAAGTCATCCAAATAAACAACAAACCTCCTAACCTCGAGGAAGGACTTTGAACTCATCAAATTTAAGTTTGCTCTCCTACTCTCATCAAAGAAAGTTAATAACATCACCTATCTATCATGAAACAAGTGCCCTCACAAGAAGAAATAGTCCACACACTCAAATCAAAAGATTGAATATAAATTAAGGACTTCGCATCAAAGAACACTCTCACACTCACAAAGAGAATTCACATGTATGCACAAAGAACCATATGCTTGCCCATTATGTACATCTCCACTAATTAAGCATGCTTGAATAGAATCGAATAAGACTTTAACGGGTTGTAATGTAGGCTAGGGGATGGGTAGGAAAACTATATAATAGTGACTTACACTTCCTTAAGCACTTTGCAATTTTAGACTTCATCACCCATTATTTTCTTCTCTTTATTTTCAGCCCTCTCTTCAACAATTATTTCACAAGTAATTCTCATCCTCTCAAGAATATTTCAATCACTTTTTAAAAAGTTTTCCTTCATAATAGCCACCCTCAACTTACATATTTTACATGCGTTAAGGTGCACAATGCCCTTGGAAGGACCAGGGCCATTATCAAGGTAACTCTTTTTTTTTTTCATGTCACTCTTTTTTTTCATATCACATTCTTTCAAAGAGGACTTTTAAGAACCTTGTAGCTAACTTTGATTACCTTTTCACTCAACCATCCCTATTTCTCAAAATTGATAATTAGAATAAGTCTATGCTATAATGCTCAAGGAAGCAAGGTGCAAAAACTAGGGATTCAACAAAATAGTCAAGGGCAAAATATGGCTACCAATAAAAGGCTACAGGCTCAAAAGGGCTAACTAGTGATAAAATATCTGAAAATGCTAAAATTTATCAGACAAAGCAAAGAAAGCCTATTATCATCTCCTAAACAAAGCAACACTTTTTATTTCGCTTCAATAACATGCAGGGCAAGTTCTAGACTAAGATGCAAAACATGGAATAAACAAAATCTCACCACACATGACACAAGTATCAATCAAGATGGATCAATTCCACTTCTAAGAGAGACATGATCATAACAAACCACAAAATAAAATAAGCTATATACAAAGTCGCAGCCATGAACCTAGATGTCAAAAAGTTTGCAATTTCACTAGCATTCAAGCATTCACAAGAAAGTGCTACTCAAAAATTAGGCCCAAATAGTAAGTATCACATAACTCAAAAGGCTTTTTTTCTTTTCTCAAGAAAAAAAAATAAAAATAAAATTTATTCCTAAAATAAAATAAATAAATAAAAGACACTCGGTTCAAAGGGACTATCCTCAGGAAAAGAACCGAAAACAAAAGCCAAGGAACCCATCCTAAAAAAAAAAACTCAATAAAAAAGTAAAAACTAGAAATTATTTTTCCACCCCACACTTAAAATCATGCTTTGTCCCCAAAGCAATTTATAGAAAAGAGAAGAAGAAGAAGGGTGAGAAATACTCCCTTGGGCCCTCTATGGCCTAGCTAACAACATGTTTTTTTTTTCCTCCTTGCATCAAGGGTCGTCACCCCACACTTAAGCTCAAACATGCTCTTTTCCTTCAATAATTTTTTGGGTACTCAGACTTCCCCTAATCTGCAAAAACACGAAAACAAAAAAAAGTGATACTAATAAAATAAAAATAAAATAAAATAAGAAGTTACACTACTAATTGGGTTGCCTCCCAATAAGCGCTTAATTTAACGTCGCGGCATGACCCCATCAATTTTACTATTTTTCCTTCCACTTTGAAGATATGAATTGCACCCCTAATTTTGCATCAATTTTTCTATTACGTTCAAGTGGTGGTGGTACAAAAATAAAAGTCCCAAGCAATAGATATCGCATTATGCGCTTCTTGGATCCTAAGTGAGGAATGTAATTCTCCGATATTGGAACAATAAATTCAAGAATATAGAAACAATTTTCCTCCTCCATACACTCTTCTATAGGCTCAGATGACTCGATTAATTTCTCATCATCTAAACATAATGTGGAAAAATGATTAGAATGAGGTCTAGTGCGCCCTAACTTATGAATTATTTTATTATTTACACCCTCATATTTACACATACTAGAGTTTTTAAAAATAATGTTATCTACTTCATTACATAACTCTAGTGCACTCTTCTCAACAATGACAACATCAATAAAAGTATGATCAAGCAATTGGCCCTCAACCTTTAGCTCTTCAAGTTGACTTATAAGTATTTTTTCTTCCTCAGACATATTATTACTAAATTGTTGGGTGTCATTTAATTTAATCTTTCACTCAACTCAAAATTTACTTTCTCGAGATCCCAATAATAGGTATCTTCATCAATCATGCACTTAAATATTGATTTATAGCACAGTATCAATAAATCTTCTATGTCCCCACACAACTTATTTTGTTGAGAAAAAAATAGCTTATAAGAATCCAAAATGTCAGAAGTACAAAAATTACAAGAACACTTAACACTACATACTTTTTCAGATGACATCTCAAGAAGAGTAAAACATATAATAAACAAAAGTAAATTAAAAAAAAACAAATGAAAGGACTACAAGTCAAAATATATACTAAAGACAATTTCTAAGCCATATTCCCCGGCAGTGGCGTCATTCTTGATAACGTTAAAATATACTTCTTGAAAAGAAATATAAACGATCGTATGCAATATATTTACCCAACTATGAGTCGGGGTCGATCCCACAGAGAATATGGAAGAATATTGTCAATAGCAAAATATTTAACTCGATAGTCATTACATAACAATGGGGGGATTTAATTTGAAATAAAATAAAAAACAATAAAAAGATAGCTTTGAACTAAGTATTTATTTATATTCAGATTATTAAAAGTAATTAGGAATGTGTTCCCCATAAGCTCATAACGCAGTAATCCTAATAATAGTAATCCTTTTCTAGTGTATCACATGCAAAGTGATAAGTTAGGTATCTCTAAATCCTTGGTCCGGCATCTAGAGAATTTCACCCCGCACCTTGGTCCGGTTACGTGTGTATAATTTACTAACCCTTACCTTTACCTCATATTATACATCATAATCGATGTTTCACTTAGTTATTACTTCGCACCAATCGACACTAGCCTATTAGATAGTATCACACTAAATCTATGTTGATAATTCTTTTCTTGTTGCTTACCTCCTTGGTCCGGCAAGTAGCAACAAGGCGAGTTCTAACGTTTGCAACCGCTAAACGAAAGAATTATCAATGCATGCTTGAACACTATTCAAGAATTACTTAGTTATTATTCATACTTTGTTAATTGCTTATGGTTTCCACATCCCTAGTTATGAAATTTAGCTACTCATTATCTCTAAACCACAATCAAAATTTATTAAAATAAATATGCTTGTGTTAATCATAAAAAAGTTAAGAACAATAGCTAAACTATCTTTTATTAATCACGAATACAAATAAATAATAAAGGAGAATAAAGAATAAACCACAATTTTCCGGCCTCCACAGCGGCTCTTCCAAAGTTCCTAAGCTAGAAGAAAATTTATATTGTGTCTTGTATCTTGGTTCTTCGCTTCCCTAAAGAATAATTTTTCTTACCCTATTTATAGACATAGAAACCCTAAATAAAATGATTAAGTTCAAGACAAATTAGGAAAACAAAACACAATTAAATTGGGTTTCCAATTGCTCGCTGGATTTGTTCAAATTGTTGGCGGCAGAGGGGCGGTTAGCTATAGACATGTGGCAGCAGCGAGCCAAATTCAATTTGAATTGGCAATTCGTTCACATTGGCCTCATATGTATAAATATATTATTTTAATAAATTTAATCCATTAAGCTGTCTGTTTGATTTTCTTCTTTAACTTTCCATCTTTAATTCGTTTTAGCTCCAAACTTCTTCATTTTTTCATCAATTTAATCCTAGACATAAAATACACAATTTAATACAATCCATAAAATTCATGCTCAAAAAGGACAAATATAAATAATAAATGTGAGGAAATAATGATTAAAAATATGTATTTTTAGCCTCACATCAATAACCTTCTAAAAGATATGACCCTCTCAAAAAAATCATAAGCCTAGCTAAGATCTATAACTTTATGAATACCCTGTGCTTCTATTCAACACATATATTTAGCCTCCTCTAACACGATGGGACATCAATATAAACTTTATTCTAGTTAAAAATATATACTCTATCTCATCTTGACTAGCAACTCTTACTCTACCTCCTATCATGAGATCTTCACAACTTATCACTTCTTAGTTTACCCGTAAGGGAAAACTCCTCGCCAATAACTTATTGGGTGCATGACTGTAATAACATAGCTTGTCTCATCACTATCTCCCTTTTTAGATTACTAAACCTCTGCATACTTTCCTCTAATTATGGGCTCTTTCACTACTACTGCTCATGATCTCGTAACTCATGTTACATTTTCAGGTGAAAAGTATTACCCAAGCTTTAAACATACCATCCTTTTAAAGGTCTTAGCTGAATAAGGTTTAGGGAAGAGTGTACAACTCGCTTTTACTCAAATGCACTATTCATATAAACATGAGCGCATTCCTCTAAATCTCAACACTTAACTCACTCATGGGCTTCTCTCAAGCCCCTCTGGAATCTCATGACTTCCTCAAGACTCTTGCTAGTAATAACTCATCCATAAGGATCTTGAGATTTACTTTTTAACCACTTTTAGTATGAGGGGTAGTCAAATGAAACTGAGAAACATATGAGCATGAATAAATATGTATGACTTAGCTCTATTGCACGATTAAGAGCATGAAAGAAGGGAAACTTTCTTAAATGTTTGTACTCCCTCATTTATAGAAGGGGGGGGGGGTCCTCATAACCATAAAAAAGATCCCACTTGACACGACTTCATAGAAATCCTAGGACACATGAACTCTGTGCTCTGATACCAAGTTTGTCACGACCCGAGTCTACACATTGGGTGTCCGGCACTCAAGAACTATTGTTGGTCCCCAAGCGAACCCTCATCCTGGCTGACTACAAGCGAAAGACTAACTGAACCATGCAAAAGCTTAAAAACTAAATTAAATTCAATAGTATAAACTTTGAAATAATCTGAAAAATACTCAATAGATAACTCAGAGTTTGTAAAAACAACTCAAGGAAGATAGATACTGAAAATTACTCAACTTTGTCTATCTATGAAGCCTCTACTATTACAAAAGGATATCGGGACAAGACCCACGACATCTCAAAACTACTAACAGTAAGTTAAATGTGAAATCCTCTAGAATGTAAGAAGGCATCACCAAAGTTGACTAGAATATCCCATGACCTCAACGAAACGCCTGTTGATGATCCTGAATACTTGTATCTGCATCATGGAACAATGTAGGCCAAATGGCTCAGTACATGGAATGTACGAGCATGTAAGGGGAATTCAAAAGCTTAAATAATAGCTTGGACTTGATAAAAAGGAAACATACTTACCTCTTCTCAACTCACTCAACTAAACTCAACTCAAGAATAGGATACTCAACTCAAAGATTAGATATTCAACTCAAAGATATGATATTCAACTCAAAGGTAATCAACTCAAGATAAACCAACAATAAAAGATGTGATATATGGAAAGCTTTTAAAATAGTAGATAGCAACTCAATGTATTGAATAATACAATAATAACTCAGTTTGTATGCAAGGATACAAAATAACTCTGTTTGTATATGAAAGTACAAAATAAACTCTGTGTATATAGGAATACAAAATATCTCTGTAGGAGTTTCTCTAATAGACAACCATCACTATGAGCCATATGATGATACAACGTCTCGCCCACACTAACAGAACTGTCCTATACTTTGCCATGGTATAAGACCTACTCAGTAAGTGGATCCACTAGTCTATGCTAAAAAACATTAAGGAATAATCTAAAAAGTATGACCTGTTCTACCCACGTTGGCTACATGGTTTATGGGGCTGTGAGTTATGTGAACTCTCCCCTATATCGGTGTTAAATTCTACTCCCAAAATATACTAGCTCATATATTTAAAAACATAAGTCTTTCTGAGGTTTGAGATTATTACTCAAAAATATTTCTCTTAAAATAGATGGTACTAAACACTTGCTCAGAAGTTCTTTTGGAAATCTCAGTTTCCTCCTCTTTTAAATGTGAAAACATTTACTCTTGGGAATACTTAGTTCCCATATATTCATTTTGAAAAAAATGAGCTCAACTGTACTCTTTCTCAAACTCAACTGCTCATGTCTTAAAACAAGTTTAGAAAAATTTGTCAAAGACTTCTCAAAATAGGGTCCACCCTTAATTATGGACGTGAAGGACTTAATTCAAGGTTTTCAATAACCATACATAGAATTCAATACTCAGAACTTAAGAACTTCAATGATAGTACTCATTTCAAGAATACACAACTCAGAGCGTTCATGCGGAATTATGGGCATGAACAACTCAACTCAAGGACTTTATGATAGTACTCAACTCAAGAATGCTCAACTCATAAGGTTCATGCGGAATTATGGGCATGAACAACTCAATTCAAGGACTATATGGATAACATGTAATAGTCCCATGATTAGGAATATAATCTCAAAGGGATTAGGAACTCAGTACTCAAGACTTAGAACTTGAAAATACTACTCCTCTCAAAGATACTCAACTGATGGAGTTCATGCGAAAGTTATAGGCATGAATGACTCGAATGAAGGGTCAAAACAACAATATGGAATTCATGTATACGACTCTTCTCATTCTTATACTTACTTCCTCAAAACTTAGCTCAAATCAATAGTTGATCTCAAAGGATTCACGATTGAACTCCGAGACTTTCTTGAACTCTATTTTTAACTCTCTCTTGCATTTGAATTATGAACTCAAGAGTTATTATTCATGATATGAAGGATCTCGTGATGATAATGTAGAGTCATGAACACATTCTATTCATTGTAATACTCACTAGCTCGAGTCTTGAAACAAGTTATTAGAAGTTGTTGAAGACTCCTCTAAAAGACTTCCTCAAAATGTTCGAAAGAACTCTCAAGAGTTAACTCTTACCTGTACCTTGTATTTGAATTATGGATTCAAGGGTTCTGATCTCATGTTATGGATGCTCTCTTGATGTTTAGACGTACCTTAAAGTAAATAAATCAACTAGAAAATATAGGTACGATTCGAGGGAAGTTAAGCGGAAATAAGTGGGAAAGGGTAGAGTACCTGGCGACCTTGGCGTACTGAGTGGCGTGGAGCCCTAGAGCCAAAAGTATAGAAGGAAAGTCATGGCGTACTGAGTAGCGTGGTGCCCCAGAGCAAAAACTACAGAAGGAAAGTTGTGGCGTACTGAGTGACATGGCGCCCATAGCCAAAACTACAGAAGGAAAGTTGTGGCGTACTGAGTGGCGTGGCGCCCCACCTCTTTCCCCAAAAAACTTAACGAATTTTCTTACTCGTTTTCTGACACCAATTCACCTAGAATTGAATGGTTTCTTCCCCAATCACTTAGATTCAAATTCCCAACATTAGTGTAGAAGAATCTACTAAAAAAAACCTTAAAACTCATACGATAATCTCAAGAACTCATCAAAACCTCAAAAATCAAGATTATGAAGGAAACTTCAACAAGACTCATCAAGAACTCAAAAATCTTACTTTCAAGAATGAAATTACGCTGAATTAATCGTGATTTCCATGTGGGTGAACAAACCCAATGCTATGTGAACTCACATACCCCTTAGGGATCAAACCCACGGCGAAAATCCGCAACAAAACTCAAGAATCATGACGAAAGCTTTGAACCCTTCCTCTTTTCTCCTCTTTTTCTCTTCTTGGACTCTCTTCTAAAACCCTAAGCGTATTGGGGATAAGTGAAACTGATTCTAATCTGTTTAAACCCATAAATTATTACTAAAAATGAATTAAATCTGATTGGGTAAGGAAAAGACCAAAACACCACTCATATTTTTGGGCAACTTTCCTTAAATGGATAGGAGGATTTCAAAAGGGAATATCTCACTCATCCGAACTCAAAACTTAGCAAACTCGGTTGTGTTGGAAAGATAATTCAAAGAACTTTCATTTGATATCTTATGGGTCACATAAATCATCATGTACTGAAAATTATGATCGTTTTAAGTTGACCCAAAAGTTAGAAGAACTTAGTAATGGCTTGAATGAACTCTCTTTAGTTCTTCTTTGAAACTCAAGGTGCTACATCTAGTGACCTTATCACTTAAGAAAATTTTAAGTTCCTTGGTAAAATCTTACTCACAACAAAGGACTGTTCGAGTCTTAGTTTAACAATTTCCTGGGGTGTTACATTGAAGTATCATTATTTTTGTGAATTTTGTACCTGAACTATTAGGTGTCTATCTGTATTTCTTATTTTAACTATCTCACCAATTATTTATCAAAATACATGTTGAATTCAAATCTGATTAGACCAAGTATTTTAATACAATCAACAAAAAATGTGTGACAACTTAATTTACTCATAAAATTTTATGCACTTGGCCATATCTGACTCATTAGTTTCGAGATGTGTTATGATAAATATAATTGATGATAGATTAGATAGAAAACGCATTATGTAATAGTTCAAGTATAAAGCTCGAAAAAAAATAATACATCTAGTATTATTATTTTTACCATTATCTCGTACTTCATTAATTAGTCAACTCTTGATCCTTTTATTTTAATTTCATCTAGTTGTGTTTTTAAATTGGCAGAAAATAAATGGATTAAAAAGATTCTCAGTATTTGACCCTCTAAATTATTACTCTTATGTCCTATTGCGTAATTCAAGTGGATAATCAATACAACTAATTAATTTTATTTAATAATTCAAATTGGTCACAATATGGGTGAAAAATAGATTTAAATTATGGTAAATAACACCATTTATTTGACATTAACAAAGACTCGTTTTTTTCCCCAATTCATGTGACCCACTTGAATTAAAATTTGTATAATTCACAAAATTTATTCCAAAATAATAATCATAAAAATATAGAGTGAAAATAGGTTGAGATATTATATAGAGTAGGTGTGTAAATTTAGGGATGTCAATGATTTATAAAAAAAATAAAATTTACTGAGCAATTGAATTTTACCGAATCGATTTTATGTTTCTTCTTATAAAAATAAAAAGCAAAGACTTATATAAATTTATAACAGTGCTCAAATAACTAGGTAATATTTAAATTTTATAAAAAAATATAAAAAAATTAAAGCATACCAAATATATATATTATATCAAGTTTAAATAATTATTTTGTGTAGGGTCCAGGATGATGAAAATGACTATAAGTCAACACATATAATTCACACCTAAATCTCAACTCCAAATTAAAACTTATTATGCTACTCTTATACTGAAACTCGATCAATTAGTTCTTATAACATATTGAATAACTAGCTAGTTTCTTGTGTTTGTTTCAAGTCATATATATACTCTATAGTTTGAATATTTCTTTTGATTCGATGTTAAGAAAAAATATTCAAATTGATTGTTGATATAACGATAGTAAATATAGCAATTCTTAGCTTTCTTTTGACTTAAAATCATGATCTAGTACTAAAAAAAAGGTTAAATTGCGGGGGTTAAACCTATAATTTGCGCCGGTTAAAATTCTAGTGTATTTTCTATTCGAAATTAATGTATGAATATATTGTCACAACTAGCTAGATACATTTCCAAATTACAAATATTTCATGTTTGTTTTTTTAGTCATGATAAAATGTTGATGATAGTTTTAAGTAATAAAATCCCACACAAGACAATTTAGGCATAAAACTTCAAAAACAGAATGCTTTAAATTAAGTGTAGTTTTGACTGTTAATTTTTCTTCAACACAAAGTTAATAGAAGTAATGATAGATAATGTTTGTTGAATAATTGGTCCAAAAACATATATGTGATAATATCTAAATTAGTGATTTTCATGTATTTGACTGAAGAAATTTGAATTTTTAATCATTTTCTTCATATATAAGAGTAATTTGGAGGTTTTTCCCCAGATTTAACATTGTAATGCTAACCTATTTTGCGACTTACAGTATCAAGACCATGATCCCTTATAAATACCCAAAGGCTCAACATAAAAATCAATTTTTTTTAAAAAAACTTTGATATTATCATGAATCGTTATTACAGTAAAATCTAATCTATTTCTTATTTTTTTGTTTGTTGTCTAGTGACTAATTTACTGTGAAAATGGCATTGACATCTGATGATAAAGGTGAAAGTTAGCACAATATTTGCACGGAGATGGAGAATTCGAGACATCATTTGAGGGACATTGATGCTCATATACATGAGGCTAGGTTAATAGGCAAGTCTGGAATGTTTGCTTTATTGATAACAAGATGTGAGATTCTTTATTTGAAGAGAGAAGCTGAACTTGAGACTAAGTATATCATCTTTTATCGTAGGTACCTTTGATTGATAATTTATGTTTTCCCTTATAGGAAGATTATTAGAATTATCATGTTGTTAGTTGATTGTTGTCGAGAAAATAAGATCATAATATATGCAAGAGGATAAAATTTATTCTCTCTAAATGTGAAATCCTACACCTAAATGTTGTGTTTGTGTTAAAACATATGTATTATTTTGTTTTCTTTAATAATTGTCTTCACAAAATAGAGATAAAATTTGTGTACACACTATCGTGCATTCAGGCTCTAGTTTTTTTTATTACTATATGGTAGTTTTCTTGAAGAGAATAGCTAGCAAGTGCTCTGTCTTTCTCAATTATGTTGCATAGTTCTAATTTTGAGAGTAAAATAATTTAAGTTTAACTTTGAATTCAGGCATAAACTTTTTTTTAAAAAAAATGTATATATTGAAAACTATGTCAAAAATACAATAATTAAAATACTTGATAATTCAAGGTATTTGAAGGACTTAGAAAATAAAATGCGGTAAAAAAAACTTAATTAAATCTCAGAAATTCAAAAATGACACATAAATTAAGACAAAATTAAGCAGTATATAAACACTAATTTATTCAGGACAACATATTTAATGAGTTTGTCAATGTATTGTATTGTAGTTATGATATGTATTAATGTCTCTTTGGCATCTTGGTTATAATGGTTATGATATATATATATATACACTAGATTCACTGCACATGTGTTGCGCGTGTAGGTTAAGTCTTGAGATGCCTATACACGAGATATTTTATCTTTTATGTATATTTTAGGCTTTAAACATATCAATATGTATTTAATATTGCACTACGTCATACTAAGTGACTGGTCAATCTATTTTCCTTCTTGCTTGTTGGGCATGTAGTGACGAACGTCGTATTCTTAAATTGTTATTAGGCAATTTGTTAGTAAGTAATTGTGCACGAATTAACAATTTGTCCTCTTAGTTATGTCGTGTCATGAACTGTATGTTCCCTTTTAATATTTGAAATTCAGTGTACCTTATATTTGAATAACTTTATAGACACAAAAGTAGTGTACCCTATATTTGAATAACTTTATATACACAAAAGTACTAATGTCTTTTGTGGTAGCTGTATGAAGTTTTTCATATCATCTCCTCTTCCACCAAACCTAAGAATTCATCCAATATAATATTCATTAGCTATATTAGTGTTGTATGCTTTTTCTTGTTTGATTTCTTACAATTTTGGTATTAATCAAATCTCACCTAATATTTTCTTCTAGACAGTATTTCTTGTGCATGTTCTGGTGTATCAATCTGGTTGTTCAGTCATGACATGAACTTTTTTTGTTGGCATAGATATTCCTCTAGATAGTGCAACGTATAGTTTGCCATGCGAGAAAGCATATTGTGGTAGGTATACTCCTACATTTGATATCGTTTGACCTTTAGTTTTATTTATCATCATTGCAAAAACATAGACGTATTGGAAATTGTTTTCGAATAAATTTGAAAGTGTGTCCTTCATTTTCACGCGAGGTAGGGCGGGGATAGTTGTATTGTTGGAGTAAACACCTGGTTTGTGGCATATTGACATTTTGTTTTTTCTGCATGTATGACATTCTCGTCAAAGCCTCTACAAATCAACCATGTCCCATTGCATAAGCCATTTGAGAGGTCCAGTTTTCTCAGCAACATGATGGGCACATTTTATTTCAAAAAAAACCTAATGTGTAAAATAAAAAGAATCATCAATTGTTATGTATATGTAATTGTGTAATTCTTTTCTTCTCTTTTGTGCTATTCACAATAAGATAACTGTCAAAGTTAGGATGGATTAGACAACGTACCTATGCGGCGAAGTCCATTGGGCATTAAGTTGTTTAGGTATAAATACAAATCATATCTTTACTGAGGTCGATTCTATATGGTCTTGCACGCTATGGCCTAGTAAATATTTAGCCGCTTCAAATAGTATAACTCGGGCACGTTGTTCTCCACCACACACTTCAAGTCGTAAGAAGTATTTGTTTAAAAAGGGGAAGGGGGTGGTTATAGTTGTCTTGTTGGAGTAAACATCTGGTTTGTAGCATATTGACCTGTTTTTTTTGCATGTATGAAATTCTCGTCAAAGTCTCTACAAATTAACTATGTCCCATTGCATAAGCCATTTGATGGGTCCAGTTTTCTCAGCTGCATGATGGGCGCATTAACCTAATGTGTAAAATTAAAATAATCATCAAATGTTATGTATATGTAATTGTGTAATTCTTTTCTTCTCTTTTGTGCTATGAAGTGTCACAATAAGATAACTGTAAAAGTTAGGATAGATTAGACAACTTACCTATGTGGCGGAGTCCATTGGGTGTTAAGGTGTTTAGGTATAAATACAGTTCATATCTTTACTGAGGTTGATTCTATGTAGTCTTGCACGCTGCAACCTAGTAAATATTTAGCCGTTTCAAAAGTATAACTCGGGCACGTTGTTCTCCACCACACACTTCAAGTCGTAAGCAGTATCTGTTTAAAAACGGGAGCCATTTAAAAGTTAAAGTTGATTTGTTTTCTAATTAGTAAATGTAGAATCGAGTTTTTACTGAGTCTAACCTCAATTCATATTCTACATTCTCACTGTTGCAATTGTTACAAGATACAGTATGTTCTATAACTTTCACTTTGTTTCTGCAGTTTTTGCGAGATGAATACCATGACTTATCTTTATTCAGAGTCTCTAGAATTGTTGCTTGAACTTGTACACTCAATCTTGCGCATCGCCAATATACCATATTTGTGATTATATTTTGGATATTAAAATGGTTATTATTTTTAGAGAGTACAAGTATAGGATAGTATGTACTTGTGAATCAGCTAGCAATCCATCCATAATATATACCAATGGAACTTCTACGACTCTTCTCATTTCCTTACTTGGTGTTACCATAAAATCTTTATTTTCGGCCTTTACCATTTCACGTCTGTATTTTCGATGAGATAAGTTAACTGTATCACCCATTTTGAGTGAGATGTGCTTGGTGCAAAGGTTTTGGGAACTGAGGAATTTTAGTATGTAATACCCAACAATGGTAATAGAACAATTGTGTCCTTTTATAGAAACTTTAAAAGTAACCTGCCTACAATGCTAAAGTATAGTATGTACATTAGTTGTGACAATCGGGTTTAAATAACGTTGCATAACATATGTGTGATTAATGTAATGTATCAGGTCCGTGGATTTTGAAACTGTGGATTGATCAAGACGCTACTCATGGAAATAGTAGATATTTCGAAAGTGCCTACTGTGACAAGAGCTTGTTTCAAATTTGAAACAACAACTATACTTAGTTTATTATACAAACATTCAATAGTCAGTCCAATACTTTTATAGATTAGGATTCTAATGTCACGTAAGACAAGTATAGGTTTATCATCTTTCATCTTTTCTAGAAAAGCACCGTGATTTTCTATATAATCTTCTCATAGAGTAATAGTTATATGCTCCATGCTGGGTTATCAGTTAGAAGTGAAATGTCAATACTTCCCCATATCTCTATTTTGATGGTACTTTAGGCATCTTCAAAACATACTGCTCAATTGTAACAACTATCTCCCGTCTCTTACTATATTCTTTTTCAATGAGGGGATTCATTGAAACAAAAATGCAAATCAAATCTTAGAATAGGTAATGTAAATTAGTGATAACGATTACGTAATGGAGCATGAAATTAAATAACAAATTATTTGGGTGGACAGTTACTTAGAATAGCACAATTAGGTAATTTATCGACATGATCCAATGATACAAAGCCAACAGAGAATCTGCGTGTTGAAACCTTTATGATTGTGTTATCTGTAAATGCCAATTCAACTTCTTTATGTATGGAATAGTAGTTGGGATTGACGCAATCTAAGCGTCCTTTAGCAATGTAGTAACTCTTATTTGTTTTCAAGAAGTCCTTCCATGTGTCGATATGTTTATTTAATAGTGTTGCTTAAATTTTTGTACCTAGTGTTGTGCAAAGGGGTTGGGGTATAAGTACAATATACATGAACGATTAAATAATAAGGTAAGTAAAAGTGTCAATGTTATTACCTCTTCGTTAACTAATATTATTGTTCTAAAAGTCCCTTCATGCCTTGAATTCTTGTAAGGTATTATTGAACCCCTTCAAATCACTAAGACTCTCATCACCGAATTAACGGATTGTTTTTGTATCTTGTTTATCGGTACATTCCATTTTGCTAGTTCAATTTCAGTCGTCATGTGGGCTGGAGCTTGATGACTACCATTGGGAAATGAGAGCGACAACGTTAATTCTAGGTGTTACTGTGTATTAGTACCATTGATGAGGGCGGCAAATGGTCGAAATTTGCATGATTAGACAAAGATTTGATGCATAAAAGAGGGTATCATTAAGATGTAAAGTGTAGCTAAAATAAGGTTACAAGTAACATATATATGTAAAGTATGTGTTTATAATTGCCAGGGGACTATATGTGAGCAGGTGAACCAATAAAAGGCTATATAAGTAATGCTTCACGGGGAAGAAACAAAGTTGGTTAGTGGTGTAAAGTATGTGTTTACAATTGCCAGGGGACAGTATGAAAGCAGGTGATATAATAAATGTATATTTGCATTAATAAACAAATTTATCTCATAAAATTAGCTATTAAATAAATAATAAAAATTAAACGAATACAAACTTCAATTAGCGTTATTACAAGTCATATAAACTTTTCTTCGTCTAAAATACTGAAATATTAAGAAATAGCAAATAACTAAAACAAAAGGGCAATGTTTATATAGTAATTACTATTTTGAAGCAAACTTCCTAAGAGTCTAAATCACATAAGTAGCACTGATAAATAAAGTCATTCTTCTGTCTTGAGCATAAAAAAAAAATCATCCCAATTCTCTAAATATTGGAAAAAGATATTCAGAAGCATATATCTACATCACAAGAGAAATTGTTATCAAAATCAAATGAATTTAGACTACATCATGTTAACTTCATATATTGGAACATTACATACTAATGTATATATTAAGCAAAAAACTAATTACTATATCATAAAAAATATATTATTTTCGTCAAGTACTCGAGCTTATGGAATAAACCCTCTTAGGATAGAACGACTTACTTCATCAGAATACTGGTACCTCATATTTTACTAAACTTTGAACTCACTCATAGACAATAAATTACACAAAAAAATTTTAAAATGCTAGAAGAAGAAGAAGAGTAGAAGATTAGAAAAAAATGTGGCTGAAAAATGAGAGGAAGTCCCTCTATTTATAGTCAAAAAAGGAAACTATGAACAAATGTTTTTTGTGTCTTATATGAAAATCATAACCTTTTCGAGAAGTCACAACACTTTGAAAAAGTCACAACTTTTTGAAAAAGTCACAACTCTTTGGAAAAGTCACAACTTATTGAAAAAGTCACAACTCTTTGGAAAATTCACAACTCATCGAAAAATCACAACCCTTTGAAAAAGTCACAACTTATCGGAAAAGTCACAAGTCATCGAAAAAGTTACAACCTAAGTTAGGGATATTATAGTAATTTAACATTCAAGTTAGGAGTTCATGCTTTTAAGGTAATATAAATAAATAAATATATATATATATGCTAAATTTCTGAAATTTTGAAAGTATTTACCATAAAAAATATTAATTTAGAAAGCACACATTTTAAAAAAATGAAATACTTTAAATACTTTCAACCTTTTAGAAATTTGGGTAAACAAATTATTAGTCAAACCATAATAAAGTGTATGCAATCACATTAATTATTAATTGATGGTATATATACACGTTGTTTAATTTTAAAAGGTTCTTAATAATTGGTTATAGTAGATGATTACACCTAGAATAATTAAGTTGCCATGGTGTAGCGTTCATCAAAAGTTGCATAATTTTTTTGGGTATTTTGGCGCCAATTTACAAGAATTAGGTAAAAAAATATATTATTTTTCACGTGTTTTAACCTATAAATATTTTGGTGATATGGATTCCGGATGATTTCTTTGTGAAAGTTTTATGGATCCTTTCACAGGGAGTTGGGGAGCAGTGCATACAGTTTCATCATTTTGGACATTTAGGTGCTAATTTACAAAAAAAATACATGATTTTATGAGTTTTTCGTGTGTGTGTTAGCCCATGCATATTTTGATGATATGTCTTCTAGAATATTTTTTTTGTGAAACCTTTATGTAAACCGTTGTAGGGAGTTGGACGAGCAGTGTACAGTGTCACCATTATCACGCCCCGAGCCTACATCTTGGACACGACTAGAAATCGAGAACCATTACTGGCCCCAAGCGAACCCTTGGCCTGGCTTAACTCTTAGCGGAAGACTTTACTCAACATAAAATGTACTAAATTACAATCTTAATGGAACTGTCTCAATAGATAAACTCAGAATGTTTTAGAAATAAATATTCAACTAGTCAAAATGGAAACTCAAGTCTCAGACATCAAAAAATGAAATGAACAAGACTCATGAACTATGTCTATCTATCTATGAAGCCTCTAAATACTATGAGGGATGTCGGAACAAGGCCCGCTATCATCCTAACAAAACTTCATAACAAAACATAATATAAGGGTTCTTTGGAACCAAGCAAGCTCACCAAATGACTCTGGAACTCGACTAGATCAACGAAGCGCAGGATGTTGATCGTGGTTACATGTATCTGCATCATAAAAGATGCAGGCCAAATGATGTCAGTACATGGAATGTACGAGCATGTAAGGGGAAATCTAAAACAAGACATAAGCTTGAAATAGAAATAAAGAAACAACTTACCTCGTCTCAACTCAACTCAACTCATATCGATATAAAGCAGTGATAAAGATGCAACATAAAGAAAAACTTTTAAAATAGTAGACAGAAACTCAATGCATTTGAAAATACAATATAACTCAGTTTGAATATATAATGTGATGAGCAAGAGATTTGGACTCATTTGGGGGCTTGTTTATATAGATTTAGTGTCCTCAAATGCTTAATTTATGCCATAAATTGATGTTAAAGCCTTGATATTTAGGTATATGGATTAAGGAACAAAGAGAAGACACTAATAGGCAAAAAGGGACTAAACAAACAGAAGAAATGAAGAAAGGCAAGCCTAGTGATCGCCAAGTGGCTAATTTGACCACCAATGTTCCAGTGTGCCAGTCATGAGGGAAGAAACCAAGTCGGCGACAAAAAAGGGCAGTTGGCGAATCGCCGAGCGATTCCGCGATGCAAATGGAGATCGCCCAAAGTTACAGGACTTGAGGATGCTGAATGCCAAGTCAAAAAGGCTATAGAATAGAGCAATGGGTGGTTCGCCGAGTGGTTCGGAGAACTCGACTTACTTTGCCTAATGGCCCTTCGTGGTTTATTTTTGGCGATTATTAATTAGATTTTGAAGAGTTAATTTAATATGTTAACTTAGGCTGAATTGGTTTAGAATACTTCTCTCTTAAGTTTTTCAGAGTTTCTTAGTAGACTTGAAGGATTTTGGAGATTCAATTCGGAGATTTTGCAAATAAGTTACTGATTTTTTTAAATTTCGAGCATTGTAAAGGCTAAATTACTCTTACCTAATTGATGGCTAATCAATTTGGTAATCATTTTTACTCTTTTTTATGTTTGGCTAAAACCCAATTCTTGGGGTGTGATCATGTGATTATGGGTTGAATTACTTTATGGGTATTGTTAGTTACTAGTTTAAATTCTAGATTGAAGTTAGTTTAATCATTAATTGTGGTTCAATTTATGAATTGTAGTTGCAAATATAGTTCTATTTTTGTGTTCTTGGTTTGCTTGAGAGAGAGGTTTTAAAACTAAAATTATTGACTAATGATTTGTAAGTATTGGGTTGAGTTGGGTTCAGCTCGACAGAGTGAATCCTAAACCCAATCCTACCCATCTAGCTATAAAGAGTGGATGAGTTAAGGTGTGGGATATTCTTCATTGTCATGCTTGTTGATGTTTGAAAGAAATCACCTGATTCGCTATAGTTGTTCGAGAGAATGCTATCTCCCTTATAGTCTAGCCTACTCACTGATTTTTAGTTGTTTACTAGTAGTTTCAATTACCCATATAACAAATTTGCCTATATTCGATCACATCCCGAGAATTCCTCTCCGTATTGTTATTTCAAATTGTTTGTGACTGCTTTGTAGTTAATAATTGCAAACCAAAAAACCTCCCATTTGACATTTGTGGCAACCCTTTTAATTTGTTTCAAGTCTTTTTTGATAATCTCTATTCCTATAGCTCATTAAAACACGTTTGTACTTTCTAATTGAAGTTGAACACGTACTGCTCCCTGTGGGATTTGACCCCAACTCCTTGTTGGGTTTTATACTGACTAACGATCGTTTGCACTTATTTTTGGATGAAGTGTGCTTGAAATGTTAATCAAAATGGCGTCGCTGCCGGGGAGTGGTGTTGTTTAAAATTCTTTTAGTGAGGTTGAATTGTAATCTATTTATTTATAGTTGAATCTACTTATTTTTGTTTTTGGTTTAGTGTTGCTTGTGTTAAAACAGGGGAGGAGATGAGCCTTAACGGAAGTAATAGTAGCCAAGTCGATCACCAAGATGATGTTCGGACCTTAATGATGTCAATGACCCAAACGTCAATGACCCAGTCCAAGCGGGTGGTGTTGGAGCAATTCGTTTACCTCCAGCTGAAGGAAACATTGTTTTTCATATCACAAGCACCATGCTTCAGCTCCTACAACTGAAATGTTTGTTTGGGGGGCTGTTGATGAGTCCGAGATTTGGACTCATTTAGGGCTTTGTTTATATAGAAGTAGTGTCCTCAAATGGTTATTTTGTGCCAATAACTGATGTAAAACCCTTGATTTTCAGGTATATGGATTGATGAACAAAGTAAGGACACTAACATGCAAAAAGAAACAAAGAAGCTGAAGAGATGAAGAAGGGCGAGCCTGACAATCGCCAAGAGCACTCGGCGTGTCGCCGAGTGGCTCATCAGGCCGCCAAAAGTTCTAGTGTGCCAAACCCTGAGGAAAGAAAACAAGTCCGGAAGAGAAAGGAGTTGTTGGCGAAACGCCGAGTAGTTTTGCGATGCAGTATTAGATCGTCCAAAGTTACAGAACCTTGAGGATGCTAAATTCCAAGACAAAAAGGCGATGAAAGTGGCCAAAGGGCAGCTCGCCGAGTGGTTCAGCGAGCCTGACTTACTTTGCCGAATGAATCTTCGCAGCACATTTTTGACGACTATAAATACATTTTTGAACATTTGGTTTAGTATCTTAGCTCATAAATTTTGGAATACATTTTTAAGTTTGGAATGGTGAGAAAGTTTTCTCTAGTTTTTCTTAAGCATTAAAGTTTTTCACTTTTGAGAAATTGGAAATGGGTGTTTGAGATTCTTCGAATTGTAGCATTTTAAGGACGAATCTACTCTTACCCAATTGATGGATAACGAATTTGGTAACGGTTTTTACCTTTTTATGATGTCTAGCTAAAACCCCAATTCTTGGGATGTGATTATGTGATTATGGGCTGATTTAGTTTATGGGTATTGCTAATTGTTTGATTAAATGCTATTTAGAAGTGAGTTTAATCATTAATTGTGGTTTAATTTAAGAATTGTAGTTGCGAATGCAATTTTAACTTTGTGTTCTTGGCTTGCGAGAGAGAGAGGTTTTAGAACTAAGGTTTTTGATTGATGGTCAGTGGTGGTTGACCTGGGTTCAGCTCAAGAGAGTGAATCCTAAACACAATCCCACACATTCAACTCGAAAGAGTGAATGGACTAAGGTGTGGGGTGTTCTTATTTTGCATGCTTGTTGTTATTCGAGAGAAATGAACTTGATTCGGGGTAAATTGTTCGAGAGAATGTTTACTTCCACCATAGCCTAGCTTACTCATTAATATCTAGCTATTTACTAATAGTTGCAATTACCCATTTGTCAATATTAGCCTATAATCGGTCACATTCCAAGAACCCATCATATTATTGTTAATTTTCGTTAATTGTGACTGTTTGTAGCTGTTAATCAAAACTAAAACCCCTCATTTGACATTCGTGTCACCCCTAAATTTGAATGATGTCTTTATTCGATAACTTTTATTCCTATGACTGATTGGAACACGTTTGTACTTGCCACTTGAATTTGGAACACATGCTGCTCCCTGTGGGATTCGACCCCAACTCATTTAGTTGGATTTTATACTGACTGCTGATCGTTGACACTTAAAATTGGATGAAGTGTCCTTGAAACGTTAATCAAAATGGCGCCGCTGTCGGGGACTGGTGTTGTCTGAAATTCTTTTGGTGAAGTTGAATTTTATTCTTTTTTATCATAGTTGAATCTACTTACTTTTAGGTTTGGTTTGTATGTTGCTATTTAAAACAGAAGTAATGAGTGTCAAAAGAAACAATGACAACCAAGTGAACCACTCTCCGTTGAAGATGATGATTCTCCTGGATAATATCCTAAGCTTCCAGCACTCGGAAGGTGAGATGCTCCAGGAGTTGTGGCTGAGGTTTAAGACACTATTGCTTCAGTACCCATCTCATGAAATCCTAGATAAGATGCTACTGGAATGTTTCTACAGAGGTCTTGGTCCTGAAAATAGAGGAGTGGCTGACCAACTTTCTCTGGATGGTCTAATACAACAACCCTATGCAATAGTATCCCAACTCCTCGATCACATGACTAAGACCAACAGTGAGAAAGAAAAGGACCATAATTTAGCCAAACTATTGACTCAGCTGGATCTCTTGGTGAAAAAGATCATGGAATTGGAAATACTGTACAAAAAGAAAGATAGGTACATTCCCCTTCACGAGCGTAGAAATCCCAAGGAGTGTGAGGGTGGGCAGATAGAAGAGGTACTCTTACTGATTCATCACAATGAGGAAGAACACGACAAAATGTTAAAAGAGATAAAAGAGAATGTCTCGATGCTAAATCATATGACTGCTTCTCATTCCATGTTGATTCAACTACTGGAGACCCAAATGGGTCATATGTTGTCTCGTCTCTACCCAAGATAAGAAAAGGGGTTGCCTAGTGATACTATGGCGAACCCCAAGAATGAAGCAAGTGGGTACTTGCATCGTGCCACGACGTTAACTAAGGAGCTTCTTGGGAGGAGCCCAAGTTTTTATTACTTTATTTGAATTTCGGAATAACTTGTGTTAATTGTGCAGATTGAAGTGTAGAATGTGTTTGAAAAGTGCAAGTTGGCAAGCAAAATGTCCAGTTAGCAACTCGTCAAAGTTGTCGGCGAGCACGAATTAGATCGTCGTTGGACTCAAGAAATCATGAATATGAAGTCTTTAAAACTCGGCGGACCCATGGACAAGTCGGCGGATCGCTGAACAGGTCGGCGAGCCCGACTTTGTTCGCCATTTGGACCCCCAAATTAAATGGAGGTCCTATAAAACTCAGCGAGGTAAGTAACCACTTAGCGTGTCGCCAAGGTCGATTAATATCGCCGAAAGGGTACAAACTGAACGGTTTTAAAAGTTCAAAGGTTTAAACTTTCGAACTCTTTCACATTCCTTCATTTTTAGCTTCAATACAATCACACCAGCACTTCAAATTTCCTATATTTTGCATTTTCTTGCTTTTTGTTGGTCATTCTTGTGTTCGGAGTTGGAAATCTTTGCCGCTTAGAATTTCAACTCATAATTTAGCATTAAAGGTTTGTTTTCCGAACCCCGAACTCATAAATGGCGGTTAAACTAAAATGCAATTTTGTAGTTTTTATTGTGTGCTAGTTTACCTTTTCTAGTTCTGATATCGTGCCTAAATTGCCTATACTGTTAATTTCCCGAATTGTGTGCTCTAAAATTGATCATAAATTGTTGGATTGTTCTATTTTGTTGTTAGGTCTAGTCGAGTGAAGTCTGAGTAACCCAAATTGTGCTAAATGACATTCTTTGCCCAATGATGGAGCGTTTGACGTCATTATTAATGGCAAAAGTTATCAAATGGCCAATTTTGGCTAAATCGGGGGAAGTCTGAGTACCTCGGGGGCATGGGTCTAATAGGTCTGAGCCTAATTAAGTCGGTGTATTTTTTGATTTTTCTTTCGGGGGCTGCTGGGTTGATTTTTGAAGTCGGGGTTGAAAATAGGCACATTGGGCAGTTTGGCGTGCTGGGTCGAGCTCGCCGAACCACTCGGCGGTTTGTCGAAATCTCCTTAGTTCGCCTTTAATTTTGTGCTTTGATTGGTCTTGATTCCGTAACTTTCTGCGATAAGCCTAAGCCCACTGAGTTCACTCGCCGACTCGTCGAAAGTCTCCTTGATCACCATTTCTATGCCCTTAACCCCTAAAACACACTGTGATTTTCGGCGGGCAAATATGTTTTTGCCGAATGATGTCGGCGATTCGCCGAATGGCCGTTCTCATCGCGACAATGCCATTTTTCTTGGATATTTTGGAGCCAGTCCATTCGGCAAGCTCGATCTAGCTCACCTAAATGACTCTGGGACTCGCCGATCGGTTCGACGAGTCTTTCTGCAGCTTATTTTTCTCCATTTTTCTTGACTTGTTTCTATCTAATTCCGATGTATTTTGTAGATATGGCTAGAACCAACTTCGATATGCCACCTCGCAAAAGAGCATAAGGAATTGTTATTAATGAAGGGGCAGCTGCTCCTTCTAAAAAAGGGAAGAAGGCACCTCCAGAAGGAGGCAACACAAAGGGCAAAGCGCCCGAGGCAGAAAGGGTGGAGCACAACTCCAGTAGTAGAGAGAGTCTACCCACTCTCAACCTTCATTCTCAGAGCCTGAGGATGATCAGCCTCTGCAGTCCCGACGAGCTAAGATTCATTCAAAATTTCGTCATGGTTCGTCAAGGACCCCGGAGTCTACCCTATCTGCTGCTGATACAGTGCTAGCCCAGGCACAAACGGTGGTTCCACCGACACATTTTCAGGGTCCTCCTCCCGGGCTACTCCATAGACATAAAGCCGAGGGGTTGAGGATGATTCTGTAAGAAAAGCTGTTATCTACAGAGGGTTCAGTGGGAAAATATTCCACTGTGAGGGACACTCTCAAGTTTCACAGGTTCAAGTAGTTCACAAGGCCCCGAGGCCCCTATATTACTACATGGGTCCGGGAATTAACACAACATACAATGATTGGTACCTAAGGGAAAGAAGAAGACCAGCGCCTTCAGACCGGTGCAGTCCGTCATGGTCCGAGGGAAAGAAGTGGTGTAATACTCCGGAAACTAGCAGACCTAACTAGAGCCTCAAGCTAGGGTTCTAGAGTTTGATATTGAGGGCTAGAGTCGTAGATGAGACTTCTTGTACTTAGAGTGAGGGGTTTAGGGATCAAACGTCAAGGCACGTGTTACACCCCTTAATTTAGAAGACCATCTAAGGATTAAATGAGGGTAGCAAGGGCAAGGGCCAAGGCAAAAGGGACAAAGCCTGAGCCAAAGGCCAAGGTTGCCCCAACCTTGGCCAAGCACTGCCCAAAGACCATGACCACCTTTACGGCCAGTGGGCTTGACCACGGTTCGTAAAGGGGCTCGTGAAGTCTCCTTAGGTTGGTGGGAGGCAAGGCCTTGAGGCCTAGCTACTGCCTAAGGGACCACAACTTGTTGTGATGCCTTAGGTTTGTGGAGGGCAAGGCTCAAAATCCTAGCTACTGGTCGAAGACCAAGAGTAGGACCACAGTCAGTGATGAGGACCACGACCCGTGGTGCCTTTCATGAAGCTTGGACAGTAGGCTGCCAAGTGGAGGACTTAATGGGAAATTCCAAAGGTGGGAGTTATTGGGTGGGGTCGTTATACATAGTCCTAAAATCCCTATATAAGATATTTTATGCTTCTAAATACCCATTTAAGTCACTTTATCACAAGACCCAAATCAAAATCCCCAATTAGTCTTCTCTCAAATATTTCTCTCTCTAGAAAACCCAAGACTCGAAGAAGAAGAAGAAGAAAGAGTTTGAAACTTAGGTCAAGAACAGAACTCCATTGTTGAAAGCTTGTGTTAGGGATTTAAATTAAGGTATGTTAGCTTATTCATCTATGGTTTGTTCCACCCATAGAGCCTCCTTAGTTTTCCCTCAATTTTGAAGAAAAACCCAGTCTAAGCTAGGGTTTCTTCCTACATTGTGGGTAGTGATGGTATGATTCAATTGAGTGGATAATAACCAATTATGATTGATTTAGTATCTAATTGTGATATTATGATGAATTTATGTGATTTCTATTATTACCCTAGTCTAATTGATGAAGTTAAATTATGTGGGTTATTACCATGAAAGGTGAAATTGAAGGTTCATGAGTGATCTTCTAGAATCAATGCTTTTATTAGTAATTGTCTAAGGTTAGATACATATATACATGTGCTTAATGATAATAGAACATATATGATGAACCATGATTAGTAATCATCTAGATTGGGGCTATATGATGAATTACAATTAGAACTTGCTTAAAGAAGAAGCTTGCGACTAGAATGTCTTGAATTATATATGTAGAATGTGAAAGGTCTTCTCACATAGAATGATTCTAGGTTGAAAAGCTAATCACCTAAAATGAATCAAAGCATGTTAGATTAGAATAGCTTGAAGTTGTGGCATATGTTTCCTTCATGTATGGCTTGGCTTTGTAAGACAAGACCAAGGTTGGTAGCTTAGGATTGAGGATGTATACTCTCCTAAGGGTAGCTTGACCTAGCATTGTAAAATGCATGTCAAGAGTAGCTTTAGTTAGGGATAGTCATGATTTCCTAGGATTGAGGATTTATACTCTCCTATTGGTAGCTTGTGTTGACACCCAATTTTGGACCTCCACAATATAGATTAATCACCGAGCTTCTTAAATTCCAAAGGATTTGAAATAATTAGTTTTTATAAAGTTCAAAGTATTTTTCAAGTTGCTTTTAATCAATTTCATATTTTTTTATAACTTTTACGTAATATATATGTTTTTATATAATTTTGTATATACTTAGTATATTTTATAAACATTTCGAAAATCATCTCAAAAAGATTTTAATTTTAGTAAGTATTTTATTAAATTAGTTTAGTTTAAATTATGGTTATAATTTTGAATCATTAGTTTACAATTAAGTTAATTATTTTAAGAAGCTCCTTAATTAATTAATTAATATTAATTTGTCTTATTTAGGGTTTAGCCGAATTTGTTAATTTAACTCAATTTGGCTATTTCTTAAACTCCAAGATCTAACCAATCTTTGACCTCACCTTAAACCCATTTGAAGACCAATTTTGGGCCTTTTGTTTACCTCTTTTCAACAACCCAATACCTCAATTCCCAGCCCACCAATTCAATACCAAACAGACCCATTCCAAACAATACATATGGCATATCCAAACAACAATCCAACGTTCAACAACAACAACAATATACCAAAATGACCCCACTGCTAGCGTCATCTCCGGAACGCTACCAAAACCTATAAATTATCGTGACCCATCTGTGAAACACAACATATCGCAACAGTCCAACAACGCGAACCAGAGCCCATCGCGTCGTCCTCTCCCTCTCTCCCTTATCCTATCCGTACGAAGAATCTTCCTGATATCTCCATCTCCGCATCTCACTCGTCCTTTCTCGAGAATCAAGCGGCTCCCTTAAATTTTCCGTTAGAAATTTGTACTAGATCGAGCTGGCTGACAAGCTTATCAAAAGGAATTTGAATTCGAATTCAAAATTCACCCTAAATTCTGCCTGAATTTCCCCCCTGTTTTTCTACCCTAATCCTCATCTATATAAGACCTTCTTCCTTCAATGTTAAGGGTTGGAAAAAAGGTTGGAAGAAAAAACGGAAAAATACATAAAAAGAGGCAAAAATACAGTTGATTCATAAGGATTTTGATTCCTAAAGTTACTAGATTAAGGATTTCTAATCTCAGATTTTCTTATTAGGCTTTTCTGTTCCCTTTTCGTTGAAAGTTTTCATTGGAATTTTCTTTCACGTGGTGGTGGAGTCATTTTCGGCAACTCGAGTCTCAGTTTGCTTCTCCAAACAACGTAACACTTCTCCCCAACACCCGCACTTCATTTTTCATTCTTTCTTTTTGAATCATGTGTGTAGGTTTGTTAATATCTGAAATAGCTTGTTAGGTCTTATTACAGTTCAAATGTTGCAATATGTAGTAATTCCTATTCGTTTTCGGTGATTTTGTAGGTTTAGAAATGATATTATACTTCGACGATTTCATTAGTATGTTGCTAAACTAGTCTGCTTCGCTTGTGCTTTGCTCTGTCTTTGAGTATGATCTTTCCTGGTTTGTTGTTGTTGATGTTGTTGTCCTTGTAAAGACAGAATTTCAACTAACTTCTCTACTGCCTAGCATAACCCGTTTTGTTCAAGTCTATGCCGTTTTCTGCGTATTTTTTTTTTTTAGTGTGATAGAGTTTAAGTTTTGTTCTTAAGATTACTTGAAGTATGAATATGTTGGCGTTAATCTTTCATGCGTATGACGTGTTGACTTCTTTTGTACAAGGTCAACAACGGTGGTTTGATTATGTGTTATATGGCTCATGTACTGGGTTATTGTAATGAGAAACTGAGCCTATGTCTTAATAAATTTCAAGTAATGTGTAAATGAAATTTTATAGAATATGTGGGTTGATGGTATCATTTTTAGGCCTGATTAAAATTGTTTTCTCTTCTTCTTGGTATATGTCGTTTGTTTTGCTGTAATTATCTAATATACTTATTCATTTTCTTTAGCTTAAGGAGTTAAGTGGTAATTCTATTTGATACATTTATTATTTTGGGATTAGTTAAGCATCATTAAGCTATGGTTTGGAGATATTATTATCTAATGCTAATTTTTTGTTCTCATTTTGCTACATGTCAACCCGTATGGAGTCGGAGTTGGACCCAAATCCATTCTCTTTTGCATTTCGAAATGGGCCATAAAGGCCCCAAATCCTCTTTTCCCTCGAGTCAGCCCCTATTGCAAATCTTGAAGTAGATGAACAGGTTGAAAGCAACAAATAAGGCTGGAAATTGGATTTACAAGTCTCGGAAAGCTGAAAACAGGTTGATATACATTGGTATACAGCTATTGCATACATGATATACAGGTCCAAAAAATTAATACAGGTGTTCGGAAGCCGATTTAGGCTGTATACCTTTGGTATACAGTCCGATATACACGGAAAAAACCAAAATGCGGCATATATACAACAGTATACATCATGCGTATACTGGGATTTTCAAGAGTGAGAATGGGCCAAAGCCCATTGTTCCTTTGCTTAATAGGCCCAACAGAAATGGAGGAGGGCTGAGGCCCATGTTATGCCATTAGCACATTTTTTAGAGTTTAGGACAGGTTTGGGCCGAGCCCAAGAATTTGAATTTGGGTAAAGGGCACATGTTTGAAATTATTTCTTCCTTCCTTGATTATTATTTCCTTATTATTGTTTGTATTAACTCTAAACTTTCTTGTTTGGTTTAAATTTATTTAAATCCCTTAACGAGGAACCTGTTGGGTTAATTAAGTCTCTTTTTAGTGATTTTATTTGATTTGTCTTAATTAGTCATTTTTGACAAAAAAAAAATTTTCTTTTCTGAAATTGTTTTCTAAGTGTTTAATATATACATTTCCAAATAATTTTTAAATTTTTATGTAGTAATATTTTTTTTAAAAGTTAGTCAAAAATCGTTGGTCAACCACAAGTTAGCGGACATTTCGAGGGCATAACACCTTCTCGGAATGTAAATTGAACCCCGAACCCCTTTTGATTTTCAAATGGTTTTATTCTGTTTAAATCTTTTGAAAAATTATAAGTTTTCTTAATTCCTTTCAAAAATTAAGTGGCGACTGTAGTTGGAAAATCGATTTCTCTTCAACTCATAAGTTAAGTCGATTTTTGAAACAAGTCCATTTTTATTTTATTTTTCAAGTAAAACAGAAATGATGACTCTACTGGGGATTTAATGAAGTTCTAACCATATGATTTAGCTAATTGTTATTAATTGTTGAATTGTTTATTTGTGCTTAATGTGTTTAAATTGTTATAACTGTCATTGCATTCATGGAATTTTCTGTTGTATGTATAGTATATTGAGGATGATTTATGCATAATCACAGTCGAACTTTTTATAATTGACCCTTTTCCGGAATGATCGGCAATTTATTGGTACGTCATGCGTCCAATGGTTGTCGTGAGTTCCAGCCTAAGTTGTCCACTTGGGTTCCCGGTCTTTCAAAAGCCACTCTTAGTCAACTAGCGTAGAGTGAAACCAAATTCAAAATTTAGCGCATTTTGTACTAAGTTGACCCAACACCCAAGGCGTGTTGGGCCCATTAGAAGCCCACCTTGTGTCTAAGTTGGCCCATTGGTCAATAAAAAGACAATCATACTTGTGTGTTTAAATTTGAAGGATGTATACGTCATTTGGCAAAACATTGTCTTTTGGGTTAGGGAGTTAGATTATAGCTTTATTCTAATCGAAGAAGGAGCAAGTTATCATTTCAAACAAAAGCATGGACATCCGGAGATGACAAAAAATCAAGAACGAACGATCTTTCCATGGAAGCATAGTTTAGGATTGTACCCCTGCGCGGGACTGATATTTTGTATCCCATGTCCCCTATTATGTATCCTCATTTAGTTTATTCGTAAAACTTGTATAAATTTGGGTTTTGGGGCAATGAATGTTTCAAATGACGTTATACATTCTTCATACCATTAGGCCTACCCTTGGCATAAAAGGGTCACATATTTGTTTAGAGCGCGCAATAACTATTTATGTATTATAACTGCTTGTGTGATTATGTTGCTTTATTTGGAGATATTCTAGCTCACTCCTCTTCAAATTGTTTTTAGGACCCCTAAGCACTAATATCAATTCACTATCGAAAGTGCGTCCAAATATTTCTTGAGTCTTTAGTTTCCTAATGAAATTTGACTAATTCGATCTTCCTTTTTCTAATGTTACTCTCTCATATCAGAAAGGATTCAACGTCTCAAATCAAAAATAGATTTAAGGGTCGAACTACGTAGGACATGAATTCTCCCTCATGAGATACGTAGGCAACCTTTCAAGGCTCGGTCTCCATTTTAATGAAATTTTATCTTTTCCGACTCTTACAAAGAAATTAGAATTACATCTCAATCGAAAATCAGAAGTACTACAATGAAAGATACAAAAGGATTTTTGCTCAACGCAAGTCAACTTTCCTGATTCACTAATTCAAAAATCAAATAGACATTTTTTGTCTATTTAGTCATCTCCAATATTCGTGGGCTAGTTTATCTCCGAATGAAGCGACTCTTAGGTGCTTACAACGTTTTGCCTGATATTTTGTATTACCATTACCTACAAAAACTAACACATTTGTATTTTGAGTTTTTTTTTTGTTAGGTACTCAAAGCTGATTTCTTTTGAGAAATTGGTTGAACATTCAAAGTTCTCAAAGATTCGTTCCCCAATTGAGATTTGTTGAAAGGAAAAGAAAAATGACTCAGAATAGTGAGAATATTGGCCTGACCGAACTTGCTATAGTCCAGCCCCCTACCGTTGAACAAAATGAGTTAATTGCACAGTTAATGCAATATATTACTGAGTTGAGGTTTGAACTCCAGAAAAAGCAAGATATGCCTATCCCGGCTGTTGATGTCAACACTTCGGGCGATGGACGACTTCCACTCCACTTTCCTCCTCTGAATTCAAACTCGAAACATGTCCTGAATAACCCACCCTCCAACCCTGCTCAAAATTCCTCAACTATCAACTTAACTACCCCAAATATTTTTCAGACCAACACTTCATACCAAGCACTACCTCCTCTTCAAAACCTGAATATCAACCCTCAAGTTTTCCCTCCCCTTCAAAATCAAAACGCAAATAACTCTCAAATATTCCACCCATTTCAAAACTTAAATATCAACAATCCTCAAACATCCCGTTTCATGTACCAGACCCATGTAAAAGGCACTGGAAAAAATCCACCAAACGCTCAACCCTTACCTCAAAAGTCACTTTTGATATCCCAGTCCAAATCGAATCATACCTTCACTATACTGCCTATTCCGAACTTAACCACTACGAAGAGAAGGATAAGGAGTAGAGGGCCAAAGAGGAAAAAACTAAGCAGATCACGAAGGAAGAGATTGTGAAAGTGATAAAAGAACTTGATTACTCTTTATAACTTGTGGGGCTGAACTACGAATATTTAAGCATTCATCCGAATTTGGACCTTTAGGAAGGGTTCAAAGTGACAAAGTTCGTCACTTTTAATGGAACAGGAAATCCTCTAGCACATCTTAAAGCTTATTGTGATCAACTCATGGGAGTTGGAAAAAACGAAGCATTGTTGATACACCTCTTCAGTTGAAGTCTAAATGGAGAAGCTCTAGAGTGGTTTACATCAAAAGAATTAAAATAATGGACAATTTGGAATACACTCACGAAGGATTTCAATGAAAGATTTGGACATAACGTAGAAGCTGCCCCTGATTGCTACTATTTGGAGAAGATCAAATAGAAGTCTATAGAAAACTATCGACAATACGCTCTTCGTTGGAGAAAAAAGGGTGCAAGAGTTCAACCTCCTATGTCTGAACGTGAAATCACTGAAATATTTATTCGAACTCAAAAGCCTGAGTACTATGAAAGAATGTTGTGCATGATGGGACAAAAATTTGTTGAGATCGTCAAGGTCGGAGAAGCTTTGGAAGATGGTTTTAAGACTGGAAAGGTCACAAACCTTATTGCATTGTGAGCGAACGGAAAAACTACCAAAATTAGTGACATAAATATGTCAAAGGGAAAAGTAGAAGAGGTATCTGCGGTATGGTTACCCATATACTGTCGGCTCTACAAAGGAGATATCAAAACCACAATATCAATCGAAAACAATTCCCTCGTCAAAACTTTAGGAAGACTCCTAAAGTATTTACACCACTAAGGGAATCTCAAGCTCAACTTTATGAAAGGTTGAAAGCAATGGGTATGCTCCATCCTATAGAAGGAAGACCAGCCAATCCTTTGGAAAAAATTTACAGGGCTGACCACATATGTGCTTATCATTTAGGAGTTGTTGGACACGTAACAGAGAATTGTTCAACACTCAAACACAAGATTCAAAACATGATCAACAACAACTTAATCAATATTGAGGAAACTTTCCCAAACGATAACATCTTGGATGTTTAAGAGTAAGTGCAAGACATTTCTGAACAGAGTCATTTGAAGATATTCTTCATCAAAGGTTGAAAAGAAGTATGCCAGTGTTGGCCATAATTTTGCATATGAAATCATTGGTATCTTTCTTTTGAAAATGCATATTTAATCTATTTCTTTCCATTTTATCGCACATTCCTTGTAATGAACTACATCTTACCTGAATTCTCAAGAATGAGATACGTAGGGGGCCTGTGTCGGCCTCGATCGTTTCCTTACCAAAATTTCTTATTTCTATTATTCCTTGAGAGGGGGGAACTACGTTTGACCCGATTCCTGCCTCAATGGGATATGTAGGTGCCACAATGGCTCGGTCATATTCCCCGTAAGATTTCCATTTCTCTTTATAATGGAAACTGGGACAGAATTTTTGAGAGGATCTCAAAAATTCATTTGAAGATGGGCTTCTTCAACAAGTCAAAACTGAAGATCAAAATGTTACGGGGTTAGTTTTGAGTGGATCTCAAAGAATTAAGATGAAATGTTTTAGAGAATAAAGTTTACAACTGGGACAGAATTTTTGAAATGATCTCAAAAATTCCACAAAAATGTCATTGGCAAAAGGACTTATTCCTATGATTATTGAAGCAAACAAGGATGGAATATTGAGGAGGAACCTCAAAATTCCAGAACGAGCAACCTCAGGAATAATGAAGCAAGTTACAAGAGTTCTTCCATATTTTAGACTGGGACAGATTTTTGAGGAGGGCCCTCAAAATATTCCATCAAGACTATCTTACAAAGGACGAACGAACGTGTAAGCCAACGACGTGAATGAGCATGAAGACAAAACCAACACAAATCAGTCGTTCAAACTAAGAAATTTTCTTTGGATGCAGGAACATCGAAATCACAAAAATGGCAATGTAAAGTTGTCAAGTGTGACAAAATAAGTCATTTACATCCATCGTGGCCTCATCAACATAATTTAGAAAGCTTTCCATCTCATTTTATCTTCATTTCATTATGTTGTCTCAAGTGATTTATAACCAGTCTCTTTTTATTTTGCAGGAATATTGAAGACAAATGCTAATAGATTCTTTCAAATTTTTAAGAAACAACATGTTGGAGGATCGCTAGTGACGAGTCACAATCAAAGTCACAATTAGGCTCATCATAGCCTAATCTTGATAAGCCAAATGACTTAATCAAACGATTTATCTTTACTTATATTCTTTAATTCATTGTAGATACTAATGTTTGGTGTCAAGCTTTCCAGGTGAAAGTATTGGTAAAGTCAGGATCATATGTGAGATCGACATCGAATCTGAAGATGATCAAAAGTGACACAATCTTAGAAGTATTGCAAGGGAAAATCACCAAGTCCATCACATCAGAAAAGATGTTGAAGATCACAATATCCTCATGATAGTCAAAGTTATCAAATCATCAAAAGATTTTTATAACGATTGAAGATGTTAGCAACAAACCCAAATTTTGTTGAGTTTTTTGAGGAAGATGGGATTGACTTTAATCTTTGTGTGAAAGAATTAAGTCCTTCACCTCGATAATTCTGTCTTTTAAAGAGAGAATCGTAATCGCGACCTGCATATACGTCGATATAGTTTTTTTCTAAGTATGATTGGCACGTAGCAATTTAGGCATACATGTTTCTTGACAATGTCAGGGTCAAGATTTCAAAGTTTGTTGGGTATCTACCCCATAAGTGGATTATGTGTTTTTATTGGATGATCAAAGACTTTAGTATATAGTTTTGTTGGGCGATCCACCCCATAAGTGGTTCGTATATTTGTTTGTCCATTTCAGGTTCCTATTTTTAACTATATTGGAATATTATCGAGCATCCACCTCGTTACAGTTAAAATATTATCGAGCATCCACCTAGTTACAATTGGAATATTAAAGAGCTTCCACCTCATTACAGTTGGAATATTATCGAGTCATCCAACTAGTTACAGTTGGAATATTATCGAGCATCCACGTCGTTACAGTTGGAATATTATCGAGCAACCACCTCATTACAATTGGAATATTATCGAGCATCCACCTCGTTATAGTTGGAATATTATTAAGCATCCACCTCCAGTTGGAATATTATCGAGCCATCCACCTCGTTACAAATGGAATATTATCGAGCTTCCACCTCATTGTAGTTGGAATATTATCGAGTCATCCACCTCGTTACAATTGGAATATTATCGAGCATCCACCTCGTTACAGTTGGAATATTATGTAGCATCCACCTTGTTACAGTTGGCATATTATTGAGTCATCCACCTCATTACAGATGGAATATTATCGAGCTTCCACCTCGTTATAGTTGGAATATTATCGATCTTCCACCATTTTACAGTTGGAATTTTATCGAGCTATCCACCTTGTTACAGTTGGAATGTTATCGAGTCATCCACCTCATTACAGTTGGAATATTATCGAGCCATCCACCTCGTTACAGTTGGAATATTATCAAGCATCCACCTCGTTACAGTCGAAATATTATCAAATTTCCACCTCGTTACAATTGGACTACCATTGAGTCATCCACCTCATTACAGTTAGATTATTGTTAGACCATGTAGCTCGTTGTAGAGATCACTGGAGTTTTCCATGCAAAAAATAAGCAATGACATCTCTAAATCCTCAACAAATCATGAGTTGTAATGGACATACGGTGTTCGAAAATGGTATCCATTATCTTTTACTCTCAATACTTCTTTATTTTCTCATCTAGTTGAAAAAGATGTTTATGCATATCCATTAAGATATAGTCATTTGTTATATGAATGATCTTTCTTTATTATTTGACTCAAGCCGCTAGCTAAAGTGGCACTATGTCTACTGATTATTTAATTTGAGTGTGCAAACATGTACTGAACATACCTATATGACGTATTTTAAAACAAGAGTTATTTTTAAAAAAAGCCAAGACAAAGGCGTATCCACAGAAACGTGCAAGAAGATAAGTGAAAAGAATAGTAAGAGATAATACCATTTCTTCCAATTACAGTTTCTACTAACAAGTTTATTTCAATCTTTGTCGAGAGAATCCAAGAGGATGAATTCTCAAATCAAACCACAAGTGCGGACCACATCAACAAGGATGCAGCACAACGTGGAGCTTTTTCTTAGCAGCAAACTGGGACATAGTCCGAAGAGGAGTATCAAACTCTTAGGATGCGAGCTGAGGAGCGACTTCCACCACAATCAAACCACACCCCTATCAAAAGGCATGCGGGTTTTTCTTTAGGTTTGTTAGTTTCAGTTTCTCATTCGGAAAGTTCTTGATGTTCACTGGAAGCGACTTTCCAATATGAGTGACAATGCACCAAGATCTATGGAAATTATGTCTGTGTAAGTTCTTACTTATGGATGTGAAGAGCTCCGCATTCATGGCTAAGAGGTTGCAAGCCTCTTTTTCATACTCGACTTATTTGTCACTCCTCCATAACCAAATGTTATCTTGCATAATAGATTTTCTTTTCAATCGATTGAGTCGAACAACAAGCATCCTGATTCCTAATGTTTAAGGAGATGTAGGCGGGACCAGTGTTGAAAACTCGGTTGTATTCCAACATTCTCTCTTAAATATTATTTCCTAGCATTTCGGTCTCTTCATAATTTGATATCGGAATAACTTTTGAATTCTTTCATAATCGTGCGTTAAATCAAGTGTATCGAACTACAAGTGGCTTGAATTCTCATATAGCTTGAGATATGTAGGAACCCATTTTCGAGGTTCGGCCATGATTCCTTAACTCCGTACCAAAATCCCTTTCCGAAAGGATGAAGATGTGGTCGGCCAAAATTGGTCTCGTCAATTTCATTTGCCTCGAATTTCTTTCATCAATCCAGGCCAAATGAGGGATAGTTGTTGACACCCAATTTTGGACCTCCACAATATAGATTAATCACTGAGCTTCTTAAATTCCAAAGGATTTGAAATAATTAGTTTTTATAAAGTTGAAAGTATTTTTCAAGTTACTTTTAATCAATTTTATAATTTTTATAATTTTTAAGTAATATATATGTTTTATATAATTTTTTATATAATTAGTATATTTTATAAACATTTCAAAAATCATCTCAATTTTTTTTATTTTAGTAAGTATTTTATTAAATTGGTTTAGTTTAAATTATGGCTATAATTTTGAATCATTAGTTTACAATTAAGTTAATTATTTTATTTCGTTAAGATTAAGAAGCTCGTTAATTAATTAATATTAATTATTCATATTTAGGGTTTAGCCGAATTTGTTAATTTAACTCAATTTGACTATTTCTTAAACTCCAAGATCTAACTCATCTTTGACCTCACCTTAAACCCATTTGGAGACCAATTTTGGGCCTTTTGTTTACCTCTTTTCAGCAGCCCAATACCTTAATTCCCAGCTCACCAATTCGATACCAAACAGACCCATTCCAAACAATACATACGGCATATCCAAACAACCATCCAACGTTCCAATAACAACAACATACCAAAACAACCTCACTGCTAGCGTCTTCTCCAGAACGCTACCAAAACCCATAAATTATCGCGACCCATCTGTGAAACCCAACAAATCGGTCGAGTCCAGCTTCGCAAATCGGAGCCCATCGCGTCATCCTCTCCCTCTCTCCCTTATCCTCTCCGTACAAAGAATCTTCCAGATGTCTCCATCTCTACATCTCACTCGTGCTTTCTCCAGAATCAAGCGGCTCCTTTCAATTTTCCATTAGAAATTTGTACTAAATTGAGCTGGCTGGCTAGCTTATCAAAAGGAATTCGAATTTTGAATTCAAAATTTACCCTAAATTCTACCCGAATCCCCCCCCCTTTTCTACCCTAATCCTCATCTATCTAAGACCTTCTTCCTTTAGTGTTAAGGGTTGTAAAAAAGGTTGGAAGAAAAAATGAAAAAATACATAAAAGGAGGCACAAATACAGTTGATTCATAAGGATTTCGATTCCTAAAGTTAATAGATTAAGGATTTCTGTTCTCGGACTATCGTATTAGGCTTTTCTGGTCCTTTTTCGTTCAAAGTTTTCATCGGAATTTTCTTTCACGTGGTGGTTGAGGCATTTTCGGCAACTCGAGTCTCAGTTCGCTGTTCTAAACAAGGTAACACTTTCCCCAACACTCGCACTTCATTTTTCATTCTTTCTTTTTGAATCACGTGTGTTGCTTTGCTATTATCTGAAATAGCTTGTTAGGTCTTATTACAGTTCGAATGTTGCAATATGTAGTAATTTCTGTTCATTTTAGGTGATTTTGTAGGTTTAGAAATGATATTAGACTTCGACGCTTTCATGAGTATGTTGCCAAATTAGTGTTCTTCGCTAGTGCTTTGCTCTGTCATTGAGTATGATCTTTCCTGGTTTGTTGTTGTTGATGTTGTTGTACTTGTAAAGATATAATTTCAACTAACTTCTTTACTGCCTAGCATGACCCGTTTTGATCAAGTCTATGCTGTTTTCTGCGTAATTATTTTCTTTTAGTGTGATAGGGTTTAAATTTTGTTCTTCAGATTACTTGAAGCATGAATATGTTGGCGTTAATCTTTCATGCGAATGACGTGTTGGCTTCTTTTGTATAAGGTCAACAACGGTGGTTTGATTATGTGTGATATCGCTCATGTACTGGGTTATTGTAATGAGAAAGTTAGCCTATGTGTTAATGAATTTCAATTAATGTGTAAATGAAATTTTACAGAACATGTGGGTTGATGGAATCATTTTTAGGCCTGATTAAAATTTTCTTGTCTTCTTCTTGGGATCTGTCGTTTGTTATGCTGCAATTATTTAATATACTTATTCATTTTCTTTAGCTTAAGGAGTTAAGTGGTAATTCCCTTTGATACATTTAATATTTTGGGATTGGTGAAGCATCGTTAAGCTATGGTTTGGAGATATTATTATCGAATGCTAATTTTTTGTACTCATTTATCTACATGTGAATCCATATGGAATCTGAGTTGGACCCAAATCCATTCGCCTTTGCATTTCAAAATGGGCCATAAAGGCCCCAAAATCCTCTTTTCCCTTGAGTCATCCTGTATTGCAAATCATGAAGTAGATGAACAGGTTGAAATAAACAAATAAGGCTGGAAATTGGATTTACAGGTCTCGGAAAGCTGAAAACAGGCTGATATATACTGGTATACAACTATTGTATACATGATATACATGTCCAAAAAATTAATACAGGTGTTCGATAAACACGGAAAAAGCCAAAATGCAGCACATATACAGCAGTATACATCATATGTATACAAAGATTTTCAAGAATGAGAATGGGCCAAAGCCCATTCTTCCTTTGCTTAACAGGCCCAATAGAAATGGAGGGTTGAGGCCAATGTTATGCCATTAGCACATTTTTTAGAGTTTAGGACAGGTTTGGGCCAAGACCAAGAATTTGAATTTGGGCAAAGGGCCCAAGTTTGAAATTATTTGTTCCTTCCTTAATTATTATTTCCTTATTATTGTTTGTATTAACTCTAAACTTTCTTGTTTGGTTTAAATTTAATTAAATCCCTTAACGAGGAACCTGTTGGGTTAATTAAGTCTCTTTTTAGTGATTTTATTTGATTTGTCTTAATTAGTCATTTTTGACAAAAAATAATTTTTTCATTCTAAAATTGTTTTCTAAGTGTTTAATATATACATTTCCCAATAATTTTAAAATTTTTATTTAGTAATATTTTTTTAAAAGTTAGTCAAATGTTTTAGTGAAATCATTGGTCAACCGCAAGTTAGCAGACATTTCGAGGGCCTAACACCTTCTCGGAATGTAAATTGAACCCCAAACCCCTTTGGATTTTCAAATGGTTTTATTCTGTTTACATATTTTGAAAAATTATAAGTTTTCTTAATTTCTTTTAAAAATTAAGTGGCGTCTCTATTTGAAAAATCGTTTTCTCTTCAACTTATAAGTTAAGTTGATTTTTTGAAACAAGTCCATTTTAATTTTAATTTTTTAGTAAAACAGCTTGAACTAGCATTCTTTGGATGCCTTCAAGGGTAGCATGACTTGGTTAGGCCAAGACCATTTCATGGTAGCTTAGGATAGAGGACACATACTCTCCTAAGAGTAGCTTAGGATTGAGACATCATATTCTCCTAAGTGAAGATTACACTAGTATCTTAGGGTGCTTGTAAGGGTAGCATGACTTAGTTGGTCTAAGACTACTTCATGGTAGCTACGATGTAACACTTGTACCCTTCCTAGAATAGCTTGGACTTGCATGATAGTGTACCTTCCAAGGTAGTTAGTTTAGCATATTATAGTTTTGCTAGAAAGATGATTAGCATTGTCTAGCCTAATAGGGTGTTATTCTTTGGTAGTCTAGAATGATAAATAGTAGTCATTTGAGTATGACAGCCTAAAGTAGTACTTAGTGTGGATAGTAGTATGGGATGCTATTCATACATTTCACAAGTATAACTTGAAGCTACTTATGATATGTTCTCTTATATAGTGTAGACTTAGCTTGGGTTGTTGCTATAGTTGCCTTCCATGATATGCTTGATCTAAGGTGATAGTTCCCTTACCTATATGCAGTAAGATAAAGAATGAGACCAAATGAATGGTAAGTATGCATATGGTGACTTCAAGGTTATGATTAATGTGAATGGTATTATGGGATGTCCTTCATGCATTGCACAAGTGTGCTTTGAGGTTACTTAGGAGTATAGTAATCATATGATATGAAAGCCTAAGACTCTTCTATGCATGTAGACTATGATTAAGATGACCAAAAAGGGGTGTTTAGCATGGATGGTATTATGGGATGCTATTCCTGCATTGCATAACTATGCTTTGAGGTTACTTGAGAATAGTCCTTTTACGATATGAATGGATAAGAGTTGAGTAAGGCTTATATGATGTTTATGTTGGAGACTTTGCTTGTGATTTTGATATTGTCTCTTATGCTTATAGTTTATGTTCCATGAAGTATTTCATATGATTTTTATTTATTTTGCAAAATAGAGTCGATTCCAAAACTTGTAAGTCTTAACCCTGTTACCACATTATCTTTGAGACTTCATGCCAATCCTTTCATTGTAACCTTGTCCAAAAGCCACATTACAATCCAAATAAAGACCTTTTGATCAATTTTTAACAATGACAAGTCAATCAACTTTCAGTGTTGATTATCATATAAGGAAAAATGACATGTACCTTGCAGAAGGAGTTAAAAATGAGGTAATCTTATCGATGAAAATCTTTGAAAGCACTATAAGACATCATATGTGTTGAGGGAAAGTGAAAAATGAGAGAGACTTATTGGTGAAAACCCTCAGGGCATTATAAGACATTGGTGAGTGAGAGACATACCCAATGAGAGAGATTGTTGGTGAAAAACCATTCGAGGCCCACAAGTTGAATGTGAGGCATGAATCTAGTACGAAAATTGGATTATAAAAGTCTGATTTTGAAAGGCTGAAAGTTTCACAAAGATAGAGTTTAGATTGATTGGACAAATCAATCCATTTAATCTCACATGCATGTCATGTTTATTATAATTGATCCCCACTCTCAAAGGAGTCCCTTTTTATTTTCATTTTCATTTTCTATCAAAAGGGTCAAATATTTTATTTTTTTATTTTATCGCTCAATCCGGTTTGCATTTTTTTTCCTTGAATTACTCTTCATTAAAGCAAGCAGAAAATGATTTCAAAATTGCTATCATCTCTTCAATCGCACAAAGCAAAGTTTGGTCAGCACATCAAATGTGACATGATTCAATAAATAGTGGTATGCATAGTAACTTGTCAACAATTGACAAATTTTGAGAATTTATATGAATATAGGTTTCAATGATTGTTGGAGGGTGGAAACAATATGACAAATCTGAAGAACTACATATGTTTTTAAGATTATCTAGGTGAGTTGACTTATGAACGAAAACAACCTATCTCAAGCTGAAATTAGCTTCAAGCAGGGAAATAACAAGAGCAATCGTCCTCAAAGCCAATGCCACAAATTGACCGCCATTTTAAAAAAAAAAACCACAAACTATATATAAAATAAAAAGTTACATGTATTTTTTTATCCCAGGATAAACATTTCCTAGTCTGCGACATTTATTTATCATTTTTTCCTAGGATAAACATTTCCTAATCTAAGACATTTAAAAACTAAAACTAAAAAAATAAAATGTTATGGTGATTGTATTTGATGATTCAGTTTTGCAAAATCTTCCTAAACAATGAGAATTAGAGTAGCAGGACCCTCCTAAGCAATGGGAATTAGTGTAGTAGGACCATCCTGGACAATGGAAACTAGTGTAGCAAGACCCTCCTAAACAATGGAAATTAGTGTGGTAGGACCCCTCCTAAGCAATGGAAATTAGTGTAGCAGGACCCTCCTAAAAAATGGGAATTAGAGTAGCAGCACCCTCCTAGACAATGGGAATTAGAATAGCAGTACCCTCCTAAATAATGAGAATTAGAGTAGGAGGACCCTCCCAAACAGTGGGAATTAGAGTAGCCGGACCCTCCTAAACAATGAAATTTAGTGTAGCAAAACCCTCCTAAACAATAGGAATTAGTGTGGCAGGACCCTCCTAAACAATGAGAATTAGTGTAGAAGGACTCTCCTAAACAATGGGAATTAGTGTAGCAGAACCCTCCTGGACAATGGGAATTAGAGTAGCAGGACCCTCCTACATAAGGCGATTTAGTTTAGCAGGACACTCCTAAACAATAGGAATTAGAGTAGGAGGACCCTCCCAAACAGTGGGAATTAGAGTATCAAGACCCTCTTAAAGAATGAAATTTAATGTAGCAAGACCCTCCTAAACAATAGGAATTAGTGTAGCAGGATCCTCTAGACGATGGGAATTAGAGTAGAAGGACCCTCCTAAACAATGTGAATTAGTGTAGTAGGACCCTCCTAAACAATGAAATTTATATTAGCAGGACCCTCCTAGACAATGGGATTAACATGACCCTCCTACATAATAGGATTTGGTTAGTTTCTCCTAGGATAAACACTCTCTAGTCTGAGACCATTAATTTTTATTTTTCTCCTAGAATATACACTTCCTAGTATGGGTTTATTTTCTTTTTAATTTATATTTTTTATTTACATTTGCTAATAACTCACAAAAAAATTTCAATGAACACTGGGGCAAAAAATTGTTTATTTCTTTTGTTTGAGATGCTTTTTAGGTTTCTTCAAGCGAAACATGGATTTGAAATTCAAAAACAAAGTTCAACTCTTTTCAGAATGATCAACCTCATGATTGCCAGAATCAGCTTCTTCAATGCATGTAGCAGCCTAACTTCCTAACATTTATTTCTATGCAGCTTCTTATCAAAATAACATGCAGTGTCACGACCCAACCCACTGGGCCGTGCAGGCTCCTACATACTCACACTTAAGTAGGAGAACCCTCATATCTCAATGGTCAAAACATGCGGATAACTAAGAAAACGGACGAATAAAAGGAATTCATGTAATATCTTTATAAAAATAAGAGTTTTAAAACGACTCAGAGTTAAGACTTGTAAAGTAATTAACGCCCCCAGAGATCTAGTCTAGACAGGTACAAGAGCTACTAAGAGTACACAGAAAAACATAATAATGAAAAGACACAACTCCCACCATGCGGAAGGAAAAATAGAAGTTGTTGGAGATTTTTTTCGTCTTCACCTAATGAAACATCACCGACCCTTCATCCAGACTATGCCAAAAGGCATACAACAGTAGTATCAGTACAAAACCGAACATAGTGGTAGGTGATGTTTGCGTAATCAAGACACAACTTCCGATGCAAGTGTCTACGATCGTACAATAGTTTAGTAACCCAACCAAAGGTTGGGATCGTTCCCAAGGGAGTGGTTTTGAGAATTAATAGAAAAATAAAATTTAGTTCTAACTAGTTGTAGCTAAAGACATTAACGATTAAAAACATTGTAAATTAAAGGGGGACACAAGAGTGTCAATTAACAATGGGGGGTTTTGTCACAAGTAAGTAAAAACAGCAAAGCAAACAAGAATTTCTAAGTAATGAGAGGGGATCCTTGGGATGTGACGCGAATACAGATTAAGCTAGATTATTGGGTACATGCTTTTGATAAAAGATTCATAGAATAATTGTGACTAGGTTAAACTTTAAGGGGGATAAGCTCTCTCTCGAGCAACTTACCCCATTTCAAATGAGTTCCTCTCGGACACCCACTTGCCGCATGAAGACCAGCCTACGCCTTAACCTTCTCACTCTCTCGAGCTGAGTGTGTGGGAATGAGACTACGATTCACTCTCTCGAGATGAACCTCATGTCGACCCACTCCGACCGGCCATCAATTTAGTAGTTTTAGTTTTACGACCTCTTTCTCTCGAGCAAGCCGAAAACACATAAATAAACTTGTATTTGTAACTACAAATTCATTAAATTCAGCGATAACTACTAAACGAAATCACAATTAAACTATGATTAAACTATCAGCAAGCAAGACCCACCAATTATCTTAACCCATATTCGCTAAATCACACCCCAAGAATTGGGGTTCTTAGCCACACATGTATAAGAGATAGAAATTTATACCAAATTGATCTCGCATTCAACGGGGTATGAAGATTTAAGTCTTCATACAGAACAAAATTGAAGAATTCGAGAGACCCAAATCCAAATCTTGAAGATGAAACCCTTTGGATCTTCAAGTCTTCAAAACCCTCTCAAATTTAGAGCAAAAATATCAAAAAACACTATTCTATATGAAAATTATAATAATTGTTTGACTCATAAAACTACAACTCTAACTAGTATTTATAGTTTTCATAGATTTGTGTTGCAGCGGATCACTCAATGTCGTTAGTCAGAATCGCCGATCAACTCGACGATTCTCCCTTTGGTGTAGTTCATCGCTGTCTTGCACCAGCCTTCAGCATCGTTGTGTTCTGGGTCATTGGGCGACATGGTACTGCTTCGCAGAACTTCTCGGCGATGCGCTGACTACTCTTTTTTTCTGCCGACTTGATCCTTTCCTTCAGGGCTAGCACATTGGAACAAAAGGCGAAGTAAGACCCTTCGGCGACTCGTCAAGTGGACTCGGTGATCCTCAGGCCTTCATTTCTTCGTTCTTTTCAGCCTTTTCATTCCTTTTTGCTATGTAGTGTCCACGCTTTCCTTCAAACTTGAAATACCTGAAACTTAAGGGTTTTCATCAGATATTGAGATAAAATAAGCATTTGAGGACACAATTTCTATTAAAATATAGACCTAAATGAGTCCAATTTTTGGACTCATCAACATCCCCAACTTAAACTTTTGCTTGTCCTCAAGTAAAACTCAGGTTCAGCAGTTCAATAAGGATGTCTCAAACAGTGCTACACAAAACTCAATTATGAATGTACACAAAAGACTCAATTTACTTATGCAAGGATCAATTATGTACTTAAAGATTCAAGTTGTGACACACCATTACCAAAGATTCTCAAGGTCGCAATACTTGCTTCAAATGCAAGTTCAAGTTCAACGAAAGCCTTCGAATGCCCTCACACAAATGATGATTCCAGTTTCACACGCAAAGGTATAATCAATTTAAAGTTTAGGAATCAGATACCACACTCACCCTTACAAAGATGAACATAATGCATGCTTTCACCCATAGGTTTGCCCATATTTTCCTATCAACATTTGTTTCGACTTTCTCAAGATCACAAAGGTCTTAACAAGGTTTGTAACGGGGCTGAGTATAAAGGTATGGTCATTTTGGCTCAGTGACTTTTATCCTTATGAAATGTGGTGTTCTCAACACTTCCTTTCTTTTTCCTTTATCATTTTCATTAGTGCATCATAGGTCATCCTATTATTCGCTTCATATGGATTGTTCGGAACCCTATTTCTTTGATACTTTATTCCACAACTTTCTCTTCTTCTTTTTTATTCTTTTCTTCTCCTTTTCTCTTTCTCTTTTTTTTTATATGGAAGGGTTCCATTTTTCTCAACACCATGGGTTAAAGGAGACTTTCCTTGCACTTCTTGACTTTCCCTTTTCTTTTTCACCACACCCCCAACATTGGCTTTTGGCCTAAGTTAACTATTTGATTAACCACGATTAAAGAGGATTATAGGTAATGGATTAAGAGAGGTCTAGTTTTCATCAAGTTTTTTTCAAAGAAGGGTAAGGCTCAAAGGGTGTTCAAGAGAGAATCACACGCTCACAAGGTAGGTCACAAAAGAGGTATATGTCAAATTAGTTCACACTCTTCAAAGTTTCCTAAGATCATATCAAGAGAAAGTCTTACTTAGTCAACCAGACCAACATGGCAAATTCTAGGTGTTGTCATGCATGGTTCTAGGTAAGTTTATCACACAAGGCATCGACACTTAAGTCAAACAAGACTCCACACTTTTGCTAGTGTGCAATGGTCAACACAAGAGAATCGATTTGATAAATGGCTAACCAAAACGAGATGCAAAGAGATCACATATTGTCTATGCACCTTTATTTGGCCTCATCGTTGCCTTACATTCATGTTCGTTTGATTCTAAGCACTATCCAAGCCATCGGTATTGATCGAAACTGAGACTCAAATTTTCCAAGGAATAGCCACATTCAACACACGAGCATAAAAAGGGTGGCAAAAATGTGTGAAAAGATCAAAAAAATTTGGAAGGGTCAATATCATTTTGCAATTTAAAATAAAAGGAGCCACAAACTCAAACATCCACAGAAAGCAGTGTAATAAAACAATTTAAACAGAACAACCCAAATATATACATAAAAGCACAAACAAAAGTAGCACACAAAAGGTGTGGCCTCACTCCACCACAATTAAAAAGCAATTGTCCTCATATGCAAATAATATAATATCCAGAATTCAAATAAAGAAAGATAAAGAGGTAGGTAAAGAGGGATTCCTGTTTACGTAGTTGCTCCATCTGTTTGGGCATCAGTGCCCAGAGTGTTGTCATTCTGATTCTGGTTTTCATTATCTGTGTTTGCCTCAGTTGCTGCAATGATATTAGCCTTAGCTATATTATCCAAATCGTGAGCTGCGTCGAAGGCATGTATCGCGTTAATGAACCATCGATCCCACACAGGGACATTAGGGTCAATAGGGATCCTTCTACTGGAACTGGCTTTCTTGTTCTCGCTCCTTGCTTTTGGGTGATCAGTCTTCCCAGCATCTCTTCTGGAGTTTTGTGCCCTTATATGTAGGGGTGGAATATTTCTTCCTGCAACGTTTGGTCTGGCCATGTCTGAAAGGCCTTGAAATAAAGCTAGAAAAGCAGGCAGACTCACCACTCTATTCGGCGAACAAACCGAAAGTTATAGTGTAAAAGGGGTAAGAGGTGCAGACAAAATGTTAATAAGAAGACTTTCGGTGAGTAGCCAGGTGCTTTTGGCGACCTCATGCTTCTCGCCGAAAGATATAGAAACCTCAACACATAAAGCACGATATCAAAGACGAGGTAGGGAAACTAGGCGAACCACTGAGTGGTTCGGGGAGCTCATCTCAGCTCGCCGAAATGACTCGTTGTGCCCATTTTTAACCCAACTTCTCGAAATCAACCCCGCAACCCCCTCAAAAATATAATTTAAGCAAGCACAACACAAATTTGAATAAGACCCGTAACATAAGAGCACTCCCTATTACAATTTAATTTAACTTAATGCACTAGAAATCGGGATTTCAACATGCTAGGCAAAACAAGCAAGATTATCGAATAGAGATAGGGAACTAAGCAGTCCAATCCTCCCAGAGAGGCCCAACAAGATTCGACAAAATAAGACTACTGCAAAAGAGAACAAATTTATCAAAAATAAACTCGGGGTGTTGAAAAACCAACCTTGTGTGCTGACTAAATTGATTGGAGGATGCTAGGTAGCAATGTAATCCTAGTTCCGAGTACAAATCGATAACTAACCCTTTGAGATAGTGCAAAATATATTGAATAGTGTGCAGTTGTGAGTTTGGAAAGATAGCAAGTGAGGGACAGTGAATGAATTAGAATTTTTAAACCTATGGCCCGAAAAACCGTCCAGTTCTCTCCCATTCGGCAACATTAGTCATGATCGTCGAACTACTCGACATTTCGCCGAGTAGTCATTTACCTCGTCGCGTTTTACAGGACATCCATTAATGTGATGTCCAAACAGCGATCCACATCGGGGTCACCGACACAGTAGGTGACTCGCCAATAATTTCTTGTCCTCGTCGAGTTTTACAGACTCTGATTTGACTACGTCTTTAGTCAAACGGCGGATTGGGTCGGACTCGCCGACCTCCTCAGCGATTCGCTGACCTCCTCGGCGATTCGCTGACCTCCTCGGCGATTTGCCGACTGGATTTGTTGCTTGCCACCATGTACTTTTTGAACACCTTCCACACTTCAACTTGTACAAACAACACACCATTATTTGACCTTCTTTCCACAACAAGTTTCACGATACCCAAGGAGTTACAACTTACATAATTTCAATAATTCGGCCAACACATTGCACATATCAAAGTTCAGACATGCATTTATTGTGCACATAATCGTATCATCACATCCAAACAACTAAAACTTCCACATTCATAGTTAATTCAGATAACAAGAAACACGCATTCAGTGTTTCCAAGACACAATTCACAGACAAGTCCAAATTATTAGTTAGTTCACTCCATGGATGACCATTTCTGACATGCAATTTTGCAACCCCTAGGGCCAGATACCAATTGAAACCTTCTCAGTTCCAATTTACTTTGCTTGTGTTCCTTTAATCGCGACCACGACGTCTTGTTCAATTCGGTGAGATACCAATTTGAGTCAACTCATACCACAAACAACACTCTCATGAAAGGAGAGAATAAGGTGGAACAACTTCCTAGAATGCTTCCTAGCTTCCTAAAGATTAGATGTGGACGTCAACACACCAATCTACACGAGTCTAGTCCACATTTGTTTCTTGTACAAGGAGACCCGTAACCTGGGCTCTGATACCAATTTGTCACGACCCAACCCACCGGGCTGTACGGGCACCTACATACTAACACCTAAGTAGGAGAACCCACATATCCCAATGGTCAAAACATGTGGAAAATTAAGAAAACAAACGAATAAAAGGAATTCATGTAATATCTTTATAAAGATACGAACCTTAAAACGACTCGGAGTTAAGACTTATAAAGTAATTAACACCCCAGGGATCTAGTCTAAATAGGTAGAAGAGCTACTAAGAGTACAAAGTAAAATATAATAATGAAAAGATACAGCTCCCACAATGCAGAAGGAAAAGTAGAAGCTGCTGGAGATTTTCTTCGTCTTCACCTAATAAAACATCATAGACCCTTCTTCCAGACTATGCCAAAAGACATAGCAAAAGTAGTATAAGTACAAAACCACACGTACTAGTAGGAGTTATTGGTCAACCTGACGCCTACCGCATAATATAAGAACTCGACTAGCAATAACATGCAATAAAAACCACTCGCATCTTTACCTTTACCCTCTCCCGGATACCTCAGAATCACATTAGCACCCTTACTACAAACTCCCGATTTAGTCAACCTACATTACTAGGTTCTTGATTATAGCCTAACCATTCTAACTCATAGAATGGTCCACCATTACAACTATCAATATTCCCCCGAACGACTAACCTCACACGATATACCCTTGCCTTCTCTTCATCTACCCAGTCCTTGCCACATCACACCTTTTATCAAGTCTTTTCAATTACTAAGCACGAATCCCTTTCGTTCATTGTGGGATCTACTTAAGTATTTTCATCACGTACACTACCCCCACTTCTCACCCTTACAACACACGGACAACCTTTTCCCTCAAACATTACCAACCTTTGACCCTTTCCACATACCGTATCACTTTCCGATTTAGTCTTGCCCTTCTCGGTTCATTTAACAACGGGATACATAACAAGTTAAATCAGCATAGTAGAACAAACAGTTTTAGGCCATCATAACCTTTTAACCCTTTAGGAGCAATACAATATCAGTCAATGATCAATTTACACAATTATATCAAGTCAATAGTCCTCTCATGGAACTCACACCCAAACTATTAGTGTACCACTACGTTGTACCAGTTCCAAGTTAGCTTGTCGGATCGTGACACCCATTCCAATATTTATGTCGGTACTTGGAAACCGATCTAGTTTTTATGCTGGTACGTGGCAAACGATCCCACTTAATGTGTCGGAATGTAACATCCGATCAATTCAACAAGCCACAAGCACAAGCACAAGTATATTCTCATAATCATAAATTCAAGTCATGATTCATGGCATTCAATGTTTCATCCATCCTTATTTACGATTTGTGTGATCAATAATGCAACATTCACATACATGCATGTATCAGAATGAAGCAAGAACAAACATATATCACACAACGTGAAAATCACATCCATCACCTGTCCTAGTTCATAATCTAAGGTTTCTTCCTATAATTAAGTCATCTTTTACTCGATACACGAATGCCTACACATAATTCCAACCATTTATTTACATTATACTACAGAGTGAGCACAGATTTATAACTACTCAAGTAACAAACCTAGCGTACTTGGGCGCCAAGCAGTTGCAGCGGGATTATAGCTCCAATGTGAGTTTTCTGAATGATGTGACAATGGATATTTCGAAGAATCCACAAGATTCCAACCTTCTTACGCTAGAAATCTCTTCCTCCTTCTTTCCCAAGCTTGAGCTTGCTTTTGGAGGGTTTCCAGGGTAATCCTTGCATATTTTCAGTGATTTTGGAAGAAGAAGAAAATAAGGTTTCACATTATTTACATGATGTCTCGCGTAACCCGCTCTGGCGGTTACTTACCCCGTTGTGGTGCTGCTGCCCTAGTGGCATCTAGCCCACCCTGGAAGGACAGTTGCCCCAGCATTTTCCCGAAGTTTTGTTTTCCTAAATAACGATGGTACGAGTCGTTGCATGCAGTCATTCAAGATATTCAAATTGTCATTTTGAAGAGTGCCAAAAACTCACTCTAAGTGATAAGTTAAGCATCAAATTCAATTCAAGATCAAGATACTCACCCAAAAAATCAAGGTGATATCTGAAATTCAGGACTCAAGATAAGCTGCATAGATAGAAGCTTGTACTTTTATTTTCCTTTTGACTATTAGCTTTAATTTTTCTTATGTAAGGAGAAGAGCCACGACCTAGAGCCTCGAATCTCACTTAACTTCCAATTCATCGCCTCATCTCCTTGAACTACGTGTGACATGATTCCCTTATAACCCGGGATATGTAGGATGTCCAATACCAAGACTCGATCGCACAAATTTTTCCTTCAAATACAAGTCCGGTCAAAATTTGTCACGTTATCTACTTCTTTGTCTGAAAACTCTTCATGTTTCTAGTCAAAGAGGGGCAAACTGTAGACACGTAATTTTTGACCGAACATAAAGTTTTATACTATTTTTATTCCTTAAATATTTCTTTTATGTGTAAGTTAGATATTGCGATTTTGTCTTATTTTAGTAAGTTTATTTTAAAAGATTCGAAAATAACAAAAATATATGTTTATTTTAATTTTAGTTTAATAAATAAGTTAGTATTTATTAATTATAATTTATTATTAGCTATTCAACTTTTGTTAGTTTAAAATATAATTATATTATATTAGATTAAAAAATAATAATAACTTCACCATGCTCCACTACTCCACAACACCCCTTAACCCCACTCTCCTTCACCACCCACCACGTATCACACTAATATACTATACCCACACATATATACAACCTATACATATACTATACGGAACAACAATGAACGGAAAAAAAACACACGTAGCAAGAAAAGAAAGAGAAAAGATTTGCACTCTTAAAAAATATTCATTCACTTACATACAAACATTTTCTTCCTTCTACACATTTATCACTACATACAATCTACAAAATTATTCGTGGGTATTTTAATCGAGGTTCGATCAAGATTTTGCGATATGTATTCCCTTTTTTTAAGGTTAAATTTTATTTTATTTCTTTAATTTATTCATAAAATTTGATGTTACTATGTGATATGTTTTCTTATAGTTTTTGTTTGATTCATTATTTGATTGAAATGAATATTTTATTAAGTGATGTATCTTATTTAATGAGTGAAGATAAATTTAATAGGTGATTATTTTCATTTTTTTATTTCATACTCCTTAGTTGCTATCTTGATTTATACGTCAATAATAATAAAGTAGGGATTTTAGGCTCGAAGAAATTATTGTCATCTTTATTTTGTCAAACAAAAATGAGAATTATTTTTGCAATTCATTATTATATTGTTGGATTGAAAAGTGTATGCTTAATATTGGCGTTAATTTTAAGAGTAATTAAAATATAAAATAAAAGATATAGAAATAATGTCAGAATTATATATTGTATCCTGAACATTTATTTTACTTTATTTGGTCTTATTTATAACAGAAAAAATAATAGTTTTTTTTATTAGACGAATTTTTAGACATATTAAAAATATTTATTCCAATTAAGAATGCGGTTCTGCATCTTTTTTGAGACAATTAAAATAAACTCAAGGATGCAGTGACACACTTTATTGTCACGACCCGAGAGCACCCCCTAGTCGTAACACGGTGTACTCGACCCCGAAGGGGTCTTATACAAGCCTCATAGCATTCATTCATCGCATAGGTATTAGAAATAGTACGTAATTAAAAAATTTTACTTAAAAACCATACAATCTAAAGACATTCATTAAAACGCAAGCGGAAGTCTATATCTCACATGGCCATCTTAGACACAATCTTTAACAATATAGGGACACGGCCCTTTTACAATATAATTCTAAGTAGTCTATTACATGAAAAGAAAGAAACTTCTAGAAAGACCCTTGTCCTCGAACTATGAGGACGTACCACTTGATTCTTGGAAGAATAGCAATCCAAGCACTTCAATCTAGGTAGAAGCAATCACTTGCCGGAACCTACATTTTGTAGTAAAAACATAGAAGAATGGGTTAGCACAAAAAATGTACCAAGTATGATGACCATGCAAAAATATGCTTTAAAAGGGGACATTTTTGGTTAAAAACCATGCAGGATGCCACTTTTTAGAAATATCATGAACAATAGCATAAGAGACATCAAGTACAAATATCATCATCATACAAGTCATAACATCACATTTGAAAAATATCAACATGTAACTCTTTCCCTTCACATTTAGCCTTCACCTCAAGTAACCCTCATGATATACCTTGTGCAATGTATGGATAGCGTTCCATACCACCATCCACACCAACGTACCACATTAAGGTGACCAAAAGTGAACTTACCATTCAACCTTTCCATTTTCAATAATACTCATACACAAGAGACCTAAACCTTTAACAAGTTATTTCATCACATAAGGACCATCACCTAAGACAACCCCTAAGTCATACTTGTGCAATGTGCAAGTAGCATCCCATACTACTACTCACACTAAGTACTCCTTTGAAGTCACCATGGGCAAGGCTCATTCAAATACAATAACTTATAACAAGGAAGTAACTCATAATACAATCCAAGTATACCATGCATCATTACATTAGACATTCAAATCAAGATTCTTTATTAGCTTCAGTTAGAGAACTTTCATATAATAGTCATTAAGACTTAGAGAACTCACTATAGCCCTCTTGAAGCCTACTCGTTCCATATATGGTAGCATCCCATACTACTACCACACTTCATAGAACTCCTCAAGAACCTATAATGCACATCTCACATAATGGGAACAAGCGTTTAACCCACATAGACCATGAGAGCTAGATCATGGAATCCGGTGTCATGTAACCCCAAACCGTAGAAGGTGGTTAACTTGCCTAAGAAAGACCAGTATTTAGCTTAAGTGGATCCACTAGCTATCCTATGTGGGCACATAGTTAAGGCACAAGGAGATTGCTACTAGATACCTCGCCTCAACTCACGTGAGGGCATCCATCTAAAGAGATTGCTACTAGAAACCCCGCCTTAACTCATGTGACAGCTTCCATCTCATTCAATATCCTCTCGGTGTTTAGCCCACATTCCCATAGAGTAACATTCATTTCATTAAGGGATAAGAGATTGTTACTAGATACCCCGCCTCAACTCATGTGAGGCATCCATCTCAACCCAACATTCATTCATTGGATAGCTCATAGATTCAAAGATGAGAATAGCCTTTCATCTAAGAATCCCATTATCGTTCATTAGTGCAAGATCGAGAATATCCTTTCAATCAACACATCATTAGCATTCATTACAGTACAATTGAGAATAGTCTTTCAATAAGTACTTAATCAACAACATTACCATTGAACGTCATTCATTCTTCATTGAAGTGTGTTAATAGAGAGACAGCCTCAATCCTAACACAATTAACTTCTAGACATGATCATCATCGTTCGTTGAAACCACATGTACATCATTCACATCACATTCATATATACAACATCATGATATTACTTCAATTCCTCACACTATGCCTCCAAGGACATGATCAAAATGTACATAGTAGGTAAACACCTGCACCTTTCAAGTGGATGAACAATTCAAGCACAATTCTACCTTAACATGAAATTAGGTTTAACTTGCCTTTTCAAGGCTATGATCAGAAATCCTCAATTCACCATAATTAGGCATAAATGATGATACAATTCAACAATCTAAATCAATCTAGGCATAAATTCATCAACATTCATTCATAATCAACAAACCCACTTCATAAGGAACAATTTAGGAATTGAGAGAAATCATGGGTTCATAGAGTATTTTCATCTTAAATCATCAGTTAAACATCAATATAGTCATAATTTATCGTTTGAAAATGTTTGATGCAAGAACCCATGAGATTGAGTAAAACCTAGGGTTTTTGTGAAACTTGAAAACCTTGAAAACTTCTTTGAAATTGACTCTAGGGTGAAAGCTAACCCTAGATGAAGGATAACCATACCTTTATCTTGAAGAATCCCACAAAAATTTACCCAATAGCCTTCCTCTTCAAGCCCTAAGTCTTCTTCTTCTCTTGGTCTGTAATGGAATTCTAGAGAGAAGATACTTTGAGAGGGAGGGGTTTTGATTAGGGTAAAGTTGAAGAATGAAATCTAAAATAGTATTTTATTCTTTTAATACTCTTAAAATACCTAAATATACCCAATATAACCGTCCAAGCACTTAAAAAGACTTGGGGTGAATTTACCAACTCACCCTTAGCTTGGTCGTGTCCTTGACAGCAAAACAGGTCCAATTGATAGACCCCCATCCACAGACCGTGTATGGGTTGACGGACCGTACTGGTCATCCGTCAATTGGGGATGTGGCTTGGTTTGGATCCCCTTTACCTATGGAGGCCATCCACGGTGTGTGGATGGACCTACGGGGCGTGGACCCCTTTCGTAGGTTACCAATCTGTGGCCAACATTCATCAAATGGGGCAGCCTTGGGGGTTAAGTTAAGGGTCCTCGTCAAGGACCCTTAGGGTCGTCAATGGGGAGTCATACCTTGACATTTAACCCCTAAACCCCTCAACCATGACTCGGAACAACATACAACAACCTCAAACATCAAGACAAACTCAAACACACACACGATAGGCTCTAGTTTCACTAGTTCATTTTTAGGGTCGTTACATTATTCCCCACTTAGGAACATTCGTCCTCGAATGACACTGAAAACACATTAAGGGGTAACGACTCAAGACTAGCAGCCCACAATCATGCATGCAACATCAATAGAAATGCATAAACATAGTAGGAAATATTAAGTCCACATCAATAAGCCTCAATGCAAACAAGAAGGTAGGAACTACATCTACAACCTCATTATGGATCAAAACTTCACATTTCTCATTTCATTGGAGGAACTTCCTTCTCCAAATCACATCACGCTCATTACAACATCAATAGGCACAGTATGTAACTCTTTCAAGAACACATTTAAGCATGCTTAACAAGTCAACTAATGAAATATTTAGGCAACTCATCATAGATGCATATCAACATGAGGAACACAATTTTGAAAACTCATTTTCTCATATAAACAAGAATTCAGGAAGAACATGACTCCAAAACATAGTACAAGCTACAAGGAACTCTTGGTCTCAAGCTAGAATAGGAATAGAAGGAAAGAGATAAGGACATCACCACTCTTAACAACCTTACTATTCACAAACCATCACCTACTTAGGAGAAAGCCCAATTAAGGCTATCATGAAAAAACAAAAGGATCTCATCACAACAAAAAGGAACTATAACTTACCGGTACCTTCATCTGGATTAGCTCCTTTGTCCTTGTTAGCTTGAAGCACATAGAAATGGTTCCTCTTTGGAGCATTAGGATATGGGCCACCAAGAGAAGCTTGCTTATCCTCCCTTCCTTTTGCCATGAGTGTTGGGCAATCCCTCATCTTATGACACTTCTTTCCACACCCAAAGCACTCATCCGTGCTGGCAAAGCAGTTACCCAAATGTTGCTTCCCACACTTGGAACATCTAGACCTCTCAAAAGAAGAACCACTTCCACTCCCTCTTTGGGAATTAGGGTTAGACACCGTATCATTGTTCACCATTGAAGAATCTTGGTTGGAGAACCACTTTTTGGACTTAGGTTGACCTTGCTCATCGAATCTACACTTCTTCAACTCTCTACTCTTCCTCTCAAGTTTGAACTCCTCAATAGATTGAACATAAACAATGAGTCTAGAAATGTTCATATCATCATGAAGCATCGTCGTACGACACTGTTCCTTAACAAGGTCAGACAGACCGGTCACAAAGCCACTCATCTCATCTCTAGGGTTGGACACCAAAGATGGAGCATACTTAGACAATAATGTAAACTTCAAGGAATACTCCTCCACACTCATACTACCTTTCCTAAGGTTTATGAACTCCTCCACCTTAACCTCCCTCTTCTCACGGGGAAAGTACCTACCAAGAAAAGCTATCTTAAAGTCCTCCCATTCTATAGGACCCGCTTCTAAAGGCATATTTCTCTTCCATTGAGTGAACCACACTTGGGCCACATCTTTCAATTGATAGGAAGCCAACTCCTCTTTCTCCCTAGAATATACTCCCATAACATTGACTATCTTATATACTTCATCCAAGAATTCTTGGGGATTCTCTTCCACTTTAGAGCCAAGGAAAATATGAGGATTCAACCTCACAAAGTCTCTCAACCTTGAGGCCATGGTACTCTCATTAGCATTCACCCGAGGCCCCATATCTCGATTCACTTGAGCCGTCATGGCTTGGGCTAAGGTTAGAAAAGATGACCTAATCTCCTCATTAGTCATGGCCGGGGAAACCACCAGAACTTCATTCTCTTGATTGCCTAGAAAAACTTTGTTACCTTGAGGACCTTGGGGAGGAACTCCACCATCCACATTCTCCACTTTCGCCCTCCTTGGGTTAGCCCTTCTATTAATATCCTATAAACATAAGAGAAGGATTAGGAAAAGGACACTTATAGATCTAAACTCTAAGGCATGACTTCAAGAATATGAAAGAAGTGTAACTTTCTAACGTCCTATAGACTCTCACTCATAGATGTGTTGCGACTCACACCGATAAACAAGACTCTACTAGACGTGGCTTGTGAGACATCAACCTAAAAAACATTCCCAAAACCTTGTGCTCTGATACCATGTTTGTCACGACCCGAGAGCACCCCCTAGTCGTAACACGGCGTACTCGACCCCAAAGGGGTCTTATACAAGTCTCATAATATTCATACATCGAATAGGAATTAGAAATAGTACAGAATTACAATTTTTTATTTAAAAACTATACAATCTAAAGACATTCATTAAAACGCAAACGGAAGTCTATATCTCACATGGCAATCTTAGACACAATCTTTAACAATATAGGGACATGGCCCTTTTACAGTAGAATTCTAAGTAGTCTATTACATGAAAAGAAAGAAACTTCTAGAAATACCCTTGTCCTCGAACTATGAGGACGTACCACTTGATTCTTGGAAGAATAGCAATCCAAGAACTTCAATCTAGGTAGAAGCAATTACTTACCGGAACCAACACTTTGTAGTAAACACATAGAAAAATGGGTTAGCACACAAAATGTACTAAGTATGATGACCATACAAAAATACGCTTTAAAAGGGGACTTTTTATGTTAGAAACCATGCATGATGCCAATTTTTAGAAATATCATGAACAATAGCATAAGAGACATCACGTACAAATATAATCATCATACAAGTCATAACATCACATTTGAACAATATCAACATGTAACTCTTTCCCTTCACATTTAGCCTTCACCTAAACTAACCCTCATGCTATACCTTGTGCAATGTATGGATAGCATCCCATACCACCATCCACACCAAGGTACCACATTAAGGTGACCAAAAGTAAACTTACCATTCAACCTTTCCATTTTCAATAATACTTATACACACGAGACCTAAACCTTTAACAAGTTATTTCATAACATAAGGACCATCACCTAAGACAACCCCTATGTCATACTTGTGCAATGTGCAAGTAGCATCCCATACTACTAATCACACTAAGTACACCTTTCAAGTCACCATAAGCAAGGCTCATTCAAATACAATTAGTCATAACAAGGAAGTAACTCATTATACAATCCAAGTATAGCATGCATCATTACATTAGAAATTCAAATAAACATTCTTTATTATCTTCATTTAGACAACTTTCATACAATAGTCATTAAGACTTGGAGAACTCACTATAGCCCTCTTGAAGACTACTCGTGCCATGTATGGATAACTTCCCATACTACTACCCACACTTCATAGAACTCCTCAAGAAACTATGATGCACATATCACATGATGGGAATAAACGTTTAACCGACATACACCATAAGAGGTAGATCATGGAATCCGGTGTCCTGTAACCCCACACTGTAGAAGGTGGTCAACTTGCCTAAGAAAGAACGGTATTTAGCTTAAGTGGATCCACTAGCTATCTTCTGTTGGCACATAGTTAAGGGACAAGGAGAACGCTACTAGATACCCCACCTCAACTCATGTGAGGGCATCCATTTCAAGATATTTCTACTAGAAACCTCGCCTCAACTCACGTGAGAGCTTCCATCTCATTCAATATCCTCTCGGTGCTTAGCCCACATTCCCATAGAGTAACATTCATTTCATTTAGGGATAAGAGATTGTTACTAGATACCCCGCCTCAACTTATATGAGGGCATCCATCTCAACCCAACATTCATTCATTCGATAGCTCATACATTCAATGATGAGAATAGCCTTTCATCGAAGAATCCCATTATCGTTCATTAGTGCAAGATCGAAAATATCCCTTCAATCAACACATCATTAGTATTCATTAGAGTACAATTGAGAATAGCCTTTCAATAAGTACTTAATCATTAACATTACCATTGAACCTCATTCATTCTTCATTCAAGTGTGTTAATAGAGAGACAACCTCCAATCCTAACACAATTAACTTCTAGTCATGATCATTATTCATTCATTGAAACCACATGTACATCCTTCACGTGACATTCATATATAAAAAATCATGATAATACTTCAATTCCTCATACTCTGCGTCCAAGGCCATGATCACAATGTACATAGTAAGTAAACACCTCCACCTTTCAAGTGGTCTAACAATTCAAGCATAATTCTATTTTAACATGAAATTTGGTCTAACTTGCCCTTTCAAGGATATGATCACAAATCCTCAATTTAACAACAATTCACCATAATTAGGCATAGATGATGATTCAATTAAACAATCTAAATCAATCTAAGCATAACTCCATCAACATTCATTCATAATCAATAAACCCACTTCATAAGGCACAATTTAGGAAATGAGAGAAATCATCGGTTCATAGAGTATTTTAATTTTAAATCATCAATTAAACATCAATATAATCATACTTTATCATTTGAAACCATTTGATGCAAGAACCCACGAGATTGAGTAAAACCTAGGTTTTTTGAGAAACTTGAAAACCTTGAAAACTTCTTCGAAATTGACTCTAGGATGAAAGATAACCCTAGATGAAGGATCACCATACCTTTATCTTGAAGAATCCCACGAAAATCTACCCAATAGCCTTCCTCTTCAAGCCCTAAGTCCTGTTCTTCTCTTGGTCTTCAATGGAGATCTAGAGAGAAGATACTTTGAGAGGGAGGGGTTTTGATTTGGGGAAAATTGAAGAATGAAATCTAAAATAGTATTTTATTCTTTTAATAATGTTAAAATACCTAAATAAACCCAAAATAACCGTCCAAGGACTTAAAAAGACTTAGGGTGAATTTATCAACTCACCCCTAGCTTGGCAGTGTCCTTGCCAGCCAACCAGGTCCAATTGACGGACCCCTATCCACGGACCTTGGATGGGTTGACGGACCATACTGGTTATCCCTCAATTGGGTTTGTGGCTTGGTTTGGGTCCCCTTGACCTACGGAGGCCATCCACGGGGCGTGGACCCCTTCCGTAGGTCACCAAACTTTGGCCAACATTCATCAAATGGGGCAGCCTTGGGGGTTAAGCTTAGGGTCCTCCTCAAGGACCCTTAGGGTGGTCCACGGGGAGTCGTACCTTGACCTTTAACCCCTAAAACCCTTAACCATGACTTGGAACAACATACAACAACCACAAACCTCAAGACATACTCAAACACACACACGATAAGCTCTAGTTTCACTAGTTCGTTTTTAGGGTCGTTACATTTATCTAAAATATAATCAACTTTTTAAATTTAAAGAACGACTTATAGACAAAATTATTAGGTGTGATGTGAAGAAGGAAATTATACCTCTAAATGTCAAGACAAAGAATGCGGCTACGCATCTAGGTTGACACCAAATAAAAGTTCAACAATAAAAATGTGAACAAGTCATGGCCTGGAATAATATATCCAAAAATCATTTTGAAGTATAAGTCAATAAAAGTGACCGTGGTAGAACCACAAGATTCGAGGGATGCCTAATACCTTCCCTTCGGTCAACAAAATTCCTTACCCAAATTTCTAGTTCGCAGACCAAAAATAATGAGTCATTTCCTTTTGATTAGGGGATTAAACAAAAAGTTGACTTGGAACACCATAACTCAATTCCAAGTGTCGACTCCGTACAAATAAAAATAATCCCTAAATCAATATCGTCAGTTAAATAGGAAAACCTCTTCTGCCTCTTTGCGCCAAAATGGGGTGTGATAATAACTACTCAAGGAGCTTTCACTAGTGGAATTGAAGGAGACAAGATTGATCAAGGAGCTCCTCATCAAGATCCTCAAGTTCTAGTTGATCCTTTGACTGATCAAGTGACTAATAAGAAGTTTAGGTTTGGTTTTCAATTGTTGACTTAGGCCGGGATAGAAATTCTGGAATTTTGCTAGTCAAAGAAGGAGGAAGATCCTCAAGAGTTTATAGATGAGATCTCTAAGGTGTTGGACTTTGTGGTAGTGACTTCGGTAGAGAAGGCGGAATTGGCCGCTTACCAATTGAAAGGTATTGATAAGATTTGGTTCAATCAATGGAAAGAAGCGAGGCCGGTAGAAGTGGGTACCATGGAGTGGAAAAGGTTTAAGAATGGTTTTGTTGATTGTCTTTTCCCTTTGGAGATGAGATAGACTATGGTAATTGAGTTTATTAACCTTCGGCAAGATAAAATGCGTGTTAAGGAATATGCTTGGATGTTCACTCGGTTGTCGAGGTAGGCTCCATCTATAGTGGCCGACCGTAGGTTGAGGATGATTAAGTTTGTGTTGGGTGTGTCCAACTTGGTAGTGAAAGAATGTCGTACAACTATGCTTGATCATGATATGGATATTTCTCGCCTTATGACTTATGATCAACGGATTGAAGAAAAGAAACTCAAGGAAAAGTGTAGGGAGGTAAAAAGGGCTAGAACCAGTGATGGAAACTTCTCTAATGCTATATCTGATAGACATGGTCAACCTAGAACTCAACAAAGGCTTTTCGGTCAAGGTTTCCCCAATGCTAATAGGTATAACCAAAAGAGGGTATCTATCCTAAGCCTCAATGAAGAAGTAATAGTGAATCTTTGTTGCTTAAGCCTACTTGCACTAAGTATGGAATGAAGCACTATGGTAGGTTCCTAGCCGACATGGATGGTTTCTATGGTTGTGGCAAGAGTGAACACAAGATGAGTGATTGCCCGATGCTTAAGACAAAAGGGAGAGATGGTAAGCAAGCTCCTCCTATTGGTTCGGGTTCTAGGGCTCCAAGGCAAGGTAGATCTTATGCTCTCCAAGCTAGAGGTGAACAAGAGTGTCCTCCAGATGTGGCTACCGGTATGTGTTTTATGCTTTGTTAGGTTCCGGTGTTGCTTTGTATCTTATGAGTTGTTAGACTTGATATGCTAGACCTTGATTTTATCCTTAGTGGAGATTGTTCGTACTCTTGTTATTGTCACGACCCAGGGATACCCCCTAGACGTAACACGGCGTACTCGACCCCGAAAGGGTCTAATACAAGACCTTTGCATCATAACATAGGTAATAGAGTTGAAAATACGGAACAATTTGAAACTTTCACAATCGAAATCATATTTCATAAAAGCTACAAGCGGAAGCCTTTCTATACTCTTTGTCTAAACCATCTAATACAACTTTTAGAATAAACTCTTGGGACACAGCCCATACAATAGTCTAAGAACATAAAGAAATGACATAAAGGTAAAGTGGATGTTGTCCTCGAAGCTATGAGGACTCACCAAGATCTTCAACTCTTCTAGATCCTTGAAACCTAGCCTCCAAAGAAACTCAAGCCTCCAACCCTACATTTGGTTAGAATGTAGGCAATATGCGTTAGTACAAAATGTACCAAGTATGAAAGCTATCACAACATCATAAGATCATCTCAAATGGTTAGTCAGCATAAGACATAAGCATAAGATATAATAACATAGTCATGGCGGTCTCCAACATAAGTATCATATAAACATAAGTCAACATTAATAGACATAGTTAATGAGCATAATTGACCCTTGGTCATCCATATCATAATAGCACCATTCTCAAGTAACCTGAAAAGTATACAGGTGCAAAGCAAGAATAGCATCCCATAATACCACCCAAGCCAAGTATCCCTTTTTAGTCATCTTAATCATAGTCTATGTGCATGGTTAAGTCATAATTCTTTCTACCATAAGGTCACCATACTTCTAAGGAACCTCAAGACACACTTGTGCAATGCACGAAAGGCATCCCATACTACCCTTCACACTAAGCATAGCCTTGAAATCATTGTAGTCATATTCACCCTCCTTTTGGTCTTACTATAAGCTATCTTCATATAGACAAGGGAACTACCACTTAGTCAATCATATCTTAGAAGGGAACTATGGCAACAACCCAAGATAAGTCATACGACATAAGAGAACCCTTCACAACTAGCGCCAAGTCGTACTTGTGCCATGTGTAGGTAGCATCCCATACTACTACCCACACTATGTTCTTCTTTAGACTACCATGAATGTTCACTAGTTGGGGACTAATCCCTCTAGACTATTTGCCTCTATTCATATAAGGTACTTCTCTATTTAGTACTAGGCAAGTCATCACACATGGATGATCACAAGATACCATGACTAACCTAACTCAAGGTATCCTTTAAATGCATCTTACAATGCAAGTCAATCTACCCTTAGGAGAGTATAGATCCTAAATCCTAAGCTACAATTAGGAGAGTATAAGTCCTCTATCCCAAAGAGACCATGAAATGGTCTTGGCCAAACCAAGTCAAGCTACCATGAATGCATCCTAAAAATGCTAGTTCAAGCTACCCAAAGGAGAGTATAAATCCTCAATCCTAGGCTACCATCACTACTACTAACTCATGCTACCATGACATTCATTCTAAAATGGTAGTTCAAGCTATCCCTTAGGAGAATATAGATCCTCCATCCCAAGCTATCAGCCTTGGTCTTATCCTACTAAGACAAGCTATACATGAAGGAAACACAAGCCTCAACTTCAAGCTATCCTATATTGGTTTTGTCTTGCCAAGTCAAGCTACACATGAAGGGATCATATATCACAACTTCAAGCTATTCTAGCCTAACATGCTTTGATTCTTTTTAGGTCCTTAAGTCAACCAAGAATCCTTCTATGTGAGAGAACTTGATTCTCCTAGCTTGGTCATGTGTAATTGTACATAAGAGAAAGAGAATACTCAATCACCTCATATATACTTTACCCCCAAAGCCCAAGTAATGATGGCTACAATCCCTACTTTCAAGATTAACTTCATTCTATTATGATCCATGTCTAAATTACAGGCTATTCAATCACATTGTTCATTAGAAGGTGATTCTAGTCATACTTGATTCATAAAGGTTCAATAATAACTTTACAAGTCAAGATCCTTCCTATTTAATCAAGTCTATTTCAATGCATGATTAGATGATCCAAAATATGATCAATTAGTATTCAAGTCATTGAAATAGGGAGATCATTTTAGAACCTTCAATTTTGCCTCTAATGGCATAAACCCACAAAGATCACATTCATCAATTTAGATTAGGGTTCATCATAGAAATCACATGAATTCATCATAATATCACCAAAAAATATAGATCAATCATAATTGGATGTTATCCACTAGATTGGAATCACATCCAAACCCAACCCACAACGCAATCACAACCCTAGCTAGAATTGGATTTTTGTGTTCACAAATGAGGGGAAACTATGGGGGCTCCATGGGTGGAAGAACCCATGGATGATTAAGCTTCACATACCTTTGATCAAAGCCCTAAACCAATCTTGAATCAATGGAGAAAACTCGACCTAGTTGCTGCTCCAAATTCTTCTTCTTCCTTGCTTCTAGAGAGAGAACTTCTTGAGAGTAATTTGGGGGTTCTAAGATTAATGAGCTAATGACTTAGTTTTAGGGTCTTATTAGGTATTTATAGGTATTTATTTAACTACTTAACGTACCCTATAAGCCCTTAATTAATTAATTAACTTAATTCCTAATCACCAACTTAAAACTAAAAAGCTGGAAATTGGCAGCATCTACGAGACCCCCATCCACGGACCGTGGATGGGTCTACTGGAGGTGGTTTGGTGTCGTGGTTTGGGTCAGAGACTAATATTTTGCAGGCCAACTCAGGTCTGACCTATGTCCATGACCTACGGGGTGTAGGTTGATCTAAGGGGAGTCAATATGGGTCGTCGATCAATCTGTTTTGACAGCTTTTTGGGCAGTGGTGGGGTCGTCCTCAAGGACCCCTTGGGTGGTCCTTGGGGAGTCGTACCCAGACGTTTAACCACTAAACATGTCATTTTATGTACGGGAACCATTTATCTTGATTTTAACCCTCATACGATACTCCAAAACTCCACTACAAGACTCTACAACACAGTAGTTCAATTCACTAGTTTCCGGGGTGTTACAATATCCCCCACTTGGGAACATTGGTCCTCGAATGACACTTTAAACACTTTATAAAGTCTAAACTCTAACTTAGCAGCCCATCATGCATGTACTACATCTAATGCACATTATCAAGGAAGAAACTTCCATTCCAAGCTAAGCACATACAATGCAACACAAGGGAGTAGGAACTACTTCTACCAACCCAAAATTCATCAAATCCTATATCTACTCATTTTCAAGGAGGAACTAACATCTCCTAGATAAAACATGCTCATCACACACTCATGGAGCCTAAAATGCAACTTCTCATAAAATCATCTATTCAAGGAGAAACCCTCCAACTTCAACCTCTAAGGCATTCTCATAATCAATTCATGAAGTCTATATGCAAGTCTTATTCAAATGCATTACAACATGAGGAAACAATTCATAAAAGTTATTTCTAACAAGTCCTAAGATTTCATGAACATGCATCACATAAGAAGATCATGGAAACATACTATTCACACATGACCTCACATAAAAGAAAATCAAGAGGAACTTATCATCTCAAGCTTGAATGAGAGAAAGGAAAGGATGAGGACATCGGAATATCTCATTGGCCCTTGGCCTCCGAAGTAGCACTCCTAACTATATTCCTTACTAAAGAACACTCCTTATCAATCTATGGAACAACTTTCTTGTTCTTCTATTTCTTGACTTGCCGGTCCAAGACCTCTACCGGTACTACTAAATTAGAGAGGTTCTCACTAAGAAACTAAAGCTCACAAGCAACCTTACTAACCCCACTCAAGATCTCACATGAGACTAACAAACTGGGACTAAACTTCTCATACTCACCACACCTCTCAAGGTGAACATTTCTAGGAACTCTAATTCATGAACATCACTTAGATTTTACACCACCACACAAAGTGATCCTAAACCATGATGAATTACACTTCTACCCTTCTTAGAGGAGTCTATTCACTCAACCTATCTAGGCATTACTCAAACACCCTATATAACCAATCTATCAAAATACCTCAAAACCCATCATAGCTAAGTTGGGTTCTACCAACAACTAGACATAACCACACAATAACCTCGCTAGATAGACACGCTATCCCCCACTTGGGAGTAAGCCTACACAAACTTTTCTAAACATCATGCATACTAAAAAGAACTTCAAAGTCTATCATCTCAAGTCTCACCAAGTCACATAGCCATAATTGGCATCTCAACCAACCTTTCTCCCTCACTCCTTGTAGCATAAACCCTCCTAATAGTAACCACCTAAAGACCATCGGATAAGGGATAAGAGAGAGAGCTTATAGATCTATGGCACGACTTGGAGAATGAAGAAGTGAGATTTTTCCTAAGCATCCAATAGCCTACTATTCATACAATGTGTCGCGACTCACACCCATGAATAAGACTCTACTTAGCCGTGGTTTGAGACATCCTAAAATTTATCCCGACCCCTTCGTCTCTGATACCAAGTTTGTCACGACCCAGGGATACGCCCTAGATGTAAGATAGCGTACTTGACCCTGAAGGAGTCTAATACAAGCCCTTTGCATCATAACATAGGTAATAGAGTATAGAGTACGGAACAATTTGAAACTTTTACAATTGAAGTCATATTTCATAAAAGCAACAAACGGAAGTCTTTCTATACTCTTTGTCTCAAACCATCTACTACAACTTTTAGAATAAACTCTTGGGACACAGCCCATACAATAGTCTAAGAGCATAAAGAAATGACATAACGGTAAAGTGGATGTTGTCCTCGAAGCTATGAGGACTCACCAAGATCTTCAACTCTTCTAGATCCTTGAAACCTAGCCTCCTAAGCAACTCAAGCCTCCAACCCTACATTTGGTTAGAATGTAGGCAATATGCGTTAGTAAAAAATGTACCAAGTATGTAAGCTAGCAAAACATCATAAGAGCATCTCAAATGGTTAGTCAACATAAGACATAAGCATAAGAGATAATAACATAGTCATGCCGGTCTCCAACATAAGCATCATATAAACATAAGTCAACATTAGACATAGTTAATGAGCATAATTAACCCTTGGTCATCCATACCGTAATAGCACCATTCTCAAGTAACCTCAAAAGTATACAAGTGCAAAGAAAGAATAGCATCCCACAATACCACCCAAGCCAAGTATCCCTTTTTAGTCATCTTAATCATAGTCTATGTGCATGGTTAAGTCATAAGTCTTTCTACCATAAGGGCATCATACTTCTAAGGAACCTCAAGACACACTTGTGCAATGCATGAAAGACATGCCATACTACCCTTCATACTAAACATAGCCTTGAAATCATCTTAGTCATACTCACCCTCCTTGTGGTCTTACTATAAGCTATCTTCATATAGACAAGGGAACTACCACCTTAGTCAATCATATCTCGGAAGGAAACTATGGCAACAACCCAAGCTAAGTCATACTACTTAAGAGAACCCTTCACAACTAGCGCCAAGTCATACTTGTGCCATGTGTAGGTAGCATTTCATACTACTACCCATACTAGGTACTTCTTTAAACTACCAAGAATGTTCACTAGTTAGGGACTAATCCCTCTAGTCAATTTGCCTCTATTCATATAAGGTACTTCTCTATTTAGTACTAGGCAAGTCATCACACATGAATGAGCACAAGACATCAATTCAAGGCTACCAAGGAATAGCACCCTACTAGGCTAAACTAAGCTAGTAATCGAACTAACATGACCTTACTATTGTAAATAAAGCTACCATGAAAACCTACTATCATACTAGTCCAACCTATCCAAGGAATAACCCTCTAATAGGATAGTCCATGCTATTATCTTACTAACATAACTAGGTTAAGCAAAGCTAACTACCTTGGAAGACACACTAACATGCAAGTCCAAGCTACTGTAGGAAAGGTACAAGTGTCCTATCCTAGCTACCATGAAATAGTCCTAAACCAACTAAGTCATGTTACCCTTACAAGTGCACTAGATTACAAATGAAAGCTATCTATAAGGGAGTATGATTGTCAACCCTAAGCTATCAGTAGGAGAGTATGAGTCCTCAATACCAAGATACCATGACTAACCTAACTCAAGATATCATTGAAATGTATCTTACAATGCAAGTCAAGCTACCCTTAGGAGAGTATAGATCCTCAATCTTAAGCTACCCTTAGGAGAGTATAAGTCCTCTATCCTAAACTTACCATGAAATGGACTTTGCCAAACTAAGTCAAGCTACCATGAATGCATCCTAACAATGCTAGTTCAAGCTACCCATAGGAGAGTTTAAATCCTAATCGTAGGCTATCATGACTACTACTAACTCATACTACCAAGAAATACATTCTACATTGCTAGGTCATGCTATCCCTTAGGAGAGTATAGATTCTCCATCTCAAGCTATGAACCTTGGACTTATCCTACTAAGCCAAGCTATACATGAAGGAAACATAAGCCTCAACTTCAAGATATCCTACCTTGGTTTTGTCTTGCCAAGTCAAGCTACACATGAAGGGATCATATATCACAACTTCAAGCTATTCTAGCCTAACAAGCTTTGATTCATTTTGGGTCCTTAATTCAACCTAGAATCCTTCTATGTGAGAGAACTTGTTTCTCCTAGCTTGGTCATGTGTAATTGTATAAGAGAAAGAGAACACTCAATCAAAATCACCTCATATTGACTTTACCCCCAAAGCCCTAATAATGATGGCTACAATCCCTACTTTCAAGCTTAACTTCATTCTATTGTGATCCATGTCTAAATTACAAGCTATTCAATAACATTGTTCATTAGAAGGTGATTCTACTCATACTTGATTCATAAAGGTTCAATTCTAACTTTACAAGTCAATATCCTTCCTATTCAATCAAGTCTATTTCAATTCGTGATTAGCTAATCCTAACTATGATCATTTAGTATTCAAGACGTTGAAATAGGAAGATCACTTTAGAACCTTCAATTTTGCCTCTAGTGGCATAAACCCACAAAGATCACATTTATCAATTTAGATTAGGGTTCATAATAGAAATAACATGAACTCATCACAATATCACTAAACAAAGCTAAATAAATCATAATTGGATGTTATCCACTAGATTGGAATCACATCCAAACCCTACCCACAATGCAATCACAACCCTAGCTAGAATTAGGTTTTTGTGTTCACAATTGAAGGGAAACTATGGGGGCTCTATGGGTGGACGAACCCATGGATGATAAAGCTTCACATACCTTTGATCAAAGACCTAAACCAAGCTTGAATCCATGGAGAAAACTCGACCTAGTTGATGTCCCAACTGCTTCTTCTTCCTTCCTTCTAGAGAGAGAACTTTTTGAGAGTAATTTGGGGGTTCTAAGATGAATGAGGTAATGACTTAGTTTTAGGGTCTTATTAGGTATTTATAGGTGGTTATTTAACTACTTAACCGACCCCCTAAGACCTTAATTAATTAACTAACTCAATTCCTAATCACCAACTTAAAACTAAAAAGCTGGAAATTGGCAGCATCTACGAGACCCCATCCACGGACCATGGATGGGTCTACTGGACGTGGTTTGGTGTCGTGGTTTGGGTCAGAGACTCATATTTTTCTGGCCAACTCAGGCCTGACCAACACCCATGACCTACGGGGCGTAGGTTGATCTAAGGGGTATCAATAGGGGTCGTGGATCAAGCTGTTTTGACAGCTTTGGGCAGTGTTGGGGTCCTCCTCAAAGACCCCTTGGGTGGTCCTTGAGGAGTCATACCTAAACGTTTAACCCCTAAACTTGTCATTCTAAGTATGGGAACCATTTATCTTGACCTTAACCCTTATACGACACTCCAAAACTCCTTTACAATACTCTACAACACACTAGTTCAACTCACTAGTTTCCGGGGTGTTACAGTTATGCTTCTATTAATTGTAGAACCCGTACAATCAAGTTTTAAGTTCCCAAATAAGCCTATCTTAGAATGAAAGGGGAAAGTCTTATGCCTAGAAGTGAGTTGTTATTTATATGAAGGTTAGGAGGATGATGACTAAAGGTTGCTTTTACCACCTAGTTAGGGGTGAGGGAAGTAGATTTTTGGTATTGACCAACTTGAAGGGGCTAGTTTTCTCTAAGATTGATCTTTGATTGGGTTATCACCAATTGAAGGTGAGAGGGGATGATATTCAAAAGACAACTTTTAGAACCCGGTATGGTCATTATGAATTTTTTAATATCTAGTTTGGGTTGATTAATTCTCCGGCAGAATTTATGGATATGATGAATAGAGTGTTTAAACAATACCTTTATATGTTCGTAATTGTGTGCATTGATGACATTTTGATCTATTCAAGGAGTGAGAATGAGCATATTGACCATTTGAGGATTGTGTTGCAAGTTCTTAAGGACCAACAACTTTTTGCAAAGTTTAGCAAGTGTGAATTTTGGTTAAGGTTCATAGATTTCCTTGGTCATAGTGTGTCTAATAAGGGTATTGAGGTATATCCTAAGAAGACGGATATGGTTAAGAGTTGGCCAAGACCTCTAACTTCTTTGGACATTAGAAGCTTCTTGGGTTTGGCTGATTATTATTGAAAGTTTGTTGAGGGGTTTTCTTCCATTGCCTCTCCGTTGACGGCTTTGACCCAAAAGAAGGCTAATTTCATTTGGTAGGAAGCTTGTGATAAAAGTTCCCATGAGTCAAAATATAGACTTACTTGCACTCCGGTGTTGACTTTGCCGAAAGGTACGGATGGTTTTGTGGTGTATTGTGTTGCCTCTAGAGTTGGGTTGGGACGTGTGCTTATTCAAAATGGTAAAGCTAATGTGGTAGCGGATGTTTTTAGTAGGTTGTCTATGGGTAGTATGGCTCATATAAGTGAAGAAAAGAAAGAGTTGGTTCGAGATGTTCAAAGGTTGGCCCAAGAGGGTGTTCAATTAGTGTACTTCACCAAGGGGGGTGTTTGGTTCACAATGGGTCCGAATCGTTTTATGTGATGAGTGTAAAATCTAAGCAAATGCTTGATCCAATTATGGTTGACTTGGAAAGAAGCGGTTCTTATGTAATTAGTTAAGGCTTTCTCCCAAAGGATATATGGTGTGCTTAGATAGAAAGGTTGTAGAGTATCCCTAATGTTCATGATTTGATCCACTTGGAAATTTCACCTATGAAGGGTGTTCTGAAATTTGTAAGGAAGGGGAGCTTATTCCCTGGTATGTAGGCCCATACCAAATTTCAAAATGCGTTGGTAACGTTGCCTATGAGTTAGATTTGCCAAGTGAGTTGGATTCAGTGCATCCGGTGCTTCATGTCTCTATGCTTAAGAAGGGTGTTGGAGATCCAGCATCCATAATCTCCTTAGAAGGGTTGGGGGTTTGATGAAATTTTTCTTATGAGGAAGTTCCAGTTGATACTTTGGGCAGGCAAGTTAAAAAGTTGAAAAACATAAAGAAGTTACTTCCGTAAAAGTGTAGTGGAGGAATCATTTAGTTGAGGGTGCTACTTGAGAGGCCGAGGCTGATATAATGTCCCGTTATCCTCATCTTTTTCCTTCTACTCCTACTCTAAGTTGAGATGAAGAGTTCCTCATGGATGTCCCTTGTTTTGGAGTCATGTGTGTTTTATGTGTCCCATGATCTCCTTAAGTTATGCAAGTTCATGAAAACTTATGTTTTTGAAAGAAAATGAATTATATGATTGTTTGTTCCTCATGTTGTTGTGCATTAAGTATGAGTTGCCTATATGCTTCATGAAATGAATTGTTAAACATGCTTTAGTTATGCCTTTTGAGAGTAAATTTCATATTGACTCCATGCGATTTTGTTGAGCATGTGTTGAGATTGGAGAAGGAAGTTCCTCCTTAAAGGATGAGAAATTTGAAACTTCATGCATATTGGTTTGTTAGGAATAGTTCCTACTTTCCTTGAGGTGCATTGAGTATGTTTAGTTTGGAGTGATGTTTCCTCCTTCATTTTGTGCATTGTTATGATGTTGCATGCATAATGGGTTGCTAGTCAAGAGTTGTTTCCTTAAGAGATGCCTAGAATATCATATGAGGAAGAATGTCCCCAAGGGGGAGATAATGTAACACCTCATAGTTTAGTAGGCCAACTAGGGCTAAGTATAAGGGTAATAAGCCACGACTTGAGGGCAAGAGCCATGGCAAGAGGCAAGGACCAAGGGGAAGGGGCAAAGACTTCCCAAGCTTCCCCCAAGCACTGCCTCACCATCAGGACCACCACCACGGACAGTGGTGAGGACCACGGCTCACAGTGTGGCCCGTGGTGGCTAAGGCATTTGCTACCCTAGAGGCTTCCCAAGATGACTCAACTTCACAAGCCACTTCAACGGCCAAAGGTGAAGACCACGGATCGTGGGAAGGCCCGTGAAGATGCCTTAAACTTTTGGACGCCAACGCTTGGTGGCCTAGCCACTGGACCAAGGACCACGGCCAGTGGTGAGTACCACAGCTCGTGAAGCCTGGCACTAGGCTGCTTAAGTAAGGGCTTTTTGAGAAATTCCAATTGAAGGGGGCATTAAGTGAGGTCGTTTTGTCTAATCTTTGTACACCTATATAAGTTATTTTAACCCTTTAAACTCACCATTCTAGTCATTATTTCCCAAGACCCAAATTAAATCCCCAAAAGCTCTCCTCTCAAATATTTCTCTCTGTAGAAATAAGAAGAAGAAGAAGAAGGAAGTTAAAGCTAGGTTCAAGGTCAAGCGTCAACTCCTCCATTGAAGCTTAGCATTGGGCCTTGTTGTTAAGGTATGATAGTTTTCATCCATGGAACCCTCTCAAAATCTCCAATATCAAAAAGATAGAATTCCCCAATTGTTAGTGTTTGATTCCAAAGTTATGGGTTCCTTTCAAACTTGATTCTAATGGTTCAATTATGTTATTATGATCATGAATTGATTATTTCCTATGGTTTTTATAATGTATCCCCAAGAACCCATGAATTCCACATATTTCTCAATTGTGATCTCATAAACAGTCTTTGCTGATGAAAGGTGAATTTTAAGAATTTATGCATGAAGTGATAGAATCACATGAATTATAATGATATCCATGTCTAATGATTGAATTCTAGATGTGATAATTCAAAGTAGGTTTTGAACCTTGAAAGGGGAAAAGTATGAGATTATGCATGTTTTAATGAAATCTATGTAAATGCTTTAATGATGCTTTGAAGGTAAAGTGTTAATGATTATGATAATGTTGTGTGGATTGAAAGGACATTCTCATGAAAACATAATGAACATGATGTGAAAGGTTTTCTCACATAATGAAAATTCTAAGGTTGAAAGGTTTTCTAACTAATTAAATCTAATATTTACATGTAGACATGGACGATGAAAGGTTTTGTCATGCCTGATCTAATGAGCTATCCTAATGAAATAACTTGGATTGGTTGTCAAGGACATCCTTCTATAAGAAATGAGTTAAGTAAGACTAAATAAGTACTCCGTGGGATTTATGCTTAGCACCGAGTGGATATTGAAATGAGATGGAAGTCTTTTACGTTAGTTAAATCCGGGCTTCCCGTGTATGTCTCATGATATGGAAACCTTCTACGTCAGTTGAGTCAGGGTTTCTAGTAGCGATCTTCATATCCTATAAACTGCGTGCCCCCGTAGGACATTTAGCTAGTGGATCCACCTAAGCTAACGAACCATGGTTCTACCTTAGGCAAGTAGGACAACCCTTTTTAGTGAGGGTAACACCGGGTGATCATGTTATAGCTCAAATGGTCTCATGTCGGTTAAGGCTATCTCCTACAACAAGATCATGAATAATGAACTATGGTTACTCAAGAAGCTTGTTATATGAGTTCAAAGGTTTTAGAGGTGATGTTGATTTATGTTGTCCATGATTATCATTTATGACTTCTAATCTCTTATATGATGTTTACACTTTGCGAATTGCATGCTTTGAAATGAAATGTACCTTGCATAGCTACCATACTTAGTGCATTTTTTTACTAGTACCTACTTTTACCTACATTTTTTCCCAAGTGTAGGGTCCGGCACTCGAGGTGATCATTCTTGTGGCTAGAGCTTGGACTTGATTGTTTCCCCGAGCTTGGTGAGTCCTTATGGTTCGAGGACGGATTTTCATATGTCTAGTTTCTTTCATGTACTTTCGATTTTGGACATGTTGTATGGGCTAGTCCCTATTTCATTCACTATTGTAATAAATGGCTATGATGAGACAAAGAGTCAAGACTTCCGCTTTCTTTTATGAAAAACTTTTTAGACTTGGAAATGTGTTTCTCTTATTGTTCTATCGCTTATGTTATGAAAGCTAAGTGGCTTGTATGGAGTCCTTCGGGATTCTATACGCCATGTTAAATCTAGGGGGTACACTTGGGTCCTGACACAAAGGAGGAAAGAACTTTATGTAGAACGCCTCAGTAAGCTCATCCCAAGTGGTGATGGAATCCCTCGGTAGATCAGCTAACCATTTGGTCAATTCCCCCATCAAAGAAAAAGGGAACAACCGAAGATGGACTGAATCTTGTGAGATGTTTTTGAATGAGAATGGATCACATATGTCCACAAAGTTCCAATTATGATCATGGAGATCCTCATGATGTAGCCCTCCGAATAATTCTTTCATTTGCAAGAGTTGCAACATCGTGTTAGTCACGTGGAAGACAGCATTCCCCACAATAGGAGGTAAACGTACATCACCTACACCACCCAGTTGAATTTGGTCATTGACATCATCGAGATTTCCAATCTCATCTTGGTGGGCAAGTTGGCTACCGTTACTTCTGTTTACACTCATCTCGTCCTCTGTTCACAAACAGCCAACAACAACACAAAACAAGGTAAGTTGATTCAACTACAACACAAAAAGATCACAGTCTAATCAAAGGAATGCAGAAGCTAGAGTTTGGAAGAGGCTAGATAGGTCTATGGTTACTGATAAATGGTTAGAGGTTATGCCTCAAACTACTATTGAGAATTTATCTTCTGTTAGTTCTGATCATAGTCCCCTGTTGATGGAAATAACTAAGGATATTGAGAGCCACATCAAATATTTCAAGTTTTTACATTTTTGGGTTGACAATGGCACTTTTTTAAAAACAGTACAACAGTGCTGGGAAAAGGGTGTCAATGGTAATCCAATGTGGAGACTGCATCAGAAAATGAAGAGAGTAACAGGTACGCTTAGCAAATTGTCTAAGAAAGAGTATGGTGATATCTTTAATAAGGTTAAGGAATTTGAGGAAAATATCAGGCACTCAGAGAAGGAACTTATGACAAAAAACAATGAAGATAGTAGACAGAAACTTCATCAGATGAATGCAAATTATATTAGGTATTTGAAAATGCAAGAATCTATCCTTAAACAAAAGACTCAATTACAATAGTTTAAGGATGGTGTTGCCAATACCAAATATTTTCATGCTTTGATGAGAGGTAGAAGAAGGAAGTTATTTTTGCATAAGATTTATAATGATAATGAGGAGTGGATACAAGGTGAGGAGCAAATAGCACAGGCAGCATGTGATTATTATCAGAACATTTTTAAAGGCCAGAATGAGAGAATAGATGACAGAATTCTCCAGAATATTCCTACAGTAGTCACTCCTGAACAGAATGAGATGTTGCAAGCAATTCCTAATATGGAGGAACTCAGACAAGTTGTGTTTGCAATGAACCCAAACTCAGCAGGAGGGCCTGATGGTATTGGAGGTAAATTTTATCAAGTTTGTTGGAGTATCATTAAAGAAGATTTACTAGCAGCTGTACAATCTTTCTTTTGTGGTAACATCATGCCTTAGTTCATGTCTCATGCATGTTTGGTTTTACTGCCAAAAATAGAACAGCCTACAAAATTCACTGATCTTTGACCTATCAGCCTTAGTAGTTTCTCTAATAAGATAATTTCTAAGATTTTGAGCATGAGATTGGCTACTATTCTGCCTCTATTATTATCAGACAATCAGTCTGGGTTTGTAAAAGGTAAAAGTATTACTGAAAGTATAATGCTTGCTCAAGAGATTACTCATGGTATTAAAAAAACATATACAGTAAGTAATGTTGTAATCAAACTTGACATGACCAAGGCATATGATAGAGTGTCTTGGTCATTTACATGTTTGACACTTAGGGGATTTGGTTTTGGGAGTTATTCATTGATTTAGTGTGGAGAATTATGAGTAACAATTGGTATTCTATAATCATTAATGGGCATTGACATGGTTTCTTTCATTCCACTAGAGGACTTAAGCAAGGAGACCCTTTATCCCCTGCCCTATTTATTTTAGGAGAAGAAGTATTGACTAGGATGCTTAATTCCTTACATCAGAATATTAATTACAGAGGTTTCTTTATGGAAACTAGAGGACCCCAGATTAATCACTTAAGTTTTGCTGATGATGTTATTATTTTTGCATCTACTGATAGACATTCCCTGAAGCTTATTATGGACAGATTAGGGGAATATGAAAGTACCTCTGGCCAGCTTATTAACAAAGCAAAGAGTCATTTTATGGTTCCTGATAATACAACACAAGATATAATCCATACCATTAAAGAAGTGACTACTTTTTCACAGAAAAACAAACCTATTACGTATCTAGGATGTCCTCTTTATATTGGTAGACAAAGGAGTATTTACTATTCTCATATAGTGGAGAAGGTTTCCAAAAGAGTGTGCGGCTGGCAGGCAAGACTACTTAGTTTTGGGGGCAGAAATACATTGATCAAACATGCCTTGCAATCAATACCTATTCATACTATGGCTGCCCTATCTCCCCCAGTACTACTATTAAACACATTGAGACTATCATTGCTAATTTTTACTAGGGAAGGGATCAAAATAGAAGGAAATATCACTAGGCATCTCTTGACACAATGAGCTTCCCATACACAGAAGGTGGGGTAGGGATCATAAGACTGTCAGACATTTGCACTTCTTTACAATACAAACAATGGTGGAATTTCAGGTCTAGAGTATCGTTATGGAGTCAATTTCTTAAAGCCAAATACTGCCAAAGAGCTCATCCAGTGGCAAAAAAGGTTCATACAGAAGATTCATTGATATGGAGATACATGATGAAACACAAGTTTCAAGTCGAGGAGAATATAGGCTGGAAAATGAAATCTGGAAGTTGTTCTTTTTGGTGGGATGACTGGCTAGGAATGGGTGCTCTAGCTACTTATAATACCTCTATATCAAGCCTTAACAATGATACCATTGCACACTTTTTAGTAAATGGACAATGGAATGAAGGGAAACTGAGACAACAAGTACCTCCTCTTCTTATTCCATCTATTCTAACTACTAAATTTCAGGTTGTGCAGGGAGTTAAAGACATTGCAGTTTGGAAACTCACTGAAGCTGGAGAGTTCACTTGTAAATCAGCCTGGGAAATGTGTAGGAAGAAGAAGGCTACTGCAGTCCTTAATTCACAAATTTGGCATAGACATATACCTTTTAAAATGTCTTTTCTTTTGTGGAGAGCAATACGTTATAAAATACCAACAAATGAATCCTTAGCAAATTTTGGAGTGGAACCTGTGAAGTGTTCTTGTTGTTTTCAGCAGGGATGGGATGATGTTGAACACATCTTCCTCCAAGGACATGTTGCAGGCCATATCTGGAAGTCCTTTGCAGGCAGCATGGGACTCCAGCTGCACCAGAATTCATTAATTAACCAGCTTTTGTGTTGTAGTGGTATTGCAGGAAAGAACACAACACACATGATGATCATTCAAGCACTCCCTATAGTCATATGCTGGAATCTCTGGAAGAACAGATATTCAGCTAAGTATGGAGGAAAAAACATCCAGTATCCACAAAATTAAATACTTGATTATTAAAGAGATGCTTTTAATGCTTAATTCTGTTTTCCCATATCTTCATTTGCCTGTAAGTTGGATAGAACTGGTGGCATGCATTGAAAAATGCAAACAGGAGATATGAGTCACCTTAGTTATGTGGAAAACTCCTCCTCGTACTACATACAAGTTAAATATGGATGGTAGTGCTTTACATAATTCCGGAAAAATACGAGGGGGAGGCATCTTACGAGATGATCAAAGGAGTATAGTATATGCTTTTGCTGTACCTTTTGGTGAAGGAACTAACAACCAAGCAGAGGTTCAGGCTGCCTGTTTTGGTTTAAATTGGTGTATCCAACATGGTTACACTAATATTATATTAGAGGTTGATTCTGAATTATTAACAAAGTGGTTATTGCAGATTGTTATTCCCCCTTGGAAGATACACAGGTATATACAGGAATTACAGATTCTTGCTAACCAATGTGTCTTTTTTCAGTGTATGCATACTTACAGGGAGACGAATGGTACTGCTGATGTATTGGCCAAATATAGTCATCAACAAGACATTGTACAAAATGATTACACTCATCATCAATTACCTCTACTAGTTAAAGGAAGATATCTATTAGAGAAATTGGGAGTACAAAATTTCAGACGCAAGAAGCTTAAAAGAATTAAACAACCACCTTGAACATAATTCAAAATCCTTACAGCAAAGGCTCTCAAGGATAACAGCATTACATTTTAACATTCTACAAACTATTCGATTTACTATGTCCTTTAGGTATAGTAGTTTGTTTAGTCTTTTTTCATTAATTCTTGTAAAGGGAGATTCTCCCTTATTTATGTTTTATTAGTAACTTTGTATTAAGAGAGAATCCTCTCTAGGTGCTTAGTTTTAATATTACATCTTATTGTATCAGGTGGAGTTGACTAACCTTAGTAGGTAGGTTGACTCTTGTCCCACCTTAGGTTGGAGGTAAGGTATATGTCCCCCTCCTTGTATAAAATTTTTTCATAAATGATAAGGCCCAGGGTGTTAAACACCACTCCCCGGCAGCGGCGCCATTTTTGATGAACGCTCAACTACACCTCATCCAACACTAGGTGTAGGCGATCGCAATCTAGTATAAACCCAACAAAGAGTTGGGGTCGATCCTACAGGGCGTGATACAAGTTAGAATTCAATTATGAAGTTGTAAACATGATCTAATCAATTGTAGGAATAGAAATTATCGAAAACATTTAGATAAATCAAAGGGCTTGACAACAAATGTCAGCTGGGGGATAAGGTTTGTCAATTAACAACTACACCGATTAGAAAAATAGGTGAAACAATAAGTAGAGAATAATTCTTTTGGGATGTGATTGATTATAGGCTAATTTCGCTATATGGGTAATTGAAATTAACTAACAATTGCTAAATGTTAATGGGTGGACTTGACTATAGATGCAATAGCTTTCTCTCGAATAGCTATTACGATTCAAGCGAGTTTTCTGAACCTCGACAAGCATAACACTATAAGCAGCCTAATACCTCAATTTATCTACTCTCTCAAGCTAGATAGGTAGAATCAAGTTTAGGATTCACTTTCTCAAGCTGAACCCACAACAACCCAATCTCTACAATCATTAATCGAAAACCATAGTTCTAAACCTCTTTATCAAGCAAGCCTAGAACACTAAGTTAGAATTCTATTTGCACCTACAATTCATAGATTAATACACATCTATCAATTAAACCAACTTCAAATCAGCATTTAAATCAGTAAACAACAATACCCACTTGTTAATTAAAGAAAATAATCACATGATCACACCCCAAAAATTGATGTTTTAGCCACACATCATAAAAAGGAAAAAACGATTACCAATTATGTTATCCGTGAGCTTGATAATGGTTCCCAAATCTCTACAGTGCTTCAAATCAACTCAATTCAAACACCCAATTAAAAACACCTCAAAACCAAGTCTCAAAACTAAAGCTCAAATTTCTAAGATGGAAAAGTTACTCAGAAAATGATTGGATTAAGACTGGGATAAAGATTGGATTCTTTTTCTGCATTTTTAAATTCAATTTATAATTTCCCAAATTTTGGTCTTCAGGACCACTAGGCGAGGTTAGTCAAGCATCGCCGACCAAGTCGTCGATGTGCCAATAGCTCCATTCTATCGTCGGTCTGCCTTTGCTCTTTAACCTCAGGGTTGTGTGACTTTAGGTGATCCGGATCGAGGTCACTGATCTATTCAGTGGTTCGCCAACTATCCATTTCTATCGCCAACTACGTTGTTCCCCATGGCTGGCACACCAAAACTTTTGGCGAACTGAAGAGCTACTCTGCAGTTCACCGAGTGGTCTTGGCAATCACCAGGAATGCCTTTCTTCAACTTCTTCAGTTTTCTTCGCTCTTTTTTACCCAGTAATGTCCTTGCATTGCTCCTTTACTTTCATTGCTGCAAATTAACACTTACATCAGTTCAGATCATAAATTAGGCATTGAGGACAATAACACTGTGAAAACAAACCCTTACTGAGTCGAAATCTCAGACTCGTCATCCATACATCAAATTTCCCCAAAAAGGAAACTCCCACTTTTTCACAAAGTTGTATGATCAGGATCGGAGATAGAAGGGATATTTGTTCTTGTCTTGTCACGACTCAAGGAACCCCTTGGCGTAACATTGCGTATAGGACCCCGAGAGTACCCATACAAGCCACTTAGAATTCATAACATAAGAAATAAAATAAAAGAGATAAAAAAGTACATTTCAAGTTCAAATCATTTTTATAAAAGTAAAGCGAAAGTCTAAACACTTGGCCCATTAACCATCTAGTACAAAAGAATTAAATTGGTCCTAGCCCATTCATCATGTTCAAAATTGAAAGTAAGAAAGAAAACTTAAAACAATGGAACACTGTCCTCGAAGTATGAGGACTGACCAAAGCTCAAAATCTCTCAAATCAACCACTAGCCACAAAACTAAGAACCTTATTTGTCGAATGCTACATTTTGGGGAAATGTAGGCATGATATTGCACTAGTATAATCATGTACCAAGTATGACAGCCATGCATAAAAATATTTAAATCATGATAAATTAGGACATTCTCATGAGCATGCAACGATCAAGCTAAAACATGAGATAAGTGGGTTAGAAAACATGAGTCATAAAACATGATCAATGCAGGTGAACATCATCTTAAAACATACTTATCATACTTCTTGAAGTAACCTTGGTTCATCATAACTTTACTTGTTTGTGGGAAGTAGCCTTAACTGACATATAAGACTATGCAATCTATCAACATGGAATCTATTGTCTTTCCCACATGGAAAAGGGATTGTCCTACTTGCCAAGGTAAGGACCCTGAACTTCTAGCTATTGTGGATCCACTAGCTAATGTCTATCTAGACAATCCTATGTTGGCACATAGTTATGGGACATAGGTAATCACCTCTTGTCCACTCAGTACTAAGCTTAACTTCCACAGAATAGTTCTTAATCCTATTCATCTTAGCTCATGAAGGAACATATGTAATCGCCTCTTTTTCATACATCATGTGACACTCGTAATCACCTTATGTCTTTTATATCGTATGACATGGGCAATCGCCTCTTGTATTTGATTTAGAGAGCATGGGTAATCACCTCTTGCCTCAACATTAGCATAGCTTCTTAGTTATTGGTTCATTTTAGGTATGAAAACCTCTCAACCCTAAGAACCCTTATTATGTGAGAAATCCTTTCCCAATCATTCTTTCATGTGTGTATGATAAATCCTTTCAACAACACAACAACAACAACAACAACAATAACATTATTGATACTTCACTCTCAAAGCATCCTTAAAACATTTCTTCAATTTCTTAAAGACATGCATAATTCCATAATTCACCTTCTAAGGTTCAAAACCCACTTTCAATCATCAACGTCTAGAAAACACGAGTTAGACATGGGTTCATATAAAGTCATCATAAATTCATAGAATTCTATCAATTCATGCTTGATTTCATATAATCTTCCATCGTAATCTAAGACCCACATTATATGCTTATAACTTGGAAAACATGGGAAATACATGGGTTAATCGGAAATCATCATAAAATCATGAGATTAACTAAATTCATGCATCTTAGATCATAAATCAATCAATTAGATCAACAATTAGAAGAACCCATAACATAAAAGAAAACCCTAACTCAATTGGGGAGTTCTAACTTTGAAACTAGGAGAATTGAGGAACTCCATCGACGAAAACTGTCATATCTCGATGCCAATTGCTTAACTTTAATGGAGGAATTTGGAGAGTTGACTTGCAAACCCTAGCTTGGACCCTTCTTCTTCAAGTTTTCTAGAGAGAGAAATATTTAGGAGAGAAGACTTGTTCATCTTTTGTAAATTTGAGAGAATGATTTTCAATTGGGAAATTATGGGGTTAAAACACTTATATAGGGGTTTTGGTAAAGGGTAAAACGACATAGTAGTAGGCGAGACTAATTAGGAAGAGACCCAAAAACTGTTGAAACTAATAATTGACAACGGCCTGACCGATGGTCCGTTGGTAGAACTACAGACCATCCTGTTAAGGCATCATTTGGATCAGAGATTACCAATTTTGGTCCTCCAATGATGGGACCCACTCATGGACCGTGGTCCGATCGACGGACCGTGGGTCCCAACCGTGCTTCTCCATTTTTTATCTCAAAATCCTTCTAAGTTTGGGACTCATCTACGGAACCTATCTATAGTTCATGCATTGAGAAATGGACCAACCTTTTGAACCGTTGAACAAGTACTAAGCTAGAGATTTTTGGAAAAATTGACTGTCCAACTACGGCCACCATCAACGGACCGTTGATCCACCTACTGACCGTTGATGGTGCCCTTGGTGCTGGCACTAGGTTTCTGAAAATTTTGAAATTTTACCCTTACTCGAATCCAAGGTGTTACATTATCTCCCCCTTGGGATCATTCGTCCTCGAATGAGATTCAAGACATCTTAAGGAAGGTAGAAACTAATTCTAAAAACCCAACATGCATGCAATTACATAATGCACATATCCGAGGAGGGAACATCAACTCCAAGCTAAAGAATGTTAAAATATCATTACATGGAGTCTATATGAAACTCATACTAAAATGAACATAAACATCTCAAATCAATCAAGTTGACTCATTTTCTCAAAACTTAAGCTTTTTCATGAACATGCATAAATGAGGAAATCTAGGGAATATCTAAGACACATGACACCAAAAGAGTAAACCGTGAGGAACTCAATACCTCAAGCTATAGTATGGGTAGAAGGAAAGAGATGAGGATATCGGGACATCATATCAGCCTCGGCCTCCCAAGTAGAACCCGCAACTAACGCATTCCTCCACAACACATTCACAGAAGCAACTTATTTATTCCACACTTCTTGACTTACCCGTCTAAAATTTCAACAGGAACTTCTTCATAAGAAAGATCCTCATCAACTCCCAAGCCTTCTAAGGGAACTATAGATGTCGGATCACCAACACACTTCTTCAACATAGAGACATGGAAAATAGGATGCACTAATGCCAATTCATTAGGGAATTCAAGTTCATAAGCAACCTTACCAATACACCTCAAAATCTGATATGAGCCTACACAACGGGGACTAAGCTTCCCTTTCTGACCAAACCTTGTTACACCCTACATTGGTGAGATTTTCAAATAGACCCAATCGTAAACTCCAAACTCAAGATCTCTTCTTCTAACATCGGCATATGAATTTTGCCAACTTTGAGCCATTTTCAACCTTTCTCTTATAAGTTGAACTTTTTTCATGGTCTCATGTACTAACTTGGGTCATATCAAGGCAATTTCACCCACCTCAAACCAACCTATAAGATATGTACACCTCCTACCATAAAGAGCCTCAAATGGGGCCATACCATTACTTGAGTGATAATTGTTGTTAAAGGCAAACTCGATTAATGGAAAATGGTCATCCCAATAACTTTTGATATCAACTACACAAGCTCTCAACATATCTTCCAAGGTTTTGATAGTGCACTCCGCTTGCCCATCGGTTTGTGGATGAAAAGCAGTACTAAGCTTGACATGAGTAGCAAGACCCTTTTGGAAAGATTTCGAAAATTGAGAAACGAATTGAGTACCACGATCGGAAATAATGGATAAAGGCACTCCATGCAACTTTACCATTTTTCTCAAATACAACTTAGCATAATTCTTCACCGAATAAGAAACCTTGACAGGAATGAAATGGGCTGATTTCATCATTCGATCTACTATGACCTAAATCTTGTCATGTTGTCGCCATTAGAGCGCCCTCTCCTTCTTGACATCCAAAGGAGAGCGGAGCTTCAACACTGGCTGGGTGCAAGGAAAACCAACAATAAAGTCCATATTCACATATTTCAACTTCCAAGTAGGAATGCTAATTTCTTGGGACAAACCTCCTGTTTTCTGATGCTCAACTTTCACTTGTTGACAATTAGGACAGTTAGCCACAAATTCCGCAATATCCTTTTCATCCCATTCCACCAATAGATCTCTCGCAAATCACGGTACATCTTGGTGGTTCCATCTAATTGAAATATCGAGAACTATGGGCTTCTGACAAGATCTATTCCATCAAGTCATCAACATTTGGAACACACAAACCACCTTGATATCTAAGTACCTTGTCACAACCCAGGGGTACCCCCCTAGATATAACAAGGCGTATAAGACCCCGAGAGGCCTCATACAAGCCACTTAGCATATCATAACATAAAGTAATAGAAATGAGCAGAAATTAAAACCTTTCAATACAATCAAAGTCTTTTATAAGGTGAGCATAAATCTAACATGACATTGTCTCAAACCATCTAAACATAAGAGAATAGAAATCTCGGGAAGCAACCCATAAAATAGTCCAAACAATAAAGGAAAAGCATAATAGAGAGTAGTGATCACATCCTCAAACACAATGAGGACCCACATAAACTTCACTTCTCAATCAACTAAGAACCTAGATAGAAGTGCGTGAATCGGGAGTACAAGACCCTACATTTGATAATAAAGTAGGCAAGAGTATACGTTAGTACAATCAAGTACTAAATATGATGGCTAGCATAAACAACAAAACATAAGCTTTACTCAATATAAGATGTATGTCATGAGCATAATCAATACATAATAAGCATCATAATGGAAGAGGAATACTCCCTTAAGTAACCTCACTTATCCTTAGCCGAGACTTAGATCATCCGCCTCTAGTCAAGCCTAAATAATGGAAGGCATATCAAGCAACACTCCAAACAAATCAGATTCAAAACATAATCTCATTAGTCATACTTACTTTTAAAGACATGGGGATTTGCCTCAATGCCTAGCTTATAAAGGCTAATGGGTATTCGCCTCTTGCCTTACTTACCTTTAGATTACGGGTACTCGCCTCCACTACCTCATCATATGACACGGGTACTCAACTCCACATTATTTCAGGAGCATGGGTACTCGCCTCCATGTCCATTCATAATGGTAGGAACGTGGGTTATCACCTCTTGTTCAATTCTAAGGTGTATGGGAATCACCTCATAGCTGTGGATGTGGAGGTGAAGAGTGATCGCCTCTAGCCTCATCATTCATTAAGAATTTTAGTCTAGATTCATTTTAGGTGAGCAATCCTTTCAACCTAGAATAATTCATGTGAGTAAACCTTTCACATTCATTCAATCATTCTTATCAAATCATCATATGAAGTATCCCTTCCATACTACAACATCAACAATCAAGAAGTCATAGTCTAGGCTTTACTATCAAAGTACTACATCTCATGATCATCATCTATATTTTACTCTTAGGCAATTAACATCATATTCGTCATTTATGCTTCAATCTCAAGCAATTCTAGTCATAATTCATCAATCCTATAAGGATATATCTAACTCATAGAGTTTCCCTCACATGGCATCAAACCCAACTATATCAAGTCAACTCTAAAATCATAGGATAGGCATGGATACATGTAATTTCATCCTAAATACATTCAATTATATCAATTCAATCATAAGCAATCATAATCCACTCAATTGGATCAACATTCATAATAACCCACAACATTGGAAGAAACCCTAACTAGAATTGGGGAATTCTTCTTCAAATTGTGGAATTCTAGGGACTCCATGGGAGGAAGGGTACCATGGATGAAAAGCCATCATACCTTAGTCACAATGCCCTCACAAGCTTGAAGATTAGGAGACTTGACCTTGACCTAGCTCCAACTTCTAGCTTCTTCTTCCAACTTCTAGAGTGAGAATATTTGAGAGGGGATTTGGGTTTTCTTTCGGGAATTGAGAGAATGACTTGATTGGGTGAGTTAAGGGGTCTAAAATCCTTATATAGGTGGCCTAGGTTTAGGTAAAACAACACCACATTGATTTAATTAAAACTAGAAAAGATCTATATCCCCCTAAAATAATTGCCAAGTCACGAACCATGGAACCTCGACCGACGGACCGGTAACTGACCTACGGTCCGTCTTGGTCAGAGAATTTTGGCCATTCGACAGAGGCTGGTCCACGGAGGCGTCGATGGACCTACGGTCCATAAGTCCTTATGTGGTCCTTGCTTGGACAAAACTTGCAATTGCCTACCCACGGCCCCACCTACGGTTTGTGGGTCAAACCATAGGCCGTGGTTGGCCCTCGTGGATGGCACTTGTAAGTCCCAATTCTGTAACTTTACCTCTTTTCGAATTTGGGGTGTTACATTTTCTCCCCCATTGGGATCATTCGTCCTCTAATGAGATTCTAACCACGTTTCTAGATAAAAACTAGTCATGCAACATATCAAAATGGACACAACTAAGGAGGAAACATCATCTCCAAGCTCAACTTACTCAATGCACCATATGGGAGTAGGAACTACATCTAACAACCCAATATGCATGCAATTCTAACATTTCTCATGTTCAAGGAGGAACTATCATCTCCAACTTAAAACAATGCTCTACATAATCTCATGGAGCCTATATGCAATTCAATCTCAAAAAGCACAAATTCAAGGAAGGGATCTCACTCCAAATCAGGGAATGTTCTACAACTCATCTCATAAAGTCTATAAGCAACTCATACTCAATAATCTATACACATCTGAAGTGAACCATCTTTCTTTTTCACAAACAATAACAGGGCACCCCATGGAGATATGCTTGGTTGAATAAAACCCTTATCTAGAGAATCCTTGAGTTGTTCCTTCAATTCCTTCAATTCCTTCAATTCGGCTGGAGCCATCCGGTAAGGAGGAATTGATATGGGTTGTGTATCTGGCAAAAGATAAATGCCGAAGTTTATTTCCCAGTCGGGAGGGATTTCGGGTAAGTCAACGGGAAATATTTCCGGAAATTCCCTTACTACGGGGACCGACTCTAAAGGAGGAGTCTGAGACTCAATGTGTATGACCCTCACAATGTGATAGATACACCCCTTATAAATCATTCTTCTTGCTTTCAAATATGAGACAAAATGACCTATAGGAATAGAGTTTCCCCCCTTCCATTCTAAAATGGGTTCATTCGGAAATTGAAACTTTACTACCCGAGTTCTACAATCAATGGAAGCAAAACAAGCATGCAACCAATCCATCCCCAATATGACATCAAATTCTACTAAATCAACCAAAAGTAACTCTATTAGACAAGGAAATAGGACAATGCCTATAAACCTTTCTAGCAACAACCGAGTCTCCTATCGGAGTAGAAAACGAAAAAGGTTCCTCTAAATTTACGAGGAATACATCAAATTTCATAGCCACTAAAGGGGTAACAGAAGATAAAGTGGCACCAGGGTCTAACAATGCATAAACATTAAAGGAAAATACTTGTAACATACCGGTGACAACGTCCGGAGAATCCTCTTGATCACTTCTAGATTGGAGAGCATTAAAGCGATTTTTCTTGGGAGCATCGTAGTTGGAGCCACTAGGAGGGACTTGCTTTCCCTCAACTTTTAGCATAGGACAATCCCTCTTCATGTACCCACTTTTTCCACAATTAAAACACTCATTCGTGCCCACAAGACACTTGCCCCCATGATTTTTGCTACACTTTGCACAATTAGGTTTATCAACATAAGAACGACCTCCACTACCACCTTGTGGCTTTGGAGTAGGCACCCTCTCATTGTTGAACTTTGGAGTGCTAGAAGTGCCTTAATTAGAAAACCTCTTCTTAAATCTTGGTGTGCCTTGAACCTTAAATCTACCCTTAGACAAATTACCATCATCAACTCTTGCCCTTTTCACTTCTCTACCCACTTGCTTGAGCTTTTGTTTCTCAATTTTCTCGGTATGAATCATAAGACGTGAGATGTTCATGGTTGGAATAAGTATCGCCAACCTACATTCATTCACCACAAGATCAGTTATCTCCATCACAAATTTGTTCATTTCAGCCCTAGAGTCGGCCACCAAGGTTGGGGCATATTTAGACAATTGTGTGAACTTGAGGCTATATTTATTCACAGTCATACCTCCTTGGCGGAGGTTGATGAATTCTTGCATCTTCCTCTCCCTTAGCTCTAGGGGGAAAAACCTAACAAGGAAGGCTGACTTGAACACTCCCCAATCAATCGGTCTTGCTCTACTGGACCTCTCTTCCTTCCATTGCTCATGCCACACTTGAGCCACATCCTTGAGTTAGTAGGCGTCTAGTTCCGCCTTCTCACTTGGAGACACTCTCATTGCTTCAAGAACCTTAAACACCTCCTAAATAAACCCTTGAGCATATTCATCCACTTTGGAGCCATAGAATGTAGGGGTATTCATTCTTGTGAAATCCCTTATCCTAGAAGCGGTAGTACTTGCATTGGGGTTCACTTGACCCATAGCATCTCCAGTGACTTGAGCCGTAAGAGAATGATTTAAGGTTAGCAGAGCCGTCCTTATCTCCACATTGGTAATGGCCCCCTTCTCATTAGGAGCTTGAGGAAGTTGAGCCCTTTCAAGACCTTGGGGTAGAACTCCCTCATCATTAGAAACCTCCTCTCCCACTCTTCTTGCGGCCACTTTTCTTCTATTCATATTCCTATATGAACAAGAAAAGGGTTAGGGAAAGAACTTCATAGAGTAAAACTCCAAGGCAAGACTAATGACTAATCAAAGAAGTGAAAAGTTCATAAGCATCTTATAGCCTCTCATTCTTAAGTGTGGCGCGCTTCACACTTATGAACAAGATTCTACTAGACATGGTTCATGAGACATCAGCCTAGAATCATTCTATAACCTTATGCTCTAATACCAACTTTGTCAACACCCGGGCTACCCACTAGAAGTAACACGGTGTAATTGACCCCGAAGGGGGTCGTATACAAGCCCTTAGCATTCATCATCACATAACGACATAGAAATATACCAAAAAATTAAAACTTTTACAATAAAAGTCAACTTCTTTCATATAAGGAAAGTAGGAAACTAAACTTTTCTCAATCACTATCTAGACATAAAAGTACAAATAGGGTCTAAGCCCTTACATCAATAAAGTTCCCAACAATGCGAAATACAATAGTCTAGAATATAGAAGGTAACCTAGAAACTAGAATCAATAGCAACTTGTCCTTGAACTTGAGGACTCACCAAGCCGGGGGAATAGTCGACCCAAGCTTCACCTTGAAGAAAGTGGTAAGTATCAATGACCGGAACCTACACTTATAGTAAAGTAGAAAATATGGGTTAGCACAATTAATTGTACTAAGTATGGATGCCATGCATAAAATCCTTAAAATATGCATAAAAGGGACATTTAGTTGAAATCATGCTTTTATCAAGTTTTAAAACCAATATGCAGATTTATGAAGAAACATAAGCCAACCCAAGCATATAATCAACCCAAAGCAGCACGAGTGCAAGGCAAAGGTAAGATCCCATAACCCTACCAAATGCCAACTATCACCTTTAGGCCACCAACAACATACATACTTCATCTTACCATAGTCATAACCAACATACATAAAAGTAAAGACATTCATATTTATAACATTCATACATACCAGTTCATACATAGTTCATAAGTCATCAAAATCATAAGAGAACCTTACCAAAACCCCTCTTAGAGTCTAATTGTGCAATGTACAAGTGAAGTTCCATACCCCCACTCACACTAAGGAGTACCCCTTAAGAAGACCTAGTTAAATTCCATGTCCTTACTGTAGTTCATTCATTAACCTTTAGGGAAAGATTGCATTAAACGACATAGACCATGTGAGCTACATGGAATCCGGTGTTCTACCCCCACACTGAAAAGAGGTGTTCTACTTGCCTAAGGTATAACGTATATTCTAGCTATTTAGATGGATTCACTAGCTAAGACTTATGTTGGCACATAATTATGGGACAAGGAGATTGCTACTAGAAACCCGGACTTGCTAAAAGTAAAAGGTTTCCATCTCATCAAATATCGTACAATGGGAAGCAGGACTTGCTAAATGTAAAAGCCCCCATCTCACTTTCATGTCCTCTCGGTGCTACTCATTATTCCCTTTAATAGTCATAATTAGCCTTTGCTTAAGTTAATATCAACATTTATTGGGCACTCATGCCAACATCTCATCATGATAGCTCATAGGTTTCTTAAGTGACATTTCTCTTTTCACTTAAGAAACACTAGCATGTGAGTAAATCTTTCATATTATAATCGTACTGTGATCATGAGAATGTCCTTTCAATCAACACAACAAGCTTCTCATAAACATACATACATCTTCCGCAACCAGTTGTATAGGGTATAGGGATGAAAGATCTTATCATCAACACCCCAACAAAAAAATATATATAGAATCACTACTATCTAAGCAATTCACAATCTCATGCACGATTCCCATAAAGAGGCAGAACCTTGATACCTTTGCCTTTCAAGGGTCTTGGAATCACAAATAACCCAACTATACACAATTACTACATAATATAGAAGGAATTCATGATTCAATAGCTTAATCATCATAAACATATTCAAATGCCATATTCACAATATTCTCCAACCCACAATATCAATTTAAGATCTAACAACATGGGGAACACATGGGTCTATGGGGAATTCTTATTATAAACCTCCATTCTCCATCAATATATCCACAATTCATCACAAACAACCATAAATAACCGTAATTAAGCAATGAAAACGTTTTGGAAAGAAGACCCATGTTATAGAATGAAAACCCTAGAAATTGGGGGATTTTGAAATTTTGAAAACATATTCGAAGGGGCTCCTTGGGTGATAGCTACACAAGGATGAAAAGCAGCCATACCCTGTCTAAGGAAATCCAAGAGTTTTGGGGAAGAACCTTGCAACCGTATCTCCACTGTCTTCTTCTTCTTGAGTCTAGAGAGAGGATTTTTGAGAGAAAGATGATGTTCTTGGGTTTCTTTTTTTATTAATTGGGAGTAACTAAAGTGAAGGATATTTGACCTTAAAAAGTATATATATTTGTTAGGAAAGGAGTGGGAAAGTTTTGGTTCAAGTTTAGGAAAGATTACTTAAACTTCATTTTTTATGCTTGGCCCACCTGAGCTAGCCCTTTGGCACACTTGGCTCTCCAAGTCACTTAAGCGACTCGCCTAATGACCCTTTAGCTCGCCCATATTTCTAGTAAGTTCCCGAATTGGGCAACTCACTTAGGCGATGGGGGGGGGGGGGGGGGACTGTTGGGCGAATCGCCAACCCATTGGGCGAACCTCAATCCAACTCCCCCATTTGTCCAGTAGCATAGGCTAGGAGGAACAACACACTAGGCGAGCAAGTGCACTGTGGCGCATCGCCAAGTTACTTGGGCGACCATGCTGTCAATCGCCAACCTGTCCAAAGAGTAAACAAGTTTCTCTTTCACCCTTCCTTGATAGTTTAGGTCCTTACTTTTTTCCTAGATGGTTACCTTCCTCATTTTAGCTTTAATTAGGTCTTTAAACATCTCCAGAAGTTTCATAAACACACCCATTAATCCTAACTCAACCTAGACACCAACTTAAAGTTATACCAACCCACACAATAAGGCTCTAGTTTAGCCTATTGATTTTTCCGGGTTGTTACATAGGTTCCTAGATGATTGTGAAGTGAAGCTTTGGTGAGTCCTCATTGTATTTGAGGATTGGATCACCCTATCTCTTTTATATCTATCTTTTATTTGGAGAATATTGTATGGGCTGCATCCCAAGATTTATATTCTCTTATGTTTAGATGGTTTGACACAATATCATGCTAGACTTCTGCTTGATTTTATAAAAGACTTTCATTCTATTGAAAAGTTTTAATTCCCGCTTATTTCTACTACTTTATGTTATGATATGATAAGTGACTTGTATGAGGCCTCTCACAGTCTTGTATGCCTTCTTTCATCTAGGGGTACCCCTGGGTCGTTAGAATTATGGAATCTATATGAAAGTCATCCTCAAACGAACATAAACATGTAGAAATCAATCAACTTGACTCATTTTCTCAAAAAATGAGCTTTTTCATGAACATGCATAAATGAGGAAATCATCAAATTGTCTAAGAAACATGACACCAAAAGTGTAAACCATGAGGAATGCTTTACCTCAAGCTAGAGTTGGGGTAAAAGAAAAGAGATGAGGATATCGGGACATCATACGGCCTCGGCCTCCCAAGTAGCACCCTAAACTAAATGATTCCTCCAAAGAACCTTTACCTAAGTAAATACTTTGTTTCTTAACTTCTTATGTTTCTGGTCTAAAATCTCAACCAGAACTTCCTAATAAGAAAGATTTTCCTTAACTCCCAAACCTTTTATGGGGGTTATTATTGTCGTATCACTAACACATTTCTTCAACATAGAGACATGGAAAATTGGGTGCACCGATGCCTATTCATTAAGCAACTCAAGATCATAAGAAACCTTACCAATACTCCTCCAAATCTGATATGAGCCTACATAAAGGGACTGAGCCTCCGTTTCTTACCAAACCTCATTACACCTTTCATGGGTGAGATTTTCAAATTGACCCAAGCCTCCGTTTCTTCTAACATTGGCATATGACTTTTCTCGACCTTGAGTCATTTTCACGCTTTCTTTAATAAGTCAAACATTATCCATAGCCTCATGTACCAACTCGGGACCTGTTAGGTCAACTTCACCAACCTCAAAAAAACCTATAGGAGATCTACACCTCCCACATACAATGCCTAAAATGGAGCCATGCTAATACGTAAGTGATAACTATTGTTATATGCAAACATATTCAAAGGAAAGTGATCATCCTAATTACCCTTTAAATCATTCACACAAGGTCTCAACATATTTTCCAAGGTTTGGATAGTACTCTTTGGTTGCCCATCGGTTTGTTGATTAAAGGTTGTACAAAGCTTGACACGAGTACCAAGACCCTTTTCAAAAGATCTCCAAAACAAAGAAGTTAATTGGGTACCATGATCAGAAATGATGGACAAAGGCACTCCATGCAACCTTACCATTTCTCTCAAGTATAATCCAACATAGTCCTTCACCGAATAAGAAACCTTGACAGGAATAAAATGAGTCAATTTCGTCATTCAGTCTACTATAACTCAAATTGAGTTGTGTTGTTGTTGTAGCGAGGCAAACTAACAATAGAGTCCATATCTATATCTTCCCACTTCCAAGTAGGAATGCTAATGCCTTGGAATAAGCGTCCCGATTTTTGATGCTCAACTTTCACTTGTTAACAATTTGGACATTTAGCCACAAACTCCGCAATATCCTTCTTCATCCCATTCCACCAATAGATCTCCCGTAAATCATGGTACATCTTAGTGTCTCCACGGTCAATTTAATAGCAAGAGCTATGGGCTTCTTACAAGATATGTACCCTCAAGTCATCTATATTGGGAATACACAAATGACCTTAATATCTTAGTACACCATCTCCCCGTTGGGAGAAAGCCTCTACAGACTTTTTAAGCATCGGTACCTTCAATTCAACCTATGTTGGATCAAGACATTGCTTAGTTTTCACATTCACCCCAAAAGAAGATTTTGAGTAGTTGTAAACCATAACACCACCCTTAGTAGAGTCCACTAACTGAACTCCCAACCGGGCCAATCTATGAACATCTCGAACCAACTCCTTCTTATCTTCTTGAAATGAGTAACACTACCCATAGATAACCGACTTAGAGCATCCGCCACCGCATTTACTTTACTGGGGTGATAGAGAACACTCATATTATAATCCTTCAATAACTCAAGCCACCTTCTTTGGCGAAGATTTAAATCCTTTTGATTAAAAACATATTGTAAACTCTTATGGTCGGTAAAAACATCCACATGAACACCATACAAATAAAGTCTCCAAATATTTAAGGGAAACAGCCACCACTAGTTCACGGTCGTGGGTAGGATAATTATTTTCATGAACCTTAAGTTGCATAGGCAATAACTTTCCCATTTTGCATAAGTACACATCCTATCCCAATTCTCGAGGCATGACATTAAACAACAAAACCATTAGTCCCTTAAGGTAAGGTCAACAGCGGAGCGACAGTAAGTCTATCCTTCAACTCTTGGAAACTCTTTTCATATGTTTCATACCATATAAACTTAACCTTTTTTTTAACTCAATGTTGTCAATGGAGAGGGAATCGAAGAAAACCCCTCAACAAACCTTTTGTAGTAACTAGCAACACCTAAGGAACTAAATCCGAAGGGGATAGAGGTCTAGCTCAACTCTTGAATACATCCGTCTTCTTAGGATCTACCTCAATACCCTTATTTGAAAAAAACGTGACCAAGAAATGCTAGGGACCTTAGTGAAACCTCACATTTGCTAAACATTCCAAAGAGTTGTTGGTCCTTGAGAATTCGCAACATAGTCCTCAAATGATTGATGTGATCATCCTCACTTCTAGAATAAATCAATATATCATGAATGAACACAATCACAAACATGTCAAGGTATTGCCTAAACACCCTATTAATCAAATTCATAAATGTTGCCAGAGTATTAGTCAAGCTAAATGACATTACAAAAAACTCATAACGACCATACCGGGTTTGAAAAGCCGTTTTGGAATGTCATCTTATTTCACCTTGAATTGGTGATAACCCGACTGAAGGTCAATCTTATAGAAGTAACTTTCTCGTCGAAGTTGGTCATACAAATATCTATCCTTTGAAGAGGATACTCATTCTTAATGGTAGCCTTATTCAACTATCAATAGTCTACACACATACGACGAGAACCATCCTTATTTCTAAAACTGGAGCACCTCATGGAGAGATACTTAGTCAGATGAAACCCTAATCCAACAAATCTTTCAGTTGTTCTTTCAACTCCCTTAAATCTGCCGGAGCCATTCGATAAGGAGTAATAGAAATAGATTGTGTATTTGGGAGTAGTTCGGTACCGAAGTCTATTTCCCTTTAGGGAGGAATACTGGGTAGATCATCTGACAAAACTTTCGGAAACTCGTTAACTACAAGGATTGACTCAAGGGTAGGTGCTTCAGAATCCATATCCTCACCCTAACTAGATGGTAAAAGCAACCCTTAGAAATCATCTGTCTAGCTTTAAGACGAGAGATAAACTGACCCTTAAGCATAGAATTTCCCCCTTTCCACTCTAGGACAAGCTCATTCGGGAATTGAAACTTGACTACACGAGTTCTACAGTCTATAAAAGCATAAAAAGAATGCAACATATCCATATCAAGGATAACATCAAAATCTAACATATCAAGCTCTACCAAGTCAATAAAATTAACTCTATAGGACACGGAGATGGGACACTTTTTATAGACCCTCTTACCCACAATAGAATCACAAATAGGAGTACAGACATAAAGGAGATCTAATAGCACATCCGAAAGAATATCTAACCTCTTAGCCACATATGACATCACAAAAAACAAGGTGGCACCGGGATCAAATAAAGCATAAACATGTAGTTGGAAGACATTCAACATATCGGTACTTGCATCGGGAGAACCCTCTTGTCCACCACAAGTCTTAAGTGCATAGAATCTTTTATGCTTGGGAGCATTGTAACCTGAACCGCTTGGACCAGATGAATGATTAGGTTGATCCTTTCGGTGATTATATCCTTCATTCTTAGCCACAAAAGGAAAATCTCTTATCTTGTGGTCCATCTTACCACAACCAAAACAAGCATTGGAACTTGCTAGACATTTATTCTCATGCTTCCTTCCATACCTAACAAAAGTAGGCCATAAACACCCACTTCCATTTCCTTCTTGAGGCTATTCAATAGACACCCTATCTTTGTTGAACCTAGAAGGAGCATTGGAGGAACCTTGACCAGAAAACTTTTGTGGAAATATAGTTCAACCATATCCATCAGACCTTGTATAAGAGAAATTAGCATCAACGATTTTAGCCCTCTTTATCTCCCTAGACGTTTCCTTAAGTTTTTTCTTTTTGATCTATTGAGCATGAACCATGAGACAAGAAAATCCATGTCATTAAAAAGCTTGGCAGTATGACATTCTTTAACCACTATTTTTGACACACCCAAAACGAACTTACTAATGTTTACCCTAGGATCCCCAACCATTGTGGGAGTATATCGAGACAGTTGTGTGAAATTCAAAGCATAATCTTTCACACTAATGTTTCCTTGATGAATGTTATTGAATTGAAGCATCTTTGCCTCCCTCATCTCAAGGGGAAAGAACCTACCAAGGAAAGCAACTTGGACATTTTCCCAATCAAGAGGACCTGCATATTTCGGTTTTCATTCTTTCCATTGGTTAAACTAAATATTAGCAACACCCTTAAGTTGGTAAGCAACCAACTCTTCCTTTTGCACCAGCATCACTCTCGTGATCATCAACACCTTGTAAACTTCCTCAATGAACTCTTGAAGATCTTCCACAACCCTAGAACCATGAAACTGGTCTAGAGGATTCATTCTATTGAAGTCCCTTACTCTAGATGCCATCATGCTCACATTTGGGTTTATTATAGTAACCAAAACCTCCATATTTTCTTGAGTCGTCACAACATCGGCCAAACATTGAAAAGTAACCCTAAACTCTACATTAGACATTTTCTTGGCCAAAGGATCAATTGGAACATGAGGAGATTGAGTAGAAGCTTCTTGTTCCGAATTCTCCCTCACATTCCTTCTAGCATAAGCTCTTCGAGTAGCCATATCCTATAAAGCATCAGATATGGATTAGGAGAGAGTCCTTATAGATTAAATCTCTATCGCATGACTTTAGAGTAATGAAGAAGTGGAGTTTCTTAAACATCTTGTAGCTTCTCATTCATAAATATAGCACGCTTTACACTCATAAATGTAACACCCCTAAAAATGAAGTAGGATAAACTAGAGCCTCCCATGGGTTTTATGCACAAATAACTTGTTAAAATAATGAAGAATAGCCTTTTTAGTCAGTTTAAAGAGTTTGGAAGTCAAACGTCAAGGGACGACCAAGACGTTCGGAAACTAGTCTTTTACGTGTTAGTGTGTTCTAGTATGTTGTTCATGTTTTTATGTTTTGGAGTCTAAAATCAGTGGAGATGACTCTAGTGTCTTAATAAATGTTTTTAGGGTCAAAACGTTTGGATACAACGCCACGAGGGCTACCCTAAGGGTCCCCGAGGAGGACCCCAACCATGATCAAGCAAGCTGCCAAGGCAGCTTGTCCGCATCGCGGACTAGCTCCGCCAAGGGATAAATGTTTGGTCTGCATCGCGGACTCTTCTATCTAGAAATTTAATTTTCAGAAACTTGTGGGAACAACACCGCGTTGCGGACTTATTTCCCGACGAAATCTATGCAAATAAAACTCAAGCTAGACTTGTTTAAAAAGGTCCAACTAAGTGAGGGGTAGTTTGGGTAATATGTGGGTTATTGTTTTAATTGTTTTTAAGTATTTTTAAAGTTATTTAAACTTGTATATTGTATTTTAGAATTCATTTTTCCAAATCAAGCCCCTTCTCTCCCCAAAAGTTCTCTCTAGAACTCCATTGGAGGCTAGGTCAAGTTAAAGCTAGGGTTGAAGGTTTCATGTGTTTTATTCTCAAATTTTGTTTGGTTCATGAAGGTTAAGGTATGGGGATTCTTTATGCTTGATTCCTCTTCCATTCAATGAGCCAAATCAAACTGTTTTTAAAGTTCTCCCAAAAACCCTAATTTCAATTCTAGCATGGGTTCTTGCATGAAAACCTTTTAAATGATGTTTTATGTTGTTATTAATAATTATTGATGGTTTTAAGAAAGAAATCTTCATGAACCCATGTCTTCTCAATTTCTCTAAATTTGGTCTAAAGTGAGTCTATTTATTTTCAGTAATTGATGAAGCAGTTTCGAGTGGTTTGATGTGGGCTGTTATTATATGATCTTAGCTATGTTGAATTGTTGGAAATTTTTATTGAATTGTATAATGTGAGGTAGTAGCCTTGAATGGTCATAAATTGGGACTTAGCCTTTATGTTGGTTATTAGAAATTGTTTAGATTAGCTTGTATAGTTGAATGTTTTTACTATCATGGTTATTATATTGTTAATTATTGGAATATGAGGAGGATGAAGATAGCCATGGAAAGAGGGTAAGTTGACCTAACTTGAAGAATATTGTATAAGTGGCATGGAATTGAGTATTGTGCCTTATGGCCTTGGAAAGGTGGTAAAATAGCTTGATCTCTTAATATTGCTATAATTGCTTCTTAGGTTGGATCCACCTTTGGTGGAAGTGTTGTTTGTTTCTTTTGAATTATGATTGTGGCCATGAAGGGCATTATATGAGTAATGTTGTATTATTGTGTTCATATATAAATGAAGATATATGTAAAGTTCTATATGCAGCTATATGTAAAGTTCTATATGAAGCTAATATGTAAAGTTCTATATGAAGCTATATGTAAAGTTTTATGTGAAGCTATATGTGAAGATATGATATGAATGAGTTTGTGTGATCTTGAGGTGATCCTTTGTAAAGTGGATAGCATTGTGATTTAAAGTATGATTTATCATGATATATATATGTGATGATGTTGGATTATGAAGTTTCCTCAAATGATAATGTTGTGACTTGATTGGTAGACTAAAGTGTCTCTTCTTGTTACCTACAGTCTTGAATGCATGAATGTGTGAAGTGGGCAAGAACTAAGAAATAGTGCCCTTTTTATAAATGCTAAAAGAGGAATTCTAGGCCCAGACTTGAATCGGCAGAACTAAGAAATGGTGCCCTTTCATAAGTCTAGCTTTCCTAAGTAAATGTATAACCTTGAAGGATGGGCCTTAGGGCGATGTTCCCTTCTTGAGTGAAATGATAGACTTAGAGATGGATGGAGCCGAAACGGCATGAGAATCCTTATCTAGGAAAGTTAAATGAGCTATCCTTATGAACCTTGATTGGCTATGACTAAGAAATGGGGCCTTTCTTTGGAAGAGGTACTATGAGTTGATTGAACTAGAAAAGGAACCCTCTCTAGTACATACGTGATTGAATATTTTATGGGAAACAAGGCTAGTACCGAGTGGATATGGTTTGGAAGGTGACCTAGTTGAGTATGAGATTAGGCACAATGAACTTCCTTGGACATCCCCCAAGCCATGTACCTACATGGGTTTCTTACTAGTTCTACCCTTGGCAAGTAGAACAACCTCCACGGAGTAGGATAGACTCCGGATTCCATGCCTAGCTAGTATGGTCTATGTCGGTTATGCCTATTCCCATCATGTGGGATGTGCACTATAGTTATTGGATAGGTTCTACAACGTGTAGACAGTAGTATGGGATGCTATCTACACATGACACGAGAAGGCTTTGAAGTTACTAAAGTGAGTTCCCTAAGTCTAATGACTATTATGTGAAAGTCCCCTTATGTGCTTGAAGGTCTCCTAAGTGGTTTCTTAAAGAATGTTGGTCTATTGATGTTATGTTGTAAAGGAAATGTCCTTATCTAAGGTAATCTTGGGGAACACTTAAGTGTTCTTGAAGTGGTTGTATGGGCGGTCACTTCTTGTCTTACTCAAGCATGTCTTAAGGTTATATTAGGTAGAGGTCCTATGGTAATGAAATGACATGTTTTCTTCTAAAGTTAAGCATGGGTTGGATAGGGATATGTTGAGTATGTGTATGGTTGGCTATGGTCTTATATGCGAATGTTGACTTGTATTATATCTCTTATACTTGTGCAATGAATGTTTTATCAAAAATGATATGAAAGCATATATTCCTTGTAAATGTATCTTGAAGCGTGTTTTTTCATGGTCTCCATACTTAGTACTTAATTGTGCTAACCCTTTTCTTTTCCTTTTTGACTAAAGTGTAGGGATTGGGAGATGGTGACATGTCATGGCTACTTGATAGGTTTCTAAGTGTTGGCGATGAAGACATGGTGAGTCCTCATTGATTCGACGACAATACCCTACATGTCCTTTAGATGTATTTCTAGTATTGTGTTTAAGTCTTGTATGGGCTTAGTCCAATTGTTGTATTCAAGTATTAGATGGTTTTGAGACATCATGTATAAAGTTTAGAAAGTCTTCCGCTTGCTTTTTTTTTAATGAAATGTCTTCTTTGTAAGGAGTGTTTTTAAATTATTAGTGACTTTTATGATCTATGCAATGAATGAATGCTAAGGCTTGTATGAGACCTCTGATAGGTCAAATACGCATGTAACGGCTAGGGGGTTCTCTCGGGTCGTTACAATCTTGGTATCAGAGAGTAAGGTTCCCAGTATGGTCTTAGGTTGTCTCATATCCACATCTAGCAGAGTCTTGTTCATAATGTGAAGCGCGCCACATTATGAATAGGAGGCTATTGGGTGCTAAGAAAGTTTCACTTCTTCATTCTTTTAGTCGTGCCATGGATTTTCTCTCTATAATGTCTTTCCTTGTTCCTTATGTGATGGTCCTTATAGTGTGACCTTTGAGATGTTGTGGGTGCAAGGGTTGAGCGAGAGGAATAGGTTGGTTGTTAGGCCAACTATGGCTTTGTTACTTGATGAAGGTGGTGTGGAAGGTTGTGATGATGACTCTAGGTTGGATGGGTTGCTTTATTGGTTTTGTGTGTAATTGGTAGAATCCGACTTAGATATGTGAGTTGAGATATGTAGAAAAGGATGATGGAGTGTGGTATTTTAAAGGGCATAGGTGTGATGAGTATGGAAATTTAGTGTTATGGTGATCCATAAAGGTGGAAGGAGGTGAAATTGAAAGAGTTAGTATTAGTTCCTTCTAAGTGGGGATGTTGTGTCTTTATGGTAAGGCTTTTTGAGAATCTTTGCAGTATGAGTTAGGCTTGGAAGATGTTCTCATTACAAGAGGTTTAGGGAATTGAAGAGCTGGGTGAGAATGGTTTTTGGTAAGATTGATGGTCTCTCCCTTGAGATTCTTATGGCATGTCCATGTTGACCTTAGCTTGGTTTACCCTTAAGTGAGGGATCGTAAGTTAAGTAGTGAGGGGGTTGACATCCTTACCTTTTCTTTATGTGACTATTCAAGCTTAAAACAAAGAGTTCCTAGAAGCTTGTAGCATGTCTTGGAGTCTTAGGTGAAAAAGAGTTTTCCATGGTCTCCTTATATTAGGCATGTTTTAAATGAATTCTTGTTAAAGTAAGAAAATGGGTTTTCATAAAGTTTTGTTCCTCATGTTGATGTGCATCTATAATGATTTGCCTAAATGTTGCATGAGTTGACTTTCTTAGCATGCCTTATATGTTATTGAGAAGTTGCATATTGAGCCTTTATGAGAGAATTGCTTAAATGTGCCTTATAGTAAATGTTGCATAATGTGCTTAATAATGTCGGAATGAGCATCATGTGAATTAGAGAAGGAAGTTCCTCCAATAGCATGAGAAAAGGTAAAGATGATGCATAAGGAGTTAGTAGATGTTGTGCCTACTTCCTTGAATTGCATGAAGTTATTATGGGACTTTGATGTGGAGTGATGTTCCTCCTTATTATATGTATGGTTTATATTATGGTATGCAGAGTATGGACTATTTACTTTGGTCATTTTCCTTGAAAAGTATTTAAGTATCATTCGAGGACGAATGTTCCCAAGTGGGGGATATTGTAACATCCCTCAAAATGAAGTAGGATAAAGTAGAGCCTCACATGGGTTTTATACATTAATAACTTGTTAAAATAATGAAGAATAGCCTATTTAGTCAGTTTAAAGAGTTTGGAAATCAAACGTCAAAGGACGACCAAGACGTTCGGAAACTAGTCTTTTACATGTTGGTGTGCTCTAGTATGTTGTTCATGTTTTTATGTGTTGTTTGAAGTCTAAAATCAGTGGAGGTCACACTAGTGTCTTAATAAATATTTTTAGGGTCAAAACGTTTGGATACGACGCCCCGGGGGCTACCCTAAGAGTCCCCGAGGAGGACCCCAACCTTGGCCAAGCAATCTGCCAAGGCAGCTTGAAGTTGTGCTTTGATGGAGAATGTCTGCGTCGCGGACTAGCTCCATCAAGGGCCAAATCTTTGGTCCGCGTCGTGGACTCTTCTGTCTCAAAATTTAATTTTCAGAAACTTGTGGGAACACCTCCGCGTCGCTGTCACGACCCAAGCCTAGGGCCTAGACGTGACATGGCGAATGAGGAACCCGAAGGAACCCCAAACAAGCCTCTCAAACTTGTCATCACACTTCATCGGTCGCGGAAGTACATTCAACATTAATTAACGGGAAATAGGGCCTAAGGGCAAACCATTTCAGAATGACATCATAGAACAAGAGTCAAGCTCATTTACAAAATACTTGTCCAACGCACACCTCTACATACATAGATAGGACGGGGGCCATGACATACTACCGGCTCCCCTCATAGTCAAAATACAATTGCAAGCTAAAGTCTCAAAACATAGGAGTAGGAAACATAACATAGCCCTCGAATCATTGAGGACTCACCAACAAACTCGGATAAGCACCGTACTAGCCACGTGGATGGAGAGAAGGATCAAGAGTAGCTCCGGTCCCTACATGGTGACATCATGTAGGAAAAATATGCGTTAGTACTTGGAATGTACTAAGTATGCGGGGTGCAACACAACAATAGACAGGGACACAATCGAAATACAAGAAATAGTTTCATAGGCATTATGAATAACAATATGAGGATGCATGATCAAAGTGAAGTCAAAACATGTTTAAGTAAATCTATACTAATAGTAGATATCATATGTGTATGAATTATCCAATCAATCTATAACCCCAACTTAGGATGGGGGATGCCGTTCACACCCGGACACCCTGGTGGCAAGGTATAAACCCCTCACATGGTTGATGTTGGTCACACCCCAAGCATCCTAGGTGGTGAGATATAAACCTCTCACATGGTTGATGTTGGTCACACCCCAAGCATCCTAGGTGGTGAGATATAAACCTCTCACATGGTTGTCCGGTTCTTTTCCCCCGGACCGGGCATGGTCATGCAACACTTTATATAAGAAATTCCCATTAGGCTCTAATGCAATCTCACGTATGGAATGAACATATACACAAGCTTAGTTTGTCATCAACACATCTCTGGATTGCCATACATCTCCTAACTCAAGCTTTAAAGCATCGATTCATCAATTCTCCATAGTTGGACATTTTGTCAAACACCTTGAAGGCATGTAATGGAATCAAAGAGCATGGAAAATAGGGTAGTAATTATGCAGCCAAACCAGTGAACAACCTACAACAACACCTTTTAACACCCACAATACCACATGAAAATCTCCACATCCATTCCAAATTTAGATTCAAGTTCTAGAGTCACAACATGCTCAAAACAATCACTTTTCATGTTTAAAATTCAATGTGCAGGAAATTATTACAAAGAAGAAGACTAATTTATGAATCTTAACTTAAACCATGAATTAGTGAGTAGAATAGAGTCTAGGCACTATGGGTGGAAGGACCCATGAGTTCAACACCACATACCTTGAGTTCTTATGAAGGTCTTGAGAGTGTCTTCAATGGAAGCTTGGAACTTGGAGCAAGAGTCTCTTCAATCTTGAGGAAGGTTTTGGATTAGGGTTCTTGAGAGAACTTGAGAGAAAATGTGTCTAAGTATGGGAGAGGTGTTTTGGGAAATGTTTTAGAGATGGGAATTGAACTAATGGTATATAGGAAATAACATATGCCCTTTGGAAAAAATGGTCCAACACTTCGAAAAAAAAATGAGGTGGGTGAACAGTAAAAACGCTCACTGGAAATTGCATTTCCTGCCGGATAGATTTTACGAAAATGGGCATAACTTCTTCGTCCGAACTCCGAATGAGGTGAAACGAAGTGCGTTAGGTAGATAACTCAAAGGTCTTTCCAAGGATATTTTATGAGCCACCCAATTATTTGTGTGCTAGGAGATATGACCCTCCAAAGTAGACCCTCAAAAAACTCTTCACTTGGAAATTTCGGATTTTGATACGGTTGCTCTAAAATTTGGGTTAGACCCATTTCCCACTCAATTTGACCCCCTAAACAAGAATATGAAGTCGGATTTTCGAAAAACGAAACGGATTTTTTCTTCTTTTTTTAGATATAGCTAAACAAGTTTCCGGTAACTTCCGAAGCACATTTTGAAGCACTTTTTGGGTCATTTCAGTCGCGGACTTGTTTCCCGACGAAATCTGCGAAAATAAAACTCATGTTAGACTTGTTTAAAAAGGTCCAACTAAGTGAGGGGTAGTTTGGGTAATATGTGGGTTATTGTTTTAAGTGTTTTTAAGTATTTTAAAGGTATTTAAACTTGTATATATTGCACTTGACCAAATACATGAATTTTTTCTCTCTCTAAAATTTTTCTCTCTAAGAATTCTTCAAGAAATTAGCTATCTCAGCTAAATTCACAAAGTTTCAGCATCAGTAGAATGGAAAAAATGCTGCCAGATGATCGATTCAGGCCACCAGATCCTTCTACAGTGATGCCCACGCCAAATATACATCCTCTGTTACCAGAATCGTATTCAGTTTCATCCTACAACTCCTCGCAGGTGAGAGAAGAGGCGATTCAAACTGCTATGGAAAGGGAGTTAGATGGCACTCGAACTCATATATCCATGGAAGATTCGTGTCAAATTCAAGGAAAAGGGGCAGGCAAAAAAGATTCCCAGTTCCCAGATCGATATAATAGTCAAAACCCACATGATTTCACCATCCCAGTTTAGCGCAATACACAGGCGAAAGAGACGGGCGATTCGTCCCAAAGGCACCACCAAAATCGAAGCAATATAGAGGTGTTTCGTGATGATTCTAATATTAGGGATTGTCATACTGGTCGTGGAGGTCATAATATTGAAGCTTCAAGCTCATCTCAAGGTGGAGTTGTCGGCGCTGGCGATTATGCAAGGATTCCGGCGATGAATTTGGAAAATATTCAATACGAAGAGGAAATTGAAATTCAGCATAGAGAAGGAAAGTAACATGTTCAAGATTTGGGCCAATCAAGTACTCCTCATATGGATGAACAACTTATCAAGAATCAAAGCAAGAACACAGGTATACATCATACTGATAAATCTCATACTCCTGTGATTCCTGCGAGTCGATTTCTTGTAAATTCTGGTAATGAACAGCGTAGAAAGGAGAATGAGCAAATTTGGGTTATTAAAGAACAAAGGAAAAGTAATATTGTTAAGGCTAGCTTTAGAACTAATCAACAGCTAGTTTATCAAGAGAATTTTCCTAGAATTTCAAGTAATTTTGATAAATCAGTTCAGAAAGTTAATGCAAATAAAGTTAGAAATGATCGTCCTCCTGGTAACATTCCTAATCTTCCCAGAACTGATCCATTAGATGCTCCTGCCCCCTATACTGTTGTACAAACTTATGCTGATAGACTTAGGTATAATCAGGCCAAATGTGATGTTTCCATTACATTGACATCACCTGAAATTACCACTAAACAGGGTATGCCTGCAGTGTTGTATGTGAAAAAAGAGGTCATGAAAGATTTAGCAGCCACTTGCAAATATACCCTCATTGGGAAATTTAGTATCACCATGCCTAAAGTGGAGCTTATTAGGAATAATTTCATTCTACAAACTCAACTATCCGGGGGAGTTAAAATTGCCCATTTTAATTCTAGACATGTATACATTGATCTTGATAATGAGATGGATTATAATATAGTTTGGACTAAGCAAAGGATGAGTATAGCAGGGCAGGTAATGAGAATTTAAGTGTGGACTCCTAATTTTAAACCGGCTGAAGAAACTCCTATAGTCCCTATTTGGGTTTAATTACCTAAGCTACCTTGGCACTATTATAATAAGGACTTTGTTTCTGGATTGCTTTCACCGATTGGTAAGGTTTTATACTTGGATTCTGCATCTATTAAAAAGACTAGGGGCAGTCAAGCAAGGGTGAAGGTCCAAGTTGATCTTACTAAAAAGAGAGCCCCATACATTTGGATGGGTTATGCAGGGGAGGATATCACTGATGGTAGATGGCAGAAAATAGAGTAAGATAACATTCCGAATTATTGTTTTTACTGTAAGCATCAAGGACACTTGGAGAGTGATTGTACCATAAGGCAAAGAGATGAGGACAAAAAGAAAAAGGAGTTGGAGAATGTGAGGAACAAACATAATAAAGATAAGGATAATAAACCACAACAATCTAAAGGTCAGAAAGAAAGTGAGCAGCAGGAAGATAATAATCAGCATAACTTAGAAGCAAAGAGATCAGGAGCACATGCAGTATCAACAGGATGATCAGTGGCAAACCCAAAGGAGAAGGAACAATAATCAACCACAAGCACCTAGAGACCATACCAAACAAGCAGACCAGTCTACCAAACAGGCAGGTATAACTACTATTCCTACACAAAATACATATATTAATCTTGATATGTAGGAGTCATCACCTAGTTTAGAGGTTCTGGACAAATACAAAGGCAATAAAAGTGATAGCAGACCTCAGACAACTACAGCTCAAAGGCAAGTCCAGGATGAATATAATAGAAAATCAGCAAACATTGGACAGGACAACAATAACAGACCTGTATAGGAGGATAAAAGTTCTGCACAGGTAACTCAGATTAATATAAGACAGGAAGTATCTACAGGACAAGTTGTTACAGGTATTGACTTAATGCTCCCATCCCCTAACCCCATTACTAATGTTGACAATATTATTGTTTAGGTAGCTGTTGGAGGTATGGATAGGAAGGGTCACGTGGCACCTACTAACTTGCAGGAAGGGGTCTCCAAAGGGAGGGGGGAACTGACTCATGCTAGACATGAGGAAGTGGATAGTGACCCTAGTGGAGACTATAGAGCCCCTGCTACCCTTATAACTAATCAACAGCAAACTGGCACTCAACAGGTTACAGATACAGGGCAACAATAGAGCAGATTTAATAATAAATCTGGTGATAGATTGAGTAAAAAGAAAAGAGAGGCTGTCAAAAAGAGACTGCAACAGAGTATGGGTAAAGAATCAGATGGTATAGCTGCAGACAAACAAATTGAAGAACCTTTCTCTCATCAAGATCAGAATATGACAACTATAGCTGATCAGGTTGTCAATAAAGGTAATAAGGCTAAGGTGATTCCTGATGATTGTGGGGTTCTTAATTCTGAGGATGACCTTCATCCTGATAACCAATCTATGGATGGTTCTGATGAGGATGGAGAGGATATCATGAAACATACTGATCAGGTTGTTGGTTCTACTTTCCGGGATAGGTATTCTGATGTTCAAAGAATGACTGAACAACAGGGTTTATCCCCAAGAGGAAGGAAGAAAACTAGACACCACCCTCATCAGTCTATTCCCAGCTTGTCTGACAACTCTAGCAGGCCCATGAGTAGGTCCAAATCAAAAGGTTATTAATGATTAAGGCTATGTGTTAGAATCCTAGGAGTATCAATACCAAAGGATCCCTGGAAAGGCTTCAAACTCTCAAGAAACTTCATCATATATCTATTATTTCTATTCTGGAACCATTTGCTAATAATTCTCATATAGATATAGTGAGAAGACAATTACAGATGGATTATGCAGTTATTAATGATTATGGGAAAATCTGGATATTTTGGTCTAATGAGGTCACTGGTAGTATTATCGAAACACATGATCAACATATTACTATAACATTTCATCACACAGATTTGTCTGGAAATTTCATGCTATCTTTTATATATGCTAAATGTAAAGAATACATGAGGAGATCTTTATGGGACAGGCTCTTATTTTATGCTAATATGGAAGTACCTTGGTGTACAATTGATGATTTCAATGTCATCACATCTATAGAGGAGAAGCTTGGGGGAATACCTTACAATATGAATAAGAGTTTTGAATTTATTGGAGTGATAGAGGCTTGTGGATTAACTGATTTAGGATACACTGGGCTTCCTTTTAGTTGGTGTAATCAAAGGAATGCAGAAGCTAGAGTTTGGAAGAGGCTAGATAGGTCTATGGTTAATGATAAATGGTTAGAGGTTATGCCTCAAACTACTATTGAGAATTTATCTTTTGTTGGTTCTGATCATAGTCCCCTGTTGATGGAAATGACTAAGGATATTGAGAGCCACATCAAATATTTCAAGTTTTTACATTTTTGGGTTGACAGTGGCACTTTTTTAAAAACAGTACAACAGTGCTGGGAAAAGGGTGTCAATGGTAATCCAATGTGGAGGCTGCATCAGAAAATGAAGAGGGTAGCAGGTACTCTTAGCAAATGGTCCTAAAGAGTATGGTGATATCTTTAATAAGGTTAAGGAATTTGAGGAAAATATCAGACACTCAGAGGAAGAACTTATGACAAACAACAATGAAGATAGTAGACAGAAACTTCATCAGATGAATGCAAATTATATTAGGTATTTGAAAATGGAAGAATCTATCCTTAAACAAAAGACTCAATTACAATGGTTTAAGGATGGTGATGCCAATGCCAAATATTTTCATGCTTTGATGAGAGGTAGAAGAAGGAAGTTATTTTTGCATAAGATTTATAATGATAATGAAGAGTGGATACAAGGTTAGGAGCAAATAGCACAGGCAGCATGTGATTATTATCAGAACATTTTTAAAGGCCAGAATGAGAGAATAGATAACAGAATTCTCCAGAATATTCCTACAGTAGTCACTCCTGAACAGAATGAGATGTTGCAAGCAATTCCTAATATGGAGGAACTCAGACAAGTTGTGTTTGCAATGAACCCAAACTCGGCAGCAAGGCCTGATGGTATTGGAGGTAAATTTTATCAAGTTTGTTGAAGTATCATTAAAGAAGATTTACTAGCAGCTGTACAATCTTTCTTTTGTGGTAACATCATGCCTAAGTTCATGTCTCATGCATGTTTGGTTTTACTGCCAAAAATAGAATAGCCTACAAAATTCACTGATCTTCGACCTATCAGCCTTAGTAATTTCTCTAACAAGATAATTTCTAAGATTTTGAGCATGAGATTAGCTACTATTCTGCCTCTATTATTATCAGACAATCAGTCCGGGTTTGTAAGAGGTAGAAGTATTACTGAAAGTATAATGCTTGTTCAAGAGATTACTCATGGTATTAAAAACCATATACATGAAGTAATGTTGTAATCAAACTTGACATGACCAAGGCATATGATAGAGTGTCTTGGTCATTTACATGTTTTACACGTATGAGATTTGGTTTTGGGGAGTTATTCATTGATTTAGTGCGGAGAATTATGAGTAACAATTAGTATTCTATAATCATTAATGGGCATCGACATGGTTTCTTTCATTCCACTAGAGGACTTAAGCAAGGAAACCCTTTGTCCCCTGCCCTATTTATTTTAGGAGCAGAAGTATTGACTAGGATGCTTAATTCCCTACATCAGAATATTAATTACAGAGGTTTCTTTATGGAAACTAGAGGACCCCAGATTAATCACTTAAGTTTTGCTGATAATGTTGTTATTTTTGCATCTACTGATAGACATTCCCTGAAGCTTATTATGGACAGATTAGGGGAATACGAAAGTACCTCTGGCCAGCTTATTAACAAAGCTAAGAGTCATTTTATGGTTCCTGATAATACAACACAAGATATCATCCATACCATTAAAGAAGTGACTACTTTTTCACAGAAAAACAACCCTATTACGAATGGACAATGGAATGAAGGGAAACTGAGACAACAGGTACCTCCTATTCTTATTTCATCTATTCTAACTACTAAATTTCAGGTTGTGCAGGGAGTTAAAGACATTGCAGTTAGGAAACTCACTGAAGCTGGAGAGTTCACTTGTAAATCAGCCTGTGAAATGTGCAGGAAGAAGAAGGCTACTGCAGTCCTTAATTCACAAATTTGGCATAGACATATACCTTTTAAAATGTCCTTTCTTCTATGTAGAGCAATACGTTATAAATTACCAACAAATGAATCATTAGCAAATTTTGGAGTGGAACCTGTGAAGTGTTCTTGTTGTTTTCAGCAGGGATGGGATGATGTTGAACACATCTTCCTCCAAGGACATGTTGCAGGCCATATCTGGAAGTCCTTTGCTGGCAGCATGGGACTCCAGCTGGACCAAAATTCATTAATTAACCAGCTTTTGTGTTGGTGTGGTATTGCAGGAAAGAACACAGCACACACGATGATCATTCAAACACTCCCTATAGTCATATGCTGGAATCTCTGGAAGAACAGATGTTCAGCTAAGTATGGAGGAAAAACATCCAGTATCCACAAAATTAAATACTTGATTATTAAAGACATGCTTTTAATGCTTAATTCTATTTTCCTATATCTTCATTTTCTTGTAAGTTGGATAGAACTGGTGGCATGCATTGAAAAATGCAAACAGGAGATACGAGTCACCTTAGTTATGTGGAAAACTCCTTCTTGTACTACATGCAAGTTAAATACGGATGGTAGTGCTTTACATAATTTCGGAAAAATAGGAGGGGGAGGCATCTTACGAGATGATCAAGGGATTATAGTATATGCTTTTGCTGTACCTTTTGGTGAAGGAACTAACAACCAACCAGAGGTTCAGGCTGCCTGTTTTGGTTTAAATTGGTGTTTCCAACATGGTTACACTAATATTATATTAGAGGTTGATTCTGAATTATTAACAAAGTGGTTATTGCAGATTGCTATTCCCCCTTGGAAGATACATAGGTATATACAGGAATTACAGATTCTTGCTAACATGTATCTTTTTTCAGTGTGTGCATACTTACAGGGAGGCGAAGGGTACTGCTGATCTATTGGCCAAATATAGTCATCAACAAGACATGGTACAAAATTACTACACTCATCATCAATTACCTCTACTAGTTAAAGGAAGCTATCTGTTAGAGAAATTGGGAGTACAAAATATCAGACGCAAGAAGCTTAAAAGAATTAAACAACCACCTTGAACATAATTCAAAATCCTTACAGCAAAGGCTCTCAAGGATAACAGCATTACATTTTGACATGCTATAAACTATTCGATTTACTATGTCCTTTAGGTATAGTAATTTGTTTAGTGTTTTTTCATTAATTCTTGTAAAGGGAGAGTCTCCCTTATTTATGTTTTATTAGTAACTTTGTATTAAGAGAGAATCCTCTCTAGGTACTTAGTTTTAAAATTACATCTTATTGTATCGGGTGGAGTTGACTAACCTTAGTAGGTAGGTTGAATCTTGTCCCACCTTAGGTTGGAGGTAAGGTATATGCCCCCCTCCTTGTATAAAATTTTTTCATATATGATAAGACCTGGGGGTATTGCTTAGCCTCTGACCCCCTCAAGGGTCGTTCAATTAAAAAAAATAAAAAATAAAAAACTTGTGTATTGTATTTTAGAATTCATTCTTCCAAATCAAACCCCTTCTCTCCCCAAAATTTCTCTCTACAACTCCAATGGAGGCTAGGTCAAGTTAAAGCTAGGGTTGATGGTTTCAAGTGTTTTTTTTCTGAAATTTCATTTGGTTCATGAAGTTTAAGGTATGGGGATTCTTTATCCGTGATTCCTCTTCCATTCAAGGGGCCAAATAAAATTGTTTTTAAAGTTCTCCAAAAACCCTAATTTCAATTCTAGCATGGGTTCTTGCATGAAAACTTTTTAAATGATGTTTCATGTTGTTATTAATGATTATTGATGGTTTAAAGAAAGAAATTTTCATGAACCCATGTCTTCTCAATTTCTCTAAATTTTGTCTAAAGTGGGTCTATTGATGAAGGATTTTTGAGTGGTTTGATGTGGGCTGTTATTATATGATTTGAGCTATGTTGAATTGTTGGAAATTGCTATTGAATTGTATAATGTGAGGTAGTAGCCTTGAATGGTAAAAAATTGGGCATTAGCCTTTATGTTGGTTATTGGATATTGTTTAGCTTAGCTTGTGTAGTAGAATGCTATTATTATCATTGTTATTGTAATTTTAATTGTTGGAATATGCGGATGATGAAGATAGCCATGGAAAGAGGGTAAGTTGACCTAACTTGATGACTATTGTATAAGTGGCATGGAATTGAGTATTGTGCCCTATGGCCTTGGAAAGGTGGTAAGATGGCTTGATCTCTTAATATTGCTATAATTGCTTCTAAGGTTGGATCCACCTTTGGTGGAAGTGTTGTTTGTTGCTTTTGAATTAGGATTGTGGCCATGAAGGGCATTATATGAGTATTGTTGTATTATTGTGTGCATATGTGAATGAAGCTATATGTAAAGTTCTATATGAAGCTATATGTAAAGTTCTATATGAAGCTAATAAGTAAAGTTCTATATGAAGCTATATGTAAAGTTTTATGTGAAGTTACATGTGAAGATATGATGGGAAAGAGTTTATGTGATCTTGAGGTGATCCTATGTAAAGTGGATAGCATTGTGATTTAAAGTATGATTTCTCATGATGTATATATGTGGTGATGTTGGATTATGAAGTGTCCTCAAATGATAATGTTGTGACTTGATTGGTAGACTAAAGTGTCTCTCCTTGTTACTTAAAGTCTTGAATGCATGAATGTGTGAAGTGGGCTAGAACTGATAAATGGGGCCCTTTCTATAAATGCTAAAAGAGGAATTCTAGGCCCAAACTTGAATCGGCAGAACAAAGAAATGGTGCCCTTTCATAAGTCTAGCTTTCCTAAGTAAATGTATAACCTTGAAGGATGGGCCTTAGGGCAATGTTCCCTTCTTGAGTGAAATGATAGACTTAGAGATAGATGGAGCCAGAACCTCATGAGAATCCTTATCTAAGAAAGTTAAATGAGCTATCCTTATGAACCTTGATTGGCTATGACTTAGAAATGGGGCCTTTCTTGGGAAGAGGTGCTATGAGTTGGTTGAACTAGAAAAGGAACCTTCTCTAGTACATATGTGATTGAATATTTTATGGGAAACAAGGCTAGCACCGAGTGGATGTGGTTAGGAAGGTGGCCTAGTTGAGTATGAGATTAGGCACAATGAGATTCCTTGGACATCCCCCAAACCATGTGCCTACATGGGTTGCTTACTAGTTCTACCCTTGGCAAGTAGAACAACCTCGACGGAGTAGGATAGACTCCGGATTCCATGCCTAGCTAGTATGGTCTATGTCGGTTATGCCTATTCCCCTCATGTGAGATGTGCACTATAGTTATTGGATAGGTTCTACAACGTGTAGGTAGTAGTATGGGATACTATCTACACATGGCACAAGTAGGCTTTGAAGTTACTAAAGTGAGTTCCCTAAGTCTAACGACTATTATGTGAATGTCCCCTTATGTGCTTGAAGGTCTCCTAAGTGGTTTCTTAAAAAATGTTGGTCTATTGATGTTATGTTGTAAAGGGAATGTCCTTATCTAAAGTAATCTTGGGAAACACTTAAGTGTGCTTGAAGAGCGAGGTTGTATGGGTGGTCACTTCTTGTCTCACTCAAGCGTGTCTTAAGGTTATATTAGGTAGAGGTCCTATGGTAATGAAATGACATGTTTTCTTCTAAAGTTAAGCATGGGTTGGATATGGATATGTTGAATATGTGTATGGTTGGCTATGGTCTTATATGGAAATGTTGACTTGTATTATATCTCTTATACTTATGAAGTGAAGGTTTTATCAAAAATGATATGAAAGCATCTATTCCTTGTAAATGTCTGTTGAAGCATGTTTTTGCATGGTCTCCATACTTACTACTTAATTGTGCTAACCCCTTTCTTTCCCTTTTTGACTAAAGTGTAGGGATTGTGAGATGGTGACATGTCATGGCTACTTGATAGGTTTCTAAGTGTTGGCGATGAAGACTTGGTGAGTCCTCATAGATTCGAGGACAATACCCTACATGTTCCTTTTGATGTATTTCTAGTATTGTGTTTAAGTCTTGTATGGGTTTAGTCCCATTGTTGTATTCAAGTATTAGATGGTTTTGAGACATCATGTATAAAGTCTAGAATGTCTTCCACTTGCTATTTTTTAATGAAATGTCTTCTATGTAAGGAATGTTTTAAATTCTTAGTGACTTTTATGATCTATGCGATGAATGAATGCTAAGGCTTGTATGAGACCTCCGAGAGGTCGAATACGCATGTAACGGCTAGGTGGTGCTCTCGCGTCTTTACAATGAACAACACTTTACTCAACGTGGCTTATGAGATATCCTAGGACTTTTCTAAACCTTATGTTCTGATTACCAAGTTTGTCACGACCCAAGGTACTCCCTAGGCATAACCTGGCATATTGCACCCCGAGAGGCCCCATACAGCCCACTTAGCATTCATAACATAACAAATAGAACAAAAATGATAAAGAAGAGCAGTTCAAGTCCCAAAAGTTTTATAAATGTAAAGAGGAAGTCTAAACACTTGTCTCATTAGCCATTCAGAACATAAGAATGAAATTGGGGCTAGCCAATACATCATGTCAAAAACTGATGGTACAAAAAAAACCAAAAAAAATATATGTCCGTCCTCGAAACTTGAGGACTCACCAAAGCTTGAAATCTCTCAAATCAACCGCTATCCATGAATCTGAGAACCCAGACTATCCGACCCTACATTTTGGGGAAATGTAGGCAAGAGTATGCGTTAGAACAAATATGTACCAACTATGATAGCCATTCATATAAACATTTAAATAATGATAAAAGAGGACATTTTCATAAACATGCAATGATCAAGATAAAACATTAAATTTGAGAGTTAGGAAGCATAAGCCACAAGACATGATCCATGCAAGTGAATATCAACTTAAAACATACTTAAGATACTTTTTGAAGTAACCTTGGTTCATCATAAATTTACTTGTTTGTGGGAAGTGGCCTTAACTGACATATAAGACCATGAGAGCTATCATCATGGAATCCAGTGTCTGCACCGCACTGAAAAGGAGTTTTCCTACTTGCCACAGTAAGGACCGTGAACATCTAGCCGACGTGGATCCACTAGCTAATGTCTATCTAGACAAAAATTTGTTGGCACATACTTATGGGACATGGGTAATAGCCACTTATACACTCGGTACTAAGCTTAACTTCCATGAAATAGTTCTTAATCCTATGCATCTTAGGTCATGAAGGAACATAGGTAAACGTCTCTTGTCCTTACATTATGTGAGATGGGTAATAGCCTCTTGTCTTTTACTTAGAGAACATGGGTAATCGCCTCTTGCTTAAACATTAGCATAACTTCTTGCTTATTGGTTCAGTTTAGGTGAGAAGACCTTTCAACCCTCAGAACTCTTATTATGTGAGAAATCCTTGCACAAATCATGCTTTCATATGTGTATGAGAAATCCTTTCAACAACATAACAACAACAACATTATTGATGCATAATTCCATAATTAACCTTTCAAGGTTCATAACTTGCTTTTAATCCTCAATGTCTAGAAAACATGAGTTAGACATGGGTTCATAGAAATTCATCATAAATTCATATAATTATATAATTTCATGCTTGATTTCATAAAACTCTTTTTTCATAATATAAGACACGCATTATATCCTCGTAGCATGGAAAACATGAAAATTATATGGGTTCATGGGGGATCATTATAAAAACATGAGATTACTCAATTCATGCAAAAAGATCATAAATCCATGAACTAAATCAATAATCAAGAGAACCCATAACATAGAAGAAAATCCTAACTCAATTGGGGAATTCTACCTTTGAAAAATAGCAGAATTTGGGAACTCCATGAATGAAAAGAATCCATTAACGAAAACTACCATACCTGAATGCCAAACGCTTGCCTTCAATGGTGGAATTGGAGACTTGCCTTGAAACCCTATGTTGAACCCTTCTTCTTTAAGTTTCTAGAGAGGGAAATATTTTGGGAGAGAAAACTTTTTCTTCTTTTGTAAATTTAAGAGAATGAATTGAATGGGTAAGATTCGGGGTAAAAATCACTTATATAAGGGTTTTAGGTAATGGCAAAACAACACAGTATCAAGATAAAATAATTAAGAAAAGACCCAACTGCCCTTAATTTACCACTTATGCGAACCTCTAGATAGAGGTCCACATGAGCCATCAAGCACCTCACAGGCCGTAGTGGCAGTCGTGGTCCTTGTAAAGTGGGTTGGGAAGGCTCTAAGGTGCCTTACCACAAAATACAACCACCATCACGAATCGTTTAGCTATTCAACAACCATTCGGGTCATCGTGAGAGGATCCTGCCTTGGTGAGCATACTAGCTACTCCTTCAGGGGCACCACCACGAGCCGTGGTGCCTATTCACGAGGCGTATATGGGCTCGTGGGAGGACAACTCATCTTGGCCAACACCTCAAAGGCTCCACGAGCACCACCACTTGTGGTGGTGCCCTTCACGACCCATGACAGGCTCCATGAAGGGTGCCTTGGCTTAGTGAAGGGATGGTGACCTCCAACTTGACTCCATTCCTAGACTCATTGATTTTGGGGTATTACACTTATAAACCTGTTTATCCTAATGATTTGGCATCAGTGTATCTAGTTTTCCATGACCCCTTGTTGAAGAAATGTGTTGGAGATTCTACATCTATAGTTCCCTTAGAATGTTTGGGAGTTAAGATGGATCTTTCCTATGACGAAGTTTTGGTGGAGATCTTGGACGGGCAAATTAAAAGATTGAGAAACAAAAAAGTTGCATCCATGAAGGTTCTATAGAGGAATCAATTAGTTATGGGTGCTACTAATGAGGCGAGGCTGATATGACATCCTGTTATCCTCATCTCTTTCCTTTTGTTTCTAGTCTAGCTTGAGGTATTTACCTCCTCATTGTTTACTCCTTTGGTATCATGTGTCTTAGATATTCCCATGATTTCCTCAATTATGCATGTTCATGAAAAGATTAAATTTTCAGAAAATGAGTTAACTTGATTGATTTCTTCATGTTTATGTGCATTGGAGTACGAGTTGCATATAGAACTTATGGAATGATGTTTTGGACATGCTTTAGATTTGAGTTCATGGTTCCTCCTCAGATATGTGCATTATGTGATTGCATTGATGTTGTGTTGTTATATCTAGTTCCTACACTCATTATGATGTCTTGAATCTATTCAAGGACGATTGTTCCCAATGGGGATATAATATTACATCTTGAATTTGAATATGATGTTAAAAAAATTGCAAGTGTCCTGGAATTAGTGTGTTACGACCCAGGAGAACCCCCTAGACGTAACATGCCGTAGAAGACTATGAAAAGCCTCATACAAGCCCTTAGCATATCATGAACACAAGATAATAGAAAAGTACGGAAAATTTAAAAAATTTTACAATCGAAGTCATTTTCATAAAAGCAAGAGGAAGTGTTTCTATACTTTGTCTCTAACCACCTAATACAACTTTAGAATAAACTCTTGGGACACAGCTCATACAATAGTCTCAAAAAAAACATGAAATCAAGACATAAAGGAAATTGTGGGTTTTGTCCCCAAAGCTATGAGGGCTAACCAAATCTTCAGCTCCTTTGCTCATTAGAAACCCATCCCTGAGTATAGAACTCAAGTCTCCAAACTCTACATTTTATTAGAATGTAGGCAAAGTATGCATTAGTACAAAATGTACTAAATATGTTAGCTAGCATAATCATAAGATTATAAGACAAGGGTTAGTCAATAAAAGACATAATCCAAAATCATATGAAATACTTCATGAAACATAAACTATAAGCATAAGACACAATATCATAATAATAAGCAAAGTCTCAAACATAGCATCATATAAGCATTATTCAACTATTTAGTTATCTATACCATAATAGAACCATTCTCAAGTAACCTCCAAAGCATACTTATGCAATGCCTACATAGCATCCCATAATACCATCCAAGCTAATTATCCATTTTTGGTCATCTTAATCATGGTCTATATACATGGTCAAGTCTTTCAGCTTTTCTACCATAAGGGCACCATACTCCTAAGTAACCTCAAAACACACTTGTGCAATGCATGAAAGGCATCCCATACTACCCTTCACACTAAGCATAACCTTGAAGTCAACATAGTCATACTTACCGTCCCTTTGCCTCATTATTAGCTTACTTCTCATAACTAAGGGAATCTCTCACCTTTAGTCACTACTAACAAGGAAGACAACTACAGCACAATCCTATCTCAAGATACATCAATCACAAGAACTCTTTGTTGAATACCCTGAAGTTATACTGGTGCAGTACATGAATAGCATCCCATAATACTATTCATACTAAGTACCACTTTTAGGTCCTCATACTAATACTTCTTGGTTTGGAACCTAGTTCCACTCTTTATACCTTAGAACACTATGAGGTACTTCCTTAAGAATATCTTAGTTCATCTCTCTTGAAACTTTGGAACACTATGAGGTACTTCCTTAAGCACATGTTAGTTCATTATAAGGTTTAACCGTATGAGATACTTACTTAAGCATGTCTAAATCCATTTATACTTTTAACAATATGAGATACTCCTTTAAGTATGTCTTAGTTCATTATTAAAATGGACCCTATGAGATACTACCTTAAGAATGTCTAAGTCCATTATGCTCTTGAACACTATTAGATACTTCTTCAAGAATGTCTTAGTTCATTAATGCTTTTGAACACTATGAGATGCTTCTTCTCTTAGTTCATTGGATATGGAGATTGCTAATAGAAACCGTAACTCAACTATGTGAAGGCTTCCATATCATGAGACCTAACTTTTGGAAAACCTACACTCTACTACGTAAGAGTTCCCCTTTTAACTTGGATAGTCCTCACATCAACTAGGTGTGGTTCTCCATTCAACTTGGAGCCCGGACCCTCTCTTGTGTGATACTCCATCTCATTGTCAATATCCACATGGAGCCTAGCATACAACCCAAGATTTACTTGTTAAGCGTTGCTTAACACTCATGTCTAATGGAAGGATGTCCTTTACAATCATTCCATGTTCAAGTGATTCTATCACTTATACTTTCAAGCATTCATAAGGTAGGTTCGGTGAGTATGGGCCTTTCACCACAATTCTACCTATTAGACTTCTATTCTCATTTAGACTTTACTCTCAAAGCCTTAACATCTATAATTAATCATATTATTAATAACTCTACACCATGAAAGCATCTTTTCAACCTGGATTACACGACATTCAATCACATTCTTCATTACTAGGTGATTCTAGCCACAATTCATTCTAAAGGTTCAATTTCAACTTTACAAGTCAAGATCAATCATATTCAATAAGATCTAGTTCAATTCATGATTAGATGTTGCTAACCTTAAACAATTACTACACATGACATTGATTTAAGAAGATCACCTATGTACCTTCAATTTCACCTCTAATGGCATAAACCCATAAAATATCAAATTCTTCAAATAGACTAGGGTTAACCATAGAAATCACATGAATTCATCATAATATCACAATTCAATGCTACTATAATCATAATTAGGTCTTATCCACTAGATTGGAATCATACCTAAACCCTACCTACAATGTAAGAAAAACCCTAGCTAGAATTGGGTTTTTGACTTCACAATTGGGGGAAAACTAAGGGGCTTTATGGGTGGAAGAACCCATAGATGAATAAGGTAACATATCTTGATTCAAATCTGTAACCAAGGTTGCATCAATGGCAGAAAATCTGCCCTAACTTCCATTCTTCTTCTTCTTCTTCTTCTTTTTCACTTCTAGAGAGAGAATTCTTTGGAGAGAATTTGGTTTTTTTGAAGAATGAGTTAATCAATTTAGTTTAGGGATCTATTAGGCTTAAAATGGTGGTTAAATAACTAACTAACCGAATTTCCTTAACCCCTAACTAATTAATGACTTTACCCGTAAGCCCCTAACTTAAAAAATTAAACCTTGAAAACTTCTCTTACTCATGAAACCACCCCCCACGGTCCGTGGGTGGTTTCACGAAGCATGCTGCACTTCTGTAGGTGCTGGTCAGATGCTGACATTGCAGACCAATACAGGCCTTGAACCACGACCCCACCCACGGGACATAGGTCCATCTACGGCCAGTAGATGGCAAGCGTAGGTGGCTGAAATTTGACAGCTTTCTGGGCTGTTTTGAGGTCCTCCTCAAGGACCCCTTGGGTATTCCTTTGGGGGGGCGGGTCGTACCTTGACGCCCTAACCCTAAAACCTTCATACTATGTACGGGAATCATTTTTGTGACTTTTAATCCTCATACGACGCTCTAAAACTCGTACGAAAAGCTCTAGAACTCTCTAGTTCAAATTACTAGTTTCTGGGGTGCAATAATATCTCCTCCTTGGGATCATTTGTCCTCGAATGACAATTCTAAACACTTCTTAAAGCCACAACTTTAAACTAGCAACCCTCATGCATGCCCTACATCTAAATGCACACAACCAAGGAAGAAAACTTCAATTCCAAACTAAACATATTCAATGCAACACAAGGGAGTAGGAACTACATCTACCAACCCAAAATGCATGAATTTCTTTATTTACTCATTCTCAAGGAGGAACTAACATCGCCTAACTAAAACATGCTCAATATACACTCATGGAGCCTAACTGCAATTTACTCTCAAAAAGTATTTATCCAAGGAGAAATCTTTCAACTCTAAACTAAGGCATGCTCATTAACTCATCTCATGAAGTCTATATACAACTCTCCTCAAATGCACTACAACATGAGGCCAAACGATGCATATAAGTCATTTCTAGCAAGACCTAATCATTTTGATGAACATGCATATAAGGAAATCATGGCAACACATAATCATACATGACTTCATATAAGAGAAAATCAGGAGGAACTTATCATCTCAAGCTAGAATAGGAATAGAAGGAAAAGGATGTGGACACCGGGACATCTCATTGGCCCTTGGCCCCTTCCCCCAACCAAGTGGCACCCTCACCTAAAACCCTCACTAAACTACACTCCACACCCCTTCATGGAACAACTTCCTTGTTCTTCTATTTCATAACTTGCCAGTCTAAGGTCTCTAGTGGTACTTCTAAATTAGAGAGGTCCTTATTAAGCAACTCTAGCTCACAAGCAACCTTACTAACACCACTCAAGATCTCCTATGAGCCTACCCAACCGGGACTAAACTTCTCATACTCACTACACCTCTCAAGGTGAGAATTTCAAGCAAACCTAGCTCATGAAGATCAATAACGCTCAACAACTTCGCTATCTACGAACATAATCTCCCCGTTGGGAGTAGGCCTATTCAAACTCTTTTAAGCATCACTTCCTTCAATTCTAAGGTCGGAGCAAGCCATCACTATGATTTCACATCATCACACCAAATGATTCTAAACCATGGTGAATTATACTTCTACCCTTCTTAGAGGAGTCTATTCACTCCACCATCTAGGCATTATTTAAACACCCAATTCAACCAATCTATCAACAAACCTCACAACTCATCATGACTAAGTCGGGTTCTACCATCAACTAACCATAACCATGCAGTAACCTTGCTTGGTAGGCACACTTACTTAAGCATGTCTAAATCCATTTATACTTTGAACACTATCACATACCCCTGTAAGTGTGTCTTAGTTCATTATTAAGATGGACCTTATGAGATACTACCTTAAGCATGTCTAAGTCCATTATGCTCTTGAACACTATGACATACTTCTTCAAGCATGTCTTAGTTCATTAATTCTTTTGAACACTATGAGATGCTTCTTCAAGCATGTCTTAGTTCATTGGATATGGAGATGTCTACTAGAAACCTTAACTCCGCTATGTGAAGGTTGCCATATCATGAGACCTAACTATGGGAAAACCCACACTCTACTACGTAATAGTTCCCCCTTTAACTTACATATTCCCTACATCAACAAGGTGTGGTTCTCCTTTCAACTTGGAGCCTGGACCCCCTCTTATGTGACACTCCATCTCATTGTCAATATCCACTTGGAGCCAAGCATACACCCAAAGATTTACTTGGTAAGCCTTTCTTAACACTCATGTCTCATGGAAGGATGTCCTAGACAATGAATCCCTGTTCAAGTGATTCTATCACTTATACTTTTAAGCATTCATAAGGTAGGTTAGGTGAGTGTAGACCTTTCATCACAATTCTACCTATTAGACTTCTATTCTCATTTAGACTTTACTCTCAAAGCCTTAACTTCTATAGTTAATCATATTAGCTTCACTCTAAAGCCCTAGTGATCAACATTAACAACTATGAGTCTTCATTCTTAATAAATCTACACCATGAAAGCATCTTATGAATCTAGATTACAAGACATTCAATCACATTCTTCATTACTAGGTGATTCTAGCCAAAACTCATTCTAAAGGATCAATTTACACTTTACAATTCAAGATCAATCATATTCAATAAGGTCTAGTTCAATTCATGATTATATGTTCCTAACCTTTAACAATTACTACACATGTCATTGATTTAAGAAGATCACCTATGAGCCTTCAATTTCACCTCTAATGGCATAAACTCACAAAATATCAAAATCATCAAATAGACTAGGGTTAACCATATAAATCACATGAATTCATCATAATATCATAATTCAATGCTAATAAAATCATAATTAGGTATTATCCACTAGATTTGAATCATACCTAAACCCTGCCCATAAGTTAAGAAGAACCCTAGCTAGAATTGAGTTTTTGACTTCACAATTGGGGTGAAAACTAAGGGGATCAATGCGTAGAAGAACCCATAGATGAATAAGGTAACATACCTTGATTAAAAGCCCTACCTAAGCTCGAATCAATGGGGGAAAATCTGCCCTAACTTCCATTCTTCTTCTTCTTCTTCTTCATCATCATCTTCTTCTTCTTCTTCATCATCATCATCATCATCATCTTCTTCTTCTTCTTCTTCTTCTTCTTCTTCTTCTTCTTCTTCTTCTTATTCTTCTTCTTCTTCTCCTTCTCCTTCTCCTTCTCCTTCTCCTTCTCCTTCTCCTCCTCCTCCTCCTCCTCCTCCTCCTCCTCCTCCTCCTTCTCCTTCTTCTTCTTATTCTTCTTCTTGTTCTTCGATAGAGAGAATTATTTTGAGAGAATTTTGGTTCTTTGAAGAATGAGTTAATTGATTTAGTTTAGGGGTCTATTAGGCATAAATAGGTAGCTAAAGAAATAACTGGCTGACCTCCCATAACCCCTAACTAATTAATGACTTAACCCCTAAGCCCCTAACTTAAAACTAAACCTTGAAAACTGCTTTCACTCACGAAACCACCACCCACAGACCGTGGGTGGGTTCACGGAGCATGCTGCACCTCCGTAGGTGCTGGTCGGAGGCTCAACATTGCAGGCCAATACAGGCCTTGAACCAAGACCCCAACCCACGGGGCATGGGTCAAACTACGGCCAGTAGGTGGCAAGCGTAGGTGGCTGAAATTTGACAGCTTTTTTGGATTTTTTGAGGTCCTCCTCAAGGACTCCTTGGGTGGTCCTTGGAGGGTCTTACCTTGACACCCTAACCCTGAGAACTTCATACTAAGTACGGGAATCATTTTTGTGACTTTTAATCCTCATACGACATTAAAACTCTTATGAAAAGCTCTAGAACTCTCTAGTTCAACTTACTAGTTTCAGGGGCGCATTATAGTGCCAGTATGAAAGGAGCCACTAGCATACGGGCCGTAGGTGGGGCCATGAGTGGCCATACCAAACTTCCTTAAAATGTCAATGTCCCACTACTTTGTTATCCAATGCACGAGTTGTAGGTAGGTCTCGTAGGTGAATCACAGACTTAAAGAAACTTTAGTATAATAATTTTGTTCCCACGACCATGGTGCAAGGTCCGTATGTGGACTCACAAACCAGGCATGGGGTCTTGTCATTCAAGGTCCAAAAGGGTGGTCTCTGAAACAACCAACAATCGATTAGAATGGTCTGTGACGGGACTACAGACCATTGGTGAGGGTTCCACAGTTATTTTAAAGGGGCTTTTGGGTCATTTCCCAATTATTTTAACCTAACACTATTTCGCTTAACCTTCTATTATGGAGCCTATATAAACGTTTTTACACCCAAATCTTCTAATTGAACTCATTCTCATAAATTCTAAAAGTTTATCAAATTTCTTTCCTAATACTAATCTATATAAACTTGAAGAAGGCTATGGTTTCAAGGTGAAGTCTCCAAATTCACCATTGATTGTAAGCTTTTGGCATCAAGGTATGATAGTATTAACCCATAGAGTCATTTCCTTCATAGGGTTCCTAAATTCTGCAATTTTACAATGTAGAAACTCTGATGGAAGTTAGGATTTTTACTCAATCTCATGGGTTCTTTTCAAGTTTGATCTAATTGATTGTTTTATATATTTTTATGCATGAATAGAAATAATTGCATGTTTCCAAGTTGAATTCTGATGAAACCATGTGAAATCCATGATTTCTAGACTGATCATATGATGAAGCTTTTGAATCATGAAAGATGAATTCAAGAATATAAGCATGTTTTTTTTATTAAATTGATGAATATGATTTAAAATTTGTTGTGAGAGTCAAGCATCAATGTTTTTTTATTGTGAAAGGATTTTCTCACATAAAGTATTCATAAGGTTGAAAGGATTTCTCACATAAAGTATTCATAAGGTTGAAGGGATTTCTTACCTAAGATTAATCAAATTGAGGATCTATAGTAATAATGAGATAAGCTGCGATTGCCCATGTCCCCAAATGATTAGACAAACGGCGAATACCTATATCTCATGAATTATAAAATAAGTAAAGACTAATGAATATTCTTAGGTATTTATGCTTATCACTGAGTGGATAAGTGGCAATTAAGGATGTCCCATAAACTATGTTTCATCATAGGTTTATATAGATAGACATTAGCTAGTGGATCCACATAAGCTAGAAGTTCATTTTTCTTACCTTGGAAAGTACGAACACCTCTGTTAGGTGTGGGATAGACATTGATTTCCATGGTATAGCTCGCATGGTCTCATTGTTTGTTAAAGGTAAATCTCCTACAATAATGAACTAAGGTTACTTCTACAAGTAACACATTAATGTTTTAATTTTTTTTATCTTACATTGACCATGTTTATGATTTATGCTTCCTAGCCCTTTTATATTATGTTTTAACTCTGTTCATTAAATGTCATGTAAAGTCCTTTTTGGTATGATTTCATACTCTTATGCATTGCTAACATACTTGGTACATTCCATGTAATAACGCATACTCCTGCCTACATTGTCTCACTAATTAAGGTTTGACACTCCTGTTTTGCTTCTCCATTGCTACTAATCAATTTAATATATTTAAGAATTGTGAATCCTCATGTTTCGAGGAACGAAACCTTATTGCTTATTGTCTTTATTTTTCAGTATTGTATGTGATGCATGGGTTCCGTCCTAATCACTCTTGATAGACTATGTTAGACTTCCACTACTTTCTGTCAACTCTTATGATATGATCTTTCTTTTAAAATATCACGATTTTATATTATATTTTATGATGTTTGCTAAGTGCCTTGTGTAGGGCCTCTCGGGTTCCTATACGCCATGTTACCCGTAGGGTATACTTTGGGTTATGACAAACATGGTATTAGAGCAAAGATTTGATACTAAGAGATATCTAACGAAGGAGATGTAAACGTTGCTTGCACCACCAATGTTAAGCTGGATGGTGGAACAAAAAACTGCAGGGAAAGAAAGCACCATAACAGTAGCAAGAAAATGCTACTCGACCCTATACCAAGTGAGGATCTAACATCTCACCCGCTTTCGACCACTGAAGTAACTAACGATGAACATGGTGAGGAGGCCATGGACGTCACACATGGAGTAGAGTGGGTTAGAACGGTTAACATGGCTAGGCATGCCGTGGAGATTTTAGGTAGTTTCTTGAATGAGGTCGATGGTAAGTTAAAGACATAGGAATACTTCACCTTTGAAGAGAATGACAACCTCCGCAAAGAGTTGAAGATGCGTAAGCATTGAAATATGAGGTGATCACTTATCTTGAGTGTCGGCTCATGGAGGCGTTAAGCACGATATAAACCACGAAGGCCGAAACAAAAGTTCTCAAGAGAGGGATGGAAGTAGGAGGATCTACGACATCTAATAGAGATTGAGAGGCCAAATTTGAAGCACCCAAGCCACCTATGATCAAAGGCGTATGTGATGCGCAAGAGGTGGAGAATTTCTTATGGCACTTGGAAAATTACTTCAAGTGTAGCCGAGTATAGAGCGACAAAAACAAGACCAACGTTGTCATGTTGTATCTCTTAGGTATGACCATGCTATATTGGAGGTGCAAGGAGTCCGAGATAGGGAAGGAGCTTCACACCATCAACACTTGGAAGCAAATCTCAGAAGAGTTTAAGAAGGCCTTCTTCCCTAATAATGACATCTACGAAGTTATGCACAAGCTTAGGGAATTGAAGGAAATAGGAAGCATTCGAGCGTACGTAAAAGAGATCACTACTCTCAAGCTTCAGATTCCAAACCTCACTAATGAAGATATCTTGTTCAACTTCATGGATGGGATGCAAAATTTGTCCAAGATAGAGTTGTACCGTGAATAGGTCAGGTCTATTGATGAAGCAATCATGCAAGCCAAAGCCTTGACATACTTTAGGAAGGAGAAGTCCGACAGAGCTAGAAGAAAAGAGATACGAGGTAGTCCTGACAAAGGTTGGGGATATTGTGAAAATATCGAGGAGTAGCAGCGACATCCCAAGAATCATGATACATGTAAGTCCGATGGAAAGAAGTCTGGATATCATGGAGTAGAGAGAGGAAGGAAGAGATTACCAAAAGAAAATGTTGCTACATATGCAGTGTGTCGCATATCTATGCAAGGTACCGTGAACTGAAAAGCCTTGGTCCTATCCTATGAGAGTGGAAGGAGAAGGATTCACAAGAGCAAGGACAAGGTTGAAAGACGACGCAGTGGGGCTTAATAGGACTATGTAGAACCACCATGTAACACTAAGGGAATCCTAGAGAATACGACACGCTTTATGTCGACATCACATTTAATGGAAGACCTATACGTGCTATGGTCGACACGGGTGTAGAGATAAAAATCATGACCAAGATGGAAGCAACAAAGTTGGTGTTGAGTTATAGTCCAAATAACTGTCATCTCAGTACGATCAATGTAGCACTGACTCCCATGTGCGAAGTCGCACATGGAGTGAGCATCACGTCAAATTATTGGCATGGTAAAACCAACTTCAATGTTTCTCCTTTAGACCTCCTTTACAAAATTCTTGGGTAATAGTTCTTCTAAAAATTTCAAACAGTAATCAATCCTTACCTCCGAAATGTATTGGTCAAGGAGAAAGAAGGATCATGTATGGTGCCCCTAGTTAAGGTACAAAACATGGAGGGAAAAGATTGACTAACGACGATTCAGCTTGTGAGAGGACTTAAGAAGAAAGAGTCGACATTTGTAGCCACCAATGCAAGTGTGAGGAAAGAAGATAGTGCAAAAGGGACTTCGCCACCATGTATAGGGAATTTCCTAGAAAAGGATAAAGACGTGATGTCTGAGGATCTGTACAAGGGAATTGATTGAGTTAATGTACTAGTGGTCGCCTATACGAGAAAAAAGACTCAGTTATTCATGTATTAGTAATGCAATGCGATCGTCGGAATATTAGGTGGGGGAGAGTTTCATGACCCCCCACTTTGCAATTCCACTTTAGCATAAAATTAAGGGAGAAGAATCTAGAGTTGTGGAGAGGTTTGCGAAAGAATCTAGAATTCCCTATATATTATCTTAGATGGTTTACTTTGGTAGAGGAGTTGTCCTTAGTGGAATATTCTAGAGAAATATTGAGATTTCCCATGGAAGGTTATAGAATCACATGGAAAGTCCTCAGAATGTTCTAGAGTTGTAGAGAATTAAAGAATACACACTAAAATATAAATATGTGGGGACTTGTGTAGTAATTAATATTTACACTATAGGCCCAAGGAAATATTATAATTAGAGGGGATTTCATTTCCAAAGGCAACCAAGCAAGATCCATCAAGTCGTAAGTATTGTCCAAGTAATACACGTCCTTCTTTAAAAGCTATCTTTGTCTTTCATTCATTCTCTTGGAAATATTAAGTTTCAAAGGGCATACTTGAGTTTACAATACTGTGAATGATTCAGTAGTAAGTAGTCAAGTGTCTCACAAAGCTCTAGGGAGACTCTAAGTCCATGACACACTAGCTGTCTTTGATTGGGTACACTATCCCATCATCTAGCCACTTGATCACCTACTTTCTAAGTTCATCTTTCATTAGAGAATTTAATTGGTACTAGTGTTGTGCACTTGGATTGTGGCCTTCATCCATGTAAATATGAAGAATGCACAATGTCGGAATAATTCAATGTATATAGTACATCATCAATCAAAAAAGTACTTTTTGTTTATTAGTATAGCCCGAGAAGCATTAACTTATAATTCAGAAAACTCTAAAGAAAGAATCACAATTAATTTTAAATCCTTGTCCAACAACGCATACTTGTGATTACAAGGAGTGCTTTCGGTTCAATCTTAGGATCTTCTTCAACGGACGCCTTAGGTGGAGGCCCCAACATTATAATTAAAAGTTCCCAACTACTTCTCTGTACACCCAAAGTAGCCATATTTCATAATTGCACTATCTGTTGTGTTTCAGCATCACAAAAAATGTCGTGTACTACTAATACTCTCTCAAGTGGGCCTGACATTCAATGTGATGAACTTCTACAACATGATCAATGATAGTTATGGCCGACGATTCCTCATATCTTGCTGGGAACTTCAATGATGATATACATCAACCACCTCTACTTTATCATGGTCCATCATTGTTAACTAACCATGTGCTACATCTATCCAAGCATGCACAATGTACAAGAAAATGCATCCCTGTATGGATGATATCTCAGAGTGCTACTCAAAATTCAGCACAAAGTCAATAGAAAAGATTAACGACTATACTTGGACTAACATAGCTTTTCAAACAGCTTTTAGTAGATCGAGCAGTCGGTCTGCAAGCTGTAAGATGACAGTGGTCGGTTTAGACTACCCATACCAAACGTGTTGTCCAAAAATACATGTATGAGATTAATGTTAGGACCAAGATCACTCAATCCCCGAGCGTGACTATTTTTGCCTTATAGATATCTGACTGTAAAACTACGTGGATCTTTCAATTTGGTGGGCAGTCTGTTCTAAATTGTAGAACTACATTCCAAAGTAACTGCAGTTGTCTAATACTTTGCCGGCCTTCTTTTGTTTTCCACGATATCCTTCACATATTTAGCATACTTTAAGATTCACATCAAAATGACAACAAACAGTACATTAATGTGAACTTGTTTAAGTAAAGAGAGAAACATACCAAAGAATTAACCTCGATGTATTTTTGAAATTTTGTGGAAAGTAATGAGGTGGTATCAATTTATTAGCTCCACTCTCTTCATGGGAACTTTTCCCAACCTCACCTCTCTTTTTGTCCCCATTCACGACTTCTATTACTTTATTCTTTGGGGCTAACTCTTCTACCTACAAACCACTTCTAGTACCTACGACATTTACGTGCCGTGGGTTTAGATCAGTGTTATCTGAGATGTCTTTGTACGAACGTGAAATTTTAGCACTAGCGAATTAACGAAATTTCTTTTTCATTTTCAGAGTGCAAAGATGATTATTTAATAAGTCTATCACAATATTGTCCACATTCACACTTACTTTGGATTATTGTGCCATGTGTTTCATGAACATTACATCAGTACTCATATAAACAGTGTTACACATTCTGGTTATTTCCTTCGCCCTAATTGCTCTAAGAATGGTACTGATTTTGATTTTGTTTTTAATCCCCCACATGCAAAATTTTGAGTTTCGCACCTTGTGTAATATGAATTTCCATATTTTTGCACTTTTCCACCTCTGTGAGTGTTTCACACGAAAATTACAGAATCAAAATCCGACCAATAGTACATAGTTGGATGATCACTGCTACCATGTTATACCACAGTTAGTTGTGTTTTGTGTTGCCCTAATATTGGATTGATGATGCGAGTATTTACCATGTTTACCATAGCGGTAATTTATTCAGTCAATGTCATCACTGCAACAACTTCTAACAACTTAATAATCTTTTGGACCACATTCTAGCACCTCCTACATTCCATTTCGGGGTCCTTTTTGAAATTTTGTTAAACAATGCGAAAAACTCATCATATGTCTTTTCCAAAGAGAGACTACCTACTGTAGAGTCTAGAAGAATATTCTTATTTAGTTGAAGTCGATCATTAAAGGTACATACACACCGCTCAATAGTTTGGTGGTGATGTGGGTAGCTTATCAATAAGGATTTGAATCTATCACATACTTGGTACATATTATCTCCCTCTTTTTGTTAAAATCTCAGGATCTCACTTTTTAACTTAACTTTCTTTCCAAGCAGTGAAAATCTAATCATGAATTTTCGAGAAAGATCATCCCATAATCTTATGGAATGTGTTGGCTCTAACGTGAACAACAACTTTTCTTATCCCAATAGTTCAGATGGAAAAAAGGTTAGCCTCACGTAGTCAGAAGATACACTAGATGGGTGTAATTGTCATGGATTTCAAAATAATTTGAAAATACACTTGGGATTTGCTTGAGGGAGACCAATAAGTTGTCTAGTAGTGTGTTTCAATTGCACCATTCTCTATTTTATCTAAATCTACATCCATCTTCTACATTGTGATGAGGTATTTACACATCAAGAACTGTCTTTGCTGCCATTTCTATTGTGTCACGACCCAGACTACACCTTAGAGATAACATGGAAAGTAGGATCTCGAGGGATCCTAAAAAGATACTTCACATAAGCATGACACTAAGATAATGGCATAAAATAAATACTTAGATATAGTCAAATATAAGTAATAGACCCTAGCTCACAAAGTAAGATGGTAAACAAAAAGTGTATTAATAATATAAAGACTTATAACACGTGGCCATGCCCTCTAACCATGAGGACTTACAAGGAATGCTATGCAATGCTCATCAATCCACTAGCCATAGTCGGATAAAGGAACATCAAATCCTATTTTATGAGATAATATAAGGACAAGATAATTTATGCCTCAGTACCCAAAACATACTTAATCTAAGGGGAAGTGCATAAATATAAACATGATGCATGCTAAGTCTGGAAACAAAATAATGCATGACCAAGTATAACATATAATTTTTGATAAACTGAATTTTTAAGGCGTGTAACAAGGTCAATACAATACTTGAAAATCATAATCATTCAGGAAATTGTGAGCTAATTAGAAAACACTATTATTTTTTGGGTTGTTTACCATTAACCGATAGAAACATATGAGCTATAACATGGAATATGGTGTACTACTCCAACAGGAAAAAGGGAATATCCTACTTTCCATGTTTAGGACCGTGTTGTTATCTTAGGTATATCCACTAGCTATGTCAAATCGGAATAAAGTCATACAAGGATAGGTAGTTATAGGATAAAGGGATTGTAAATATGAACTCTACCTCTACGAATGGGTGAGCGTCAATACCAAAGTACACTCAATGCTAAGTAAACTCCCAATGAAAATAAGCATAATCATATCATTCTCATGATACTTGAAATGGTAGAATCTATTAATACCAATTCAATTATAAATTCACCTCATAGAATAGTTCCTTTTAAAGTCATAATTTCATATCACACTCCTAAATACACTTATCTATAGTATCAAAATTAATGTGAATAATTCATTGGGAAGCCTAGCTTTGAAATTGGAGAAGGAAGGTTGTCCCTTGAAAAACCCAAATCAACCTTAAGAGAATCCTTGGACAAGAAAACTTGAGAGCATATGGGGTTTTGAGAGAATGAGAGTGAACGGGAGAAATTTTAAGTAAATTCTGTTCTAGGGCTTAGGAATATACTAGAAATCATATACTTTAGAAATTAAAAGGGTAGGAAAAAAACCTAGAGTAAAACCTACAAGATTGACCCTACGGACCCCTTACAGTCCGTAGAAGCTTTTATGGACCGTATCGGTAAATCATAGGCTAATTTTAGCATTGAACCATGTACATGAGCCACAATCTGCCAACCCCTCCACGAGCCATCTGTAACGACTCACAAAATGATAGGTTGAACAAGAGCCTCATCGTCTGGATTAGTGTAACCTTAATTTGATGTCTAGGCTGTTTTAGAACTAATTTTGACCAAGGAAGAAGTCTAGGGTGCAAGCAACGGCCTAAGCTAGCAAGATTGAGTGGAATAAACCTTGTTCTTTGAGGGACCATTTGGCGATGGGACTACTTGATCGCCCAAGTGACTTGGCGATACGACAATGTGCATTTGGGGTCACCTAGTGGGCTATCCCTTAGGACTAGGTTCTGGAACAAAGGGCGATCTAAGTCGTAGCTCGCCAACCAGGTTGGTGAATCGCCCATTAGACCCCTTCATCGCCTAGTGAACTGTCCATTTTTTAAGCCTACAGGGGAAATGGGCGAGAGAAGGGTTCATTTGGCGAGTCGCCTAGTACCCTTGGCGAGCCATGAGGTTCAAAGGGCGAGCTTAGTCGGGTAAGGTGTAGAATTTTTTGTTTAAACTTTGTGGGTCCTTAGTTCTATTCCAAAGTTGAGTCCTCATTATTCTATTCCTTTCCTAGCAACTATATAAGCTTTTTGGAGTTGAATCCCTTCAATTAAGTCACTTCTAATAAAATTAAAAGAAGACCCATCTACTCTCCAATATTTCTCTCTCTAAACTCAAGGAAGAAGAAGGGAGTCATTGAAGCTAGTGTTTGTGGATTCAAGGTGTTGCTTCCTCAAATTTCTTGGGAAATCACAAGCAAGGTACGATGATCCTTCATCTAGGGGGAGCTTTCACCCCTAGAGTCAATTCAAAAGTAATTTTCAAAGTTTTCAAGTGCATGAAATACCTAGGGTTTTACTCCATCTCATGGGTTCCTTCTTCGAACAATTTCAAATGATAATTAATGACATTTTATGATTGTATTAGTGTTTAATTGATGATTTATGATGAAAATACTCTATGAACCCATGAATTCTCTCAATTCCTAAATTGTGCCTTTCTGAAGTGGTTTTGTTGATTATGAAAGCCTATGAATGTAATATCTCTAAATTGCTTTGGGTTATTGAATTGTATCATTATACATGCCTTAATTATAGTGAATTGCTGGTGTGTGGATGATTTGAGATTCATGGCCTTGAAGGCATAGTATGAGGAATTGAGGTATTATCATGATATTTTGTATATGAATGTGAATGAAATGAAGTTAAGGTGATCATGTCTTGAAAGTATTTGTGTTGTTATTGAAAGGCTATTTCTCAATTTGACACTCATGAATGTTGATGATACAATGTGAAGGGTTTCTATGATGAGATGTTCTAACCTGAATTGGTAGGCTTAGCCATCCTATTCTTTTACAAATGAAATTAATGGGGATTGATGTATCTTAAATTGGTAGGCTAAGGCATCCTTTTCTTGTATTTGTGAATGTGACCTTGAATGTAATATCATGTCTTGAATTGGTAGGCTCATGCATCCTCTTCTTATATAATGAATGTGTCTTAACTTGATGAATATGAATCAATCGGTCAATGGCATTCCTTTCATAAATTAACGATGAAGTATTTTAGGCTATGTCTTGAACCGGTAGACCTAGTATTGGTAGCCGTTCGTGATGAGTCTAGAAACTAATGTGGTGATAAACCTTGAATCGGTAGACCCAATGTTAGTGGACCCTTTCATGAGTGAAATGATGAACCTTGCATTGGTAGACCCAAATGTTGGCGGCCTTTCTTGAGGATTCAATGAGCTATCTATATAATGTACCATGAATCGATAGGCTTATGGAATTCCTTTCATGTGTAATGATGTGTCTTGGGTCAATAGGCCAATGGCATTCCTCTCAAGTACATTAATGTAATGTCAATGAAATACTCTATGAGAATGGAGGCTAAGCACCGAGTTGATAGGGTAAGATGGAAAATATCCCAATGTTAGGCTAGGGTTCCATTGAACATCTTCATATCCCATAACTATGTGCCCACATAGGAATTAGCCAGTGAATTCCATCCAAGCTAAATATACGTAGTTCTACCTTAGGAAAGTAGGACACCTTTTTACTGTGTGGGGCCATATGACACCGGATTCCATGGCTAGATCTCATGGTCTATGTTCGTTAATGTCTATTCCCATCATATGGGATGTGCATTATGGTTTTTTGAGAAATTCTATGAAGTGTGGGTGGTAGTATGGGATGCCATCCATGCATTGCACGAGTAGGCTTTGACAGGATCATAGTGAGTTCTCTAAGTCTTAATGACTAATGTATGAAAGTGTCCTCTATGAAGTTAATGAAGAATGTTGACTTATATGCTTAAATGTGATTATGCATGCTATACTTGGGTTGTATTATGATTTATTTTCCCTTGTCATGACTTATGAAATGTTGATGTCTCTTATGTATGAGTATTGTGTAAAGATGGAAAGGACGAATGGTAAGTTCACTTTTGGTGACCTTAATGTGGCACTTTAGTGTGGATGGTGGTATGGGACGCTATCCATACATTGCACAAGGTATAGCATGAGGGTTACTTGAAGTGAAGGACTAATGTGAAGGTAATGGTTTACATGTTGATTATGACTTGTATGATGATTATACTTGTATTTGATGTCTTTTAAACTATTGTACATGATATTTCTAAAAAGCTGCATAATGCATGGTTTCCAACCAAAATGTCCCTTTTAAAGCATGTGTTTTCATGGTCATCAAACTTAGTACGTTTTTGTGTACTAACCTATATTTCTCTTATTTTACTACAAGTGTAGGTTCCGGCAAGTGAGTTTCTTCTCTCTAGTTCAAGTGCTTGGATCGAGATTCCTCCAAGGCTATGTGGTATGTCCTCATAGATCGAGGACAAGTGTTTAGATGTTTCTTTCCTTTCATGTAATAGACAATTGTTAGTCAGGGTCTCGACCCTACTTTAGTTTTCAAGATATTGTTTAGATGGCCATGTGAGACTTAGACTTCCTCTCCATTTTAAAATAAACTTTGAATTTTTTTATCTAAATAAGTTTTTAATTCTGCACTATTTCTATATTAAATTCAATGAAATGCTATGAGGCTTGTACGAGGTTCTTCAGAGTCTTGTACATTGTGTCGCATCTAGGGGCTAGCCTTGGGTCATCACAAACATGGTATCAGAGCACAAGATTTTGGAAATGGTTTTTAGGATTGATGTCTCACAAGCCACATCTAGTAGAGTCTTGTTCATCAGTGTGAGTCGTGACACACCTATGAGTGAGAGGCTATAGGAAGTTAGGAAGTTACACTTCTTTCATTATTCTTCAAGTCGTGCCATAGAGTTTAACCCTAGAATGTCTTTCTCTTATTCTTCATCTGATGGTCTTTAGGGTATGACCATTTAAAAGTCCTATTCTAGAAGGAGTGAGAGAGGAAGGTTGGTTGTGATGCCAATTATGGCTATGTGTCTTGTTAGATTTGAGGTGATAGATTGTAATGTTGTCCTTAGTATGCATGGGTTGCTTTATGGTTATGCTTAAATGATGGTAGAACCTGACTTAGTTATGATGAATTTTGAGGTATGTTGAAAGATTTGATGAATGAGGTGTTTTAGAAATATCTTGATGGGATGAGTAAGTAGACTCCTGTAAGAAGGGTAGAGGTGTACTTCACCTTGGGTTAGAATCATCTTGTATGATGACTGTGAAGGTTTGGTGATGACATGATCCGACCTTAAAATGGAAATAAGTGAAGTTTAAAGGAGCTTGTATAGTCTTACTCCCAAGTGGGAGATAATATGCTTAGATGGTAAGGTCATTGAGTGTCCTTGATGATTCATGAGTTAGGCTTTCTTGATTATCTCACCTTAAGAGGTGTAGTGAGTTTGAGGAGTTTAGACCCGGTGTGGTAGACTGATAAGGGACCTTGAGTGGAGTTGGTACTGTTGTTAGTGAGCAAGAGTTGCTTAATGAGGACAATATGTTTAATAGTAAAGTTGTTGAGAGTTCCGATATAGTTATCTCTTTCCTTCCATTCCTATTCAAACTTGAGACCAAGAGTTCCTTATAGCTTGTTTCATGTTTTGGAGTCATGTGTGAAAATGAGTTTCCGTGGTATCCTTATGTTATGCATGTTTTGAAGAAATTTATGTTTGTATGAGAAAATGAGTTTTCATGATTACATTCCTCATGTTGATGTGCATCTATAATGAGTTGCCTAAATGCTTCATGAGTTGACTTGTTGAGCATGCTTAAAAGTGTTTTTGAGAAGAATTGCATAATTTGGCTTATGAAATTGTAATGAGCATAATGTTGGAGAAGGAAGTTCCTCTAATGAAATGACAAATATGGAGTTTTGGTGCATAATGAGTTCGTAGATGTAGTTCCTATTTGTTGGTATTGCATTGAGCTTATTGATTTGGAGTTGATGTTTCCTCCTATGATTTGTGCATTGTTTATGACGTTGCCTGCATGATGGGCTTCTAGTCTTGAGTCGTTATCTCCTTAATGTGTTTAAAGTGTCATTCGAGGACGAATGTTCCTAAGGGGGGATAATGTAACGACTCACAAAATGAAAGGTTGAACTAGAGCCTCATCGTGTGGATTAGTATAACCTTAATTTGATGTCTAGGATGTTTTAGAACTAATTTTGAGCAAGGAAGAAGTCTAGGGTGCAAGGAAGGGCCTAAGATAGCAAGATTGAGTGGAATAAACCTTGTTCTTTGATGGACCTTTTGGCGATGGGACTACTTGATCGCCCAAGTTACTTGGCGATGCGCAAAAAGTGCACTTGGGGTCGCCTAGTGGGCTGTCCCTTAGGCCTAGGTTTTCAAACAAAAGGCGAGTTAAGTCGTATCTCGCCAACCAGGTTGGCGAATCGCCCATTAGGCCCCTTCATCGCCTAGTGAACTGTCCATTTTTTAAGCCTACTGGAAAAATGGGCGAGCCAATGGTGCACTGGCAAGTCGCCTAGTACACTTGGCGATCCATTAGGTTCAAATGGCGAGCATAGTTGGGTAAGGTGTAGAATTTTGAGTTTAAACTTTCTGGGTCCTTTGTTCTTTTCCAAAGTTGAGTCCTCATTATTTTATTCCTTTCCTAGTAACTACATAACCCTTTTAGATTTGAATCTCTTCAATTAAGTCACTTCTAATAGAATTAAAAGAAGACCCATCTACTCTCCAATATTTCTCTCTCTAAACTCAAGGAAGAAGAAGGGAGTCCTTGAAGCTAGTGTTTGTGGATTCAAGGTGTTGCTTCCTCAAATTTCTTGGGAAATCACAAGCAAGGTACGGTGATCCTTCATCTAGGGGGAGCTTTCACCCCTAGAGTCAATTCAAAAGTAATTTTCAAAGTTTTCAAGTGCATGAAATACCTAGGGTTTTACTCCATCTCATGGGTTCCTTCTTCGAACGATTTCAAATGATAATTAATGACATTTTATGATTGTATTAGTGTTTAATTGATGATTTATGATGAAAATACTCTATGAACCCATGAATTCTCTCAATTCCTAAATTGTGCCTTTATGAAGTGGGTTTGTTGATTATGAAAGCCTATGAATGTAATATCTCTAAATTGCTTTGGGTTATTGAATTGTATCATTATACATGCCTTAATTATAGTGAATTGTTGGTGTGTGGATGATTTGAGATTCATGGCCTTGAAGGCATAGTATGAGGAATTGAGGTATTATCATGATATTTTGTATATAAATGTGAATGAAATGAAGTTAAGGTGATCATGTCTTGAAAGTATTTGTGTTGTTATTGAAAGGCTATTTCTCAATTTGACACTCATGAATGTTGAAAATAGAACGTGAAGGTTTTCTATGATGAGATGTTCTAACTTTAATTGGTAGGCTTAGCCATCCTATTCTTGTATAAATGAAACTAATGGAAATTGATGTATCTTGAATTGGTAAGGTAAGGCATCCTTTTCTTGTATTGATGAATGTGACCTTGAATGTAATATCATGTCTTGAATTGGTAGGCCCATGCATCATCTTCTTGTATACTGAATGTGTCTTGACTTGATGAATATGAATCGATAGTCCAATGGTATTCCTTTCATAAATGAATGATGAAATATTTTAGGCAATGCCTTGACCGGTAGACCTAATGTGATGATAAACCTTGAATCGGTAGAGCCAATGTTAGTGGCCCCTTTCATGAGTACAATGATGAACCTTGTATCGGTAGACCCAAATGTTGGTGGCCCTTCTTTAGGATTCAATGAGCTATCTATATAATGTACCATGAATCGATAGGCTTATGACATTCCTTTCATGTGTAATGATGTGTCTTGGGTGGATAGGCCAATGGAATTCCTCTCAAGTACATTAATGTAATGTCAATGATATAGTCTTTGGGAATGGAGGCTAAGCACCGAGTGGATATGGTAAGATGGAAACTCTCCTAATGTTAGGCTAGGGTTCCAACGAACATCTTCCTATCCCATAACTATGTGCTCACATAGGATATTAGCTAGTGGATTCCATCAAAGCTAAAATGTTATCGGTCCAGCCTCAGGCAAGTAGACCACCTCTTTACGGTGTGGGGCTATATGGCACTGGATTCCATAGTTTTCTCTCATGGTCTATGTCGGTTAATGCCTATTCCCATCATGTGAGATGTGCATTATGGTTTCTTGAGGAGTTCTATGAAGTGTGGGTGGTAGTATGGGATGCCATCCATGCGTTGCACGAGTAGGCTTTGAGAGGGTCATAGTGAGTTCTCTAAGGTCTTAATGACTAATGTATGAAAGTGCTCTAAATGAAGCTAATGAAGAATGTTGATTTTTATATTCTTAAAATGTAATGATGCATGCTATACTTCGATTGTATTATGAGTTACTTCCTTTTTATGACTTCATGAGTATGAATGTGTCTTGTCTATGGTGGCTCTAAAGGAATACTTAGTGTGAATAGTAGTATGGGATGCTACTCATACATTGCACAAGTATGACTTAGAGTTACCCTAGATAATGGTCCTTATGTGATGATATGACTTGTGAAATGTTTATGTCTCTTATGTATGAGTATTGTGTGAAGGTGGAAAGGTTTAATGGTAAGTTCACTTTTGGTGACCTTAATGTGGTAGTTTAGTGTGGATGGTGGTATGAGACGCTATCCATACATTGCACAAGGTATAGCATGAGGGTTACTTGAGATGAAGGCTTAATGTGAAGGTAATGGGTTATATGTTTATTATGCCTCTATTGTGAGTAAATGACTTGTATGTTGGATATGTTTGACTATTATACCTCTTATACTTATGTTTATGAAGTTTTATAAAAATGGCATAAAAGCATGATTTTAAAATAAAATGTCTGTTTTTAGTATGGTTTTTGCATGGGTATCATACTTAGTACTTTATTGTGCTAACCCATATTTCTTCATGTTTTACTATAAGTGTAGGTTCCGGCAAGTGAGTTACTTTCTCTCTTGTTGAAGCTTGGATTTGAGGTTCTCCAAGACTAAGCGGTATGTCCCGATAGATCGAGGACAAGTACTTAAACTTTCATTTCTTTTCCTGTAAAAGACTATTGTTAGACTTTTCGATTGTAAAGGGTTGTGACCCTACTTTTGTTTCGAATGTTGTTTTTAGATGGACATGTGAGACAATACACTTCCTCTGTCTTTTCAAGTGTTTTAAATGAGTATTTTTAAAGAAGTTTTAATTCGATACTATTTCTATTATCGAATGCAATGAAATGATATGAGGCTTGTATGAGACTTCTTCGGGGTAAAGTACGCTGTGTAGCATCTAGGGGATAGCCTTGGGTCGTGACAAACATGGTATCAGAGCACTAGATGTTGGAAAAGGTTTTTAGGTTGATGTCTCACAAACCACGTCTAGTAGAATCTTGTTCATCGGTGTGAGTCGCGACACATCTATGAGTGAGAGGTTATAGGGTGATAGGAAGTTACACTTCTTTCATTATTCTTGAAGTTGTGCCTTAGAGTTTACTCTATAAGTATCCTTTTCCTAATCATTCTCTTGTGTTTATAGGATATGAATACAAGAAGGACTCCCGCAAGGAGAGTGGAAGAGGAGGTGGTGAATGAGGGAGTTCCTCCTCAAGATCCTCAAGGTGACCAAGTTTCTCAAGACAACCAAGTCCCGGTTGATGCACCCACTATGACTAATGATGAAATTAGGTCGGCTTTTCTAACCTTAACCCAAGCTATGACGGACCAAGTTACTAGAGATGTGGGGCCTAGAATGAATGCTACTGAGAGTACTATGGCTTCTAGGTTGAGGGACTTTGTGAAAATGAACCCTCTGGTTTTTATAGGTTCCAAGGTGGGAGAGGATCCCGAAGAGTTTTTGGATGAGGTATATAAGATAGTCAATGCTATGGGAGTGACTTCTGTTGAAAAAGCGGAACTTGCCACCTACCGATTGAAAGATGTTGCCCAAATTTGGTTTACTCAATGGAAGATCATTCATTCATTAAAGAAAGGCTACCACCCTAAGGTCTACCAATTCAAGACATTAAGACATCAAGTGAAGATACATTCATCCTACAAGAAAAGGATGGCTTAGCCTACCAATTCAAGACATACAATATATAGAAGACAATACTTCACATTCCATCATCACCATACATGAGTGTCAAATTGAGAAATAGCCTTTCAATAATAACACATTTACATTAATAATATGATCACCTTAACTTCATTAGATTCTCATTCATATACTTTGTAAGTAAACACCTCCACCTTTCAAGTGGATCAATATGTCAAACACAATGATACTTCAACATTAAATTTAGTCATAACTTGCCTTCAAGGACATAAATCTGAAATCATCAATACACCAACACTTTACCATAATTAAGGCATAAATAATGATATAATTTAATAAACCAAAGCAATTTAGACATATTACAATCATAAGATTTCATAATCAACAAGCCCACTTCATAAAGGCACAATTTAGGAATTGAGAGAAATCATGGGTTCATAGAGTATTTTCATCTTAAATCTTCAATTAAACATCAATAAAATCATAATATGACATTAGTAACCATTTGAAATAGTTTGAAGAAACAACCCATTACATTGAGTAAAACCCTTGGTTTTTCGTGAACTTGAAAACTTCTTCGAAATTGACTCTACGGTGAAAGCTAACCATAGATGAAGGATCACCATCACTTTACTAAGATTCCCCATGAAATTTGATGAAGAAAACGCCTTGAATCCAAACCCTAGATCCCACTTCTTCTTATTCCTTGAGTTAGAGAGAAAAATATTGAGAGAGGAAGAACTTTGGGGTTTTGATTTGGGTCTTTTGAATAATGGGGTAAAATAGGTGTTAAAAGACTTAAAACTATATATATATCTAAAATGACCCCACAACATTAAAACTTAAATAAGAAATTACCAAAAAGGACCTCACTTGGCTTCCCCCGTCCAGGCTCACGACCACTTGGACGGTCCATGAAGGGGAACACAGGCCATGGTGGCGTCCGTGGTCCTCTAGGAAGTAGCTCCATTTACGTGCCAAGTCTTCATGAGGCCAAGGTATGATCATGGGGCCTCCCATGATCCGTGGTGAACACCACGAGTCGTGGTGGAGGTTGTGGTCTAGCCTTAGACTCATGGATGCAAAGCCTTGGAGCCTTGACACCAAGTCACCCTCACGCCCACCTTCACGCCTCGTCAAGGGTACCACGGCCCGTGGTGGCACCCCTGGTCCCTTCACCAGTAGCTCCTCAACTTTTCAACATCCCCACCAAGCTAAGGCAACCCCACGAGCCTTCCCACGGCCCGTGGTCATGACCACGAGTCGTGAAGTGGCTCGTGAAGGGGAGCCTTGACTTGGCACCAAACTAAGGCACATTGCCTTGCCACCACGGCTCATGGTGGCCACCACGGGTCGTGAAGACCCTCGTTTTAAAGTGAGGCAGAGGCTAGGCCTGGTTTCTAGGCAGCCTTGGCACCTCACCATGGCCTACACCCAAAACCTTGAGCCCTTGCCCTTAACTCTGGACGTTAACCCCCACATTTAGGCTCTTGTTTAACCTATCATTTTCCGAGTTGTTACATTATCCCCCACTTAGGAACATTCGTCCTCAAATTACACTTTGAACACATTAAGGAAATAACGACTCAAGACTAGCAACCCATCAATCATAACACATCAATATAATGCATAAACCATAGGAGGAAACATCAACTCCACATCCATAAACTCAATGCAATAAAATAAGTAGGAAATACATCCACCAACTCATTATGCACCAAAAGGACTAATTTCTCATTCCATTGGAGGAACTTCCTTCTTCAAATCACATCAAGCTCATCATAACATCATAAGGATAATCATGCAATTACTCTCAAAAGCACAATTAGGCATGTTCAGCAAGATAACTCATGAAGCATTTAGACAACTCATTATAGATGCAAATTTAACATGAGGAACATAAATCACATAACCTCATTTTCTCATTAAAACATGTATTCAAATAGAACATGCACAACATAAGGAGACCATGGAGACACAAATTCACACATGGCTCCAAAACATGAAACAAGCTACAAGGAACTCTTGGTCTCAAGCTTGAATAGGAATAGAAGGAAAGAGATAAGGATATCAACACTCTCAACAACCTTACTACTAAACATACCATTCCCCACTTAGGAGAAAACCCAACTAAGTTTATCATGAAAAACAACATAAGAACCTCAATAAAACATTCACACTATAAGGAACCATCAACATACTGGAGCTTTTAAACTAGGAATGTCCTCATTAAGCAATTCTTGCTCACAATAACTTTACCAACACCACTCAAGATCTCATATGAGTCTACCACACCGGGTCTAAACTCTTTAAACTCACTACACCTCATAAATTGAGAATCAAGCAAGCCTAACTCATGAACATCAAGGACACTCGACCATCTTGCCATCTAAGCACATTATCTGCCCCCTTAGGGGTAAGCCTATACAAACTCTTTACAACATCACTTCTTTCAATTCTAAGGTCGGAGTAAAACATCACTAAACCTTCACACTCATCACACAAGGATGATTCCAACACAAGTTGAATTACACTTATACCCCTTTTTAAGGAGTTTACTCACTCAACAAATCAAAACATTTCTAAAACACCTGAATTCATCAACTCTTTCAACGTACCTCAAAACTCATCATGACCTTCTACCATCATCACACATAACCATAAAGCAATCCATTCATACTAAAGAAAACATCACAACATATCACCTCAAATCTAGCAAGTCACATAGCCACAATTGACATCAATACTCACATTTTTCTCCCTCGATTCTTGAAGCATTATCCCTTCTAGTAGTCACATCTTCAAGACCACCGGACAACGAATACGAGAAAGAACTTATGGAGTCAAACTCTATGGCATGACTTGAAGAATAATGAAGGAAGTGTAACTTTCTAATGTCCTATAGCCTCTCGCTCATAGATGTGTCACGACTCACACCGATGAACAAGACTCTACTAGACGTGGCTTGTGAGACATCAACCCTACAGACCATTTCCAAAATCTTATGCTCTTATACCAGGTTTGTCACGACCCGAGTCTAGACTCCGGATGCGACACGACGTACTCGACCCCGAAGGGGTCTAATACAAGCCTCTTAGCATTCATAACATTTGATACATAGAAATAGTGAGGAATTTAAAACTTATTTGAATCCAAAAATCAAAAACTCATTTTTAAAGCAGCGGAATACTAAAGTCTCACATGGCCATCTTAGACAAAAGATTAACAAGATAGGGTCACGACCCTTTACAATAGAAATCTTAACAATAGTCTTAAAACATGAAACAACAAGAAACATAAAAGTCCTTGTTCTCGATCTATGAGGACATACCAAAAGTTGCCTTGGAAGAACTCTATTCCAAGATTCAACTAGGGAGAATCAATTACTTGCCGGAACCTACTCTTGTAGTAAAAAACTTAAGAAGAATGGGTTAGCACAATTAAGTACTAAGTATGATGACCATGCAAAAACATGCTTAATAGGGACATTTTGTTTGAAAGTCACGCTTTTATGCCATTTTAGTAAAGCTTCATGAAAATTGAATAAAAGAGGCATAATATAAGTCACAACCAACATACAAGTAACATTTTAAAATTTGAACAAAATCACATATAAACCTTTACCTTCACCTTGAGCCTCCACCTCAAGAAACCCTCAAGCTATACCTTGTGCAACGTGTGGATAGTGTCCCATACCACCACCCACACTAAGGTACCACCTTAAGGTCACTAAAAGTGAACTTACCATTCATCCTTTCCACCTTTACACAATAAGGCATATAAGAGACATAAATATTACATGAGTCACTTCATCACATTAAGACCAACACCTAAGACAACGCTAAGTCATACTTGTGCAATGTACAAGTAGCATTCCATACTACTACTCACACTAAGTACTCCTTTGAAGTCACCCTAGACAAGGCACATTTACACTCAATAAGTCATGACAAGGAAGTAACTCATAATACAATCCAAGTGTAACATGCATCTTTACATTTAAGCATTTCAGAGTCAAAATTCTTGAATCACTTCATTTAGAGGGCTTTCATGCATTAGTCATTAAGACTTACAGAACTCACTATGACCCTCTCAAAGCCTACTCGTGTAATGCATAGATGGCATCCCATACTACCTCCTACACTTCATAGAACTTCTCAAGAAACCACAATTCACATCTCACATGATAGTAATAGACATGAACCGACATAGACCATGAGATCTAACAACGGAATCCGGTTTCGTATGACCCCACACCGTAAAAAGGTGTTCTACTTGCCTAAGGTAGAACTAGTAACATTTTAGCTTGGATGGAATCCACTAGCTACTATCCTATGTGGGCACATAGTTATGGGATATGAAAGATGTTCATTGAAATCCATCCTAACGTAGGGAGAACCTCCATCTAACCATATCCTCTTGGTGCTTAGCCTCCATTCCCATAGAGTAGTTCATTTACATTATATCATTATTGTAATTGAGAGGGCCACTAACATTAGGCCTACCGACCCACGGTACATTACACAAGAAAGGGCCACCACCATTAGGTCTACCGAGTCAAGGTGCATTTAAGGATAGCTCATTGATCTTCATACAAAGGGCCAACACCATTAAGTCTACCGTTTCAAGGTTCATCATTTCACACGAGAAAGAGCCACTACCATTAGGTCTACCGTTTCAAGGTCTAACATCACATTTGTTCCTAGAATCATCATGAAGGGCCACCATATTAGGTCTACCGGTTCAAGACATAGCCTAGAATTCTTCATCATTCATTCATGAAAGGCTACCAACATTAGGTCTATCAATTCAAGACATTAAGACATCAAGTCAAGATACATTCATCATAAAAGACAAGGATGCCTAAGCCTACAAATTCAAGACATACAATATATAGAAGACAACACTTCACATTCCATCATCACTATACATGAGTATCAAATTGAGAAATAGCCTTTTAATAATAACACATTTACATTAACAACATGATCACCTTAACTTCATTAGATTCTAATTCATATACTTAGTAAGTAAACACCTCCATCTTTCAAGTGGATCAATAGGTCAAACACAATTATACTTCAACATGAAATTTAGTCATAACTTGCCTTCAACGCCATAAATATCAAATCATCAATACACCAAAAATTTACCATAATTAAGGCATAGATAATGATATAATTCAATAACCCAAAGCAATTTATACATATTACAATCATAAGCTTTCATAATCAACAAACCCACCTCATAAAGGCACAATTAAAGAATTGAGAGAAATCGTGGGTTCATAGAGTATTTTCATCTTAAAACATCAATTAAACATCAGTACAATCATAATATGAAATTAGTAACCATTTGAAATTGTTTGAAGAAAGAACATATGAGATTGAGTAAAACCCTTGATTTTTTCATGAACTTGAAACCTTCTTTGAAATTGACCCTAGGGTGAAAGCTAACCCTAGATGAAGGATCACCATACCTTTACTAAAATTCCCCAAGAAATTTCATGAAGAAAACTCCTTGAATCCAAACCCTAGCTCCCACTTCTTCTTCTTCCTTGAGTTAGAGAGAGAAATATTGAGAGAGGAAGAACTTTGGGGTTTTGATTTTGGTCTTTTGAATAATGGGGTAAAATAGGTGTTAAAAGACTTAAAACTATATATATATGATATTTATATATATATTTAAAAAGACCTCACAACAATACAACTTAAATAAGAAATTACCAAAAAGGACCTCACTTCGCAGCCCTCGTCCATGCTCACGACCACATGGACGGTCCATGAAAGGGACCACTTCCAGTGGTGGCGCCCATGGTCCTCTAGGCAGTAGCTCCATTTGTGTGCCAATGCTTCATGAGTCCAAGGCATGATCGCGGGGTCTACCACGATCCATGGTAAACACCACGAGTCGTGGTGGAGGTCATGGTCTAGCCTTAAACTCATGGATGCAAGGCCTTGGATAATTGACACTAAGTCACCCTCACACATACCTTCACGCCTCGTCAGGGGTACCACGTCCCGTGGTGGCGCCCGGTGGTCCCTTGACCATTAGCTCCTTAACTTCGCAACATCCACACCAAGATAAGGCAACCTCATAAGCCTTCCCACGGCCCGTGGTCATGGCCACTAGTCGTGAAGTGGCTCCTGAAGGGAAGCCTTGACTTGGCACAAAACTAAGGCACATTGCCTTTCCACCACGGGTGGCACCACGGCTCGTGGTGGCCACACAGGTTGTGAAGATCCTCGGGGTGAAGTGAGGCAGTGGCTAGGCCTATTTTTTAGGCATCGTTGGCCCCTCACCATGGCCTACACCCAAAGCCATTAACCCTTGCCCTTAACTCTTGCTTAGCCTATCATTTTCCGAGTCATTACAATGTTCATAGTCTTTCATCTTGATTTTTATGCCTTCTGATCTCGAAGCTACTTTGTCTATTGTAATCCCTATGTGGCATTGAGGTTTGATGTTTCTCCAGATGTGTTGCGGCTAAGAGAGCCTATAGTAATTGTCCCGTCTCCTTATCCAATAAAGTCACTTATGTTGATCTTGTAGAGCTTGATATGTTGAACTTTGATGTTATTCCCAATATGGAATGGCTCCATTCTTGGTATGCTTTTGTTGATTATAAAAACAAAGTGGTTAAGTTTTAGTTTTTAAATAAGCCCATACTAAGGGTCAGTTTGTTTAATGTCTTAAGCTAGAAAAAGGATTTTATAAGGGTTGTAGATATCATCTTGTTCATGTTAGGGAGACGGATTACGAAACCCCTTTTTTTGAGTTGTTCCCCATTAAAAATGAGTTTCCTTACGTGTTTCCCAGTAATCTACTCGTTGTTCCTTCCAAAAGGGAAATAGACTTCGGTATTGACCTCTTCCAGATACGCAACCTATCTTTATTCCTTCTTACCGTATGGATTTAGTAGAACTTAAGTAATTAAAGTAATAATAGAATTATTTGTTGGATAAGGGTTTCATCTGACCGATTATCTCTCTATGGGGTGCTCGAGTTTTGTTTGTTCATAAGAAAGATGGTTCACTTCGCATGTGTAATGTTTATGGAAATTGAACAAGGTTACCATTAACAATAATTATCATCTTCCAATGATCAATGACTTGTTTGATCAACTATAAGGTGCAAGTCACTTCTCTAAGATTGACCTCCAGTTGGGCTATCACCAATTGACTGTGAAAGAAAGTGACAATCTAAAGATGGATTTTTGAGCTCAGTATGGTCATTATGAGTTTTTGGTGATGTCATTTGGTTTGACTAATACTCCAGCCGCATTCATGGACTTGAAATAGAGGATTTAGACAATATTTTGATAACTTTTTTTAATTATGTTTAGTAATTGCATCTTCATTTACTCACGGAGTAAGGATGACCATACCGATCATTTGAGGATTGTATTTCAATTCCTCAAGGACCAACAATTATTTGCAAAGTTTAGTAAGTGTGAGTATTGGTTGATATTTGTTGCTTTTGTTGGTCACATTGTTCTGGTAAGGGTATTGAGGTAGATCCTAAGAAGACGGAAGTAGTTAAGAATTGGTCTAGACCTCTATCCCCTTTGGATATTTGAAGCTTCTTTGGTTTGGCCGGTTATTATAAAAGTTTGTGGAAGGGTTTTCTTGGATTGCCTCTCCATTGACTACATTGACCCAAAAGAAGGTAAAGTTCTTATGGTTGGAAGCTTGTGAAAAGGGTTTTCAAGAGTTGAAGGATAGACTCACATCTGCTCCTATTTTGACTTTACCAGAAGGCCCTGATGGATTTGTTTTTTATTATGATGCTTTAAGAATCAGATTAGGATATGTTCTTATGAGAAAGGGGAATTCATTTCTTATGCCTCAAGGCAACTTAAAATTTATGATAAAAACTACCCTACCCATGATTTGGAATGAGCAGAGGTTGTTTTTTCCTTAAAGATTCAAAGTCATTAATGCTATGGCGTCCACGTTAATGTTTTACCAACCATAAAAGTTAGCAATATATGTTCAAGAAAAAGGATCAAAATCTTCACCAAATGAGGTGGCTTGAGTTGCTAAAGGATTACAACATGAGTTCGGCTTAGGAAGATAAGAAGCATTCGGTTCATGATATTCATAGATTAGCCTGATTCGTTGTTAATGAAAGTGGTGTAGTTATTCAAAATGGTTCAGAATTATCTCTTGTGTCGGATGTAAAAGGTAAGAAAAGTCTTCATCTCATTTTGGTTGAGTTGAAAGAAAATCCTTCAATATCAAGGTCATTGGTGTATTACTAATGTTGATGATTTTAGGGGGCATATTTTATCAGAAGCCCATAGTTCTCGATATTTCATTCACCCGATAGCCACCAAAATGTAATGGGACTTGCGAGATTGAACAAGGATATTGTGGAATTTGTGGCTAACTGTCCTAATTATCAACAAGTGAAAGTTGAGCAAAAAAAGATGGGAGGTTTGTCCTATGATATTAGCATTCCTACTTGAAATTGAGAAGACTTGAATATGGACTTTATCATTGGTTTACCCCGCAATTAGAGGCAATATGACTCGATTTGGGTTACACTAAATTGATAACGCTCAAAGTATTCTTCAAAACCAATTAAAAGAGTAAGCGGTCATTGTTAATAAAAAAAAATACCCAACTAAGAGTCAGAGTTGAATGCCATAGAGAATGGTATATTGTAGAAAATTCTATTAAAAAATTTGCATTGTAAAATCATTCATTTGTAATAGTAAGAAAAACAAGTGGGTGGATGATTCAACCAATTTAATAAAAGGATTTGGTATCAATAGTCAGGATTAAGAAAGAATTTCAATGAATTTACAAAGTGATAAGTAATCCAAGGTTGCGGGGATTGGAAATCAATGGCACATTGGGATAATTTTGTTTCTCCTCAGTGATGAACATTCATGAATAGGCTAGGTCATCTTCAACGACACTAATCTTTTTTTGATCTCATAGCATCATATCATATAATGTCCATTCGGTCTCATCTATGTGCTATATTGAACAACTCAATACCTTATACTATTCTCTTTTTCGATGTCGCAATAGGGCAAATAGATCTGACTCATAACCTCTAATTTAAAGTAAGGTACAGACATCAACCCTAAATTGCAATTATCAGACTAATTACCACTCTAATCAATATCTTTCAAGCATCAATCGGAGAAAGGAAGTAGATATCAAGTTTGCAACTTAGCCCATAAGTCAACCCCATGCTAATTACACCAAATCTATGTATGAACAATATTAAAATAGAGCATAGCACAATATCCAGAATATGAAATCAACACCCAACCTCATAATTGCACCCCTAGATCTTTGTGTTTTAGTCACCTATCATAAAGGGTAAATAAATTATGTCTTTCATGAAAGCAACCATGGGTAACATGAAATGAATCAATTGCAACAAAACCCACTTTGAATTCAACTTCAATATATCAATTTCAAGAACAAAGTTGGGAATCCCCAAAAACTAGAAAGTATTCTTTATAGGGTAAAAGTGTTTCTCTCTCTAACTTCTGTTTGTATTTAGAATTTTCAAACTCCTCAAAATCTATTTCTTTCTCTATCTTTTGGGCTATTTATATATTCCCAAAAGTTTACCCCAAAATTCAATATGTGACCCATTGGGTGATATTAGTAGTTGTCACGACCCAGGGGCACCCCCTAGACATAACACGGCGTACTCGACCCCAAAGGGGTCTCATACAAGACCTTAGCATAATCATAACATAAAGACCTGGCACTGATGTAGAAAATTTAAAACTTTTACAATAGATGTCGAACTTCATTTTCATAAAGGTAAATCATAAGAGTCTAGACCTTGTTTCATTCCCCATCTAAAACATTGAGAATACAAAGTTTGGGATTTAGCCCTTTACATCAGTAAAATCTCAATATACGAAATACAATAGAAACTAAGAAATGGACAATCCGTCCTCGAACTTGAGGACTCAGCAAGCTTAGGGAATAGTCAACCCAAGCTTCACTTGAAAGGAGATAATGTGCCTCAATTACCGGAACCTACACTTATAACAAAATGTAGAGAAAATGGGTTAGCACAATTAATTGTACTAAGTATGGAAGCATGCATAAAATCCTTAAATCATGCAAAAAGAGACATTTACTTGAAATCATGCCTTTATCATGTTTAAAATCCATTATGCACAGTTAGAGTAATCACCAAGTCAAACCATATCGTAAGCCACCTTAGGCTACCATAGTCATGCATAACTTACCTTAACCTCATCCAAGCCAACAATCATAGACAAGGAAAACATCATGTTCATAGTTCATAACAAGAAAGTCATTCTTAACACCAGCTCATATCATGCATAGATAGATTCATACATGTTCATGTCATAAGTAAACCACACCATAACTCCTTTATAGGTCTACTTGTGCAATGTACCAGTGAAGTCCCATACACCGACTCCTACTAACCAAAGCCCATTAAGAAGTCATAGACATAGATCATGTTCATGTTCATATTCATATTCATGGTTCACGTTCATATTCATGGTTCATGTTCATACATAGCATACATTAACTCATAAAGCACCATGTTATCAAACACATACCATAATCACTCTCAAAGCTCACTTGTGCAATGCATAACTGAAGTCCTATATCCCCACTCATACAAAGTAAGACCCCTCAAGTAATCATAGCACATGATTCATGTTTGTGTTCTTAGTTCATGTTCTTGTTCATGTCATGTCATGGATCTTGTTCTTATCATGTAGGGAAGTATTGCCTTAACCGACATAGACCATGTGAGCTACATGGAATCCAGTGTCATGAACCTACACCAAAAATAGGTGTTCTACTTGCCTAAGGAAGAACTAACATGTTTAGCTTATAGGTGGATGCACTAGCTAAGAGACCTATGTGGGCTTATGGGATAGGGAGATTTCTACTAGGAATCCGGACTAACTGAGGTATAAGGTTCCCTGCTCATGTTCCTATCCACTCGGTACTAAGCTTAATTCCCATTAGTAGTTAGGTTAAGTCCTGACTTTACATTAATATTCCTGGAAGAATGCATAGAACTCAAACCATCATGGTATCATGGTAGCTCATGGATTCATTAGGTGATAATGTCCTTTCAACCTTAGAATCGTCAATACGTGAGTAAACCGTTCACATCATGTAGATAGTGATTCATGAAAATAGTCTTTCAATCAACACAACAACATTATCATAATTATAGACCTTTCATGCATAATCAAGAGTAGGGGCATAGGGGAGAAGGGTCTTGCATCAATACCACCAAGACACTATAGTCATAAGATTATCCCTACATAGGTGAATCATGGGTTCATACACAATCCTCATCATCCTACACAAACCCTAGCAATTTGCCACCTTTCAAGGGTCATGAATCATGTCTCACAATTAAACCTAAATATACTATAATAGTCATGAATAAAACAAGATTCAATAACTTGATTAATATAGATACAATTCATAGTAATCATCTTGCATCAATACATCCATCACAATTCATGAAATTGGGGCCATGGGGGAGTACATGGGTTCATGTGGAATTTTACAATAAAAATCACTATTAAACATTAAATCATCCATAATATAAGAAAATTAACATAATGAAATCGTTTTTAGGAAGAACCCATGGCTAGAATGAAAACCCTAGTTCTTGACCAAAATAAAACTTTTGAAATTAAGAGTTGAAGGGCTTCATGGAGAAAAGTGTTCCATGAATCAAGTCCCCCATACCTTGATTGATGATTTCCTCACGAAATTGGAGTTAAAGGGACGGATCTTGAACCCCTAGCTTGAGCTTCTTCTTTGTTCTTCAATGGAGTCTAGAGAGAGAATATTTTGAAAGGGAAGTGGGTTTAGTTTGGGTCTTGTGAGTTATGAGGAGTTAAGTTAAGTTTAATGTCTTAAAACTATTTATATGGGTCTCAAATAACTAAAAATAATTGTCCCCACCCATACTTAATTAATTAGAAATATATTGGAAAGTTTGACCCTTGGCCGAAATCCTTGACAGAATTGCAGACCTCATCCACGAGCCCCCATCTACGGGGCGTAGAATGATCCACAGACCGTACTGGTCACTCGTGGATTGGGTCTAACGCTGGTCTGTTGGCCTTGGTCTAGGACTCAACCATGAGACCCCATCTACGGGGTGTGGAATGGTCCATGGACCATGTTGTGCAAGCGTGGTTTGTGACTATAACTAGGAGATTTTGGGGAATTTCTGGGAAGCTAAGTCTTGAATCATGACTCCCATCTATGGGGCGTGAGTCAATCCATGACTCGTAGATTCCCCTTCGTGGATGAATCTATTTTTGGACAGCTTTTGAGCAGCCCCTTGGCCCTCATCTCATCAAGGACCCTTGGGGGGTCCTTGCGGGGGCATGCCTGACGTTTAGGGACTAAAACACAAGTGCTAACCTAGGGAGGTCATTTTACCACTTTTACCTTGACGTTAACCCTTTTTAGGACACTAGACTATATGTTAGGCTCTAGCTTAGGTCATTAGGTTTCCGGGGTGTTACAGTAGGTTCTTACCGATCACAATAGGTTGATTGCCACTGCTCTTCAACTCGCCTTTCTCTTGTGCTAGGCTTCAGATATTTGAACCTTATTAAGAGAGCAAATTCGAGTCTGCCTTTCCCATATGGCATATCACCAACTACAACCTTTGTTCGCCTTTTAAGCCTTCAATTTTTTTCCTTGTACCGTCTCCTTCAGCAATGATCAACATGTTTGGCTTTCTCATTCGATGAGTCACCTTTCTATTTGGAGTTCGCCAATCTACCTTAATTAATTCAAGTGTTGTGCACTATAAATTTGGGCAAGGTCATACTCATTTGTTGATCCGCCTTTCTTGCTAGGCGATGAATAATATGGAGTTTACGGTTCTTTTCGTATTTTTGGTCATTATTTAGAATCAATTTTCTTTGCCATGTCCTTTAGACTTCATAGATGCAAATAACAAAAATATCATTAGAATAGGATATAATTAGACTTTGACGACACTAATTTTTGAGCTAAATTGGCATCAAATGATTGTAAATCTACCACTTATCCACACCCCCAACTTGAACTTTGGTTTGTCCTCAGGTAAATCAAGAACAAACTCAACTCAACAAGAGTGTCTACAACAATACGCAATGAGAGCTAACATGCAAGTGGCATTACAAGACTACTCTTAACAACATTCTACCCTCAATCAAAAGATAGAATCATCAAATTATGAGTCTCAACACAAGCTCAAGCTCACTATTGCTTCTTTTCTAATGCAAGACCATGTTTCAAGAAATGCATTCAAGTGCACTCACATCAAGGACGTTTTCATGCTCTCACAACGAAAATCAATAAATATGTAAGGAATCAATAAAATTCTCTCCAAAAAGAGAAATACAAGCAAGTTTCATCCCATAGGTTCCCCCATATTTTCCAATCATCACAAAACCTAGTTCGTGTAGGATCTCAAGGGTCTTTAAAGCTTGTACTGGGGCTGACGATTAAGGTATGGCCCATTTGGCTCGGTGGCTTCACTTTACAAAGCATTGTTGCGATCATCTTCACCTCTTTTCAAATTCTTTTCATTCTTTTTCATTTGAGAACTCTATCTTTGATTTGTCAAAACCCTTTATTTGGCATCCCCTTTTTATTTCGTCAAACTCTCTTTTTCATTTCAATTTTTCAAATGTTGTTCATCACAGACAATTTTTTTAAGGAGGGGTTCCTTCTTTTTGTAACAAATTTCAAACTTGAGCCTCATTTCGTCTCCCTTTTCCTTTCACTTAGTTTACATTCATACTTTCTTTCCACACACCCAACTTAGGCTTTTGGCCTAAGTTAGCTATTCAAACATATCAATGCTTCAAAAAGGATTTTGGGTGAGAAGTTTGGGACAATTTGCCTCAAAAGATTTCAATATGGTTGTCAACAAATGGTTTAGGCTCAAATGGTGCAAAAATAGATGCAGACCCTCATAAGGTATTTACACAAGAATATGGAAGTTCGGGTTCACTCACAAAACTTTTGCCCAAGATTATTTCTTACATTTACCAAGGCTAGACAATTAGACTAACAAGGCAAATTCTAGGATTCCACCAACATGCTTTCAAGTAAGATCTCACCTGACATGACACTTCAAATACACTCATTTAATATAGCCTAAAAAGATCATAAGATTATTTGTGATGTTCATTACGAGGCTCATATCAAAACACAGCTAGTCAACAAAAGATTTAAAAAGATCTCTCGAAAGTACAACACACATTAATTTATTTTTCGAAACACCAATACTATATAACATGTTCATCATGAGTAGAATTCAAGACATTGCTATTGAAAACGATCGGTTCCCAAATTATTATCAATGAAGACTCAAGCATTTCATGATTTTTGAAACTCATGGGGCAACAAGATATTGAGAGAAAGAGGCAAAGAGAGATAAACACCAATTGAAACACTATAATAGAAATAAAAACCACAAACTTCAATTATCCAAAACTGAAAATAACAAAATACAAAGCAAAAGGGGAATATTTGCACAAATGCCCTTAACCCTCCAAAAATTAAATGACAGTGTCCTCAATGCAAAAGTAACAAGTACAACAGGAAGAGTAAATACGTTCCCCTGACAGGCTATACATGTGGAGTGCTATCATCGGGAGTCTCTAGAAGAGTGGCATCTTCTGGGGCATCAATGTCAGGCAATAATTTACAGGAAGCAACAATGTAGCATCAGAGGGGTATTAGTGCCCGGTACATTACTAGGAGGAAAGGTGGAGTCTAAACAAACTCTACTTGTGTCAATTATGGAAGTCTCCCATAGAGATCTCTTCAACATAGCTAGACTATCACCCCCTCAGTGTCCTACAACTCCATGAGCGTTATTGTGATCCTCTACCCTCACAGCCGTAACATCCGTAGACCAAGCACGACTACCTATTTGGTAAATTATGGTCTGGGTCAAGGGTAGATGGGGAGTAGGAACAGGGGGAGGTGTAGTAGCTTCAGTAGTAGTAGAAGTCAAAGGCACAGTGGGAAACTGAGTAAACTTGAAAGCTCTACAGAAGGAGCAGATATGGTGGCCTCAAATGCCAAGGTAGAGGGATCAATAAAAGGCATGGTGTCTGGCGGTGGTGGCTTCTACTGAGCCGCATCATCACGTATATAATCATGCTCAATCCTCCTGATGTCGTTAGAAGAGGCTAGGGTGATCCATGGATAAACGTTCAACTACACCTTACCAATTATGTTATCCATTGTAACACCCCAAAAAAATGGTAGGTTAACCTAGAGCTAAATGTGAAGATTTGTGTAACTCTCTGTAAATGTTTAGACTTAACTAGACCTAAAATGAAGGAGGTAAACATCTAGGATGAAGGTAAGGACCTAAACTACCTAAGAAATATAAAGGAAAGAAATTTATGCTTTTGGTCCTTTCTGCAATGGGCAGTAATATCTCCCATGAGGTTTGGTGGTTAGCCAAGTGGGCTCTCCTCGCCTAGTGGGCAGCCTCCCCTCGACCTAGCCACTGGAAATTTGTGAGAGCTAGGTCGAGGCTCGCCAACACACTTGGCGAGTCGCCTAAGGGACTACCCTATCACCCAAGTGAATGTCTCAATTATGGAGCATTCTATAATTTTAGGTGAACCAAGGGACCATTAGGCGTGTCGCCTAGTTCCCTTGGTGAACCAAGGAGTTCCTAAGGGCGAGCTCAAGCGTGCCTTAGGGAATTTTTAAAGTTTACGTTTGGCTCCTTAAGTAATCCCTCCAAAACATGAACCAACACTTTTCTACTCTTTTCCAATCAAGTATATCTACCTTTTAAAGTCAAAATTCCTCCAATTTAGTGAATCCTAGAGAATAAAAAAGAAAACCCAAGAAAGGCCATCTTCTCTCAATATTGCAATCTCTAAACTCAAGGAAGAAGAAAGGAGCCATTGAAGCTAGGGTTGTGGATTCTAAAGGTTCGTCCCCAAATTTCTTGGAATTTCTTAGTCAAGGTATGGATGATTTTAATTCTTGGGTAGCTATCACCCAAGGAGCCCCTTCAAACTAAGTTTTTAATAATCCCAATTTACCCAAAGCAAGGGTTTTCAATCTATGACATGGGTCTTCTTCCAAAATGATTTCAATTGTTTAATTATGGTTTATTATGATTCATTATGATGATTTATGATTGGATTAATGGTTTATTGTTGGATTTTGATGAAACTCTCCCTTGGACCGATGATTTCCCCTGTTTCCTAAATTGTGAACTAAGGGGTGACTTGACTGATCATGGAATCTTGACACTTCATTACGGGTATATTTATTAAGTTATTCAATAATGAAATTCCCCTATCTAGTGTTGTAATTATAGAAGTTAGTGTTGATCTTCATTCCCAGCCTTGAAGGGCAATAACTAGGGTTTGTGTATGATGATGAATATTGTATATGAACTTATGATTCACTTAGATAGTGATAATCCTATGGCTATTGTGTAATGATGGTATTTATACAAGATCATTCTTCCCTATACCCTTACACTTGATTATGCATGAAGTATGTATGTATGTTTATGATAAGCTTGTTATGTTGATTGAAAGGCCATTCTCATGAACTCACTAGGAATATGATGTGAAAGGCTTACTCACATATTGATGATTCTAAGGTTGAAAGGACATTCTAACATAATGAATCTATGAGCTCTTATGTTAATATGTTGGTGGGGTTCCTAGTGCATTCTCTTATGAACATGAACTTAAGTAAAGAATTAATATGAATATTAAAGGGATTATACTTAGCACCTAGTGTATATGAAAAATGAGATGGAGGATTTTACGTAGAAAGTCTAGCTTCCCAATGTAAGTTGTCTTATGAGATGAAAACCTTTTATGCTAGTAGTCCTGGTTCCTAGTAGAAATCTGATTATCCTATAACTATGTGCCGACATAGGTCTTTAGCTAGTGGATCCACCAAAAAGCTATTATGAAAGTTCTACCTTAGGCAAGTACGACACCTCTTTTCGGTGTGGGGGTAGAACACCGGATTCCATGTAGCTCACATGGTCTATGTCAGTTAATGTTATCTTCCCTATATGGTACGAATATAAACTATGATATGAATATGAACAATGATAAGAAATGGACTTGAATTATGACTTCTTAAGAGGTATTACTTAGTATGAGTGGGTGTATGGGACTTCCCTTATACATGACACAAGTATGCTTTAAGAGGGATTATGTATGAAAGATAGGTATGAATGTTAAGGTTGACTTTACTTGTTACAAGTTATGAACATGTATGACTCCTTACTTATGTATGTTGGGTATGAATAAGGCAAAGTAAGATATGTATGTTTTTGGTAGCCTAAATGTGATACTTAGCATTTGGTAGGGTTATGGGACTTTACCTTTACATTGCACTAGTGTGGCTTTGGGTTGCATATATGTTGGTTTGGCTTATGTTTCTTCATAAATGTGCATTGAGGCTTTTAAACATGATAAAGGCATGATTTCCACTAAATGTCCCTTTTATGCAAGTTTTAAGGATTTTGTGCATGGCTTCCATTCTTAGTACATTATTTGTGGTAACCCATATTTTCTACATTCTATGAGTGTAGGTTCCAGTCGTTGAGATGTACTACTTTATTCAAGTGAAGCTTAGGTTGACTATTCCCTAGGCTTGGTGAATCGTCAAGTTCGAGGACAAGATGTGATAATTTTCTAGCTTTTAATATACTTTCCACTTTTGAGACTTTATTGATGTAAAAGGGCTTTGACCCAATTCATACACTCTATTGTACTAGATGGTGATTGAGACAAGTCTAGATTGTTATTTTCGTATATGAAAAAGTAGTTGACTTCGATTGTAAAAGTTTTAAATTTTCCGCAATTATTCTCAGTCTTTATGTTATGATTATGCTAAGGGTGTGTATGAGACCCCTTCGGGGTTAAGTTCGCCATGTTGCTCCTAAGTGGTAAGCCCGAGTCATGACAAACTTGGTAATCAGATCACAAGGTTATGGAATGATTGTAGGATGATGTCTCATGAACCACGTCTAGTAGAGTCTTGTTCATAAGTGTGAAGCGCTCCACACTTATGAATGAGAGGCTATAAGATGTTTTGGAAATTTCACTTCTTTGATTACTCTTAAGTTGTGCCTTAGAGTTTTAACTCTATGAAGTCCTTTTCCTAACCCTTTTCTTGTGCATATAGGATATAACTACAAGAAGAGCAACTGCAAGAAGGATGGAAGAGGAGATTGTGGATGAAGGAGTTCCTCCCTAAGGTCCTCAAGAGCCTCAAGTTCCTCAAGCTCCTAATGACGAGGGAGCTATGACTAATATTGAGATAATGACGGCTCTCCAAACATTGACACATGCTTTAATGGATCAAGTCACTAGGGATGCTAGAGTTCAAATGAACCCCAATGTGAGTGCAACCGCTTCAAGGATAAGGGATTTCACTAGAATAAATCCTCCTATGTTCTATGGATCCAAAGTGGAGGAGGACCCACAGGGCTTAATAGAAGAGGTGTTGAAGGTGGTTGATGCTATGGGGGTGTCGTCTCAATAGAGGGTGGAACTAGTCGCCTACCAATTGAAAGATGTGGCTCAAGTATGGTATGAGCAATGGAAGGAACAGAGACCCACGAGAGCAAGCCCAATTGATTTGGGAATGTTCAAGTCAGCCTTCCTTGATAGGTTTTTCCCCCAAGAGTTGAGGGAGAGAAGGATGCAAGAATTCATCAACCTTTGCCAAGGAGGTATGAGTGTGAAGGAATATGGCCTTAGGTTCACCCAATTGTCTAAGTATGCTCCAACCATAGTGGCGGACTCAAGGGCCAAGATGAACAAATTTCTTATGGGGATATCCAACTTGGTAGTCAATGAATGTCGTTCGGCAATGCTCATCCCAAGTATAAATAGTTCACGTCTTATGGTTCATGCCGAACAAATTGAGGAACAAAAGCTCAAGCAAGTGAATAGAGAGGTGAGAAGGGCAAGGACCTATGATGGGAATTCTTCCAAGGGTAAATTTGAGGTTCAAGGTAAACCAAGGTTCAAGAAGAGGTTTTCCAACCAAGGCTCATCTAGCACTCCAAGGGTCAACAAAGATAGGGTGTGTAACCCTAAGCCACAAGGAGGTAATAGTGGTAGGTCTTATGATGATAGGCCTAATTGTGCAAAGTGTGGTAAGATGCACGAAGGCAAGTTCCTAGTTGGCACGGATGGTTGCTTTAGTTGTGGGAAGAGCGTTCATAAGAAGAGGAATTATCCCATGCTTAAAGTTCAAGGGAGAAAGGGCAAGCAAGTCCCTCCAAGTGGCTCAAATTCTAATGCTCCCAAGAAGATTCGCTTCTATGCTCTTCAATACCGAGGTGACCAAGAGAGTTTCCCGAACGTGGTAACGGGTATGTTTCAAGTCTTTTCCATTAATGTTTATGCATTGTTAGACCCCGGTGCCACTTTATCATTTGTTACAGCATTGGTGGCTATGAAATTTGAAGTACTCCCCAAAATATTAGAGGAACCTTTTTCGGTTTCTACCTCGGTGGGTGACTCGGTTGTAGCTAAAAGAGTTTATAGGGGTTGTCCCATTTCATTGTCTCATAAAGTCACTTTGGTTGATATGGTAGAATTAGATATGTTGGACATTGATGTCATCTTTGGGATGGATTGGTTACATGCTTGTTTTGCGTTCATTGATTGTAGAACCCGGGTGGTTAAGTTTCAATTTCCAAATGAACCTACTTTAGAATGGAAGGGGGGAAATTCTATCCCTAGAGGTCATTTTGTTTCATGTCTAAAAGCTAGAAAAATGATCTCAAGGGGGTGCATTTACCACATTGTTAGGGTTATGGACGTTGAGTCCGAGACTCCTTCTTTAGAGTCGGTTCCCGTGGTGAGTGAGTTTCTGGAAGTCTTCCCCGATGACTTGCTCCGCATTCCTCCCAAAAGGGAAATAGACTTCAGCATTGATGCTTTGCCAGATACACAACCCATATATATTCCCCCTTATCGGATGGCTCCGGCGGAATTGAAAGAATTGAAGGAACAACTCAAGGACTTATTAGACAAGGGTTTTATTCAACCAATCATATCTCCATGGGGTGCACCGGTATTGTTTGTTAAGAAGAAATATGGATCACTTAGGATATGCATTTATTACTGCCAATTGAACAAGGTCACTGTAAAGAATAAGTATCATCTTCCTAGAATTGACGATTTGTTTGATCAACTCCAAGGCGCTACCTATTTCTCCAAAATAGATCTTCATTCTATTTACCATCAACTAAGGGTAAGGGGATGTGACATTCCCAAGACGCCCTTACGGTCAGTACAAATTTGTGGTTATGTCTTTTGGGTTAACAAATGCCCCGGTGGCATTCATTAACCTAATGAATAAAGTGTTTAGACAATATCTTGATGTGTTTTTGATTATTTTTATTGATGATATTTTGATCTATTCAAGAAGTGAGGGCGAACATATGGATCATTTGAGGATTGTGTTGCAAGTCCTTAAGGACCACCAATTGTATGCATAGTTTAGTAAGTGTGAGTTTTTGATAAAGTCGGTTGCCTTCCTTGGTCATATTTTTTCGGACATGGGTATTGAGGTTGATCGTAAGAAGATGGATGCGGTCAAGAGTTGGCCTAGACCTCTAACTCCTACCGATATTAGAAGCTTTTTGGGTTTGGCCAGTTAATATTGGAGATTTGTTGAGGCTTTCTCCTCCATTGCTTCTCCCTTAACGACCTTTACTCAAATGAAAGCTAAATTTGTGTGGTCGGAAGCTTGTGAGAAGAGCTTCCAAGAGTTGAAAGATAGACTCACTTCCGCTTCGGTGTTGACATTACTGGAGGGGACCAATGGGTTTGTGGTATAATGTAACACTTCTCGAGTGGGTTTGGTATGTGTCCTTATGCAACATGGTAAGGTGATTGCCTATGCTTCAAGGAAACTTATGGTCCATAAGAAGAATTATCCAACTCATGACCTTGAATTAGCGGCGGTTGTGTTTTTCTTGAAATTATGGAGAAATTACTTATATGGGGTCCATGTAGATGTGTTTACCGACCACAAGAGTCATCAATATGTGTTTAGCAAAAAAGACTTGAATCTCCGACAAAGAAGGTGGTTAGAACTTTTGAAGGATTATGATATGAGTGTCCTTTACCACCCAGGCAAAGCTAATATAGTTGCAGATACCCTAATTAGATTGTCCATGGGTAGTGTGGCTCATGTATAAGATGAGAAGAAGGAATTGGTTCGTGATGTGCATAGGTTGTCACGGTTAGGTGTCCAACTAGTGGATTCCACCAAGGGTGGAGTTGTGGTCCATCATTATTCCGAATAGTCCTTTGTGGTTGATGAATCTAAGCAACATTTTGATCCTATATTGATGGAGTTGAAAGAATCATTTCTCAATAAGTTCGTTGAGGCTTTCTCCCAAGGGGGAAATGGGGTCCGAATTGTCAACAAGTTAAGGCCGAACACCAAAAACCGGGAGGTTTTTCCCAATATATAGATATTCCCACTTGCAAGTGGGAGGATGTGAATATTGACTTGGTTGTGAGTTTACCTCGTACTCAAAGGCAACATGATTCAATTTGGGTCATTACTGATAGGATGACAAAATCAGCCCATTTTATTCCCGTCAAGACTTCATTTTCGGCGGAAGACTATGCCAAGTTGTACATCAATGAGATATTGAAGTTACATGGGGTGCCCTTATCTATCATCTCGAATCGGGGTACTCAATTTACTTCACACTTTTGAAAGGCTTTTCAAAAATTGCTTGGCACTAAGGTCAAGCTTAGCACGGCTTATCACCCTCAAATGGATGGTTAAGAGAAACAGACCATTCAAACCTTAGAGAACATATTGAGGGCATGTGTGATAGATTTCAAGGGTAGTTGGGATGACCATCTCCCACTAATTGAATTTTCCTACAATAATAGTTACCACTAAAGCATTGCCATGACTCCGTTTGAAGCACTATATGGTAGAAGGTGTAGATCTCTGGTGGGTTGGTTTGAAGTAGGTGAATTTGCTCTAATTGGTCCTGAAATAGTTTATGAGGCCATTGAAAAAGTTTGACTTATTAGAGAGAGGTTGAATACGGCCCAGAGTCGGCAAAAATCTTATGCTGATAGTAGAAGAAGGGATCTAGAATTTGAGGTTAGTGATTGGGTCTACTTCAAAATCTCACCTATGAAGGATGTGATGAGGTTTGGTAATAAGGGAAAGCTTAGTCCCCGGTATGTGGGCCCATAGCGAATCTTGAATCGTGTTGGAAAGGTTGCATATGAATTAGACGTACCAAATGAGTTGAGTTCGGTTTACCCAGTATTTCATGTTTCCATGCTTAATAAGTGCATTACTGATCCAGTATCTATCCTTTCTTTATAAGTTTTAGGAGTTTATGAGAGTCTTTCCTATGAGGAAGTCCCGGTAGAGATTTTGGACTGGCAAGAGAAGAGGTTGAGAAATAAGGAAGTAGCCTCCATTAAGGTGTTATGGAGGAATCGCTTAGTTGAGGGTGCTACTATTTATGTTTGAGGTAAGTAGTTCCTCTTGAGTTTTAATGGTTGGGAGTCATGTGTATTGTATGAGTTTTCCATGATTTCCTTATGTCATGCATGTTCTTGTGAAAATTCATGTTTAGCATAAATTGAGTTTTCATGATTTGGATGTTCCCCATGTTGATTTGCATTTTAGTATGATGATTGCATATTTGACTTCATGAGGCGAGTTGATGAACATGTTTAGTTACGCTTTTGATGAAATGGCATATTGGATCCATGTTGTTGTGTTGATCTTGCTTTGAGTGGTAGAAAGTAGTTCCTCCCATGTTTATGTGAAGTGATGAGTTTTTGTGTATAACGGATTGTGGATGTAGCTCCTACTTCATTGTGATTGCATTATTTATGTTTCGAGATGGTTGATGTTTCCTCCTATAAATTGTGCATTTTGTTATGTCACATGCATGATGGGCTGCTAGTCACGAGTCTTTAATTACATAAGGTGTCTAAATAATCATTCGAGGATGAATGTTCCCAAGGGGAAGATAATGTAACACCCCGGAAAAATGGTAGGTTAACCTAGAGCTAAACGTGAGGATTTGTGTAACTTTTCGGAGATGTTTAGACTTAACAAGAGTAAAAATGAAGAAGATAAACATCTAGAATGAAGGTAAGGACCTAGACTACCTAAGAAAAATGAAGGAAAGCAATTTATGCTTTTGGTTCTTTCGGCAATGGGCTACTAGTATTGCCCATGAGCTTTGGCGATTAGCCAAGTGGGCTCTCCTCGCGTAGTACGCAGCCTTCCCTTGACCTAGCCACTGCAAAATTGGGTGAACTAGGTCGGGGCTCGCCAACCCACTTGGCGAGTCACTTAAGGGACTGCCCTATCACCCAAGTGAATGTCTCCTTTATGGAGCATTCTATAATTTTAGGCGAGCCAAGGGTCCATTAGGAGTGTCTCTTAGTGCTCTTGGTCAACCAAGGAGTTCCAAAGGGAGAGCTCAAGCATGCCTTAGGCAATTTTTAAAGTTTAAGGTTAGGGTCCTTAAGTAATCCCTCCAAAACTTGAACCAACACTTTCCTACTCTTTTCCTAACAAGTATATATACCTTTTCAAGTCAAAATTCCTCCAATGTGGTGACTCCTAGAGAATACAAGAGAAAACCCAAGAATGACCATCTTCTCTCAATATTTCTCTCTAAACTCAAGGAAGAAGAAAGAAGACATTGAAGCTAGGGTTGTGGATTCCAAAGGTTCTTCCCCAAATTTCTTGGAGTTACTTAGTCAAGGGATAGATGCTTTTCATCCTTGGGTAGCTATCACCCAAGGCGCCCCTTCAAACTATGTTTTCAAGATTTCTAATTTTCCCAAACCTAGGGTTTTCAATCTATGACATGGGTCTTCTTCCAAAACGATTTCAATTGCTTAATTATGGTTTATTATGATTGATTATGATAATTTATGATTGGATTAATGGTGTATTGTTGGAGTTTCATGAAAATCTCCCTTGGACCCTTGATTTCCCCTTTATCCTAAATTGTGAACTAAGGTGTGACTTGATTGATCATGGAAGCTTGACACCTGATTATGGGTATATTTATTAAGTTGTTGAATCATGAAATTCCCCTATCTAGTGTTGTAATTCTAGAAATTATTGTAGATCTTGATTCCTAGCCTTGTAGGGCAATAACTAGGGTTTGTGTATGATGATTAATATTGTATATGAACTCATGATTCACTTAGATAGTGATGATCCTTTAACTATAGTGTAATGGTGGTATTTATGCAAGATACTTCTTCCCTATACCCTTAGATTTGATTATGCATGGATTATGTATGTATGGTTATGATAAGCTTGCTGTGTTGATTGAAAGGCCATTCTCATTAACACACTATGAATATGATGTGAAAGGCTTACTCACATGTTGATGATTCTAAGGTTGAAACAACATTCTCATCTAATGAATCTATGAGCTCTTTTGTTAATATGATGGTTGAGTGCCTAGTGCATTCTCTTATGAACATGAACTTAAGTAAAAAATTAATACGACTATTAAAGGGGATTATGGTTAGATCCGAGAGAATATGTACAATGAGATGGAAGTTTTTATGTTAGAAAGTCTGGCTTCCCAATGTAAGTTGTCTCAGGAGATGGGAACCTTTTACGCTAGTAGTCCGGGTTCCTAGTATCAATCTCCTTATCCCATAACTATTTGCCCACATAGGTTTTTCGCTAGTGGATCCACCTAATAGCTATTATACAAGTTATACCTTAGGCAAGTAGGACACCTCTTTTCGATGTGGGTGTAGAACACTGGATTCCATGTAGCTCACATGGTCTATGTCGGTTAATGCTATCTTCCCTATATGGTACGAATATGAACTATGATATGAATATGAACTATGATAAGAACATGGACTTTAATTATGACTTTTTAAGAGGTAATACTTAGTATGAGTGGGGGTATGGGACTTTACTTATGCATTGCACAAGTAGGCTTTATGAGGGGTTATGGTGAGATTCTCTTAAGTTATGATGACTCATGGATTATGTATGAATGATATGTATGAATGTTAAGGTTGACTTTACTTGTTACAAGTTATGAACATGTATGACTCCTTACTTATGTATGTAGGCTATGAACAAGGCAAAGTAAGATATGTATGTTGTTGGTAGCTTAAATGTGATACTTAGCATTTGGTAGGGTTATGGGACTTTACCTTTGCATTGCACTAGTGTGGCTTTGGGTTGCATATATGTTGGTTTGGCTTATGTTTCTTCATAAATGTGCATTGAGGCTTTTAAACATTATAAAGGCAAGATTTCAACTAAATGTCCCTTTTATGCATGTTTTAAGGATTTTGTGCATGGCTTCCATACTTAGTACATTATTTGTGGTAACCCATATTTTCTACATTCTATGAGTGTAGGTTCCAGTCGTTGAGACGTACTACTTTCTTCAAGTGAAGCTTGGGTTGACTATTCCCTAGGATTGGTGAGTCCCCAAGATGTGATAATTTTCTATCTTTTATTGTACTTTCCACTTTTGAGACTTTATTGATGTAAAAGGGCTTTTACCCTATTTGTACTCTCTATTGTACTAGATGGTGATTGAGACAAGTCTAGATTCTTATTTTCATCTATGAAAAAGAAGTTGACTTCGATTGTAAAAGTTTTAAATTTTCCACAATTATTCTATGTATTTATGTTATGATTATGCTAATAAGGGCTTGTATGAGACCCCTTCGAGGTCAAGTATGCCATATTGCTCCTAAGGGGTAACACCGGGTCGTGACAACCATGAACTAGTTAATGGCTCCCAAATCTCTACAATGCTTCAAATCAACTCAATTAAAAATAAGTCAATTGAAATCTCTTCAAAACCAAGTCTCAAACTAAAGCTCAAAGTTCTTCAATGGAAAAACTACTTAGAAAATGGCTAGATTAAGACTGGGATATAGGCTGGATTCTTTTTCTTCTTTTTGAAATTCAATTTATAGTTTCCTAAAATTTGGTCTTCAAGACCACCAGACGAGGTTAGTCGAGCATCGCCGACCAAGTTGGTGATGCACCAATAGCTCCATTCCATCGCGGTCTACCTTGGCTCTTTAACCTCATGGTTCTATGACTTTAGGCGATCAAGAATAAGGTCGCCGATCCATTCGGCGGTTCACCAACTGTCCATTCCCATCACCAAGTTGGTTTTTCCCCAGGCTGGCACACTGGAACTTTTGGAATGCTGAAGAGCCACTTGGCGGTTCGCCGAGTGGTCTTGGCGATCACTAGGAATGCCTTTCTTCAACTTCTTCAGCTTTCTCCACTCATTTTTGCCCAGTAATGTCCTTGTCTTTCTCTTTGGACTTCATTGGTGGAAATTAACACTTTAACACATTAGTTAAAGCATAAATAAGGCACTTAGGACAATAACACTATGAAAACAAAGCCCTAAATGAGTCGAAATCTCAGACTTAATGCACTCCCAACTTAAACTTTTGCTTGTCTTCAAGTAAAGCTCAAGATCAATCAGTTCAATAAGGATGTCTACAAACAATTCTACTCAAGACTCTACACAAATGCACACAAGAGGTTCAAATTTCGCATGCAATGTTCAATTGTGCACTCTAAGTTTCAAAATTGTGACTCACCAATATCAAATGGACTCAAGATCACAATGCTTGCTTCGAATGCAAGTTCAGGCTCAACAAAAGCATTCAAATGCCCTCACACAAAGAATGATTCCATGATGACACAAAGTTCATCAACAATTTAAAATTTTGGAATCAAATTCAACTTTCACACTCCAAAAGATGAACATATGCATGATTCGACCCATAGGCTTGCCCTTATTTTCCAACAAACATTATTTTCAGCTCACTCAAGATCACAAAGGTCTTTCAAGGCTTGTAATGGAACTGAGTATAAAGGTATGATCATTTTGGTTTAGTGGCTTCTACCTTCATGAAGTATGCCCTGCAAATCACTTTTTCTCCTTCTCTTTCACATTCTAAGATGTTCACAATCCACAATTTAATTCATTTAAGCATGACTCATTGGATACTCCATTTCTTTTGCTCCTTTCACAACTCTTTTCTTTTTCAATTCCTTTTTCATTTCTTTTCCCTCCTTTTTTTACATGGAGGGGTTCCATATTTTTCATCATGATCCTTGAAAGGTGGATTTTTGACATTCCTTGATTTTCCATCTTTTTCACCACACCCCCAACTTAGGATTTTTTTCGTAAATTGGCTATTCAAACGAACCAATACTTCATGAAGGTTATATGTGATGGAACAATGAGGTCAATGTTGTTCAAGGTTCTTTTAAAGAAAAGGATATGCTCAAAAGGTGCCAAGATAGGTTCACACTCTCACAAGTGGCCACAAAGAGGTATAATATCAATTTTTAATTCACTCTTCAAATTTTTTGCCTAAGATCAGTTCAATCGCTTGCTTCAATCAATCAATTAGACTAACAGGGCAAGTTCTAGGCGTCATCAATCACAGTATTCATGACAACCTCACCACACATGGCATTCGACACAATTATAAAATAAGGCTCTACACTTTTCAGCTATCGTTAAATGATCATCACAAAATATCGATTCAACAATCGAATAGTCACAACGAGATGCTAGGAGTTCACATATGACCTATGTAACTTAATTTTCCTCATTGTAGCCACACACTCATATCGTTCAAGTGAAAGCACTATTCAAGACATCGATATTGATCAAAATCGACACTAAAAATTGCAAGACAACAGCCACAACCAAACACATTAAGAGGTGGCATTTTCAAATTCAAAACCATTTGCAATTCAAAACAACGGACAAACACAATAGATCAAGACCATATATATATATATGTATATGTATAACCCAAAACACGATTCACCATTCACAAAACAAAATAGTAAATATCTACAAAGCAGCCCAAAAGAGGTAGGTATAGAAATACCTCACCCCACCAGACTAGTCTAGCAGTTGTCCTTAAATGCAAAGAAATAATAAAATAGTATAAGAATAACATAAATGGAGTAAAAAGGGTCATTCTACCAGGCTAAGCCTGGGTGAACTTTGCATGTTGGTGACTCCATCTATCTGGGATCACTGCCCGGCTCATCAGCAACCTTGGATCCACTAGAGCCCACCATAGACGTCTCTCTCAGCGAAGCTTGCACAACTGTCTCAACCATGGATTCCTCAAGATCTGCTAAGTCATTATACATGGCTGCGTCTCTAACACAAAGCTCATCCTTATCTGTCTCAGCCTCAAACTCAACAGTTGCATCCTCTCTAACAACATCTTCGGTCATAGTAGCTGGAGGAATCTCTGAACTGGCAGGGACATCTGCACCAGAGACCTTTGGAATGTCAACAATGCCCAACAACAACAAAAAATCTGTGGACTTCAGCTCGTCCACATCTCTCCTCAAATCAAGAACATCAACCTTCAAGGCCGTCACAGTACCATAATCTTCCCAACCCTGCTCACAAACCTCTACCCTCATAGCAAGGGCATATAGTGCAAGTCGATGGTTATAAATCATCTCCCAATGCTCTCACATATAATCCCAAATTGGGGCCAAGGCATCAGCAATCGCATGCTCTATCATCTCAGGCCAAGCAACCTCAACTTAGAAGGCACGTACATCAGTAGATTGGGATAATTGGCCCATCTTGTATAGCATGGCCTAGGTAATAGGGATCGAGAAGTAGTAGCAGCAGCTGAGGGAGGGGGTACAACATATGAACTAGGAGGTGAAGAAGCGGAGGGGCCAAATGTACATGTACGCTCACTGGCCTGAGGAGGAAGTATTGCCTCAGTCGACAACATATCAACAAAAAAAACTGGAGGCAAATCTACCGGTGCAACTCCTCTCCTATCGGCCTCATCACGTATGTACTCGGCCTCTATCCGGTATATGTCAGTAGAGGAAGCAGAAGTCACTTCCACACCAGTCTTCTCAATCATGGGGGGCACAGTCCTGCCTGCGTTGCTCGGTGATCATCACTGAAAAAGGAAGAGAAGTCTAACACTTCTTTTCTCTCATGGCCATCTCTTTCTTAATGAGAAGACCCAATTTAAGCATCTCACGATCCATGATACAGACCAAATATGCAGCCTTCAAATGCTGGAGGATCGACTTATTCTACAAAGGCATGATGGTGCTGCTAAAGAACTAGAATAAGTACATGGCGGCCACATTTAGGTCATTCTTCTCAATAGTCCCAGTTCGGTTTACCTGATACTTCTGCAAATAGCAAGAAGAAGAACCATAGAGATTCTAGAGACTCTAATCCTTATAAACTTTATAGGAAGAAGAGGTCTAGATATAGATCTAAAGAAGAGCGCAATGCTAGAAAAGCCTTTCGTAAGTCCAATAGATTTACCAAAAATAGGTGTAAGCAGGAGCTCGCCAAGATCAAGTGCTATAAATATGTAATTTTCGGATATATAACACCTAACTGCAAGCTTGAAAAGTTGAAAACCTTAGAACTTGAGGAAGAAGTTCATGATAAGGTTTATAGTTTCTTATACACTTTTGGTTTTGAGTCTGATTCTGAATGTTATTCAGGTTCTGAAGAAGAGATTGATTTGCTTGATTTATCTGATAGTAATCAGCATGGTAATACTTGAAATTCTTGTCATGGTGATATTTGTTCTTGTAAAAATGATGAATTTTATAAATTACAATCTCAGTTTGAAGATTTGAATAACAATACTAATACATCTGATAATGTTATAGAAATTTTAAAAGAAGTTTCTGATAATGATATTCCTAAAAAAATTATTCATCTAGCGGCTAGTAATAATGCTAGTTCAAGTTTCTCAAAAAATTCAGAAAAACAAAAGAATGATTTTGAATTTGAATATTTTGCACCATATTCTTTGTCTGAAATTAATAACAGACTTAATAATCAAACATTTGACACAAGATATTCTTTTTTTGATGATTTGAAAAATGAAATTGAAAATTTTAAAAATGAGATTAAATCTCTTAAACAAAATCAAATGATTTGTGATCATCATCTTACTCAAACAGAAACTGTTCATAACAATGGTAAAAACATTATTGAAGAAAATACTCTTGCCAAACCTTTTAATCTTGATCCTAGACAAGGTACGTTTTTAGGAACGATGCAAATTTTTACTGCTCATATATGGTATATTAAATGCACCATATTGATTCATAATAATTTTTCAATATCTGATATTGCTATGATTGATAGTGGAGACGATGTTAGTTGCATTCACGAAGGTCTTGTACCAACTAAATACTTTGAAAAACAACTCATATGGTTAAAACTGCTTCTGGACACGTTTTAGATATAAAGTATAAATTACCTAATATTCGCATTTGCCAAAATAAAGTTTGCATTCTGCATTTCTTTTTCTTGGTTAAAAATCAGTTATACCCTCCAATTATACTTGGAACCCCTTTTATAAATGTTATTTTTCCTTTTACTAGCATAAATGCTAAAGGTTTTTCTACTACTTATGCAGACAAAGATATTGGTTATACTTTTATCACTGACCCTATTTCTCATGATATTAATGCTTCGATTAATATGAAACAAAAGCATGTTGATTCTTTGCAACTAAAATTGTTTAGTATAAATATATTTGATACTTTGAAATCTACCAAATTACAAGAAAAAGTTAAATTAATTTTTGAACAAATTGCTATTCATATTTGTGTTGATCATCCTAGTGCTTTTTTGAATCGGAAAAAGCATATCGTCACTCTTCCATATGAAGATAATTTCTTTGAGAATGATATTCCTACTAATTCTCGTCCGTGCTAGATGAACATCGAATTGGTAGAATTCTGCAAAAAGGTGAGTGATAATTTGTTACTAAAAGGTTTGATGAAACCTTCAAAATCACCCTGGTCTTGTACTGTATTTTATGTTAACAATGCTGCTGAAAGGGAACGAGGTGTCCCCAAGTTTGTTATCAATTATAAACCTTTAAACAAATATTTAAAATGGATTAGGTGTCCTAATCCAAACAAAAGAGATTTATTGTCTAGAATATATGATGCCAATACATTGCCTGAAAAGTGCTGAAATTCAGCACTACCGGTGCTTATCAAAATGGTCTCATAATAAGATCGGGTTTTGTATGACTCACCCGGGCAATATAATCCTTTAATAAGGTACCACTGGAATATCTTCCAAGCTTCTTCTTTTCTCTGAATTTCAGAGTTTTCTAAAAGAAATATCATTTCTTTCTTTGATAATTTTTCATAAGATTTGATATCATCAATATATTCTTTGGCTATTGATGCAAAAGTATCGCATTGCTTCTGAGAGAAATATGCCTGTAGTTGTGCGTATAACAAACTGTTTTCTGGAATATCTTCCAGATGCACTAAAGAAGAAGCCTCACTTTGGGAGGTTTTGGAGTTTATCAAACTCATTCTTCCTCTCTGTATAACTGGTGAGCTAGAAGAGGATCTGTATCACTATCCCGGGGATGATCTTCCCCTTCCTCTTGTTTAATTTCCTCTGCCTCTTCCCTTGGTTACCCAAGAAGGGTCCATCCTGCAAACATAACACTTTGTTTTATTTGAATGCATCATAGTAGTCACTGCAATAATTTTCATCATCGATATTGATGATTTCATCAAAACTATGTATTGAGAAATCTTCTCTAATGATATCATCGTTAATTTCCCATAGAATTAATTCATGTAGATCTCTATTAAGAGGAATAACCTTTAATTTAGTAATCAGAGTTTTCTCATCAAAGAAGGGTGTACAAAAATTCATTATGAAGTTAAATATTCTCTAGATAGAAAATCTGGAAGAGAGTTATTACTTCCCTCTTTATAATGGATTTCAAAATCAAAGGGTGCTAACTGGGCCTACAACCTAGAAAAAATCAATTTCGATGGATCATGTTTAAAATCTTTGTTAAAAATATATTTAACAGATTGAGCATTAGCTTTTATCAAAAACTTTGGATTATATAAATCATCTTGAAATTTTAACACGCATTTGATGATGGTTAACATTTCATGAGCCACCGTAGCATATTTCTTCTAGGCATCGCTCCATTTCCCAAAATGAAATCTGTTCAAATATTCATTTTTTCATGCGGATTAATTTGTTTCAATATCCCACCATAACCAATATTAGACGCATCTATCTCAATAATCTTTTGCCAAGAAGAGTTAGCAAAAGTTAAGCAAGGTAAATATTGAACACGCAGTTTGATATCTTTTACCAAAGTGGTATAACTATCAGTCCAAGGTGATTTATGATACTTTTTCATCCTGTCAATAAAGGGGCCAAATCACGAGATAATTTTTTATAAAAAGGAATATGTAATTTAAACTCCCTAAAAATCTTTGCAATTGAGTCCTATGGGTAATAACATTAGGGAATTTTGATGCAAAATTGATAGATCTTTGAATCGGAGTAACTTTCCCCTGACAAATATTATATCCTAGAAATCGAACATCAGTTTGGAATAAACTCATTTTTGATTTAGAAATGTCCAAACCATTTTGTATAACAATTTTCTTGAAGATATCTAGATGTTTGATAGGCATTTCAAATGTTTTTGAATATATCCAAATGTCGTCAATATAGACAATGATAAAATCTAAATATGGGTTGAAAATATCATTCATGATTTTTTGAAATTCAGATGGAGCATTTTTCAAACCGAATGCCATAACATTCCATTCATATTGTCCAAAAGGGACATTAAAAGCTATTCTATAAGAATGCTCTTTAAATATTTGGATTTGCCAATATCCTGATTTTAAATCAGTGAGAATGTTTATAACTTCTCCAAAACTATAATTAAACAGATTATATCTATTGAAGATTGGGGTATCTCCACAATGAGAGAAAGGCAGATTAGCCTAAACAATGTCTCTATGAATTTCACCTACCGGGACTATATTCATGATTTCGATAAAGTCCTCTACTACGATAATGAGAAACATAAGCATACATGGTTTATAAAAATTAGTGCAAAGATATTTGCATAACCAATTCCTAATTGGTTTCTAAATTGGTGGTCATACCACGGTCCAAATACAAAAATTCTGCCTGATCCATTTCTTAAATTATATAAAGAATAGGTTAAACTGTAGCCGGACCTAAACAAATTATACCATACAGATCATATTTGTTATATTAAAAAAATTGAACTAATTTATTTTTTCATTGAATTCTCTATCCCTTGGATTCATAAATGGACTCCCGAAATGGCATTCACCGAGGAGCAAATTCTTTGTTTATTCACGACCTTTTAAAAATATTTTTGGCACAAATTAATGAAAAAAGATCCCAAGATAAAGTCTCTATGTCCCAAGACATGGCTCAATGAAAATACGTATTAAATCTTGTCAGGCCCCTTGCTTGGGTAAAAGGATAAATCCTTCCATACAGTCATCAAACTATATAAAATTTGTATATATTTCGATTCGATATTTTATATAGAGACTTTGTCTTGGGATTTTTTTTCATTAATTTGTCCCAAAAATTATTGTAAAAGGTCATGTATAAACAAGGAATTTGCTCCTCGGTGAATATCACTTCGGGAGTCCATTTATGAATCCAAGGGATAGAGAATTCAATGAAAAATAAATTTGTTCAATTTTTTCAATATAACAGATATGATCTATATGGTGTAATTCGTTTAGGTCCGGCGACAGTTTAACCCATTCTTTATATAATTTAAGAAATGAATCAGGCAGAATTTTTGTAGTTGGACCGTGGTATGACCACCAATTTAGAAACCAATTAGGAATTGGTTCTACAAATATCTTTGCACAAATTTTTATAAACCATGTATGCTTATGTCACTCATTATTATAGTAGAGGACTTTATCAAAAGCATGAATATAGCCCAGTAGGTGAAATTCATAGAGACTTTGTTTAGACTAATCTGTCTTTCTTTCATTATGGAGAAACCCCAATCTTTAGCAGATATAATCTGTTTAATTATTATTTTGGAGAAGTTATAAACATTCTCACGAGTGTTGTAGCCTTAAAAGTGCTGAAATCCAACCCTACCGGTGCTTATCAAAATGGTTTCATAATAAAATCGGGTTTTGTATGACTCATCCGGGAAATATAATCCGTTAATAAGGTACCGCTGGAATGTCTTCCAAGCTTCTTCTTTTCTCTGAATTTCAGAGTTTTCTAAAAGAAATATCATTTCTTTCTTTGATAATTTTTCACATGATTTGATATCATCAATATCTTCCCATCGAATTAATTCATGTAGATCTATATTAAGAGGAATAACCTTTAATATAGTAATCAGAGTTTTTTCATCAAAGAAGGGTGTACAAAAATTCATTATGAAGTTAAATATTCTCTAGATAGAAAATCTGGAAGAGATTATCACTTCCCTTTTTATAATGGGTTTCAAAATCAAACAGTGTTAACTGGGCCTGCCACCTAGCAAAAATCAATTTTGATGCATCATGTTTAAAATCTTTGTTAAACATATATTTAACAGATTGAGCATAAGTTTTTATCAAAACTTTTGATTATATAAATCATCTTGAAATTTTAACACGCATTTGACGATGGTTAACATTTCATGGCCGCCGTAGCATATTTCTTCTAGGCATCGCTCTATTTCCCAAAATGAAATCTGATTAAATATTCGTTTTTGTCATGGGGATTAATTTGTTTCAATATCCCACCATAACCAATATTAGACGCATTTGTCTCAATAATCTTTTGTCAAACAGGGTTAGCAAGTCTGAAAGAAGATTGCCTGCTATTCAACATATTTCCCCTATTGATCCCGTGTATGGTCTGACTCGTAACCGTGATGCTTCTTTACATACCATACCTTCGATTATATTTGTGGATCAAAATGATAAACTTGTTAATAAAATAAAAATTGATCCTCATTTGAATATTGTTCAAGTTAATGATAACTCTTCTAATATTATATTATATTATATTAATAAAAAATAAATAATAACTTCACCTTACCCCACTACTCCACAAAAACCCTTAACCCCACTCTCCTTCACCACCCACCACGTACCACACTAACAACCTATACCCACAAATATATACAACCTATACAGATACTATAAGGAACGAAAAACACACACACACACGTACCAAGAAAAGAAAGAGAAAAGATTTGCACACTTGAAAAAATATTCATTCACTTATATTCAAACATTCTTCTTCCTTCTACACATATCACTACATAAAATCTACAAAAAGATTCGTGGGTACTTGAATCGAAGGTCGATCAAGATTTTGCGGTATTTATTCTCTTTATTTACTGGGAATTACAAGAATTCGAGCTTTGTTATATTAACTTTTACTTGATTTTATTACTTATTTTGGATATATTGCGTATCATGGCCTAATGTGCTACTTGTTGCTCATCTATTTGTTTTTATTTTGTTGAACTATATTAAATTGTTTTCTCTTGCGCACACCTTATGAGTCTTTGAATACACTTAACACACGTTCACATGAATACAATTATGCATCCTACTTTTCCTTGAGATAAAGATGGAGTGTCTTGACACTCAGTGAAGAATATTTAGTCACATATGTTAGGCGGGGTTGGACCAGCAATGAAGTTGGAAATAACGCTGCTACCGATAAGTTGCCCCTCCCTGACTCGAGTAAGCCAGTCTAGACACTAATCGCTTTAGGTTTAAGCCTATTAAACCTGATATACAAACATGATTATCCCTAGTAGGCTCCGCTTATTTGCATCATTTGTATTTGACTTAGTGGGCCTCGACATAGGGGTCGTATCCATCTAGGACATGTACCCCTATCGTATTTAACCATTTAGATCATTTTCTATGTTATATGAAAATGCATTTATTTAGAAAGTCGTGGCAAGTTGATCCATTTTAGTGTGATTAGTGGAATGAGAGATAATATTATCTTTCGATTTTTACAAAATAAGAAAATGGGAGAAAACATAAAAATATTTCTTCTTTTAGAAGTTATTAGACCTTTTTCACCAAAAATGAAATGAAAGATTTTTCACTATTTCAAAAAATAAAACAAAGAAATTGTTTTTAGTTTCTTTTGTATATTAAAAAACTCAAAATATTTTGCTTTCATGATGTCACGCCTCAAATCCAATTAAGACAGACAGGCACCCGATACCCTAAAGGCCTGAGAGAACCAACACAGGGCTTACTATGCTTATAACTATGACAATCTTGTAACAAGTTTACATAGGATGCAGTGATACAAACCAACATAAGTAGACCCAAAACTTATATACAAGACTTAGCCGTTGAGGCCACCACTTGTTAAGATGCAACTGAACCATATACATAAGTCTGCAAAGCCTCTAAAAGATAGAAACCCTTAGATTAGATCGGGACAGACCCTGCCTTACCCTTAACTACGATACAATACCGAAATGAATATACCAAGGACTCAATAAAGCTCTGAATCAACCTGGAGCTCACCAAAAGTAGTTGAGTGTCGTGTGCTCCTATTGAGGAGGTCTACTAGTTGGAGTACCTGTGCCTGCAGCATGAAATGCAGCGTCCCCCGCGAGGGACGTCAGTACGAAAAAATGTACTAAATATGTAAGGCAATAACATATACAAGTAAGAATTCGAATGATACCAAGTATCAATATATGTGTGCATAAATTAGAACAGAAGACCACCTTTATTAAATCTTGTGGGATAATGTATGTTACATTCTTGTCTTTACCTTTCTCTGTGTTATGATCTTTATAAAGCATGCGATACTAATGACCAACCGATCAGTGGTAGAAGAGGATGACCCAAGCTAGGCATTTTAACCCCTAGGATGCGGTCCTCATAATTACACAAATTGGGATCGGCCCATTCTAGGCTTTCGCCCCTGAGCTACCACCCTTCTATACCAATTAGGATCGGCCCATGCTAGGCTTTCCCCCCTAAGCTTACACCCTTATATACCAATTGGGATCGACCCATGTTAGGCATTTGCCCCTGGGCCGCCACCCATAATTATATAGATTGTTTCACTTAGATTCCTTAATCTTTGAGATTGTTGTTTTGGTGGTCATAATCGTTTTTGAGATTTTGAAATATCGCCCAGTAGTAGAAGACATGAAAATAATACTTCAAGGCAGTAACAATGACATAATGGGGCTATGTAACATCAATGCATTACTTGTGAGCTTAAATGACACAATTGACTTCAACTGACAAAGAGGAGGATTCACCAAACTTTCTTTTGCAAATACCATTTCTATATAGCGCATAGGAGGATAATTACACAAGTATAGAGTACGGAACATATAATGAAGTAATTCTATACACTAAGGAGAGGAGGAAATATTGTTAGCTATTTGGAGATCGTACGGTGCCACTATGTTTCCTTTACTAGAAATAGAAGTTAGGAAATTCAGTTATTGATATTAATCGCATGTATCATATTTGATGCCGAAGAATATTGAATCGAATAGCCTTACATACCCTAACCTCTAACCAATACAACTATCACAATTCAGCCCCCCCCCCCTCCCCCCCGTTTTAGGTTTTAATCTACAATATAAGTTATGATAAACTAAAATAAGCAACTACTACACCGTGAGCCTCATAAAACAGTAGCTAACTTTGATGGATAATGAGACCATACAGCCCTTAAAAAAACATGTATCACCACACCCTCCTTCTCTACCCAATACATACATTATATATCCTTTTCCAAAATTACTCAAGTTGCACCAACAACAATACACATAAAACATCCTCAAACATTCTATATCATACAACCAATTATTGGACTCACCACCCCCTTGACTTCTTTATGACAGCACACCCATAATTCCTCACTCAAACTTATACACAAGGAGGAAGAAAATGGAGCAGTCAACTTACCTCAATTTTTGCAACTTCTCCTTATAACTTCAATTCCTCTAGAGCTTCAACTTCCCATCACACTTAAACCAAAGAAGAAGAGAAAAGTATCTTAATAATTAAGAAAACTGAGCAGTAGATTGTGGGAACTTCAGCCTTGTACTTATAATTAAGCATGAATAACATCTTTTCTAGTCATCAATGGGAGAATTAATCTAATTCCATAAGTGTTTCTCTTACCTTGGTTTGTAGATATGAGGGTTTCTTCAAGAACCCTAGAAGAACTTTAAGGCTATTGTTTTAATCCTTAAGGGAAAAGAGAGAGAGAGAGAGAGACAGCTGGAGTTAATTCTCAATATTGTGTGTAAAAAATGAGTGAGAATAGCAACCAATATATCTTATATTGAGCTTTCTTCACCTATAAGAATATCCTCTAGAACTTCCTTTTTTTTAGCTTCATTTTCATCCACTAATTGGTCAAGTAGGTGATCCACCTGCTTATGTGCATCAAGTAGCTCAAAAGGTCAAACTAGGTTATGCACCTACTTGCTTTCACTTCGGCTTAAATATATTGGGCCTTGGTAGATTTGGCTAATGGGCTTTAATTTCATTTTCCTTTTATTTAACTTAGTTTGGGCCTCAAGTGAGTCCATCAGCATAGGCCCAAATCTGATCCATAAACCTTGGCCTTTTTAACTAGATCCATATAGCTCAAGTAGGTGATGCACCTACTTGGTCCTTTGGACTAGTCGATAAGTCAAAGTAGGTGATACACCTACTTTTCACCTACTAGCTTAGTTAAGTCAAGCTAGCAGCTCACTTATTTTATTCCATTTTCTAAATATTAATCCATTTTGCTTTAACTTAGCACTTCACTTTCAACTCTAAGCTCAATTACCACTTTACTATCTCGAGTTTAAATACTCCCGTTGGAGTTAACTTGCAGTACACATGCTGAAACGTGCAAGGCATCACATCACCTTCCGAGCTAGTTTAAACCAACGGTAATCATATAAGAAACATAGTCCTTCACCTATACTATAAGGCTATGTCAAGTATCACAAGAATAGAACAAGTGTATGCATAATACGGGTTGTTATATCCTTCGCCCTTTAAAACATTTGTCCACGAATGTTAGCATGGTTATCCAGCCCAAACAAGTTCAAACCTAAGTTAGTACTACTATTAATCACATTGAACATATAGACTTATACTTACTTGTCAACGCCTCAACTCAATATTTTCATCTTTCTCATCAGTCTGGAAGAGATGAGGATACTTCAATTTCATTGCTTCTTTCGCTTCCCATGTAACTTCTTATACTTGTTGGTTCCTCCAAATACTTTTACAGAAGCTACTTCTTTATTTCTTAACTTCCTAACTTGTCGATCCAGAATAGCAATAGGTACTTCTTCATAAGTGAGATCTCTCGTAACCTATACATCTTCAGTAGGAATAATACGAGATGGGTAACCTACGCATTTTCGAAGCATTGAGACATGAAACACCGGATGAAAGGTTGAAAGCTCTTGAGGTAGCTCTACCTCAAATGCAACTTGGTCAATTCTTCGGATAATCTTATATGGTCCTATATAGCGTGGACTCAACTTTCCCTTTTTACCAAACCTCATTACCCCTTTCATTGGTGACACCTTCAAGAACACCCAATCCCTTATAGAAAATTCTAGTGCTCTCCTTCTAACATTCACATATGATTTATCTCAACTTTGAGTTGTTTCTAGCCGCTATTGTATCAGTTTGGCTTTTTCCATAGCATGATGAACAAGATCTAGCCCAAATAAGGCACTTTCACCTGTTTTGAACCAGCCAATTGGAGATCTACATTTTCTACCATATAAAGCTTCATAAGGTGCCATTTTAATACTTGAATGGTAGTTATTGTTGTATGCAAACTCGACCAACGGTAAATGATCATCCCAACTACCTTTGAAGTCTAATATACAAGCTTTCAACATATCATCAAGTGAATTGTACTTTTTGCCTGACTGTCTGTTTGAGGGTGAAAGGTTGTACTTAAATTCACTTGCGTTCCCAAACTCTTCTGAAATGACTTCTAAAAATTTGCAGTGAATTGAGCTCCTCTATCAGATATAATAGAGATTGGAACTCCGTGTAGCCGAACTATCTCTTTAATATACAACCTTGCATACTCTTCAGCCGTATAAGTAGTCTTCACCGGCAAGAAGTGCACTGCTTTGGTGAGTCTGTCAACTATTACCCATATGGAGTCAAACTTCCAAAATGAGCGAGGCAATCTACTGACAAAATCCATGTTGATCATGTCCCACTTCCAAATTGGAAGTTTTATACGCTGCATATAACCTCTGGGCTTTTGGTGCTCTACTTTTACTTGTTGGCAATTTAGACATTAAGCCACGAATTCCGCAATGTTCTTCTTCATGTCCCCCTACCAATACATTTCTTTCAAGTCATGATACATTTTAGTTGACCCTGGATGGACAGAATATCTAGAATGATGTGCTTCCATCATAATCCTCTTTCCTAATTCATCTACATTAGGTACACACAATTTGTTTTGACATTAAAGTACTCCCTCTTGCGTAAACTCAAATGCCTTTGTCATGCACTGTCGTACATTTTTCTTAAGCTGTAATAGAATAGGATCAGTGTACTGCTTCTCTTTCACTTACACTAATAATGAGGATTCTGCCGCATTTTGCACAATAATCCCTTCGTCTGGAGATTCAAGAAGGCAAACTACCAACCTAGTTAGTTGTCATAGATCCTTAGTTATTCCTTTTCTTTTCGCAGACTGCCCATAAGTGCTTGCCATTATTTTACGATTTAACACATTAGCTACTACATTTGATTTCCCGAGATGATACAGGATATCAATGTCATAATCTTTTAATAGTCCAGCCATCTTCACTGCCTCAGATTTAGGTCCTTTTGCTTAAAGATATATTGCAAACTCGTGTGATCACTGTATATGTCAACATGAACTCCATACAAGAAGTGGCACCATATCTTCAAAGCAAATACAACTGTTGCTAGCTCTAGATCATGAGTTGGATAATTTTTCTCATGTGGCCGTAGCTTCCTTGAGCCATAAGCTATTACTTTACCATGTTGCATCAATACACATCCTAGGCCCACTCTTGAAGCATCACAATACACTACATACCCTTCCATTCCTTCTGGAAGTACCAATACAGTTGTAGAAGTTAATTTATTCTTCAGCACTTGGAGGCCTTTTCCACATGCATCACTCCGTTGAAACTTGGTTTCTTTGTGTGTTAGTATTGTTAAGGGTACAGCAGTGGAAGAAAATCCTTCAACGAACCTTCTCTAATAACCTGCCAATCCAACAAAACTACAAATCTCCGTAGGTGTTGTAGGTCTTGGCTAGTTTTTCACGGCTTCTATCTTTTGAGCATCAACCTTTGTTCCTTCATCAGATACAACATGACCTAAGAATGCCACAGATTTCAACCAAAACACACATTTAGAGAACTTCGCATACAACTTACGATCACGAAGAATTTGTAAAACTTGTTGCTAGTTATTAGCATGGTCCTCTTCCGATCTTGAATACACCAAAATGTCATCTATGAATACTATCACGAACACATCTAGAAATGGCTTGAACACCATATTCATCAAATCCAGAAAAGCTGCTAGTGCATTTATTAGCCCGAATAACATGACTAAAAACTCAAAATGACCATACCCTATCCGAAAAGCTATCTTGGGAATATCTTTGTCTTTGACCCTTACCTAGTGATACCCCGACCTCAAGTCGATCTTTGAAAAACACTTAGCACCTTGTAACTGATCAAACAAATTATCAATTCTAGGAAGGGGATATTTGTTCTTAATTGTTACTTTATTCAACTGTCGATAATCAATGCACATTCTCAACGAGCCATCTTTCTTACGTACAAACAAAACTGGTGCTCCCCATGGGGACATACTAGGCCTTATGAATCCTTTTTCTAATAAGTCTTTTAATTACTCCTTCAACTCCCGTAATTCTGTCGGGGCCATTCTATATAGAGGGATGGAGATAGGTTGAGTATCTTGAATCAGATCAATACCAAACTCTACTTCTCGTTCTGGAGTCAAAACCCGGAAGATCTTCAGGAAATAGATCGGGAAATTCATTTACCACCGGAATGGATGGAAGAGTTGGTGGCTCTGCATCTATATTTTTCACTCTGACCAGATGACATATGTATCCTTTGGACATCATCTTCTTTGCCTTAAGATAAGAAATAAATTTACCTCTTGGTGCCACAAAATTACCTTTCCATTCGAGGACTGCATCTTTTGGAAACTGGAAATGCACTATCTTAGTTCGGTAATCTACCGTGGCGTAACAAGAAGCTAACCAATCCATACCTATTATAACATCAAAATCTACCATTTCTAGCTCAACAAGATCAGCCAATGTATCACGATCACAAAAAGTTACAATGCAATTATGATAAATCCTTCAAGCTATAATAGAACCAATCCTGTGTAGATACTTCAAATGGCTTCATTAATAATTTTGGTGTTTTTTGAACTTTCCAGCAATCAATGGAGTAACATATGAAAATATAGACCCCAGATCAATTAGTGCATATACAATATGTGAAAAAATGGACAATCTACCTGTAACCACATCTGGCGAAGCTTCCAAATTTTGTCGATCCCCTAGACCATATGTGCGATTCTGAACTCCACTAGAACTAGCTGCTCCCCTAGCTCCTCTACCACGACCTGTAGGCATCTGTAGTCCCCTACCTAAAAAAGGTGCTGATGATGATGATGCAACAACTGATCTAGTAGGTTGTACCACACCCCTATGAGGGTAATTTCTCAGCATATGACCCGCTGTACAACACCAAAAACAAACATTTGTCCCAAACCGACATGCACATAAATGATTTCTTCCACATTGTTTACAAGACTGTCGAGGAGGTCTTGATTAGCTCATACTTCCCTGCTCTTGGTACCCCGCTGTTCATGAACCTTGGCTTTCATCTCTTTGCCCAAACTGAATGCCCCTAAACTCGTGAAACCGAGGTGGGGGTACTAGTTGTAGAGTAGGAAGATCATGGCCTAGGCGATCTACTTACGAACCAAGGCCTAAACTCACGTTGGGATGGTTTAAACTGCCCCATTGATCTGGCCCTCTTAGAATGCCCTATTTCTATTTCTTGTGTCCTTCTTCTTTGCCTTTGGTCCTCCAACGTTTGCGCAAAAGCTAGCATCCTTGCTATATCCATATCTTTATTCAACGAAGCAATGGTACAATCTCTAACCACATATGAATCTAATCTATCCACATATCGATGAACTTTATCCTCCATAGTAGCTACTACATTAGGAGCATACCTAGCCAAGGAATTAAATTTGAGATTGTACTCTCTCACGCTCATACTTCCTTGGTGGAGATTTAAGAACTAATCTGCATGGGCCTCTCGAATCTCCAATGGCAGGTAATGGTCAAGGAATACCTTTTTGAACTCTTTCCATGTAGCTGAAGGTGCATTTGTCCCCCTAGATTGCTTCCAAGCTTCATACCACAATATAGCCACACCCTTTAATCTATATGCTGCTAGATCGAGTGCTTCTTTACCGCTCAGATGCATAACATCCAAAGTGCTTTGGATCTGATCTATAAAGTCTTGTGGATATTCATTAGGATCTGACCTAGTGAATGATGGAGGGTCCAAATTAAGGAAATCACGTATCTGCATGCTAGCTGCTCTATCTACACCACTACTACCTACAAGTAGACCTTCTTGCCTTTGGCCATGGCCAGCAACTATACGAGTCAATAATTGGACTGCATTTTTTAAGTCTTGCTCGGTAGCATTAATAGGGGGTTCTTGAGGTGCAGCTTCCCTCCTTAGATCATCTGGAAACGGAGGGGGTCGGGGAAGTCTGTGATAGAGACTCATCTTGAGCCTCACTTTGAATAGCTTGATTAGGTGGTGGTTGGCTGGTCCCTTCTTGGGCAGCCACATCTACTTGTTTACCTGTACTTTTACTCCTTCTCGTAATCGGTATCTTTGCTATAATAAAACAATTCAGAAGTAAGATACGATTCACCAACAACATTGGTTCTATCTCATGATCTAAGAAATTAAAGAATAGAGACAACTCCTACATGTCCCATAGCCTCCTATTTATAAATGTGGTGCACAACACATCCATAAGCCAGACTCTACACATACACGACTTTGTAGACTCCCTAGGATGACCTGCTCTAATACAACTTTTGTAACGCCTCAAATCCCATTAAGACGGATAGGCACCCGATGCCCTAAAGGCCCGAGAGAACCAACACAGGGCTTACTATGCTTATAACTATGACAATCTTATGACAAGTTCACATAAGATGTAGTGATACAAACCAACATAAGTAGACCCAAAACATATATACAAGACTTGGCCATTGAGGCCACCACTTTTTAAGATGGAACTGAACCATATACATAAGGCTACAAAGCTTCTAAAAGATAAAAACCTTAGAGTAGGTTGGGACAGACCCCGCCTTACCCTTAACTATGATACAATACCAAAATCAATATACCAAGGACTCAGCAAAGCTCTGAATTAACCTGGAGCTCCCCAAAAGTAGCTGAGTGTCGTGTGCTCCTATTGAGGAGGTCTACTAGCTGGAGTACCTGTGCCTGTAGCATGAAATACAACGTCCCCCGCGAGGGACGTCAGTACGAAAAAATGTATTGACTAAGTAAGGCAATAACATATATAAGTAAGAGTTAGAATGAAACCAACTATCTATATATGCGTGTATAAATCAAAACAGAAGACCACATTTTTCAAATCTTGTAGGATCATGTATGTTACATTCTTGTCTTTACCTTTCTCTGTGTTTGATCTTTATAAGGAATGTGATACGAATGACCAGCTGATCAGTGATAGAAGAGGATGACCCAAGCTAGGATTTTAACCCCTGGGATGTGGTCCACATAATTACACAGATTGGGATCGGCCCATGCTAGGCTTTCACCCCTGAGCTGCCACATTTCTATACCAATTAGGATCGACCCATGCTAGGCTTTTGCCCCTGAGCTGCCACACTTATATACCATTTGGGATTGACCCATGCTAGGCATTTGACCCTGGGCTGCCACCCATAATTATACAGATTGCTTCACTTAGATTCTTTAATCTTTGAGATTGATTTGGTGGTCATAATCATTTTTGAAATTTGGAAATACGGCCCAGTAGTAGAAGACATGAAAATAATACTTCAAGGCAGTAACAATGACAAAAGGGGGCTATGTAACATCAGTGCAGTACTTGTGAGCTTAAATGACACAATTGACTTCAACTTACAAAGAAGAGGAACCACCAAACTTGCTTTTGCAAATACCATTTCTATATAAGCACATAGGAGGATAATTACACAAGTATAGAGTACAGAACATATAATGAAGTAATTCTATACACTAAGGAAAGGGGGGAATATTGCTAGCTATTTGGAGATCATACGCTACCAATATGTTTCTTTTACTAGGAATAGAACTTAGGAAATTCAGTTATTGATATTAATCGCATGTATCAGATTTGATGCCGAAGAATATTGAATCAAATAGCCTTACATACCTTATCCTCTAACCAATTCAACTATCACGATTCAACCTCCCCTTTTAAGTTTTAATCTACAATATAAGTCATAATAAACTAAATTAGCAACTATCACACCGTGAGACTCGTAAAACAATAGCTAACTTTGACGAATAATGACACCATACATCCCTTAAAATAAGTGTATCACCACACCTTCCTTCTCTGCCCAATACATACATTATATATCATTTTCCAAGATTACCCAACCTGCACCAACAACAATACACATAAAACAGCCTCAAATATTCTTTATCATACAACCAATTATTGAACTCACCACCCCCTTGACTTCTTTATGACAGCACACCCATAATTCCTCACTCAAACTCATACATAACGAGGAAGAAAATGGAGCAGTCACCTTACCTCAATTTCTGCAACTTCTCTTTATAACTTGAATTCCTCTAGAGCTTCAACTTCCCTTCACACTTAAATCAAAGTAGAAGAGAAAAATATCTTAATAATTAAGGAAAGTGAGCAGTAGCTTGTGGGAACTTCTGCCTTGTAGTTATAATTAAGCAACAATAAAATGTTTTATAGTCTTCCATGGGAGAATTAAGCTAAATCCATAAGTGTTTCTCTTACCTTGGTTTGTAGATATGAGAGTTTCTTCAAGAACTCTAGAAGAACTTTAAGGCTGTTGTTTTAATCCTTAAGAGAAAAGAGAGAGAGAGAGAGAGAGAGAGAGAGAGAGAGAGAGAGAGAGAGAGCTGGAGTTAATTCTCGATATTGTGTGTTAAAAATGAGTGAGAATAGCAGCCAATATATCTTATATTGAGCTTTCTTCACCTTTAAGAATATCCTCTAGAACATCCTTCTTTTAACCTTCATTTTCAACCACTAATTGGTCAAGTAGGTGATGCACCTTCTTATGTGCATCAACCAGCTCAAAAGGTCAAACTAGGTGATGCACCTACTTGCTTTCACTCGGGGGCTTAAATATATTGGGCCTTGGCAAATTAGGCTACTAGGCTTTAATTTTTTTTTCCTTTTATTTAACTTTGTTTGGGCCTCAAGTGAGACCATTAGCATAGGCCTGAATCTGATCCAAAAACCTTGGCCTTTTTAACTAGATCCATATAGCTGAAGTAGGTGATGCACCTACTTGGTCCTTTGGATTGGTCAATTAGTCAAAGTAGGTGATGCACCTACTTTTCACCTACTAGCTTAGTTAAGTCAAGCAAGCAACTCACTTATTGTATTCCATTTTCTAAATATTAATCCCTTTTTCTTTAACTTAGCACTTCACTTTCAACTCTAAGCTCAATTACCACCTCACTATCTCGAGTTTAAATACTCCCGTTTGAGTTAACTTGCAGTACACATGCCGAAACGTGCAAGGCTTCACATCACCTTTCGAGCTAGTTTAAACCAACCCTAATCATATAAGAAACATGGTCCCTCACCTATACTATAAGGCTATGTGAAGCTTCCCAAGAATAGAACAAGCGTATGCATAATACAGGTTGTTACACATAATTCTCTGGAAAATAATGCATTTATCAAGTCAAGTCAATATCTTAAAGTTTTTTGTAATTGTCCAATCTGAACAAACTACGCACACCTGATTTTCAACTCAATGAGATACGTAGGCAACCTATTTGGGTTCGGTAATCTTTATTAAAAAAAAAAAGTTTTTATCTCCTTCAAAAAAAAAACATAAAAGCTTTGATCTTTATTCAATATTTTTTTTATCTACTTGCAAAAAATTAACCTTAGTAAAGATATTGGAGCTTTTCGAATACATCATTCAAAAGAATATTCAACAAAAAATTAAAAAAAATATTGTTTATTTTTTATTTTATTTCGGTAGGAAATTCAAGATCAAAAATAGAATTTTCTTAATTTTCTTTTAGTAATTCAAGAAGAAACAAGATTTATCTCAAACTTATTAAAAAGAAAAGAAAGCTTTGTTATTTAGTTTTAGTAAAAAACAAAATATGTAAAGATCTTATTCATGTTATCAAGCGTGTTACACATGCAATCCTAAATAAATTTGATCAGTGTCTTATCAAATTATTTTTTAAAAAAAATAAAAATAAAAAAATAAAAAAATTATAATAAAGAAACAGATATATTTGAGCAAGTCAAGATTAAACATTAGGTTTTTTAAGCTCATTATATAAATAAAAAGACATATGTATGCATGATGTGCAACATGTAGTTATAACTGAAAAATGTCTAACCCTAACAAGATTTATTATCAATAGACAGAGTTAACTTAAAGGTGGTTGGTTTATGGTTAAGATGACATATCATCCCTACTATACAAGGTCAAAAGGAAAAAAGAAAATGACCCACAAAGATGGAAATGAGTCGGATAATGAAGAGGTCCACTATCAGATGGTTCTGCAAGAAACAGTTTCAAAGGAAGAAGTGAGGATGCTAAGAAAAAAATGGCATAGATGTACGAAGCCCGGATGAATGGACAAGCTCTACCGTATTCAATCTGTGACTATCTAAATACAAATATGCCACCCCCTATCCAATTGTCGACAAGTGATCCAATTTATCCATATTGGAGCCAAAATCCAATAATGATCCTCCACGCAAAGTTCAATATGATCGAGATTATACCCCTGAATTTACTTTTAAAATTCCATGCGCTTACCCGAATAGTCATTAGAATAGTTCCCCTGTTGAAGCTGGAAAAGATGTAAAGAATGAGGAACATGAAGAAATAACTAAAAAGATGAAGAGATTGGAACAGAGTGTAAGAGATATGCAAGGATTGGGATGTCACACAAGTGTCTCATTCAATGGTCTTAAAACTCTAAAGTCCGAGAAATATGATGGACATGGAGATCTTGTAGCTCATTTAAAGAGATATTGTAATCAACTGAGAGGGGCTGGAAGCAAAGAAGAATTTCTCATGGCTTATTTTGAGGTAAGTTTGATGAGAATTGCCTCAAAATGGTTCATAGATCAAGATACTTCTAACTGACATACATGGGATGATTTGGCTCGATGTTTTGTTCAACAATTTCAATATAACATTGACATAGTGCCAGATCGTACTTCACTTACCAACATGAGGAAAAAGACCACTGAAATATTTCTTGAATATTGATTTAATGTTTCAAGCACACCTCATCCAATTCTAGGTGTCAACGATCGTAAATCAGATAAAACCCAACTAAATGAGTTGGGGTCAAATCCCACAGGGAGCGGTACGTGTCTTAAATTCAATTAGGAAGTACGAATGTGCTCTCATCATCTATAGGAATAGAAATTATCGATTAAAGACATAATCAAGTAAAAGGGGTGACACGAATGTCAAATGGGGGTTTTTGGTTTAGATTATCAACTAAAGACAGTCACAAAAACTAAGAAATAACAATAAGGAGACAGGTTCTTGGGATGTGATCGATTATAGGCAAATATAGGCATATGGGTAATTGCAACTATTAGTAAATAGTTAAATATTACTAAGTAGGCTAGACTATAAGGGAGGTAATTTTCTCTCAAACAATTACCCCGAATCAGGTGATTTCCTGCGAACATCAACAAGCATAAAATTTAAGGGCAGCCCACACCTTAATCAATTCACTCTCTCAAGTTAAATGTGTGGGATTGAGTTTTGGAAAAGGAAGGGGTATTGGGTAGCATTAAAGGCTTTTTCATTAGCGAAATCTCTTTCTACCAGGAATTCAAACAAAAAATTTATCCCAAACAAAAATAAATAAGTAATAAAATGTTAGAATAATTTGAATCAACATGAAAAATAATTCAATTATTCAATTATTATGTAATTGAACGATTTACCTTTCCTATTTGATATTGATTAGCTCACCAATCCATATGTAACGGAACTCTATTGGCTTTTCTGATTGATATATAAAATAATATCTCTCGAGCTAAACCCAGATCAACCCAATACCTATAAACCATCAATCAAAAACCTTAGTTCTAAAACCTATCTCTCGAGCAAGCAAAGAAAACAAATATAGAACTGCATTTCCAACTACAATTCTTAAATTAAACCAAAATTAATGATTAAACTCACTTTTAAATAGCATTTAAACTAACGATTAGCAATACCCATAAAGTTAATCTGCCCATAATCGAATGATCACACCCCAGGAATTGGTGTTTTAGCTAGACATTATAAAAAGGTAAAAATAGTTACCAAATTGATTATCCATCAACTGGGTAAACGTGATTTCGTCTTTACAATGCTCCAATTTTAAGAATCTTAAAGACTCACTTCCAAATTCTCAAAAGTGAATTTCTTCAATCCTTCAAAGCTAAGGAAAAACTCTCTAAAAACTATAAAAATTATCCTAACACTCAAAAAAGATCATGATAAACTAAATGTTCAAAAACTTATTTATAGTCGCCAAAAATGTGCTACGATTAGGCATTCGGCAAAGTAAGTCGGGCTCACCGAACCACTCGACGAGCCTCCCTTTGATCTCATCCATCACTTTTTTGCCTTGTCATTCAGCATCTTTGGATTCTGTAACTTTGGGCGATCTATCACTGCTTCACAAAACTGCTCGGCGATTCGTCGACTGCTCCTTTCTGTCGCCGACTTGGATTCTTCTCTCAGGGCTGGCACACTGGAACTTTAGGTGGTGGAACTGGACATTCGACGATTCGCCAAACACTCTTGGCGATCACCAAGTTTTCCTTTCTTCAATTCTTCAGTTTGATTTTTTCCTTTTTTTGCACGTTAGTGTCCTTGCTTTGTTCCTCAATCCATGTACCTGAAAATCAATAATTTTTCATCAGTTTATGGCACAATTTAAGCATTTGAGGACACTAAATCTATATAAACAAATCCCCAAATGAGTCCGAATCTCGGACTCATCAAATATGCTATTAGGTGGAGGGAGCAAGCTACTGGGGTTAAGCCGCTAATGAAAGAGTCTGAAATGATTGATGTTTTTCTCCAAGCGCAAGAACCCGACTACTTTCATTATTTACCTTCCGTTGCTGAAAAAACATTTGTCGAAGTTATTAAAATTGGTGAAATGGTGGAAAATGGCATCCTGTCTGGAAAAATTGTAAGTCAAGATGCTTTGAAAGCCACAACGCAGGTGATCAAAAATGGATAAGAAAATCTTGGGGGAAAGAAAATGAAGGAGGATGTAGCAAATGTTGTGTCGGACACAAAAAAAGATCCAAGGGATCTAGTTTATCAATATGCACCACCTCAATTCCATCACTATCTCCCCATGCAAGACACAAAATACTCTATTGTCCCACCTCAATATGCAGTCTAGGGTGCACAACCATATGCATATCCACCAAACTATCCTCAATGGCAAGCGCCAACACATAAAAATATTCGTTATTCTTCTCAAAAATTTCAAGCACCTTATAATCCCCATCCAAGACAGGGATTTGAAGGAGTTCAAAGACCTATGAACAATTTCACACCAATTGGAGAGTCTTACACAATTTTATTTGAGAAATTGAAACGTTTGAATATGGTAGAGCCAACTCCTCAAAATTACGTGGATCCCACTGCAAAAAGTTTCAATCCTACAGTACGGTGTGCATACCATTCTCATGCTCCAGGGCACAGTATTGAAGATTGTGAAAATATAAGATGAAAGGTGGAAGAGATGATTCAAACAAAGATGATTGTTTTTCAAAATGATGATCCCCCAAATGTTACTAAGAATCCTCTACCGGTGCATAATTATGTACATTTATCGAGATGATATGTGATGACAAAGAATATTACAATTCGTAAGAAAAAACAATTGAAATTGGTGGAGCTTTTACGAAGGCTAATGTGCAAAGCAGTGACTAAGAAGTCAAGCTTGGTGATTGAGAGACACTTTTCTTTTCTCTAAAATGAGCGTATGGATAGTTTATTTTATCATCATTTCTACTATGCAATTCCTTTTTATTTTAGTTTAGTAAGTCAAACCTTTCTATAATTTCTCTTATGTGTTTCATTGTTGAGTCTTGTTGTAGTTCAGGTTATAATTCAGTTATAACCTAAAATTTAGTTTGTTGTCTTGTCACCAGGTCCTTTTATCTTAATATAATATTTTTCCTGTGTCACTTTGATCCATTCTCTTTGGCTTTCCAAATATGCATCTCTTTTCAATTCAATTTTTGTGACATTAATTGTATGCGAGAGAATTTGGTCACATCTTAAGATTATATCTAGTCATGGAATGAATACACCAAAGAAGTCAAAAAACAAATATATTTGAGGAAACGAATAAAGGACTAAACACCTTGATACGTCTTTTGGTATCGAAAATTTTTAAAAGAATAAATTTCTTCAAGTTGACAAATATGGAACAAAATTGATATACATTTCCATCAATGCATATGATGCAAAGAGATAATGTATGATTTTCACTTCAAATCTTAAAGGGCATGCTTGTTTTTGACATTTTTAATATTGATATGACGAAGGCATTTGAATCTACTATCCAAACATCGTGTAATCCTTTGTTACCCCTTTTGAACCTTAATTTTCTCATATTTCATACCCCTCTTTTGGAATCAAAATACAGTCAAAAAAAGATAAAGAAAAAAAGAGTCCCGAATTAAAAAGATAAAAAAGAGAAGTCACCAAAAAGAGTCAAGAAAAAAAGGGGTCGAAAAAAATCAATAACAAAAAAAAAAACATCCTAAACTATGTTTGACATGATTCTTGCTTTGACAAGATGCGTAGACAGCCTTATTATAAGGTTCGGTCCTGTAGACAATAAAATTCGCCTCGAGAAAATAATAATCAAGAACAAAAAATTATCGCAACAATCGTACTAATTATACCAATATTTATATGAGTATTTTGGGTGATCATATCATTTCTTTACGTGATAAAGTCGACAAAATTATCTCTTCATTGCCTACCAAAAATAAAGGTAAAGAGAAGATAGCTCATAGCAATGTGCAGCCTCCACCAGAAATTGAAGATTTCAAGATCAAGGATTATTTAGATCTCGAGAATTTCTTAGAAAAGAAATTCAAAGGTGGTGGAGTACAGCCCATTAATGCTGAGAATTTCTTAGACGGAGAACCTAGTCATAATAATAATTTTTCTGATGATTTTAATAAAATCTCAGAAAAATATGCGAGAAAACCAGTCCAAAAGATGTACTACTATCCTAGGCCCACTCCACAAGATATATTGTTGGAAGAACATGAACACATTATAACTAATAGTTATAATGGTAAAGAAATCTATGAGTGGATCATGGATGGTTATACTGATAGAAAGATTTCTACAACTGTCCATAGAATGCTGATGTACAACACTATCTGTAAAACTAACAAAAATAGTGATAAGACTATTGTTGATATGATAACAACAAGTTTTACTGGCCAATTAAAGGGTTGGTGGGATAATTATCTGAAGTAGGATCAAAGAGATAAAGTTCTCATGGCAGTAAAACAAGACGCAGAACAATATACTCAGACTGCAGTTTATACACTAGTTCTGAATATTATGGAACACTTTACAGGAAGATGGTCGGATAATAGTGAGACCATCAGAACTTTACTCCAAAACCTGAGATGTAAGACTCTTACATCATTTAGGTGTTATAACGATGTGTTCTTATGTAGGGTTATGGGGTTACCGGAGTGTAATAACACTCATTGGAAATCCAAGTTTATAGATGGGTTACCAACTCTCTTTGCAGAAAGGGTTCAGAAGGCCATTAGAGGAGAAAATCATAGTATTAATTATGATGATTATACCTATGGAAAGTTTATAAGTTCTTGCGTACAGGAAGGACTTTCCTTGTGTAACGAAATTAAGTTGAATCAGTAAATTAAGCGACATCGCTTAAATGAGAGAAAGCAATTAGGAGAATTTTCCGAACAATTCGCATTCGATATTCCGAAGAAAAAATATAAAGAAAAGGAACATACTCCTAAAAAGAATAAATCTTCCAAAAAGGACTATGAAAAATGGAAGAAAAAGATAATTGAAAAGAAGCTTAGAATAGCTGAGGAACGAAAAGGGGACTCTTCTAAAAGGAGGAAAAAGTATCGTCTGAATTATAACAAGTCAGATACTTGTCACAAATGTGGGAGATTTGACCATTATGCCAAAGATTGTCGAGTTAAGGAAAAAATTAAAAGCCTTGACATAAAAAATAACATAAAGGATTATGTTTATAAAATCATGCTCAATTCTGATTCGGACATATTAGAATCAGAAAGTAGCAACAACGGATCCTCAACAAGTGAAGATCTTATAGCTCTTCAACCAGAAGATTATATGACTTCTGAAGATGAATGTTCACATTGCCAACAAGGAATGGCATGTGAAATGAATGATGATGAAGATGATCTTTATAAGATCTATTCTCAATTTAAAGAATTGAGTATAAATGTTATTGATAATGACAAGGTATTGGAGCTCTTGCAAAGTATTAAAGATCCGGAAATAAGAGCTCAAATTCTTGATAAAATCAGTAATACTTCTACTAGTAAAGACAAGGATCATATTCCTGAGGAAATCCCTACTAAAGAAGGTTCATATACCATGGCAGAGGTTAAAAATCTCTTACTTGAAAGGAGAAAATTAATAAGTTCTCCTACTACTATCAATGATTTAAAAAAGGAGATTGATAATCTCAAAGAGGATATTGTTAAGCTAACAGAAAAAATGTGGTTATAGACGTTAGACTGGATGCTATCCAAACCAGTCAGAGTTTAGAAAAAGTTTCTGAATCATCGTCCTCTATTGAAGGAGAAATAATAGTCTTGATTTTATGAAAAATGTTTGTTTAAAAAATAATAAATCAGACTTTTTATACCGTCTTAAAGCTTTTACTTCACAAAAGTTTTATACTAAAATTACTCTTCTAATAGACTATTATTATAAAAAGGAATTTATTGCTCTTATTGTTAGTGCAGATGATTTATATTTTATTCAAGAAGGACTTATACCTTCAAGATATTTTCATAAAACTACTCATAGTATTCGTTCTGCTAATGGTAGCAAAATGAATATTGAATTTAAATTACCCAAAGCTTTTATTTGTAAAGGGAAAAATTGTGTTCCTCAAAGCTTTGTTTTAGTAAAAAACATCACCAATCAAATTGTTTTGGGTGTCCCTTTTATAAATGATACTTTCCCACATACTTATTGGGATAATAATAAAATTATTGGTAATTGGAACAATAAACCTTTTATACTTGAATTTGTAACTAAACCATTTACTAGAACGCTAAATGATTTAACTGAAAAATTAATTTCAAAAAATAATCAAGTTAATTTTATAAAACAAGAAATTTGTTGTATTGAAGTTGATCATATTCTACAAAATCCTAAATTACAAGAAAAGATTTCTATCTTATCTAATCAGTTCTCTCTTGATATTTTCGGAGATCACCCTAAAGCTTTCTGGAGCAGGAAAAAGCATGTAGTCAGTCTTCTAAGTTTATGTTTAACAACAATTGTAAACATGATGTTTCTGAACAAATGTTTGCAAGATGGCAACCTTTATTAGCCCCCTTTGATTTTGAGATACAATTTAAAAAGGGTGAAGATAATAGTCTTCTGGATTTTCTTACTAGAGAATATTTGAACTCATAATTATTAATTATGTCTCTTTTCAGGATGAGACCAGCATGGCCACCCCCTAGGAGGGGACAAGGACAAGGCGCATCCCGAGGAGGTCATACCCTAGTCCTACATGGAAATAAGCAGTTGGTAACCGCTACTATTAGTGGTGGATCAACAAGTGGAGCCAGTGGTGTTGATATTAACCATCCGATGTACAAAGAATTCATGGATTTTATAAAATCCAAAAAAGAAGTGGATAATGATACACCAACATATTCCTCTATTCTTACAAATGAAGAAAGTACGGAAGTATGTGAATTAAAAGATAAAAAGGAAGTTATACTTCTGTTAGAAAACAGTGACCTAAGATGGAAAGAGGAACCATGGCAGGTAATGTCTAGATATCTGCATACAGTAAGTTATACTACTACTGCTTACAAATACAAGATGCATTATGAGATAATACTCTCAGCTACTGGGTCATGTGAATTTCAACATTTTTACCCAGCCAATACAAAGAAAGTTTATAATTCTCTAAGATCATTATAAAGAAGGTCTTAGCACCAGAAGAATGGGGTTTAAGCCCTTTGAAAGAAATGGATTATATCCACCCAGAACATAAAGTTGCAGTAAAATATAATTATTGGGACTATATTGATGGCTTTAATAAAGCACTATTATATGAAAATGCTAATAAGAAGCATTCGTGGTTTATCAAGATATGTTCTAATATATTTGAGAGGAACATTCCTAACTGGTTTTGTCGATGGTGGACTTTATATGGTCCTTCAGTGAAGATCTTAACGGAATCATATAAAAAATTATATTTGGAATGGGTAGACATCTCCCCGAAAATCATAAATTTACAAAATAATAATATATTCTTTGAAGGAATGTCACTATTGTATTTCTTCATCGAATTCTCTATCCCATGGATCTTGAAATGGTCAATAGAAGTTAATACTACTTCTGACAGGTTCCCCTGTTTGCGAAGAACTTTTTATACAAAATTCTGGAGCAAATTATTACAATAGAACTAGGAACGACACATGCATGGTCAAGAAATTCTCAATTTAATAAATGTAAAAATTAGCAGTTATTATAATATGGCTACATCAGAATCACCAGTGGTAATGGATGATTTCAGTCCATGTAACATAGTTACCAGAAAACTTCAAATGAAGAAGGGACTGATTTCTAAATCAGAAGCTATAGCAATATATATGGAAGAAGTTAAGAAAGATTTAATGAAAAATCTTGATATTGAAATAAAAGATGATATCTCTATTGCATCAGCCAGTCATACCAATGAAGAAGATGATAATTGTATAGCTAGAAAATGACAAGATGTTGATAGCTATGAAAAGATCGATATCGAGACTCTATTATAGAATTATCAACGACAGAAAGAAGAATCTTCTAGCACCAGCACAACTGTCAGAGGAAAGAATAAAGAATGAAGACCCCACAGATAAAGTGATAAAATGCTTTCATAAAGTTGTCGGCCACAGATAATAAGGCCAGATACTTTTATAAAAGAAGAAATAATGCAAGGCCATCCATGATAGATTGTCGGCCTTATCTTTAAGTTAGTGGCCATAATAGAAGTGTGGGTCAAAAATAATTTGTATTTTTCTTTTTGGTAAGATTCCCTTTAGCTATAAAAGGGGATGAAGTTTGTTTAGTTGAGGCAGGTTTGGAGAACCCCCCCCCCCCTCTCTCTCTATTGTACTTTAAATAATTTTCTTTGTAATATTTCCTAAGTTTGAAATAAAGGTTTGTAATTTGGTTGATCTGCTGGGAGTTCGTCATAAGGTACTTTTCTATTTATTTCTTATTTATTTCTTTTTAGATATTAATAGTCCACATGACGGGCTAAACTGTTTGTGTTGAGCTGTAGCATACAAAGTTACTATAATAATTGGTGTATGTTACTATCATGAAGATAGTTTGAACAATCAGATTTAGGTCACATATAGATTACCCAGGCATAGTTATGAAAGATCGTTGAATTGATCCGTTGGATTACCCATGTGAAGTGCGGACCCGGATAGACCCGGATAGTAAGGATTTTGATATACATTAGCCAGGATTAATCTATGTTCGTAAAGGTTCCTTATAGTCTGATTGGACGATCCATTTTCACTTTGGTATGACAATAACATGTTGTGCAGAGCTGAAGCGGTAGCATTTTCAAATAATTTTGAATAAGCGTTAAACTTAACAATCTTATCATTTTTATTAATCTGAAAAGATTGCAAAGGAGGAAAAACAGATTTAGTAATTTCTCCATTACTTAAAACAAAATCTCTTTTTAGCATAAAGATACAGTTATGAACATGTTTACACGTAAACCATGGTACAAAAGGAACTAATTTATTAATTTTTGAATAAACAATATCTTTATAAAATTCCTTTTGAAAATTAAACTGTTCTTCTTTATTAAAATTCTTGAAGAATCATCTTCTAAAAAGTTTCCATTTTTTTCGCTGAAAATATTTAGAGATTCTGGCCCTTGCCGGTGAACCCGGACTAAAATTAATTTGTTTGTCAGACATCATAAAAGAAATATCAAGTAGTCAATCCATCAAGAAAATTCATTTTAGATTCAGTTATATTTAAATCCGATCTAGTTCTGGGAACAGGTCTAGCAGTATTATCATTTAAGTCAAATAATTATGCCAATATTTATATGAGTATTTTGGGTGATCAAATCATTTCTTTACATGATAAAGTTGACAAAATTATCTCATTATTGCCTACCAAAAATAAAGGTAAAGAGAAGATAGCTCATAGCAGTTTGCAGCCACCAGAAATTGATGATTTCAAGATCAAGGATTATTCAGATCTCGAGAATTTCTTAGAAATGAAATTCAAAGGTGGTGGAGTACAGCCTATTAGTTCTTAGAATTTCTCAAATGGAGAACCTAATCATATTAATAATTTTTCTAATGATATTAATAAAATCTCAAAACAATATGCGAGAAAACCAATCCAAACGATGTACTACTATCCCAGGCCCACTCCACAAGATCTATTGTTAGAAGAACATCAACACATTATACCTAATAGTTACAGTGGTAAAGAAATTTATGAGTGGAACATTGATGGTTATACTATTAGACATATTTATAGAACTGTCCATAGAATGCTGATGTACAACACTATCTGTAAAACTAACAAAAATAGTGATAAGAGTATTGCTGATATGATAACAACAGGTTTTACTGGCCAATTAAAGGGTTGGTGGGATAATTATCTCAACCAGGATCAAAGAGATAAAGTTCTCATGGCAGTAAAACAAGAAGGAGAACAATATACTCAAAATGCAGTTTATACACTAGTTCTGAATATTATAAAACACTTTTCAGGAAGATGGTCGAATAATAGTGAGACCTTCAGAACTTTACTCGAAAACTTGAGATGTAAGACTCTTACATCATTTAGGTATTATAAGGATGTGTTTTATGTAGGGTTATGGAGTTACCGTAGTGTAATAGCACTCATTGGAAATCCAAGTTTATAGATGGGTTACCAACTCTCTTTGCAGAAAGTGTCAGGAAGGCCATTAGAGGAGAAAATCATAGAAAGCTTATAAGTGGTTGCGTATAGGAAGGGCTTTCCTTGTGTAATGAAATTAAGTTGAAGTAGCAAATTAAGCGACATCGCTTATATGAGAGAAAGCAACTAGGAAAATTTTGCGAACAATTCGCATTCGATATTCCTAAGCAAACATCTAAAGAAAAGGAATATACTCCTAAAAAGAAAAAAAATTCCAAAATGGATTATGAAAAATGGAAGAAAAAGAGAATTGAAAAGAAGCTTAGAAGAGCCGAGGTATGAAAAGGGGCCTCTTCTAAGAGGAGGAAAAAGTATTGACTGAATTATAACAAGTCAGATACTTGTCACAAATGTGGGAAATTTGGCCATTATACCAAAGATTGTCGAGTTAAGGAAAAAATTAAAAGCCTTGACATAGAAGATAACATAATGGATTCTCTTTATAAAATCATGCTCAATTATGATTCAGACAGATCATAGTCAGAAAGTAGCAACAGCGGATCCTAAACAAGTGAAGCTCTTAAAGTTCTTCAACAAGAAGATTATATGACTTCTGAAGATGAATGTTCACCTAGCCAACAAGGAATGGCATGTGAAAAGTATGATGATGAAGATGATTTATATAAGATCTATTCTCAATTTAAAGAATTGAGTATAAATGTAATTGATAATGACAAGGTATTGGAGCTCTTGCAAAGTATTAAAGATCCGAAAATAAGAGCTCAAATTACTGATACAATCAGTAATACTTCTACTAGTAAAGACAAGGATCATATTCCTGAGGAAATCCCTACTAAAGAAGGTTCATATACCGTGGCAGAGGTTAAAAATCTCTTACTTGAAAGGAGAAAATTAATAAGTTCTCGTACGACTATCACTGATTTAAAAAAGGAGATTGATCATCTCAAAGAGGATATTGTTAAGCTAAAATAAAAAAATGTGGTTATTGAGGTTAGACTAGATTCTATCCAAACCCGTCAGGATTTAGAAAATGTTTCTGAATCATCGTCCTCTATTGAAGGATAAAATAATAGTCTTGATTTTATGAAAAAATTTTGTTTAAAAAATAATATATTAGACTTTTTATAAAGTCTTAAAGCTTTTACTTCACAAAAGTTTTATACTAAAATTACTCTTCTAATAGACTATAATTATAAAAAGAAATTTATTGCTCTTATTGATAGTGCAGCTGATTTAAATTGTATTCAAGAAGGACTTGTAACTTCAAGATATTTTCTAAAAACTACTCATAGTCTTCGTTCTGCTAATGGTAGCAAAATGAATATTGAATTTAAATTACCTAAAGCTTTTATTTGTAAAGGAAAAAATTGTGTTCCTCAAAGCTTTGTTTTAGTAAAAAACATCACCAATCAAATTATTTTGGGTGTCCCTTTTATAAATGATATTTTCCCACTTACTTATTGGGATAATAATAAAATTATTGGTAATTGGAACAATAAATCTTTTATACTTGAATTTGTAACTAAACCATTTACTAGAATGATAAATGATTTAACTGAAATATTAATTTTAAAAAATAATCAAGTTAATTTTGTAAAACAAGAAATTAGTAGTATTGAAGTTGATCATATTCTACAAAATCCAAAATTATAGGAAAAGATTGCTATCTTATCTAATCAGTTCTCTCTTGATATTTGCGGAGTTCACCCTACTGCTTTTTGGAGCAGGAAAAAGCATGTAGTCAGTTTTCCTTATGAGGATGACTTTGATAAAAATAATATCCCAACCAAGGCAAGGCCTTGTCAGAAGAACTCAGAATATTTAGAGTTATGCAAAAAGGAAACAAGTTCTTTATTACAAAAGGGCCTTATAAGGCAGTCGAAGTCACCATGGTCGTGTACAACATTTTATGTTAATAAACATGCTGAGCAAGAAAGAGGAGCACCTCGTCTGGTAATAAATTATAAACCGCTTAATAAAGCATTGAGATGGATTAGGTATCACATTCCTAATAAAAAGGATTCATTAGATGGAGTTTACGATGCTATCATATTTTCTAAATATGATTTGAAATCAGGTTGTTGGAAGATTCAGATAGCCGAGTCGGATAGGTTCAAAACAACTTTTAATGTACCAATGGGGCAATTTGAATGGAATGTTATCCCTTTTGGTTTAAAAAACGGCCCTTCTATATTTCACAAAATAATGAATGATATATTCATTCCTTACAGTAATTTCATAATAGTCAATATAGATGATATTCTAGTATTTTCCAAAAATGTGGAAACTCATTTTAAACATCTTCAATTGTTTTAAAAAATAATTATACGAAATGTCTTGGTTATATCTCAACCAAAAATGGCTATGTTTAATACAAATGTCAAGTTTCTTGGTCATAATATTGGAAGAGGAAATATCAGTCCTATCAATAGAAGTGTAGAATTTGCTTCTAAATTTCCTAATGATATTACTAACAAGACTCAATTGCAGAGATTTTTTGGGTGTTTTAATTATGTTGCTACTTTTATAAAGGATTTAGCAAATGATACAGTTGTGTTATATGACAAGTTAAAAAATAATCCTAAGGCTTGGTCAAATGATCATATTGAAGCAGTCAAAAGGATTAAAGAAAAGGTTAAAAACCTTCCTTGTTTAACTTTGGCCAATCCCAATTGGGCAAAAACGATAGAAACAGATGCTTCAGATATAGGATATGGGGGAGTATTAACTCAATATTGTCCTGATAAGAAATGTCATTATATCATTCAATTTTATTCTATCAAATGAAATACAGCCCAGAAAAATTATGCCACTATAGCCAAAGAAATATTGGCTATTGTAAAATGTGTACTAAAATTTCAAGGTGATCTATAATCAAAAGCTTTTAATAAAATCTTATTGCCAAGCTGCTAAGTTTATGTTTAACAAGGATTGTAAACATGATGTTTCTAAACAAATGTTTGCAAGATGGCAAGCTTTATTAGCCCCCTTTGATTTTGAGATACAATATAAAAACGGTGAAGATAATAGTCTTCTGGATTTTCTTACTAGAGAATATTTGAACTCATAATTATTTATTATGTCTCTTTTCAGCATGAGAACAGCATGATCGCCCCCTAGGAGGGGACGAGGACGAGGCACAGCCCGAGGAGATCATATCCTAGTCCAACATGGAAATAAGCAGTTGACAACCGCTAATATTAGTGGTGGATCAACAAATGGAGCTGGTGGTGTTTATATTAACCACCCGGTGTACAAAGAATTCATGGATTTTATAAAATCCAAAAAAAAAGTGGATAATAATACACCAACATATTCCGCTATTCTTACAGATGAAGAAAATACGGAAATATTTCACTTAAATAATAAAAAGGAAGTTATACTTCTGTTAGAAAACAGTGACCTAAGATGGAAAGATGAACCATGGTAGGTAATGTCCAGATATCTGGATACAGTAAGTTATACTACTACTGTTTACAAATATACGATGCATTATGAGATAATACTATCAGCTATAGGGTCATGTGAATTTCAAAAATTTTACCCAGCCAATACAAAAAAAGTTTATAACTTCTCTAAGATCATAATATAAAAGGTCTTAGCACCAGAAGAATGGGGTTTAAGCCCTTTGAAAGAAATGGATTATATCCACCCAGAACACAAAGTCGCAGTAAAATATAATTATTGGGACTATATTGATGGCTTTAATAAAGCACTATTATATGAAAATGCTAATAAGAAGCATTCATGGTTTATCAAGATATGTTCTAATATATATGAGAGGAACATTCCTCACTGGTTTAGTCGATGGTAGACTTTATATGGTCCTTCAGTGAAGATATTACCGGAATCATATAAAATATTATATTTGGAATGGGTAGACATCTCCCCGAAAACATAAATTTACAAGATAATAATATATTCTTTGAAGGAATGTCACTATTGTATTTCTTCATCGAATTCTCTATCCCATGGATCTTGAAATGGTCAATAGAAGTTAATACTACTTCTGACAGGTTCCCCTGTTTGCGAAGAACTTTTTATACAAAATTCTGGAGCAGATTATTACAAAAGAACTAGGAACGACACATGCATGGTCAAGAAATTCTCAATTTAATAAATGTAAAAATTAGCAGTTATTATAATATGGCTACATCAGAATCACCAGTGGTAATGGATGATTTCAGTCCATGTAACATAGTTACCAGAAAACTTCAAATGAAGAAGGGATTGATTTCTAAATCAGAAGCTATAGCAATATATATGGAAGAAGTTAAGAAAGATTTAATGAAAAATCTTGATATTGAAATAAAAGATGATATCTCTATTGCATCAGCCAGTCATACCAATGAAGAAGATGATAATTGTATAGCTAGAAAATGACAAGATGTTGATAGCTATGAAAAGATTGATATCGAGACTCTATTATAGAATTATCAACGACAGAAAGAAGAATCTTCTAGCACCAGCACAGCTGTCAAAGGAAAGAATAAGGAATGAAGACTCCACAGATAAAGTGATAAAATGCTTTCATAAATTTGTCGGCCACAGATAATAAGGCCAGATACTTTTATAAAAGAAGAAATAATGCAAGGCCATCCATGATAGAATGTCAGCCTTATCTTTAAGTTAGTGGCCATAATAGAAGTGTGGGCCAAAAATATTTTGTATTTTTCTTTTTGGTAAGATTCCCTTTAGTACTATAAAAGGGGATGAGGTTTTTTTAGTTGAGGCAGGTTTGGAGAACCCCCCCTCTCTCTCTATTGTACTTTGAATAATTTTCTTTGTAATATTTCCTAAGTTTAAATTAAAGGTTTGTAATTTGGTTGATCTGCTGGGAGTTCGTCATAAGGTACTTTTCTAATTATTTCTTATTTATTTCTTTTTAGATATTAATAATCCACATGACGGGCTAAATTGTTTTTGTTGAGCTGTAGCATACTAAGTTACTATAATAATTGGTGTATGTTACTATCATGAATATAGTTTGAACAATCAGATTTAGGTCACATATAGATTACCCAGGCATAGTTATGAAAGATCGTTGAATTGATCTGTTGGATTACCCATATGAAGGGCGGACCCAGATGGACCCGGATAGTAAGGATTCTCATATACATTAGCCAGGATTAATCCATGTTCGTAAAAGTTCCTTATAGTCTGATTTGACGATCCGTTTTCACTTTGGTATGACATTAACATGTTGTGTAGTAACTAAAGCAGTATCATTTTCAAATAATTTTGAAAAAGCGCTAAAATTAACGATTTTATCATTTTTATTAATCTGAAAAGATTGCAAAGGAGGGAAAACATATTTAGTACTTTCTCCATTACTTAAAACAAAATCTCTTCCTAGCATAGTGATATAGTTATGAACATGTTTACACATAAACCATGGTACAAAAGGAACTAATTTATTAATTTTTGAATCAACAAGATCTTTATAAAATTCCTTTCGAAAATTAAACTATTCTTCTTTATTAAAATTCTTGAAGAATCATCTTCTTAAAAGTTTCCATTTTTTTCGCTGAAAATCTTTAGCGATTCTGGCCCTTGCCGGTGAACCCGGACTAAAATCAATTTGTTTGTCAGACATCATAAAACAAATATCAAGTAGTCAATCCATCAAGAAAATTCATTTCAAATTCAGTTATACCTAAATCCGATCTAGGTCTGGGAACAGGTCTAGCAAAATTATCATTTAAGTCAAATAATTATGCCAATATTTATATGAGTATTTTGGGTGATCATATCATTTATTTACATGATAAAGTCGGCAAAATTATCTCTTTATTGCTTACCAAAAATAAGGGTAAAGAGAAGATAGCTCATAGCAGTTTGCAGCCTCCACCAGAAATTGATGATTTCAAGATCAAGGATTATTCAGATCTCGAGAATTTCTTAGAAAAGAAATTCAAAGGTGGTGGAGTATAGCCTATTAATGCTTAGAATTTCTTAGACGGAGAACCTAGTCATATTAATAATTTTTCTAATGATACTAATAAAATCTCAAAAAAAATATGTGAGAAAATCAGTCTAAAGGATGTACTACTATCCTAGGCCCACTCCACACGATGTATTGTTGGAAGAACATGAACACATTATAACTAATAGTTATAGTGGTTAAGAAATCTATGAGTGGAACATTGATGGTTATCCTATGAGTTCTTTTTAACAAAAGGGTCTTATAAGGCAGTCCAAATCACCATGGCCGTGTACAACATTTTATGTTAATAAACATGCTGAGCAAGAAAGAGGAGCACCTCGTCTGGTAATAAATTATAAATTGCTTAATAAAGTGTTGAGATGGATCAGGTATCCCATTCGTAATAAAAAGGATTTATTAGATAGAGTTTATGATGCTATCATATTTACTAAATTTTATTTGAAATCAGGTTATTGTTAGATTCAGATAGCCGAGTCGGATAGGTTCAAAACAACTTTTAATGTACCAATGGGGCAATTTGAATGGAATGTTATGCCTTTTGGTTTAAAAAACGCCCCTTCTATATTTCACAAAATAATGAATGATATATTCATTCCTTACAGTAATTTCATAATAGTCTATATATATGATATTCTAGTATTTTCTAAAAATGTAGAAACTCATTTTAAACATCTTCAATTGTTTAAAAAAATAATTATACGAAATGGCTTGGTTATATCTCAACCAAAAATGGCTATGTTTAATACAAATGTCAAGTTTCTTGGTCATAATATTGGAAGAGGAAATATCAGTCCTATCAATAGAAGTGTAGAATTTGCTTTTAAATTTCCTAATGATATTACTAACAAGACTCAGTTGGAGAGATTTCTTGGGAGTCTTAATTATGTTGCTCCTTTTATAAAGGATTTAGCAAAAGATACAACTGTGTTATATGACAAGTTAAAAAATAATCCTAAAGATTGGTCAAATGATCATATTGAAGCAGTCAAAAGGATTAAAGAAAAGGTTAAAAACCTTCCTTGTTTAACTTTGGCCAATCCCAATTGGGCAAAAACGATAGAAACAGATGCTTCAGATATAGGATATGGGGGAGTATTAACTCAATATTGTCCTGATAAGAAATGTCATTATATCATTCAATTTTATTCTATCAAATGGAATACAGCCCAGAAAAATTATTCCACTATAGCCAAAGAAATATTAGCTATTGTAAAATGTGTGCTTAAATTTCAAGGTGATCTTTATAATCAAAAGTATTTAATAAAATTTGATTGGCAAGCTGCTAAGTTTATGTTTAACAAGGATTGTAAACATGATGTTTCTAAACAAATGTTTGCAAGATGTCAAGCTTTATTAGCCCCTTTTGATTTTGAGATACAATATAAAAATGGTGAAGATAATAGTCTTCTGTCTTTTCTTACTAGAGAATATTTGAACTCATGATTATTAATTATGTCTCTTATCAGGATTAGACTAGCATGGCCGCCCCCTAGGAGCGGACGAGGACGAGGGGCAGCCCGATGAAGACATATCCTAGTCCAACATGGAAATAAGCAGTTGATAACCGCAAATATTAGTGCTGGATCAACAAGTGGAGCCAGTGGTGTTGATATGTCACCCGATGTACAAAGAATTCATGGATTTTATAAAATCCAAAAAAGAAGTGGATAATAATACACCAACATATTCCGCTATTCTTACAGATGAAGAAAATACGGAAGTATTTGATTTAAATGATAAAAAGGAAGTTATACTTTTGTTGGAAAAAAATGACCTCGGATGGAAAGATGAACCTTGGCAGGTAATGTCCAAATATATGGATACATTAAGTTATACTACTAGTGCTTACAAATACAGGATGCATTATGAGATAATACTCTTAGCTACGGGGTCATGTGAATTTCAACATTTTTATCCAGCCAATACAAAGAAAGTTTATGAGAAAGCTTTTATTTGTATAGGGACAAATTGTGTTCCTCAAAGCTTTGTTTTAGTAAAAAACATCACCAATCAAATTATTTTGGGTGTCCCTTTTATAAATGATATTTTCCCACTTACTTATTGGGATAATAATAAAATTATTGGTAATTGGAACAATAAACCTTTTATACTTGAATTTGTATCTAAACTATTTACTAGAATGATAAATGATTTAACTGAAAAATTAATTTCAAAAAATAATCAAGTTAATTTTATGAAACAAGAAATTAGTAGTATTGAAGTTGATCGTATTCTACAAAATCCTAAATTATAGGAAAAGATTACTATCTTATCTAATCAGTTCTCTCTTGATATTTGCGGAGATCACCCTAATGCTTTTTGGAGCAGGAAAAAACATGTAGTCAGTCTTCCTTATGAGGATGACTTTGATGAGAATAATATTCCAAACAAGGCAAGGCCTTGTCAGATTAACTCAGAATATTTAGAGTTATGCAAAAAGGAAACAAGTTCTTTATTACAAAAGGGCCTTATAAGGCAGTCGAAGTCACCATGGTCGTGTACAACATTTTATGTTAATAAACATGCTGAGCAAGAAAGAGGAGCACCTCGTCTGGTAATAAATTATAAACCGCTTAATAAAGTGTTTATATGGATTTTAGTCCAGGCTCACTTGCAAGAAAGTATATTCAAAACGAATTTGCAAGTGATAAATGAAGCTAGTTTAAAACTTGGTTTTTTGACACTTACAGCACTGAAGATCTGCATAATATTTCACATGAATTTTATGAAAGTTGTGCTTTGCATAATCATATTATGTCCTTCGTACCTTGGTTTATAACCACTTATTTACCTTTATTCATCAAAGTACTTGAACGTTCTTATAAAGATGAATCAGGTAATATTATTAAAGAACATATCACCTCTACATTTACAAGCATCGATAGTTGTTGATTGAGTATTACCAGAAGTTTCAGGTTTATCAGTTTCAGATCCTGATTCAGAATAATCGTCATCATAATCGGACTCAGAACCAGAGGTGTGTAATAAACTATAGACCTTATCGTGCATATCTTCCTCTAACTCTAGAGTTTTAAGCTCATACAAGCCCTTAGCATATCATGACAGAATAACATAGCGGAAAATGTGGAAAATTTAAAACTTTCTTTACAATCGAAATCGTATATAAAATGAGAGAGAGTCTATACACTATATCTCAAACCATCTATAACATTTGAATAGAAAACTCTTTGAATATAATCTTAGGGACACGGCCCTTAGAAAAGGTCTACAACATAAGAAAAGACATAAAGGACATATGGTCAAGACCTCGAATACAATGAGGACTCACCAATCTTCTTCTTCTTGATCTACTAAGGTCCTAGCCACGAGAATGGAATCCAATATCTCCAAAGCCTACACTTATAGAAAATGTAGAAATATGGGGTTAGCGTAAAAAGTACTAAGTATGGAAGTAATGCATAAAAATCCTTAAACATGCATAAAAGGGACATTTTATTTGAAACCATGCTATATGCCACTTTGAACATCATCTTTGATATAGTTGGAGAATGTACCTCATAAGACACCTTATGTACAATTCATTATAACATAAAGGATATCATCATTTTAACAAGCATAGTCTCCAACATAAACATTATATATATACCAATCTTCACAAGACATAGTTCATATACATAGCCAAACCAACACGTAAGCAACCCAAAGCCACACTAGTGCAATGCAAAGGCAAGGTCCCATAACCCTACCAAATGCTAAGTATTACATTTAAGCCTCCAACAACATACATATATTACCTTGCTTATTCATAACCAACATACATAAGTAACGAGTCATTCCTGTTCATAACTTGTAACAAGTGAAGTCAACCTTAACATTCATACATACTTTTCATACATAATTCATAAGTCTTTATAACATAAGAGAACTCACACAATAACCTCTTCATAAGTCTACTTGTGCAATGTATAAGTGAAGTCCCATACCCCACTCACACTATGTAAAGCTCATGAAGAAGTCATATGTATAGTTCATGTTCATAATTCATATAGAGCATACATTCAAATCATAATCATAATATCATAAAAGAGACATACCATGCCCACTCTCAAAGCCTACTTGTGCAATGCACGAATGAAGTCCCATACCCCCATTCATACTAAGTAGAATCTCTTGAGGAACCATAGAACATGCTCATGTGCTTAGCATAATTCATATTCTTATCATTTAGGGAGATTTAACCTTAACCAACATAGACCATGTGAGCTACATGGAATCCGGTGTTCTACCCCCACACCAAAAAGAGGTGTCCTACTTGCCTAAGGTAGGACGTACATAATAGCTTTTAGGTGGATCCACTAGCTATATAACTATGTGGGCACATAGTTATGGGATAAAGAAATTGCTACTAAAAACCCGGACTACTAGCGTAAAAGGTTTCCATCTCATGAGATAACATACATTGGGAAGCGGGACTTGCTAAACATAAAAGCCTCTATTTCATTTACATATCCACTCGGTGCTAATCAACAATCCCTTTAAAGTTCATATTATGTCTTTACTTAAGTTCATATTTATGAAAGAATGCACTAGGCACTCAAACCAACATAACATCACAATAGCTCATAGATTCATTAAGTGAGAATGTCCTTTCATTTTAGAATCATCAACATGTGAGTAAACCTTTCACATCGTATTCATAGTGTGTTCATGAGAATAGCACTTCAATCAACACAACAACATAATCATAGTCCTAAACAATTCATACATAATCATGTGTAAGGGTAAGGGGAGAATGACCTTTCAACAATTACCACAAGTACAAAATAGTCATAGGATCTTCACTTTCTAAGTGAATCATAAGCAGCACCTTAGTCACATCTTAATAATATTCATGTATGTGTGTGTGTGATTGTCCTTCCAATGACACAACAACAACATTATCATAGTAGACACTTTATCCTCAAAGTATTCATAAGACATGTACATAATATCATAATCATACATACACCTAATATCTTGCATTCAAGGGTCATGTTAAGTTAACATATCTAGGATTCATCACATGAGATTTAGTTATAGTCATAACTCAAGAACAATATTTATTCCATGCATAGACTCATATACTCATATTAGAGGTCATGTATGTGAAGTCCTTTCACAACAAAGCCATATACAATTTAACATACGTAATGGCTTCCTTCTATAAGCTAATCATTCTTAGATTATTCATATTAGCTTTTACCCTTAAAGCCTTAGTAGTCATCTTCATACTACAAGCCTTACTCTCAAGCAATGCCTCACAGGATCATCGTTTATACCAAACTCTTTAGGTAACGTAACCACATTCCTCATTCTTGATCAATTATAGTCATATAGGAACATATAAACTCAATCGCAATACCACACACCCATTATCCATCATATAAGTCATAATCAAGTCAAGTCATGTATTGAAGCTTTACCCTTAAGAGATTCATGTCTAGGTGATCTAATCTAAAGGCAATTCAACAAGAAGTTCATCATTCTTAGGAGGTCACACCTAAACCCACAATTTGCCTCTTTCATGACATAGCCCTAGGCCTCATAAATTCATCTTAGAATCTTAGGTTAATAGAGTATACATTAAGAATGATACTGAAATCATGCAATTACATCATAATCAACTTACATCCAATCAATTGGACCAACTTGCAACAACATCCATAATGTAGAGAAGAATCATTTCTAGGATTGGGGGAACTCATGGATTCTTGGAGGATTCAAGTTAAAATAATATAAAATCAGTCTTACATACATAGACAAACATAATTCAACGTTTAAAAGCAACATTGAAAGGAATCCTTTGGGTTGAGTTGAAACCCTAGCTATTTGGGTTTTCTAGAATTGAGATAAAAAGCTTTTGAAAGGGCTCCTTGGGTGATAGCTACCCAAGGATGAAAACTTCCATACCTTAGGTGTAGAATCTTACCAAATTCGTAGTGAATAGCTCCCTTCCTTAAGCTTTCCTTGATCTCTTTCTTTGTTCTTCAATGGAGGTTTCTAGAGAGAAGATATTTGGGACGAATGAACTCTTCTTGGGTTTTCTTTAAACGTGACTTCATAGAAGGAATTTCAAGTCTAAAAAGATTATATACATGCTAGGAAAGGAATAAAATAATGTGGACTCAACTTTGGAAAAGAACTAAGGACCCCCAAAGTTTAACTTAAAATTAACAACCCTTCACGACTTACCTCGCCCTTTGCACCATTTGGCTCGCCAAGGGCACTAGGCGACTCACCAAGTGGACCTTTGGCTCGCCCAATTTTCCTGTCTGCTCCCTAAATGGGTAGCTCATTAGGCAATGTAGAGGACCATTGGGCGATTCGCCAACCTAGTAGGTGTGCCCTGACCTAGCTCGCCTAAATTTCCAGTAGCTAGGTCATGGGGAGAGCCCACTAGGCGATCCCAATGGCACAAGTGCGACTCGCCAAGCCTTTTGGGCGATCAAGCACCCCCATCACCAACTTTGTCAATGAAAGAACAAGGTCTCCTTCAATCTATCTTTCTAACTTAGGCCCTTGCTTGAACCCTAGGCTTCTTCTTTACTCATTTAAGTTCTAATACAGCCTAGACATCAACTTAAAGTCACACTAACCCAACGTTAAGGCTCTAGTTCAACCTATCATTTTCTGGGTCATTACATTTTCTCCCCCTTAGGAACATTCGTCCTCGAATGACACTTTTAAACACTTTAAGGAAAGACGACTCAAGACTAACAGCCCACCATGCATGACACATAACAAAAATGCACAATTTATTGGAGGAAACATCAACTCCATCTCAAGACATAAACAATGCATTCACAAGGAAGTAGGAACTACATCCCCAATCCAATATGCAAAAAATTTATCATTTCATATATTTTTAGGAGGAACTACCTTCTCCAACTCAACCAAGCTCAACACTAAAATATGGAGCCAACATGTCATTTCATCCAAACATAACTAAGCATGTTCATCAATTAACCTCATGAAGCCAAATATGCAACCATCGTACTACAATGCAATTCAACATGAGGGACATATAAATAATGAAAAACTCAATATATTCTAAACATGAATTCTCACAAGAACATGCACAACATGAGCAAATCATGAATAAAACTTATAGCATGACTTCCAAAACATAATACAAGCCCAAAAAGGAACTTTTTCGTCTCAAGCTAGAATAGGAATAGAAGAAAAAGGATGAGGATATCGGGACTCTTGATCCATCTTGCTATCTAAGCCCATCATCTCCCCTTTGGGAGTAAGCCCCTTACTAAGACCTCAAATACTACTCCCTTCAAACAATCCCGAATACACTAAGGACAACATAAAAGTTCATCCTGTCCAATTCATCAAGTCACAAAAGACAAGTACTACCGGAATAGAATTAAGCATGGAACACATACCGGGGGTAGCATTAGGAGGACACTCTTGTTCACCTCTAGCTTGAAGTGCATCAGACCTAATTTTCTTCATTTCTCTTCCCCTAGCCTTAAGTACCGGACAATCTCTTATTTTGTGGCCACTTCCACCACAACCATAACAACCCTTTGTGCCGGCTAGACACCTACCATCATGACTTTTTCCACACTTAGCACAAGTAGGCTTAATGACACAAGATCCACTACCACTCACTCCTTGAGATTTTGGGGTAGACACCCTCTTTTGGTTGGTCATAGGGGGGATCTTGGAAGAGCTTTGACCACAAGATCTTTCTTGAGAGGAATTATCATCACCTAATCTATACCTCTTTGTTCCTCTTGACCAATCTTCAAGTTTCTCCCTTTCAAAACATCGAGCATGGATCACAAGACAATCAATATCCATATCACTCCTAAGCATAACCATAATACATTCTTTTGCTATTAAGTTGGATACCCCCGACACAAACTTACTCATCTTCATCCTAGGGTTGGCCACTATGGATTGAGCATACCTAGAGAATTTAGTGAACACCCGAGCGTACTCTTTAACACTCAGCCTACCTTGGCGGAGGTTAATAAACTCAAGTATCTTAGCCTCTCTCATTTCTCAAGGGCAAAACCTATCAATGAACCCATTCTTAAACCTTTCCCATTATGGGGCCCGCTTTTACCGGCCTTGCTCATTTCCATTGACTAAACCACATTAGAGCAACATCCTTCAATTGATAAGCGGCCCATTATTCCTTCTCTATCGGAGTTACACTTGCAAGGTGCAATACCCTACATATCTCCTCTATAAACTCTAGAGGATCTTCCTCTATCTTTGACCTATAGAATTCCAGAATCTTTATCCCGACTTGAGTGAACAATAGAAAATGATACCTAATCTTCTCATTAGACACATACTACCATATAGGGACAATAGGATATTGGAGAGGAACCTTTTGCTCCACTTTGTCTTCATCATTCCTTTCAACATGAGCCCTTGAAGTAGTCATAACCTGAAAACCAATAGGGCACACATGAGGAGAGACACCTAATAAAACTAAACTCTAGGACACGACTTAGAAAATGAAGAAGTGAAGTTATCATAACATCTGATAGCCTCCTATTCAAAAAATGTAGTGTGCTTCACATTTATGAACAAGACTCTACTAGATGTGGTTTGAGAAATCCTAAAGTTATCCCAAAACCTTATGCTCTGATACCAAGTTTGTCACGACCCAGGGGTACCCCCTAGACGTAACATGGCATACTTGAACCCGGAGGGTTCTCATACAAGCCCTTAGCATATCATGACATAAGAACATAGGGGAAAATCCAGAAAATTTAAAACTTTCTTTACAATCGAAGTCGTATATAAAATGAGAGAGAGTCTATACACTATGTCTCAAACCATCTATAACATTTGAATAGAAAATCTTTGAATATAATCTTAGGGACACAACGCTTACAAAATGTCTACAACATAAGGAAATACATAAAGGACATATAATCAAGCCCTCGAATACAATGAGGACTCACCAATCTTCTTCTGAGCTACTAAGGTCCTAGCCATGAGGATGTAATCTAATATCTCCAAAGACTACACTTACAAAAAATGTAGAAATATGGGGTTAGCACAAAAAGTACTAAGTATGAAAGCCATGCATAAAAATCCTTAAAACATGCATAAAAGGGACATTTTATATGAAACCATGCTATATGCCACCTTTGAACATCATCTTTGATATAGTTGGAGTATGTAGCTCATAGGACAACTTATGTACAATTCATTATAGCATAAAGGATATCATCATTTTAACAAGCATAGTCTCCAACATAAACATAATACATATACCAATCTTTACAAGACATAGTTCATACACATAGTCAAACAAACGCGTAAGCAACCCAAAGCCACACTAGTGCAACGCAAAGGCAAGGTCCAATAACCCTACCAAATGCTAAGTATCACATTTAGTCCTCCAACAACATACATATCTTACCTTGCGTTATTCATAACCAACATACATAAGTAAGGAGTTATTTATGTTCATAACTTGTACCAAGTGAAGTCAACCTTAACATTCATACATACTTTTCATACATAATTCATATGTCTTCATAACATAAGAGAAGCCACACCATCACTCCTTCATAAGTCTACTTGTGCAATGTATAAGTGAAGTCACATACCCCCACTCACACTAAGTAAAGCCCATTAAGAAGTCATAAGTATAGTTCATGTTAATAATTCATATAAAACATACATTCAACTCATAATCATCATATCATAAAAGAGACATACCATGCCAACTCTAAAAGCCTACTTGTGCAATGCATGAATGAAGTCCCATACCCCCATTCGTACTAAGTAGAACCTCTTGAGGAACCATAGAACATGCTCATGTTCATATCATAATTCATATTCTTATCAGTTAGGGAGATTTAACCTTAACCGACATAGACCATGTGAGCTACATAGAATCCGGTGTTCTACCCCCACACCGAAAAGCGGTGTCCTACTTGCGTAAGGTATAACATACATAATAGCTTTTAGATGGATCCACTAGCTATATACCTATGTGGGCATATAATTATGGGATAAGGAGATTTCTACTGGAAACCCGGACTACTAGCGTAAAAGCTTTCCATCTCATGAGATAACATACATTAGGAAGCCGAACTTGGTAAACGTAAAAGCCTCCATCTCATTTACATATCCACTCGGTGCTAAGCATAATTCCCTTTATAGATTATATGAAGTCTTTACTTAAGTTTATATTTATGAAAGAATGCACTAGGTACTCAAACATACATAACATCACAATAGCTCATAGATTCATTAGCTGAGAATGTCCTTTCATTTTAGAATCATCAACATGTGAGTAAACCTTTCACATCATATTCATAGTGTGTTCATGAAAATATCACTTCAATCAACACAATAACATAATCATAGTCCTAGACAATTCATACATAATCATGTGTAAGGGTAAAGGGAGAATGACCTTTCAACAATTACCACAAGTACACAATAGTTATAGGATCTTCACTTTCTAAGTGAATCATAAGCAACACCTTAGTCACATCTTAATAATATTCATGCATGTGTGTGTGTGATTGTCCTTCCAATGACACAACGTCAACATTATCATAATAGACACTTTATCCTCAAAGTATTCATAAGACATGTACATAATATCATAATCATACATACACCTAATATCTTGCATTCAAGGGTCATTTTAAGTCAACATATGTAGCATTCATCACATGAGACATAGTTATAGTCATAACTCAAGAACAACATTCATTCCATGCATGGACTCATATACTCATATTATAGGTCATGTAGGTAAAGTCCTTTCACAACAATGCCATTTACAATTTAACATACATAATGGCTTCGTTCTATAAGCCTTATCATTCTTAACTTATTAATATTAGCTTTTACCCTTAAAGCCTTAAGAGTAATCTTCATACTACAAGCCTTACTCTCAAGCAATGCCTCACATGATCATCGTTTATACCTAACTCTTTAGGTAACCTAACCACATGCCTCATTATTGATCAATTATAGTCATATAGGAACATATGAACTCAATCTCAATACCACACAACCATGATCCATCATATAAGTCATAATCAAGTCAATTCATGTCTTGAAGCTTTACCTTTAAGAAATTCATGTCTAGGTGATCTAATCTAAGTCAATTCAACAACAAGTTCACCATTCTTAGAAAGTCACACCTAAACCCACAATTTGGATCTTTCATGACATAACCCTAGGCCTTATCAATTCACCTTAGAATCTTAGGTTAATCAAGTATACATATAGAATTATACTTAAACCATGCAATTACATCATAATCAACTTACATCCAATCAATTGGACCAACTTGCAACAACATCCATAATGTAGAGAAGAATCATAGCTAGGATTGGGGGAACTCACTGATTGTTGGACGATTCAAGTTAAAATAATAGAAAATCAGTCTTACATACATAGAAAAACATAATTCAACCTTTAAAATCAACATTGAAAGCAATCTATGGGGTTAGGTTGAAACCCTAGCTTTTTGGGTTTTCTATAATTGAGATAAATAGCTTTTGAAAGGGCTCCTTGGGTGACAGCTATCCAAGGATGAAAAATTCCATTCCTTAGGTGTAGGATCCTACCAAATTCGTATTGAATAGCTCCCTTTTTCAAGCTTTCCTTGATCTCTTACTTTGTTCTTCAATGGAGGTTTCTAGAGAGAAGAAATTTGAGAGGGATGAACTCTTCTTGGGTTTTCTTTAAAAGTGACTTCATTGAAGGAATTTTAAGTCTAAAAAGGTTATATACATGCTAGGAAAGGAATAAAATAATGTGGACTCAACTATGGAAAAGAACTAAGGACCCACAAAGTTTCGACTTAAAATTAATAACCCTTCACGACTTACCTCGCCTTTGCACCACTTGGCACGCCAAGGGTACTCGATCACTCGCCAAGTGGACCATTGGCTTGCCCAATTTTCTAGTGTGCTCCCTAAATGAGCAGCTCATTAGGCGATGTAGAGGACCATTGGACGTGCCCCAACCTAGCTCACCTAAATTACCAGCAGCAAGGTCATGGGGAGAGCCCACTAGGCGATCACAATTGCACAAGGGCGACTCGCCAAGCCTTTTTGGCGATCAAGCTGCCCCATTGCCAACTTGGTCCATTAAAGAACAAGGTCTCCTTCACTCTATCTTTCTAGCTTAGGCCCTTGCTTGAACCCTAGGCTTCTTCCTTACTCATTTTAGTTCTAAAACAACCTAGAATTCAATTTAAAGTCACACTAACCCAAACGTTAAGGCTCTAGTTCAATCTATCATTTTCCAGGTCATTACGAATTCCATCAGTTCTTGGATGGAGCTGATCACAGTGTTCTAAGTGAGATTTATTCCCCATCAAAGATGATGACTTTTAGGGATAGTATCCAAGGTTTCAAATGCTTCGAAGGTAAGCCAATCCATGAGACGTGGCTGAGGTTTAAGAAGTTGGTGCTGCAATTCCTAACTCATGGACTTCCTAATAACGTGTTGCTGCAATACCTCTATAGGAGTCGTGACTCAGTGAACAAAGGAGTTGCTGATCAATTTTTTCCCGGTGGTATAAACCAACAACCCTATGAAGTAGCATCCCAACTCCTTGATTGCATAACAAAGATCAAAAGAGCATGGTATACTCGTGAGGACCAAGTCTCTCCTATCAAATTTAGAATGTCAAAGGAGTAGATCAAGAAGGATCAAGAGAGAGACCAAAACATAGGAAAAAATGATGACCCAGCTGGATATCTTGGCTAAGAATGGCATGGGTGTGGGTTCAAAAAGTGTTAATGTTGTCGGTGTTGGTGGAGTACACCTCGATAAAGTACAATTGGAAGCATTGTACAATGAGAAAGTGAACTTCCTAGCCAATCAAGGAGGAGGTTATCGTGCAAACTATCCAAGACCGTGTGGAAATAAGGGTTGCAATAGATCATGGCTTGAGAGACCGTGATAGAGATTGGTGTAATCGCAACACCACTTGGAAGGAAAGAGAAGGGGAGAAGGATATCTATGTTCCTCCCCATGAGCATCAAAAGCCCAAGGAATCTGAGAGTGGTCATACAGAAGACATGCTCTCATGCATTCTAAACAAGGTTGAAGGGTCTGACAAAGTGTTAAAAGAAATGAAAGAAGATGTCTCGACTCTCAATCAGATGGTAACCTCTCACTCAGTCTCTATTAAGCAGCTGGAGACCCAAATGGGTCAAATTTCCAAGATAACAAGGGTGTTGCCTAGTGACACAATGGCAAACCTCAAAAATGAAGCTTGAATGAGTACTTTCGTCGTGCCACGATGTTAAATAAGGCGCTTCTTCGGAGGCAACCCAAGTCTTTAATTCTTTAAGTTTGATTTTGAATAACGGGTGTTGATTGTGCAGGTTGAAAAGTAAAGTGTGTTGGAAAAGAAGTAGTTTGGCGACCTAAAAGTCTAGTGGGAGAATCATCGAAGAGGTCAGCAAACCCGACTTGGACCGCCGTTGGACCCACAAAACTTGAAATGGAAGTTTGTAAGACTCAACGGGCCAATTGCTTAATCGGCTACTCGCTGAACAAGTCGGCGAGCCCAATTTTGATTGTCATTTGAACCCCCAAATTGATTGGAGGTCCTTTAAAAATCGGCGAGGTAAATTAACACTCGGTGAATCACTGAGTGGTTCGGTGTACACAACTTACTCCACTGAAAGGGCCACGAGCTGAAACGTTTTAAAAGGCCAAACGGTTTAAAATTACAAAATCTTTCATATTCTCTCATTTCTAACCACGTGCACTCTCATCCGAACTTTAGATATTCCTTATTTTTGCTATTTCATTCACTTTTTATGTGTGATCTCGTGCTCGGAATTGGATTACTTTTCCGCCTAGCTTTTCAAATTCACAATTCGGCATACATGTTCATTTTCCGAACCCCATACTTTAGTTTAGTGCTTAAACTCAAATGCAATAGGTAAATGTGTGTTGATATGTGTTGGGTAATTGCTTAAATTGTGTTGTATGTGTCGGATTGTCCATATTGTGTTTGAACTTGTGCCAAAATGCTTAAAAATATGATTACCTTTGTTTTGTGCGATTAATTTTGTTCTAAATTGTTGGGTTGTGGTTATTTTGTGTTGGGTCTAGTTGGGTGAAGTTTGAATAACCTCAAATAGTGCTAAATGACATAATTTGCCCAATAATGGAGCGTTTGACGTCATTCTTAAGGGCAAAAGTCATCAAATGGCAAATATTGGCCAAATCAGGGGAAGTCTGAGTACCCCAAAGGCATGGGTCATATGGGTCTGGTACTAACTACATAGTGTATGTTTTTTATTTTGAATTAGGGGGCTGAAGGGTTGATATTGGGAAATCGGGTTAAAATTTTGCACGTTGGGCCATTTGGCGAGCTGCGTCAAGCTCGCCGAATGGTTCGGTGGATCGCCAACGTCGCCCTTTGATTGCCCATAATTTCTTGTTTTGGCTTAAATGATTTTTTAACTTTCGGCGGGAAGCCTAAGCTCGCCGAGTTCACTCGACAACTCATTGAAAGGTTCCTTTGATTGCCTTTTCTGTGCCTCTAACCCCTAAAATACATTTTAATATTCAGCGGGCTAGTCTAAGCTCACCGATTGGCGTCGGTGATTCGCCAAAGGGCCCTGACCATCACCTACATGCCTTAATTTTAGAAAATTTTCAAGCTGGTCCTTTCGGCGAGCCCGATCTGGCTCGCCTAAGCGACTCGCCGAATGGTTCGGCGAGTCTTACTGCAACTTGATTTTTGCAATTTTCTTGAATGATTTCTAACACTTTTTTATGTGTTTTGGAGATATGGCTAGAACCAATTTGGATGAATGTTGCATGACACCCAGAAAATGAGCATGGGGTATTGTGATAAATGAGGGAACAACTGCTTCCACCATAAAGAGCATGAAAGCACCTCTGAAGGGAGGCAAAGGCAAGGGCAAGGCGCTCGTAGTTGAGAGACCGGAGCACAACTCCGATAGTGATGGGGAGTCCTTTGATTCTTAGGCGTCATTCTCCGAGCTTGAGCATGGTCAATTACTACAGACTCGGCGAGCAGAGATTGGTGCAAAGACTCGTCAAGATTCATGTAGGATTCTAGAGTCTACCCCTCCTGCTGTAGATATATTGTCAGCTTTGGCACAAACGATGGTTCCAGCACCACCAGTTCAGGGGTCCTCCTTTCTGATTAGTCAAACGGTTAAAGGCCGAGGGATTGAGGACCATTCTAGAAGAAAAGAGGTTCTCCACAGATGTTATAGTGGACAGGTACCCAAATGTGTGGGACACTTTCCGATTCCGCAAGTTCGAGATCTTCACTAGGCCCTGTGGTCCATACATTCCTACATGTGTCCGGGAGTTTTATACGGCTTATAGTGACCTAGTACAAAAGGGAAAGAAGAAGGATAGGTCCCTCAGAATAGTAGAGTTTGTGATGGTCCGAGGGAGGATGGTGAGAGTCAATGATGATATCAATGATGTGTTTGATAGGGGTGTAGGTTTTGAGCACGAGTACCAGAGGAAATTACTTCACAGACTCTGGATGTCCTAAAGGGCGAGCTAGCTCCCTTCATTTGCGACACCACCCGGAGGTGGATTGAGGCCAGAGCACTTATCGAGAAGAAGGATGTAAACATAGCAGCTCGGTATTTGTTTGGGTTCATTTATAGCTCTATCATGTTGTCGCAGAACAAGTCAATTCTTCGCCACCCAAAGGCGACCTGTCTCGGATCTATCATAGTGACGAAGAGCCTGAACTTGGGGTTGATTATAGAGTAGGAGATGGCCATGAGGGCCAAAAAAGCCAGACGCCCCTTCCATTTCCAATACTCATTATAGAGTTATGTCATCGGGCTAGATTTCCTCGTGATGAGAAGAGGGATGTTGAGATTACACCCACATCCTCCACCGACATCCGGTGCATAGAGGACGAGTACACATGGAACAAGGCGAATAGTAGGAGAGTAACTCCCGTGTATATATCCCTGGAGGTTGATATTGATTCTTTACCTGTAGAGACAGCCTTGCCTACTCCGGCCTCTGGTTCTTCAGGTACATCTACTTCTGCTCCTACCCAGAACCCTAGTTTTTCTACTGCTTCCCAGCCCCATAGAGCTATTACTAGTACCACTCCATCCATGACTCTGATTACTCAAGCTATGCTCCTCAAGATGCGGAACCCAACCCATTTTACAGATGTGCGGGCTTCCCGGTTAGAGGCCAAGGTGCCCTAGATAATCGAGAGAGCTATTACTATTGCATTGACTCCTCTCAGGGATTCCATTGATACCATCTCAATGAGAGTTGAGGTTTGTGAGATAAGGCAGGGGGTCACCACTAAGGTTAGGGCTTTGAAAGCTGAGGTTTTCGAGCTGAGGAAGGATGTGGACCATCTGAAGTCCATAAACTTCACTTCACTATTTGAGTCAACAGAGGTCCCTGATATCCCGGGTGTAGATGTTTCGTCCTGTTCTGATATGCCTCTTGCTACCACTGGAGATGACATTATGGAGGATGTCGTTGTTGCTGAGTCAGAGGCTGAGACGGATGAGGAGCAACTCCATGTTCAAGAGGCGACCATTTACGATGACCTGCCTGATTTAGAGGAGGTGACTGTACAACTAGTCATTCAAACATCATTGAGAGATACCTCCATGGCAGGCTCTAGTGGAGCCACAGTTGATGAGATACCGGGCACTGATGCCCAGAAAAATGGAGTGACTGAGATGCAAACTTCACCCAGGCTTAGCCTAGCAGGATGAAATTTTTACCTCCCTCTCTGTTGTTTTATTGAATATTTTTGTTTAGTTGCATTTGATGACAAGAACTTTTCTTTTGTGGGTGGGATGAGGTATTTCCATAACTACCTCTTGTGATTATATTTTATTTGTGAACATTAGGTTTTGTTGATCTATACATTTGTTTTGATTGTGTTTTGATCTTAGTCTTGTGGATGCTTGAGCTTGTGACTCTTTGTTTTGAATGGAAATGGTTTCGAACAAATTTTAAAAATTTGTGCCACCTCTATTGTGTATGATTGTGGTTGTTCTTGTGCAAATTTGAGTATGAGTTATGATCAATACCGATGACTTGAATAGTGCTCTTAATTGAACGAAATGAATGTGCGGCTACGATGAGGCCAAATGAAGTTGTATAGACAACGTGTGAACTTTTAGCATCACGTTGTGACTAGCCGGTTATCAAATGAGTCTCTTGTGATGAACATTGCACACTAGCTAGAAAGTGTGGAGTCTTGTTTGATATTGGTGCCAATGCCTTGTGTGATGAGATTACCTTGAACATTGTGGGTGATGACACCTAGAATTTGTCCCGTTGGTCCGGTTGACTAAGTGATGCAAGCACTTGAAATGATCAGAGGCAACAATTTTGAAGAGTGAAACAATTTGGCAATATACCTCTTTTGTGGCCAACCTTGTGAGATGTGTGAACCTTGCTTGAACCCTCTTGAGCCTTATCCTTTTCTTGGAAGAAACTTGAACAATTGTGATCCATCTTTATCTACTTACCCATAACTTTCATGAAGTGTGGTTTGTTTGAATAGCCAACTTAGGCCAAAAGCCTATGTTGGGGGTGTGGTGAAAAGAGAAGAAAAATAAAAAAGTGTGAGAAATTCCCCCTTGAGCAATGGTTTAAGAAAAATAGAACCCCTCCATGTAAAAAAATAAGAGAAGAGAAAAGAATAAAGCAAAGAAAAAGAATGAAAAAGTTATGAAATAAAGTAGTGGAAGTAGCAAAAGAAATGGGGTAGTCGTTAGTGCATTTGAAGTTGAATAATGGGGGTGAATTATGAGCATTATCGAAATGGTAAATAAAAGGAAGAAAGTGATGTTCAGACCACACTTCATGAATGTGGCATCCATTGAGCTTAAATGACCATACATTTACACTCAGTCTCGTTACAAGCCTTGAAAAGACCTTAGTGATCTTAAGTGAGCTGAAACAAATGTTGTTTGGAAAATAAGGGCAAACCTCTGAATGAAGTCATGCATGTGTTCATCTTTGTGAGTGTGAGAGTCGTATGTGATTCCATAACTATAAATTGTTGAAGAACTTTGTGTGAATAGGGAATCATCTTTCTTATGAGGGCATTTGAGTACTTTTGTTGAGCTTGAACATGCACTTGAATCAAGTATTGTGAACTTGAGCATCTTTGATAATGGTGAGTTACAATTTGAATCTTTGAGTGCACAATTAATCATCGCATGAGTAAGTTGAACCTTGTTGTGTGCATACATGTTAGGTGTTATGCAGTACTATTTGAGACATCTTTTTTGAACTGCTGATCTTGAGTTTTTCTTGAGGACAAGCAAAAGTTTAAGTTGGGGGTGTTGATGAGTCTGAGATTTTGACTCATTTGGGGCCTTGTTTATATAGATTTAGTGTCCTCAAATGCTTAATTTGTGCCATAAATTGATGTTAAAGCATTGATTTTCAAGTATAATAATTAAGGAACAAAGCAAAGAAACTAAAAGGCAAAAAAGGGACTAAACAAACTGAAGAAATTAAGACAGTCAAGCCTGGTGATTGCAAAGAGCACTTGGCGAATCGCCAAGTGGCTATTTTGACTGCCTAAAGTTCCGGTATGCCAGCCCTGAGGGAAGAAACCAAGTCGGCGACAAAAATGGGCAATCAGCGAATGACCGAGTAGTTCTGCGATGCAAATAGAGATTGCCCAAAGTTACAGGACTTGAGGATGCTGAATGCCAAGTCAAAAAGGCGATTGAAGAGAACAATGGGTGGTTCGCTAAGTGGTTCAGCGAACACGACTTACTTTGCCTAATGGCCCTTCGTGGATTATTTTTTGGTGATTATAAATTAGATTTTGAAGAGTTAATTTAATATGTTGACATAAGGCTGAGTTAGTTTAGAATACTTCTCTCTTATGTTTTTCAGAGTTTCTTAGTTGCCTTGAAGGATTTTGGAGATTCAATTCGAAGATTTTGCAAGTGGGTTACTGATTTTCTTCGATTTCGAACAATGTAAAGGCTAAATTACTCTTACCCAGTTGATGGCTAATTGATTTATTAATTGTTTTTACTCTTTTATGATGTTTAGCTAAAACCCCAATTCTTGGGGTGTGATCATGTGATTATGGGTTGAATTAGTTTATGAGTATTGTTAATTACTAGTTTAAATGCTAAATTAAAGTGAGTTTAATCATTAATTGTGGTTCAATTTATGAATTGTAGTTACAAATGCAGTTATATTTTTGTGTTCTTATCTTGCTCGAGAGAGAGGTTTTAGAACTAAGATTATTGATTAATGATGTTTAGGTATTGGGTTGAGTTGGGTTTAGCTTGAGATTATGAATCATAAACCCTATCCTACCCATCTAGCTTGAAAGAGTGGATGAATTAAGGTGTGGGTTGTTCTTCATTGTCATGCTTGTTAATGTTCGAAAGAAATAACCTAATTCGGGATAGTTGTTCGAGAGAAAGCCATCTCCCTTATAGTGTAACCTACTCATTGATTTTTAGCTGTTTACTAGTAGTTTCAATTACCCATACAACAAAATTTTCCTATAATTGATCACATCCCAAGAATTCCTCTCCCTATTGTTATTTTAAATTGTTTGTGACTGCTTTGTAGTTGATAATTGCAAACCAAAAAACCTCCCATCTGACATTCGTGTCAACCCTTTTAATTTGTTTCATGTCTTTTTCGATAATCTCTATTCCTATAGCTGCTTACACCACATTTGTACTTCCTAATTGAATTTGAACACGTACCGCTCCCTGTGGGATTTGACCCCAACTCTTTGTAGGGTTTTATACTGACTAACGATCGTTTGCACTTAGAATTAGATGAAGTGTGCTTGAAACGTTAAACATAATGATACAAAATAAATCTATGCGATTTTATCTAACCGACAACCATCACTATGAGCTATGTGATTATATAGCGTCTAGCCCACGCTCCTAGAACTGTCATATACTTTGCCGGGGTATAGAACCTACTACTAAGTGGATCCACTAGTCTATGCTAAAAAGAATTAAGGAATCATCTAAATAGTATGACTTTTTCTACCCACGTTGGCTACATGGTTTATGGGGACTGTGAGTTGTATGAACTCTCCCCCATATAAGTGCTCAATACTACTCTCAAAATATACTAGCTCATATGTTTTTTAAAAAATAACTCTTTCTATGGTTTGAAAAATATTACTCAAAAATATTTCTCATAAAAGAGATGGTACTCAGAATTGCTCATGAAAACTCTTTTGTAAATCGATTTTTCCTCTCATCTTAAATGTAAAAACATTTGCTCTTGGGAATACTTAGTTCTCATATATCATTTTAAAGAAAATGAACTCAACATTACTCTTCCTCAAACTCGAATGCTCAAGTCATAAAACAAGTTTAAAATATTTGTAAAAGGCTTCTTAAACTGACTCGAAGAACTCTCAAAACTTGACTCTTAACTATACCTTGAATTTGAATTATGAATTTAAGGTTATGATTTGTGATAGGAAGGATATCGTGATGATTAAATGAGTTATAGATAGTTAATAATGAGAAACAGTTGAAAACACTGTCTAGGGAACAAGTTCGCGATGCGGAGGTGAATTATAATATTTGGTCATGAAATAATTTTTGAAACAGTGGAGTCCGCGTTCTCTCTGCGACGCGGAGAGGGAAATTTCACTCTGGGAACAAGTCTGCGACGCAGACCTGGACCCTTATTTTCTGACAATCTTTTCTTACTCGTTTTTCGACCCTAATGTAACACCTCGCTATTTGGAAGAACTAGAATTTGAAAGAAACTTTTTTTTGGAAAGATTTAAATTTGGAAATTTTGCCAAGTTATGCTAAGTATGAGTTTTAGGTCAACTTCAAATGACCATAACTCTCAGTACAACATGATTAGGTGTGCCATAAGATAACAGATGAAAGGTATTTGAATTATCTTTCCAACGCCAGCAAGTTTGCTAATTTTCGAGTTTTTATGAGGGAGATATGCCTGTTTGAAGTCGGGTTGTCCAGTTAAGGAAAGTCACCTAGATTTAAGAGGGGTATTTTGGTCTTTTCATTACCCAATTAAGTCATTTCGTTTATTATAATTTATTTGGGGTCTAAACTGATTTGGTTCACTTTACACATCCCAAATTAACGCTAGGGTTTTGAGAGAACAGAAAATAGGAGAAAAAAGGAGAAAAGACAAGGTTTCATCGCGTTCTTGAGATTTCACTTGCGGATTTTGCCAAGGGTAAATCCCTACGAGGTATGTGAGATCACATAGCATTGGGTTTGTTCACCCACGCACAAATCATGATTAAATTCAGCGTATTTACATTCTTGAAAGTAGAGTATATGATTTCTTGATGAATTTTGTTGAAGTTTTGTATGTTTTTTTATTGATGGTTATTGGAGGAGTTCTTGAGATGATTTTGTAACGACCCTCAAAATAAAGTAGGATAAAGTAGAGTTTCACATGAGTTTTATGCATTAATAACTTGTCAAAATAATGAAGAATAGCCTTGTAAGTCAGTTTTAAAGAGTTTGGAAGTCAAACGTCAAGGGACGACCAATACGTTCGGAAACTAGTCTTTTACGTGTTGGTGTGTTCTAGTATGTTGTTCATGTTTTTATGTGTTGTTTAGAGTCTAAAATTAGTGGAGGTGACCCTAGTGTCTTAATAAATGTTTTTAGGGTCAAAACGTCCGGATACGAAACCCCGGGGGCCACCCTAAGGGTCCCCGAGGACGACCCCAACCTTGGCCAAGCAAGCTGCCAAGGCAGCTTGACATTGCTCATGGAGGGAGCATGTCCGCGTCGCGGACTAGCTCCACCATAGGCCAAAGTTTTGGTCCGCATCACGGACATGTCGTGGACTCTACTGCCTCGAAATTTAATTTTCAGAAACTTGTGGGAACACCTCCGCGTCGCGAACTTGTTTCCCGACAAAATCTGCCAAAATAAAACTCAAGTTTGACTTGCTTAAAAGATCCAACTAAGTGAGGGGTGGTTTGGGTACTTTGGGAAATTATTATAAACGGTTATTATACCTATTTTAGGGTATTTTAAGTTGGTTAAAACCTCAAATCCTAAAATTAGACCCCATTCTTCAAATTGACCATTCCCTCTCAAAAACTCCATTGAAGACCTTGATGAAGCTCAAGCTAGAAGATGGGTTTTCAACTGATTTCTTCTTCAATTTCATGGTTTCTTCAATAATTAAGGTATGGTGACTTTTGATTCTTGAATAACCTCTCATTCAAGGAGTTCTATCAAAGATTTTCAAAAGTGATTCAAAGACCAAAATTCCCAATTTTCAATCTAAACATGGGTTCCTTGTCAAACAATTTTCTAAATCATTCTATTGATGAATTAATGTGGAATTAATGTTTTTAAGATAATTTTCAAAGGAACTCTTAAAGAACCCATGATCCCCAAATTCTCAAAATTGGCCTATGATGCGGGTCTTTGTGAATATGATCTCTTTTGGTGAAATTATGTTTAGATTAGATTGTATTGATGTTTCCTATGATTATCTATACTTATTCATGTTGAATTGTTGGTAGATTGATGAGTTGAGGATTATGTCCTTATGGGCAAAGTTATGGGTTGATCCCTTTGTTTATAGAATTGTACTTAGATTATGTTTATGTTATTGAATTACTTTGTTGATTCATATTGATACATATGTCAATTGATTATGAATTGTTGAGGATTGATCCATGGTGATCATGGCTTGGAGAATTGGTAAGTTGACCTAACTTCTATTCTATTGTACGAGAATTAATGTTGTGAGGTTTGATCCACTTATGGTGGAGGTGTTCACTTCTTGTCTATCTATGCATGTTGAGATCATGGCATTGAAGGCAATAGATGTGAAGTGAATTGATGATTATGATGCATATGTTTATGACTTATGCTATGAAGGTTATGTATGAAATCCTCAATGCTAGCATGATGTTTAAAGTGTGTTTATGATGAGGAGTATAATGTGAATGATAATGTTAGGGATAAGGTGTGGTCTACATTATTGATTATGTTAGGTACTATTGTGGAATGACCCCTACCTATATGACCCCTATATGAATGTTTGATCATATACATGTTAGGAGTACCTATTCAATGTTGAATGTGTCCTTGTCTCCTATGATGAAGTGTGGGTGTGTGGTCTAGAATCCCTAAGGGATTTATATGTGAATTGCTCATGATTTGGGGACACTGTGAATGTGTGGTGATCCCTTGAAGGGAAGTGCACTCAATATCAATGTTGTTGCTATTATGTCACTATGAGGACCAATATGCATACACACACCCTCTACATGTATAGCTATGAATATGATGTGTTATGGTGTCTATTGAAAGGTGAACTCTTATATGCACCCTCACATCTTATTATGCATGCAAAGTGTATGATTAGCAAGGTATGAATATGTGTTGTATAAAGGTGTTTATGTGAAAGGCTTTCTCACATATGTACACACACATGAATGAATGAATAAGGTTATGATAATCTAGTGAAAGTGAGTCTCTTGAAAGGTTTCCTCAATTGTATTCTAAACTAGACTATGTTATGAATATGGTATGATTATGTGAAAGGTCATTCTCACATAATGTAGGTTCTATGATGAAAGGTCATTCTCATCTTCGAAACCTTTGAGCTATATGATATGAGGGATTAAGTCCCTAAAGCCTATTTTATGAACTAATGTTAAGTAAAGGCTTAAAGATGTTTAAAATGGGAGTTGGAGCTTAGCACTGAGTGAACATGAAAAATGAGAGTGGGGATTCACGTTTAGCAAGTCCGGGTTCCCAACATAGATGTTGTCTCATGAGATGGAAACCTCCACGCTTAGTAAGTCAAGGTTTTCTAGTAGCAATCTCCGTGTTCCATAACTACGTGCCCCCGTAGGTATTAGCTTAGTGGATCCACTAGATAGCTATTATGTATGTAGGTCCTACTTTGGCAAGTAGTACCCTCTCTTTTCGGTGTGGGCGTAGAACACCGGATTCCATGTAGCTCACATGGTCTATGTCGGTTATGGCAATGTCTCCCGAAAGTTAAGAAATGAACTAAGATAAGAATATGAACTCTAGTCATGATTTCTTGAAGAGTTACTTAGTGTAGGTAGGACTATGGACCCGACTTATGCATTGCACAAGTGTACTCTAAGATAGGTTATGATTAGGCTCTTTATGTAATGAAGACTATGGTCTATGTATGTTAATATGAAAGCATGTTAAGGTTGACTTTACTTATGTCAAGACATGAAGTATGTTTATGCATGTGAATGACACTTATGACTTCTTAATGGGTTTGCTTAGTATATGTGGGGGTATGGGACTCCATGTGTACATTGCACAAGTGAGCTTATGAAGGGGTTGTGAGGGTGGTTTACCTATGATATGAACTAAATGGGTTATAACTAATGATGTAGTAAAGGAATAAGTCCTTATATGATGTTATGAAGTATGTTGGTCTTATGTCTAAATGAAGATGTTATGACTTGTTGAATATGATGTGCCTAGTCTATAGTGGCTTCCTAGGAACACTTGGTGTGAGTAGTATTATGGGATGCTACTTGCACATTGCACTAGTGTGACTTGGGGGTTGTCTTAGGTGATGGTTCCTATGTGAAGACTATGTCTTATGGTGTGCTTATGACTCTATGAATATATATGGTTGGATTGATGAAGGCTATATGTAAGTTCACCTTTGGTAACCTTAAGGTGATACATTGTACCAAGTATTCCCTAAGGGTTGCTTGAGGCAAGGAGTTAAGATAAAGAGGAAGGTAATGTATTGTATGCATTGAATGTGCCTAAAATGTTATAAGTAGCTCAATGTGCTATTATGAATGGTTTCCATGTGTATGATGATGTATGTGGTTTATATTGTGCCTATGTACTAAATGTTCTTGAAATTTCTCTAAAAAGGCATGATACATAGTTTCCAACTAAATGTCCTTTTAAAAGCATGGTTATCATACTTAGTGCATTCTTGTACTAACACCATTCTTCTTCATCTTTTACACCAAGTGAAGGTGGTGGTGGGTAAAGGGTCTTTCCTAGAAGGGATGAGCTTGGCTTACTATTCCCAAGTTCGGGTGTGTCCTTAAAGATTCAAGGACCTTTATGTTAAAGAGTTTCCTTAAGTTCTATGTATTAGATAGTAGTTTCTTTTGTATTGTAAGGGTTGTGTCCCTCTTGTGTTGTAGTCATGTTTTAAGATAGCTCATAGTGATGGTTGTCGATTAGAGAATCTCCCAAACAGAGTTCATTTTTTTAATTCTTATATACAACTAAGATATTTTGTGTTTTCCAATACTTTAAGATGTTATCTACTATTTTAAATGATTTATATATACTATATATTTACTGTTGTTTATTTATGCATTGAATTGAGTATCCATGGGTTGAGTAAAGCTGAGGTAACTGTTTCTTTTAGATTGTTCAAGATTATGTCATGTTTAGTTTTCCCCGCGCATGCTCGTACATTAAATGTATTGATGCCATTTCGAATGCACCATTTTATGATGCAGATACAGGTAACTAGGATCAACATCTAGCACTTAGTTGATCCAGTTTAGCACTCAGAGTCTTTTGGTGAGCCTCTTTGCTTTTCGAAGGATCCCTTTTTCAAGTTTTTAATATTTTCAATTGTTTCGGGGGTCTTGTCATGACATCCCTCATAGTCTTAGAGACTTCATAGATGGATAGTTATAGTTCATTAGTCCTTCCATTTTCATTTGTTTATGTTAAGACTTGGGTAACTACCTTGGCTAGTTGAATGTTTGTTTCTAAAACATTCTATGTTTGTTTTGAGATAGTTGAGTAACATTGCATTTGATTTCTCTTATTAATGCTTAAAGTCTTCCGCTGAGAGTCCAAACAGGCCAAGGGTTTGCTTGGGGCCAGCAATGGTTCTCGAGTTTCAACCCCGCCCAGGGTGTAGGCTCGGGGTGTGACAAACTTGATATCAGAGCATAGAGTTCAAGAGTCCTAGGGAGTCTATGAAGTCATGTTTGTAGAGTCATGTTTATAGAGTCCTATTTATCATTGTGAAGTGTGCCACATCTATTATTAGGAGGCTGCAACATTTAGGAACTATCTCACTTCTTTTATACTCATTTCCTGCGATAGAGTTCATCTCTATAAAGTCTCTTTCTAACTCGTGCTTGCGCATATCTTTTAGATCATGCCGCCACGAAGAGCTGTCCAAGGTCATCCCGCCAAGAGGAACGTTGAGAAACAAGGGGTACCTAATGCACCAAAAGTTCAACCCCAAGGATAGGTCACTAATGGTGAATTTCGGGAGTCTATCTGAATGCTTAAGTCAAACTGTGACCAATCAAGTTGGACTGAGAGAGAATCGACAGGAAGTGGCTGATAGTTCTAGGATCTATGAGTTTTTAAGGATGAATCCTCCAAGCTTCACTGGTTCAAGTGTCACTAAGAATCCATAAAACTTTGTTGAAGAGCTTCAGGAGGTTTTTGAGATTATGCATGTTGCTGATGCTGAATAGGTGGAACTAACTTCATACCAACGTAAGGGTGTTTCTAGAATCTGGTTTGACCAATGGAAAAATAATAGAGTTGAAGGTGCACCACTTGTGAGTTGGGCTATGTTTGAGGAGGCCTTCTTGGGGCGTTTCTTTCCCCATGAATTGAGAGAAGCGAAGGTACGAGAATTCCTCACTCTTAAGCAGGAATATATGAGTGTTCATGAGTATAGTCTGAAGTTTACCCAATTTTCCCACTATGCTCACGAGATGGTTGCTGACATAAGGAGCAGAATGAGTCTGTTTGTTGCTGGGTTGTCTCATCTATCAAGTACAGAGGGCAAGGCAGCTATGTTGATAGGAGATATGGACATAGCAAGGCTGAAAATCCATGTGCAATAGGTTGAGGAGGATAAGCAGATGGATAGAAAGGAGTTTAGAAACAAGAAGGCTAAGCCATCAGGGAATGAGTCCGGACAGTAGAAGAGTAATGCCAACCAGTTATCTTTCCAACATAAGCAAAAGGGACTTGCTCCATTATCTGCTAGTGCACCTGCACCAAGGAAGAGGTGAGTTCAATAATCAGAGTTCGTAGAATTTTAGAAATTGGCCTGCACAATCTCAAGGTACTGTCTCACAAGGAGGTAACTGCGCTCCTACATGTGCTAAGTGTGGTAGAAACCACCCAGGAATGTGTCGTGATGGCTCTACTAGTTGCTTCAAGTGTGGTCAAGAGGGTTACTTCATTAAAGAGCGCCCTGAGAACAAGCAGGGCAGTGGAAATAGGGGAAATAGAGCCCAATCTTTTTCAACTGCTCCACCAGACAGAGCTGAACCTAGAGGAGCTACTTCATGGACTGGTGAAGGGGCAAACCATTTATATGCTATCACTAGTCGCCAAGAGCAAGAGAATTCACCAGACTTGGTCACTAGTATGATAAAGGTCTTTAATTTTGATGTTTATGCTTTGCTAGATCCAGGAGAGAGTCTATATTTTGTGACTCCTTATATTGCCATGAATTTTTATATTCTTCATGAGTAACTTCTTGAGCCCTTCAGTGTTTCTACGTCTAATGGTGAGTCTATTCTAGCTGAGAGAGTCTATCATGATTGTACCATTTCCTTCTATCAGAAGAACACCATGGATGACTTAGTTGAGTTAGATATGGTTGATTTTCATGCCATTCTGGGTATGGACTAGCTTCATGCCTATTATGCCTCAGTCGAATGTAGGTTTCAAGTTGTTAAGTTTCGGTTTTCTAATGTGCCAGTTATTCAGTGGAGGAGTAGTTCAACAGTGCCTAAGGTTTGTTTTATTTTGTACCTTAAGGTGAGCAAGTTAGTTTTCAAGGGTTGTGTCTAACACTTATCCCGAGTTAATGACTCTAGTGTTGAGACACCTCTTATTCAGTCAGTTATAGTCGTTAGTGAGTTTCCAGAAGTCTTTCCAAACAATCTTCCCAGAGTCCCTCCTGAGAGAGAAATAGACTTCGATAGAGATATTCTTCCTAATACTCGTCATGTATCTATTCTGCCATATAGAATGGCACCAGTAGAGATGAAAGAGTTAAAAGAGCAGTTGAAAGATCTCCTTGAGAAGGGTTTTATTCGATCGAGTGTCTCACCTTGGGGAGCTCTGGTCTTATTTGTTAGGAAGAATGATGGTTCTCTTAGAATGTGTATAGATTACCGTCATTTGAAAAAGGTTACTATCAAGAATAAGTATCCTCTTCTGAGGATTGATGATCTCTTCGATCAACTTCAGGGTGCCACTTGTTATTCTAAGATATACCTCAGATATGGCTATCATCAGTTGAGAGTAAGAGAAAGTGATATCCCTAAGAGAGCTTTCAGGACCCGCTATGGTCATTATGAGTTCCCGTCACGACCCGGGAGAACTCCCTAGTCGTAACCGGCGTACTCGACCTCAAAGAGGTCTTATACAAGCCACATAGATCATTCATTGAATAAGATACTTAAAAATAGAGAAGAATTAAAAACATTCTTTACAATCGAAGACATTTTCATTAAATAGAAAGCGCAAAACCTTCTAGACTTTATACACTATGTCTCAAACCATCTAATACTTTGAATACAACATTGGAACTTAGCCCATACAAAACTTTAACAAAACTAAAATACATAAAAAGGAAACACCATGGGTTCATCCTCGAAACTATGAGGACTCACCAAGTCTTCATCTTCAAGCATCTTAGAGACCTATCCTTCAAGCATAGAACACCAACATCTCCAAAGCCTACACTTTGGTAAAAAGGGAAAAGAATGGGGTTAGTACATTAGATGTACTAAGTATGATGACAATGCAAAAACATGCTTGACAAGGGACATTTGAGTTGAATGTCATGCTAGTATGCCATTTTTGATAAAATCTTCATAACATGATATTAAAGCATAATAATCAACATAACCATCACACAAGTCCTCTATCACAATATAGACATGTCAACACATATAACCCATTTCCTTTACCTTTAGCCTTTCACCTCAAGAAATCCTTAGACAACACCTTGTGCAATGTATGGATGGCGTCCCATACCACTATCCACACTAAGGTACCACCTTAAGACCACCAAAAGTGAACTTACCATTCATCATGCTTCACATTACAAGTATTCATGCTCAACTAGTACCAATATGCAACAAATAAGCACATTCGTCAAGTAAGTCATTTGACCCACCTAGGACCTCTATCTAAAGTTACCCAAAGACCCACCTAAGTAAGACATGAAGTGGCCACCCATACAACCTCTTCAGACCACACCTAGGTGTTCCTCAAGGCTACAAAAGACAAGAACCTTTCTATTTCAACATAACATGCTAAGTACTCAATTCATCAATATAAGCTACTCATTCATCATTTCATTTAGACAATAAGTCAATAACTTCATTAAGCCATTTAAAACACATTCATTCCTTTAGAGGACTTTCACTCATTAGCCATTAAGGCTTAGGGAACTCACTACAGTATCTTTAAAGCTTACTCGTGTCATGTGTAGATAGCATCCCATACTACTACCTACACATTGTAGAGCTTATCCAATAACTAGAGTGCACATCCCACATGATGGGAATAGGCATTAACCGTCATAGACCATGAGAGCTAGACATGGAATCCGGTGTTCTACCCCCACACCGAAAAGAGGTGTTCTACTTGCCTAAGGTAGAACTAGCTGATATTATAGTGTTGGTGTAGACCACTAGCTAATATATCTCCTCTGTGGGCACATAGTTCTGGGGTAGGAAGATGTTCATTGGAACTCTAGCCTATCATTGGAAGGGTTTCCATCTAACCCTATCCACTCGGTGCTTAGCCTCCATTCCCATAGAGTATTTCATTCACATCCATTGTACTTGAGAGAGCTACCAATACTAGGTCTACCGACCCAAAGTACATTACACAAGAAAGGGTCCTTTCACTAGGTCTTTCGATTCAAGGTACATTAAGGATAGCTCATAACTTTCCAAGAAGGGTGCCTTCTACATTGGATCTACCGATTCAAGGTCATTACTCATTCATTCATGAAAGGGCACCTATACTAGGTCTACCAATTCAAGACACCAATCACACTTCATGGAGAGGGGACCACATTTGGTCTACCGGTCCTAAGATACATTCATCACATCACATTCAATTACACATGGAGGAGGATACCCTAGGCCTACCAAATCAATGTGCAAGATTACATTACAATACTAGGAGGACCTTTCACATTAGATCAACCTCATACATAATCATTAAGAGAGAACATACTTTCCACCATAATACAATAATACTACACACAAGATCATCATTGAGATCACATAAACACCTTCACATTTTACAACCATCTATACAATAACATGATAACACTTCAATTCACCATATAATGCCTTCATGTCCATAATTACAACACATTCAATATATAACCATCTCCACCTTTAAAGTGGATCAATCCATACAAGAACAATTCTACTATAACATGAAGTTAGGTCAACTTACCATTCTCCAAAGCCATAATCACTATTACTCAATTCACCATAATTATGTATATACAACAATAGAAATCAATAATACAATTCAATCTAAGAACAATTCCATCATCATCCAATCATAACCATAAAACCCACTTCATAAGCCAAATTTAGGACTTTAGTGAAATCATGGGTTCATAGTGTTTTTCATATTAAAATCATCAATTAAACATCAACATAATCATATATTATCAATTGAAATCGTTTGATGCAAGAACCCATGTGTTTGAGTAAGAATTAGGGTTTTTCATAAACATTGGAAACTTGAAAACTATTTTGAAATTGACTCTAGGGTGAAACTTGCCCTAGATAAAGGATCACCATACCTTATACTTGAAGAATCCCACGAAATTGTAGTAGAAACACTTTGAAATCCCCAACCCTAGCTTGAACTTAACCTTGACCTTCAATGGAGTTCTAGAGAGAACTTTTAGGAGAGAAGGGTTTTGTTTTTGAAGAATGAATTATAAATGGAGGTTTAAATGTTTTAATACACTTAAAATACCTAAAAGCACTAAAAACAACCGTCCATGCATTTAATTGGCCAAGGGTGGAATTTACCAAACCACCCTTTGCTTGGCCGAACACATGACAGCAAAACAGGTGAGACTTATGAAACCCCCACCTATGGACCATAGGTGGGGTGACGGGCCATTCTGTCACTCCATCGTTGGTGACTGAGACTTGGCCATGGGAGCTAAGGCTCCCTAGGCTAGGTCTTGGAATCCTATTTCCAACGCCACCGAGTTTGCTAATTTTTGAGCTCGTATGAGGGAGATATGACTGTTTGAAATTGAGTTGTGTATTTAAGGAAAGTTACCCAGATTTAAGAGGGGTATTTTTGTCTTTTCCTTACCCTATCAGATTTAACTCATTTTTCAATAATTAATTAGGGGTCTAAACTGATTTGGTTCATTTTACACAATTCTAATTTACGCTAGGGTTTTAGAAAAGAATTCAAAAAGAGAAAAGAGGAGAAAGTCAAGGCGTTCATCAAGTTTCTTGTGAAATCGAAGGTCGTTTCGCCAAGGGTTTGATCCCTAAAAGGTATGTGAGTTTCTTATAGTGTTGGGTTCGTTCACCCACATGCCAATCATGTTATTTTCAGCGAAGTTTCATTCTTGAAGTTGAAGAATTTTAGTTCTTGATTTGTTTCTTGAAAGTGTTGTTTCCGTTCTTGAAATAGGATGGGTTTGATGAATTCCTGAGATAAAAGTTAGTGAATTGAGGGTGGTTTGGAGTAGATTATCATGTACATAAGTTGAGTATTCTAATCTAAGTTATTGGGAAGGAAACCATTCAATTTTAGGAGAATTAGGGTAAAAAAACGAGTAAGAAAAGATCTGGCAGAAAAGAAGGAACGCGCAAACCTGTTCCCCAGAATGAAATTTCCCTCTCCCCGTTGCAGAGAGAATGCAAACTCCACTGGTTCAAAAGTTATTTCATGAAATACTCTATGGGAATGGAGGCTTGCTCCCCAGACTGTGTTTTTCAACAGTTTCTCATTATTAACTATCTAAAACTCATTTAATTATTAGAATATCCTTCCTATCACAAATCATAACCTTGAATTCATAATTCAAATTCAAGGTAGAGTTAAGAATCAAATTTTAAGAGTTCTTTGAGTCAGATTAAGAAGTCTTTTACAAACTTATTAAACTTGTTTTAAAACTTGAGCATTCGAGTTTGAGGAAGATTAAAGTTGAGTTCATTTTCTTAAAAATGATATATGGAACTAATTATTCACAAGAGCAAATGTTTTTACATTTATGATGAGAGGAAAAACCGATTTCCTAAAGAGTTTTCATGAGTAGTTCTGAGTACCATCTCTTTAAAGATAAAAAATTTTGAGTAATAATCTCAAACCACAGAGAGTTATGTTTTTAATAACATATGAGCTAGTATATTTGGGGAGAGTTCATACAACTCACTGCCCCCATAAACCATGTAGCCAACGTGGGTAGAAAGGGACATACTTTCTAGATGACTCCTTAATGCTTTTTAGCATAGACTAGTGGATCCACTTAGTAGTAGGTTCTATACCTCACCAAAGTATAGGATAGTTCTGGCATCGTGGGCTAGACGTTGTGTCATCACGTATCTCATAGTGAGGGTTGTCGGTTAGAGAATCTCCCATAGACTTATTTTGTATCTTTATATATGCAAACTGAGTTATATTGTATTTTGAAATGCATTGAGGGTGTGTTTGGTACGAAGGAAAATGTTTTTCATGGAAACCGTTTTCCAAGAAAATGTTTTCTTGGAAAACAACTGGATTATAACTTATTTTCTTATGTTTGGTTGGTGAGTAGAAAATATTTTCTAGAAAATATTTTTTAATGTTTGGTTGGTGAATGAAAAATATTTTCCATAAAATATCTTTTATATTTGGTTTGAGAATAGAAAATACTCCTTAGGAAAATAATTTTTTTATCTGAAAATCATCCTCGATAATTGATCTAGGATTCGACCCTAACACCCGAATTAGGACAAGACCCCAATGACAGTTGGAAAATCCGATCATAAGATCTGACCAGGACCTGACCCAGACTTTCAACCCAATAGCTGACCTAGGAATAATTACGAAAAACAAATATTTTACTTTAAAAATATTTTGACGGGGTGGCGCGGGGAAGGGAAATGAGGTAGGGGGGTGACATAAAAAAAAATTGAAATATTTTTCAAAAATAATTTTTTTTACAAAAGAAATTGATTTGGGGGGGGGGGAGTGTAGGTGGCATTAAAAAAATTGAAATATTTTCCAAAAATATTTTTTTTAATTATTCTTTTGAGGGGATGATTTGTGTTAGGGGGTGTAAGGAGTCGGGGGTGGCGTCATAAAAAATGATTTTTTTTTTAAAAAAATTGAAATATTTTCCAAAAATAATTTTTTTTATTTTTATTTTAAAACGGGTGGTCTGGGTGGGGGTGGAGGAGAGGGGCAAGTAAGGTTGGGGTAAAAATGATTTTTTTAAATAAAATTGAAATATTCTCCAAAAAAGATTTATTTTAAGAAAAATTGACGGGGATGACCTGGATTGGGGTAGGGGGTGGGGATGGTCCTGGGGTGGCAAAAAATTTAAAAAATTTATAATATTTTTCCAGAAGAATTTTTTTTTGATGGGGTGGCCTTGGTGAGGTTGTGGGGGTGGCGCAAAAATGATATATTTTCTATAAAAAAAATTTGATGGGAGTGGCTAGGGTAGGGTAGGGGTGGGGGAGTGGCGTAAAAATGATGTTTTTTTAAAAATTTTAAATATTTTTTTACAAAAGATATTGTTGGGGGGGGGGGGGGGAAGGTGGCTTAAAATTATTTCTTTTTTAATTTGAAATATTTTCTAAAAGATATTTTTTAAAAATAAATTTTGACGGGGTGACCTTGGGGAGGAGGGGGTTAGAGAGGGTAAAAATGATTTTTCTTAAAGAAAATTGATGGGGGTGGCTTTGGTCGGGGTGGTGGGGTGGGGGTTGTCCTGGGGGTGGCATAAAAATGCAAATTTTAAAAGTCTAAAATATTTTTCTAAAAGAATTTTTTTTGATGGGGTGGCCTGGGTGGCGTAAGAAAAGAAATATTTTCGTATTTTTATTTGATGGGGGGTGTCCTAGGTGGGGGAGTGGCGTAAAAATATTTTTTTATTTAAAATGATTGAAATATTTTCCAAAAGTACTTTTTTTAAAGAAAAATTGACGGGGGATGGCATTGTAGAGGTGGTCCTGGGGGGTGGCATAAAAAATGAAAATTTAAAATATTTTTCCAAAAGATTTTTTTTTTGTGGGGGGAGAGGTGTGGTAGGCATTGGGTGGGGTAAAAAAGATTCTTAAAATTTGAAATATTTTTCAAAAAAAAAAATTTTGTTTAGGTGATGGGGGCTGGTTTGGGGGTAGAGGTAAAAATATATTTGAAATTTAAAAAATAAGAAAATTAAAAAAAAATTATTTTTTCTCTGGATGGAGGGGTCGAGTTTGGGGTACGGGGTAGGATAAGGAAAAAATATTGAAGGATGAAGTAGGGTTTTGGAAAATGTTTTTCATACTTTTGGAAGGGATGTCATGTTCCTTAAATTTGAGAAAAATGAGTTGATTTGGAAAATATTTTCCAAAACATTTAAGCCAACCAAACATGGGAAAACTGGATATCAAACACACCCTGAGTTTCTGTCTACTGTTTTAAAAGCTTTTCTGAATATTGCATCTTCATCACTACTTTATAATGAAATGAGTTGAGTTGAGTTGAGACAAGGTATATGTCTTCTTTTAGATTTCCCCTTACATGCTCGTACATTCCAGGTACTAAAGTCATTTGGCCTGCATCTTTTATGATGAAGATGCAGGTAACCAGGATCAGCATTCAACGCTTTGTTTATCCCGTCGAGTTCCAGAGTCATTTGGTGAGCCTCCTTGCTTCCGGAGGACCCCTTTATTATGTTTTGTTATTAATTTTTGTTAGGATGATCAGGGGTCTTGTCCCGACATCCCTCATAGTATTTAGAGGCTTCGTAGATAGATAGACATAGTTCATGAGTCTTGCTCATTTCATTTATTGATGTCTGAGACTTGAGTAGCCATTTTGACTAGTTGAATGTCTATTTCTAAAACATTCTGTGTTTATCTATTGAGACAGTTCAGTTAAGATTGTATTTTAGTACATTTTATGTTGAGTAAAGTCTTTCTCTAAGAGTTAAGTCAGGCCAAGGATTCGCTTGGGGCCAGCAATGGTTCTTGAGTGTCAATCTGTAACATTCTAGAAAAAATGTAGATTATACTAGAACTAAAATGAGAGGTGAAAAGTCAAGGAGGTGGGCAAGGGCCAAGGGAGAGGACCAAAACAGTCCACTCTCCCCTAGACACTACCCTAGTGACCACGACCACCCTCATGACTCGTGGTGGGGACCACGGATCGTGGTATGGTCCATGGTAACCTATGAAGTGCGCTCCAAAAATCTCCCCAAAACAGGCTCTCCGTTATGAGCAACTTCACGGCTCATGGTGAAAACCACGGCTCGTGGAGAAAGAGTTGGGTGTGTGAGGGAGGCAATCAAGTGGCCTAGCCACTTCCTCAAGGTCCACGAGAGGGACCACAGTTCGTGGTCTTGACCATGGCTCGTGGAGCCCTTCGTGGAGTTTCCTTGGGTGTGTGAGCTTAAGGAACAAGCTGCCTAGCTATTGCCACAAGACCACGAGAGGGACCACGGCTCATGGTCATGACCACAGCTTGTGGGGCCCCTCTTGGCACCTAGGCAACTCACTTTAAGTGAGGGTTATTATTTGTATTTCCTTTTTAAGCCCTATCAAAGTGAGGTTGTTTTATATTATTTTTACACAACTATATAAGGCATTTTAAGTCAAAATACACCCAATTACTTCATATTTTGCAAATACCCAAATCAAAATCCCAAAGTTCATCTCCTACACAAAATTTCTCTCTCTAAAGCTTACCCTTTCTTCTATATTACTTTGGTTTGTCAGTATAATACTTAATTAGCCAACAAAGTTGAACTCTTTTGACCAAAAAATCCAACTCCAGTGAGAAGTCACTTGAGTGTTGTGTTTACTGTCAATTGAAGAGATGATTTTCGACTAACCCAAATAAGTATTCTGATGTTCCTTTAGTAGATATCAACAACTCATTGGACCTATAAAATTGAACCTTTGCAAGTACTATTAGGGTCAAAATACAATAATCAAATGATGAGCATTACTTATTAGAATTTGCGTAATTATCGGTAAAACATTGAAACTTCTTAATCAGTTGACAAATTTGAATATTACTTTCAAAAATCAACTATCCAGTACCAACAAACACATGACGTAGGTTGTATTTGTTTCTCTCTTTTTTTAAACTTCAAAATCAGACAACTAATACCCAAAAAAGGTAAGTCGAAAACTTATTATAACTATTACAAAATATTGAAATTATATAATAATTGGTTAATTAGAAGGGTATGAAATGAGTTGGAATTTTTTTAGCCTTTAAGTTTAGGCTGTCAATGTAGCATAGTTGCTTAGTCGTCCTTCCTCTTACGTATTACATTGTCTTAGTGGAAAACGGGCTCTTATGAACTCTTACCATCCCTATGGTACTATGATTGTACAACTATAATATCATATGAAGAGATTTTCCACTCTTCAATGGGGTTGAAAGTTACCGTACTCTATCTAAAATCGACAATGTTAGAAGTGTTAACGGGGAGAGGTTGATTCTGCTCTATCTTGAATCAACAAATAGCAGCCAAGGACCAATTACGCCCTAATAATCATTCTGAAGCGAAAATCTAGCTCAACTAAGCAATACAGATTACTAATTGTACTCAATCAATGATGATTATTCCTTCCTTCTTTCTTCTGTACAAATTGTCGAATACGTGGCAAGTGAAAAGGCACATAGCAAAACAACTAATTTTTTAGCATGCTATAAGGATTAAAGACGGAGAATAGTGAAACAAAGAAGCAAACCGAGTAAACAAAAGAAAAATTAAAATGTCACGACTCAAGGGTACCCCTAGATGTAACAAGCCGTATAAGACCCCAAGAGGCCTCATATAAGCCACTTAGCATATCATAACATAAAGTATTAGAAATGAACGAGAATTAAAAAAATTCAGTACAATCAAAGCCTTCATAAAAGCAAGCGGAAGATTAACATGACATTGTCTCAAACCATCTAAACATAAGAAATAGAAATCTTAGGATGCAGCCCATACAATAGTCTCAAACATAAGAGAAAGACATAAAGAGATAGGGTGATCCAATCCTCGAATACAATGATACTCACCAAAGCTTCCCTTCACAATCCTCTAGGAACCTAGCCACAAGTGTGTGAATCGGGAACGACGAATCCTACATTTGATAAGAATGTAGGCAAGAGTATGTGTTAGTACAATCAAGTACTAAATATGATGGCTAGCATAAACAACATAACACAAGCATTAGTCAACACAAGACATAAAACGAAATCATAATCAATACATAATAAGCATCATAATGAAAGAGGAATACTTCCTTAAGTAACCTTAAAATCCTTAGCCAAGACATAGGTCATCCACCTCTAGTCAAGCTTACATCATGGAAGGCATATCTAGCAACACTCCAAATCAATCAACTTCATAACATAATCTCATTAGTCATACTTACTTTTGACATGGAGATTCGCCTCAATGCTTAGTTCATAAAGGCTAATGGATATTCACCTCTTGCCTTACTTACTTTTAGATTGCGGTTACTCACCTCCACAATCTCATCATATGATGCGGGTACTCGCCTCCACATCATTTCATAAGGAGCATGGGTACTCGCCTCCATGTCCATTCATCATAGTAAGAACGTGGGGACTCACATCTTGTTCAATTCTAAGGAGAATGGGAAATCCTCTCATATCCTTACATGTGGAGGTCAAGGGTAATCACCTCTAGCCTCATCATTCATTAAGCATTTTAGTGTAGATTCATTTTAGGTAAGCAATCCTTTCAACCTAGAATAATTCATGTGAGTAAACCTTTTACATTCATTCAATCATGCTTAACAATTCAATATGGGAAGTATCTCTTCCAAATCATAACATCAATGAATCAATAATTCATAGTCTAGGCTTTACTCTCAAAGCACTACATCTCATGATCATCATCTATGCTTTACTCTCAAGCAATTAACATCATGTTCATCATATATGCTTCCATCTAGAGCAATTCTAGTAATAAATCATCAACCCTATAAGGAGATATCTAACCCATAGAGTTTCCCTCACATGGCATCAAACCCAACATATCAATTCAGCCCTAAAATCATAGGACATGTATGGGTACATGCAATTTCATCCTAAATACATGCAATTCTATCAATTCAATCATAAACAATCATAATCCACTCAATTGGATCAACATTCATCATAACCCACAACAATGGAAGAAATCCTAACTAGAATAGGGGAAATTCTTCTTCAAAATGTGAAATTCTAGGGTACTCCATGGGAGGAAGGATCCCATGGATTAAAAGCCATCATACCTTAGTCACAAAGCCCACCAAAGCTTGAAGATTGGAAGACTTGATCTTGACGTAGTTTCAGTCTCCTTCTTCTTCTTTTACCTTCTAGAGAGAGAATATTTGAGAGAGGAATTGAGTTTTCTTTGGTGATTTGAGAGAATAACTTAATTGGGGGATTTTGGGGGTTAAAAATACTTATATAGGTGGTCTAGGTCTAGGCAAAACGACATCACTTCAATTTAATTAAAATTCAATTTAATTAAAACCAGAAAAGACCCTTAAGTCCCTAAAAATAACTGCCAGGCCTGATCCACGAGACCATGACCGACGGACCGTGGATGGACCTATGGTCTGTCCTGGTTAATCGTGGTTCGGGGATCAGAGACCTGAAAATTGGGGTCAGGACCTATGGACCCCAAGCCACTGACTGTCGACCCATCAACGGGCCGTGGGTATTGGCGTGGGTCACTTTCCTAGACAATTCTCCGGGTGCCCTATCCACGACACCCACCCATGGGGCTTGGATCCAATCACGTGGCGTGGTTGACCCTCGTGGGTCACACCTGCAGTTTTTCCTAAAGCTGCTTTTTGCCTCGTTTCCAATTTGGGGTGTTACATAAAATGTAAGAGATATTATCGGATTTAACAAACCAACCAAATTAACATTAAGTTTAAATGGAAAGTAACAATTCAAATTAACAAATAGAACATTAAACAAGACATAAACCAAGCAAATGAAGGCGAAAAGATACACCTCCAATAAGGGTTTTTTTGGTAGATCTGAAAAGGAAAACCCAGAAAATCAATGAATGGTAAATTAGCAAGACACCAAACAAAGGAGGCGGAGAGGTGTGTGCCATTTTGTTCGTAAGAGCAAATCTATGAGAAATTGGAATCAAAACGTTCGTCTCCGAGTTTGGGCAGAAAAATTATAGTAATAAACAAACAAAAATTGAGCAGTTATATATATGATATGTTAGTTTACGAAATAAATTAAGATATTGTGCAATACTATGTAGTAATTGGTGACAATTTTTTTTTAGAGGATAAAGAAGCAAAGATTAGGAATGGTGAAAGCACAGTCCATTTATAAGGTTTGGGTGTAAATGTAATTATTATGAAAGGAGAAAAAGTAAATAAAAATAGAAATTAAGAGCAGAAGAAGGAGTTTTGACATGATAAAGTAAGGACCCACAGAAATAAAGTGCAATGACCAAATCAACCTTTGGTCATAAATATTTTTTGATTTGGAAGACAAAATTTTGGAATGGGGCGCCAATTGATTCCCGCCTTTTCACTTGAATTCTCACCCAATAAATAGGCAGTAGACAATAGTGTGTGCGCGCTAGGGCAGTAGACATTGAGGAAGTGAATATCAGGTTTCAAATCTTCCTTCCCAAATGGGTTCTCTCGCGCTCATCCATACTGATGCTGGTAATTTTGATTTATGCTTTTTGCTTTCCTTTTTCACATATATATACATACATTTTCTGTCGTTGCGACTCTACTTTCGCTGCATCTTTATCTTTCTCTCTTCATGTAATCCTCTCTTTGCAACATTCTTAACTTGATTTTGATTAATTAAGGAACCGAACCATAGAGATTCCAAATTTGTGCGAATCCATCCACTGTTTTATTATTATTTGCTTTTCTGCTATTGGACCAAAGATTTTAAGGTTGTGGAAGGGTGAGAGTTTAACCATATCTCATATTTTATTATTGAAAAATATATATTCTAGTCACAAGTCATACTAAGCAAACTATTGTTAGTATTATTATTGCTAAGGTAATTCAATTGAGATTCCTTAATAGGACATTAGTTCTTGAATCGAGTGATGTGGAATGATGAATTTATTTTTTCTAGTCACTAAGTAGGCATTTGGACATAAAAAATGTGATATTTGAAAAAAAAGGAAAAAATTATGTTCAAACTAAATGACTCCCAAGATTCTTCTGCTTTTCATACATCGAAAATAATTAATAATAGCATCATCAAGATGCAAGGTAAATATTCTAGATGCTTTAGTTTGTTGTCCTTATGAATGAGATATAGGAAATAGAAAAAGTGAAAATTAAATATAAAAGAAATGGTCACGCAGTTACCAAAATATCAAGGTTGAAAAGAAAGAAGAAAGCCTTTTAGTTTGAGGTATGAAACCAGTTGAGATTTGTTGTAAAGAATTTTTTTATGAAATAGAATTGAACCCTCTGCTTCTCACGTGCTGTCTGGCTAACTTTTTGGTTCAGAACCAAAGCTCCCATTAAATATTTTTATTTATGGGTGCTCAATTGTTCATTGTATTTGCTTTTCAATATTTTCTATCCAACTATAACAATTGTGCTGGTTGATGGAAGCACTTGGCACCTCCTGCATAGGTCTGCCCTTGACTAGTAGGATGATTAGTAATGTTAGTGTTTGTGGTTTCTCATTTTGCCTCCATAGAGTTTGGCATGTGTTCATTCAAAATATTTAATTTCAAAAGTTACTGTCTTCTAGTATTCAGTGTTTTGGATGGTGAAAGGCGACAAGGGTTTGCCTCACCACTAGGTCAGGAGAGCGTTGTCTCGCCTTTTTGAAGTACGGCGCCAATTAATACCAAAAAGTGAAAATATTTAAATAAATAATCATAATCTCAATAGCACTAACATATTAGCAAATATTTTAATTCAAAGACTAAAAATAAATAGTACATACTAAAAATCTAGAACTTGAATGAGAAAAAAATAGAACAAAAGTCAAAACAGTGAGAAAAATGCAGAGGTAGTAGTAACTCTGTCTGAAGAAGGAATAAGAAACAGTGGAAGAAAAAGTTTGAAGAAGAAACGAAGAAATATGTATTGGTTGGACTTCAGAGTCGTTGGAGAAGTTGAGTCGAGTTGACTGGTTGGAGTCGCAGTCGCAGTCTAAAAGTGCAACTGTGCAAATTTGGAAAGAAAATCCTAGAATTACCGTTTAACTTTTAAAACCCTTAATTGGTCGCCTTTCTTGCCTCTTGCCTTTCTCGCCATGGTCGCCATGACGTTCCCTTTTGAAGATTGCCTCGCCTCAAAGCTAAAAGTTGATGAAGGGTCGCCTCACCTCTCGCCATTGGCGACGAGGTGATCACCTTTCACAACACTGCGAGTGATAGTTATTGCATTTATGAGCTTGATCTCACTGAGATTTTATGTGGAAACCTTATGGTTGCATTTTAGTTGCACGTCTGTTGAAAATAAAGGGGAAGTGTAATTCAACATAGTTCAGTATGATCTTTGAATGATGTTAGAGTACACACTTCCAAGAGGTCATGGTGTACAATTTTGTCATCTACGGAAAAAGATGCTTCTCAGATCTTCTGTCAAATGTTTGATGTTTACTTGACTGTATATAACTGAAGCTTGAACTCCACGTTCTGAAATTTTGGCATTATTGGTGTAAATGGGACCTTGTCCCACATCGACCAAAGATTAGGGCCTTGTACAATTTATAAGCTCCCTCCTCTCTTGACCTCATGAGCCCTCTTTTAAGACATAATATGCCACACCAACATGCGAAAAGGACAATACCTTGTGAGGATTGGTTTCTTAATTTGACATTAATAAATTTGTTGTTTATGGGATGACTGACCATGTGCAACTTAATAAGTCCTATGTGTTGGTGTATGCACAATGACAAAAGATGAGGGTCTTGACTCCTCTTTCTACTTTCCAGAGAATCTGCCTCACACATGTCTAGGTTGGACAACACATTGTGGGGATCGCTCCTCTAATTTGAGCATCGACGGCTCTTTATTATGAATGCATGTTTAGTTGAAATAAGTTGGAGGTGGGTGGTAGGAAGACTTACTAGTAGTCTTGTATGGTTAAGTAAATCCATAATTATTCTCTTTGCATAGAGTGTGTTGGTAAGACTTCGTTCGGTTCATGAACTGTTGGAGGAGTGTTGGTAAGACTGTTTGTTTCTCATTTGGGGATCTTGAAATGGAGACTTGCCTAATATTGGTCAGGTCAGCTATTATAACCACCTTGAACTGCAGAAACTATAACCGAGGACATATAGCTGCATTTAAATGAATTTCAGTTAGTTAAACTGCCACTGTTTTTGCTGCTTGCTCACTGGCCTCTACCATTTCAACTTAATTGTCAATGTTTCTGTTAGGGATGCGTTGGAAGTCATTAATTTAAGTATTTAATTATATTTTTAGTTGTTTTATTTATTATTCTAGAATAGGGTTTAGTTTTAGAGTTTCATAAGGATTAGGTTAAGTTATAGTTATTAGTTTGGAATAGGATTTAGGTCTCCTACTTTCACAAGAATTAGACTTCCTATTGATGTAATAAGACTCCTATTTAAAGGGGCTTTTGATGAATAAATCAGTAACTCATAATTAAGCAAAAAGCAAGAGATCGGAGTTCTCTCTTCCATTGAACTCTAAGGTTTCTGTCTCCCTTTAAAGAGCTGAAGAGATCGGAGTTCTCTCTTTTAATGAATTCTAAGGTTTCAGCCTCCCTTTAACGAGCTGATTTATATATCGCCCTGTGAATCGATCCTTCCCTAAAGATTCATAACAGTTTCTTGGTTATGGGTTGTCACTTTATTTTCTTTTATTTCTAAAAACTATCCCCACTTAACTTATACCAAATTCATTCAAAGAATAACATACTTCCCAACTCAATAATCCAGTGAAGTAATTATGGCATAAACAACTTTTTCAGTCTCACCAGCAACACTTACTGAGAATTTTTCATGAATCAATCTCATTTCAATTTGTTTGTACTATAGTTGACAGAATCATCTAATGATCTGTCCATAATCTATTGTATACATTTTTGGCAAACCCCTAAGATCTTCTTTAGTTGCAAGAAGAGGTTGCTTCTGAACTATTACCATCTCATGGCTGGTAATCTTATTTGGCATTGTTTGTATATATTGATTTTATATTCTAGCAGAGATCATTTACCTTGTGGATTTAATTTGGTAGCATTATTTTCTGAGTTTTTGTATTTATACTATGGTCCTTGAGGATACGACAGTGCTTTTCTTGTTATATATGTTTGAGTTCTATAAATTTGTGATGCTCCTTATCTTTATTTTGAAAATCCTCATCATTGCATAAAATCCATCTGTTTCCATTGACATGGCATTCTTCCTATTTTAGAAAATACTACAATGCTTGACACCATTGACACCATCCCCTTGATTTGTTTTTCAGTTGTTCTGTAAAACTTTTACAACTTTCAAGGTTTCAAATTCATTATTCAAATTCTAAACTCTTGATGTGATGTTTATCAAACTAGTATTGTAGCCACAACTTAAAATGTTCTCCACTACCATTGATATAGTTCATAAAGCTATTCAACGTCCTAAACTTTGTGTCCAGTTAAACACCAACAAATAAAATAAAAGAAGTAAAATAAATTTATGTTTGTGATTGTGCACCATATTCACACCTGCATTGCTAAAACATAGACAGCCACAACCCAGTCTCTTAGTTGATGCCTTCAGATATTTGGAGTAAAATCCTCATTGCTGCTTTGTGATGTCCATACTAAGAATTTTCTGTAAGGGTAAGATTGCTTGTTGTGTTACTTGTATGCACAATATTACTGTATTGGCCTCTTAGATATAATGCTTAAGGTGGATTATAAAACTTAACAAATTTGCATGGTGCTGTGACTTGTGCTATTGACAGCTTTTAGAGTCAGCAAAGCAATCTTATGCCAATATAGTCTACTCTCTTGAAATGGAAAATATTTAATGTGCCCTGTAGGAGATGGTCATTTCACAGGCCTGTAGTGTTTTTTCCATGTGTATATCATCCCCCTTAGCATTTATGCTTTTTTTGCTTATGCTAGTGCATGGAATGTTGTTTGATATTAAGGGGTCGTTTGGTTGGGAACAAGTTTTCCCGGGATAAGTTATTGCACCATATATATGGGATAACTTATCCATCACTAAGGTATAAATGGAGGGATAAATAGTCTCAGGACTGCCTAGTACCTCCAACCAAGCGCAGGATAGAACAATCATGCATTTTATCCTTGGGATTATTATACCTTGTCCCTCACACCAATTGACTCAAGTGTATTTGCCTAACTTTGAGTGCTGCATTTTCTGAATTTTGCTGCTTCTTTTGATGTTCAATTCCACTTAATGCTTTTCAATAATGACTCTTTCACAGGGAAGTTCAGAAAGCTTCTTTCTTAGCTTCTGGTCGACCCTGTACTAAATTTCCTTGGAGTGCTTTGTCTTTGTTGTGAGAATGATAACAGAAATATTTCAGTTCTTGCTATGGCTCATCCTTCTGTATTTTTGTTGATTAATCAGGACACAAAAAGAACAAACACAAACAAGATTCTGTGTCAAAAAGGAAGGCATCTGCAACTGATAAGAAGGAAAAGAAACAGCCTGTTTCTGAAACTATTGAGGAGCCCACTGCTGCACGTAAAAGGCCTAAGCGAGCTGCTGCCTGTTCAGATTTTAAAGAGAAATCTGTGCATTTATCAAAAAATTCTTCAGTCATTGAAACAAAGAAGGACCATTGTGTAGAGGAAGAGGATATGGCTATTAGGTTAACTGCAGGTCTGCAAGATTCTCAACGACCCTGTAGAAGATTAACGGATTTTGTATTTCATAACTCAGAAGGAATACCACAACCTTTTGGAATGTCTGAGGTTGATGATCTGTTTATCAGTGGTCTCATTTTACCACTTGAGGACAGTCTCGACAAAGTAAAAGCACAAAGAATTAGATGTGAAGGCTTTGGGCGTATTGAAGAATGGGCTATCTCTGGCTATGAAGATGGAACTCCTGTCATTTGGATCTCAACTGAGATAGCTGATTATGATTGTATAAAACCCTCAGGTAGTTATAAGAAGTTTTATGACCACTTCTTGGCCAAGGCAACGGCTTGCGTTGAGGTTTATAAGAAGCTTTCAAAGTCATCTGGAGGGAATCCTGATTTAAGCCTTGACGAGTTGCTTGCTGGGGTTGTCCGAGCAATGACTGGCATAAAATGCTTTTCAGGTGGTGTATCCATCAGGGACTTTGTCATCACTCAGGGCGGGTTCATCTATAGGCAACTTATTGGTCTGGATGATACATCAAAGAAGACTGATCAACTTTTTGTTGAGCTACCTGTCCTGGCTTCCCTTAAAGATGAAAGCAGTAAGCTGGAGACACTCGCACAACCAGAGCCTATATCATCTGGTAAGGCTCTACATATTGGCCCAAAAGCAGGAAATGGACAAGACAAGATAGATGAATCTGGTTTGGCTAATGGTCCAGCGCCAGAAGATGAAGATCTGAAATTGGCAAAATTGTTACATGAAGAGGAGTATTGGTGCTCCTTGAAGCAGAAGAAAGGCTGCAATACGTCTTCTTCATCCAGCAAAATATACATCAAGATCAATGAGGATGAGATTGCAAGTGATTATCCTTTACCTGCATATTACAAAACATCTAATGAAGAGACTGATGAGTATATCGTCTTTGACAGTGGGGTTGATACATACCATATTGATGAGTTGCCTCGCAGTATGCTTCATAATTGGGCATTGTACAACTCGGACTCAAGGCTAATTTCTTTAGAACTCCTGCCAATGAAAGCATGTGCTGATATTGATGTAACCATTTTTGGGTCTGGAGTGATGACTGCTGATGATGGGTCTGGATACAATTTTGACACTGATGCTAATCATTCCTCTTCAGGTGGTTCTAGATCAGCTGAGATTGATGGAATGCCAATTTACTTGAGTGCAATAAAAGAATGGATGATTGAGTTTGGGTCCTCAATGATCTTTATATCAATTCGGACTGATATGGCCTGGTATTACACTTAATTCCTTTTGAGTGATTGAATTATTTTGCAAGTACCTCCCTTTAGTACGCCAATAGCTGGGACTGCTATTTCTTATATTCTGATAAACTTGACTGTTTTTCTTTGTGCTTTTGCTTGCGGATTTATTGTAGATGCTTTACTCATGCATATTATTTCTAATTCAGGTATAGGCTTGGGAAGCCGTTGAAACAGTATGCTCCTTGGTACGAACCAGTCATAAAGACTGCAAGATTAGCAGTGAGCATCATTACTTTGTTAAAGGAACAGAATCGTGTGGCTAGACTTTCTTTTGGAGAAGTTATTAAAAGGGTTTCAGAGTTCAAGAAAGACCATCCTGCTTATATATCATCTAATGTAGATGTGGTGGAAAGATATGTGGTTGTACATGGGCAAATTATTCTGCAGCAGTTCTCTGAATTTCCTGATGCAAGCATCAGGAATTGTGCATTTGCGATTGGTCTCTCAATGAAAATGGAAGAGAGGCACCATACAAAATGGGTGATTAAGAAGAAGAAAGTGATGCAGAGACTTGAACAGAACTTAAATCCTAGAGCATCTATGGCGCCATCTGTAAAAAGGAAAGCTATGCAGGCTACTACAACAAGGCTAATCAACAGAATCTGGGGGGAATACTATTCCAATTACTCACCCGAGGTGTCAAAAGAGGTGGTTGATTGTGAGGTGAAGGATGATGAAGAAGCAGATGAGCAAGAGGAAAATGAAGAGGATGATGTTCCGGAGGAGAACTTGGATGTTCCAGAGAAAGCTCGTACACCTTCTACAAGAAGGCATATTAAGTCATGTTCTGACAGCAAAGAAATAAAGTGGGATGGGGAATCAATAGGTAAAACAGCTTCTGGTGAACATTTGTTTAAAAGGGCTAGAGTTCATGGACATGAGATAGCTGTTGGGGACTCAGTTCTAGTGGAACATGATGAACCAGATGAGCTTCCTTCTATTTACTTTGTTGAATACATGTTTGAAAAATTGAATGGTAGCAAAATGCTTCATGGAAGAATGATGCAACGAGGATCTGACACTGTACTTGGAAATGCAGCTAATGAGAGAGAGGTATTTTTGATCAATGAATGCATGAATCTGCAACTAGGAGATGTCAAAGAAAGTATAGCTGTCAATATCAGAACGATGCCTTGGGGACACCAGCATAGAAACACGAATGCTGATAAACTTGATAGAGCAAAAGCAGAAGACAGGAAGAGGAAGGGATTGCCGACTGAATTTTACTGCAAAAGCTTTTATCGCCCTGAAAAAGGTGCTTTCTTCAGACTCCCGTTTGATAAGATGGGTCTTGGTAGTGGTTTATGCTACTCCTGTGAGTTGCAGCGAACTGATCAGGAAAAGGAATCCTTCAAGTTTGATATGTCCAACTCCAGTTTTGTATATCTGGGGACTGAGTATTCCGTTGATGACTTTGTTTATGTAAGCCCCGATCACTTTACTGCAGAAAGAGGGGGAAGTGGAACTTTCAAAGCTGGAAGAAATGTGGGGTTGATGGCCTATGTAGTATGTCAATTACTAGAAATTGTTGGTCCCAAGGGATCTAAACAAGCTAAAGTAGATTCTACAAACGTCAAAATAAGGAGATTCTTCAGACCAGAGGATATATCTTCAGATAAGGCATACTCTTCTGATATCCGGGAGGTATATGCTACATAATACTATAACTTATCTCCACACTAATAGCTGGTTAGAGTTGTTAATATATACTAATTCTTTTACTATGTCATGTTAGGAAGTTTGTTTTAATCAGCTAGGTAACGATGTGTATTAGGGGATTTTACTTTTTTTCCTATGCAAACCTTTCTGCATTTATAATTTTCTGATTGCTACTGCTCTTCCAGATCTATTACAGTGAGGATATACACACAGTTCCTGTGGAAACAATCGAAGGTAAATGTGAAGTGAGGAAGAAGTATGATATTTCGTCTGAAGACGTCCCTGCCATCTTCGACCATATTTTCTTTTGTGAATATTTGTATGATCCATTAAATGGATCCCTTAAAAAGGTACCCATTTCATAATTTGTACTCTTGCATTCTTATTTTAACAGCAATTGGTCAGAGTCCTTTTAGTACAATACATTTTACCTTTTATTTATCTGCCCTATTTGTTTCTGAATTTTATTTTTCTTGTGAAGTCTAAGTTGATTGTACTTTTGAGCAGTTGCCAGCTCAGATAAAGTTGAGATTCTCAAAAATTAAGCTAGATGATGCGACATCTAGGAAGAGGAAGGGGAAGGGAAAAGAAGGAGAGAATGAAGTTGGGGAACTAAATGAAACTTCTCCTCAGAATCGTTTGGCCACACTAGATATCTTTGCTGGTTGTGGTGGCTTGTCTGAGGGGCTGCAGCATTCGGGTAACTTCCTTCTCTCTGCTTATTTGTAGTTGTAATGGATGTAGTTTGAACTTTCGTCTGAAAGTTTTATTCTTTCAGGTGTCACAGATACAAATTGGGCAATTGAATACGAAGCGCCTGCTGGAAATGCATTTAGACTTAATCATCCAAAGACAAAGGTGTTCATACATAATTGCAATGTGATTTTGAGGTAGGTCCTTGGGTATACAATCTTTACTCTTTCCTTTATGAACATATCTAAGTACATAACAGTAATGACCAGATATTGGTTTCAATTCAGGGCCGTCATGCAGAAGTGCGGAGATTCTGATGACTGTATCTCAACTCCAGAGGCTTCTGAATTAGCTGCAGCAATGGACGAGAACGAACTGAATAGTTTGCCACTTCCTGGACAAGTTGATTTCATTAATGGAGGCCCTCCTTGTCAGGTTTGTTAAGCTTTTCACATCTAACCTGATGTTTAGTAAACTTTGTAGCTTAAATGGTGTGTTCTTTTGCAGGGGTTTTCTGGAATGAATAGATTTAATCAGAGCACCTGGAGTAAAGTACAGTGTGAGATGATTCTGGCATTTTTATCCTTTGCTGATTATTATCGGCCTAAGTTCTTTCTCTTGGAGAATGTTAGGAATTTTGTGTCGTTTAGCCAAAAACAAACATTTCGCTTAACTGTTGCTTCCCTTCTTGAGATGGGTTATCAGGTACATATTGTTCGCTCTCTCTATATATATACACACATACACATTCTATATGTATGTATGTTACTAATTATCAAAACTGACAATCAATTTTCTTGTGATCAGGTTAGGTTTGGTATCCTTGAAGCCGGAGCCTTTGGAGTTCCTCAGTCTAGGAAGAGAGCATTTATCTGGGCTGCCTCCCCAGAGGAGGTTCTTCCAGAGTGGCCAGAACCAATGCATGTTTTTGCTGTTCCAGAATTAAAAATCGCATTATCTGAAACTTCACACTATGCAGCTGTGAGGAGTACTGCTAGTGGAGCTCCATTCCGTTCACTTACTGTTAGAGACACAATTGGAGATCTTCCTGTTGTTGGCAATGGGGCATGCAAGACTTGTATAGAGGTACTAAACTTGAATTTCCTTGAACCCTTCACCTTTTCCAGGAATTGACTAGAGAACTGGAAAGACAGTGTATTGAGTAGGGACTTTTACTTTCTTAATTTGGAAGAAAGAGGGCAATGCTGCTTTTGTTTCTATAGATTATGCAATCATATCACGCCTTTGTTCGTACTCTGTAATTTATGCTATTCATTCTTAATGCAGTATCAAGGTGACCCAGTATCCTGGTTCCAAAAGAAGATTCGGGGAAGCTCAATAACATTATCTGATCACATTTCAAAAGAGATGAATGAGCTTAACCTAATCAGGTGCCAAAGAATCCCCAAGCGGCCAGGAGCTGATTGGCGTGACCTTGAGGATGAAAAGGTGTTGTGGCAATCATCCAGTGCTTTTGATGAAACAATATGTGCTTTGTGATTTGAAGGGTTAAGTAGGTGTATAAGATGTTTTGTGTTGTGTGGTGCAGGTTAAACTATCTAACGGTCAACTAGTTGATTTGATTCCATGGTGCCTGCCTAACACTGCTAAGAGGCACAACCAGTGGAAGGGGCTGTTTGGAAGGTTGGATTGGGATGGGAACTTCCCCACTTCCATTACTGACCCCCAGCCGATGGGTAAGGTGGGGATGTGCTTTCATCCAGAGCAAGACAGGATTGTTACAGTTCGTGAATGTGCACGTTCTCAAGTAAGTCTTACAAAATGAAGACACATTTTAGAATATGTGAAGGTATAGTCTGAGGGTGTAGTATTTCCATCAATGCATGACAATTTGAAATTGCTTGGTTAGGAAAGAAGAGTAATGATTTTCAAACATAAAGAGGAAACATGTCAATGTTGGTGCAGAAATTGTATTATATTCAGCCTTTGATGGGATTTTATAATAATAATAAGTATCATGTATTGCAGGGTTTCCCAGACAGCTACCAATTTTCTGGTAACATTTTGCACAAGCACAGGCAAATAGGAAATGCTGTTCCACCTCCTTTGGCATATGCACTTGGAAGGAAACTTAAAGAAGCTGTTGAGTGCAAGAAGAGGCTCACGTAGAAGTTTTTTTTTTTTTTAATAATCAATTTCACAACTTAAACTATGAATTTTACATACCTGTCAATTACCATTCACATTGACAACACTGCATTGCCAAATAATATCAATTTTTGTTGATAACCGGATATCTTCCTTCTTTTTATGCATAAAACAGATAATATAATTTCACATGTGCAGTTACTCATTTATCAAATTTGCAGCTTCGCCTTTTACCTTAAGGCACTCTGTAAAGAGGTTGGGTTGTTCAAGATTTATCATCAACTCCAATGAAATAAAATTGAATTGATCAAACTACTTCATCCTCATGTACACCCATATGTGACCATCTTTTTTATCTAGATAGAAGGGTCGTTCACTCCTTATTCTTTGAGAGGTTGCTTGCGATGGTAGCATTAGCTAGGCAATCAAGGCAGGTTGTGTTAAAAATGAGATCTTCTTCATCATCCTATCATTATATATCATATATTATTAAAATGGGAAGCTCCAACTTTCAAAGTTGGATTATCATTTTGCTCCTCCACTAAACCAAAATAAAATTAATTATTTTATTAATTATTAATATTTTAATTATATAATGGTAGAATAAGAAGTTCAACAACTACACTTTAATTTTTTAGTTATGACATTATAATTATAATTGATTAGGTTAAATTCAATTAGAGTAGAAGACAAAATAACGTATGAAACTCTTCCAATTCGGTGACTCTTTGAATTTTGAAATCGAAATAAAATTTATGTATCATGATTCAATGTGCTCCATTAATAAATTTGAAAGATGAAAAGACAGCTAAATATCACTATAAATATCAATAAATTGCTCCCTAGATCATCATATTCTTTTATTTTCTATCATCTATTGTTCTCTTTTCTTCTTTCTAGATAGTGATATAAATGCATGTCGTCAAGAAGCTAACTGAGGAGAAGAACAGATAGCTTCATTCTGAAATTAAAAAGAGGAGTTTTCTTACAATAAAATTCAAGTGTTAAGTGTAGAAGTATAAAATATGGCCTATATATTTCTTTAGGATCTTTTTTATGTTAGCTTATGATTTTAAGTTTTTCTTTTCCATTATGGAGTTAAGGTATGGTTGTCCAAAATAAATTTGGTATGTAACCTATATTTTTATGTAATTATGTATCATTTTGCATTGTTATGAATTTTTTTCTTTGTTTTTGTGTTATTTTATTCTTATAAGTGTTACTTAATTGACAAAACTTCTATTAATACAGGATGAGTTTGATAATACTTGAATAGTCTATGCAATATGCTTTTAAAAAAAAATAGAAGTAATTTAAATAAAGATTGCTAAAAGATTATTACTTTGAATAAAAGATTTTGATTGTGTTACTTTATCGTCTATATAACATACTGTTGCGAACATATACATATATTGTTCATTTTCACCCTTTCATTTTTTTTATTTTTCTACAATTTATACAATATGAGATTTAACAATTTAATTTTCTATAGAAACGGTAGCTTTATGACGACAATTTTGCTTTTGGACATTTTGGTTGTTTCTTTATGAATTCCTTCGACCCTTAATTGATACTACTAAAAACTATTCCTCAAATTAAAATCATGTAAAAAATATTATGAGAATGGAGTAATTAAGCTTCATTTTGTTTAGATTTTAGTAATATAAGTCAACAAGATCATCTATACTACCTTAAAAGCATGAACTCCTAAACATGAATGTTGAATTACTATAATACTCCAATTAAAAATACTCAATTTATTTCATTATGTTATATTAAAGGTTGATTCCTTTTCACATTAATGGATTGTGACTTTTGCGATGAGTTTTGACTTTTCCAAAGGGTTGTGACTTTTTCGACGGGTTGTGACATTTCCGATGAGTTGTGACTTTTCTAAAGGATTGTGATTTTTTCAAAGGGATGTGACTTTACCAAAGGGTTGTGCCTTATCCGACGAGTTGTGACTTTTTCAAAGGGTTATGTCTTTTCCGATTAGCATGGACTTTTTTGAAGGGTTGTGACTTATCTAACAAGGCACAATTAGAACGTATTCATACTACTATTTGTTAGCTATAAATAGAGGGGTTTCCTCTCACTTTTAAACTACAATTTTTTTGGTTTTATACTCTTCTTCTTAAAAAATCTCAATTGGTCTTTGCAATAGTTGATTAAGTTCGAAACCCAATGAAATTTGAGATACCAAATAAGAAAGAGTTGGTGAACAAATTGTAGCAAATCATTCATTAATTCACACTCATATTTTCCTCTGATGATTTTCATCACATACATACATCAATATTATTTATATCATTTTGAACATTAATACTCTTTAATTAACCTACATGTTTTATTCATTAAGAAAAGACAAATTTCCTACGAATAGTCACAATAATTTCTACCTTCATGTTTCTTCGGTTATAAATCACAACCATTCACTCCTTATAAATTCTTGGAGATCTCTTTTCTGTGACAATTTGAGATCATTTAAAATTTGCAAAAATGATTCATTCCGAATCCATTGATAAGTTTTGCCGAAGTTCTTAGCATTGAAATTTAGGTATTGACTTTCTATTAAAGAAGAAAATAAGAGAACAAAGAAATATGCAATTATCTATGAACTTTGCTTCACACAGAAATCTTCTATAGATAGTGCGCGAGAATTTTCATTCATTTTTCTTATTTTGTTTCTTGAATAATTTCTTTTGTATTTTCATTTGAGAGAGATTTTAAATACACACATTGTTGATTATTTTTTCTAATAAATAAATAGATAAAGATGTGGGAGAGACAATAATAATAAACAAATACAAAAAAGGCACATGATTGAGGTAAGCTATTTCTTCTTTGTATTTCCATTTCATATTCTTTTAACATCAAATGAAGGAGTTTCTTCCTAATTTTGCTAAAACATCGGGCATCAACGTAGTCCATTGAATTAGTAGTTTTGATGTTAAGTCTATTGTTTCAAAAATAGATTTTCACTTTTACTTATACTATGATAATATAACCATGATAATAATTATTTTTTAATAGTGTAAGTAAAACTGAACGGAGAAAGTAAAATGTTGGTGGCAAAAGAGATTTCAATCAAATGAAACACTAGCGTGAATATATCATGAACATATATTTTAGTCTTCCTTCTTCATTGGCTATGAATTGATCCACATATTTTTACGTTTTTATATTTATGTTGACTATGATTTTTTAAGTATGAATTTCCTGTTATTTTGTGATCATTTTGATCTAAGAAAATGTTATGTCACAAGATACACTCTTTTCTAGCTATATAAAAATGATAAGAAAATAGTGATTAATCATAAAATGATCTTAAATCAAATTAAAGATTCTATAAATAATATTTTAAATTTTATTCATTTTTTTATTTTTTAATTGAAAAAGTTTAATGTTTTATGTCACGATAGAACATCTATAAGATACTAGATACTCTCATAAGACAACATCTATATGATATGTATGCGGCAAAACAAAGGATATTGTTTTTTAGAACTAATTATTGACGTAATATATTTTTATCTATAACTTTCTACTTATAAAAGTATTGACATTCACTATATAAGAACACTTTTTGTTTTTGTAAAATTACATCTATATCATAGCCTTACTCAAATATTAATTGAATAATAATATTTTCTAAAAGTTATATCACGTTTAAAGATAAAATATTAAAATATTTATGACAATCGTTCTTAGTGTCATGCACATATTAAATTTCAAGTATTAATATCTAAGAAAATAATTGTACTTAAATGGTGTCCATCATTTACAGTCATAACCTCAAGAGGAAAAGTTATTGCTGACCATTTTTTTATCTTGATATTATTTTTCTGTTTTGTTGGTTAAGTTTATTTACCGAATTGAGTAGAGTAAATAACAATACTACTTAAGAAATATCACTTTCTCCCCATATTTAAATTTTTTGAATTCATTTTGAAATATTTCAATGATATTTGGTCATTTTTGTCTCAAAAAACAATTAACTCTATGAAAATCTATATTAATCATTTAAAAGCACTTGTCCAATATTCTTTCAGTTATAATTATTCACTAAAAAACTTTAACTTAGTAATATTAATTCTATTTTACAATATCGTATACTATATGATATGATACACACGTGCAACGCACGTGCCGTGAAACTAGTTCTATTAAAAGTGGAAAGAGTCTAAGTCATAAGTTGAATTACTAAAATGTCCTTTAAAAGTGTATTTATCATTTAATTTTTTTTATAAAAATTAATTGGGAAGACCTTTCATCCACCTTTAGACATGTACAAATTCTATAAACTTTTTATTTACAAGTTTAATATGTGTCATGTATTTATTTCTTCACCTTTAGCTTCCAACCGTTTAAACATATCATATTCTTTATCAAATTATATATACCTTATTCATTATTTAGTTGATGCACATTATAATTCTCCTTTTATAGGTCTTAATCAAATTCACAACAAAATTATATTAAAAATATACGTGACACAACATTATTACACCAAATGTATTTTTAATTGGTTGAGAGGTAATATAAACATATGTCTCTATTTCTCTATACACCTTTCTGCTTGAGTGTTGGTATTTAAAAATGTTATTTTTGCCAAATCAATAGGTAAAGAAGAGATTGTACATTGATGGACTGGAATTCTGTGTGAACAACAATCTGTTTCCATTGATATTGGAAACTGATTCTTTATTTTTAAAGAATGCCGTTGAAGGTGTTTGGGATACTCCATGGAGCATATGGAGGTGGGCATGATACAGAAGTGGAAAGTTAAGGTGTCACCCCCCGAGCCTACACCCTGGGCGGGACTGGCACTCGAGAACCATTGTTGGTCCCAAGCGATCCCTTGACCTGACTTACTACTCATCGGAAGACTTAAACACAAGAAAATAGTCTCAAATGATGAACTCATAAACTTATAATGTCTTACAATAAACATTCAACTAGCCAAGATGGCAACTCAAGTCTCAAAACATAAGCCAATAACAAAATAGTGAGAAATGAACTAACTAACAGTCTATCTATGAAGCCTCTAAAACTGGGAGGGATGTCGGGACAAGACCTCCGATCATCCTAACAACTGAAAACTACTAAAGCAATGTAAATCGGGATCCTCCAGAAAGCAAGGAGGCTAACCACAAGACTCTAAATGCTCAACTGGATCAACGAAGCGTTGGATGTTGATCCTGGTTACATGTATCTGCATCATTACAACGATGCATGCTAAATGGCGTTAGTACATTGAATGTACGAGCATGCGAGAGAAATACTAAAACAAGACATAAGCTTGAAAGGAACTGAAAGAACATACCTGGGCTCAACTCAACTCAACTTAACTCATTTCAATATAAAGCAATAATATGAACACAGTATAGAGAAAAACTTTTAAAACATAAATAACAACTTTGTGTATTTAGAAATACAATAGTAATTCTGTATGTATGCAAAGATACAATATAAACTCTGGAATGTATATAAGAATACAAAATACTTCCGTGGGAGTTTCTCTAACCGACAACCATCACTTAAGAGCTATTGTGATGATACAACATTTTGCCTCACACTGCCAGGGCCGTCCTATACCTTGCCGAGGGTATAGAACCTGACTACTAAGTGGATCCACTAGTCTATGCTAAAAAGCACTAATGAATCATCTAAAAAGTATGACCCTTTTCTACCCATGATGGCTACATGGTTTATGGGGGCTGGGAGTTGTATGAACTCTCCCCCATATCGGTGCTCAATACTACTCCCAAAATATGATACTAGCTCTTATGTTTAAAAATATAACTTCTTTCTGTGGTTTGAGATAATTGCTCAAAACTTAGCTCAAAGGCTCTCTTGGAAATCAAAGTTTCCTCTCTTGCTTAATTGTGAAAGCATTTACTCTTTACTGAAAACTAGCTCAAAGGCTCTTTTAGAAATTAAAGTTTCTTTTCTTGCTTAAATGTGAAAATATTTACTCTTTGGGAATAAATATTCCCGATATACTCTTTTGAAGAAATGAACTTCAATCTTTACTCTTTACTCAACTCAAAACTCAAGTCTTAAAACAAAGTTAAAACGTTTGTAAAAGACTTTTGGAAAACTCTATGAACTTCTCTTGACTTGACTCTTAACTTTCCTTGAATTGAATTATGGATTCAACGCTCATGATCTCATGTTATGGATGATTTCATGTTGTTTAGACGTACCTTAGAGTGTAGAAATCAACTAGAAAACATAGGTACGTTTCAAGGGAACTAGTACGGAAAGAAGTGGGAAAGAGTAAAAGACTTGGCGTCCCTGGCGCTCTGAGTGGTGTGGGGTGCCAGACCCAAAACTTTAGAACTGAAGTTGGGGCGCACTGGCTGGTGCGACGCCCTAGAGCCCCAACTACAGAACACTTTGTGGGGCACGGCGCCCCACCCCTTTTCCCCAAAATTTTGATGAACTTCCTTGATCGTTTTTCAACTCTAAACCCTCTAGATTCAATTGGGTATTTCCCCAAATACTTAGATTCGACTATATAACCAAAATATGCAAGAATATACTCAAAACGACATCTAATTTCATGAATTTAAATTAAGATTTTCTTAACAACTTCCAACAATCAAGATTCAAACGAAACTTTCAACAATAGTCATCAAGAACTCATAAACTCTTCTTTCAAGACACAAATTCACTAAATAAAATTATGATTGGCGCGTGAGTGAACTAATCCAATGCTATGTGATCTCACATACCTCGTAGGGATCACCCCTTGGCGAAATCCACAAGCAAATCTTCAAGAACTTGGCGATTTATTGCTTCTTCTTTTCTCTTCTCTCAAAACCCTAACTTATTTCAATAGAGTAAACTGAATACCATCATTTGAGACCCCAACTTAATTACCAAAAATGAATTTAATTAACTCGGTAGTGAAAAGACCATAATATCCTTCAAAAATCCGGTTTTGACTTTCCTTATCTAAACATCCAACTTCAAATGAGCATATCTCCCTCATACGAACTCGAAACTGATTAAACTCAGTGGCGTTGAAAAGATAATTCAAAGATGTTTTCCTATGGTATCTTGTAGCACACCTAAATCATCCTGAGATAGGAGTTATAGTCGTTTGAAGTTGACCCAAAACTCATACTTAGCTTAACTTTGTCAAACTTTCCAAATTTGATTATTTCCAAAAACGGTTTCTTTCTAATTCTAAGCCTTTCTAGTTCTTTCAAATAGCGAGGTGTTACAGTATCTCCCCCTTGGGAACATTCGTCCTTGAATGAGACTACTCTTAGTAGGCTAAGGCGTAATATCTAACACCTAGATCAAACACTCACAAGAAAATGTAATTACAACAGGCCAACTTAAAATAAAAGACAAGAAAAGGATTCGTACCTTAATTTGGAACTTCTCCGGATTCGAAGATATGTGGGTATCTCTTCTTCATATCCTCCTCAGCTTCTCAAGTAGCTTCCTCAACAAATTGATTTCTCCAAAGAACTTTGACTGATGCTACTTTCTTGGTCCTCAACTTGCGAACCTGATGGTCTAGAATCTGAACAGGAAACTCCTCATTTGACAAGCTATCCTTGATACCAATATCTTCAGTTGGTATGATAAGTGAAGGATCTCCCATGCACTTCTTCAACATGGAAATATGAAATACGAATGGACCCCTGCTAACTCTTGTGGTAGCTCCAACCCATAAGATACATTGTCAATCCTCTTGGATATTCTGTAAGGACCAATCTACCGGGGACTAAGTTTCCCCTTCTTACCAAACCTCATAACACCCTTAATGGGTGAAACTTTCAAGTAAACCCAGTCATCTATTTCAAAATCTAAGTCTCTTCTCCTAACATTTGTATAGGATTTTTGACGACTCTGTGCTGTTTTCAACCTCTCTTGAATAACTTTCACCTTCTCCTTCGCTTGATGAACTCATTCTAGTCCGATCAACCCAGCTTCACCAACTTCAAACCATCCAATAGGAGATCTACATCTTCTCCCATAAAGAACTTCATAAGGAGCCATCTAGATGCTAGAGTGGTAACTATTGTTGTAAGCGAACTCAATGCGAGGTAGGTGATCATTCCAATTACCCTTGAAATAAATTACACATGACCTCAAAATATCTTCTAAAGTCTGAATAGTGCGCTCCGCTTGACCATCTGAGGATGAAAAGTAGTACTTAAGTTCACTTTTGAACCCAAGCCTTTCTGAAAAGATTTCCAGAACTGTGCAGTAAATTGTGCACCTCTATCTAATATAATCGAAACTGGAACCCCATGAAGTGTGACTACCTCTTGAATATACAACTTAGCATAATCTTCTGCTGAATGGGTAGTCTTTACCGGTAAAAAGTGGGCTGATTTAGTCATTCTATCAACAATCACCCAAATAGAATCATGCTGCCTGTGAGACCTTGGTAAACTTGTGATGAAATCCATATTTATCATCTCCCACTTCCATTCCAGAAGTTCTATATTCTGAGCCATACCACCGGGACTTTGATGCTCTACCTTAACTTGTTGGCAATTCAGACAGTTAGCAACAAACTCTGCAATGACCTTCTTCATACTACTCCACCAATAAACTTTTCTCAAATCACGATACATCTTTGTGGAACTTGGATGGATAGAGTATCTGGAGCTATGATCTTCCTCTATGATCCTCTCTTGGAGTTCATCCACCCTTGGTACACACAACCTACCTTGATACCTTAATACGCCATCTCCCCCTTATTCAAAAGTCATTACTTTTTGCTTATGAATATTTGCCTTCAATTCAAGAAAAATAGGATCTTGGTCTTGCTTCTCTTTTACTTCTGACACTAATGATGATTCAGCCCCATTCATCACCACTACTCCTCCTTCTGTGAAATCCATTAGTCGAACTCCTAATCGTGCAAAACTATGTACCTCTTTAGCTAACTCTTTCTTATATTCCTCAAAATGGGCGGTACTACCCATAGACAATCTATTCAAGGCATCATCAACAACATTAGCCTTACCTGGGTGATAAAGAATACTCATGTCATAATATTTGAGCAACTCTAACCACCTTCTCTGTATGGGATTAAGCTCTTTCTGACTGAACACATACTGAAGACTCTTGTGATCGGTGAACACATCTACATGAACACCATAAAGATAGTGACGCCATATTTTCAAAGAAAATACTACGACAACCAACTCTAGATTATGGGTTGGGTAATTCTTCTCATGAACTTTCAATTGTCTGGAGGCATAAGCTATAACTTTGCCATTTTGCATTAAAACACAACCCAAACCAAATCTAGACGCATCACAATATACAACAAAGCCTTGCATACCTTCTGGTAAGGTCAATACTAGGCAGTAGTCAACCTCTTTTTCAATTCCTGAAAGCTTTTCTCACAAGCTTCAGACCATTGCAACTTTACTATTTTCTGAGTCAACTTGGTCAAAGGGGAAGAAATAGATGAGAAACCCTCTACGAACCTTCTATAATATCCAGCCAACTCCAAGAAACTCTTAATATCAGTTGGAGATGTGGGTTTAGGCCAATTCTGCACTGCCTCTATCTTCTGGGTATCAACTCTAATTCCATCACCGGAAACAATGTGGCCTAAGTATGCCACAGACTAAAGCCAAAACTAACACTTAGAGAACTTGGCATACACTCTCTTTCCTTTAGAGTTTGGAGAACTACTCTGAGATGACTAGCATGATCTTCCTCATTCCTCGAATAGATTAGTATGTCATCAATGAATACGATAACAAACATATCTATATAAGGATTGAATACTTTATTCATAAGGTCCATGAACGCTGCAGGTGCATTAGTTAAACCGAACGACATAACCAGAAACTCATAATGACCATAACGGGTCCTGAAAGCTGTCTTTGGAATATCACATTCCCTTACTCTTAACTGATGGTAGCCAGATCTGAGGTCTATCTTAGAGAAACAAGTGGAACCCTGAAGTTGATCGAAGAGATCATCAATTCTCAAAAAAGGATACTTATTCTTGATAGTAACCTTGTTCAATTGACGGTAATCGATACACATTCTAAGAGAACCATCCTTCTTCCTTACAAACAAGACCAGAACGCTCCAAGGTGAGAAACTTAGTCGAATGAAACCTTTCTATAGGATATCTTTCAACTGCTCTTTTTACTCTACTGGTGCCATCCTATATGGCGAAATAAATATAGGACGAGTATCAGGAAGAATATCTATACCGAAGTCTATTTCTCACTCGCTCGGGACTCCGAGAAGATCATCTGGAAACTCTTTTACTACTAAAACTGACTGAATAAGAGGTATCTCAACACTAGAGTCATTAACTCGGATTAAGTGATAGACACACCCCTTGGAAACTACTTCCTTGCCTTAAGGTATGAAATGAAACAACCCTTAGGCACTGCTAAACTACTCTTCCACTTTATAACTGGCTCATTAAGAAACTGGAACTTGACTACTCGAGTTCTACAATCAACTGAGGCATAATATGCATGAAGCCAGTCCATACCTAGAATGACATCAAAATCTACCATGTCTAACTCAACTAAATCAACCATGGTGCCCTCGTGATTGACGAAAATGGTACAATCACGATAGACTCTCTCTGCTAGAATAGACTCACCAACAAGTGTAGAAACACTGAAGGGCTCACTAAGTTTCTCCAGAAGAACTTCAAAATTCATCGCAACATAAGGAGTTACAAAGGACAAACTCAATCCTGGATCTAGTAAAGCATAAACATCAAAGTTAAAGACTTGGATCATAACAGTGACAACATCTGGCAAATCCTCCTGCTCTTGGCGATAGCATAAAGACAGTTTCCTCCTCCGCCTGCCCCTGAAGTAGCTCCTCTAGATGCAGCCCTGTCTGGTCAAGAATTGAAGAAGATTGTGCTCTATTGCCCACATTACCATACCCTGCTTGTTCTTCGGACACTCTCTCATAAAATGACCATTTTGGCCACACTTGAAGCAACCAGTGGAGCTATCACGACACATCTCTTAGTGGTTCCTACCACACTTAGCACATGCACAAGACTCACTACCCCCTTGTACCATACTACCTTGAGAATAGGCAGGTTTAGCTCTGAAATTCTGACTATTGTACTCACATTTGCTCTTTGGTGCAAGTGCACTAGCAGATGATGTAACATATACCTTTTGTTTATGTTGGAAGGAAGACCGGTTTGCATTGCTTTTTTGATACCCGGACTCATTCCTTGATGTCTTATCCCTCTTATTCTTGAACTCCTCTCTATCCCTCAGCTTGTACTCCTCCACTTGTTGTACATGGATCATTAGCCTTGCTATGTCCATATCCCCTATCAGCATAGCTGCCTTGCCTTCCTTGTTTGACAGGAGAGATAACCCAGCAACGAATAAACTCATCCTGCTCCTCATGTCACCAACCATCTCCGGAGCATAGCGGGAAAGTTGTGTGAAATTCAGACTGTACTCATGAATGCTCAAAGAATCCTACTTAAGAGTGAGAAACTCTCGCACCTTTTCTTCTCTCAATTCTTAGGGGAAGAAATGCCCCAAGAAGGCCTCTTCAAAACAAGCCCAACTCACAGGTGGTACACCCTTAGCTCAGTTCTTCTTCCATTGATCAAACCAGATCCTAGCGACACCCTTCATTTGATATGCAACTAGTTCCACCCTCTCTGCATCAGCAACATGCATGATCTAAAATAACTTCTGAAGTTCCTCAACAAAGTTTTCTGGATCCTCAGTAACACTTGAACCAGTGAACCTCGATGGATTCATCCTCAAGAATTCACGGATCCTTGAAGTATCAGCCAATTCCTGTCGATTCTCTCTCTCTTGCCCAGCTTGGTTGGTCACAACTTGGCCCAACATCTGGATGGCCTCACGGAACTCAGCAATGGTGACCTCTCCTTTGGGTTGAACTTCTGGTGCATTAGGTACCCCTTGTTCATGTGGTTCAACATTTCTTCTAGCTGAACGACCTATGCCAACTCTTCATGGAGGCATGATCGGAAAGACACGCGCATGCACGAGTTATAATTTTTTTATAGAGATACACTCTATCACACGAAATAAGTATGAAACAAGTGAGATAGTTCCTAAGTGTTGCAGCCTACTAATTATAAATGTGGCGCGCTTCACATCAATAACTGGGACTCTACACACATGGCTTCATAGACTCCTTAGGACTCTTGAACGCTGTGCTCTGATACCAAGTTTGTCACACCCCGAGCCTACACCCTGGGCGGGACTGACACTCGAGAACCATTGCTGGCCCCAAGCGAACCCTTGACCTAGCTTACTACAAAGCGGAAGACTTAAACACAAGAAAATAGTCTCAAATAATGAACTCATGAAATAAACTTAGAATGTCTTAAAAGAAACATTCAACTAGCCAAGATGGCAACTCAAGTTTCAAAACATAAGCCAATAACAAAATAGTGACAAATGAACTAACTAACTGTCTATCTATGCAACCTTTAAAACTGGGAGGGATGTTAGGAAAAGACCCCCGATCGTCCTAACAACTGAAAACTACTAAAATAATGTATATCGGGATCCTCCAGAAAGCAAGGAGGCTCACCACAAGACTTTGAATGCTCAACTGGATCAACGAAACGCTGAATGCTGATCCTGGTTACCTGTATCTGCATCATAACAACAATGCAGGCCAAATGGCATGAGTACATTGAATGTACGAGCATGCGAGGGGAATACTAAAACAAGACATAAGCTTGAAAGGAACTGAAAGAACATACATGGGCTTAACTCAACTTAACTTAACTCATTTCAATATAAAGCAATAATATGAACAGAGTATAGAGAAAAGCTTTTAAAATATGGATAACAACTCTGTGTATTTAAAAATACAATAGTAACTATGTATGTATGCAAAGATACAATATAAACTCTGGAATGCATATAAGAATACAAAATACTTCTGTGGGAGTTTCTCTAATCGACTGATAAGTTCGAGATTTGGACTCATTTAGGTCTTTATTTACAATGATTTAGTGTCCTCAAATGCTTATTTTGTGCCAATAACTGATGTAAAACCTTTGATTTCTAGGTATATGGATTGAGCAACAAATAAATGACACTAATTTGCAAAAAGGAACAAAGCGAGCTGAAAGAATGAAGAAAAACAAGTCCAGTGATCGCTAAGTCCACTTGGTGAGTCACCGAAGGGCTTCTTGACCACCTAAAGTTCCAGTGTGACAAGCCCTGAAGGAAAGAACCAAGTTGGCGAGAGAAAGGAGTAGTCGACGGATCGCCGAGTGGTTCCGCGATGTAGTGTTGGATTACCCAGAGTTATAGACCTTGAGGATGCTGAAGGCCAAGGAAGAAGGGAGATGGAATTGACCAAAGGGCGGATCGCCGAGCTCGACTTACTGCGCCGAGGCTTATCGCAACACATTTTTGGCGACTATAAATTCATTTTTGAACATTTAGTTTAGTATCTATCTATCATTATTCATTCTGAATAGTGCCTGTGTTCATATTTAGAGATTTTTGAACTGTGAGACAAGTTTTCTCTAGTTTTTCTTTAGCTTTGAAGAATTGAAGTTTTTCACTTTTGAGAAATTGGAAGTGAGTCTTTGAGATTCTCCGAATTGGACCATTGTAAGGACGAAATCAATCTTAACCAGTTGATGGAAACTCAATTTGGTAACAAATTTTATCTTTTTATGATGTCTAGCTAAAATCCCAATTCTTGGGGTGTGATTATGTGATTATGGGCTGATTTAGTTTATGGGTATTGCTAATTGTTAGTATAAATGCTGTTTAGAAGTGAGTTCAATAATTAATTGTGGTTTAATTTATGAATTGTAGTTGCAAATATAGTTCTACCCTTGCGTTTTTGGCTTGCTCGAGAGAGCGGTTTTAAAATTAAGATTATTGATTGATGGTCAGTGGGTATTGGGTTGATATGGGTTCAGCTCGAGAGAGTGAATGCTAAACCCAATTCCACACATTCAGCTCGAGAGAGTGAATGGACTAAGGTGTGGACAGTTCTTAATTTGCATGCTTGTCGATGTTCGAGAGAAATTGACTTGATTCGGGGTAAATTGTTTGAGAGAAAGTTTACCTCTATAGTCTATCTTACTCACTAATATCAAGCTATTTCCTAACCGATGCGATTACTCATTTGTCTATATTAGCCTATAATCGAATCACATCCCAAGAACTCTTTTCATTATTGTTATTTCATATTGTTTGCTGCTGTTGTAGTTGATACTTTCAAACCAAAACCCCCTGATTTGACATTTGTGTCACCCCTTGATTTGAATTATGTTTTTATTTGATAATGCCTATTGCTATGACTGATTTGACCATGTTCACACTTTACTATTGAATCTCAAACACATACTGCTCCATGTGGGATTCGACCCAAACTCATTTATTGGGGTTTTATACTGACTAGCGATCATTGACACTTAGAATTGGGTGAAGTGTCCTTGAAACATTTATCACCGACAACCATCACTTAAGAGCTATTATGATGATACTGCATTTTGCCTCACACTGCCAGGGCCGTCCTATATCTTGCCGAGGGTCTAGAACCTGACTACTAAGTGGATCCACTAGTCCATGCTAAAAAGACTAAGGAATCATCTAAAAAGTATGATCCTTTTCTACCCATGATGGCTACATTGTTTATGGGGACTGGGAGTTGTCTGAACTCTCCCCCATATCGGTTCTCAGTACTACTCCCAAAATATGATACTAGCTCTTATGTTTAAAAACATAACTTCTTTTTGTGGTTTGAGATAATTGCTCAAAACTTAGCTCAAAGGCTCTCTTGGAAATCAAAGTTTCCTCTCTTACTTAATTGTGAAAGCATTTATTCTTTACGGAAAACTAGCTCAAAGGTTATTTTAGAAATCATAGTTTCCTTTCTTGCTTAAATGTGAAATCATTTACTCTTTGGGAATAAATAGTGATGAGTCCACAATTTGGACTCATTTAGGGTTTTATTTTAATAGATTTAGTGTCCTCAAATTCATATTTTGTACCAATAACTTATGTAAATCCTTGATTTTCAGGTTTTTGGATTGAGGAACAAAGCATGGACACTAATGAGCAAAAAGGAACAAGGTAGCTTAAAGAACGAAGAAAAGAAGGCTAGATGATCGCCTAACCCATTGGGTGAGTCACCGAATAGCCATGATCTCGCCTAAAGTTCCAGTATGCCAAGCCCTGAAGGATAAAATCAAGTCGGCGATAGAAAGAAGCAGTCGGCGTGTCGCCGAACGGTTTCGCGATGTAGTGCTAGATCTCCAAAAGTAAACGAACTTGAAGATGCTGAAGGCCAAAGAAAAAAGGCGATGGAGTTGACCAAAGGGAGGATCACCGAGTGGATCGGCTATCCCAACTATCTGCGTCGAATGGTCCTTCGCAGCATATTTTTGGCGACTATAAATACATTTTAAATTCTTAGTTTAGTATGTAATTTTCAATCTATGTTTTTATCAATTAGTTTTGAAATTCAGAGTTTAGAACTGAGAGTATTGAGACAATATTTTCCTTAGCTTTGAAGAATTGAAGTTTTCCATTTTTGAGAAATTGGAAGTGGGTCTTTGAAATTCTTCAACCTTGACCTTTGTAAAGACGAAATTAATCTTACCCAGTTGATGGAAACACAATTTGGTAACGATTTTTATCCTTTTATAATGCTAGTTAAAACCCCCAATTCTTGGGGTGTGATTATGTGATTATTGGTTGATTTAGCTGCTGGGTATTGGTAATTGATAGTTTAAATGCTGTTTAAAAGTGATTTCATTCAGTAATTGTGGCTTAATATAAAGGGTTGTAGTTGCAAATGCAACTCTACCGTCGTGTTTTTGGATTGCTCGAGAGAGAGGTTTTAAAACCAAGATTACTGAATTGATGGTCTGTGGGTATTGGGTTGTCATGGGTTCAGCTCGAGAGAGTGAATCCTAAACCCTTTTCCACACATTCAGCTCGAGAGAGTGAATGGACTAAAGCGTAGGTTGTTCTTAATTGATGCTTATTGGTGTTCGAGAGAAACCAATTTGATTCAGGGTAAATTGTTCGAGAGAAAGTTTATCCCTACTAAAGTCTAGCTTATTCACTAATTTACAACTATTTACTATAAGCTGCAATCACCCATTTGTCTATCTTAGCCTATAATCCAATCACATCCCAAGAACCCGTTTCTTTACTTGTTTATTCGTGTTAATTGCTACAGTTGTAGTTGATAATTTCAATGAAACCCCCCTGTTATTTGACACTTGTGTCACCCTTAATTTGAACTATGCTTTTATTCGTAAATATCTTTTACCTATGATTGACTTGAACATATTTGTACTTGGCTCTTGAATCTTAAGCACATACCACTCCCTGTGGGATTCGACCCTAACTCACTTAGTTGGGTTATATTACTGACTAACGATTGTTGGCACTTAGAATTGGAAGAAGTGTCCTGATACGTGAAATCAAAATGGCGCCGCTGCTGGGGATTGGTGTTGTTTAAGATTCTTTAGTTAAGTTGAATTTTGTTCTTGTTAGTTATAGTTGAACCAACTTATTTTTAGTTTTGGTGTTTGTGTTGCTGTTTGAGCAGAGAATTGGAGCATATCTGGCAGCAACAGTGACCCAATGGATCACCCTCCTTTGAAATTGATGATTTTGAGGGATAACATCCTAAATTTCAAGCAATTAGAGGGTGAAGCCATTTATGAGTTGTGACAAAAGTTTAAGTCCCTATTGCAACAGTTCCCAACTCATGAGATTCCAGATAAGATGCTTCTGGAATGTTTCTACTGGGGTCTTGGCCCCGAAAATAGAATGATGACTGACCAACTCTCTTCGGGTTGTTTGATTTGACAATCCTAGGAAGCATCAGCCCAACTCCTTGATTGTGTGGCCAAGACCAACAAGGAGACTGAGAAGGACCAACACTTGGCCACATTGTTGACTAAGCGGGAAACCTTGATCAAAAGGGTGAAGGACTTGGAGATAATGTCCAAAAAGAAGGACATGTACATTCCCCCTCATGAGCGTCGAATAATGAAGAAGCAAGAGGGGGGACAAATAGAAGAGGTACTCTTACTCATTCTTCACAAGGTCGAAGAACACAACAGAGTTTTGAGTGAGGTAAGAGAGAATGTCTTGATGCTGAATCAGATGACAACCTCTCACGCCATGTTCATTCAGCTTCTACAGTCCCAAATGGACTAGGTGTTGTCTTCTCTCTACCCACAACAAGACAGTGGGTGGCCTTATGAAAGTGAGGCAAACCCCACAAATGCAACTGAAGTGGGGACTTGTGTCATGCCACGATGTTAACTAAGGCGCTGTTTTGGAGGCAACCCAAGTTTTATTTTCGTTCTTTTTAAGTTTGAAATAATGGTGTGTTGATTGTGCAAGTCAAAGTGTGGAAGGTGTTTGAAAGTGCAGGTTGGCGAGTTGATAGTCCAGTTGGTGACTCACCGAAGAGGTCGGCGAGTCCGACTTAGACCGCCGTTGGACTTAAGACAATTTTAAATTGGAGTCTGTAAAACTCGGCGAGCCCAGGAGCAATTTGGTGAGTCGCCGACCAGGTCGGCGATCTCGATCTAGTCCGCCGTTTGGACCCCCACATTAACTGGAGGTCTTGTAAAACTCGGCGAGGTAAGAGCCCACTCGGCGTGTCACCAGTGGGTCGGCGAGCAAAACTAATGTCGCCGAATGGGCGAGAACTGGGAGGTTTTTAAAGGCAAAAGGTTTAAACTTCCAACTCTTTCACTTTCCCTCACTTTTAAACTTCCAATACTCACATACGTAAAGTATTTTTTATATTACTTGCACTTGTGTCGTATTTGAGTCGTTGATTGTGTGTTCGGAGTGGATTACTCTGCCGCCTAACATTTCAAAATATTTAATCGGCATCAAAGGTTGGTTTTCCGAATCTCGAATTTATTTTTAGCAATTTTTGTACTCATTTGCAATGATCTTATCTTAGTGATGTGTGCTGGGCCTTTCTGATAGTGTTTGTATGCTAGAATGCCTATTTTCATTTGAATATTTTGGTCGTAATGCCTGTGTTGTTAATTTCCTAAGATTTTGTGCCTTAAAATTGGTTAAAATTATGGGGTTGTGCTTGCATGTTGTTGGGTCTAGTCGGGTGAAGTTTGATGTAGCCCGCATTTGTGCCAAATGACATAATTTGCCCAATGATGGAGAAGTTGACGTCATTCCTAAGGGTAAAAGTCGTCAAATGGCCAAATTTGGCCAAACCAATAGAAGTCTCAGTATCCCGGGGTAATGGGTGTAAGGGTTTTAGTTGAATTGTAGAAGTTCATGCTTTGATTTTGTGTTCGGGGGTTGCGGGGCTGAATTTGGGAAGTTGGGTTGAAAATAGCTAGGCACGTTGAGTCGTTTGGCGAGTTGGGTCGAGCTCCCGAACCACTTAGCGGTTTTCCAAAGTTCCCCATCTCGCCTTTAATTTCATGCTAAATGTGAAATTTGGTTTTGTAACTTTCGACTAGAAACCTGAGGTCGCCGAATGCACTCGGCGACTTGGCGAAATCCCTTATTCATTGCCCTTTGTCTGCGCCCCTGACCCTTAATTGCATTGTAACTTTTGGCAAGCTAATATGTTGGCGATTCATTGAAATACCTTCCCATCGCCGACTTGCCAAAATTTTATGAGATTTTTGAGCCAGTCCTTTCGGCGAGCACGATCTCGTTGCCAAAGCGATTCGGCGACTCACCAATCGGTTCGACGAGTCTGTCTACAAATATTCTTCTGTGTATCTAATTGAATTGTTTGTAACTTTTTCCTGATGTTTTGAGACATGGCTCGACCAAAACTTGTCCGTAGAAACATGCCACCCCGTAAGAAGGCAAATGGGATAACTATCAATGAGGGCAAAGCCACCAAACTTCCCACAACTGGTGGGAAATGCAAGGGAAAAGGAAAGGCACCTGCGTCATCGGAGGCCAACTCTGACAGTGACGGTATCTACGTCACTCACCTCACTACTTTTGAGAGTGAGGGTGAGCACCAGGAGGATCAGGCTGCAGCTTCAGAGCTTGAAGATGATGAACTGTTGGCAACAAAAAGGGCTGAGCTGCGATAAAAAAGGATGAACGATCCGTCTAGGATCAGGACTCCTCATGCCACCACTACTCCTCGTCCCGCTCCAGTACATGATACGGTCCTAGCACCACCGATACAGGGTCCTCCTCCCAAGTCTATGAACAGACTAAAAAGTGAGAGACCGAGGACAATTATAGAGGAGAAGAGGCTGTCAACTGATAGGGTCATTGACAGGTACCCAGAGATTATGAGTTGTCTGAAGTCTCATAAAATCCAGATCTTCACCAAGCCTCGTGGTCCATATATTCCAAGCTGGGTTAGGGAGTTCTACAATGCGTACAGTGCCTTGATACCACAAGGGAAGAAGTCGACAGCTAAATTCAAGCCAGTTGACTACGTGGTTGTCGGGGGGAAGAGAGTGCAGTGTGATTTTACTGCCATCAATGCCGTCCTAGAATGCACTACGAGACTTGAGGATGACTGCCAATACAAGATCAGGTCGAACATGGTGGAGAACATGAAGAAGTGGTTGACTCCGTTGATATCAGATGACACTCCTAAGTGTCTTGAGGTTGGGGCAGCTATTGAGAAGAAGGACCTCAATGTGGCAGCGATGTATTGGTTTGGCTTCATTAGTAGCACAATCATGCCCTCCCAAAATGAGTCTATTCTCCGCCACGCCAAAGCATCCTACCTAGGCTGCCTCAGTGCGGGGACATGACTAAACTTGGGGATGATAATTGCATCAGAGATGCTCATGCGGGCCAAGCAGCACCAGACTTCCCTTCCCTTTCCGGTGTTGATCACCGAGCTATATAGACAGGCTCGAGTTCCTAGAGATTCGAAGAAGGATGTGGAAGTTATTCCCACATCCTCTACCGATATCCAGAGGATCAAGGTGGAGTATTTAAAGGATCAGGCAGAGAAAAAGAAGGCAGCCTCGGTGGATACATCCCGGTTGTTGATCCTCAGACATTACGTGCAGAGGCACCTTTGCCTACTCTGGACCTTCGACCTTCAGGTACTTCTGGTGCTGTTCCTTCTGACACCCCTAGTTCCTCTACTGCTACATTGCCTCCCAGAGCTGTTGTTGTTGCTGTTTCCCGCATCTCGCTCACTCAGGCTGTATTACTCCGGATGGGGCAGCTAGCCCATGTTGTCGATCGTCGTGTTGCCAGACTTGAGGCCTCTATTCTGGGCATGATTCAGACAACCCTTATTGATGCTATGACACCGTTGAGTGCAACCATTGATGCCCTTATAGCTAGGATCGCGGCATGTGAGCGTGGCCAAGGGGCCACCGAGAAAGTGACGACTTTAAAAGCAGTTATCGCTGCGCTGAGGAGTGATGTGGATCAACTGAAGTCCATCGAAATGTCCATGATTTTTGGGACGGTGAAGATTCTAGATGTGCCAGAGATGCCTCCGGCTACCACCGAAGATGAGGTTAGAGATGAGGAGATGCTTGAGGTTGCTGAGGAGGTTTATTAGAAGGGACTTACAGGGAGGCCATGACCAATGCAATTGTGCAGATTTCGTTGGCAGACACACCTTTAGCTAACCTTAGTGGGGCTGGTGGTACTTCTGAGGTGACTCCGGGAACTGATGCCTAGGTTCCGAGCACTACACCGGGCACTGATGCCCTGACAGATGGAGCAACTGTTTAGACAGGATCCCTTTTTACCTCCCTCTCTGTCTTACTTTATTTGACTTTTAGATATTATTTTTCTTGCATTTGAGGACAAATGTTCTTTTTTATTTGTGGTGGGGTGAGGCCAACCTTTTGTGACTATTGTAATGTCTATATATTTGGGGTTTTTAGCTATAAATTGTGTTAATACTGCATTTTGTGGATGATTGAACTTGTGGCTCCTTGTTTTTAATTGCAAATGATTTTTGGACCCTTCCTGAAAAACAAATTGAGCCACCTCTTGTTTGTGTTTGAATGTGGTTGTTCTCTTGCAAATTTGAGTATCGGTCTTGATCAATACCTATGACTTGAATAGTGCTCATAATTGAATAAAAATGAATGCGCGGCTACGATGAGGCCAAATGAAGTTGCATAAACAATATGTGATGTTTTTGCATCTCGTTGTGACTAGCCAAATATCAAATTCAGTCTCTTGTAATGATGCGCACACTAGCAAAAGTGTGGAGTATTGTTTGACATTGGTGTCAATGCCTTGTGTGATGAGCTTATTGTGAACCATGTATGATGACACCTAGAATTTGCCCCGTTGGTCCGGTTGACTAAGTGATGCAAGTTCTTGAAATGATTTTAGGCAACTTTGAAGAGTGTGAACCAATTTGACATTATACCTCTTTTTGTGGCCTACCTTGTGAGTGTGTGAACCTCGCTTGAGCACCCTTTCAGCCTTACCGTTTTCTTGGAAGAAACTTGATGAAATTGTGACCTTTCTTGATCCATCACCCTTAATCCTCATGATTTGTGGTTTGTGTGAATAGCCAACTTAGGCCAAAAGCCTAAGTTGGGGGTGTGGTGAAAAGAGAAGGTAAATCAAGAAGTGCAAGAAAGTCCCCTTTTACCCATGGTTTTGAAAAAGATGGAACCCCTCCATATAAAAAAAAGAGAGAAAAAGAAGAAAAGAATGAAAAGGAAAAAAAATATGAAAAAGTTGTGAAAGTACAAAGAAAATGAGGTGTCCGGTATTCCATGGAAAGTGAATAATGTGGTGACTTTTGAGCATGAATGAGAATGATGAAGAAAAGGAAACAAAGCGTTGTTCATACCACATTTTATGAGGATTGCAACCATTGAGCCTAAATGAACATACCTTTACACTCAGCCCCATTACAAGCCTTGTAAAGCCCTTTTTGATCTTGAGTGAGCTGAAGCAATTGTTGGTTGGAAAATACGGGAAAACCTATGGGTGAAGTCATGCATTGTGTTCATCTTTGTGAGTGTGAGTGTTGCATTTGATTCCGGAGCTATAAGGTGTTGAACCATTGTGTGTGAATATGAAATCATCCTTTGTGTGAGGGCATTTGAATACCTTTGTTGAGCTTGAACTTGCATTTGAAGCAAGTGTTGTGAACTTGAGAGTCTTTGATAATGGTGAGTCACAACTTGAATCTTTGAGTGCGCAATTGATCCTTGCATGAGTAAGTTGAGTCTTTTTGTGTGCATTCATGATTGAGTCTTGTGTAGCACTGCTTGAGACATCCTTTTTGAACTGCTGGACTTGAGTTTTAATTGAGGACAAGCAAAAGTTTAAGTTGGGGGTGTTGATGAGTCCACGATTTGGACTCATTTAGGGATTTATTTTAATAGATTTAGTGTCCTCAAATGCATATTTTGTGCCAATAACTTATGTAAATCCTTGATTTTTAGGTATTTGGATTGAGGAACAAAACATGGACACTAATGAGCAAAAAGAAACAAGGCAGCTTAAAGAATGAAGAAAAGAAGGCCTGATGATCACCTAACCCATTGGGCGTGTCGCCGAATGGCCATGATCTTGCCTAAAGTTTCAGTGTGCCAGGCTTTGAAGGAGAAAATCAAGTCAGCGATAGAAAGGAGCAGTCAGCATGTCGCCGAACAATTCCGCGACGCAATGCTAGATCGCCCAAAGTTACAGAACTTGAAGATGCTGAAGGCCAAAGAAAAAAGACGATGGAATTGACCAAAGGGCGGATCATCAAGTGGATCGGTGATCCCGACTTACTGCGCCGAATGGTCCTTCACATCATATTTTTGGCGACTATAAATACATTTTAAAATTCATAGTTTAGTATGGAATTTTCAATCTATGTTTTTATTAATCAGTTTTGAAATTGAGAGTTTAGAAATGAGAGTATTGAGACAATATTTTCCCTAGCTTTGAAGAATTGAAGTTTTCCATTTTTGGGAAATTGGAAGTGGGTCTTTGAAATTCTTCAACCTTGACCGTAACACCCCGTATCCGAAACAGACCAAAAATGCAGATTTTGAGAAGTTGCAGGTGGAACCCATGGTTGGCATCCACGGACCGTAGGTCAGACCACGGCCCGTGCTGGTGGTCCGTGGTTCACCACTGCAACACCTCCCCAAACCTAGCTCAGAAAATCGGCTAAGTCTCGACCCACGGACAAACCTACGGTCCGTAAGTCAGACCACGGTCCGTGGTCTATGTCTGTGGATCAAGACCCCTTTACCCAGCCTCTGACATGAACTACGGCCTACCAGCACAGACCGTCGTTCGATCTACGGTCCGTAGGTCTGACCGTAAGTGGGGGTCAGCAGCCAGTTAGAGGAAATTGTTGATTAGGTCAACTTCAAATGGTCATAACTCTTAGCACAAAATGAATTATGTGTCCCATGACCTATGATATGATAGATAATTGAATCCTCTTTCCAACTCCACCAAGTTTGCTAAAATATGACTTTCGAGTAAAAAGTTATGCTCGTTTTAGTGAAGACCTGCCGGACAGACTTGATTGACGGACCCAAACGACGGCCGGTAGATCAAACGATGGACCGTTGTTCCTTCCGTGGATGGGCTTCACCAAAATTAAGTTAGGGTTGTTTTGGTCCTTTTCCTATTTCGTTGGACCCCTAAGATACGTCGTTTAGACCCTAAATAATAAGGTTTTAGTCAGTTTAAGCCTAGAAATATAATTAGAACTTATCTAAGTCGAATCATTAATCAAAACTTAGAAAATTAGAATCAAGAGTGGAGAAAAAGGTCAAGAACCCTAGTTCAAGAACTCAACAAGGTTCCATCAGTTCCAACCCTGAAATCGAAAGATTTCTCCGTGGAATTCGTCACCAGGTATGTGGGATTTCACTAGTGGGTTCCTTTCTCCCATGAGGTCCCTAGAATTCAGTCAGATTCATGATTCCATGATTATGAACAGACCTAGGATTTGTAGAATTTCAATAGATCATCATGAATTAGTTATTTAAATGTTCCAAATCAGATTATCATGTTATTTCTCAGTTTATTGCATGAATTTCCGAACCCTAGCTATGTATTTCTTTAGTTCTTAAATTACACATGCTAGGTTAGATATTTCAGTATTCAGTTATACATGCCTCAGTTTATGAATGCATCATTATCAGATTAATTGTTGCATTCTCAGTTTTGCATGTTCAATTTTGAGTTATCTAGTATTACAGAAATTCAGTCATAATGTGTTAATCACTTAATCTATTGGGAGTAGCATAATACCAAGTTGGACTAGGTTCAACGTACCTATATAGTCCCAGAACTACGAGCCACGTAGGTGTAAGTCTCCTATGTGGGCAATATCAGTTAGTGATCACGCCAACATGCCTCTACACCTTTGGCAGGGTGTATTGGGTTCTCTCGATGGGGCGTATACATATGACTCCACATTTAGCTCATGTGGTTTTATTATCGGTTATTAGTAGCTCCCACAGTTCAGTCAGATTCTATTGCATTGACCATTTATTAGTATAGTCAGTATTCAGTTTCAGCATGTTATAAATTGGTCACTGCATTTAGTTATCTCAGCATTCAGTATCTATATCATGTTCAAATTATATCATTGCTTATTTGCTTTGTTCAGTTATATGTTATTTCAGCTGTATTCTATCCTGCATGCTCAGTACCTTTCAAGTACTAGCGCATACGTGCGCTGCATCTTCTCATGATATAGGTTCAGGTTTTCAGCATCCAGATTACGCTTAGATCGGTTCTCGATCTCCAGTTCAGCAGAATCAGTGGTGAGTCCTCATTCTCTGAGGACAATAGTCATGAGTCTCTTTTTAGGATTATATTTAGTCCTTTAGTTTCAGTTTTGCTAGACTTAGTTGGGGCCTGTCCCAGCATTTCTAGTCAGTTAGAGGCAATTTTCAGACATAGATAGATTCAGCTTAGTATTTAGTTAATATCTTCTTTGTATTAAACTAATCAGTTTTCATATATCTTAGTTATAGTATATGGGTATTCCCCATCTTTTCATTTTATTTATGATTTAGCTTCCTCATCAATTTATTATCTTTAGTATGCTCATAATCATGACAGCAGGGTTAGCTTGGGATCACTTGTGGTCCTAGGTCCCATGTCCGCGTCTCGGAGTTAGTCTCGGGGACTGACATTGACCTTTGTAAAGATGAAATTAATCTTACCTAGTTGATGGAAACACAATTTGGTAACGATTTTTATCTTTTTATAATGTCTAGCTAAAACCCCAATTCTTGAGGTGTGATTATGTGATTATTGCTTGATTTAGCTGCTGGGTATTGCTAATTGATAGTTTAGATTTTGTTTAAAAGTGATTTCATTTAGTAATTATGGCTTAATCTAAAGGGTTGTAGTGGCAAATGCAACTCCACCTTTGTGTTTTTGGATTGCTCAAGAGAGAGGTTTTAAAACCAAGATTACTAAATTGATGGTCTGTGGGTATTGGGTTGTCATGGGTTCAGCTCGAGAGAGTGAATCCTAAACCCTTTTCCACACATTCAACTCGAGAGAGTGAATGGGCTAAAGCGTAGGCTGTTCTTAATTGTTGCTTATTGGTGTTTGAGAGAAACCAATTTGATTCGAGGTAAATTATTTGAGAGAAAGTTTATCCCACTAAAGTCTAGCTTATTTATTGATTTACAACTATTTAATATCAGTTGCAATCACCCATTTGTCTACCTTAGCCTATAATCCAATCACATCCCAAGAACCCGTCTCTTTACTTGTTTGTATGTGTTAATTGATGTTGTTGTAGTTGATAATTACAATCAAACCCCCCCCCCCCTATTATTTGACACCTGTGTCACCCTTAATTTTGAACTATGCTTTTATTCGTAAATGTCTTTACCTATGATTGACTTGAACATATTTGCACTTGGCTCTTGAATCTTAAGCACGTACAACTCCTTGTGGTATTCAACTCCAACTCACTTAGTTAGGTTATATTACTGACTAACGATCATTGGCACTTAGAATTGGAAGAAGTGTCCTGATACATGAAATCACATAGTCCCGATATACTCTTTTGAAGAAATGAACTTCAATCTTTACTCTTTACTCAACTCAGAAGTCTTAAAACAACATTAAAACGTTTGTAAAAGACTTTTGGAAAACTTTATGAACTTCTCTTGACTTGACTCTTAACTTTTCTTGAATTGAGTTATGGATTCAAGGTTCATGATCTCATGTTATGGATGATTTCATGTTGTTTAGACGTACCTTAGAGTGTAGAAATCCACTAGAAAACATAGGTACGTTTCAAGGGAACTAGTACGGAAAGAAGTGGGAAAGGGTAGAAGACCTGGCGTCCCTAGCGCTCTGAATGGTGCGGGACGCCAGACCCAAAAATTCAGAAATGAAGTTGGGGTGCACTGGCTGGCGTGACGCCCTAGAGCCCCAACTACAGAACACTTTGTGGGGCGCTCTGAGTGGCGCGGCGCCCCACCCCTTTTCCCCAAAATTTTGACGAACTTTCTTGGTCATTTTTCAACTCTAAACCCTCTAGATTCAATTGGGTCTTTCCCCAAATACTTAAATTCGACTACATAACCAAAATATGCAAGAATCTACTCAAAACGACATCTAATTTCTTGAATTTAAATTAAGATCTTCTTAACAACTTCAACAATCAAGATTCAAACGAATCTTTCAACAATAGTCATCAACAACTCATAAACTCTTCTTTTAGGACACAAATTCGGTGAATAAAATCATGATTCACGCGTGGGTGAATTAATCCAACGCTATGTGATCTCACATAGCTCGTAGGGATCACCCCTTGGCGAAATCCACAAGCAAATCTTCAAGAACTTGGCGATTCCTTGTTTCTTCTTCTCTTTTCTCCTCTTCTTTTCTCTTCTCTCAAAACCCCAACTTATTTTCAGTAGCGTAAACTGAATCCCATCAGTTGAGACCCCAACTTAATTACCAAAAACGAATTTAATTAATTGGGTAGTGAAAAGACCATAATACCCTTCAAAAATCCGGTTTTGACTTTCCTTATCTAGACAACCCAACTTGAAATGGGCATATCTCCCTCATATGAACTGGAAACTGATGAAACTCGGTGTAGCTGGAAAGATAATTCAAAGATATTTCCTACTGTAACTTGTAGCACACCTAACTCATCTTTAACTAGGAGTTATGATCGTTTAAAGTTGACCCAAAACTCATACTTAGCTTAACTTTGTCAAACTTTTCAAATTTGATTATTTCCAAAAATGGGTTCTTTCTAATTCTATGCCTTTCTAGTTCTTTCAAATAGCGAGGTGTTACAAAGGGGGAGAACAAGAGAGGAGAATCAACTTGTAGATTTTTTTTCGCTAATATGGCTTTTAGTTTTGCAGGTACAATCTAATTCAACAATTATCAGGAGACTCCTTTTGAGGCAAAACGAATCATTAATGCAGACAAGTCGCAAATCCCTACTTTAAGATATAAGGTTAGTAAAACAATAACCGGACTGAATCAGTGACCATCAAGATAACCAACATCAAAGGATTTCTTTCAAGAATTATTCTACCAAAGTATAACGACCAAGTTTCGTATCGAGAGTTTTTAAAAGATTCAACACCTGCCCATTAGTTTTCTTTCTTTTGGACAGCGGTATCAAGTTCTTATGAACTTCAATTTGTCGAAATGAGGAATACATATGGATTAGGTGTTTTTCGGGGCTATTGAATCATAGAGTCGAAGTCTAGTTTACTTGATCGTTTTGTTCGTATCACTAAAAAGCTTACCTCAGGTTTATAAGCTTATTTCCTCTTGGATTTGATTTACACGACATCTGGTGAGAGTGTTGAGGCTGCCTTAGTGATATCAACCAATAACCTGATGGATTTAAGCTAATTTTGTGTTAGTACAACTTCGATAAAGTTCTAACCACGATGAAAGATGCTTAAGGTCAACAAATAGAAGCTCACATTGGTTTCGAGGAAAGCTCCGTCTGGTGTTGTTGTTTGAGCTGACCGAGACTTGGTCTTTTGTGGCTAGCATCGGTGGTTTGCCGACAATTCATTGGGGTCGGGGAGTGATTCTCCGCTTTCCGTTTTCTCTTTTCCTGTGGTGTCCTTTTTGTTTCCGTTTTAGTTTTGTGTCTAGGTGTTGGGTATTGTTTTTATTTTTTGGATTTTTGTTTGAGAGTTGGCTGAGTCTTCTCTCTGTTTTAATAAAGGACCTTTGACCTTTTTAAATTAAAAAAATAAATATAAATCATGGTAAGAAAATCAAGGATTTTTTTGGAGAAGTGTTTCTTCCTTTTATTGAGCTCCCCAAGTAGGATTAAGATATCACTTCAAGAATTTGCACTTCTTCTTTAGTATATAATTTATAATTCAATGTTTCTTAATACTAATATTTATGTATTTTTAAAAAAAATTCTGGTCAATAAAATTGGGCTACACGCGCAAGGCGCCTGCCCCAAAACTAGTCTATATATGAACTCCTAACTTGAATGTTAAATTACTATAATATCCCTAACTTAGGTTGTGACTTTTCTGATGAGTTATGTCTTTTCTGATAAGTTGTGACTTTTTCAAAGGGTTGTGATTTTTCGATGAGTTGTGACTTTTCCAAATAGTTGTGACTTTTCCAAAGGGTTGTGACTTCTTGGAAAAGTCATGACTTTTTCGGATAAGACCCAAAAAACGCTTGTTCATACTACCCTTTGTTGACTATAAATAGAGGGGTTTTCTCTCATTTTTCAACCACAATTTTTTTTAATATTCTACTCTTCTTCTTCATCTTGCATTTTAAAAATATTCGTGTGATTTATTGTCGTTGAGTGAGTTCGAAGTTTAGCGGAATATGAGGTACCATATTGTGAATAAAAGATATATATGATGATCCACATTGAAAATTCACAAAAGAATCTGCAATATTATTTTGTGCAAAACTTATTATTCAAATCTTCGCTTAAATTTTCTAAATTGATAATCACGTGCAACACATGTGTCGAAATACTAGTATTACTAAAAGTGAGAAGAATCTAAGTCAAAAGTTGAATTACGAAAATACCCTTATCTATTAATTTATTTTCTTAAAATCATTTAAAAAAATTAATTTTCATTTAAAATCAATTCCATAACTACACCTCTTCATTTTCATAACTTATATTCTAATAATATCCATTAACACATTATCATCTCACAACTCTTATTTTTAATAATCTCTATTATTTTTATGTCTTTTCAAATTCATTACCCAAATAATATATTATAATATTTTTGAATCTATTAAATTCAATAGATAATAAATGTAATATTCATTATTTAAAACTAAACGAATTGAAGATCAGTGCATTCAAATTCTTTTTCAAAAAATATAGATATGTCTTGTGTTATACATCTGTTATTTATTAGTTTTTATATTATGAAATTTATACCCTTTCATTTATTATTATTATTATTATAATATTATTATTATTATTATTATTATTATTAAATATTCACATCTCAGGTTTAATTACCTATTTAATTGTTACTCTTTATATCTATAACTTTCATACTTTTTATATTCATAACCTCAAAATATTTAATTTAAATTTTTAAGATTCTTTTGATACTCCTTCATTTTTATCTATATAAATTCATCTTTTTTAGTTCATGTGATCCCTATCAAAGTTTATCATTTTCATTTTATATTTAGAGCAGTGAAGTATTTATATCATTAGTGTACTATTTGATTCATGTTTCAGTTTGGCTCGATGAAGAAGACTATAAGGAAGAAGTAGTTGACAAGAACTTTAAAAATTATATACTGATTCTATTTTTCTTTTTTCATCAAAATTGTTATGATTACAATCCTAAGAAGAATGTGTATCGTATTTTTCGTATCTATTTTTTTGTATTTCCTACCTATTAGACTTCTTTAATTTGTATCATTTATTAGGGCTCAAATTATGTAATGACCCAAAAAGCCATTTATGAAATTTTTTCATAAAATTACTATTTTATCCCTCTCGATAGTTGCCCCGAGTTAATTTTGATCAGTCGGTGAAATTGATTTATGAATTTTGAATCTGTTCGTTTAACTATAGTTAATTAATTAACGGATCATTTTTAAATACTTAATTTAGTTAGTGGATAATGGGCCAAGTCCATTTATAACATAATTTAGGGTAATACTCTAAACCATTTCAAATCTTATTTTTGAGAAAAAATAAATAAAGAGGTAAATAAACTCCGAGGAAAACGTCATAACTTCGACACAACCAAAGTAATGGCCAGCTACATCAGCTAAGAGTTATATATATATATATATATGCAGTAGCGTTTTTCTTTACTTGGGAAATAATGCTTGATGGCTAATCATGATGCAGTAATGAACAATGATTGTTTCAATCATTAGGAGGGATACTTAGATTGAAAATTATAGTGGGTTAAGCTAGTTTCACTCTATCGGTCAACATTACTAGCTTAAATTATCTCTGATTTGGATTTTTTGTTTTTGGTAATCATATTATAAATAATAGTTTTGACATATTAAGAAAAGTAATTAACTGTTAGGTGTATTGTATTATCTGATTATCATTAGATTTATGGTATTGGAGAAATTGGAACTTAACCCTAAGCTGGAAATTGGAAAATATGAGAGTTTACATGTTAATTGGCATCAAGATTAGGAATTTGATTATAGATTTGAGTGAGTTTTTGGGTCTAAGCTAGACATATAGTAGTATAGGTGTTGTTAGTTTTGAAATCTTATTGTGATTATTTATTTGAATAGATTGTGTTGATTTGGAAGCTCAACTAAAGGGGAAGGCTCAAGTCCTGAAGTGATCGTTCCATTGTTTGAGGCAAGTGGACTTCTCGACCCTAGTTAAGTGTATAGAATCGTGTATTTCCTTGTGGTATGTGTTGGGGAGTAATGAGACTTGGTAATGGGTTGACTTGTCCATATTGAATAATTCTGATGATGAAAAGGGTAATAAAAGGCAATGTGATTATTTATTGGTGTGTGATGTGTTGAGAATTGTTTGAAAAGCTTATTGATTCACTGTTGATGTTGTATCACGATTGTATTGTTGTGAATTGTGCATTCTCGTGAAAATGATCATCTCCTTATTATTTGTGTGAACATGTCATTTGTGTTGGTTCTGAGACATGGTTGTGACAAGTGTTATGTGCATTGACAAAGAATAAGAAATTAAAGAGGATATACCATTTTGAGGGACGTATCGTATGCCATGATGGATATTATGATTCGAGGGATATGTCGCACGCCGCGACAAATTCTATTATCGAGGGAGGTGTCGCACCCCGCGAAAAATTCTATTATTGAGGGACGTGTTGCACGCCATGATGGATTTTATTATCGAGGGTCGTGTCACACGCAACGATAGATACATGGACAGATATGTCCCCAATGGGTCCCAGACTGAGAGACAACAAGTGTGTATCATTAGGTTACACGTGCATCATTATACTTGACATTGCATTATGCAACTTTATCATTTGTGAACTTACGTGTAATTTTCTGTGGAACTTGTGACTGGTGAACTTTATCTTTTGTGTTGTTGATCTGTAATTGTTGAAGTGAGGTGGTTGAACTATGTGCTATGTAAATTGTGAACTATTAGGTTGGATTGGTTTTTATGCAGGTTGTAGTATGGAGGTTCAGTTGGAGTGTAAGGAGTACCCGTATTCTATTCCCTTAGTTTGTGTTTAGAAGTTTACTTGATGAGTACCGTGTGATTTGGTACTCACCCCTTGCCTCTACATTTTTGTAGATTACTTGCGCAGATCATTGTGATATTCTATATTATCTCCGTGTCTGAGGCTTCCTATGGAGATTTGTGAGGTAGCTACCTGTCATCTCAGCGGACCTTCTTTCTCCTTATTTATGATCTTGTTCTATTCTAGGAACAATGTCATTTGAGACTTGTATTTTCTTTCAACTTTGTTATAACACATTAGAGGCTTGTATACGTGACAACCAAGTTTTTGGGGTTATATTTAAATTGATTATGAATTTCTGCATTATATTAAAGTATTAGAGTTTTATTTATAGTTTATTTCTGCACTTTATCATAATGGTTGAGTTTTATGCTGACTTGTCTTTGCGGTATAAGACGAGTACCATCACGTCTATTTTGGATCGTGACAAATTAGTATTTTATTACTCATTATATATTTCTTTGTTCTAGCAAAGCATGTGTCGAGAAACTAGTATTATACAAAAAGTGGAAACATCTTGAATTGAAAGTTAAATTATGAAAATACCTTTTAAATATTAAATGACCAACTTATCTTTCATTAAACACCAAGGGGTCAAAAATTAATAATGTAGATACTAGTATTATTTTTTATCTAGTGTTTGGTTCATTTTTTCCTACCTAACATTGTTTTTGGTTTAAAACTCTAAAAAAAAAACTTCTTTCCAATTATACCCTTGAATTATTATGGGATTTTCTATTTCATGTAATTGGGTCAAGGTAGATAATTGTCGAATAATATTATTATTTTGTGGTCTTCTAACTAGCTAGGAGAAGAAAAAATTTGTCATCATATTTGCTATTTTCTCACTTGAATTATTTGAGGGTAAATAATTGTCATATTAATAAATTGATCACTCACAAAACGTCAACTTTCAATCCAAAAAGATAGAACATCTACTTTTAAAATTAAAAATACGGTAAAAAATAGTAAACCCGAATAAACCATCTACATATACAAATAAAAATTATAAGTTGTAGTTTTAATATGTATGCAATTTTATAAATTGTTCAAAATAAAAATAATAGAAAACCACATATATATCGACAAATAATGCAATAAATTAAGATCACAAATGTCATTTGGTCATATATTTGTCTTTTCAATTAGTAAATGTTAAACAACTCACATTTCAAATATTGTATTGATTTGTGTTGGATGTATTTAGTAACAAACAACTCTCTCTAAATAACAAAATTTGTAAGCTAATTCATTTAATTAAAATTTTTAATACAAGTGTAAAACATAATACCAAGAAAATAAACAAAATGATTAAAAGGAATTGAGGGATATTTATGTTTTCACATATATTAATCCCATGTAGGGGTGTGCACAATTCGTATTAAACCAAAAAATCAAACCAAACTGAACTGAATTTTAATTTGGATTGATTGTTGATTTTTTGGTTAGGTTTTGGATTAATAGTATATTTCTTTTTGTTTTTTGGTTTGGTTTTGTATTTAGAAAATAAAAATCAAAAATAAAAAAATCCAATATTATTACACAAAATCCAATCTCTCTCTCTCTCTCTCTCTCTCTCTATATATATATATATATATATATATATATATATTAGAACATATATTTAGAAGATCCAATAATATTACACACACACATAGTCACATGTACACGCACACACAGTAACACCTCAGAGTTCAGAAAAGAAAGAAAATAAGTTTTTGGGCTGAAATCTGGTTCTACGGGTCCCATCTACGAACCGTAGAAGCTTCTACGGGTCCCATCTACGGACTGTAGAAGCTTCTTCAGGCCGTAGATTGCAACAGTATGAAGGGGGAAGATAAGTTTCTAAAAATCAAGTCCTAGTACCCTTTTTGTGGTTCACCAAGTCAAAGACAGAAACATAGTACCAGTGACATCTCTAATCTCTGAGAAAATTGGAGTCTTTCTACCTCTTTGCACAAAAAGAAACTAAGATGACGAAGTGGTTGCGCATTGATTTCCTCCAACTCCTTACTTAATTCCGCAATGGAGTCCTCACCCATGCCTTTAGACGGTCCGTCATTTTATGTACGAGTTGTAGATCAGTCTAATATGGGAGTCCCAAACTTAGTGAAATTTTGAGGGTCAAAGTTGGTTTCTATGGTTGGTATCTACGCACCGTAGGAAGACGTACGAGCCATAGAAGTGTTCCGTCAAAGTTAGGTGATTTTATGGTCCAGTATTTGGTCTACGGTTGACTAGTACGGACCGTAGAAAGTTTTACGGTTCGTAGGTCGAAACTGTAAGTCGAGTCCGACAGTTATTTTAAGGGAATTTTGGGTTTTTTTTCCTAATTTTTTAAAATTAAAACTAAGTCTTTTTACCTTTTACCATAAACCCTATATAAAACTTTAAGCTCCAAATTACCCACTTTCAATTCATTCCACGATTTCCCCAAATCTAACCAAATACATTCTTCCAATTTCCCTCCCAAAACCTAAGGAAGAAGAAGAAGCTAGGATTCAAGTTCAAGTCTCCAATTCACCATTCTTCATGGGCTTTTAGTAACAAGGTATGTGGGTATTCACCCATGAAATCCATTCTTCCATGGGGTCCTCAAGGTTTCCAAATATCTCAATTCAATTTCAATTGTTTGAGTTAGGGTTTCAATCCAATTCTTATGGGTTTATTTCAATTGTGATGAACTGTTGTTGATTAAGTCTTCTAATGCACGAGTTAATGTTTAGTTGAAATTATGTTGATCCACACCTAAATTATGATTTTTCAACTATGAACCTATGATAAACTCATGAGCCTATGAATTATGAATTTATGAAGATATGCATTTTATTATGAAATTATTGTAAATGATTTTAGGATGCTTTGAAGGAAAAGTATCAATGTTATTGTGAAAGGTTTTCTCACAAGTTATTATGATCATGATTGTGAAAGGTATTTCTCACATATGGATTCACATGGGTGAATTGTTTTCTCATCTATGTTGAATTATGTTCAAGGAGATATTCTATGTTTGATCTTGAAAATGTGGATTGGTACTGATCATTGCTTTTCCTATGTTAAATTGGTATTTGACTTTTATCAATTCCGTTGGAATTTTAAAACTTAGCACCAAGAGGGCTTTCAGATGTAGACCCAAATAGGGTAGTCTCTAGAAGCAACCTCTAGTCCCAAACTACGTGCCCCAGTAGGATTGTCTTAAATGACCTAGCTAGTGGATACACTTTAACAAATGGTTATATGTACAAATTCTACCTTGGCAAGTAGATTCCCCTTCTTTCGGTATGAGGGATATACTGGATTCTATGATATAGCTCTCACGGTCTTATTGTCGACTAAACCTAATATCGCAGAAAATGATTATGTTTTCTTCAAAACTCTTCTTATGTCCTGAAATGTCAATGTATTTGACCATGTTTTACAATTCTCATGTCATTTCTTCTTTAAAGCTTTTAAATGTTTCAATATGATCATGCCTACATGTTTTAAGTCATTCATGCTACCATGCCTTTGTTTATGCATTTTTTCTCATACTTAGTACATTCCATGTACTAACGCATTCTAGTGCCTACATTGTTTCACTAATGTAGGGTCCAACACTCCTACACCCCATACTTATGGCTAGTTGGTTTCATTGACCTCGAAGATTGGTGAGTCCTCATGTTCCAAGGACTGAGATACGTTCATTGCTTTGTGTCATTTACCATTTTTAGACTTTTGTATGTGATGTATGATTTGCGTCCTAGTCACTTTCCTTATGATGTATGAGATGACTTATTGAGACTTACGTTAGACTTCTGCTTTGTCAAACTCTTATGAACTATGAAATGTTATCTTTGATTTTTTTAAATTCTATTATTTTGTATGATGTATGCTAAGTGGCTTGTGTAGGGCCTCTCGAGGTCCTATACACCATGTTACGCCTAGGGTCTACTTTGGGTCGTGACAAACGTGATATTCATAGCACAAGGCTTAGAAAAGTCCTAGGATGTCTCATAAGCCACGTCGAGTAGAGTCTTGTTCATAAGTGTGAAACGCGCCACATTTATGAATAAGAGGCTATAAGATGTTTAGGAAGCTCCACTTCTTTCATTACCTTAAAGTCGTGCAATAGAGTGTAACTCTATATGTCTCTCTCCTAATCCTTATCCGATGCTTTTCAGGATATGACTCCTCGAAGAGCATACGCTAGGAGGAATTTAAATGAGAATGTGGAACGAGAAGCTCCTTAAAAGGCTCCTGAAGTTCCGACCGACCCTTTGGCCGAACAAGTGACTAGTGCGGAGTTTTGAGTTGCTTTTCAAGTTTTTGCCAAAGCCATGACGGCTCAAGCAAATAGGGAGGCTGTGGTCCCATGAACCCAAATGTATGACTAAAGTAAGCTATTAGATGAAGGTATTTATATATTTATGAAGCTTGACCACATGACATGAATGACATCTAGATTTGCCCTAAATGCTTTTCAAGCTATTTTTCTAAATTAGGTCTTGATTAGTTTAGTATCCAGATATACCATCAATGATTATACATCACGCTTTCAAAACTATATCCAGTAGTTGTAGGGAAATTCTAGCATGAAGTGCTTGACTATGGGCCTTAAAAGCTATTATGAAAAGATCATGAATGGTGAAAGGTTTTCTCACTCATAGTCTAAGGAGCTATCCTATGATGTTTCTAGCTTGGATTAGTACCTTAATTCTACTTCTCCATGGATGATAAGACAAGCGACGAATATCCATGTCCCATAATGATAAGACAAGTTAAGATTAGTGAATACTTTGTGGGATTTATGCTTAGAGCTGAGTGGACTAGCGGCGAATGCCCATGTCCCATAAACTATTTTAGATTGACATTAGCTAGTAGATTCAGTTCAGCTCAGATACATGGTCCTTACCTTGGCAAGTAGGACACCCCTTTTCAGTTGTGTGGCAAACACTGGATTTGATGTTATAGCTCGCATGGTCTATATGTCAGTTAATGGTAAACTTCCACAAAATGAACTAAGTTAATTACTAATGTTTTATTAAGCTACCTTTATGATTTAAAGATGCATTGATCATGCTCATTATTTATGAATCTTCTTAAATGATTTTATAATGTTTTAATTTGGTCATGCATTTCATGTTTTTGATTATCTCCCTTTATGATCACTTTTCATGTTTTATTGCATTCCCCTTTTACTTAGTACATTCCATGTAATAATGCGTACTTGTGCCTACACTCCTTCCGTTCGTGGCTAGTTGATTGCATTAGAAATTTGAAGACTCGGTGAGTCCTCATACTTTGAGAACGATGTAACTTAGCATTATGTCATTTCAGTTTCAGACTTTGAATGTGATATATGTGTTACGTCCCAATCACTTTTCTTATGATGTGGCCAAAGCAAAAAGGTGACACAATTGACCAAAATGTAGATCGTTAAGTGTATCGGCGATCCTGACTTATTGTGCCGAATGGTCCTTCGCAACACATTTTTGGCGACTATAATTACATGTTTGAATTTTTAGTTTAGTAGCATATTTTTAATCTAGCATTCAATAGCTTTCATTATTGTTCAATTTTCAAGTTAAAAATCTGAGAACTGAGTTTTGAGACAATATTTTCTTAGCTTTGAAGATTTCTATTTCTGAGAAATTGGAAGTGGCTTGTCACGACCCAAGCCTAGGGCCTAGACGTGACCGGCGAATGGGGAACCCGAAGGAACCCCAAACAAGCCTCATAGCATATCATTACACATCCTTGGTCACGGAAGCAATTAAAATGACCATAAGCGATAAGCATAATCAAGGGGGAAATCGGGACTAAGGGAGTAAGAGAAAAAAAGAAGAAATGATACATAAATATCATAGATGAGTCAAACTCAAGCATAATACACAACTTGTCCAACACCACCTCTAACCATGAGTACTTAGCGGGGGCCAAGACAAACTACCGGGCTCACCCTCATAGTCAAAACATAACTAAAAAAGAAAAGTCTTATACATAGCAAAAGATCATGAGCAACGTCCCCGGAATGGAGGACTCACCAATAACCTTGATAGGAAATCGTGTTAGCCACGCGGAGGAGGATGGTCAAGCGGTGCTCCGGTCCCTACATGGTGACATCATGTAGGCATAGAGTATGCGTTAGTACGTTTGAATGTACTAAGTATACGGGATGCAATGCAATGCTACAATAGATAGACATCATAGGAAAAATGCATAATCATACCCGATAGATAGCACATTAGTGAAATGATATATATAATGATGCTTACATAAAAATCATATTTAGTGGGACGTAGTACATGTGTGGTGAGTGACCATCAATATAGTATTTTCCAAGGCCTACCACCCCCTTGGAGAGGCGAAAGAGGTACAAACCCCTCAATGTGGTTACCCGGGCCTACCACCCCCCGAGCTAGGGACCAAGGTACAAACCCCTCGATGTGGTTATACGGGCCTACTACCCCCCGTACTAGGCAACCAAGGTACCAACCCCTTGATACGGTTACCCGGGCCTACAACCCCCCGAGCTAGGCTTGGTCGACTCACAACACTTATATAGAGAAAATCATATACATGTATCCCTTTCATCATCATTTCAATAATTATATAATCATCCGACTCATAGGATGTACATTGGACATTCCATTTCCTAAGAATTCTATCAATGGCATTTTATCAAACATATGGTGGGCTATTGTTCATGTAGATGAAATTATGTCTTTCGAGAGTACTAAGTCCAACCAATTCTGAAATACATATAAATCAGCCCACCAACAACATACATATATATATCAACCTTCATAATTTGATCATGGAAGCATGAAAACCATAAACATCACATAATAATTCCATTTCATGATAATATGCAAAAATAGACCATAATAGAATATATATGTAGTAGTAATTCCATAATTCAAGAGTTCATAAATGATCATAAGGACCCATAAACTTGAAGTAAAATAGAGGATAAATGGTTGGACTTGTGGAAAGGAAGGTTTCCACAATCAACCCACATACCTCAACTTTGGAGAATCCTTGATGAGGATTGGAATGGAGAATTGATGCTTGAGATTGAGTCTTGAATCCGGAATTAGAACTTGAGATGTTTGAATTTGGTTGAAGGTCTTGGTGGAATTTTGGAGAGGGATTAGAGAGTGTTTTTGAGTGTTTTGAAGCTAGAAAGAAATATAACTAAGTATGGGACAATCCTCTTTTTTATAAAAGAAAAACGTCCAGCCGCTACAGTAACTTTAGCTACTGGAAATTGAAATTCTGCTCCGACAGATTTTACGAAAATGATCATAACTCCTTCATCCTAACTCGGAATGAGGTGAAACCAATTGCATTGGAAAGCTAACTCGAAGGGCTTTAATTTAATAGGTAGCGGCCCTTCCAGTTCCTTGTGTGCTAAGAGATATGACCCTTTAAAGTTGACCCTGAAAATCGCATTTTTTGCGATTTTCGAAATTTGATACGGTTGTTCTAAAATTCGGGTTAGACCCATTTCCCACTCAATTTACCCCCTGAATAAGAATATGAAGTCGAATTTCCGAAATCATGCACGGATTTTGAGATATATGGAAATTACAATTATAGGTGTTTTCGAAGCACATTTTCGGGCATTTTTGGGGTCGTTTCATGGCTGTTGAAGATTCTTCATCTTAGACCTTTGTAAAAACAATATTAATCGTACCCAGTTGATGGAAACATAATTTGGTAATGATTTCTATCTTTTTATAATGTCTAGCTAAAACCCCAATTCTTGGGGTGTGATTATGTGATTATGGGTTGATTTAGCTGCTAGGTATTGTTAATTGATAGTGTAAACACTATTTAAAAGTGATTTCATTCAGTAATTGTGGATTAATCTAAAGGGTTGTAGTTGCAAATGTAACTCTACCTTTGTGTTTTTGGTTTGCTCGAGAGAGGTTTTAAAACCATGATTATTGATTTGATGGTTCGTGGGTATTGGGTTGTCATGGGTTTATCTAGGGAGAGTGAATCCTAAACCCTTTTCCACACATTCAGCTTGAGAGAGTGAATGGACTAAAATGTAGGTTGTTATTAATTGTTCCTTATTGGTCTTCGAGAGAAACCAATTTATTCGGCGTAAATTGTTTGAGAGAAAGTTTATCCCCACTAAAGTATAGCTTATTAACTTATTTAGAACTATTTACTATTAATTGCAATCACCCATTTGTCTACCTTAGCCCATAATCTAATCACTGGATTATTGAGACAAATGTTATATTTCCACTTTGATTCAAAAACTTTTTATAAATATGAAATGCTATCTTTTGAACTCTTTAAATTCTATTATCTTGTATGATGTATGCTAAGTGGCTTGTGTAGGAACTCTCGAGGTCCTATACACCATGCCATATCTAGGGTGTACTTTGGGTTGTGACAAGTTTTAATGTGAAATACCCAAGGCATTTGGAACTCATTAGTGAAAAATTATTTTGGAAAAAGAGTTAAAAATCACTTCACAATCACCATTTCACTTTAGAATTCAAGTTCTTGGAAACCTTTCACTTGCCAATCAAAACTCTCCATTTTTGATGTTACAAGCCACAATTGATAAAAGGAAATTGAATATTTAGAGTTACAAGGGTTTACCCAAATGATTCACCAGGAAAATTCTCTTTAAAATTGCATTCAAGGGTTTTCCAAAACTGAAAATGGGGAAAATGGGGTAATCCCCCAAAATGGCAGGTCAAAACCTCTCATCTGATCTCGCTATAAAGCAAACACAAATTTGCTTAAGCGAGCCCCGCTTTAAATGGGCTCTTGCTTTTGCAAACTAAGCTTGCAAGGGTCAGACTAAAAGACCCTTCATGAATGCGAGCTGGTCTTCACTAACTCCTTCCTCGTGAAAGGAAAGACCCTTTGTGAACACGAGGTCTGTAGGCACCAGAAACATCAGCCAAATACAGAATAATTTAATGGACCCTCGTAATTCAGTTGGAACCCCGAACACACAAACCATATAGGTAATTTGATTATACTTGATGTTATGAAAACAATGAAACCCTCAAAACACATATCTAAGATCTCCGTGACCCAAACCCATGTAAGTGACAAAAAACTAATCATAAGGCCTAAAAAGGTCAAATCAAGATTCGGACCTCTAATGTTACACCTCTAATTTTGAAAAGTGAAAAGATTTCATTAATTTTGGCTACTGGTTTAGGTCTATGAGACCAGTCTACAGTTCGTAGAAAATTCTACGAGTCATAGACCAGTCTCATAGAAAGGGAAATATAAGTTTTTTTGAAATCAAGTCTAATACCTAATCCTACGGTCGACCAACACAATCCTTGGTATGGTCTATGGGTCATAGATGCGTTCCGTTGAAGCAATCCAAACTTATTGTATATTTGGAGTTAAAGTTGAGTTCTATGGTTAGGGTCTATGGACCGTAAGAAGTTCTACAGACGGTAGAAGGGTCCCGTCAAAAGTTGGATGGTTTTCAGGTCTTAGTACTTGATTTACAGTTGACCAGTACGGACCGTAGTCTAACTCATAGACTAGCTTGACAATTATTTCTTATGGGATTTTGGGTCTTTTCCTATATGGTTTAAGCCTATGCTATGTTGTTTTGGCTATCATCCTAAGCCCTATATAAAGACTTTAAGTCTTAAATCTATAGACTTCAAACTCATTCTCGTATTTCCCAAAAACTCAACCAAATTCATTCTCTTAAATTCCCTCTCAAACTAAAGAAGAAGAAGAAGAAGAAGAAGTCAGGGTTCACTCCATGGTCATTGATATGCCCAAATTATACCTCCCTAAAGAAGTATAATCAGCCATTGTCAAATAAAGGTCTAGACTTAGGATAATTAACTTGTTGATTATACTCCGTAAGGGGGGGGGGTGTTGTAACACAAACTATTGATTGATTGATTATAATAACAAGTAACAAAGTAACATGATTTAATGTTTTGTTAAACTAATAAAAGATGAAACTAGGGTGTATGTGTTGCCTACAAGTTCTTAACGTAGTAAACCTTATAATAGTAACCCTTACGTAGTGTTTGACATGCAAAGTCGGTAAGTTAAGTATCTCCTATTTGATTTGTGTTTCAAGTAGGAAATTTCACCACACAACTTGGTTGGTCTACAAGTGTATGCATTTCTAACCCTTACCCTTGACCCAGATTAGCCCTCGCCTCTTTAGGTTAGGCTATTAGATAGCGGATTATCAATGCTAAATCGTTGTTGTTTAATCCTTTTTCCCATTCGCTACCTCCTTGGTCGGGCAAGTAGGAATAAGGTGAGTTCTAACATTGTGCACCGTTAAAAAACAATCAAAATGAAGAGATCAACAGTACATGCATAAACATTATTCAAGGATTACTTAATTATTAGGTATACATTGTTAATTACTCATGGTTCTCACAACCCTAGTTGTGGACTTAGCTACTCATGCTTGGGTGATGACAACTCATTATATGTTTGGTTAAATAAATCATGAACTTACAATTAGAGTAGATGAAATTCGGAATCTTAAATTGATGAACAAAAGCCAATATTTTAAACCACACTTCAAGTAATTAAATGCACAAAGTGTTTGCAAATTAATTTTCAAAGACAAAACTAAAAATATCAAATTGTCTAACCCCTAAAATGATAATTACAACTAATATTTATAGACACCAAATCCTAATTAAAGTAGAAAAAGGAAATACAAAAAGAGAGGTTTTGACAGTCAACTCCACGGGTCATGATCTACGGCTCGTAGGTTAGACTATGGCTTGTAGGTCACGTGTGTAGAAGGAAGCTTCTTCAAAAGGCTATCTGAAAACTTCCTACGGACATGATCTACGACTCGTAAACCTAAGTACGGTCCGTCCTGGTAATTCATCGTTGAAGTACTTGAGCCCAACATCTTTGTAGATTCCTACGAATGGTTTCTATGGCTCATAGAAATTCCCAGAGCTTGTCATTTTCTTCCATCGTTTTACACTTAGCTAAAAAAAACAATTCTTCAGATCAGGACTAATTCCTATGGCTCGTAGAATATCTTGCGGCTCATAGGTTGAGTCGACATCCTCAAAAACACTAGTGATTTCAATCTTTTCAATTCAATTGTTCTAAAACCTATTTCTTGCAAAATCCAAGCAAAATGCCTTCACATCTACTAACAAATGCTTAAGACACATGCAAAACACCAAGTTTATAGAGTTAAAAGTGATGTAAATTTGTGGTACATCAACACTCTCAACCTAAAATATTTTCTTGTCCCCAAGCAACACTACTAACTCTAAACAACACGATGCAAAAGTAACCCAGAAAACTCAAACAATCACATGGCATTATTCTTAACATTCAACCCTCCAATATTAGGCTTTTTTAGCATAGTGCAATCACTTAGTTCAACAACAAACCAACACATGTCAATCAATTTATGACATAGACATACCAAAAGACACTTTAATACACATATAACAATCACCAAGATAGAAACTCTTTGACAGTTCCACTTATGCCCTCAACGCAAAGAAATCCCTTAGTTCACACAAAATTTGAGTTATAGTTCAATTTTAGGGACTCATTATATGCTCACGCTCAGAATTGAATTCAATACAATACATGCATAATACCATAGGCTTGCCCTTATTTTCTAGACTTAGACTTTAAAACTGTTGAATCTGGATCACTGATGAATCGAGAATTTCGACTAATTTAGGGCTTACTATTCAATGATTTAGTGTCCTCAATACCTATTATGCTCATAACTAATGTTAATATGTTGATATGCCGTAACAAAGGCTTAAGAGTGAGGGAAGGACATTATAATGCAAAAGGAGCAAAAAAGTGGAAAAGTTGAAGAATAGAGAAGCTGGAGCTCGCAAAAGTCACTCGGCGACTCGCTGAGTGGGCCTCCAGCTCGCCTAAAGTTCCAACAAAGTAGCCCATGGACCAAATCAACTTGGCGAACAAAATGGTTATTCGGCGACTGTCACGACCCAAGGGTACCCCCTAGATGTAATAAGACGTGTAAGACCCCGAGAGGCCTCATACAAGCCACTTAGCTTATAATAACATAAAGTAATAGAAATGAGTGGGAATTTAAAACTTTTCAATACAATCATTGTCTTTTATAAAACGAGCGGAAGTCTAACATATTTGTCTCAAACCGTCTAACATAAGAGAATAGAAATCTTGGGACGCAGCCCATACAATAGTCCAAGACATAAAAGAAAAGCATAAAATAAAGTGGTGATCATATCCTCGAACACAATGAGGACTCACCAAAACTTCACATCCTTGATCAACAACGAAGCTCGCCACGAGTGTGAGAATCAATGTCGCCGGACCCTACATTTGATAAGAATGTAGGCAAGAGTATGCGTTAGTACAATCAAGTACTAAATATGATGGCTAGCATAAACAACATAACATAAGCATTAGTCAACATAAGACATAAGGCGTAAGCATAATCAAGACACAACAAGCATCATAATGAAAGAGGAACACTTACTTAAGTAGCCTAACTTAACCTTAGTCAAGACTTAGGTCATCCGCCTCTAGTCAAGCTCACATCATGGAAGGCATATCTAGCAACACTACAAGCAAATTATCTTCATAACATAATCATATCATGCATACTTACTTTAAATACATGGGGATTCACCTTAATGCCTATCTTACAAAGGCTAATGGGTATTCGCCTCTTGCCTTACTTACTTTTAGATCGCGGGTACTCGCCTCCACAATCTCATCATATGACATGGGTACTCGCCTCCACATCATTTCATAAGGACCATGGGTACTCGCCTCCATGTCCATTCATCATAGTAAGAATGTGGGGACTTACCTCTTGTTCAATTCTAAGGAGTATGGAAATTACCTCATATCCTTACATATAGAGGTCAAGGGTAATCGTCTCTAGCCTCTTCAATTACATAAGATTTTAGTCTAGATTCTTTTATTTTTGTGAGAAATCCTTTCAACCTAGAATCATTCATGTGAGTAAACCTTTAACATTCATACATTCATAATTAAGCAATTCATGTGGGAAGTATCTCTTCCTCAACAATAACATCACTTACCAACAATTCATATCATAAGCTTTACTCTCAAAGCCCTAATTCTCATGATCATCATCTAAGATTTATTCTCAAGAAATTAACATCATAATTAATCATATATACTTCAATCTCAAGCAATTCTAGTCATAATCCATCAATCCTATAAGGAGATATCAAAACCGATAAAGTTTCCCTTCAAGGCATAAACCCAATTATATCAGTTCTAGGTCAAATCATGGAATTGGCATGGGTACATGTAATTTCATCCTAAAAACATGTAATCCTATGAATTAAATCATAAGCAATCATAATCCACTCAATTGGATCAACATTCAACATAACCCACAACATTGGAAGAAACCCTCACTAGAATTGGGGATATTCTTCTTCAAATTGTGGAATTCTAAGGGACTCCTGATGAGTCCACAAATTGGACTCATTTAGGGCTATATTTTAATAGAAATTGTGTCCTCAAATGCATGTTTTATCTCGATATCTGATGAAAACCTTGAAGTTTCAGGTATTTGAAGTTTGAGGGAAAGCATGGACACGATCAAGCAAAAAGGAGCAAAAGATGCTAAAAGAATGAAGAAATGAAGATGTGCGAATCACCGAACCCATTCTGTGAATCACCAACATATCACATATTCTCCATTTGTTCCAGTGTGCAGAGACCTGAAGGAAAAGATCAAGTCGACGGAAAAAGGGAGTAGTCGGCGCATCATCGCGCAGTTCTGCGAAGCAGTACCATGTCGCCCAATGACCCAGAGCACGACGATGTTGAGGACTGGTGCAAGACGGCGATGAACTACACCAAAGGGCGAATCGCCGAGTTGATTGGCGATTCTGACTAATGGCACCGAACGATCCGTTGCAGCACAAATCTGTGAAAACTATAAATACTAGTTAGAGTTGTAGTTTTAAGAGTCAAAAAATTATTATAATTTTCATATAGAATAGTACTTTTTAGAATTTTTGTTCTGAGTTTGAGAGGGTTTTGAAGACTTGAAGAAAAAGAGGGTTTAATCTTTTAGATTTGGAGTTGGGTCTCTTGGATTCTTCATTCTTGGCCTATAACAAGACTTAAATCTTCATACCCATTTGAATGCAAGCTCATTTAAGTATAAATTTCTATCTCTTGATGTGTGGCCAAAAACCCCATTCTTGGGGTGTGATTTAGTAAATATGTGTTTATATTATTGTTGGGTCTTGCTTGCTGATAGGTTAGATGTATTTTAATGGTGATTTCACCTAGTGGTTGTGTTTTTATTTAATGTGTTTGTAGTTGCAAATACAAAACCAACGATGTGTTTTCGGCTTGCTCGAGAGAGAGGTCGCGGAACAAAGACGACTAAGCAGATTGCCTAAGGAGTGGGTCGACATGAGGTTCAGCCCGAGAGGGTGAACCCTAGTCCCATATCCTAACACTCAGCTTGAGAGAGTGAGTGGGGTAAGGCGTAGGGTGGCCTTCATGTGGAAAATGCGTGTCCAAGAAGAACCCATTTGTAACGGGCTAAGTTGCCCGAGAGGGAACTTATTTCCATCTAAAGCTTAGCTTAGTCACTATTAGCTTGCAAATTTCCCATCGAAATCATGTACTCAACGATTTATATCAACTTATATTGCGGTTACACCCCAAGAACTTCTCCCCATTCTTGCTTTCCCCTTTAAATTTTGTTGTTTTTATTACACTTGTGACAAACTCCATTTGATATTTGACACATTTGTGTCACTTTTTAGATTTCTAATGTTTTTATTCGTAAATGACTTTAGCTATAACTACTTAGAACTTAATTTTATTTTTCTATTAATTCTCAAAACCACTCCCTTGGGACATGACCCCAACTTTTGGTTGGGTTAATATATTATCGACGATCATAGACAATTGTACCGTAGGTTAGTGTCATTGGTGACGATAAGCATCACAATGGTGTCGCTGCTGGGGATTGGTGTTATTTGGGAATTCTTAGTTAGATAGAATTTTTTATCCTTCTTAGTTTTAGCTTTACTAATCTAAATTGTAGTTTTGTTTTGCTTGTCTTAATATCAAAGCAGGGAATTAAAAATGGGTGATCATTATGGGTACCACACGGTACCCTCCTGAAAATGCTGAACCTCAGGGACAACCTCCTGACATTTAAACAAGTAGGGGATGAGACAATTCAGGAAATGTGGCTGAAGTTTCAAGCGGTGCTGCAACCATTCCTATCTCATGGGATGACGGACAATGCGCTACTAGAGTGCTTCTATAGGAGTCTGGGACCCGAGAATAGTGGTGTAGCCGATCAACTTTTCGAGGGTGGCATGCTATACTAGCCATATGAAGTAATAGCAAAACTCCTTGATAGCATGGTAGAAGCAAATAAAGAAGCCAAAAAGAAGCAGGAGTGGGATGCACTAGTCACCCAGTTGGATGCTCTATCCAACCGAGTCACGAAATTGGAAGTACAAGCCATGGGAAAAGAAAAGCACTTCTCCCTCCAAAAGTGTAGCCGTGGGAAGAAATAGTGAGCTGTGCAATATGACGAAACTCTTTCACTCATTCGGTTAAAAATTGAAGCACAGGAGAAGATGCTGAATGAGATGAAGGAAAACATCGAAATGCTAAATGAAGCTTCAACATCTCACTCCATGACTATTCAGCTGCAGGATGCTAAAATCAGCCATCTGATATCAGTTCACTACCTACCATTCGCCAAGGACTCGCCTAATTACAACCTTGATGACTCCGAGGATAAAGAATAGTTGCTGACTTTCGTCGTGCCGTGACGTTAACTAAGGCGCTGTTTGGGAGGCAACCCAAAACCCCTTAACATGTTATATTTGTGTATTAGTAAAGTAATAGTGTGCTGTTCGTACAGGGTGAAGTATGGGAGGTGTTCGAAAAGTGCAGGGTTGCAAGCAACAGGTCCAGTTCGCGAGTCACCGACGAGTTTGATTACCCACCTTTATCCGCCGTTTGAACTTCCAGGATTATTGGAAAGATCTGTAAGACTTGGCGAAGTGAGTGACTACTCAGCGAAATGCCGAATGACTTAGCGATTGCGACTGTTGTCGTCTAATGGGAAAGGACTGGACTGTTTGCGAGAAAAAGGTTTAAGTTCTCGAACTAGCTCACTTTTACACGCTTCAATTCCTACAACTGCATCGGTGCACACTACTTTCCATATATTCCTGCATTACCTAAGTGTCTTAGTTAGAAATTTATGCTCGGTACATGGATCACACTCTATATTGGCCAGCGCAAAAGGGTGGATGTGACGCATTCGAGAACGTGGGTTGAAAATACGCGCATTGGGTTGCTTAGCAAAGCTGTGTATGGCTAGCTGAACCACTCAATGGATCGCTTAATGTCCCCACCTCGCCTTCCTCGTAATGCAAAAATTTGTTGAAGGAACTGTGTCTCGAAGCAGCAGATACAGCCAGGAATAAAGTTGCAAGAAAGAACATGCTGCCCCGACAGATGGAACAGATGCGTCACCAGAATTATTCTCTAGCCCTCTCTCTGTCTTTCTATAATTTGTCCCTTAAATTATTGTTATATGCATTTGAGGATAAATAGTTTTTGTGTTGTGGTGGGTTGAGCTTACCTTTTGTGCGACTATCATTATCTATGCTTTTGTGTATATATTTGGGCTTTTCCGGTTAAATTGTTTTATCTACTTTTCATGGATGTTTGATCTTATGGCTCCCTTTTATCTTAAAATTGCAAAATGATTTTGAACCCTTCCAATTTTTTTTGAATTTTTCGCACATTTTTGCCAACCTTTATATGCTCTTGAATGTGGCTGTTCTTTTGCAAAGAATTGAGTCTCGGTTCCAATCAATACCGATGACTTAAATAGTGCTCTCAATCGAACGAACATGAATGCATAGCTACGATGAGGCCAGATGCGTCACCAGGATTATTATCTAGCCCTCTCTCTGTCTTTCTATAATTTGTCCCTTAAATTATTGTTATATGCATTTGAGGATAAATAGTTTTTGTAATGTGGTGGGTTGAAGCTTACCTTCTGTGCGACTATCATTATCTATGCTTTTGTGTATATATTTGGGCTTTTCCGGTTAAATTGTTTTATCTACTTTTCGTGGATGTTTGAGCTTATGACTCCCTTTTATCTTAAATTTGCAAAATGATTTTGAACCCTTCCAAATTTTTCACACATTTTTATCACCCTTTATATGCTCTTGAATGTGGTTGTTCTTTTACAAAAAATTGATTCTCGGTTCCAATCAGTACCGATGACTTAAATAGTGCTCTCAATCGAACGAACATAAATGCATAGCTACGATGAGGCCAAATAAAGTTGCATAGACATTATGTGAACTCTTTAAATCTCGTTATGACTGGCCTTGTATCAAATTGATTCTCTTGTGATGATCATTGTTGGCGAAAGTGTGGAGTCTTGTTTAAATTGTAGTGTCAATGCCTAGTGTTATGAGCTTACCTGTGAAGTGAGCATGATACATCCTAGAATTTTCCCCGTTAGTCCGGTCAACTAAGTGATGCTATCTCTTGATATGATCTTAGGTAACATCGAAGAGTGTGAACCAATTTGACATATACCTCTTTTGTGACCTACCTTGTTAGTGTGTGATTCTCTCTTGAACACCACTTGAGCCTTACCTTTCCTTGGAAGAAAACTTGATGAAAACTAGACCTTTCTTAATCCATCACCCATAATCCTCATGAAGTTGTGGTTAGTTTGAATATCCAACTTAGGCTTTTAGCCTAAGTTAGGGGTGTGCTGAAAAGAAAAGGGAAAGTCAAGAAGTGCAAGAAAGTCCCTCCTACCCATGGTTTTGAAGAAAATAGAACCCCTCCATATAAAAGAAAAAAAAGGAAAGAGAGGAGAAAGAAAAAGAAAAAGAATGAAAAAGATAGTTGTGAAATAAAGTTGAAAAATAAAAGGGGGTTCCCAAATAATCCATGGAAAGTGAATAATAGGATGACTTATTATAACTAATGAAAATGATGAAGGAAAAGGAAATGAAGTGTTGTGTGAACCACATTTCATGAGGATGAAAGTCACTGAGCCTAAATGACCATACGTTTGCACTCAACCCCATTATAAGCCTTGAAAAGACCTTTTTTATATTTAGTGAGCTGAAACAAATGTTGATTGGAAAATACGGGCAAACCTATGGGTGAAAGCATGCATTATGTTCTTCTTTGTGAGTGTGAGCGTTGCATCTAATTCAAAGCTTTAAACTATGAAACCATGGTGTGAATATGGAATCATCCTTTGTGTGAGGGCATTTGGACACTATAGTTGAGCTTGAACTTGCATTTGAAGCAAGTATTGTGAGCATGAGATTCGTTGATATTGGTGAGTCACAACTTGAATCTTTGAAGTGCACATTTGATTCCTGCATAAGTAAATTGAGTCTTGTTGTGTGCATCCATTATTGAGTCTTGTGTAGCACTGCTCGAAACACCCTTTCTGAACGGCTGAACTTGAGTTTTCTTGAGGACAAGCAAAAGTTTAAATTGGGGGTATTGAAGAGCCCACAAATTGGACTCATTTAGGGCTATATTTTAATAGAAATTGTTTCCTCAAATCCATGTTTTATCTCGATATCTGATGAAAAGTTTGAAGTTTCAGGTATTTGAAGTTTGAGGGAAAGCATGGACATATCGAGCAAAAAAGAGGAAAAGAAGCTAAAAGAATGAAGTTGAACGAGAAGTTCCGCGAAGCAGTACCATGTCGCCCAATGACCCAGAGCACGACGATGTTGAGGATTGGTGCAAGACAGCGATGACCTACACCAAAGGGCAAATCACCGAGTTGATCGGCGATTCCGACTAATGACGTTGAATGATCTGCTGCATCACAAATATGTTAAAACTATAAATACTAGTTAGATTTGTAGTTTGAGGAGTTGAACAATTATTATAATTTTCATATAGAATAGTACTTTTTAGTATTTTTTCTTTAAGTATGATAAGGTTTTGAAGACTTGAAGAAAAAGAGGATTTCATTTTCTAGATTTGGAGTTGGGTCTCTTGGATTCTTCATTCTTGGCCTGTAACAAGACTTAACTCTTCATACCCATTTGAATGCAAGCTCATTTAGGTATAAATTTCTATCTCTTGATGTGTGGCTAAAAACCCTATTCTGGGAGTGTGATTTAGCAGATATGTGTTGATATTATTGTTGGGTCTTGCTTGTTGATAGGTTAGAAGTATTTTAATGGTGATTTCACCTAGTGGTTGTGGTTTAAGTTAATGGGTTTGTTGTTGCAAATACAAAACCTCTCATGTGTTTTTGGCTTGCTCGAGTGAGAGGTCGCGGAACCAAGACCGTTAGACTGATGGCCTAAGGAGTGGGTCGACATGAGGTTCAGCCCGAGAGGGTGAGCCCTAGTCCCATATCCTAACACTAGGCTCGAGAGAATGAGTGGGGTAAAAGCGTAGGCTAGCCTTCATGCGGAAAGTGGGTGTCCAAGAGGAACCCATTCGAAACGAGGTAAATTGCCCGAGAGGGAACTTATTTCCATCTAAAGCTTAGCCTAGTCAGTATTAGCTTGCAAATTTCCTATCGAAAGCATGTACTCAACGATTTATATCAACTTATATTGCGGTCCCACCCCAAGAACTTCTCCCCATACTTGCTTTCCCCTTTAAATTTTGTTGTTTTTATTACACTTGTGACAAACCCCATTTGATATTTGACACATTTGTGTCACTTTTTAGATTTCTAATGTTTTTATTCGTAAATGTATTTAGCTATGACTAATTAGAACTTAATTTTATTTTTCTATTAATTCTCAAAACTACTCCCTTGGGAAACGACCCCAACCCTTGGTTGGGTTACTATATTATCGATGATCGTAGACACTCATACCATAGGTTAGTGTCGTTGGTCACGATAAGCATCAAAATGGCGTCGCTGCCGGAGAGTGGTGTTATTTGGGAATTCTTAGTTAGATAGAATTTTTTATCCTTCTTAGTTTTAGCTTTACTAATCTAAATTGTAGTTTTGTTTTGCTTGTCTTAATATCAAAGCAGGGAATTAAGAATGGGTGATCATTATGGGTACCACACGGTCCCCTCCTGAAAATGCTGAACCTCAGGGACAACCTCCTGACATTTAAACAAGTAGGGGATGAGACAATTCAGGAAATGTGGCTGAAGTTTCAAGCGGTGCTGCAACCATTCCTATCTCATGGGATGACGGACAATGCGCTACTAGAGTGCTTCTATAGGAGTCTGGGATCCGAGAATAGTGGTGTAGCCGATCAACTTTTCGAGGGTGGCATGCTATACTAGCCATATGAAGTAATAGCAAAACTCCTTGATAGCATGGTAGAAGCAAACAAAGAAGCCAAAAAGAAGCAGGAGTGGGATGCACTAGTCACCCAGTTGGATGCTCTATCCAACCGAGTCACGGAATTGGAAGTACAAGCCATGGGAAAAGAGAAGGACTTCTCCCTCCAAAAGTGTAGCCATTGGAACAAACAGGGAGGCGTGCAAGATGACGAAACTCTTTCACTCATTCGGCAAAAAACTAAAGCACAGGAGAAGATGCTGAAAGAGATGAAGGAAAACATCGAAATGCTAAATGAAGCGTCAACCTCTCACTCTATGACTATCCAGCTGTAGGATGCTCTGATCGGCCATCTGATACCAGGTCACTACCCACCATTTGTCGAGGTCTCACCTAATTAGAACAGGGGCGACACCGAGGATGAAAAATAGTTTCTGACTTCCGTCGTGCAGTGACGTTAACTAAGGTGTTGTTTGGGATACAACCCAAAACCCATTAATATCTTATATTTTCATATTAGTAAAGTAATAGTGTGTTGTTCGTACAGGGTGAAGTATGGGAGGTGTTCGAAAAGTGCAGGGTTGCAAGCAACAGGTCCAGTTAGCGAGTCGCCGAGGAGGTCGGCGACCCACCTTTATCCCCCGTTTGAACTTGCAGAATTACTGGGTAAATCTGTAAAACTCGGCGAAGTGAGTGATTACTCGGCGAAACACCGAATGACTTAGCGATCGCAACTGTTGTCCCCTAATAGGAAAGGACTAGACTATTTGCGAGAAAAAGGTTTAAGTTCTCGAACTAGCTCTCTTTTACACGGTTCCATTCTTCCAATTGCATTGGTGCACACTAATTTCCATATATTCCTGCATTACCTAAGTGTCTTAGTTATAAATTTTTGCTCGACACATGGATCACACTCTATATTGGCCAGCGCAAAAGGGTGGTTGTGGCGCATTCGAGAACGTGGGTTGAAAATAAGCGCATTGGGTTGCTTAGCAAAGTTGTGTATGGCTAGCTGAACCACTCATCGGATCGCTTAACGTCCCCACCTCGCCTTCCTTGTAATGCAAAAATTTGTTGAAGGAACTATGACTCTAAGTAGCATATACAACCAGACATAAAGTTGCAAGAAAGAACATGCTGCCCCAACAGATAGAGCAGATGTGTCACCATAATTATTCTCTAGCCCTCTCTCTATCTTTTTCTAATTTGACCCTTGAATTATTGTTATATGCATCTGAGGACAAATAGTTTTTGTATTGTGGTGGGGTGAAGCCTACCTTTTGTGCGACTTTCATTATCTATGCTTTTGTGTATATATTTGGGTTATTCCGGTTAAATTGTTTTATCTACTTTTCGTTGATGTTTGAGCTTATGGCTCCCTTTTATCTTAAATTTGCAAAATGATTTTGAACCCTTCCAAAAATTTTGAATTTTTTGCACATTTTCGCCACCCTTTATATGCTCTTGAATGTGGCTGTTCTTTTGCAAAAAATTGAGTCTCGGCTCCAATCAATACCGATGACTTGAATAATGCTCTCAATCAAACGAACATGAATGCGCGGCTACGATGAAGCCAAATGAAGTTGCATATACAATATGTGAACTCTTTTCATCTTGTTATGACTAGCCTTGTATCAAATTGATTCTCTTGTTATGATCATTGCACACTAGCGAAAGTGTGGAGTCTTGTTTAATTTATAGTGTCAATACCCAGTGTGGTAAGCTTACATGTGAACTATGCATGATAGATCCTAGAATTTGCCCGTTGGTCCGGTCAACTTAGTGATGCTATCTCTTGATATGATCTTAGGCAACTTCGAACAGTGTGAACCAATTTGACATATACCTCTTTTGTGACCTACGTTGTGAGTGTGTGATTCTCTCTTGAACACCCCTTGAGCCTTACCTTTCCTTAGAAGAAAACTTGATGAAAACTAGACCTTTCTTAATCCATCACCCATAATCCTCATGAAGTTGTGGTTAGTTTGAATAGTGAACTTAGGCTAAGGGGTGTGGTGAAAAGAAAAGGGAAAGTCAAGAAGTGCAAGAAAGTCCTTCCTACCCTTGGTTTTGAGGAAAATGGAACCCCTCCATATAAAAAAAAAAGGAAAGAGAGAAGAGAAAGAAAAAGAAAGTTGTGTAATAAAGTTTAAAAATGAAAGAGGGTTCCTAAATAATCCATGGAAAGTGAATAACAGGTTGACTTATGAGCACTAATGAAAATGATGAAGGAAAAGGAAAGGAAATGTTGTGTAAACCACATTTAATGAGGATGAAAGTCACCGAGCCTAAATGACCATATATTTGTACTCTGCCACATTATAAGCCTTGAAAAGACCTTTTTGATCTTGAGTGAGTTGAAACAAATGTTGATTGGAAAATACGGGCAAACCTATGGGTGAAAGCTTGGATTATGTTCTTCTTTGTGAGTGTGAACATTGCATCTGATTCCGAAGCTTTAAACTGTGAAACCATGGTGTGAATATGGAATCATCCTTTGTGTGAGGGCATTTGAACACTATAGTTGAGCTTGCACTTGCATTTGAAGCAAGTATTGTGAGCATGAGATTCGTTGATATTGGTGAGTCACAACTTGAATCTTTGAAGTGCACATTTGATCTTTGCATAAGTAAATTGAGTCTTGTTGTGTGAATTCATGATTGAGTCTTGTGTAGCACTGTTCGAAACACCCTTTTTGAACGGCTGAACTTGAGTTTGCTTGAGGAAAAGCAAAAGTTTAAGTTGGGGGTGTTGATGAGTCCTCAAATTGGACTCATTTAGGGCTATATTTTAATAGAAATTGTGTCCTCAAATGCATGTTTTATCTCGATATTTGATGAAAACCTTGGAGTTTCAGGTATTTGAAGTTTGAGGGAAAGCATGGACACGATCGAGCAAAAAGGAGCAAAATAAGCTAAAAGAACAAAGAAATGAAGATATGCGAATCGCCGAACCCATTCGGTGAATCGCCAACAGATCACATATTTGCCTTTTGTTCCAGTGTACTGAGTCCTGAAGGAAAGGATCAAGTCGGCGAAAAAAGGGAGCAGTCGGCGCATCGCTAAGAAGTTTCACGAAGCAGTACCATATCGTCCAATGACCCAGAGCACGACGATGTTGAGGACTAGTGCAAGACGGCGGTGACCTACACCAAATGGCAAATCGCCGAGTTAATCGGTAAATCTGACTAACGACGCCGAACGATCCGCTGCAACACAAATCTGTGAAAACTATAAATACTAGTTAGAGTTGTAGTTTTAGGAGTTGAACAATTATTATAATTTTCATATAGAATAGTACTTTTTAGTATTTTTGCTTTGATTTTGAAAGGGTTTTGAAAACTTGAAAAAAAAGGGTTTCATCTTCTAGATTTGGGGTTGGGTCTCTTGGATTCTTCATTCTTTTCCTGTAACAAGACTTAAAGCTTCATACCCATTTGAATGCAAGCTCATTTAGGTATAAATTTCTATCTGTTGATGTGTGGCTAAAAACCCCATTCTTGGGGTGTAATTTTATAAATATGTGTTGATATTATTGTTGGGTCTTGCTTGCTGATAGGTTAGATGTATTTTAATTGTGATTTCACCTAATGGTTGTGGTTTTATTTAATGGGTTTATAGTTGCGAATACAAAACTACCCATGTGTTTTCGGCCTGCTCGAGTGAGAGGTCACGAAACCAAGACCGCTAGACTGATGGCCTAAGGAGTGGGTCGACATGAGGTTCAGCCCAAGAGGGTGAGCCCTAGTCCCATATCCTAACACTCGGCTAGAGAGAGTGAGTGGGGAAAGGCGTAGGCTGGCCTTCATGCGGCAAATGGGTGTCCGAGAGGAACCCATTTGAAACGGGGTAAGTTGCCCGAGAGGGAACTTATTTCCATCTAAAGCTTAGCCTAGTCACTATTAGCTTGCAAATTTCCTATCGAAAGCATGTACTCAACGATTTATATCAACTTATATTGCGGTCACACCCTAAGAATTTCTCCCCATACTTTCTTTCCCCTTTAAATTTTGTTGTTTTTATTACACTTGTGACAAACCCCATTTGATATATGACACATTTGTGTCACTTTTTATATTTCTAATGTTTTTATTCGTATCTGTCTTTAGCTATGACTAATTAGAACTTAATTTTATTTTTCTATTAATTCTCAAAACCACTCCCTTGGGACACGACCCAAACCCTTGGTTAGGTTACTATATTATCGACGATCGTAGACACTCGTACCGTAAGTTAGTGTCGTTGGTCACGATAAGCATCAAATCCATGGGAGGAAGGATCCCATGGATGAAAAGACATCATACCTCAGTCACAATGCCCACAAAAGCTTGAAGATTAGGAGACTTGATCTTGACCTAGCTTCAATCTCCTTCTTCTTCGTCCACCTTCTAGAGAGAGTATTTGAGAGAGGATTTGGATTTTCTTTTGGGAATTCGTAGAATGACTTAATTGAGTGAGTTTTGGGGTCTAAAATCCTTATATAGGTGGTGTAGGTTTAGTCAAAACGACACCACGTTAATTTAATTAAAACCAGAAAAAGATCCATATGCCCCTAAAATAACTGCTACCTCTCGATCCATGGAACCCTCACCGACAGATAGTCGACTGACCTATGGTCCATCCTGGTCAGTCGTGGTCCATGGTCAGAGAGTTTTGGGCCAAATGATAGCCATGGACCTTGGGCGTGGACCCACCTACTATCTCTAGATCCCACCATGGTCCATGGCTGGACCAATTTCTAAACTACCTACCCATGGCCCACCTACGACCCATTGGTCAACCCACAGGCCGTGGTTGGCTCCTGTGGATGGCACCTGCAACCTCTGTAAGGGAGGTGAAGTTGCTTTGATAGGTCCCGAGCTAGTTTATGAAGCTATTGAGAAAGTTCGACTTATTAGAGAAAGGTCAAAACGGCTCAATGTCGACAAAAGTCTTATGTCAGATGTTAGAAGAAAGGATCTTGAGTTCGATGTTCATGATTGGGTTTACTTGAAAATCTAGCCTATGAAGGGGGTAATGAGGTTTGGTAAGAAAGGGAAGCTTAGTCCCCGGTATGTTGGCCCATATAAAATTTTGAGGTGTATTAAGGTTGCCTATGAGTTAGATTTGCCAAATGAATTGGCATCGGTGCATCCGGTTTTCCATGCCCCTATGCTTAAGAAGTGTGTTGGAGATCCGACATCCATAATTCCCCTAGAAGGGTTGAGAGTTGATGAAAGTCTCTCTTATGAGGAAGTTCCGGTTGACATTTTGGACCGGCAAGTTAAGAAGTTAAGGAATAAAGAAGTTCCTTCCGTAAAAGTATTGTGGAGGAATCATTTAGTTAAGGGTGCTACTTCGGAGGCCGAGGTCGATATGATGTCCCGATATCCTCATATTTTTCCTTCTACCCCTACTCTAGCCTGAGGTAATGAGTTCCTCTTGTTTTGTTCTATATTTAGGAGTCATGTGTGATTTATGTGTTTCCAATATTCCCTTATGATTATGCATGTTCATGAAATCTTATATTTAGAAAGAAAATGAGTTTATATGATTAACTTTCCTCATGTTAGTGTGCATTGAGTATGAGTTTCCTATTGACTTCATGAGATGAATTGATGAACATGTTTTAATTATGCACTTGAGGGTAAATTGCATATTGGCTCCATGAGATTTTGTTGAGCATGCTTTAAAGCTTGGAGAAGGTAGTTCTTCCTAGAACATGAGAAATGTTGAAAGTTTCATGCATGATGGGTTGTTAGATGTAGTTCCTACTTCCTTGTGTTTCATTTGAGTATGTTGAGTTTGGAGTTGATGTCCCCTGCTTATTTATGTGCATTGCATGCATAATGGACTGATAGAGTTAACTCACCCCTTTTGTGATGTTTCAAAAATGTCCTAACTTGGAGTCAATAATTCCTCCTCAGTTGTATACATTGCATTGATTAGGTTGGGTTGATAATTTCTCTCCTACTCTTTTACAATCAGTTTAAGTCTCATTCGAGGACGAATGGTCCTAAGGGGTAGATATTGTAAAGCCCCGTATCCATAAAAGGGAAATGAACCTGATTTTAGGAAGTTGCAGGTGCCAGCCACGGAGGCCAACCACGGCCGTGGGTGGAACCACAGACCGTAGGTGTGGTCCGTGGGTTGGAGCCCCAAATCATGGTCTCTGATGACCAAATGACGGTCCACCTGGACGGACCGTGGGTCAGACCGCGGCCCATCGTTGGGGTCCGTCGATGGGTCATTCAGAAAGTGTCCAAGGATGGAACACGGAACGGGCCTATGGATCGTAGATCGGTCCACGCTCCGTGGTCCAGTGACCGTAGTTCAGGGCCAAAATCCCTAACCACCAACCATGGTTCACCAAGATGGACCGTAGGTCCATCCATGGTCCGTTGACTGGGTCCATCAGTTGGTAGGTCGGTGACAGCTAATGGTTAACTCAGGGGTAGTTGGGTCTTTTCCTAATTAATTAGTTCCTATACTATATCGTCTTAACTATATCTAAGACCCCCTATATAAGCCATTTTACCCCAAATTAGACCCATTTAGTCCATTCTTCCAAACTCACAAAAGAAAACCAATTCCTTCAAATATTCTCTCTCTAGGAGCTTGGAGAAGAAGAAGGAGGATTCATCTAGGGTTTCAAGCTAAGGGTCAAATTCCTCCATTGAAAGATAGAAATTGGAGTTAAGGTATGGTAGTTTTCATCCATGGGTAGCTTCCATCCATGGAGTCCTCTCAAAACCTTCAATTTCAAAAGATAGAAATCCCCAAAAGTTAGGGTTTGATTCAAAAGTCATGGGTTCCTTTCAAACTTGATTTTTATGATTGAATTGAGTTATATTAAGCGTGAATTGATGATTTCCTATGGTTTTTATGATGTATCCCCAAGAACCCATATGATTCCCCTATTTTCTCAAAATTGATAATATGATGTGGATCTTTGTTGATGAAAGATGAATTTTATGAATTAATGCATGAGGTGATAGAATCACATGAATTATAATGATATCCATGTCTAATGCTTAAAATATATGTGTTGATTGAAAGTAAGTTGTGAACCTCAAGGAGGTAAAGTATGAGATTATGCATGTTTTATGAACGTTATGTAAATGCTTTAAGAACACTTTGAGAGTAAAGTGTCAATGATTATGTTGTTGTTTGTGGGCTGATTGAGAGGATATTCTCATGAAGTCATATGAACATTAATGTGAAAGGTTTTCTCACAATAGTAAAGATCCTAAGGTTGAAAGGCTTTTCTCACCTAATTGAATCAAAGAGTAAAAGTGATAATGGATGGTGATGAGTGCTCACGCATGATCTAATGAACTAACTTGGATTGGTTGTTAAGGACATCCATCCATGATACATGAGCGAAGACTTAATAACTAATTGTGGGATTTATGCTTAGCACCAAGTGGATATTGAAATGAGACGGAGGCTCACACAAAATTGAGTTCGGGCTTCCAAATAGGAACTCTCACGTCGGAGAGTCCGGGTTTCCCAAGTATGTCTCATGAGATGGAAGCCTTCACGTAGTTGATGTCCAGATTTCTAGTAGCAATCGTTGTATCCCATAACTACGTTCCTCTGTAGGTTATTAGCTCGTGGATCCACCTAAGCTAAGAGTTACCGGTTCTACCTTAGGCAAGTAGACCACCCCTTTTCGGTGAGAGAGTCATTGGATTCCATGTTGACTCTCACATGGTCTCTTGTCAGTAAAGTCTTATTCCCACATAAAGAAATGATGAACTAAGACATGCTTAAAGAAGTATCTCGTAGTGTTCAAAAGATTTAAAGATGATGTTACGACTTATGTTTTCCAAATACCTCTATGATGATGTTTAAACTTGGTAAATTGCATGCTTTCAAATGAAATGTCCCTTTTTGCATGTTTCAAGTGTTTTTATGCATGGCTACCATACTTGGTGCATTTTTGTACTAATGCCTACTTTTGCCTACATTTTCCCCGAGTGTAGGGTCCGGCACTAGAGGTGATCATACTTGTGGCTAGAGCTTGGATTTGAGTGTTCCCGAGCTTGGTGAGTTCTCATGGTTCGAGGACGGATTTCGTATGCTTAGTTTCTTTCATGTACTTTCCCTTTTTGGACATGTTGTATGGGCTAGGCTCTATTTCATTCAATATTGTAATAGATGTCTATGATGAGATAAAGTGTCTAGACTTCCGCTTTCTTTTATGAAAAACTTTTTAGACTTGAAATATTGTTTTACTCTAAATTGTTCTATTGCTTTTGCTATGAGGACTAAGTGGCTTGTATGGAGTCCTTCGGGGTTCTATACGCCATCTTACATCTAGGGGGTACCCCTAGGTCGTGACAGTTTTGGGCTTTAGTGAGTCAATTCGGCAATTTTAAGTCAGGGGTTGTAGGGTCTTTTCCCAATTGTTTTGACTCAATACTATATCGTTTTTCCTTCTACCCAAAGCGCTATATAAGGATTTTTACCCACAAAAATACCCAAATCAATTCATTCTCTCAAATTCTAAAAAGAAGATCAAGTCATCCTCTCAAATATTTCTCTCTGTAGAAGTTTGAAGAAGAAAGCTAGGGTTTCAAGATCAAGTCTCCTAATCCCCCATTGATTTATAGCTTTTGGCATCAAGGTATGATAGTCTTCATCTATGGAGCCTTTTCCTCCATAGAGTTCCTAAATTTCTCAATTTTGAACCTAGAAATTCCCAATTTAAGTTAGGCTTTTCTTCTATGTCATGGGTTCTTTTCAATGTTGATTTATTTGATTGTTTCATGAATTATTATGCATAAATTGAGATAATTCCATGTTTTTAAGATGAATCCACATGAACCCATGCTTAACCCATGTTTTCTAGATTTTGATCATTTATAGTGGATTTTGAACTATGAAAGGTGAATTATGGAAATATGCATGTTCGTTTGAAATTGATGTAATATTATGTATGTTGCTTTGAGAGTAAAGAATAAATAATGTTGTTGTTGGTTGATTGTTGTAAAAGGATTTCTCACATAATTACTCAATATATGAATGTGAAAGGTTTTCTCACATAAGTGATTCTAAGGTTGAAAGGTCTTTTCACCTAAAATGAATCAAAGTTAAGGATTTATTCTATTAATGAGGCAAGCGGATATTACCCATGACCTCCAATGATAAGACAAGTGGCGATTACCTATGTCTCATTAATGTTAAGAAAAGTTAAGAATAATGAATATTATGTGGGAGTTATGCTTAGTACCGAGTGGAGAAGAGGCGATTACCCATTTCCCCTAAACTATGTACCACCATAGGTTGTCTAGATAGACATTAGCTAGTGGATCTACGTAAGCTAGAAGTTCATGATTCCTACCTCGTCAAGTGAGAACACCTCTTTTCGGTGTGGGGTAGACACCAGATTCCATGTTGATAGCTCACATGGTCTTACATGTGAGTTGAAATTAAATCTCCTGCGCTAATCAATTAAGGCTATTTCAAGAAATATCTCACAAATGTTTTCAAGATGTTAGCTTGCATTGACCATGTTTTTATGACTTATCTTTCTAACTCTTTTATCTCATTTTTTTATCTTGGTCATGGCATATCATGAACAAGTACTTTTTAGCATGATTTCATATCTTTATGCATTGCAATCATACTTGATACATTTTTGTACTAACGCATACTCTTGCCTACATTCTCCCAAATATAGGGTCCGGCGCTCCAGATTTGCACCCCCGTGGCTAGGGATATCTTAATAGATATTAAAGATTTGTGAGTCCTCATATTCTGAATTCCAAGACTTTACTTCCTATTATCTTTATTCTTTAGTTTTATATGTGATGTACGGGTTACGTTCCGATCATTCTTTGTACTAGATGTCTTTGAGACATTGTTTAGACTTCCACTTTGTTTTAAAAAACTGTTGGAAAAACATTCTTTTAAATTTTTCTAAATTGATATTATCTTGTATGATGTATGCTAAGTGGCTTGGGTAGGGCCTCTCGGGGTCCTATACGCCATGTTACACCTAGGGTTTACCTAGGATCATGACATACCTGGTGAAGAAAATTATGGAGTAATCCTTTGGATTTCGGGGCTGAACTTAAAGGAGAGCTCTGCTTGTTCTAGAGAGAAAATGGTCTCCTCTTTCTCTTATTTTCTTTCTAAGTCAGATCATTTTTTGGAGAATGAATGTTTTAGGTAGTTTTTGACTAATTAATTAGGCTTAGACGAAGTAAAGTGATGTAGTTTAAGTACCAAACACATAGGGGGAAGAACAAAACGACCCCAACTTTTAAAACTGAAAACATGCCCAAACGGCCAGTCTCATGATCTGTCTACTGCTTCACGGGCCTTTTAAAGCATCACCGCCCATCCAGTGGGTCGTCATGTTGCCTTTCCTGGCAAGGCTTTACTAAAACAAGCATAACATTTTACTCCGGGCTCTAAATTAGGAAAACTTGGTGGTGTTGGAAAGAGGACTCAAAGACCTTTAATTTGATATGTTATGGCCCACCTAATTCATTTTGTGTTGAGAGATATGATCATTTGAAGTTGACCCAAAACTTAAAAGTTGATGAGTCCCTTTCACGGGCGACTTCACGGTCCGTGTGAAGTTTCACGGATCGTCTTAGTGCCTGTGCAACTTCATGGGTGGAGTGATGGGTCATGGACCTCTTCACGTCCCGGTAAACCCTCTGTAGACTTCCTTTTTCTCGTTTTCATTCCAAGTTCAAAATTTTGAGGTGTTATAGACCCATCCACCACTCATACGGACACCGACACATAAACTCCACATGTTTGTCTTTACCCCTTGTTTTTATTTTCATTTTAGTGCATTGAGAAAAACGCACACCTCTTTGAGAGGGGTGTGGGTAGTCCCTGCGACAAATCTCCTGGTGAAGTCTTAATAACCGAGATACTTGTCCAAATTTTCTTGTTGAGTTTCTCGACGAAGTCTGAGTACCCCAGACACTCGTGTGTGTCCTTGGGTGTTTCTTGTTGTCTTTTTTCCCGAAGGACCTTTAATTTTTGTTGAACCAACATATTTTGTAAAAGTGAAAGAAGAATAGGAACGCTACAATACATGGCATGATGGTTGATTTTTGAAAAAAAAATAGGACCTCTCTAAATTATTGATGTGTTGTGTTTACTGCTTTGATAAGTGTGACTATGATAGATCTTTGCATGTCATGATATATACTAATATAATAAGCATGCCTTAATCTAGAAAATGAACTTGATAAATTAATGATTAATAGTGAGACTCTATGTCATGTCTGTGTGAGATAGTTGCATCAATTTTACTTTGTGTACCAATTCAGAACTTGCCCCATTAGTCGTGCTATGATTGTCGAACTATTGTTTAGGAAAGGATCATAGGTCGTTGTTGAAATTATCCCACTTAGCCTTAAAATAACTACCCAAATGAAAGTGCTTTATTCCTCGATCCAACTATTTGGGTTGAAAGTAGATCATTTTATTGTATACCAGATTGACCTTCCCCTTTGTTCATGGTTAACCTGTACTTTCACCATGGTCCCTACTTGGACACTGTTCACCTTAACTCAAGAAAAATGCCTAAGTTGAGGGTGGCTACTGTAAAGGAAAACAAGAAAGAAAAAGGGTATAAAAAAATAGAGTGATGCGTAATGGGAGATAAATGGGTGTGGCAGCTGTAAAAGATTTTTAAAAATGTAGGAATGGAATGGTGAATGAAAAACACGACAGTTGAATTTTTTTTAGAGAGATAATGAAGAAAAAGAGAATGAGAGAGGAATGATTGTTGGTTATAAAAATTGGAGTTAAGTAGTGTAGTGTTAAGAAGGGCAATAGTCATTATGTCCAAATTTATCACACCCATCCCCGAGCCTACAGTACAAACCAAGTGAAGTACTATAGTGATCCTAGTTCGATTGTCCAAGAGTCAAAGCACTAAAATAAGAGTAAGCCTATGGTATTATTCATACATGGTTTGAATTTTTTTTGTGAGAGTGAGTGTGTACCTAGTCCATGTTCTTCAAAATCATGATATAGAGTGCAAACAAGACTTCTTTCTGTTGAGGGCATGAGCAGAACTATTGGAAATTGATTATCTAGGTGATTGTTGACTGTGTATATAGCATTAGATGTTGATATAATGTCATCCATTGATCTGCATGTGTTAGCTGGAGAAGAGACAATTATGCACTGGTTGTTAAAAAAAGAGGAGCATGTCGTGATTTTAAATTATATTGATAAAAGCCATCTGATTGTCATAGCTTCTTAGTCTTCTCTTCCTAGGTGTCATAATGTGATAGTTGAGTCAGTCACTTGAGGAAAAGCAACGATTTTAAGTTGAGGGTGTTGATGGGTCATGAATTTACGACACTTGTAATGCTTAAAAATTAAGATTCTTGTCAAGTCTTTTAGCACATTGTTAGTAGATTTAAAGAGTTTTGTCGTTGTTTTGCAGGAAACAGGTTTTTGGTAGCTAAGTGTTAGAAGTGAGATGTAAAGTGAAGTGTGGTCATTTACGCACAATTCTATGAGTTGTAGTCTGAACTACGAGATATAGATGGTCTCGTAGATAAATTATCAGAGAATGGTGAAATATAGTCTGAAGTGTACGAACAGCTAGTACGGGTCATAGAAGGGTCTACGAGTCATAGATGCACAATATTTTACGTGATGTCATATCTAGCGCAGCCAATCGACAGGTTTGAGGGTGAGCCACTCTTATCTAGCTGCCACATATCTTCCTAATGACACATGTCTCTTTCTTTTCTGACATTGTTTTACTTAGATTAGTTTTTGCTACTATTAGTCAATATTAGTCAGAATCCTGATATGATGAATTTGGACTTTGGGGATTGTAATAGTTAGATTTTCACATTTTTATCTTATTTACACTTCAGAATTTTTATTTCCTATTGAATAATTTTGAAATTGTTAGATAAAATAGTTATGGGATGGTTTAGTTGGTGATATATTATTCGCCCACTAGAGAATTAATGTGAGTGCTTAAATTGTGATAGCTGATAACACTCAAATTACTCTAAAATGATTAGAAGAGTCAGCGGACATTGTCAATAAAATTACTCAACTAAGAGTCGGGGTCAAATCCCACAAGGAGTGATATAAGGATAAGAATTCAAAGAGGAAATTGAGATATGACTTAACTCATTGTAGCGATTAAAGCAAGTGAGTGGATTATTCCACCAAATTTAATCAAGAAACTTTGGAATCGGCTATGGACAATTAACTAAAGAAAACAGGGGTTAGACAATTTTGATTGAATCTAGGATTGTGGGGTTTGCAGTAATTTTAATTAAGGGTACAATTGATTGCTCAATAAAGCTCAACAACCATGGATAAGCAGGGTAATCATTGGTAACACTAATCTTCTTTCGATCTCATAGCATTCGTTCATAGAATCTTCTCTCCATCTCATTTATGTCAATCACAAATCAACCCAATACCTTGCTTTTGCAACTAAAATCATCTAAGTTGCACACATTGAGTTAATTACTCACTCCTATTGGTCTCTTTCAAGCACCAATTGGAGATCTAGAGGAGGATTAAGTTGATCACCTTAACCCCTAAATTAAGTTCATGCTAAACAACTCAAATCCATGGTTGAACAACAATAAAACAAAGTAAGGTGAAAGACCCACTAGTTTAAATCAACACCCAACTCCATAACCACACACCTAGAACTTGGGGTTTCACCACACTTCATAAAAAGCAAAGAAATTATACCTATGATGTTAGCAGCCATTAATGTGTTGAAATGGAACAATAATATTCAATACTCGCTTCGTTTTCAACCCTTAATTGTCAATTACAAGGTTAACCAGCACCCCAAAACTAAGAACAAAACTTAATATTGTAAAACTCTTTATCCATAAAGGAGTAATAAACCAAAATTTTAGAACTCTCTGGTGCCATCCACGAGGGTTAACCACGGCCCGTAGGTGGGTCCGTGGATGGGTGGCTTAGAAGTTGTCACGGCATGGACCACGGTGGCAGCCTACGGACCGTAGGTTGGACCACGCCCCGTGGTCCAGTGGCCATCGACTAGCCAAAAGTTTCTGACTAGACCACAGACGTGCAGGACGGGCCATAGGTCCACCCACGGTCCATCGGTCGTTGTGTCGTGGGTCACTATATGGCAGTTATTTCATGGGCAATTGGGTCTTTTCCTAATTAATTAATTCATATACTATGTCATTTTGCCCATATTTAGAACCCCTATTTAAGTCTTTTTACCCCCAAATTCACTCCACTTGAGTCATTCTTCCTAAATCCCAAAAGAAAACCAACTCCTTGCCAATATTATCTCTCTAGAACTTGAAGAAGAAGAAGGTTCAACTAGGGTTTGAAGCTAAGGATCCAAATTCTCCATTGAAGATCGGCAATTGGACTTGAGGTATGGTAACTTTCATCCATGGGTTCCTTCCACTTATGGAGTTCCCAAATTACTCTATTTCAAATGGTGGAATTCCCCAATTAGCTAGGGTTTTCCTCAAATATCATGTGTTCTTTTGATTATTGATCTTAATGATTTAATTATATTTAAATATGCATGAATTTATGATTTACTATGATTTTATGATGTTTCCCCTATGAACCCATGCAAACCCCCATTTTTGCCAAATTGTGATCTCATAGAGTTAGGTTGTTGATTATGAAAGATGAGTTTTATGACCTAAAGCATGAAGTAATAGAATTAAATGAAATTATGATAAAATCCCTATCTAATGCTAGAATTCTAGATTTGGTGATTGAAAGTATTTTTGAACCTTGAAATGGCAAAGTATGAGTTTATTCATGATCTTATGAAACCTATGTAAGTGCAATTAAGGGTGCTTTGAGAGTAAATTGCCAATGTTGTTGTTGTTGTTTTGTTATTTAAAGGATATTATCATAAAACACTTACAACCATGATGTGAAAGGTTTTCTCACATAGAAAGGATTCTTAGGTTGAAAGGTTATTCTCACCTAATTGAATCAATGAATAAGATTTATCCTAATGAACTAGTTTGGATTGGCAAAATGACATGCCTTTTCATGGATAATGAGAATAAGTAAGAAAATAATATTTCATGGAAATTATGCTTAGCACCGAGTGGAAATTGACATTGAGATGGAAGCTCTCCCGTTAGTACAGGCCGAGTTTCTAGAAGAAGTCTCAAGAGATGGAAGCTCTCCCGCCAGTAAAGGTTGGGTTTCTAGTAGCAATCTCCTTATCCCATAACTATGTGCACCCATAGGTTGATTAGCTAGTGGATCCACTTAATCTAGAAGTTCATGGTTCTACCTTAGGCAAGTAGAACAACCCTTTCGGTGTGGGAGACACCGGGTGATCATGTTTTAGCTCACATTGTCTCTCTGTCGATTAAGGCTAATTCTCCCACAACAAGATGACTAATGAACTAAGCTTACTTAAAGAAGTATCCCATATGTGTTGAATGACTTAAAGATGATTAGCTTGCATTGACCATGATGTTATGAGCTATGTTTTCCAACTATTTATTCTATGATGTTTAAACTTGGTAAGTTGCATATCATGAAATGAAATGTCATTTTTAACATGTTTTAAATATTTTTATGCATAGCTATCATACTTAGTGCATTATGTACTAACACATACTTTTGCCTACATTCTCCCAAATGTAGGGTCCGTCAGGCAGGGTTTCCATTCTAGTGGCTAGAGCTTGGACTTATCTCTTTCCGAGCTTGGTAAGTCCTCATGGTTCGAGGATAGATTTCCCTTATTGTAGTTTTACTTTCATATTTCCTTTTTGAACATGATGTATGGGCTAGGCCCACTTTCATTCGATTGTAATAGATGGTTATGTTGAGACATGAGTTAGACTTTTGCTTTTCTATAAAATTGTTTTGGACTTAAATGTTGTTTTACTCTTTATTGTTCTACTACTTTATGTTATGAGGAGTAAGTGGCTTGTATGAAGTCTTCGGGGTTCTATATGACATGTTGCATCTAGTGGGTACCCCTGGGTCGTGACAAATATTCTTTTTCTCACTATTTAAAGAATAAAAAAACTGATAAAATGATCTAGTTTCTCTCTCTTCCAAGCTATTGATACTTTCCCAAAAATATCTTTCACAACTCATTCAGTGTCATTAGTCGTGCTCGTCGAACTCATTCGACAAATCATTGTTTTATCTTTTAGCTCCCCCTTTATTGGCTTCAGGCTTCAGTTGTTTGAACTTCAATGGACGGACTCGATAGAATACACCTTTCATGATCGGCGAGTCGCCAAATTCACCTTGTTCGTCTAATTTAGCCTTCATTTTCACTAAGCAATCTGTCTCTTTCGGCAATGTATTTGGGTTTGCCTTTATTAATTCGGCACATCGCTGATGTGACCTCTCTTTGCCAATCTTCCTTGATACTTGGACAACAAATACTATCAACTTCGACGATAATCAACCTATTAGGCGGTTCGCCTTTTTGTTTAGGTGATCAACAGTTTGGTGATTTCTACTCTTTTCAGTGTTTTTGACCTCTTTTTTCATTCATTCATCATGACCTTGTCCTTTAGCCTCCATAATTGCAAAATATCATCAAAATAGGACATAGTCAGACATTGAAGATACTAATGATTGAACTAAAAAGCAACAAAAAGCAACAAATGAGTGCAAATTTGCCACTCATCAATAGCCTTGTAGAATAGTAGGATAGCTGAATGATGAAAAACTTCTTCTGAAGAAAGCCTCTTGGCACTGCATGTCATACATCGTGGCAAGCCTTTTCCGGTCATGTATAACCCTATTTTGGTTTAGTACGGATGGTTTGTTCCAAGAGTGTCTCAACAAAATATAAGTGCATGTCAAATATGATTTTGAAGGGAGACCAGGCTGAGAGCTAGTGACTATAACCTCGTTCCTAAGTTTTCTTTCTTATTTTATCAAGAGAAGGCCTAAAATAGTCCCTCATCTTTCGTTTAATACTCAAAGTCATCCTTGAATTTTCACATGGAGCACTAATAGTCCCTCATGTTTGCAATATTGGTGCACTTTTGGTCCTCCTCTAAACTTTTACCTATTTTTTAACATTAATTTTGTTCATAATTTTATGTAAGGGATCTCCCATCGTCTTTTTTATATATTTAGTAGAAATAACTAAACTAAGAACATTTTAACATATGACATTGCAAGAAAAGAAAAATATATACTATTGTATGTGAAATCATCGTGATGAACCTCTCGACTTTACCTACAATACGATTTCTACTAAACAAAATAAGGTATTTTTCTTCTCACAATCTCTCACATGGAGTTATTATTTCTACTATATATATAACATGATGATTAAATATTCCATACATAAATTATGAATAAAATCAATGTTAAAAAATAGGCAATATTTTGAAGGAGGACCAAAAGTGCACCAATATTGCAAACATGAGGACTATTAATGTTCCATATGAAAACTCAAGGATGACTTTGAGTCTTTAACCCAAATATGGGGGACTATTTTGGGCCTTTTCTGTAATACCCCAGAAACTAGTAAGTTAGACTAGAGAGTTCTAGAGCTTTTCGTGAGAGTTTTAGAGTTTGATTCGAGGGTTAGAGTCGTAAAACGACTTCCCGTACTTGGAATGAAGGTTTTAGGGGTCTAACGTCAAGGTACAACTCCCCAAGGACCAACCAAGGATCCTTGAAGAGGACCCTAAGTCAAACCCCCAAACTGCCAAAAAACAGTGACCCATGGAGGGACCTATGCCCCGTAGGGTAGCCCACGCTCCGTGGGTGGTGCCTCGTGGACCAAGGCCAAGTTAAGGGGCTGCAGAGCCCAACCCACGAGGACCCAGTAGGGTCCGTGGGTCCATCCACGCCTCGAAGCTGTCCCATTTCGGCTAAAGCAGGGGTAGAGGGGTAAATTCCTTAGTTAGTTAGTTTATTGTAGGGTCGTTTTATATGTTTCTAGTAGACCTATATAAGGGTTTCTAAGTAATTAATTAATCCTTAACACTTCATAAAATGCCCAACCTAAAATCATAACTAATCTTCCCCCGAATAATTTTCTCTCAAAAACTCCACTAAAGAAGAAGAAGAAGAAGGAAGTCAAGTCTAGGGTTCAAGGAGCAGCCTTACCTCTTCAATTTTGTGGTTAATATTCATAAGGTATGTTAGCTTATTAATTAACGTATCAGGGACACTTCATCCAATACTAAGTGTCGACGAACATTCAATAGTAATATAACACAACTAAGTGTGTTGGGGTCGATCCCATAGGGAGTAGTACTTCCTTTAAATTCAATAATAAAAGTACAATGACAACCTCTCCAATCAAACAGTTCTTGCACAATTAATGTTCAAATCTCAAATTTCGGGCTTTAACTATCAATTTACACTTCAACACAAATAATCAAATAGTAGAGTAAAGCTTGGGGAATTGATCAACCAATTATTGAATCTCAACGAAGTGAATAAACATTATTTCTCATAATGGGATAATTTGTTGTTGGTAGGTCGAACAATATATAAAGTAACTTTCTCTCGAACAATTACCTTTTCTATGTTGAATTCTCTTGAACTTCAACACCAATCGAAAGAAGCTCAACTCTTTGCCCTCATTAAATCTACTTTCTCGAGCTGGATGCAAAGGTTGGATCCTTGTTTTCACTCTCTCGAGCTGAAACCAAGGAAACCCACTACTAAGGACACTAAGATTGCCACTTTGGTTCTACACCTCTTTCTCAAGCAAATGCACAACACTGAAATTGTTACACGAAATCATGCAATTCAACCTCGAAAAACAGTAACAACTTAGACTCACTTTAAACTAACACCATTATTCGCAATTAAGGAACACCCACTAAGTAAGATTCAACAATTGGCTTCATGATCAAAACTCCAAGTGAAGGGTTTTAGCCACTCATCTTAAAAATAAGAAAATCAAAATTAATTATCACTCTCATTGTTGGGTACAAATGAGAATTATAGATGAAAATTAATTGATAATCTCCTCTCTTACAAAATATCTCTCTAAATCTTGCTAAAATTACTAACAAAACCCTTTGGTAGTGTTCTCTCCCTCAATATTTCCTTTCTCTTCTTTTTTGAATAAGTGTCTTTCTCTAGCCAAAACTAATTTAAACAAGTCTGAAGTGTCAATGCTTATGATCACTCGGTAAGGTAAGTCGGTGTAACAACCCTAAAAATGAAATAGGATGAACTAGAGCTTGGCATGTGTTTTGGAAGTTGGTAACTTGTTAAAATGATGAGTTTTGGCTTTTAAAGTTTAGTTTGAAGAGTTTTGAGGTCAAACGTCAAGGGACGACCATGACGTTCGGAAACTAGGCTTTTGGAGCTAGTATGTTCTAGTGTGTTGTCATTGAGGTTGGTGTGTTGTTTGAGGTCTAAAACTTGTAGAAGTGACCCTAGTACCTAGATTGACACGTGTAGGGGTTAAACGTTCGGGTACGACTCCCCAAGGACCACCCTAAGGGTCCTTGAGGAGGACCTTAAGTTTTGACCCCAAGCTGCCAAAAAGGGGTGAACTACGGCAATGACTTACGGCCAGTAAGTCCTTTGACGCCCCGTAAGTCTACCTCTGTAAGTCAAGACTTAGCCTAAGGAGCCTTAGCTCCCATGGCCAAGTCTCAGTCACCAGGGGTGGCTTAGGCTATTAAGACATGGACGGTTATTTTATGTATTTTTAGGTATTTTAAGTTTATTAAAACTATAATTTCCCTATTTAGAATTCATTCTTCAAATAAAACCCTTCCCTCCCAAAAAGGTTCTCTCTAGAACTCCATTGAAGGTCAAGGTGAAGATCAAGCTAGGGCTGTGGATTTTCAAGGGTTTTGTTCTTCAATTTCGTTTGGGTTCATCAAGGTTAAGGTATGATGATCCTTTATCTAGGGCAAGCTTCACCCTAGAGTCAATTTCAAAATAGTTTTCAAGTTTCCAATGTTTATGAAAAACCCTAATTCTTACTCAAACTCATGGGTTGTTGCATCAAACGATTTCAATTGATAAGATATGATTATGTTGATGTTTAATTGATTATTTTAAGATGAAAAACTCTATGAACCCATGATTTCACTAAACTCCTAAATTTGGCTTATGAAGTGGGTTTTATGGTTATGATTGGATGATGATGGAATTGTTCTTAGATTGAATTGTATTATTGATTTCTATTGTTGTCTATACCTAATTATGGTGAATTGTTCAGGAATTGAGTAATGGTGATTATTCCTTTGGAGAATGGTAAGTTGACCTAACTTCATGTTATAGTAGAATTGTTCTTTTATGGATTGATCCACTTGAAAGGTGGAGGTGGTTATATATTGAATGTGATGTGATTATGGCCATGAAGGAATTATATGGTGAATTGAAGTGTTATCATGTTATTGTATAGATGGTTGTATAATGTGAAGGTGTTTATGTGATCTCAATAAAGATCTTGTGTGTAGTATCATTGTATTGTAATGGAAAGTATGTTCTCTCTTAAAGATCATGTATGAGGTTGATCTAATGTGAAAGGTCCTCCTAGTATTGTAATGTAATCTTGCACATTGATTTGGTAGGCCTAGGGCATCCTCTTCCTTGTGTAGTTGAATGTGATATGATGAATGTATCTTAGGACCGGTAGACCAAATGTGGTATCCCCTCCATGAAGTGTGATTGATGTCTTGAATTGGTAGACCTAGTATAGGTGCCCTTTCATGAATGAATGAGTAATGACTTTGAATCGGTAGACCCAATGTAGAAGGCGACCTTCTTGGAAAGTCATGAGTTATCCTTAATGTACCTTGAATCGGAAGACCTAGTGAAAGGGCCCTTTCTTGTGTAATGTACATTGGGTTGGTAGACCTAGTATTGGTAGCCCTCTCAAGTACAATGAATGTGAATGAAATACTCTATGGGAATGGAGGCTAAGCACCGAGTGGATAGGGTTAGATGGAAACTCTCCCAATGATAGGCTAGAGTTCCAATGAACATCTTCCTACCCCAGAACTATGTGCCCACATAGGAGATATATTAGCTAGTGGTCTACACCAACGCTATAATATCATCTAGTTCTACCTTTGGGAAGTAGAACACCTCTTTTCAGTGTGGGGGTAGAACACCGGATTCAATGTATATCTCTCATGGTCTATGTCGGTTAATGTCTACTCCCATCATGTGGGATGTGCACTCTAGTTATTGGATAGGCTCTACAACGTGTAGGTAGTAGTATGGGATACTATCTACACATGGCACGAGTAGGATTTGAAGATACTAAAGTGAGTTCCCTAAGCCTTAATGGCTAATGAGTGAAAGTCCTCTAAAGGAATGAATGTGTCCTAAATGGCTTAATGAAGATGTTGACTTATTGTCTAAATGAAATGATGAATGAGTAGCTTATATTGATGAAATGATTACTTAGCATGTTTTGTATAAATGGAAAGGTTCTTGTCTATTGTAGCCTTGAGGAATACCTAGGTGTGGTATGAAGAGGTTGTATGGGCGGCCACTTCATGTCTTACTTAGGTGTTCTTAAGGTAACTTTAGATAGAGGTCATAAGAGGTTGAATGGCTTATTGATGTATGTACTTATGGGTTATATGTGGTTCTTGCCTAAATGTGATGTATGAAACTTTATATATTGAATGCGATGATTATTATGCCTTAATATCATGTTATGGAGATTTTATCAAAAATGGCACACAAGTATGATTTGAACTCAAATGTCCTTTTTAGCATGTTTTTGCATTGTCATCATACTTAGTGCTTAATTGTGCTAACCCCATTCTTTATTTTCTACAAAGTGTACGTTCTGGCAAGTGATAGCAATTCTCTAGTGAAGCTTGGGATTAGAAGTTCTCTCAAGACTTATCTTGGTATATCCTCATATGTTTGAGGACAAGGATTCTATGTTTCTAGTTTTGTATTGAGACCCTTGTAATAGACTTTAGCATTTTCGATTGTATAAAGGGTCGTGACCCTATCTTGTATGTTTGTCCAACGATGGCCATGTGAGACCTAGTCTTCCGCTGTGTCTTTGAAAGATGTTTAACGAGATTTTAAATAGTTGGTTTTAAATAAAGTTTTAATTCCACACTATTTTTTTATTGTGTATGCAATGAATGAGCTAAGAGGCTTGTATTAGACCTCTTCGAGGTCGAGTATGTCGTGTTACGACTAGGGGTTGCTCTCGGGTCATGACAGTGGGGTGTCGCCGATAGATCGGCGATTCGCCGATAGATCGGCGATTCGCCGATAGATCGGCGATTCGCCGATAGATCGGCGATTCGCCGATTGTTCTTCATATCGCCTTCATTTTTCGCTTCTTCTTGGTCTAGCTACTGTAACTTTAGGCGATCCAGGTCGCGATCGCTGAATGACTCCGCGATTCACCCTTTGTCCTTCCATCTGCCCCATAAGCACTTAGTTGAATCTTCTTCAGCACTTTTGGAGACCTGGTTGTCCTTCACCGACTAGATCGCCGATACGCCGAATATAGTTGCTGCTCGCCGAATTCAACCCATTTTAGCTCCGGCCTTCTGTAACTTTAGGCGGTATCTTGGCGATTCACCGAAAGACATTGGTGACTTGGCTATTCGCCGAATGTCATCGGCGATCATCAGGTCTTCATTTCTTCATTCCTTAAGCTTGCTTTGTTCCTTTTTTGATCAATAATGTCCATGCATCATTCCTAATCAAAATAGCTGTAATTCAAGGCTTTACGTCATTCATTAACACAGAACATGCATTTGAGGACACTAATTTTGTTAAAATAAAGCCGTAAATGAGTCTAAACTGTGAACTCATCAACACCCCCAACTTAAACTTTTGCTAGTCCTCAAGTAAAACTTAAGTTCAGCAGTTCAAAAAGGATGTCTCAAATAGTGCTCCACAAGATTTAATCATGAATGCACACAACAAGACTCAACTTACTCATGCAAGGATCAATTTTGCACTCAAAGACTCAAGTTGTGACTCACCAATATCAACGAATCTCAAGCTTACAACACTTGCTTCAAATGCAAGTTCAAGCTCAACAAAGGTGATTAAATGCCCTCACACAAGGAATGATTCCATATTCACACACGATGGTTCAACAATTTAAAGTTCTGGAATCAAACGCAACACTCACACTCACAAAGATGAACACAATGTATGATTTTCACTCATAGGTTTCCCCTTATTTTCCAATCGATTTTTGCTTCAGCTCATCCAAGATCAAAAAGGTCTTTTCAAGGTTTTTAATGGTGCTGAGTGATACGCTCAAATTACACCTCCCTACAAAAGTATAAGCAATCATTATCAAGTAAAGAACCCAACTTGTAGGTTGAGATCGATCCCACGAGGAAAATGGTTTAGACTTTACTTTAACCAACAATTATATTCAATTAGTCAAATTATTTCCATAAATAGGTAATTAAAGGGGGGTTGTTCTTGTGTGAAACAAATAGTAAGAACTTAATAAGTAATCAGTAATCAAACTCAACTTTGGTTGTTATCAAGATAAGAGAAATAACTAGGGTATAAGTGTTCCCCACAAACTCATAAAGCAGTAATCCTAATAACAACAATCCTTTCCTAGTGTATTACATGCAAAGTGATAAGTTGGGTATCTCTAAATCCTTGGTCCGGCATCTAGAGAATTTCACCCCGCACCTTGGTCCGGCTACGTGTGTATAATTTACTAACCCTTACCTTTACCTCATATTAGACATCATAATCGATGTTTGGCTTAGTTATTACTTTACACCAATCGACACTAGCCTATTAGATAGTATCACACTAAATCTATGTTGATAATTCTTTTCTTGTTGATTACCTCCTTGGTCCGGCAAGTAGCAACAAGGCGAGTTCTAACGTTGGCCACCGTTAAAAAGACTTCTAGGCGAAAGAATTATCAATGCATGCTTCAACACTATTCAAGAATTACTTAGCTATTATTCATACTTTGTTAATCGCTCATGGTTCCCACAACCCTAGTTGTGGATCTAGTTACTCATATTAGCAAGAACACAATTCATAATTGTAGATGAAGAAATCATGAACTTACGTAAAGAGAATAATAAACCCAGAAATTTAACTTGAATTGCAAAGCCAAAATCTTCAACACGAACTTGGGAAATCAATAATTGCTAGAGTTACAAATTAATCTCCAAAGTCACAAAGTAAAACTAGAATAATAATGTCTAACCCCAAAAAATGAGGTTTACAAGCCCTATTTATAGAAAAACAAATCCTAAATAAAAAGGGAAACAAATTAAGAAAAGTTTGTTCAGGTACGCGTCTTCAATCCACGAGACTGACTTACGGACCGTCGATGGATCTACGGTCCGTAAGTCCCTTCCGTCAGCCAGGACTTAGAAAATATTTCCGCTTCCAAAAAATCAGCTTCTCTGAAGCAAACGACGAACTAGCAGTATGGACCGTAGATCGATCTACGGTCCGTCAATCCCCTCCGTATCTCCATACTTAGAATCTTCAAAAATCAGGTTCTGGAACCCTCGCAGTATCACTCTACGGATCAACAGTACGGTCCGTAGATTAATCTACGGACCGTCAATGGACACCGTGGTTCCACACTTGGTCAGATTTCCCTGATTTGTCCTCAATACCATGCCTGCTGATCTACGGTCATCACCTACGGACCGTCAATGGACCTACGGTCCGTAGATCACCTCCGTGAATCCCCTTTTTCTGCATTTGTCTCAGCTGTCTCCATACTTCTGCGCCTGAACATCTTTCCTACAAAAATACCATAAAACACATAAAAACCAATACAAAAAGGCCCTAGACACACACAACTTTTAAGTGAAATGTATTAGAAATACCGTAAACTCACGGTATATCAACACCCTCAACTTAAATTCGTTGTTTGTCCTCAAGCGACGCACTACGACTCTAAACGACACTTGTATAGAAGCAAGCATTTCAGGCCCAAGCAATCACATGGGGAGAACCCCCCTCACTTTTCAGATGCAACTTCGTTCTCTTAGACTCAACAAGCTAATCCATGCAGATCAGATCATGACACAGATCAACCAACTGACACACAACAGACACCTTCTCACTGTCACCCGGGTACCAACTTTCCAACAATGTAACTAGTGCCCTTACTTCAAACGAAATCCCCTTTTCGCAAAAATTGAATGTCATTCATGGTACAAGGATTTATTCAACACTCACACTCAGAAGTAATTTCAAATACATTTAGTGCTTACTGCCATAAGCTTGCCCTTATTTTCACTGCTTAGACTCTCCAAACTAGACTCTAGGATCACTATAGGACTTTATTGGCTTGTAACGTAGGCTCAGGGTCAGGTGTGGTACATTTGGGTTCTGCTTAGTGACTTTTTGCCCTCCTTGACATTACACTAGGCTTTTAACCTCTTTTGCCCTATTTTTGTCATACTATCGCTTTACCTTCTTTCCTTTAAGTTTCTTCAACCACGGATGTGACTTTAGACTTTGTAGCTCATTTTACTTTTATTTTATTTTTCCTTTAGCTTTCAATAAGTCACATCCTTTCCTCACGTTTTCTCTCCTTTTTTTTCTTTTTTTTATCACTCTTTTCATACCCATTTTTCTTTCAGTTTCCTCTTTCATAGCCACCCTCAACTTATGGATTTTCCGTTAGTTGAGGTGCACAGTACCCGATGTCGGGTCAAGGCCAAGATTGAGGTTACTTTTTACATTAGCCACCCTCAACTTAGGTTTTTAGCCTGAGTCGAAATGAACATGTCCAAGGACGGACCGGGGCCAACATAGTAGATTATGGGAAGGTGAGTTTGGGGTTTTAGAAAGAAATGGTTTATTTTTAGGCTCAAAGTTGGATCAAAGGGAACAGTTATTTCATTTGGTTAAATCCTTCTAGGCAATTTGCGGACTTTTCAGAACAATGGCCTATGATCACTTCCTAACATCTAGATTGAATTGTCTTAGCAGGACTAACCGGGCAAGTTCTAGTTTTGCACAAAACCGTTTGAACACTCAACGATTCTCACCCACTCTTGGCACATAGTTTCATTATAAGATTATCAGATTACCCAGTTCAAGTTTCAGCTCTAGTCATGCCATCGAGTTGATCATTACTATGTCATACTCAGAGCCAACACAATCAACTAATCGTAGCCTACAACTTCTAGCATACATCCGAAAATCTAACGGGTATCATTTTTCATGAGCCATCATGCTTCATTCTGTATCATGTTTCTACACATACAATCCTAAGACATGCCGGTTCAACAAAAATTAAACAGTCCCTTGGAAAAAAAGAACTCAGGCAAGAAAACCCCAAGGGAGGATTCATGAGTTGGGTTATTCAGATTTCACCCTTGTCACTCACAATCCATTTACCCCACCCCCAACAAAAATAGATGCAGTTGTCCCCAATGCATACAAAAAACATTAAAAGAAAATGGATTGGGTGAAGCAAACCTGTGGCACGAAGCGTCGGCGAATCATCAACAAGGAGGGGGGTCCGGTTTCCCGGAACCCGCTGGAACAACAGTGGGGGCACCCTCAGTAGTGCCCACCTCAGCAATCATAGCACCCTCAGTAGTGCTCTCTATCAACCGCTCCGCACCATCAGTGGTGCTCACCAAGTCCCCCAAAATAGGCTGGACCTCTACAACTGGGGCAGAACTCGATGCCCCAGCAACTCTCTCACGCACCCTTTGCTGGCGCAACTCTTCGTCTAACCTCGAAGCCCTCCTAGCCTCCTTCTCCTGCCGGCGCTGTCTCTTGTGAGCTTTCTCCTCCTCAGTGCGATGAGACCGGTGTCGCTTGCCTATGGCATGTGTAGGGGCAAGCTCCTCCTCGGCGGTCCCACTGAATAGAGCATCCAGCACTATATCATCAGCCAGTGCAGTAGGTGCAACCTGAGGCTTAGTTGAAGGTGCGGTAAGGATGGCATCAACGTCAGCCTGCAAAGCAGATAGATCAATGGCCGGGGCTGATCGCTCGAGGACTCGCAATTCAAAGGCATCAAGGCGCTTATTAACAGCCTGGACCTTCCGGTCCATCATCCCCTCCATCCTGCACTCCATTCTGGCCTCGGACTCAGCTATCGACTTTTGCATCCACGGCTGGATGTGATGCAGCAGGGTGGCCATCTGAGCTTCTAACTTCTGTACTCTGGCCAATGGGACAACAGTGGCTCCTAACTGTGGTGTGGACCGGGAAGAACTAGGAGCCAAACTAGCTGCCTGAGATAAGGAGCCCGGAACAGTGTAGGTGTGATCTGGGACGCTGGGGTCATCGCCCTGTGCCTGCCCTACTGTGTCTGCAAGATTCTTCACCCAAGGGAGGTACCTCAACCTGAGGCTTTCTGCGAGGTGCTGCCACATTTGCCTCATCCCGAATAAGACCGATGTTCAATGCCCCTGTAGGGTGGACTAACTTGTCTCAATGCCAGATTGGCACTACTGAGTCCCAGCACAAATGAAAAATTAGACAGGGGAAAGGGTAAGTAGTGGAGGTCCTGAATGTCCTCTCGTGGATCTCTGCCAGCAACATGCTGGCAAAGTCAATCTCAACTCCTGCTACCAATGCTACAACCATGACTGCTCTGTCCCACGTGACTTGATTGTCAGCTTTTGTCGGCGAACTCTGTTACGCACCAACAGCCAGAAGAACTTGGCCACAAAATTTAACGTGGCCTTCCGGATGCCCAACCCGGCAGCGGTGCCAAAATTTGATACGCTCAAATTACACCTCCCTACAGAAGTATAAGCGATCGTTATCAAGTAAAGAACCCAACTTGTAGGTTGGGATCGATCCCACGAGGAAAATGGTTTAGACTTTACTTTAACCAACAATTATATTCAATTAGTCAAATTATTTCCAGAAACATGCAATTAAAGGGGGGTTGTGCTTGTGTGAAACAAATAGTAAGAACTTAATAAGTAATCAGTAATCAAACTCAACTTTGGTTGTTATCAAAGATAAGAGAAATAACTAGGGTATACGTGTTCCCCACAAGCTCATAACGCAGTAATCCTAATAACAACAATCCTTTCCTAGTGTATTACATGCAAAGTGATAAGTTAGGTATCTCTAAATCTTTGGTCCAGCATCTAGAGAATTTCACCCCGCACCTTGGTCCGGCTACGTGTGTATAATTTATTAACCCTTACCTTTACCTCATATTAGACATCATAATCGATGTTTGGCTTAGTTATTACTTCGCACCAATCGACACTAGCCTATTAGATAGTATCACACTAAATCTATGTTGATAATTCTTTTCTTGTTGATTACCTCCTTGGTCCGGCAAGTAGCAACAAGGCGAGTTCTAACGTTGGCCACCGTTAAAAAGACTTCTAGATGAAAGAATTATCAATGCATGCTTCAACACTATTCAAGAATTACTTAGCTATTATTCATACTTTGTTAATCGCTCATGGTTCCCACAACCCTAGTTGTGGATTTAGTTACTCATATTAGCAAGAACACAATTCATAATTGTAGATGAAGAAATCATGAACTTACGTAAAGAGAATAATAAACCCAGAAATTTAACTTGAATTGCAAAGACAAAATCTTCAACACAAACTTGGGAAATCAATAATTGCTAGAGTTACAAATTAATCTCCAAAGTCACAAAGTAAAACTAGAATAATAATGTCTAACCCCCAAAAACGAGGTTAACAGGCCCTATTTATAGAAAAACAAATCCTAAATAAAAAGGGAAACAAATTAAGGAAAGTTTGTTCAGGTACGCGTCTTCAATCCACGAGACTGACTTACGGATCGTCGATGAATCTACGGTCCGTAAGTCCCTTCCGTCAGCCAGGACTTAGAAAATATTTCCGCTTCCAAAAAATCAGCTTTTCTGAAGCAAACTACGGTCCGTCAATCCCCTCCGTATCTCCATACTTAGAATCTTCAAAAATCAGGTACTGGAACCCTCGCAGTATCACTCTACGGATCAACAGTACGGTCCGTAGATCAATCTACGGACCATCAATGGACACCGTGGTTCCACACTTGGTCAGATTTCCCTGATTTGTCCTCAATACCATGCCTGCTGATCTACGGTCATCACCTATGGACCGTCAATGGACCTACGGTCCGTAGATCACCTTCGTGAATCCCCTTTTTCTGCATTTGTCTCAGCTGTCTCCATACTTCTGCGCCTGAACATCTTTCCTGCAAAAATATAATAAAACACATAAAAACCAATACAAAAAGGCCCTAGACACACACAACTTGTAAGTGAAATGTATTAGAAATACCGTAAACTCACGGTATATCACTGAGTGCAAAGGTATGATCATTTTGGATCATAGGTTGTAATCCTCATGAATTGTGATGTGAACAACACCTTCTTTCCTTTTCTTCCTCGTTTTCATTCAAGCTCAAAAGTCACCTCTTATTCATCTTCCATGGACCGCTGGAAACCCCATTTTCTTTGTATTTTCACAACTTTATTCCACAACTTTTTCTTTCTTTTTCTTTTTCATTCCTTTCTTATTTTTCTCTTTTTTTTATATGGAGGGGTTCCATTTTTCTAAAAACATGAGCAAAAGGGACTTCTTTGCATTTTCTTGATTTGCCTTTTCTTTTCACCACACCCCCAACTTAGGCTTTTGGCCTAAGTTGGCTATTCAAACCGGCCACAAAACATGAGGATTATAGGTAATGGATCAAGAAAGGTTATGTTTTCATCATGTTTCTTCCAAAAAAGGTTAAGGCTCAAGGGGTGTTCAAGAAGAGTTCACACACTCACAAGGCAGGCCACAAAAAGAGGTATAATGTCAAATTGATTCACACTCTTTAAAGTTGCCTAAGATCATCTCAAAAAATTGTCTCACTTAATTAACCGGACTAACGGGGTAAATTCTAGGTGTCATCATACATGGTTCACGGTAAGCTTATCACACAAGGCATCGACACCAATGTCAAAACAAGACTCTACACTTTCGCTAGTGTGCAAAGCTCATCATAAGAAACTCAATTCGGTACTTGGCTAGTCACAACGAGATGCAAAGAGTTCACATATTGACTATGCAACTTCATTTGGTCTCATTGTAGCCTCACATTCATGTTTGTTCAATTATAAGCATTATTCAAGTCATCGGTATTGATCGAAACCGACACTCAAATTTGCAAAAGAACAGCCTCATTCAACACAAGCAAGGTGTGTTAAAAAGAGGAGGAGGTTTGCTGAGGACACTGAGTAATGTCCACACCCCTACAAAAAGCAGTTACATTGTCCTCAATGTGGGTAGAGAGGGGGTATTTTACCGCAAACAAAACAAAATAGGCAAAATAAATAAAGACTAACAAGAAATGAAAACAATCTAGTGTGTAAACAAGTAAAGCAGGGTAACGAGGAATCTTCACTAAATGCCCAGTTGGCGATGGAGTGAAAAGGTCGCCAAATGCTTCAGTGATGCGCCTAATGTTCTTCAAATCTCCCCTAGTTCCAGTAGACTGAACTCCCAAAGAAGGCAGATTGGCGAAGAATGTAGGGGGTCGCCGAACAGATCGGCTATCCGCATAATGAACTCAAAACATCGCCGGTCGATCCTTGAGGGACGTTTTCAGCATTGACAAGAAAGGGCGAGGAAAGTCGGGTCGCCTAAACACATCGGCGAAACGCCGACTGGTGAAGGTGTCCTGCCGAATGTTCCAGAGTCTCAGCCTCAATTTTTAGATCCATAAGGCGAACCAAATAGTGCTTGTTGAACTGGCTCGGTGACTCGCTAAGCGCATTTTTTTCTTGCTCATGATCCCACTCCTGCAAAATCAACACACATTATTTAAAACACTAACACTTGGTTGCCTCCCAAGAAGCGCCTTATTTAACGTCGTGGTACGACGTGGAAATGCTCTCAAGCATCTTCCAGGTACACCACCTCAATCAAAGAAATCTCCTGGCATTCTCCAAAGTATAATTTCAAGCGTTGCCCATTCACCTTAAATGCAGATCCCTCTTGACCCTCAACTTCTATGGCACCATTGATGAATACTCTTGTCACTCTAACTAGTCCTGACCATTAGGACTTGAGTTTTCTGGGAAAGAGTCTAAGTTGGGAGTTGTATAGTAACACCCAATCTCCCACCTTAAACTCTCTCTTAAGTATCTTTGCATCGTGCCACTTCTTCATCTTTTCCTTGTAGAGAGTTGAACTTTCATAAGCTTCAAATCTGAATTCGTCCAACTCGTTTAACTTCTCTACTCTCTCTTTTGAAGTTTTAGTCCAGTCCAAATTTAGAGCTTTCAATGCCCCATATTGCTTTGTGTTCTAACTCGACTGTTAGATGGCTAGACTTCCCAAAAACTAGCTGATACGGAGACATACCGATTGGAGTCTTGTAAGCGGTGTGATACGCCCATAGTGCATCATCAAGATTTCTAGACCAATCAGTCCTATTAGCATTCACTGTCTTAGCCAAGATGGTCTTGATCTCTCGGTTTGATACTTCAATTTGACCGGTTGTTTGGGGATGATATGGAGTCGCTACTTTGTGTTTCACCCCATACTTACTCAATGCAGCTGAGAACCATTTGTCGCAAAAGTGGGAACCACCATCACTAATAATAGCTCGAGGAGTATCGAATCTAGCAAAGATGTAGCGTTTCAGAAATTGAACCACACTTCTCCCTTCATTGTTTGGAAGTGCAACAGCTTCTACCCATTTAGAAACATAATCTACTGCCACCAGGATATACTTATTACCAAAGGAACTCACAAATGGGCCCATGAAATCGATTCCCCAAACATCAAATAGCTCGACTTCCAAAATGGGATTAAGAGGTAACTCGTGTCTTTTAGATACTCCACCTTACTTCTGACATTGGGCGTATTTCTTCACAAATTCATGTGCATCTTTGTAGAGGGATGGACAGTAGTATCCACTTTGGATAACTTTAGTGGTTGTACGCACACTGCTATGATGGCCCCCAACCGGTGAAGCATGACAAGCATGGAGAATTTCCACCGCCTCTTCTTCCGAAACACACAATCTGATGATATGATTTGCACACTCTCAAAACAAGTATGGTTCATCCCAAAAGTACTTTTTAACGTTGAACATGAACCTCTTTTGTTGGTAGAAGTTCAGCTCATCCGGCATTAATCCACACACTATGTAATTGGCGAAATCTGCATACCAAGGAGTTTGTTTGAGAGTTATTGAAAACACTTGTTCATAGGGGAAGGAATCATCTATGTCAACCTCAGGCTCATCATTCTCCTTGCCCTCTAACCTAGATAAGTGGTTAGCCACCTGATTTTTTGCAACCTCTTCTATCTTTGACCTCAAAGTCAAATACTTACAATAGGAGCACCCACCTTATCAACCTTGGTTTTGCATCCTTCTTTGCCATTAGGTAACAAAGTGCAGCATGATCAGTGTGAACAATTACTTTAGTGTCTAACAAGTATGCCCGAGTTTGTCAAATGCATAGACTACCGCAAGCAACTCTTGTTCAGTCACGGTATAATTACGTTGAGCACTGTTTAGAGTCTTGCTTGCGTAATAAATTGGGTGAAAAAGTTTATTGTGTTTCTGCCCCAGCACAACACCCAATGTTGTTCCCTTGCATCACACATCACTTCGAAAGATTCTGACCAATCAGAACTGATAATGACCGAGGTCAATACTAATTTTTCCTTCAAGCATCAAAAAGCGACCATATAAGCATCATCAAATTGGAATTTCACCTCTTTCTCTAAGAGTTTGCATAAAGGATGTGCAATCTTTGAGAAGTCTTTTTTAAACCTCTGATAGAAACCGGCATGTCCTAAGAAACTAAGAACCCCCTTTTCCGAAATTGGTGGCGGCAATTTCTCAATAACTTCAACCTTTGCTCTATCAACCTCCAGCCTCTTTTGCGACACCTTGTGACAAAGTACTATTCCCTCTTTAACCATGAAGTGACATTTTTCCCACTTGAGGACCAAGTTCGTCTCCACACATCTTTGGAGAACTTGTCTTAAGTGTTCTAAGCATGTCTCAAAGGTATCACCTACAATTGAGAAGTCATCCATAAATACCTCCATTGAATCTTCTACCATGTCGGCAAAAATCGATAGCATGCAATGTTGGAAGGTTGCCAGAGCATTGCACAACCCGAAGGGCATCCTTTTAAAGGCAAAAGTCCCATAGGGGCATGTGAAGGTGGTTTTCTCTTTGTTTTTCGGTGCGATGGAGATTTGGTTGTAGCCGAAATACCCATCTAAAAAGTAGTACCAACCCCTCTCTGATAGCCGGTCAAGAATTTGATCCATGAAAGGCATAGGAAAGTGATCATTTTCATTCCACAAATTTAGCTTTCGATAATCCATGCATACTCTCCACCCGGTCACCGGTCTAGTCGGCACAAGCTCCCCTTTTTTATTTGGGACTACGGTGATACCTCCATTTTTCGATACACATTGCACCGAACTTATCCACTCGCTATTTGCAATAGGATAGATCACACTTGCGTCCAACCACTTGATGGTCTCCTTTTTTACCACTTCTTGCATTGGTGGGTTCAATCTCCGCTGATGCTCAACACTAGGCTTACACTCATTATCAAGTTGGATTTTGTGAGTACAAATATCATGAGGGATGCCCACTATATCAGCGATGGTCCATCCTATATCTTTTATATGTTTTCGCAACACTTCAAGGAGAATTTCACCTGCCATTCAAGCAAGTCAGCTGCAATGATCACCGGTAAAGTGTTATTTGCCTCCAAGAAAGCATATCGGAGATGAGAGGGAAATGCTTTCAATTCCAGATTAGGTGGTTCTTCTGTTGATGGCTTTGCGGGAGGACTCTCCCTATTTTTTAGGTCAATATCCAACTTGATTGGAGTCTTTGAATATCCTTCTAACCCTGTCAAAGCAGCTACTACCTCCTCAAAGCCTTGAATTTTGGATTCATCATAATTAGCAAGTACGGCTTCAAGAGGTTCATTCATGCACATCAAATGGCTTACACTAGCCACTGCCTCATCGATAATATCATCAGTACACACCACATGAATATCACCTGGGTGTTTCATGGATTTGCAAATATTAAAGGTTACTTCATCTTCGTTCACCCGAAACTTCAATTCTCCACTTTCAACATCCACCAATGCTCTCCCGATTGCTAAGAATGGCCTTCCCAAAATAATGGGAATTGCAACATCTATTTCACAATCTAAAATAACAAAATCAGCCGAAAAAATGAACTGATCGACCTTCACCAAGATGTCATAAAGTATCCCCACGGGATGTTTGATTGACCGGTCTGCCATTAAGAGTCTCATTGTGGTTGCTTTCGGTTCACCCAACCCAAGTTGTTGGTATATCGCATAGGGCATTAAGTTGATGTTTGCTCCTAGGTCGCATAAAGCTTTAGCGAATTGGAGAATGCCTATGGTGCACGGAATGGTGAATGCCCCGGGATCTTCTCTCTTTTCGATCAGCTTCTTAGTCATAATTGCACTGCAACTATGGGAAACTTCAATTGTCTCAAAATCCAAACTCCTCTTCTTTGTGACCAACTTTTTCATGGTGGAGGTATTTTGGGTAAAGGTTGCATGACTTTTGGAATTTGAACGTGTTGTTCCACTTCCTTTTGTAGTTCTTTGGCAAGGTTTCAATGAATAAGTAACTCTTGTTCGTCCATGCCTTTACCTTCTTCATGCTTTTGAGCATATTCATTTCCCATCACATTACCTACTGCCACCTTTCCTCTACGAGTAACCACATCCAGCTCTCTATCGTCATCTTCCATTGTTATCTTTTGTTTCAATTGAGCTGATAATAAACTCAGTTGTCCTTCAAGTGTCTTGATGGCATCGGCGTGGAAGTTCACTTTACTGTTCAATGATGAAAAGTCATCTTTCATCCCTTTCAACAAATCATCCGAACCTTCAACTTTATCAAGTATGCGAATAGAAGTGTGATGAAAGACCTTTATCTACCTAATTCACCTTATGAATAAATAGATGGCAGGAAGTGATAGAATCACTTGAGTCATGATGATATCCTTGTCTAATGTAGAATTCTAGACATGATATTAGGCATGAGTATGAACTTAACATGAAAGGGATTCTCACATAGTGATGGTTCTAGGGTTTTGAGGGCAAATCCAATATGATGAATTATGTATGTTAAGGCTCCAAGAGTGATTATGAGATAATGGTAGACCATTAGATAGAATGGTTAGGTAAGACCTTACCACCTAATTTACCTCATGAAGGTTTGGATGCATAAAGTGATAGAATCACATGGGTTAGGAGGATATCCATGTCTAGTGCTTGGACCCTAGGTGGGATGATGGAAAGTAAGAATTGAACCTCAAGGAGGTAAAGTATGAGATTAGGCTTGTAGTAATTGAACTACTTGAATTATGATTATATCCATGTCTAATGTAGTCATTCTAGACATATTGATTTAATATGAGTTTGACTTAGAAAGGGGTAAGATATGATAGTGTGCATGTTGTATAAAGTTTAGTAAATGCTTTAGAGACACTTTGAGAGTAAATGAATTTGCTCATGACCTAGTTATAGTGTTGTTGAAAGGTTAATTCCATATACACACTCATGCATGAATATGATATAATGTGAAAGGTTTGTCACATGCAATGATTCTAAGGTTGGAAGACTAGTCTCACCTAATTGAATCAAAGGCTCTAGAGCCATCATAAATAGGTCATGGATGGTGATAGTTGCTCACGCATGATCTAAGGAACTATAGTATGAGTTATGTTGGATTGAGTGTCAAGACATTCTTCTACAACTATGAACTTAGGTCAAGACTTAATGTGAACTCAATGGGACTTAATGCCTAGCACTGAGTGGATATGAATATGAGATGGAAGCTTTTACACTAGTTGAGTCAGGCTTCCCTTGAAAGCTTCTACACTAGTTGAGTCCGGCTTTCCAAATAGGTTCCTTTTACACTAGTTGAGTCTGGGTTCCCAAAGTAGGTATCTCATGAGATGGAAACCTTCTACCATAGTTGAGTTCGAATTTCTAGAAGCAATTTCCTTATCCCATAACTATGTGCCCACATAGGTTACTTAGCTATTGGTTTCACCCAAACTAAGAGTATAGTTCTACTTTCGGCAAATAAAGCAACCCCTTTTCGGTGTGGGGTAAACATCGGATTCTATGTTAGCTCACATGGTCTATGTCGGTTAAGGCTTATGTCCCCAATAGGGTAGTATATGAACAAGAATAGTAGTTACGAACTATGGGTACTTAAGAAGCCTTACTTGGTATGGGTAAGAGTATGGGATCTTACTTATGCATTGCACAAGTATGCTTTGAAGGTATCTATGATGTGTTCCTTTTATGTTATGGTGACCTATGAGATAAATATGTTGTTGTTTTATGCTTATGGTGTATGTTTGATGGATTGTTGCTATTGTTGCCTTCCATGATATGATTGACTAAAGGTGATAGTTCCCTTGTCTATATGAAGTAAGCAACTAATGAGACCAAAGGAGGGTAAGTATGACTAGGATGACTTCAAGGTTATGCTTAGTGTGAAGGGTAGTATGGGATGCCTTTCATGCATTGCACAAGAGTGCTTTGAGGTTACTTAGGAGTATGATGCCCTTATGGTAGAAAAGCTTAAAGACATGACCATGTATATAAACTATGCTTAATATGACCAAAGAGGGATACTTAGTTTGGGTGATATTATGGGATGCTATTCATGCATTGCACAAGTATGCTTTCAGGTTACTTGAGAGTAGTTCTATTATGGTATAGATGACTAAGAGTTGAATAATGCTTATGTGGGAGACTTTGCTTATTATTATGATATTGTCTCTCATGCTTATAATTGATGTTTTATGAAGTATTTCATATGATTATGGATTATGTCTTATATTGACTAACCCTTGTCTTATGCTCTTATGATTATGCTAGCTAACATATTTAGTACATTTTGTACTAACACATACTTGCCTACATTCTAATCATATGTTGTTGTTTTATGCTTATGGTGTATGATTGATGGATTGTTGCTATTGTTGCCTTCCATGATATGATTGACTAAAGGTGATAGTTCCCTTGTCTATATGAAGTAAGCAACTAATGAGACCAAAGGAGGGTAAGTATGACTAGGATGACTTCAAGGTTATGCTTAGTGTGAAGGGTAGTATGGGATGCCTTTCATGCGTTGCACAAGAGTGCTTTGAGGTTACTTAGGAGTATGATGCCCTTATGGTAGAAAAGCTTAAAGACATGACCATGTATATAAACTATGCTTAATATGACCAAAGAGGGATACTTAGTTTGGGTGATATTATGGGATGCTATTCATGCATTGCACAAGTATGCTTTCAGGTTACTTGAGAGTAGTTCTATTATGGTATAGATGACTAAGAGTTGAATAATGCTTATGTGGGAGACTTTGCTTATTATTATGATATTGTCTCTCATGCTTATAATTGATGTTTTATGAAGTATTTCATATGATTATGGATTATGTCTTATATTGACTAACCCTTGTCTTATGCTCTTATGATTATGCTAGCTAACATATTTAGTACATTTTGTACTAACGCATACTTTGCCTACATTCTAATCAAATGTAGGGTTTCGGAGATTGAGTTCCATTCTTGGAGGATAGGTTTCTAAGGAGCAAAGGAGTCGAAGATTTGGTGAGTCCTCATAGCTTCGAGGACAAACCCATTATTTCCTTTATGTCTTTTATTTTTCATGTTGAGACTATCGTGTGGGCTGTGTCCCAAAGTTTTTAATTCAAGTTGAGTTTAGATGGTTTGAGACAAAAGTGTAGTAAAGACTTCCGCTTGCTTTTATGAAAAAGACTTCGATTGTAAAGAAAAGTTTTAAACTTTTCGTACTTTTCTATTATCGTATGTTATGATATGCTAAGTTCTTGTATGAGATCACCTTCGGGGTCAAGTACGCCATGTTACATCTAAGGTATACCCCTGGGTCGTGACATTTTCTCTCTTTTATATTATAGGTTTTTAGTTCTAGGGTTGTGGTACTACATAATTGTTGTAGTTTGAGGCTTGATTTGTTTTCGATATATCGCAATGGTTTATTTATGTAATTCTTCTCTTAGTCATTTGATTGTCTAACCAATAATTAAATACTATCCGCAAATCTAACGAAACTTTAAAGTGAAATTCTAGATTGCATAGACGACAATTTAACAAGGCGAGTTCTTGAACCTGTATGTTGGAGAACAAATTCTAAATTAGGACATAAATATACTTAATTGTCTTAGTTTATTGTTTTTACAGGAAATTATAATGCTTTCCTGATAATACTAATTCCATAGGAATATAGGTATTAGGTTTAACTTGAATAGGCAAGTAAGTGCTTGAAAAATTCTTACGAGCAATATTAATTTTATCAAGCAATAAATCAAAGGGAAAAAGCTCATAAATACTTTTAACCTCTGAGAAAAGGCTCATAAATTTTATATAACTCTTAAAAAAAATCATATGACATTTTTTAATGAGTACTACATTTTAATTCAAAATAATTAAATCCCACCAAAATTTTAAAACCCAAAACCATGATCATCTCGTTTCCACCCTCAAAATTAAACGATAAATCATTTGGCTTTTTCACATCAATTTATTTTGATAGTTGGAAAAATTTATAGTAAACTTTGATTCTTTCAGAAACTCTTTCAGCACTAGTTGTACATTCACATTTATTTGAAAGGAAAAAGAAAAAAGAAGAAAAAAGATCATCTATTTGTAGGTAAATTTAGTGTTAAGAAAGTCATTGACAAGAAGACATTTTTTTCTTACCTAGCTCATTACAAAGTTGTCTTTAAAAAATTGATCAAAATGCAACTAGGGTAAAATTAAGAAAGCTTTATGCGAAATTTAATGGAGGATTTTGAGAAACCAAATCAGTAAAAATAAGAGGAAAAAGAAACTCACCTAGACAGTACAAGAAGGAATGTCATGTGAATCCTTCCAACGACGACAAAAACACATGGATTTGGGTTCTAAAACATACCGTAGGAGTTAGAACCCATTGTTTAATTTTGCGGGTGAAAACCATGCAGTATCTTTTTCTAAAGAATCAATGTGCTAATAAGGTATGGCAGTACTTTTCCATGGGGGCAAGTCTTGTGATTTTGGATTTTACAATTTGAGTAGTCTTAATTATTAGAATTAAAATTCAGCACCGCTTAACTTTTTTAAAGAGTTAAATTTAACCTCAATATATGTGTTAATTTGAGGGGTATTTTTTAACCCAAAAATAAACCACATGGATATTTTTAGACTCAGAAGGGTATTTATGAGCCTTTTCCCAAAACCAAATAGATTAGTCAATTCTAGTGAATATCTGAATATGATTGTTAGCAGAGACATAACCTACAATCTCTCGTGTCATCAAATTCCAAAGCCTGTTTAGAATTTAACTATTTAGTTTATTGTAGTAGTGTGTGCCAATCATACTCACGAAAATAATTTGTAATAGCTTAATTTAGTTAATAGATAATAATAATCATAAATCCAAACCTCTACTTATTGCTTATCGATCACGTATACCTGTGTGTGCAGGAATAACTATTTTAAAAAAAAAGTGAATGCCAGAATCAACTATTTGCTTCTAATAAAGCACCAATTGTAGAATGCAAATGATGATTAACTCCTACCAAGAACGGAATTTGAGAAGATTTCTCTTCTAAGAAAAGATGGGTCTTCGACAGGAGGAGGAAACATCATCTGCATTTGCACAAGGAAAATGTTTTCAACGCAAAACCCTCTTTTTGTTTCAACCAAAGCTCCACTAGCAGAATGCATAAGCTCAGGCCTTACACCATACACGAAGATAAAACAGTACAGACCCCATGCCCTCCCTATCTTTCTAATTGCAATCATCAATCCTTTCTCAAAAGGGAAATCAAAACAGACATGACCCTGCACCATTATAACTCTAAAAACAGATACTAGAAGAGTTCAAACGACCTATAAAGATATGTTATCTTTCCAGAGAGATGAAATAAACAGAAATTGAAGCATCAACGACAATTAAGACATCTGTGCTGTCTCGTACAAGAAGAAAGTACAAGTGCACACTGCACCCACAAAAGTTGGTCAATGTTTCAGATGAGCAATCACTGTGCTTTTCTTTTTGCATCTGTCCATTTCAAAGTAAAATTCAATTTTTGGAACTCAAAGCTTGTTGAGACAACTAGTCATTACATAAAAGACACTAGAAGAAAACTCAAACAATGAACAAAATTGAAAAAATACTTCAAGATTAACATGTTGCTGTAATTTAAATATAGTCAAAACTACTTAAACATTATTTTTAGACACCTAAGAAGGGCTAATACAATTTATAATTAAAATGTGTGAGGCCACATTTTCTGGAAGAAGGCAACCAGGAAATTGACGGGGCCTGGGTTAAGATTCTACGGAAGTATAAATCGATAATGAAGAGAAACCACAGAAGTACTTGCACAAACTTCCAACTTACTCACCTATCATCTTCTTCGTACCACAGTATTTTGTGCACGTTGAGCACCAATTGCCTGTTGTCCTTGAGCCCCTGCTTGTCCACTAGTCTGTTCTTCAGCCATGTTCATAGCTTGGGTCATAGCATTCATAACAATGAGTCCAAGAGGGATCAAATACATCCACTGAAATAAAAATCACAAGAAAAGAGTAAAAGATGAGTATGGGAAATATTTACAAGAAACTAATTCAATCCGACTCACATATTTAGCCCAGAAAGATCTCTCTGGAGGCTGCACTTCGTCGCCCTCTGCATTCTCTCCAACAACAGCTTCTGAAAATATAGGTGTTCTGTTCCAAAAACATTTTTATTACTAACTTTAACATTCAAAGTAAGTTCTAGCTACTTCAAGAAAAGTACTGGGACAAATTCACGGAAATAGGAAATCAGGGAGTATTTTACAAGAAAAACAGAGTTTAAAACTCAAATGAACCATGAATCATCCACAATTAATCTTGTTGATGATATATTCTCAAAAAAAAAAAAAAAAAAATTAATCTTGTTGATGATATTGAAGTGAGTACGCCAATGGGGCCTCCCTCAAAATGTCAAAGAGCCCTTCAACTAGTGGAAGTGGATCATCCACCGCTAGCAATGTCAAGGGTCCTCTCAATCTCTATTTCTCGCGAAAACCAAATGAAAAGAGAAAAGGTGGACCTATTGTTTTAGAGAGCAACAGGAAAATTTTAAGGAATCGTGTTGTATCTGCTTTTGCAAGTTGGATGTATGATGCAGGACTCCATTTCAATTGTGTTAATTACACGGAGTTCTGGTAGATTCATTGAGGCAATAGGCTGATATGGCCCAGGAATGAAGCCCACCCTATCACGAGGTAAAAGTTCCTTGTCTAAAAATGAGGTGGAAAAGACAAACAAGATGAACCAAAGTAGCTTGCTTTGTCTTGGAAACACAAAGTAGGAAGATGAACCAACCAAACCAGCAGATATTCCGATGGCCTTGGAAACATATTTGGAAAGCCAAAATTGCACACAAAGTAGCTTGCTTTGTCTAGTTATTGGCTAAGGAAGTAGTGCTGACACAAGATAACTTGATGAAAATGAAAAAGGGGACTCCTTTATGTTCCAGATGTTTTTGGGGAAACTGCAGAACCAGTGGTCCTTCTATTTATACATTGCAAGGTCACAAGTCAACTGTGGAGATTATTCCTCAGACTCAAAAACATATCTTGGTCCATGACAAGTTAAATCACAAAAGCATTACATAGTGGGGAAGAAGTAGGAGTACAAGCTAAGAACAGAAACAACTGGAGAATTGTACCTATAGCTATATGGTGGACAATATGAAAGGAGAGGAACCTTAGAGTTTTTGAGAATATGGAGAATACTGTACACAAGTCAAAATGAATTGTATTTTGACTTTATGTTTTTGGTGTAACCAGATAAACTCTAATGATATTGCCCCTATCATTGATGTCTTAGACTCATTATAAGGATAGGATAGTAGATTTTGAGGTCTTTCGTAAATATGGTTTATGTACTGTGTTACAGAAATATAAACACTTGCCTGTCAAAAAAGAAAAAAAAGACAATCAAGATTGTAGAGAATTATAAGGTTCAATGGAAAATTTATGGATGTTCCATTATGATGGATAATGGACAGCAAAAAATGGGAAAATGGCATTAATGTTTTGGTGAATTCTCCATGGGAGTGTTCATTGAATCTTATGATGCTAGTGACTCTTCTACTAATTATAATAAAATGTTTAACTTGCTTGCGAAAACTATCTTGAAAATAAGCAAGGAAAATGTCGTACAAGTTGTTACTAATAACACAAGTGAGAATAAGAAAGCGGGTGACATGTTGACGGAAGTGTTGATGTATATTCTCTAGACTCTTTGTGCTGCTCACTGTATCAACTTGATGTTTGGTGACATTTTCAAGAGAGCCATGCATTCTACAGGTGAACAACTTGATATTTAGTTCTCTTTTTTAATCTTCATGGTAATTTTCTATACTTATTAACTAAAAAATTGTTTTTGAACAGTTTTTGCTAAGGCTATTAAGATATATTCTTATATCAGTCAAAGGGCGCTGTTGTTGAACATGATGAGGCTACACAGAGCAAAGAAAATTGGTAAAATCCGCCAACACAAGATTCGCAACAGTTTTTTTGACTTTGTATAGTTTTTATATGCAAAAGAAAAATTTGAAAACCTTGTTTATGTCAACTGAATGGAATGAGAGTGTCTATGCAAAGGAAGCTCTTGGGAAAGAAGTTGTGAGACACATCATTGGTCCATATTTTTGGAATGACATTGTTCAAGCACATAAGTTGGTGGTCCTTTAGTTAGTGTACTTTGTTTGGTTGATGGGGAGAACACACCACCAATGGGCTACACTTATGAGGGCATGGATAGGACCAAAGAAAGTATTGAGAAGGCATTTAATTATGATGACAGGAAATATGGGAGAGTTTTTGAGATCATTGATGCAAGGTGGACGAATCAACTTCATCAATCTTTGCATGCAGCCGGACATATTTTGAACCCATGGCTCTTTTATAAAATAATGACATGAAGACTTTAGACAAAGAAGTGTGGCGGGATATCATGCATGTGTTGAGAGGATGATCCAGATCCAAATTTGCAAGACAAAATATGGGAGGAGCCTGGTGTGTACATGAAAGTTGATGGGCTACTTGGAATGGAATCAGCCCTTCGAGCAGAAACCTTAAGGTCACCAGGTGAGCATTTCAACTTTTAATTGTGTTTAGAGCTTAAACTTTTAAGTTATTACTTATTAACTTTTAAAATAATTCTTTTACAGCTGAATGGTGGATGCAATATGATTATAATGTCCCAAACTAGAAACAATTTGCTATTAGAGTTCAAAGTTTAATTTGTAGCTCATCGAGTTGCGAGAGAAACTGGAGCATGTATGAACATGTGAGAAACTATATTACATTATTACTAAATTTAATACTATCTTAAGTGTCCTAAGTTACTCCTAGTAATTACCTTCAACAACTTCTGTGCACATTCATACGCAGTTTATGGATTACCTTCAAGTTCTAATTTCATTGTTGTCATTACGATACGTACTTCCCATGGAAGTTCTATTCTTGATATGCTATCTGCCTTACATAGTCGTTACATTTTTTCAGTAATAATGTCTGCTTGCTGGGGACGTAGTGTTTCATGCCACAGGTCAAGGTTCACAAGTTCACAAAACCACATAGACAGATTCAGACTACCAGCTGTGAACTGGTGAGCTCCGTCTCTTCCTAGAGTAGCTGAGTCTAGTATTTTGATGTCATATGAATATACAAATTTTTGGGTAGGTTGGGGCCCTGTCCCAACCATAGGATGGTTGTCAGACTCTTAGACGCTTTTGTAGATAGGTGACACTTGCTATGTCAGTTGATATCAGTGGTCTAGTGGTGGCCTATATATATATATATAACGATGACTTCATGGCTGAGATGACCATCTCTGTTCTTCCATTATTCCTTACTAGTCAATTGAGAGTTGCAGGTTGGTTTGCTCGGTCAGGTATGGCACTGGGTGCAGGTTTGGGGCGTGACACCCCACCGGACTAAATTGACAGATTTGGTTTTTCAATAGTCAAATCAATCAAATTTAAAGATACCAAAGTATATTTGTCGTTTCAATATAAAATCCAAGTATTTGGAAACTATAAGAAAGATACTACTCGTTGGAAATATTTTAAGATGATAATGTTTAAATTATAATGTTCCTGAGGAATCTCCTTCGAAGTTTAATAAGGTTGCCTTTCTAGAAGAGAAATAACAATCTTTCAGGAGAAATGGTGTAAAACTAACGCAACCAGTAGATCATTTTTTTTATTTAAAAAGTCTCATATGATAGTACAAGTTCAGGGTGACACACAGCAAGGCTATGTTGCTCGGACTCTTCAAAAATGTCATCGGGTGCGTCGTCGATCCTTCAAAAGTAGGCAATTTTGGAGGATCCAACATGGGTGCACCAACATTTTTGGAAACTCCGAGCAACTTAGCAGTCAGGTACTTGAAGGTTCTCTCAAGGAGATTACTAGCTAATATGAACTCCCTGATTAAAATATTTATGTAAGTTGATTCGTTACATCTGATAACTTGCTTTATGCAAAAGGAGAATACAAAGTCAAAGGAAAAAGGAAATAAAAATTACAGTGACTTGCCTGGGTGCCTGCTCAGTAGGTTTTAGGACTGTATGCGAGTTAAAGGACCATTTTGCAGGCTGAAACAGAAGCACCAAACATAATTTCAGTCATTGGATTAACATCTTATTACATGAAATTCCTTTCCTCTCCAGCACCATAAAAATCTGAGAAGGGAAACAAAGAGATAAAAGAAAAAGTAAAAGAACATATAGGTTTCAATCAAATAACATGTTCATGCACTTGAATTGTTGGGGAAAATACAACTGCCACGTGGTGAAATCATGAGGTACAACTAGCTACAAATATCGATATATGACCATTTCAAAAGAATATTAGTATATGAGGTTTACAAGAATACCCGCAAAAGAAAGGGGAGTAAAAGAGATAAATGTGCAAGTTAGGGGAGGTTTGTATGTATTAAGCCTAACGTTAATGATACTTGTTTTCAAGTTATATTTGTGATAATTGTATTTCGAAATCGTGTAGCAGCCCTACAACTCGGGGAAACTTTGTTCATCTTACGGGTTGTACGGGTTAAAAGGTTTATTTCATGATTAGTCCCTAGTTGCTGGTCATGGCTTCAAATTGGGTCGTGATAATCATGGTATTAGAGCTTATGTTTTCATAGGATTCTATGAATCATGGAACAGACCAGCTTCAAATTGGGTCATGATAATCGTGGTATTAGAGCTTGTGTTTTCACAGGATTCTATGAATTATGGAGCAGTGCCAGGTATGGTCTCATTATACGCATATCGTGCACCAGTCTTATAAGCAGGAGGCTACAGAATATTTTAGAACCAAATCAGTTCTTTCTTTCAATAGATGCATTTAGTCCCTAGACGCTGGTCATGGCTTCAAATTGGGCCGTGATAATCGTGGTATTAGAGCTTATGTTTACATAGGAACCTATGAATCATGGAGCAGTGCCAGGTATAGTCTCATTATGTGCATATCGTGCGCCAGACTAATAAGCAGGATGCTATAGGATATTTTAGAACCAAATCAGTTCTTTCAATAGAAGCATGTAGAGTCACTCTGAGACACTTATATAACTTTTTATGGATATGGCAAGAACTAGGGAATCAGCTACATGTGAAAGAGGAGACGCAACCGTTGGCCCAGAGGTGGCAGCAGACGACAGGGAATCTCCACTAGAGGTCAAAACCAAGGCTGAGACAGGTCATGTCCCAGGACATGTAGGGGCCAAGGTCGAGCCCAATTTGAGCATCCAGGGCACTGGAGATGCTTGTTGTGTAGAGGCAAGCCCAGTTGGAATGCAACAGGCCAGAGAGCTATTAGATGAAATTGCTTCTGGGCAGGCTCAAAAGGAAAGTCGAGAGGTGCAGATAGGCAGACAGACACTCTACTGGAGGATCTGGACGCTTGTGACTGAACTTTTGAAGTTAATAACTCCTCTCACCAGGTCTAAGGCAGATGAGGCAGCTGAGGACCCTCAATAGTTCCTCTTTTGAAAAGGTAAGTAATAGAGGACCCTCAGCAGTTCCTCAAGGGTATTCGAAATGCGACCAAGATCATGAGTATCAGTTCCTTTATTTGAATTATGCATGAATGATTAAAGATCTGAAACAAAGTCTTAATATCATTAACATTTCTACAAAGATGGCAATTCACCAATTCCATCTATTCACCGCTACCGCCATCACCCACCATTATCAACAACCACCACTGTTGTCAATCACTACAATCATCTATCACTACCATTCGACACTATTTAAAATCATCATCACCAACCACCATTACCACACCACAACCAATCACTACGACAATTATCACATCAGTCACCACTATATATCTCCAACCACCGTCATCATTCACCACGACCATTACTTCCCGCTATCACCCATCAACTGCCACCACCAACTACTACCATCAACTTCTACTACCAACCACCATTATCACTAGCTACTACCCACAACACCATCCTCAATCTACACTCACAACCATCACCGCTAGCCACTGCCACCACCACCAAACGTCATATAATGTATTTTAAATATTATATTAATTTGTATTTTATCAAACTTTATATTTTTATTTTCTAAATGAAGACAAATTTTACACATTCAGATGTTGGAAAAAAAACAATCATAATTTTTTTTGATAAAGCAATCTTAATTATTAAGTACACATCTTAACATGGCTGTGGTAGAACGTTCAAACAGTAGAAAAAATAAGAGTTTCTGATGGGAAAAGAAACTTCCACAATCTGTAGATTTTCCTGCTTTTTTGCATATTTTGGTGCACAGCTGCATACAAGATATTGTAGGGCTCATTATCCGCCAAATTTTGAACCATGCACCATGTATCCCGATAGGGATTTCTCGATTATCGCAAACTGTCTAGTTTCTCTATTGCATACCTCCTGTATGGGATGGTATATTTTTCCACAATAGAACACTTCACAAGTAAATAGTATTTAAAAAAAGTTGAGTGAAAATCATTTTGCCTCAATCATTGGGTCTAAAACAAAAAATCAAAGTTTAGCAAATACAGAGGTTTGTTGAAAAAGAAGCTCTGATTTCCATAGAAAATCTAAAAATATTATGTTATTTTCCAAAAGAAATTACCATAGTTAGCTTTTGATAGCAGTTCTTTAGATACTAATAAATGCTATCAGAGGAGAACACGTAAATTGGGATGACTGTCCAGACTATGTACTTAAGTTACCATTCTGACAGCTTAATACTTTCAAATAGAGTAGTATCAATCTATTGCCCTATCAAAATTTCAAGCTCAAATTTGGGTACTACTGATTACACACATGTGATATGCTTCATATAAGTTGGGTTGAAAGGATGGACAGGTTGGAAGGTGGATAGGGGTCTAAGACTTATGGATCATACTTACAAACTTCAATTGACGAGGGTACTGGCATGCACCAGGGGAACCATAATTAACAGCCAGAATATTCACACCGTCCTGCAATGAACATATTAAGTCAAATTCCTGACAAGGATAAAAATGAAAGATTTGCACAATAAAGAGTACACTGTATCAACTTAATTAATTTGCATAGTAACAAAAACTGACCTCACCTGTCTTTACTGAAATTCAAGAGACAATACTTAAACTAGACAAGGTAAACCACCTTTCTGCCTTAGAAGACAAGAAAAAATTCAACGCATACTAAGTTGAAAGATAAAGGAAAAAAGTCATGTTGAAAATCTGAGTTTAACTTATTTTCTTTACTTTGTACAGTAGCCGCAGTACTTAACAAAATGCTGTTATCCAAGAAAAAAACATATTCTTAACCAGCTCCATCCAACAACAAAAGAAGAACGAAAGGAAAAATGAAATGGAAAACACATATTATATCAGAACCAACATAGTCAACTTAGGTAATAAGTATTGGGTTGAATATTACCATATGCATGACAAAGTGCTCCTCCAAACCATCCCGTGGAAGACACCTCTGAGGCAAAAATAGTAACAGCAATTAGATAATAAGCATGTCATTTGAAGCTTCCAGTATTCCAAGAAAATACAAGAATGATAAGTCAAAATCACAAAGTAAATTTAACTGCCTGAAACGGAAAATAAAAATATGAGTATAAAGGATATGTCTGACAAGGGAGAGCTCCCAAGTTAGAAGAAATTCTAAGCAGTCCAGAGCTTTAATTGATAATTCTTGCCCGAGTTAGATGTTTACCCTCCTCAAAAACAGAAACTGGTGCACAGAGCCATAATATGAATGATCTAGCTATCCCTCTTCTCAATTTTATTACTCTGTTTTCCTAGATGTGAACACCTTTGCGGAAAAGTTGTCAAGAAGTCTCTTGACTACTCAATGAATCATTTTAATCTATAAAAATTTACGGCAGTCTGGCTGCTTCGCCGCCTCAATCTTTAGTCCCCAGTCTCTTCATATTGATCTTTATTTTGTACATTGGATTTGTCAATTTTTTAAAAGTTATCATCCACAATTATATAAATTTTCCTAGGGAAATATAAACTTTCAGAAGAACAACCCAAACAACGGGGCTTAAAAGGCACATATGCAAATCCAGTAGCACCAGGAAGAAGATTAAGTTTCAATATTTCTATTAAAACTCTGGGAAACTACAGCAATTAAAGTTGGGACATACATGAAACAACTTCTTTTCAGAAAAATAAATTTTACTGGTTAAAATGCCCTTGCTAGGTAAAAGAAAACATCTCAAGAAAGTATGTATTAAATCACATGAAAGTTTCTTCCCTGAAAGGTGTCCACATAAAAATGCCCTTGCTAGACAATTGCTCTGTCATTTACCACAATACTCAACTTTTTAACCCTAAGACTTCAATGTCGTAGGGAAACATAAGTACCAATCAAAAAGATTCAATGTCATTAGGCATAAAGGCACGGGCATACATCAGATCACACAAAGGCAAAGTATTCATGTCATTTCAAACTACGCCTTCCTTTTTCTTTTTTTTTGAAATTGGAAACTTTGTGTATTTCTATCAATAATTAAGATCATTCAGTACATTGGTTGTACTTGCACCATATTTACATCAAAAGACTCATAAGAAACTGGAGCTATTCTAGTCTTCTATAGGGAGCTTAATAGATCTAGAATTTCCACAGTTTCTACTGAGTGAGACTGTCTACACCAAAAACTATGCCTTCCTTTTGAAATTTCAAATGTACAGACAAACACATCAATGCTGATACTTTTAAAAACATTAGTTCCAAACTTACTGCTTTCACTGAGGAAATAACGTATTCTCTGCCAGGAAGGTTCAATACGTTGGATGGTACTCTTATTCTGTAAAAGTCATCACCTTTCAAGAGTTTCTGCATCAAATAAAATTCACAATGATAAGTCAAAAATACAACAAAGGCAGTATGATTGTACGAATGGAAAATTCAATTACTTCGAAATCCTCCTTCTCTGTTCCATTAAAAGCATTTCTGGAGAAGCGAAGCTTTGTCAGCGTTTGCATCTGTGACAGAAAGTACCAAAGATCTATTACTGGCTGGATGATGAAAAGTCAAACGTCATCCAAGACATACTCAAGTAATTGCCAAAAATCTATTGGTGACAGTAACCAAGTGTTTATAAAAGATAAAAAAAAATGAAAAGATCCATGGGAGCTGAAGTGGAAAGCGAGAAAAAAAGTTCACGCCTCTTTGAAGTGAAGTGCACAGTTTACAGGTAAAAAGAATAATGTCAACCAATTATGAATTTAGTACAAAAACATCAAATTGCAATTAAAATAATAAAGCTCAACATCCAATAAACAATATTGCGGATTTTACCTACTCCTACGAGCTGATGTTCAAAGAGGCAACCAATTCTCATCGAAATCAATGCATGGACCACAATTTGAAGCGCAAACTTCTCTTAAGAGCATGGCTCCACCCATGAAGCAATAAGCCCTCGCTTCATTGCTTTAAGCGAGAAAGCAATGACTTGTAATAAAACAGACAACCAACAAAGAAGACATACTCTTAGACTCACACTCACCTTGGCTATTAGATCCTCTCTCCAACAATATTTATGAGTCCAATTATATGGAATGACTATTAAGATCACAGGTTCTATAATATTAGAATGACAGTACAAAAAAACTAGAGACTATTCAACGCTTTGAAAAATTTGAATCAAAGTCAGGCTCAAAGCACCATCTTGTTAATAAATAGTGAAAAAACATTAAAAAGTGTAGAGGATTGGTTTCTGTTTAAGAAAGTGACATGATATATGGAACAACATTAAATAAAAAGGACAATTAATCTGGGGCTAAGGGAGTCCAGAGTAGTTTCTAAATATTAGCTAACCACCATCCTCAATAGTCAATAAAGTAACAACTTCCTGCAGTTTGTCTTTTCTTATTAGAAATTCTGTATAGAAATGTGATTGACCTAGACCAGAAATTTGGGACCACTTGTGCTGCTTTTTGTTAATTTCTTTGAACATAGTTATTTACCCTTTTAAAGAAGAAAAAGTTAGCATGGACCTGTGATGATAATTGGAACAATTCTCCAGTCACAATGTGCGAAACAGACAGTGTTTACTTTGGAATACAGATTACTGGAGGAATTTTATATTTGAAGTGTAAAATCTTCCCCTTTTATAAGTCAAAATACTTGCATTGGCAGCACAATGAAGCAGTGTGCACAATCATCAATCAAGTTAGTTCAAATATTCAATCACAATCTTCCTTGAAATTATGAGCTTAACAATGAGATTGTGTCTTTTGTATTTCTTGTCCTTGCATTTTGCAATTGCTAAATAGACTAAGAATTCTTGGAAAATCATGTAGAAAGTGATTTACCCCAAAATACTCTGCAATGCCTAGGAAGCATCATTACTTTGCACATACATCCACTAATGCAGTAAGTGATTTATCAGAATTTGGAGTGAAGGTGTTTTAAAAGATGAGATAGACCTAAAATCACATGGATTGAAGTTGTCACGGAAGACCTACCATCTCTTGGAACATGCAGACTTAGCGGAAGACCGGGCACAATAGAATAAAACGATCTATATAGGCAATATCAATTAGTTAGGAATATATTCTAGTCGCGTTAGCCCATTTGCTTTAGGTCCTATGCTTTCTAGGAGTTTTTCTTAACCTTATTAGAGGTTTTTATGCTAGATATACAAAACTTAGATCTTTATTGTTATTTTGTATAATCTTAGGCTTGAGATGAATTTAAATGAAGAAACATGGTAAGTGAGGATTCATATTACCAAGGCCCGACTTTCTTGGGACTGGGCATAATCATTGTTGTTGTTGTAATTAAAGGTCGAACGAATGACTATTTTTATACAATTATGAGCACCAACAACATACCCAGTGAAATCCCACTAGTCTAAAGTAAACAGAAGCATATGTGCCCAGATATACATGATATACCTTAATATAGGGTAAAACGTCAGACAAGCAACTATAGCTTATCTAGTTCTCATCAGATACTTCTTGTACAATGCCCAAGTATTAGCTCATTCCCATCTAAACAAAAATGTGCACCAATAGCCATCGTTCCTTACCAACTACAACACTTGAATTAAATACTATTGCAAGGCACCCAATAATTCTGCGTAGAAACAAGTGTAACTCTTGTGCCCTGCCCATCAATATTCAAACAACACTTGTGCTTTGCAAGTGACATCTTGAAGTCATTATTGTGTACAAATATATATTTTAAAGGAGTGGTTAGTCGCATTACTGTTTTTTGCTTTTTATCAAGATAAGGTGCCACATTACTATTCTTTTATCAGGCTGCAAATCGAAATTATGGTTCTGTGAAATAAACACACAACTTGCTGATATCAATCTGTTTTCTGCAACTTCATATTATTCAATATCTATAATAAAAATTAGTTATTAGGACAGTTACAAGAAATACTACTACTTCAAATTAGTTAATACCAATCTGTTTTCAGCAAAAAAATAAAATAGTTAAGGAGACAATCAATCATAACAATTGTTTGAAAAAAAAGTAAGTGATTAACAATCACCTGGGAACCATGAGAAGAAGATTTGAGGCGAGCAGTAAAGGTGCCGGCAGGGGAGAAGTTGGAGTCACTAAAGGCATGTTCCAGAGGGAACTGGATCTTGGAATCTGAATCAGAGACCGACCTCTTCCGGGTCGACTGAGGTGTTGCTGCGTTGACGTTGTTGGGATCGGAACGGGATCGGGATCGGATTCCACCTTCGAGACCAAACTCTTCATCGTCGATGAGAAGCTCGTCGGACTGGAAGCCACGAGACGTTGTAAGGATCAACAGCAGGAAGAAACCGGCTGCAACTACAGATTTGGTTCTCATTCTTGAAGGATTTTTCGGAGTGCGGACTAGCCGGGGTAAACACTTGAGGTCACAAGTAGTAGACCAGTAGAATTCTTCCTCTGGATTCCTGGGCTAAATAAGTGTAGTAAAATGTAAAACTTATATAAATATTTCATATCCTAAATACATGTTATTTCTTTTTCTTCTTCTTTTTTTTTCTTAAAATTACAAAAATTTCAATCAACGCTCAGATACATTGTAACGACCCAGGGTACCCCTAGATGTAAATGGCGTATAGAACCCCAAAAAAATCCATACAAGCCACTTAAATCTCATAACATAAGAAATAAAACAATAAGAGTAAAAATAAACCAAGTCCAAAACATTTTATAAAACGAAAAGCGAAAGTCTAAACTCTTATCTCATCATAATCTTTTAATACAATAGAATGAAATTGGGCCTAGCACATACATCATGTTCAAAGGGAAATACAAGAAATAGAACTAAACAATAAGAGTTCGTCCTCGAAGCATGAGGACTCACCAAAGCTTGGGAACCAATCAAATCACCAACTAGCTACGAAATTGAGCACCCTTAATATCGGACCCTACATTTGGGGAAAATTTAGGCAAGAGTATGCGTTAATGCAAAACAATGTACCAAGTATGATAGTCATGCATAAAACATTTAAATCATGCTAAAAGGGACATTGCATTTCATGACATGCCATTGACCAAGCTAAAACATGATATAAAAGAGTTATAAAACATAAGTCATAAAATCATGGTCAATGCAAACTAACTTCATCTTTAAAACCTTTGAACTCATATGCGATACTTCTTGAAGTAACTTTAGTTCATTATTACTTGTGGGGAATTAGCCTTAACCGACATGTAAGACCATGTGAGCTATCAACATGAAATCGGTGTCTACCCCACACTGAAGTGAGGTGTCCTACTTGCCGAAGGTAGAACCTTGAACTTCTAGCTTAAGTGGATCCACTAGCTAATTAACCTATGTGGGCACATAGTTATGGGATAAGGAGATTGCTACTAGAAACCCGACCTCTACTAACGGGGGAGCTTCCATCTCATGAGATTACTTTGAAAACCCGGCCTCTACTACGGGAGAGCTTCCATCTCACTATCAATATCCACTCGGTGCTAAGCATAAATTCTCACGGACCAAAGTACCCCCAAGTTGGTATCAGAGCTAAGTAGTAAATATTCGAATATGGATAATAAAGAAACCCATAGGTATGAATTAATCAGAGTAGTAATAACAAAACGACAAGAACTAAAATATAAACAAGAAAGACTTCAATACAATATATATGCAGGCGTATGTCAAAAATCTTTGTTAGCTCAAAGAAAAATAATATTTGAACTACAACTAGAAATACAAGCCTTAGAGTATAAACTGAAACATAATTTGGAATGAATAAGGAAGAATTTGCTATAGAAGAAAAAACCTACGAAAATCCAGAAGGTTTGGAAATAAAAATAATATTTTCAAACTTAGGAAGAAGATATAAAAAAATAGGTGAAAATCTATATCTAATGGTAGAAAAAGAAACAATAAGACTAGAAGATAGCTTAACTGCAATGGTACGAATAACTAGAGAAAATGAAGAAATTGATAGGCAAAAAGAAATAGAAATGATAAAACAACAAGCAAAACAAGAAATACAGCAGATCGAAGAGGTAAAAAATGATAAAATAATTGCATTAAAAAAAGAACTAACCATGCTTAAAGAATTATATGCAGCTAAACAAAAAGAAAAAGAAATGGAAACAGAATTAAAATTGGAGATAGAAAAATTTAAAGAAAAATTAAACCCGAATATAAGAGTCGATAATATTGATATAGATGAAAATTGCTCAGAACAAGGCTCATATATAAGTGAAACATATACAGAAATATTAGAAAAAGTAGGAGAAACCGAAATAACTAATACAATAGAAATAAATACGGAAGAAATAAAAAATAAAGCAAGTACAAGCACATCAGAAATAAAAAACCCAAGAACACTAAGTCCTAATTATTACACAGTTAGTTATGAAGAATCTGACAGATATGATAGTTTATGGAATAAAAGATTAAATAAAAAATGGATACCATCTACAACATCTAGAACTAAAACTGGATGAAGAATCTAAAAAATTAACAGCCTTCACAGTACCACAAGGATTCTATGAATGAAATGTACTACCTTTTGAATACAAAAATGCACCAGGAAGATATCAACATTTTATGGATAATTATTTTAATCAGCTAGAAAATTGCATAGTATATATAGATGATATATTGTTATATTCACGAACAGAAGAAGACCATATAAGATTATTAGAAAAAATTATTCACATTATAATACACTCAGGAATAAGTTTAAGTAAAAAGAAGGCAGAAATAATGAAAACACAAATAGAATTTCTAGGAATACAAATAGATAAGAATGGTATAAAAATGCAAAACCATATAGTACAAAAAATAATAAATTCTGAAGACCAAATAGATACAAAAAAGAAATTACAGTCATTTTTAGGATTGGTAAATCAAGTGAGAGAATACATACCCAATTTAGCAGAAAATCTTAAACCTTTGCATAAAAAACTAAAAAAGGATGTAGAATACTATTTTGATAAGAAAGATCAAGACCAAATACAAAAAATAAAATTATTATGTAAGAAATTACCTAAGTTATACTTTCCAGACGAAAACAAAAACTTTATCTACATAGTAGAATCAGATGCCAGTGAAATAAGCTATGGAGGAGTATTAAAATATAAATACGATAAAGAAAAAATAGAACACCATTGTAGATACTATTCAGGAACGTTTACGAATCCCGAAATAAAATGGGAAATAAATAGAAAGGAACTATATGCTTTATATAAATGTTTATTAGCTTTTGAACCATATATCGTATATAATAAGTTTATTGTAAGAATAGATAATACGCAGGTAAAATGGTGGATCACAAGGAAGATACAAGATTCAGTAACAACCAAAGAAATAAGAAGACTAGTATTAAACATATAGAATTTTACATTTACAATAGAAGTAATAAGCACTAACAAAAATGTTATTGCAGATTACATTTCAAGACAAAGCTACACAGACGGATCTAGACAAAGAAAATACTATTGAAAAGATACTCAATACTATGACATTACTTTGTACAAAAATGGATAGCCTAGATAAAGAACTACAACAAATGAAAAGTCAACAGCATGACAATAAATATGCGGAGCTAAGTCAATCGGAAGACTTGAAAATTCCAGAGCTAGAAGGTGACGATGGGAAACACCGAAAAACCCAAACTAATAATTTGTTACATGCAGCTACAGGAAGCACCTATGCAACAAAGGAAGGAAACAATAGATATGTCAATACAAATATGAACAAAATATTTGAAAAACCTTTTACACCAAAAGCTCAAAAAGAACCATTACTTATACCACCCCAGCTCAATACATATAAAGAGAGTCTAGGACAAAACAAAAATACATATAACCATATAACCATATAACCAGAGCCTATATACAAAATATTCACAAAATACAAACTTTCTTAAACCAAAACCCCAGATTCAAAAATACAAAAAATCCAAATGAAGATTATATTACCCAAAATTTACAAAGATATAATAAATTAATTGCACAACAGGAACCAGTACCAATTTAGTAGGAACTTGCTATCATTATGAATTACTCCGTACAATATATACCGTGACAGGAGACGAGATATCAACAATCCCAGAATTACATAAAGCATTTATGCATTATAAAAGAATCACTAAAGGAACATTGTTCTATATAAAATTCTATTCAGCACCAGCCGAGATATTATATGACGAAATCAAACCTATTATACAAGTGATAAAGATCGGATTAACAAGAGAAATGATAATACCAGAAAAGATAGAGAAACAAGAAGAAATACGAAAGGTAGAAATACCAGGATTTTATGCAAGAAAAAGAGTTATTGGAATAGCTACAATATTAAATGAGTTATCAACCAATTATCTAAGTGGCAATTCAGTATGGAGTTATTATGCTCGAGAACAAACAATGATCTATTCAAATTCCAGAGAAACCAGAGAAGCAGATATGGAAGAAATACGCCAATGGATATTAAGTCTACTAAAACCAGAACAACAACCAACTACAAGAGCTATACAACGAAATTTTATTTCAACAGAGATAATGACAAATTATTGCAGAACTATTGGACACAAATACCCAGACCATAAATGCTCAAAGTGCTATGGCGAAGATAATGTGATACCAGCTGTCAATCTAGAGTAAAGAAGGCCGACAAGATAAAAAAATCAGCAAAGAAAAAGTTATTTGTCCTATTGAAAAAGCAAAGTTAGTGGAAGAAAAAGCAAAGTTAGTGGAAGATATGTAAAGTAGTAGGTAACGTGTACATTATCAGAAATGTAAAGTAACTATAGTTTATATAAAGTAACTATAGTATAGACTAAAGTAACTATAGTAGAGTTACTTATGTTTGTATATATACTAGAGCCAGAAGGCAACATAAGGCAAGACTTTCTTGACGGAAAACAAAGCCCGTAACAAATATTCTCTCAATATCTCAATAAAAAAAAAATCTAAATTTCAGAACAAAAGCTATGGATCAAAATATTGCAGATACTACAAGACATGTATATATATTCATGATTATGCATAGCTAAATCTATTAATTCCTGAATATCATAATATTGATAGAATAAGTTTATATTAGTTATTATATACTAGAATTATTATTGAATGTTTTCTAGTTTGTTAACATGAGGAAAGAAAGGAAAACTTCCTATGCCATCCTGAAGTTGAAACCATAGGCATGAGTAGCCATGAGGGGAGTAAACATAGTTGAGGCACTGTAGGAAGGAAGTACTTTTGAAAGTACGATGTTAACAGTGACAAGAAAATACTTTTAAATAATCTGGTTTATAGTAATCTAATATAAATAATATTCGTCAGGACTATGATATGAGGGAATTGTATTAAAATTGTTATGTCTCATTTACATGATGAAATGATTCTAACACATAAGATATTAATCTTGTATGTACTTAAAAACATAACAGTAGAAATAAGAAGGATAATATGGGAAAAGATATATGAAGAAGAAGAAAGAGAATTAATGAACCAGATATGGTACGAAATAGATGAAATAGATAGAATAGATAATGAAATTTTAGACTTTAATTTAAGTGATTTAGAAATTCAATACTCAGATTAATGATAAACCAAGAATACTTAGAATATTGGCAACAAACTATAACAGATATTACTTTACTAAGTAATCTAATAAAAGAAAATATAGAAACATTTCAACAAAACCACGATTTACAATACAGAGAATATATATTGGAAAATATAAAAGAAATAATAAGATTAATACCTTTAGAAAAAATGTATTATGAACGAATTAATCAATAACAAAACAAAAGGGACCAAAGTACCCCAAGTTGTCCTTTCACATCATGCTATTATGTGTTTTAGTGAGAGTATCCTTTCACAACACCATCATTGGTACTTTACTCTCAAAGCACCCTTAAACATTTGCATAGTTTTCATAAGAAAATGCACAATTCCATAATTTACCTCTTGAGGTCAAAACCCACTTTCAATAATCAGCATTTTAAAAACATGGGTTAGATATGAATTTCATCATAAATACATGTAAAGCTTGCAATACATGCTCAATTTCATAAAACTCTTCCTTGAAGATCAAAAATCCCACATCATATCATTCATAACTTGAAAACATGGGGATTACATTGGTTCATAGGGGAAATCATCATAAAGATCATCATGTATCATCAGTTCATGCATAAGAGATCATAATTCAATAATTTAAATCAACATTGAAGAGAACCCATCATAATTGAAGAAAACCCTAACTCAATTAGGGAATTCTAACTTTGAAATAGAGGAATTTGGGAAATTCATGAATGGAATGAATTCATGGATGAAAACTATCATACCTTGAGTCCAAATGCTAGCCTTCAATGGAGGAATTGGAACCTTAGCTTGAAACCCTAGGTGAATCCTTTTTCTTCTTCTTCTTCTTCAAGTTTCTAGAGAGAATATTTGGAGAGGAATTGGTTTTCTTTTGGGAATTTGGAAGAATGAAGTATATGGGGTGAATTTTGGAGGTTAAAAGACTTATATAGGGGTCCTAAACATAGGCAAAATGAAATAGTATAGAAACTAATTAATTAGGAAAAGACCCAACTGTCCCTAAAAATAACTGACAGCTTGTGACCCACGGACCCAATAAACGGACCGTGGTCTGACCCACGGCCCATCCTGGTGGACCATCATTCATGGTCAGAAAATGTGCTTTTGGGGCTTCAAACCACGAACCCCCAACCATGGACCGTGGTCTGACCAACGGTCCGTTAGTCAAGCCGTGGTTCTTGGCCCTCATACCAGTGCTAGGCAGGCCAACCACGGACCACACAACAAATAAAGAGGCTGGTGATATAAATTTCTTTGATGCAACATCTGATGACATTGTTTGTGTCAAAGGTGCCGATAAGGATGCCCATACTCTTACTGTGGTTAAGTCAAATTTACCTAAATTGAAAGTCAAACTACATAACTAATACAAATAATGCAGTGGTGAAGGAGAAATAATTATATAAGGATAAAGGAATGATCGTCACTATAATGACAAAATATAAAATAGAGCAGACCTTTAATTTCAAAGTAAAGATCTGATAATAAAAGGTATGAAATTATATGTATTGTGTTGCGTAATCATTTTTTAGGTTGTGTTTTCTAGATGAATAGATTTATCATGATGCATTATTGTTTATATATTTTATTTTAATTGATAAGTACTATATTTTTAGTAGATACAATGAATATGTAATTGTTGCACATAAGATGTTTGATTTGTGGTCGATACATTATTGTGTGGTAGTTTATATATATATATATATATATATATATATCAGATACATATATGTATCATGCCCATAAAATTGCGCATGGTATATTATTATTTATGCGTCTTATTCTATTTTTAAAATACTGTAGTTTGTATAAAAAACAGTATACATGTACGTGTTGTCTATAACATTTATATTTGTGAAGGATACATTACACTGTAGTCATTAATATGTATAATCTACATATAATAAAATTTAAAATTTGTTGAATATGATATACATTGCGCTAAACAAATAGTGCAGCTGTCTAAAAATGTTACTCGGAGGACTGTGCTTGGACTATGAAAGCATCTTGTAGGATAAACTATGATGTATTCAGAGTGAGATATTTCAATGGTGTACATACATGTTCTTTGAGAGAAAGGATATTCAACAAAGTTCAAGCTATGGTGGTCTTTGTTAGTGGTGTCACTACTCCAAAAGTGATTAATGATAAGAGAATTTACACTTCAAATGACGATGTTAAAGTTTCCTATAGGATTGATAATATGTACCAAAAAGTGTGGCATGCTAAGGACCGTACAATAGAGATGTTGAGGGAAAAACCTGTAGATGGATATAGATAGATGCCTAAATACATTCATATGCTCAATATTGTGTATCCAAACTCATATGTAAGGATGCACATGTCACCCAACAATGATTTCATGTGCATGTTCATAGCATTAAGATCATTAATGAAGGGGTTTGAATACTACAGATCGGTAGTTATTGTTGACGGTGCTCATCTGAATGGAGCTTACAAAGAGACATTTATATCGACAAGCACACTAGATAGGATATGTATATTTTTTGTAATTATTGCATCTATTTATGTGTATTAATTATGTCTTCTGAAATCATAAATGTATGTATATTTATTTGATACATTGGTTAATTATCAAAAATCATATTTATAATTATTTTGGTGAGTTTTGAGTTTTCTATTTAGGTTGCATATTGTCATTAGCTTATGGAGTTGTTGACACATAATATGATTGTCCATGGTCATTATTCTTTCAACAGTTTAAAAATGCATACGGAGAGCGAAAAAATATGTGTGTTATATCGGATAAAAATAAAAATATAATCAAGAGTGTAAGTGGTGTGTTTCTCAATGTTCTTCATTATGCATGCATATAGCATGTTTGAAAAAATGTTTGCACAAACTACAGGATGAGCAGAACTATACTAAGTGACTTGTACTACTCAATGGTATAGACCTGCAGAAAAGAAAATTTTGAAAAAATTAATGACTAAAGTAGATAAAGTTGATCACAGGGTGAAGGAGTACCTTGAAAGTGTTCGGTATGAAAAGTGGTCAAGAGTTCAAGCAACATTAAAGTGAGGACGTATGATAACTTCTAAGATCACGGAATGTATTAATGGATGTCTTGTTGAGGTACGACAACTACTTATATTAGACTTCTTGGAAGAGGCTAGAATTATATTTCGTGCTAAGAACTGCAAAAATAGAGAATAGCCTCGTCTCAAAGAATATATTAAGAAGAAAAATTAAAGATATTCTAGGTGTAGGTACATAAAAAAGTTCGAGAATGATGATATGTATCAGATCATATTTATATTCTAAATATAACGTAGGTCCTAGGCCTCTACTGACTAGACAACTTTGAGTCTTTGCTCTTTAATTTAATCTTTACTTAACTAAGTTTAAAATTAAAAGATATTGTAATAGATACTCTATCAAACAATACAACAAAACCTATACAAACACGCCTATTAATGCTTAAGATCAAACAAAATGGCAACAAGGTTTTACATTATTTTCTTCTTGATGAAGAATTAAAGTGTTTCTTGAAGAACATATTTGCAAAAGAAATATTTTCATAGTAGTATATTTTGAAGTAATATTTTAAAAGTAAAAAAAGGAAAATTAACCGAACCATATCGATACCGAAGAGAAACCGATATGATTGGGATGGTTTTAAAAAATCTAATTTATGTTTTATAGTATAATATAACCAAAAAATTGAGATGATATAATTTTTTTAAAAATAACCGACCGGACCGTATCATTGGCACTCTTAGGTGGAACCACACAATATTATTATATTGTAAAGATATTATTTAATTTATAAATTAATAATTATTAATTTAAAGAGTATTTTTAGATTCAGTAAAGGTTAATTTTGACTACATGAAAATTATCGTATCTTACTAATTTATGGATCATATTTATTGAATTCATGTAAGAAAAATAATTTTATTATACACAAAGTACAATGAATACAATAAAATCATTGTATCTTACAAAATTATGTATCGTATTTACTGAATTCACATAAAAAATAAATTTATTATACATAAAATATAATGTATGGTGAAGTTCGAAAAGACAACACCGAAACTTGTGGATGCAATAAGAAAAGTTGGAGATGAGCTTCAACTAGATTTATATTATTAACATAAAACAAAACACAATAGAATCATATTTCACTAAAATGTCTTTTATATATATATATATATATATATATATATATATATATTTATTTATTTATTCTTTTACAAAATTATTAATTTATAATATTAATGGGACCATATATTTGTAGGGGTCTTTTGAAAATATATTATCTTATCGAAATAGATGATTTTTTCCATTGGCCGAGGTCGAGGCCGGAGAAAAATATTATCTTAGTGAGGTTATTAATTTACCAAGTATTAATTTAGTGAGATTTTATTGTATATTTTTTTTGTTATTTGTTAAATCATGGGTAATAGCATATTTGTATATGATATGAAGTATAGAAATAAAGTGAACTAATGTACCGTTTAACCGTTTGATGGGATGTTCTTGATACATCTGAAACGTTTAATTTGATAACTGACTATCTTAATGTTAACAGGTTGTTGCTTTATCGAGTTTTTGGCCATAATCATTCTTAAACTATACCCTAAACCTAAACTATATCCTCAAATTATCTTTTTTGACAAAAAATATCCTCTAAGTATTTGAAAGTTAACAATTTTCATCTTTCTGTTAAATATCATCAAAAAAACAAAAGAAAATCCTACAAAAACAAGAGCAGTTCACATGACTATCAACAAAAGTTTTCTTGCATAATTTAATTACCTACTATAAGAAGTTCCTGAAAAAAATATTAAAAATCTTAGATACCATTGCTTACTAAACAAAAAATATTTGGAAGGAGTGAGGATACATGATCTGCTCTTTATCTCATTTAATAATGGAAAGAAGTTGGAGCTTAATTATCTTTACCTTTTTCAAAGCCAAATTGTATTCAGTCAGTAGTTTTTGGGCCAATTTAATATTGAAGTGATCAAAATATTGATTACGTCTCGCATTTGAGTTTCATTCTATATTTTTAGTAGCGGAAGTCTCCAACAAACACCGTTTCTAGCATATTCGATTGAGAAGAAACATATTTCAACAAATAATATTTTTAATATCAAATTACATGAAATATAAATGGAAAAAAACTGTCAAATTAAAATATTTTGCATAATGTTAAATTTTATTATCGAAAAAGTTCACGGTAGTATTTTTGCGTATCTAAGAATAATAATTATGAAGGGATGATTTGATATTTTGTGGGATCTGTTAGTTTTTTGATAAATTCAAATAGAAGGATGAAAATTGTTCACTTGTAAATACTTAAAGGATGTTTTCTGCTAAGAATGATACTTTAAGGATGTCGTTTAAGTTTGGGTATGGTTAAAGGATGATTTTGGCAAAAAAACTTTTGCTTTATCTGAATATGTGTATTCTAATTATAAATCTGGAAGAAGATACATTGTTTGCCTCGAAAGAAAATATGCAACCATAGAAGATTTAAAATTGACTAGATACCTTGTCCATAGACAATTATTATTTTGAAAAGTTAGAATGTTACATATATGTATCTATACCGCTCTGATTACTACAAGCCAGAAGCATTAACAAAAACATATGAAGTTTCAATGATTTCAATGTTGGTCTATGCCAAAAGAAATTTTGGAAAAGTTGATTCGTGATTGTATTTTGATGAAACATGGGAAAGTCATTGCTTATACTTCAAGACAATTGAAAGTGCATGAAAAAACTTATCCGGCTCATTATTTGGAGTTAGTGGTAGTGGTGTTTTCTCTAAAGATTTGGAGACACAACTCATAGGGTGTTCATGTAGAGGTGTTCACCGAACACAAAAGTTTGAAGTATGTGTTCACTCAAAAGGATTTGAATCTTCGCCAAAGGAGGTGACTTGAGTTATTGAAGGATTATGCCATGAGTGTCCTATATCATTCCAGAAAGGGGAATGTGGTGGTGGATGCTCTTAGTCAGTTATCGATTGGTAGTATTACTCATGTTAAGGATGATAGGAAGGAGTTAGTTCACAATGTTCATAGATTGGCCTGATTGGGTGTTCATTTGGTTGATTCTAATGAAGGTGGTGTAGTTGTTTATAATGGTTATGAATCGTCTTTTATATCATATGTAAAAGGTAAGAAAAATCTTGATCCAATTATGGTTGAATTAAAGTAGTTGGTTTCTAAAAGAGCCATTGAGGCTTTCTCCTAAGAGAGAGATAGTGTCCTTCAATATCAAGGTCGGTTATGTGTGTTGAATGTTGATGAGTTAATGAATTAGATTCTGACGGAAGCCCCTAGTTCTCGATATGCTATTAACCCGGGAGCCACCAAGATGTACGATGATTCGCGGGAAGTTATTGGTTGAATGGGATGGAGAAGAATATTGTAGAATTTATGGCTAAATGTTTGAATTGTCAATAAGTGAAAGTTGAGCATTAGAAACTGGGCAGTTATGCTCAAAACATTAGTACTCCTACATGGAAGTGTGAAGATTTGAATATGAATTTCATTACTAGTTTATTGCGCACTCGTCGACAGTTTGACTCAAATTGGGTCATAGTGGACCGAATGACAAAATCGAATGACTTTCTTCCCTTTAAGACTTCATTCTCATCGAAAGACTATGCCAAGCTTTATATTAGGGAAATGGTAAGGTTTCATGAGGTTCCTTTTTCCATTATATCTGATCGAGGTGCTTAGTTTTTACATTTGAGTTTTGAAAGTCGTTTCAGAAAGGTCTTGGTAATCAAGTGAAACTTAGAACGACTTTCCGTCTCAGACCAATGGATAAGCTGAGTGTACCATTCAGAATTTGGATTATATGTTAAGAGCTTGTGTGATAGATTTCAAGGGTAATTGGGATGATTATTTGCCTTTGATTGAGTTTACTTTTAATAATAGTTATTATTCTAGCATTGGGATGTCACCATTTGAGGCTCTTTATGGTAGGAGGTATAGGTCTCCAATCAGCTTGTTTGAAGTTGGTAAGGTCACTTTGATAGGGCTCGAGTTGGTGCATGTTTCTATCGAAAAGGTTCGAATTATTCATGAGAGGTTGAAAATGGCTCAAAGTTGACAAAAGTCCTATTCTGATGTTAGAAGAAGATAAATAGAATTTGATATTGATGATTGGGTCTACTTGAAAATTTCACCCATGAAGGGTCTGATGAGGTTTGGAAAGAAAGGGAAGCTTAGTCCCTTTTATGTGGGCTCATATCAAATTTTAAGTCTTATTGACAAAGTTGCTTAGGAACTTGAGTTGCCTAATGATTTAGTATCGATACATCCGGTTTTCCATGTCTCTTTGTTGAAGAAGTGTGTTAGAGATCTGATGTCCATTGTACCTTTGGAAGGTTTGGGAGTTAAAGAGAATCTTTCTTATGAAGAGGTTCTGATTGAGATTTTAGACCGGCAAGTTCGAAAGTTGAGAAATAAGGAAGTTGCTTCCATGATGGTTCTTTGGAGGAATCAAATAGTTGAAGGTGCTACTTAGGAGATCAAAGCCTATATAATGTACCGGTATCCTCATATCTTCCCCTCCACTCCTATCCTAGCTTGAGGTATTAGTTCCTCGTTCATTCTATTGGAATCATATGTTTTAGTCATTCTCATTTTTTATATGCATGCATGTTCATGAAAAAATGATCTTGATGTTATGATTTCCCTTGGAGTGATTCTCCATGATTATGTGCATTTTAATGAAATTTGTATTCATGTTGGGTTGTTAGTTTCTCTCCTATTCTATTCATGATAGATTGAGTCCCATTATACGATAAATGTTCCCAAGGGGGAGATATTGTAACACCTGAAATCTAGAAAAAAAAGGAAAGAAGGCCAAAGAGGTCTACTGGTCCAATTCCACGAGAACAGTCTACAATTCGTAGGAAATTTTACAGGTAATAGACCAATCTTGTAGGAAGTGGGAAAAAATATTTTGGAAATAAAGCCAGTCTACGGACTATAGGAATTTTAACGGTCTGTAGAAATGAGTCGTAAGTTTTTCTCCCCAATCACTTGACCTACAGTTGACCAGTACGGTCCGTAGGTTGCAACTATAGGGCTGATCAATAGTTATTTCAAAGGGTGTTTTGGTCTTTTTCTACGCACCTAATTCCTATACTACGTCTTGTTCCCTATAAATATGCCCCTACAACTGATTTTAGTCGTAAATTTACTAATTGTCCTTCATTCCCCCCTAATTCCCTAAGTCCTCTCAAAGGGATTCTCTCCAAGGCTCTTAAGGAATTTCTAGGGTTCTTCATCAATTGCTTGTGGGCATTGAGATTAAGGTATGTAGGTATATCATCAATGGGTTCCATTCACCCATTGAGTCCCAAAGATTTCACAAATTCGTCAGTTCAATTTCCCTAAATTGGTTAGGTTTTCATTAAATCCTCATGGATTCTATTTGTATAAATTAAATTGCTTGAATTTGATCGTATGATGATTGTATTCACTTAATTGCATGCTTTCAAATCAATTACATTTGAACCCATGCATTGATCATGATTTTGACCATGAACCCTAATTGACATGAATTAATAGAAAAGCTATGAATGGATGAATGATGTTTTTCATGAACTTATGCATGATTTATGAAAAGAAAGATTTTATGATTTAGGTTGCTTTAAGATGAGCATCAATGAAATTGTGAGAGGACTTTCTCACATTTTAAAGAATCATGGTTTGGTGTAAGAATTTCTCATGTATGCTTAATTCAAGATTTAATGAGCTACTCAATGATTTTTTGTTAGCTTGGATAAGTAACAACTTAATTGTGCTTTTCCATGGATGATATATATAACTATTTTGTTGGGATTTAGCTCAGCACCGAGAAAACTTTGAGGTTGAGGCTCAAATAAGATAGTCTCTAGTAGAAACCTCAAGTTCTAAACTACATGCCCCCATAAGATTGCCTTAAATGACTTATCTAGTGAATCAATATATAGCATATGATATTATATGAAGTTCTACCTTAGCAAGTAGTCTCTGCCTTTTCAATGTGGGGGTTTCATCGGATTCCTTGTATAGTCTATTGTCCGTTAAAGCTAGTATCCCACAAAATGAACTAAGTTACTTTCAAATGTTTTATAAAGCTTCCTTTATGATTTCAAGATGCATTGACCGTGTTCATGATTATGATTCTCTTTAAAGGTTTTTACTATGTTTAGATTGGTCATGTACATCATATTTTCGCTTATGTTCCCTTATGATCATGTTTTTTTTTCATGCATATCCCTCATACATAGTACATTCCATGTACTAATACATACTTGTGCCTACATTATTTCACTAATAAATGGATTGACGATTCCTCTCCCTCCGTTCATGACTAGTTGATCATCTTAAAAATTTAAAGACTTGGTTAGTCCTCATACTCTGAGGACCATGTCACCTTTACTACTATTTTTATGTCTTTATGTTTCAAATATTATATAGCCTGACCACTCCTTTTGGTACAATATATGGATTGTTAAGGCTAAGTTAGATTTCCACTTTTAAATATCAAACTCTTTTAGTTAAATAAAATGCTTTAGTTTTAACTATTACTGATGAGTGCTGATAACACTCAAATCACCCTTCCAAACAAATTACGAAGGTGAGCGATAGTAGTCAGTAAATTCACAATGAAGAGTCAGGGTCGAATCCAACAGGGAACGATGTATCGTGGATAATTTTTTATCGAGAGATTTAGACTTTAATTAGCTCATTTGGAGTGGTAAGAACAATTTAATGGATGGTACCAACAACTTAATGTAAAGCTTTGTTGTCAATTATCGTAATTAAACTAAAATTTGAACAAAATCAAGAGTTATAAAGAAATCTAGGGGTTCAGGGATTTAAAGCCAATGTCATATAGGAGTAAATGTGTTTCTCTATAGTGATGTGCATACGTGAATAGGCTAATTCATCTTCAATGACGCTAATCATCTTTTGATCTCAAAGCATCTATGCCTAGAATCTCCTTCCGGTCTCATCTAATGCCAATTATTAACAACCCATTACCTTAGTCTATTCCCTCTTTCAAGAATAGGGCAATTAGATCCGACCCATAACCTCTCTTTCAAGCAAGCCAAGGACATCAAACCTAAATTTCTTGTATTGAACTAATCACCCACTCCAATTATTCTCTTTCGAGCATTAAGTGGAGATCTGAAGTAGGAATTAAGTTTGAAACCTTAACCCTTAAGTTAACCCTAATTAGACTAAATTCATGCATGAAAAACAACAAAACAGAGCATAGCACAATACCCACTATGTTAAATTAACACCCAACCCCATTAGAGCACTCCTTTATCTTGTGGTTTTAAACACCCATCACAAAAAGTAAAGAAAGTGTACCTTCCATGAAAGCAGTCATGGGTAACTTGAAATCAAGAAATTAATAGTAAACCCACTTTGGACTGAACTTCAAATTATCGAATTCAAGAATCAAATTGTAAAATCCCAAGAAGGCTAGAAAAAGTGTTCTAAAAAGTAAAGTGTTCTCATTCAAAACTTAGTAACTCAACTCTCTAATACAACTCCCTCAAGACTATATCATTTGGTCTATTTATATTTTCCCAAAATTTGGCCCAAAAATTCACTTCCCAACCAACTTGGCGACATTAGTCGGGCTCGCGTAACTCACTTCTGTGAATTTCCCTTCATTCCCTAACTTGCCTTTGTGATTCCCTAAGCTTCAGGAGTTTGAACCTCAGTTGGTGAACTCGATTGAGTCTGCCTTTATCGTTCGGTGTATCACCGAATACGACCTTAGTTTGTCGTTCGAGCATTAAATCTTTGCCTTGCATACTGTCACTTTGGGCGATGTGCTTCAGATCTGCATTTCTCATTTGGTGAATTCACTTTTCTATAGGAGTTCATTGACCTTCTTTGGTAAACAAAAGTGCTATGCACTATTAGATTGGGCAAAGTCTAGCTCAATCGACGATCCGCCCTTACTACTAAGAGATCAACAATGTTCATTTTGCACTTCTTTTGCATTTTTGGCTATTCTTTCAAGCTTTAGTCCATGCCTTCATAGCTGCAAATCATCAATATTTGATTAGAAAAGGACAAAGTTAGGCATTAAGGACATCAATTGTTGAGCTAAATGAACCTTGAATGAGTACAACTCTACCACACATCAACACCCCCAGCTTAAACCTTTTTCTTGTCCTCAAGTAAATCAAGAACACAATAAGCTCAATAAGGGTGTCTACAACAATACTCAAAGAGACTTAACGTGCAAGCGTTGATATAATGTGAGTTTACGGTATTTTTAATACATTTCACTTAAGAGTTGTGTGTGTCTAGGGTCATTTTGTATTGGTATTAATGTGTTTTTATCATGTTTGCAGGAAATTAACTCGAACGTGGAAGTATCGAGACACAACTAAAGAATTGTGCAGAAAAGGGCATCTACGAAAGTGACCTACGGACTGTATGTCCAGTCACGTTCCGTAGATGGTGAATATAGATGGACATGCAAATCTTTAAGGAAAAAACAGGGAATTCTTGACCAAGTGTCGAACCACGACTACAAACTACGGACAATAGGTTGACTTACGGGTCGTCCTGCAGCTCCGTCAAATGGTTCAGAAAATGGGGTTCCAATACCTGATTTCAAAAGTCTAAGTATGAAACTACGGAGGAGGATCCACGGACCATGGATTGAGTCACGGTCCGTCCTGTTGAGCCGTCATTCGGTACTGAGAGTTGGAGTTCCAAGCTTCGGAAAAATTGCCTAAGACCCAAACCATGGAAGGGACCTACGGACGTAGGCCAGTCCACGGTCCATAGGTCAGTGTCGTCAACTGCAACCGCATCCAGAAACTTTATTTCCTTATTTTGTTTCATTTTTAGTTGGGACTTGTTTTTCTATTTATAGGGGATGTAAACCTCGTTTTTGAGGGTTAGACCTTATTATTTTAGTTCTAGTTTTTGGCTTTGGAGATTAACTTGCAACTTTAGCAATTCTTGATTTCCTAAGTTCGTTTTGAAGATTTTTTCTTTGAAATTCAAGTTTAGTTTCTGGGTTTATTCTTCTCATTACGTAAGTTCATGATTTTTTCATCTAAAAATATGAATTGTGTTCTTGCTATTATGGGTAACTAAATCTACAACTAGGGTTGTAGGAACAATGAGCGATTAACAAGGTATGAATAGTAACTAAGTAATTCTTGAATAGTGATTGCATGCATTGATAATTCTTTCGTTTAGAAGTCTTTTTAGCAGTTGCAAACGTTAGAACTCGCCTTGTTGCTACTTGCCGGACCAAGGAGGTAGTTAATAAGAAAAGAATTATCAACATAGATTTAGTGTGATACTATCTAATAGTCTAATGTCAATTGGTGTGAGGGTGAAAACTAAGCCATACATTGATGTGATGTCTAATATGAGGTAAAGGTAAGGGTTAGTAAATTATACACACATAGCCGGACCAAGGTGCGGGGTGAAATTCTCTATTTGCCGGACCAAGGATTTAGAGATACATAACTTATCACTTTGCATGTAATACACTAGGAAATGATTAGTATTACTATGATTACCACGTTATGAGCTTATGAGGAACACGTACACCCTAGTTTCTCTCTCTTATTGATAACAACAAAGTTTGAATCCTGCTCACTTGTTACTTAATTACTATTTAGCATTTGTTTCATAAATCCCCCCCTCCCCTTTACTTACTTGTCTCGGAAATACGTTGACTAAATGAATATAATCGTAAGTTAAGTTTAAGTCTAAACCATATTCCTCGTGGGATCGACCCCAACCTCCAAGTTGGGTTCTTTACTTGATAACGATTGCTTACACTTCTTTAGGGAGGTGTAATTTGAGCGTATCAAATTTTGGCGCCGCTGCCGGGGAATAAGGCTTTTAGATTAAGTTTAACTACATTATTGAAATTTAGTCAAATATTTCCTAATTTTACTTTTTTCTTTTGTTTTTGTTTCTCTCAGGTTCCTACTCTAGTGTATGCCAAGTACACGGAGCCAAGGTGAACCACTTACTCCTTATGATCCAGAATTGAACAAAACTTTACGAAGAATGAATAACCAAGGAGTCCCAGTCAATCCTATCGGAGGAGATTTAGGTGATGGGGTTGAGTTGCAGCCTTCGAGGGTTGGTGAAGAGAATAATCAGGTTCAAGGTGAGAATCTACTGGGAGATGCATTGAGGGTATAGGATCCACTAGGACCAAGACTGCGTGATAACTATAGGATCAACTTTAATGCCGCTGAATCTGAAGGACCTCTTGTTCTACCCCCTGTACCTTCGGGGCATACATTCGTAGTGAGTAGCAGTTTGATACATTCCCATGCCTAGACCTCCACCTCCTTTCCCACAGAGGTTAGTAAAGAAGACTGAAGAAGGAAAATACCGCAGGTTTATTAGTATGTTGAAGCAGCTTTCCATCAATGTGCTGTTGATAGAACCTTTGGAGCAAATGCCTAGATATGCAAAGTTTATGAAGGACTTGGTAACTAAGAAGAGGGCCGTGAGTTTTGAAGATGGTGATAAGTTGCAACATTGTAGTGGTATTGCTACAAGGTCCCTTGTGTAGAAGAAGGAGGATCCTAGTGCTTTCACTATTCCTTGTACCATTGGGTTGCTACATTTTGCAAAGGCGTTGTGCGATTTGGGTGGTAGTATCAATCTGATGCCATTGTGTATTTACAAGAAGTTGAGTTTAGGGGATCCAAAACCGACTGCAATGCGACTGCTTATGGCTGATAGAACTGTGAAGAAGCCCATTGGTGTGCTCCAAGATGTACTAGTGAAAGTGGAGTCTTTTATCTTTCCGGCGGATTTTGTGATACTTAATTGTGATGTTGACTTTGAGGTTCCCATTATCCTTGGGAGACCATTCCTAGCCATTAAGCGCACCTTGGTTGATATGGAGAAAGGGCAGATGAAGTTTCGATTGAACAATGAAAAGGTAACTTTCAACATTTGCAGATCCATGAAGCAGAGTAGTGAGCTCAAATTGATATAAGTGATGAATCATATTGTAGAGAGTGGTTCTGAGGTGTCTATTGAAAAGAGGTTGGGTGTTTATGCACTAGCACCGGTAATGATGAACTTTGAGAGTGATGGTATTGAAGACTATGATGAATTGGTTGCCGCACTTGATAGGTTTGAATTCCGTTCAAAACCAAAAGAGATTAGAGTTAGACATGAAGAATCGAGACTCTCCACCTACTAGACCGTCTGTCGATGAGGCTCCAAAATTGGAGCTTAAGGCTTTACCATCACATTTGAGGTATGTATTCTTGGGGAGAGATGGTACTTTACCGGTCATCATTGCGACAGATTTGAATGTGACATAAGTTGAGGCATTGGTTTCCGTGTTGAAGAGGTTCAAGCGGCCTATTGGGTGGACTATTGCGGACATTATTGGGACCCCTCCTGGTATTTGTTCTCATAAAATTCAACTCATACCGGATCACAAGCCTAGTATTGAGCACTAGAGAAGACTGAATCCGCCTATGCAAGAGGTAGTTAAGAAGGAAATCATCAAGTGGTTGGATGCTGGAGTTATTTATCCAATTATAGATAGTAGTTGGGTGTCCTGTTTAGTGTGTGCCCAAGAAATGTGGGATTACTGTGGTACCTAATGAGAGAAACGAGCTTGTTTCGATGTGGCCTGTGACTGGATGGAGAGTTTGCATGGACTACCGGAAATTAAATGCTTGGACAGAGAAGGACCACTTTCCTATGCCGTTCATGGATCAGATGTTGGACCGACTTGCGAGTAAGGGTTGGTATTGTTTCTTTGATGGTTATTCAGGCTACAATCAATTTCTATAGCTCCGGAAGACCAAGAGAAGACCACCTTCAATTGCCCTTATGGGACTTTCACCTTCAAACAGATGCCTTTTGGGTTGTGTAATGCTCCAGCGACCTTCCAGCGTTGTATGCTGTCGATATTTTCTGATATGGTGGAGAACACTATTGAGGTATTTATGGATGATTTCTCTGTGGTAGGTGACTCTTTTGATCGTTGTCTTGATCATTTGGCCGAGGTGCTTAAACGGTGTGAAGAGTGCAATCTTGTGCTCAATTGGGAGAAGTGCCACTTCATGGTGAAAGAAGGGATAGTTCTGGATCATCGAAACTCTGAGAAGGGTATTGAGGTTGATAGAGCGAAAGTTGAGGTAATAGAAAAACTTCCACCACCTATCTCTCTAAAAGGTGTTAGAAGTTTTCTTGGGCATGCAGGGTTCTACAGGAGGTTTGTCAAGGATTTTTCGAAAATTGCACATCCTTTGTGCAAATTGCTCGAAAAGGAGTGTAGGTTTGAGTTTGATGATGCTTGTCTAAGAGCATTTGGAGAGTTGAAGGAAAAGCTAGTTTCTGCACCTATCATTATTTCACCGGATTGGGGGAAACCGTTTGAAGTGATATGTGATGCAAGTGGAGTGGCGCTTGGTGTGGTATTGGGACAGAGACGAGAAAAGATTCTTCATCCTATTTACTATGCTAGCAAAGCTCTAAATGTGGATCAAAAGAACTATACAGTGAATTAACAGGAGCTTCTTGCAGTGGTTTTCACATTCGAGAAATTTTGATCCTACTTGCTTGGTACGAAGGTCATTGTGCATACTGACCATTCTGCATTGAGGTATTTGATGGCTAAAAAGGATGCAAAACCGAGGTTGATTAGATGAGTGTTGTTGCTGCAAGAGTTCGACTTTGTGGTGAAAGATAGAACGGGGACAAAAAATCAGGTTGCCGATCCCTTGTCTAGATTGGAGAAAGAAGCTATGCTCAAGTTTGGTGATAGGGCTGAATTTAATGATGCTTTTCCAGATGAACAGGTATTGGCTGCTTCTCATGATCTGATTCCTTGGTTCTCAGACTTTGCTAACTACTTGGCAAGTGATCTAGTGCCATAAGATTTGTCTTTTCACCAAAGTAAAAAAATTATGCATGATGTGAAGAAGTTCTTTTGGGATGAACCTTACTTGTATCGTAGTTGTGCTGATGGGAAAATTCGTCGCTGTGTGCTTGAGGTCGAGATGTTGAGTATACTAGAGGCGTGCCATTCATGGCTTGTTGGTGGGCATCTTAGTGGTATTCAGACTGCGCATAAAATTTTGCAGTGCGGGTATTACTGGCCTACCATCCACCAAGATGCTCCTGATTTCGCCCAGTCTTGTGACCGTTGCCAAAGAGAAGGAGTAATTTCAAAGAAGCAAGAGCTTCCTATGAATCCTATATTGGTGATGAAGTTGTTTGATGTATGGGGAATTGATTTTATAAGTCCATTTGTGAGTTCGCATGAGATGCACTATATTCTTGTTGCGGTTGATTATGTGTCGAAGTGGGTGGAAGCAATTGTGCTTCTCAACAACGAAGGTAAAAGTGTCACCGCATTCTTGAAAAAGAATATCTTTTCCAGATTTGGTACACCTAGGACGATTATCAGCGATGGAGGTTCCCACTTTTGTAATAGGTTGTTCAAGGCATTACTTGAGAAATATGGCGTCCGCCACAATGTAGCCACTCCTTACCATTCACAGTCTAGAGGGAAAGTTGAAGTGTCCAATAGAGAGATCAAACAGATTTTGGCGAAGATTGTGAATGCTAATAAAACTGGTTGGTCAAGGAAGCTTGATGATGCTCTATGGGCATATCGCACCACATTCAAGACTCCCATAGGTATGTCCCCCTACCAACTTGTAAATGGGAAGTCTTGCCATTTGCCGGTAGAACTAGAGCATAAGGCTATGTGGGCACTAAATAAGCTAAATTTGGATTGGGGCCCCGCATCGAATCAGAGAATGAGTGACTTGAATGTGCTTGATAAGTTTCACCTAAGAGCTTATGAAAGTTCATCCTTGTACAAGGAGAAGATGAAGAAGTATCATGATCAAAGGATTGAAAAGCGAGAATTTGTTGTGGGTGATCTTGTGCTTCTATTCAACTCTAGGTTGTGCTTGTTTCCGGGCAAGCTCAAGTCCAAGTGGATCGGGCCATTCTTAGTCATGCAAGTGCTCTCACATGGAGCGGTCGAGCTTGAGAATAGTGAGGGAACAAGGTTCAAGGTAAACGGACAAAGGATCAAGGTCTATCTGGGAAACGCGGAAAGTGTGGAAGAAGTTGTTGAAGCCTACTATCTTGATGAAGTCTGAGTAATCAAGAGGCCTGCGTTGTGCCGCAACGTTAAATCAAGCGCTTCTTGGGAGGCAACCAAAGATGTACAATCTAGCAAACTATAGGTTTTTCTTTCGGTTTAGTAGTTTTCTTTGTTTATTTGCTTTTCTGTATTCCTTTAGATAGGTGCTTTATTTTTGTTTTAGTGTTGGCTAGATATAGCATAGGGTCCGTGTCTAAAAAGTGTCCAGAAAATGTAAAAAGAAGGGCGTAACAGTTGCTACATGTGCAGGGTTGAAAAGTAGAATCTGCAGAAAATGTTTGGTGCAGAGGTCTACGGAGACCATCGACGGTCCGTGGTTTGACCCACAGACCGTGAATGGTATCTGTAGAACCCAGGTAAGATTGCTAAATCTTCTAAGTAAGAAAGTGACCTACGGACCCCATCTACTGACTGTAGGTCGACCTACGGACCATAGACGAGGTCTCGTGGGTCCAAACCCTAGTCTTGCCTAACCCGACCCGGACCTCTTTTAAATAAAACCCTCCCTTTTCAAATTACTCCCCCACTTCCCATATCCTCTCCTAACCGTTTCTAACCCCTCCTAATCCCACAACTCCCTCATTATATCCCCAAATCACTCCCCATCTTCCATAGATATGATCACTCCCAACTCATTTCCATTCCTTTCTTCCCCAAAATCTGAGCACTCCCATTTTTGTTTGCCAAGAAGAATTCAAGGTTCGGGTTCGGTGTCCAAAAGGTCTAAGAAGTTTAAATATCACACAATCACCCACTTCTATTGCTTCTAAGGTACTTGATTTCAACTTAACTCTGAATTTTGATATTCATTGTTCAAAATATGAAGTCATGAAGTGGTTCTTGACCTTGGGTTGTTGTTGTATGAAATTGCATGTTAAACTATGTTAGAAACACCCATGGCACGATAGATAGTGATTGTGTAGTCTTAGTAATGAAATAACTTGGTGAAAATTCGAGTCTAGATGCAAGTTTCAACTTAGGGTTCCTAGTCTCGTACAAAATACATGTAAAAAAAATTCAGTAATCGAAACCCTTGGGATGACGAACTAGCATAAATTTTGTTGAAATGCATGATTAGACTTAGGTCACTTGTTTGAATTGATAAAAAATGGTTTCCAATTGAAGCATGTCTGATACTTGGCACATACTTGACCCACGAGACCCCGTCAACGGACCGTAGGTCAATATACGGACCGTAGATCAAGTCTGTGAGTCTGCACACCACAAAAATATGCTAAGTGTTGAACCACGGAAGTGGACTACGGTTCGCAGTTCAATCTACAGATCGTTCTACACATCTGTGGTTCACATCAGAGACCCCTCTTTTGGGTACTCTGATCTATGAATGGGACCTACGGACCGTGGATCCATCCACGGATCGTAGGAACCCATCGTGGGTCATGAGTTCAGTCACTGCCCAAAAAAAAATTCAGTTTTCATTTTTGTTCATTCTGTGTTCTAAATTTTTTCCGAGTGTGTTTTAAGTTTATATTGGTACTAATTCTTCCTCCACAGGTACCATGTCCTCGAAGAAAGCTCTAGTCATTACCGCAAAGGGTAGATACAAATCAATGGCACCAACCCATCGGCTAATCAACGAAGATACGAATGAGAAGAATGACCCCGCATATGTCCCCCCCCTCCACTGGAGGGACATCACCCACAACACCCCAGACTACCTGGAATCAATCCAAGCAGGCGGTTCCCGATGTAGTCACTGCCTCCCAGTCTGATGAGGATGATACACTAATCGGATCACCAGATGGGTCTGCTTTCGGCTCTAAGTCCCACTCTACTTTCGAGATTGCTTCTGGCTTCGCAACAGGCCTGAGTTCACATGGCCGGCCGCCTCATCTGATGAGACTACTAGATCGGGGGAGGTTCCAGTGCCACCAAACATAGACCATGATCCGATTGATGAGGAGCCTAATAGATGGTGCGTTGTGGGTTAATGACAGATCTACAGGGATGCCAGGATGTTAAGTGAAAAAGAGAAGATGGCCCGGCTTATCACAGATGAGCACAGAGTTCTCACGGGGAGCCTCCACACCATACCTGACATCCACCGGCTCTTTCAGCAACACACATGTGAGTGGATGGCTCGGCACCCCGGGACTTATAGCGAGGAGATAGTAAAAGAGTTCTATGCTTCCTACGCAGCCACCCTCCGAGGTTTTATTCACAAAAATGCTAATCCCAGAGCCCAAGCACCACTCACGACAACACTAGTGCACATGTTTTCTGTGTATATATCTGAGAACACCATCCGCCGTTTCCTGTACGACCCTGGCCGCACTTGTGCACTCAATACAGCCGAGTTTGACCATAGATGGGACATCGTGCGGAGCGGGGAGTTCCAGCGAAGTGCAGAGAAAAGTGAGACTGCATTACACTGGCTGGCACAGTACATTACTACTGACGGAGAGCGCGCATAGTGGGTCACCACCCCGGGCTTAGGCATAAAGAAGGACACTCTCACATTGGTAGCCAAGTTATTCTGGCTTTTGGTTCGGAACAAGGTATCACCTACTATGGCCGATAATGCGCTTACTTGGGATAGAGCGGTGATGGTTGCAGCTTTGGTAGCTGGGTTAGAGATAGACTTTGCCCGCATGTTGTTGGCAGAGATCCATGAGAGGGCATTCAGGTCTACCAATACTTTACCCTTCCCGTGTATGATCTTCCAGTTGTGCAGGGATGCTGGGGTGCCTATATGACATTGTGACATATTGGTACAGGCGACCGGAACCCTTAACATAGGCCTTATTTGGGATGAGGCCGATGTAGATGCCCCACGACGTGGTCCAAAGATTGAGGTGCCTCCATTAGGAGCAGACTTAGTAGCTGATGTAGAGCGGTTGCAGGGTGAGGACCTTGCCCCTCTAGCCAACACTGATGATGCCCCAGCCTCCCCATCTCAGGCAGCCAATCGGCCCTCTAGCTCATCCAGAGCCGCCCTATCTTCAGGAGCTATTGTTGTACACTTGGCTCGAGTTCAGAAATTGGAGGCTCAGATGGCCACGCTGCTCCAACATGTGAATCCATGGATGCAGCGGTCTATTGCAAAGTCCGAGGATAAGATGGAGCGGAGAATGGAGACCATGATGGACCAGAAAGTCCAGGCCATTCATAAGCGCCTGGATGCCTTCGAGTTGAGAGTCCTCGATCGACCAGCCCCCACCACAGATCTCTCATCTTTCCGGAAGGTGTTGGAAAGTCTCCGGGTTGACCTTGATGCCATCCTTACCCTACCCATAGAGGAGCCAGAGTCTGCACCTCCTGCACTGGCTGATGATACAGTGCTAGACGCTCTATTCAGAGAGGATGTGATGCAGCCCGAGTCCACCCTTGCCCGAGGAAAGAGGCAACCATCTAGCCATACCTCTGATGTTACTGAAGATGCAAGGAAAAAAAAGAGGGAGCGCCAACATAATGAGTAGGTGAGGAGAGCTGCCATAGTAAATGAGGAGTTGCGCCAGCAGAGGGTTCGTGAGAGTACTGCTGGCGCATCGAGTTTTGTGCCCACTCTTGAGGCGGTTACTACTGTGAGAGATGATGTGAGCACTACTGATAGTGCTGAGATGACAGATAGGAGCGCTACTGATGGCATTCCCCATGATGATCCAGTGGGCTCCGGGAAACCGGACCCACCCGCTTGTGGATAGGTCTTCGGCGCTATGCGGCACAGGTTTGCTTCACTGATATTTTACTCTTACTTTTTATGCATTGGGGAAAATTGCACTTTATTTTGTTGGGGGGTGAGGTAAACGGATTGTGAGTGATAGGGTGAAGTCTGAGCAACCCAACTCATAATCCTCTCTTGGGGTTTTCTTGCCTATGTTCTTTTACCCCAAGAGATTATTTAATTTCTGTTGAACCGGCATGTGTTAGGAGTGTATCTGTAGAAACATGAGAAAGAATGAAGCATGATGGTATAATTAAGAATGAAAAATGATACTCGTCTAAAATTTGTGATATGTGCTACAATCTGTAGGCTAGAATGAGTTGAATGTGTTGGCTCTGAGTATGACATGATAAAGAACTAACTTTATCTCATGACTTAAGCTAAAACTTGAACTGGGTAATCTGATAATGAAACTATGTGCCAAGAGTGTGTGAGAATGGTTGATTGTTCAGACAGTTTTGTGCGAATCTAGAACTTGCCCTGTTGGTCCTGCTAGGATAATCTAGGCTAGAAGTTAGGAAGTGATCATAGGCCATTGTTCAAATTAGTCCACTTAAGCCTACTATGATCTAACCAAATGGTAGCATTTTCCCTTTTGATCCAACTATTTGAGCCTAAAATTGACCAATTCTTTTGATTCACCTAACTCACCTTCCCTTAAAAGCATTGTCTTGGCCCCGATCCCTCCTTGGACTTGTGCACCTTGACTTAGGTTAAAAGCCTAAGTTGAGGGTTGCTAAGCCCAAAAGTTTCCTTGATCTTGGCCCTGGTCCGACATCGGACATTGTGCACCTCAACTAATGCAAAATGTATAAGTTGAGGTTGGCTATGAAAAAAGAAACCAAATGGAAAAATGGTATGAAAAGAGTTTTGTGTTGAAAAGAGGACAAAGTATGAAAGAGGATGTGACTTTGTGCAAAAGAAGCAAAAGAAATGTGTGAAAAGAAATAAAAGAAAAGAAAAGAAAGCAAAAGAAAAATAAGAAAATGAGAAATAAGACTCAAAAAGTCAAAAGTCTCATCCTTGGTTGAAGAGAGTTAAGGGAAAGAAATTGAGATGAAAATTTGCCAAAAATAGGTCAAGGAAGAGGTAAATAGCCAATGTAATGTCAAGGAGGGCAGAAAGTCACTAAAAAGAACCTAAATGTACCACACCTGACCCCGAGCCTATGTTACCAGCTAAGAAAAGTCCTATAATGATCCTAGCAACTAGTTTGGAGAGTCTAAGCAGTGAAAATAAGGGCAAGTCTATGGTATTGAGCACTAACTATACTTGAAGTCACTTCTGAGCGTGAGTGTTGAATGGATTAAAAAATTCAAAAAATCATATCTTATGTGTGAAAAGGATTTCGTTTGAAGTGAGGGCACTAGTTACATTGTCAGAAAGTTGGTACCTTGGTGATAGTGAAACAGTGTATGTTGTGTGTTGATTGGTCGATCTTTGTCATATTTTGATCCGCATGAGTTAGATTGTTGAGTCTAAGAGAAAGGATTTGCACCCAAAAAGAGAGTCGGGTTAGAAAGCCATGTGATTGCTTGTACTTGAATTTTTGTTTCTATACAAGTGTCATTTAGAGTCTTAGTGCATCGCTTGAGGACAAACAATGAATTTAAGTTGAGGGTGTTGATATACCGCGAGTTTACGGTATTTTTAATACATTTCACTTAAGAGTTGTGTGTGTCTAGGGACATTTTGTATTGGTATTAATGTGTTTTTATCTTGTTTGCAGGAAATAAGTTCGGACGTGGAAGTATCGATACACAGCTGAAGAATTGTCCAGAAAAGGGCATCTACGAAAGTGACCTACAGATCGTAGGTCCAGTCACGTTCAGTAGATGGTGAACGTAGATGGACAGTCAAAGCTTGAAGGATAAATCAGAGAATTCTTGACCAAGTGTGGAAGAACGACTACAAACTATGGACCGTAGGTTGACCTACAGAGAAGGGCGTTCCAGTACCTGATTTCAAAATTCTAAGTATGAAACTACGAAGGAGGATCCACGAACCGTGGATTAAGTCACGGTCCGTGCTGTTGAGCCGTTATTCGGTACTGAGAGTTGGAGTTCCAAGCTTAGAAAAAATTGCCTAAGTCCCAAACCACGGAAGGGACGTACGGACCGTAGGTCAGTTCACGGTCCGTAGGTCAGTGTCGTCAACTACAACTGCATCCAAAAGCTTTATTTCCTTATTTCGTTTCGTTTTTAGTTTGGACTTGTTTTTCTATATATAGGGCATGTAAACCTCGTTTTTTAGGGTTAGACCTTACTATTTTAGTTCTAGTTTTTGGCTTTGGAGATTAACATGCAACTTTAGCCATTCTTGATTTCCTAAGTTTGTTTTGAAGATTTTTGCTTTGAAATTCAAGTTGAGATTTTGGGTTTATTATTCTCATTACGTAAGTTCATGATTTCTTCATCTAAAAATATGAATTGTGTTCTTGCTATTATGGTAACGAAATCCACAACTAGGGTTGTGGGAACCATGAACGATTAACAAAGTATGAATAGTAACTAAGTAATTTTTGAATAGTGTGATTGCATGCATTGATAATTCTTTCGTTTAGAAGTCTTTTTAGCGGTTACAAACTTTAGAACTCGCCTTGTTGCTACTTGCCGAATCAAGGATGTAGTTAATAAGAAAAGAATTGCCAACATAGATTCAGTGTGATACTATCTAATAGTCTAATGTCAATTGGTGCGAAGGTGAAAACTAAGCCATACATTGATGTGATTTCTAATATGAGGTACATGTAAGGGTTAGTAAATTATACACACGTAGCCGGACCAAGGTGCAGGGTGAAATTCTCTATTTGCCGGACCAAGGATTTAGAGATACATAACTTATCACTTTGCATGTAATACAGTAGGAAAGGATTACTATTACTAGGATTACCGCGTTATGAGCTTATGTGGAACACGTACACCCTAGTTTCTCTCTCTTATTGATAACAACAAAGTTTGAATCCTGCTCACTTGTTACTAATTACAATTTAGCATTTGTTTCACAAATTCCCCCCCCCCTCCCCGCTTACTTATTTGTCTCGAAAATACATTGACTAAACAAATATAATCATAAGTTAAGTTTAAGTCTAAACCATATTCCTCGTGAGATCGATCTCAATCTCCAAGTTGGGTTCTTTACTTGATAACAGTCGCTTACACTTCTTTAGGGAGGTGTAATTTGAGCGTATCAAGCACCATGGAAAGACTACTTTCAATAGTATGTTACCCTAAATCATGATAAAAAAATCTTCCAATGATGACTATCTAGTCTCAACACAAGCTCAAACTCGCTTTAGCTTCTTGTCTAATGCAAGAACATGTTTCAACAAATGCATTCAAGTGCCCACATATCAAGAATGATTCCATTCACTTACAAAGAAAATCAACAAGGGTAATAGGAATCAATGCAATTCTCACTCTCTCAAAAGAGAAATACATGCAACCTTTGTCCCATAGGTTTTCCCATATTTTTCCAATCATTACACTACCTAGTTCATGCAAGATCCCAAGGGTCTTTTAGGCTTGTAATGGAGTTGAGGGTTAAGGCATGGTCAACTTGTATTGGTGACTTTACCTTTTCAAAGCATTGTTACAACAATCATCACCTCTTCTGAAGTTCTTTTTCTTCTTTTTCATTTGAGAACTCAAATCTAGATTTTCCACTCAATTCATTTTTTTTCCCCCCAGATATTCCCATCAAATTGATGACAACTACATACATATTTTCTTTTAATAAGGAGGGGTTCCTTCTTTTGTAAAACTTTAGATTTGTGTTTCATTTCTTCTTTCTTTGCCCTTTACTTGGTTCTCTTTCATCCTTCCTATTCATATCCAAACTTAGGCTTTTGGCTTAAGTTGACTATTCAAATATCGCAATGCTTCAAAAAGGATTGTTGGTGAGAAGGTAGGGGTAGTTTTTTTTTTCTCAAGAGGCTTATTTTTGTTGTCAACAAATATGTTAGAATCAATTGGCCAACATGGATTTACACCCTCACAAGGTAGTCACAATAGGATTTTTAGAAAATTTGTCCCTCTCATTGAATTTTTGCCCAAGCTCATGTCCCACATTCACCAAGATTCAACTAACTGGACCAACAAGGCCAATTCTAGACTCCACATGCATGTTTTCAAGTAAACCTCACCACACATGGCACTTCGAAAACACTCATTTAGCACATCTTGAAAATATCAGAAGAGTACGTGTGATATTGATTGCAAGGCTCACATAGAAACACAGCTAGTCAACAAAAGATTCAAAGGGATCATTCAAAAGTGTAACCACATCAATTTCATTCTCGCAACACCAATACTACGCATCATGCTCATCATGAATACTATATAAGACATCGATATTGAACACAATAGATTCTCAAATTATATCAATGAAAACCTTAAGAATTTAACGATTTTGAAAACTCATAGGATGTTGCATTCATCAAGAGAAAAGGAACAATGAAGTAAAGAGACATACTTTCCCAAAAGAGAAGCACTACAATATAAACCAAAAATTAACTACAAAAGTTCAAAATATGAAATAAGCAAAATACAAGAAAAAAGGGGAATATTGGCACGAAGGTCCTCACCCCACTAAAAATAAAAAGCAGCGTCCACAATGCTAAGTAGATGAAATGTTAAGAGGATGAGATATAGGATCCCCCTGGCAGGCTATGCCTGGGAGAACTCTCATCTGGAGCCTCTAGTGGAGAAGCGTCAAGTGAGGCATATATGCTCGGCAATAGGATCATGAGAGGTGGCACTAAAAGCTCGACTTGGGTATTAGTGCCCAACTCAGCAATGGGAAGTGTGAGGGAGTTGGAGTTACTCCACTGGACCCAACATCTGAAGTCTATCGAAGAGACCTCTTTAGGGTAGCCTGAATAATGACCTCCACAGTCTCATGCAGCTCTGTCAGGGTCTCAGCAATCCTATGCTCATTCTCTCTCAAACTCTCCTCATCGGTCTCCTCAGCCAACTCCTCCTCCTCAGCATCCATATCTACAACAATCTTAGATACAAATAGAGGAAGGTGCAACACTAGGCATTTCGGGTGTAGAGTTATCAACATTTGAAAGGGGAACCTCACCCCAAAGTGTCGAGAATGTCCATGGACTAAATCTGGACCAACTCATCCCTCAACATGGCAACCTCAGCCCTAAGGGTGTCCAAAGTACTCAAACTACCCTAAGTATTTTCCAACATTGCTATCCTCACAGTCAACATCTAATCTCAAAGTGTGGCCTTCAACCGTCTTCTCATACTTGACCACCTACTCAATTAGAGAAGCCAAGGTATTCTTGATAGCCTGGTCGATGAGCTGGGGAAAGTTCTTCTCAACCTTGGCAGCTCGAATATCCAATGATCAAGAAAGATTTCCCATATGGTATATAAATGCCTGGGTCAAGGGAGGATGGGTAATAGGAGAAAGGGGGGCTCACATTAGCAGCGGTCACAAAAGTAGAGGGTGCATATGCAGTGGTTGAATCATAAATACCAACAAAAGATGATTCCTACTCCTTCAGAAGGAACATGTGTGCTGGTCTCAGGAGTCAAGGTCGCAAGGTCGACCAATGGAGTGGAGTCTTGTGGTGGTGGCTTCCTCTGAGCCGCATCATCTCTCAAACACTCTGCCTCAATCCTCCAGATATCATTAGTTGAGGCTAGTGTGACTCTCACATCTGTAGCAACCCTGAAAGGGACTCATGCCTTTCACATAACTATGTCATTGAAACTGGAAATGAGAGTGATGTTTTCTCCCGCCTCACCCTCATCAATAACTCTACAACAACAATGGCACCAATATATATCTTCTCTCGATCTATGATGGTGCCCACCAATACCGCCTTGTCATGACGAATAATAGACTCATTTTGGTATGGCATAAAGTTGTTGCTGATGAAGCCAAACCAGTATTTACCTACTACAATTAAGTTTCTGTTCTCTACTTAGCACCATCCGCCATCCAAGAGGGAGAAAAATCAGAGATCAAGGGTGATAACCAACCCTTTAGAGAATCTAGGTTGTGGCTCATCCGGAGTGAATATTGCTCATGTGCAAATGCCGAAATATTTAAGGTAGTATTAATAGCTCATGCGTCGCATCGGATTTTCTTCATTCTCACATCCACTTCTTCAAGTAGAATCCATATTGTGCCCTTTCACTTATTCGGAAGGACCTGAGCATACGGTGCATAGAACTCCATCACCCAAGAAGGGATGTAGGGGCTCCTAGCTCTTGTAAAATCATCAAACCTATGGAACTTAATTGTATCCCAAATGGCTGGGTAGTCACGCATTACAACCTGTATGAAGGGTCGTCTCTCCTCAAGTATGGTACATTCTCTTGCTGCTTTGAGCCTATTCAAAGCTCTTCCTAACTTGTAGAGGTCGGTGCTTGTGATGATGATATCTAATTTCCATCCTCTTCCTAACCACCATAGGTTGTACCTTGTCATGGGTAGATGGTTGTGGGGTGGAGGTTTGTCGGTGATTGTGAGCTTCAGATGGTTCATTAATGGAGATGCCCAATGTCTTTTTAGAGGAGGAGGAGGAGACTCCCTATTTGATTTTTTATTAGAGTGGAATACATTATTACCCTTTGTTCTCGACATTTCCTGCAATGTACACATTAAAGCACAATATTGGTGAAGGTTAGTTAAAATTGAACGCATTTCACATCAAGTTTTTAAAAACAGTCGTGAAGCTTTCCTAATGGGAAGGTGTATCACCCAATAGGATCAACGAGCTCCGGTGAGCCGCCAAATTAGATAGAAGAACAAATCTAAGGGATTAGGCACACAAAGCGGAGTCAATGCCAACTTGGTAATTTTCTAAGGTTGTTTCGGTGGGCTAAGACAAGTCTACCGAAACTAAGAGTGCAAAAGGGAAACACATATGCATCAAAGGCGATATTCTCTCTCACTCGGTGATTCACCAAATGAGTCTGGCGGACTAGGACAAGCTCGCTGAATGAGACTGTACCCAAGTCCATGCATAAGCTCAAGACGGAAAAGTGGGTCTTACTCAGTGATTTACCTATCTTCCTTGGCGGGCTAAGACAAGCTCGCCGAATAGGAATTTTTAGCCCAATACCTATATTTCAAACTCAAATCCAATATGCACAACGAATACGAGTTTCCCCCAACACTTACAATCCACCTTTAAGCTTTTCTAACCATGGGTACTCAAATTTCCCTCATTTATCACTAAGTGTTCCTCTACTTAACGATTTACCCTTAAAAAAGTAGTCGCCCTGTCTATCATTGGGCATAATCATGCAATGGTTCAACACTGAAATACTTAGACTTCGCTCACATTCAATTAAACACAGACCCAACAAGTATATCGACTTAATTTAGCGTTCTAACCAACACAATCATGATTCACCATTTATACAGGCATTCACAATCAAAATTACATGGGTACAGTTCAAATTCAACAATGTGATGCTACCTGATGAGTCCATAAATTGGACTCATTTACGGCTTTATTTTTATAGAAATCGTGTCCTCAAATGCTTATTTTGTCTCAATATTTGATGAAAACTATTTAGTTTAAGGTATTTGAAGTTTTAGTGGAAGCATGGACACTTAGGCGCAAAAAAAGAACAAAAAGGCTAGAAAGAACGTAAAAATTGAAACCTGAGCTTTGCCAATCACTCTTGGTGAATCGCCGAAGGGAAGCACTCCGCCCTTTGTTCTAGTATGCAAAGCCCTGAAGGAAGTGGATCAAAAAGGCGATGAAAGGAGCAATCGACACTTCACCGAACAGTTTCGCGAAGCAATGCTGTACCACCTAATGGTCCAGAACACAAACATGCTGAAGGCAAAGAACAAAAGGCGATGAACCAGAAGAAGGGCGATTCGCCGAGTCAATCGGCGATCGCGACTAACCTCGCTTAACGGTCCGCCGCAACACTAAATCTGAAAACTATAAATACTAGCCTTAGTTATTATTTTTAATCAAAGTCGAATTATTATTATAATTTTCACAATAGAATAGTACTTTTTTGGGATATTTTCTCTCAAGTTTGGAGAGGGTTTTTTGGGAGACTTGAAGAAAGAAGAATTTCATCTTCCCCAAGCTGGAAGTGGGTCTTCTCCATTCTTCTTTCTTTGCTTAAATCAAGGTTTAATTCCTTATACCCATTTGATTTTAGTATCATTTTAGGTGTATTTTGTTATTTCTCGATGTGTGGCTAAAACCCCCCATTATTTGGGTGTGATTAAGCAAATATATGTTGATATTATTGTTGGGTCTTGTTTGCTGATAAGTTAGATGTATTTTAATGGTGATTTCACCTAGTGATTGTGGTTTAATTTATGGGTTTGTAGTTGCAAATATAAAACCACCCATGTGTTTTCGGCTTGCTCGAGAGAGAGGTCGCGAAACCAAGACCGCTACACTGATGGCCTAAAGAGTGGGTCGACATGAGGTTCTGCCTGATAGGGTTAGCCCTAGTCCCATACCCTAACACTCAGCTTGAGAGAGTGAGTGGGATAAGGTGTAGGCTGGCCTTCATGCGGCAAATGGGTGTCCGAGAGGAACCTATTTGAAACGGGGTAAGTTGCCTGAGAGGGAACTTATTTCCATCTAAAGCTTATCCTAGTCACTATTATCTTGCAAATTTCCTATCAAAAGCATGTACCCAACAATTTATCTCAACTTGTATTGCGGTCACACCCCAAGAACTTTTCCCCATACTTGATTTTCTTGTTATTTTTGTTGTTTTTACTACTTGTGACAAAAGCCCCAATTGATATTTGACACTTTTGTGTCACCCCCTTTAATTTACTATGTGTTTACTCGTTAATTTCTTTAGCTACGACTAGTTAGAGCTAAATTTTATTTTTCTATCAATTCTCAAAACCACTCCCTTGGGACACGACCCCAACTTTTAGTTGGGTTACTATATTATCGACGATCGTAGACACTCATACTGTAGGTTAGTGTTGTTGGTCACGATAAACATCAAAAGGCGCCACTGCCGGGGAGTGGTGTTATTTGGGAATTCTTAGTTAAGTAGAATTTCTATTTTTAATAGCTGTAGTTTACTAACTTTATTTTTAGTTTTGTTTTGCTTGTTTATATATTGAAACATGAAAGATGAGAATGAATGGTAACTATGGGTACCAAATGGACCAAGTTCTATCTTTTCTCTACCCAACTCCAAAAGAGGGGTGGCCTCATGAAAATGAGGCCAACCTTACTAATGGAACTTGAGTGAGAACTTGTGTCGTGCCATGACGTTAAATAAGGCGTTGTTCGGGAGGCAACCCAAAACCCTTTTTATTGCTTTAAGTTACTTTGATGAAATAATGGTGTGTTGATTACGCAGGTGAAAGTGTGGAAGTTAAATGAGAAGTATAGATTGGCAAATGGAAAACTCGGTTGGCGAATCGCCGATTGGTTCGGCAACCCGGACGCACTCTACCATTTGATTCAACCCAGTTTGGGATTGGGTCTGTAAAACTCGGCGGACTCAACGAAATTATTGGCGAGTCGCCGAGTATGTCGGTGATTTCGATGCAGACCGCCATTTAGATCTTCATCTCAACTAAAGGTCCTGTAAAACTCGGTGAGATAAGTGAACACTCTGCGAATCGCCAAGAGGTTCGGTGATCGGGACTAATGTCACCGAATGAACAAGAACGGGATGGTCTTTCAGCCAAAGGTTTAAAAAGTTCGAACTTCATTCTCTTTCCATTACTTTTCCACCTCCACAAACTCACACCTGCACTCTAGTTTTATTTTTCTTACACTTTCGGAGTATTTTGGTTAGTTGATTTATGCGCGGGATTGGATTACATTGCTTCCGAGCGTTTCAATAACCATTTGAGCAGAGCAAAATGTTAGTTTCTCAAACCCCGTGATTGTGTTGTCAAAATTATACTCATTTGCAAATGCTATGATGAAATCTGCTGAACCTCCTTGATTGGATTGAATTGTTTATGTGTCGATTTGTCTACGATAACCTTGCTTGAATTGCCTTAACAGTTAAAACCTTATTTTCTAATGCATCGCGTAGGATTAATGAGTGATGGGTGGTATTCGTATATTATGGGTCTTGGTCAAATTTGTGCTATTTGTGCTTAAATTGTGTTTTCGGGGGTTGTAGGGCCGATTTCGAGAAGTTGGGTCAAAAGTAGGCACGTTGGGTCATTCAGCAAGCTGTGACGAGCTCACCGAATCACTTCGCGGTTTGCCTAAGTGTCCCATCTCGCCCTTATTATCATGGTTTATTTTTTTTTGACTGCTGTAATTTTTGGTGACAAGCACGGGATCGCCAAGTGCACTCGGTGACTCACCGAATATTATCTTAATCGCCCTTAGTCTGCACCCCTAGCCCTTCTTTATTGTGACCTTCGGTGAACTAACCGTGTCTCGCCGAAGGTATTCGGCGACAAACTGAATAGACTGACCATCTACCTGCAACTGAATATCTTTGCTTAGTTTGTCAAAAAACGTTCTAACATTATCTCAAGATTTTGCAGACATGGCCAAATCCAAAGTTGCAGGAGGAGACGTGCCACCCCGTCACATAAGAGCACAAAATTTTAGGAGAGATGCAGAAAAGCCGAACAAGACCAAAGCAAAGAGCAAGAGCAAGGAAGCCAGTTCTAGTAGGACGATTCCCATTGACCCTAATTTCCCTTCGTGGACCCAAGGGTCCATCAATGTGGTACATGCCTTTGGAGCAGCTCATGATTTTGATAATATGGTTAAGGCTAATCTCGCTGCAGCAGCTGAAGCAGAGAACCATAGTCAAAATGATAATACTCAGGGCATGATGCCCAGACAGATGGAGCAACTGCTTAGACAGGATCCCCTGTTTACCTCCTTCTCTGTCTTTATTTATTCTAGATTCTGAATATTTTGTTACTTGCATTTGAGGACAAACACATTTCTTTTGTGGTGGGGTGAGGCCCACACCTTTTGTGTTGATATTTGTGTTTTTGTGTACAACTGGGTTGTCTGTTTTAAATTGTTCTTAAAATTGCTTTGCGATTGTTTGAGATTATGGCTTGTTTTGGTTTAATTGCAAAATAATTTTGACCCTTTCGAAAATTTTTTGTTTTTCGAAAATTTTTGCCACCGCTTGTGTTGAAAGTGGATGTTCTCATACAAATTTAAGTCTCGATTTCGATCAATACTGATGACTTAAATAGTGCTCTCAATCGAACAAACATGAATGTGCGGCTACAATGAGACCAAATGAAGTTACATAGGCAATATGTGAATTCTTCGCATCTCGTTGTGATTAACCATGTATCAAATTGATTTCTCTTGTAATGATCATTGGACACTAGCGAAAGTGTGTAGTCTTGTTTGGCTTTAGTATCGATGCCTTGTGCGATGAACTTACTTTGAACCATGCATGAATAAACCTAGAATATGCCCCGTTAGTCTGATTGATTTAGTAAGATATGATCTTGAAATGATCTTATGCAACTTTAAAGAGTGTGAACCAATCTGACATATACCTCTTTTGTGACCCACCCATGAGCGTGTGAAACTCTTTTGAACACCCCTTGAGCCTTACCCTACTTTTAAAGAAAACTTGTTAAAACCTAGACCTTTATTCAACCACCACCTGTAATCCTCATGACTTGTGATGTAGTGAATAGCCAACTTAAGCCAAAAGCTTAAGTTGGGGGTGTGGTGAAAAGGAAAAGGAGAAGTCAAGAAGTGCAAGAAAAGTCTCTTCTAACTCATGGTGTTGCGGAAAATGGAAGCCCTCCATATATAAAAAAAATGAACAAAAGAGAGAATAAGAGAAAAAGAAAAAAGAAAAGAAAAGAATGAAAAAAAAGACTGTGGAATAAAAGTCCAAAAGAAATGGAGTTTCCAAGCAATCCATGGAGTAAATAATAGGATGACTTAGAAGCACTAGAAGAAAAATTGATAGAAGAAGGTGAAGAAAATGAAGTGTTGAAAGCTCATCAATTCATGAGGATTTTTAGTCACTGAGCCTAAAATGACCATACATTTGCACTCAGCCCCATTACAAGCCTTGAAAAAACCTTTTTGATCTTGAGTAAGCTGAATCAAAGATCGATTGGAAAATAAGGGCAAACCTATGGGTAAAAACATGCATTGCGTTCCTCTTTTTGAGTGTGAGCGTTGCATCTGATTCCTGATCTTAAATTGATTAACTTTTGTGTGTGAATATGGAATCATTCTTTGTGTGAGGGCATTTTGATACTGTGGTTGAGCTTGAACTTGCATTATTAGTAAGTGTTGTGAGCATGAGAATCGTTGGTAATGGTGTGTCACAACTTGAATCTTTTTGTACACAATTGATCTTTGCATGAGTTGTTTGAGTCTTGTTATGTATATTCATGATTGAGTCTTGTGTAGCACTATTTTAGACATCTTAATTGAATTGCTGAACTTGAGTTTTACTTGAGGATAAACAAAAGTTTAAGTTGGGGGTGTTGATGAGTCCACAAATTGGACTCATTTAGGGCATTATTTTAATAGAAATAGTGTCCTCAAATGCTTATTTTGTCTCAATATCTGATGAAAACTATTAAGTTTCAGGTATTTGAAGTTTTCGTGGAAGCATACACTTAGGTGCAAAAAGGAACAAAAATGCTGGAAAGAACGTAAAAACTGAAGCCTGAACTTCGTCAATCACTCTTGGCAAATCACCGAAGGGAAGCACTTCGCCCTTTTTTCCAGTATGCGAAGTCCTGAAGGAAGTGGATAAGAAAGGCGATGAAAGGAGCAGTCGGCGCTTCGCCGAACAGTTTTGCGAAGCAATGCTATACCACCAATTGGTCCAAAACACAAACATGCTGAAGGCAAAGCACAAAAGGCGATGAACCAGAAGAAAGGTGATTCACCAAGTTATTCGGCGATCGCGACTAACCTCGCCGAACGGTCCGCCGCAACACTAAATCTGAAAAATATAAACACTAGCCTTAGTTATTATTTTTAATCAGAGTCAAATTATTATTATAATTTTCACAATATAATAGTACTTTTTTGGGATATTTTCTCTCAAGTTTGGAGAGGGTTTTTTGGGAGACTTGAAGAAAGAGGAATTTCATCTTTCCCAAGTTGGAAGTGGATCTTCTCCATTCTTCTTCCTTTGCTTAAATCAATGTTTAATTCCTTATACCCATTTGATTTTAGTATCATTTTAGGTGTATTTTGTTATTTCTGGATGTGTGGCTAAAAACCCCCATTATTTGGGTGTGATTAAGCAAATATATGTTGATATTATTGTTGGATCTTGTTTGTTGATAGGTTAGATGTATTTTAATGGTGATTTCACCTAGTGGTTGTGGTTTAATTTAATGGATTTGTAGTTGCAAATTCAAAACCACCCATGTGTTTTCGGCTTGCTCGAGAGAGATGTCACGAAACTAAGACCACTAAACTGATGGCCTAAGGAGTGGGTCGACATGAGGTTCAGCCCGAGAGGGTGAGCCCTAGTCCCATATCCTAACACTCAGCTCCAGAGAGTGAGTGGGGTAAGGCGTAGGCTGGCCTTCATGCGGCAAATGGGTGTCCGAGAGGAACCTATTTGAAACGGAGTAAGTTACCCGAGAGGAAACTTATTTCCATCAAAAGCTTAGCCTAGTACTATTATCTTGAAAATTTCCTATCGAAAGCATGTACCCAACGATTTATCTCAACTTGTAATGTAGTGACACCCCAAGAACTTTTCCCCATACTTGATTTTCTTGTTATTTTTGTTGTTTTTACTACTTGTGACAAAACCCCCAATTGATATTTGACACTTTTGTGTCACCCCCTTTAATTTACTATGTTTTTACTCGTTAATGTCTTTAGCTACGACTAGTTAGAGCTAAATTTTATTTTTCTATCAATTCTCAAAACCACTCCCTTGGGACACGACCCCAACCTTTAGTTGGGTTACTATATTATCGACGATCGTAGACACTCGTACCGTAGATTAATGTCGTTGGTCACGATAGGCATCACTACCCCAAAAAATTAAACACGTAATCTCAATTACAGGGCTCAAGCCCACACCTTATATGCAATCGACATTCAAAATCATCAATGACGAAACACTAACCTTAGTACAAAAAAAGCAAGAAATTGAGGAATCAGGGTTGGCTTTCCTTGAGATCCAATCAAATGAACTCCTAGCACTTTAAACACACTCACAAAAGGCACAAAATCACTAAAAATATACAATGTAAGACAGGGGAATGGAAAAGGCTCCATAAATTTAAAGAATTTTGATTTTTGAAATTAAAAGAACCTCGGGTCCTGTTATAGTAGATCTGATTGGTGCACTTACTAATGTCACTGAATGTGTTCGGTGTATCGTTGTCTGGAGCTTAAGCTTGCCTAACATGCCTGAACAATGACCAAAAATGAAGGTTAATTCGGCAGACCCGATGGAGTCCGCATTATGCATTTCGGCGAATCGCCCTTTGGAGTTCTGGTCGCCGATCTTGACAGTGCACTTTGCCACCTTTTCATGCTCAAAGGGTGGACAAGAATCAGTCCACCTAGTGCTTTTGGGGAATTATTCTTTTGGTTATTGCCTCCCTTAATCTGCCCTTATCTATCTTCCAACCTCTTCTCCACCTCCACTCACAATGCACGTTCTTCGAAAGCACGTAAAAACAAAAGCAAAGACTTGGGTTGCCTTCTAAGAAGCACCTTGTTTAATTCGTGGCATGACATAGTCCATAAACTTCAACAATAGTTCTTGGGTTTTGGGATTGTATCACTTGGCAAAGTTCCCTTTTGCCTTGGATTTATATGAGTGGCAATTTGACCCAGTTGGGTCTTTAGCTGCTTGATCAAAACTGAATGTGAAGTCACCATTTGTGTTAAAGTGGAGAAGTCATTTTTCAAATCATTCAACACCTTATCGGATCCTTCAACTTTGTTATAGATCCTCACAAACATGTCTTCCATCCTGCTTCCTTCTAGACCAGCTGGATCTTTTGAGGAGGATGATAATGGGGAGGCACATATCTATCTTTGTCCACCTCCCTGTCTCTCCAATTTACACCCATCCAATCTTTCTAACCACTATCTCTATACCCTTTCCAATTTTGGTTCCCACCTTGACGTTGATAATTATTGTGAGAACCCCCTACTTGATTTTTCAAGTATTGAACCTCTTTATTGTATAATACCTCAAATTTGATATCATCTGGGCACTGCCTAGTGTTTGTTTCAACCACATCAACTAAATTAGTTCCACCTCCCATGACATATTTGGATAGAAGATCAATTTGGGTCATCATCTTAGCCATATTCTCATCCCTTTCATGGTCCCTTTTGGTTTGTTATTTACTCAAGTCCACTTGTAGAAGGGGTTCTTAGTCTTCCCTAGTGTGCCATGCTCGGTTGACCTTAGTCATTTCATCTAACAACAATGCAACTATATCATAAGGTTGCCTCATCAATCCTTCATGGACCAATTGATCAGTGATGAGTTTCAGATTTGGACTCATTTAGGGCTTTATTTGTATAGATTTAGTGTCCTCAAATGCTTATTTTGTGCCAATAACTGATGTAAAATTCTTGATTTCTAGGTATTTGGATTGAGGAACAAAGCAAGGACACTAATTTGCAAAAAAGGAATGAAGTGAACCGAAAGAAGGAAGAAAAGAGAGCCTGGTGATCGCCAAGCCCATTTGGCGAGTCGCCGAGTGGCCATTTGACCGCCTAAAGTTCCACTGTGCCAAGACTTGAAGGAGAAAATCAAGTTAGTGAGAGAAAGGAGCAGTCGGTGGATCACTGAGTGATTCCACAGTGCAGAGTTAGATCACCGAAAGTTACAGACCTGGAGGATGCTTAAGGCCAAAAAGGCGATGGAATTGACCAAAGGGCGGATTGCCGAGTTGATCGACGAGCCCGACTTACTGTGCCGAATGGCCCTTCGCAACATATTTTTGGCGACTATAAATACATTTTAGTTTAGTATCTTGATATATCTTTGGAAGCTTTTTTTTTATATTAATTTTGGGTTTGAACTCTGAGTATTGAGACAAGTTTTCCTTAGCTTTGAAGAATTGAAGTTTTTGACTTTTGAGAAGTTGGAAGTGGGTCTTTGAGATTCTTCAATTTGGACCATTGTAAGGACAAAATTAATCTTCCTTGTTTACGGAAATGCAATTTGGTAACGATTTTTATCTTTTTATGATGTCTAGCTAAAACCCAAATTCTTGGGGTGTGATTATGTGATTATGGGCTGATTTAACTTATGGGTATGGCTAATTGTTAGTTTAAATACTCTTTAGAAGTGATTTCAATCATTAATTGTGGTTTAATTTAAATAATTCTAGCTGCAAATGCAGTTCTACCTTCGTGTTTTTGTCTTGCTCGAGAGAGAGGTTTTAAAACCAAGATTATTAATTGATGGTCTGTGGGTATTGTATTGTCATGGGTTCAGCTCGAGAGAGTGAATCCTAAACCCCTTTCCACACATTCATGTCGAGAGCGTGAATGGGCTAAGGCGTAGGTTGCACTTATTTTTCATGCCTGTCGATGTTCGAGAGAAATCAACTTGATTCGGGGTAAATTGTTCAAGAGAAAGTTTATCTCCTCTATAGTCTAGTTTATTCACTAATATACAACTATTTCCTAACAATTGCAATTACCCATTTGTCTATACGAATCTATAATCGAATCACATCCCAAGAACCCATCTCATTATTGTTATTTCGTATTATTTGCTGCTATTGTATGATGTATGCGTAATCAAGACACAACTTCCAATGCAAATGTCTATGATCGTACAATAGTAAAGTAACCCAAACAAGGGTTGGGGTTGAGTCCCGAGGGAGTGGGTTAGAGAATTAATATAGAAATAAAATTAAGTTCTAATTAGTCATAGCTAAAAATATTATCAAATATAAACATGTTAAATCTAAGGGGTGACGCAAGCGTCAATTATCAATGGGGGTTTGTGACAAGTAAGCAAAAAAAACAAAAATGCAAAGAATACTAATCAAGGAGAGGGAATTCTTGAAATGTGATAGGAATACGAATTAGACTAGACATTTTGGTACATGCTCTTGATAGTAAATCTGTTGAGTATTTGTGACTAGGCTAGACTATAGTGGGGGTAAATTCTCTCTCGAGCAACTTATCCCGAATCAAATGGGTTCCTCTCAGACATCCACTTGCCGCATGAAGAACAACCTCCGCCTTAGCCCACTCACTCTCTCGAGCTGAGTGTGTGAGAGAAGGACTAGGGTTCACTCTCTCGAGTTGAACCTCATGTCGACCCACTCCCACTGGCTATCAATTTAGTAGTCTTAGTTTTACGACCTCTCTCTCGAGCAAGCCGAAAACACAAAGGTGAAATCATATTTGCAACTACAATTTCATCAAGTTCCACTACAACTACTAAACAAAATCACATTTACACAACAAATAAAATATCAACAAGCAAGACCTAATAGACAATCTAACCCATATTCACAAAATCACACCCCAAGAATTGGGGTTTTAGCTAGACATGTAAAAGAGATAGAAATTTATACCAGAATGAGTTTGCATTCAAATGGGTATGAAGATTTAAGTCTCAAAACAAACAAAGAGTGAAGAATCCACAGGACCCAAGTCCAAAATCTTGGAGTTGAAACCCTTTGAATCTTCAAGTTCTTCAGAACCCTCTCCAAACTTAGAACTCAAAATTCTATGTTAAAAGTTCTATATTAAAAATCTGATACTAAGCTACAACTCTCAATGAGTATTTATAGTTTTCAAAAATCGGTGCTGCAATTGATCATTCAGCGTTGTTAATCGAGATCGCCGATCAACTCGGTGATTGATGAGTCCATAAATTGGACTCATTTAGGACTATATTTTAATAGAAATTGTGTCCTCAAATGCATATTTTGTCTCGATATTTGATGAAATCCTTGAAGTTTCAGGTACTGAAGTTTGAGGGAAAGCATGGACACGATCGAGCAAAAAGGAGCAAAAGAAGCTAAAAGAATGAAGAAATAAAGATCTGTGAATCGTCAAACCCATTCGGCGAATCGCCAACAGATCACATATTCTCCTTCTGTTCCAGTGTGCTGAGTCCTGAAGGATAGGATCAAGTCGGTGGAAAAAGGGAGCTGTCGGCGCATCACCGATAAGTTCCACAAAGTAGTACTATGTCGCCCAATGACCCAGAGCACGACGATGTTGAGGGCTGGTGCAAGACGGCGATGAACTACACCGAAGGGTGAATTGCCGAGTTGATCGGCAATTCTGACCAACGACACCGAATGATCCGCCGCAGCACAAATCTGTGAAAACTATAAATATTAGTTAGAGTTGTAGTTTTAAGTGTCGTACAATTATTATAATTTTCATATAGAATAGTACTTTTTAGTATGTTTTGCTATGAGTTTGAGAGGGTTTTGAAGACTTGAAAAAAAATATGGTTTCATCTCCAAGGATTTGGACTTGGGTCTCTTGGATTTTTCATTCTTGGCTTGTAATAAGACTTAAATCTTCATACCCATTTGAATGCAAGATCATTTAGGTATAAATTTCTATCTCTTGATGTGTGGCTAAAAACCCCTATTCTTGGGGGTGTGATTTAGCGAATATGGGTTAAGATTGTTGTTGGGTTTTGGTTGCTGATAGATTAGATGTAGTTTAATGGTGATTTAGTTTAGTAGTTGTGGATAAATTTAAAAAAATTGTAGTTGCAAATACAAGTTTATTTATGTGTTTTCGGCTTGCTCGAGAGAGAAGTCATGAAACCAAGACTACTAGATTGTTGGCCTAAGGAGTGGGTCGACATGAGGTTCATCTCGAGAGAGTGAACCCTAGTCCCATATCCTAACACTTAGCTAGAGAGAGTGAGTGGGGTAAGGCATAGGTTGGTCTTCATGCGGCAAGTGGGTGTCCGAGAGGAACCCATTTGTGACTAGGCTAGACTATAGTGGGGGTAAATTTTCTCTGGAGCAACTTACCCCGAATCAACTCAGTTTCTCTCAAACACCGAGTTGTCGCATTAAACACAGCCTCCGCCTTAGCTCATTCACTCTTGCGAGCTGAATGTGTGGGAAAAGGACTAGGATTCACTCTCTCGAGCTAAACTCATGTCGACCCAATACCACCAGCTATCAATTTAGTAGTCTTAGTTTTACGACCTCTCTCTCGAGCAAGCCAAAAACACTAAGATGAAATCGTATTTGCAACTACAATCCCATTAAGCTCATACACAACTACTAAAGGAAATCACATTTAAACAAGAAATAAACCAACAACAAGAAAGACCTAACAGATAATATAACCAATATTCACAAAATCACACCCCAAGAATTTGAGTTTAAGCTAGACATGTAAAAGAGACAAAAATTTATACCAATATCAGTTTCCATCAACTGGGTATGAAGAATTAAGTCTTAAAACATGTCAAAACTGAAGAATCTTCGAGACCCACGTCCAATTTCTTGAGGTTGGATCCCTTTGAATCTTCAAGGTCTTCGAACAAAGTATCCAAAACCCTCTAAAACTTGAAATTGAAAATATTCTAAGTCTGAATAATAATTGTCTATGACTTGATACTAAGTTAACAATTTAAACAAGTATTTATAGTGTTTAAAAATTTATGCTGCAGTGGATCACTCAGCACAGTTAGTAAGGATCGCCGATGCACTCGGCGATCTGCCTTTTGGTCTATTTCATCGCCTTCTTGCTTTAGCCTTCAGCATCTTCGCGCTTTGAGTCGTTAGGTGATGTAGTACTGCTTCGCGGAACTACTCGGTGACACGCCGACTGCTCCATTTCATCGCTAACTTGATCTTTCCCTTCAGGGCTCAGCACACTGGAACAAAAGGCGATCTCCGGGCCGATCGACGACTCACCAACTGGGCTCGGTGCTCTTCAAGACTTCATTTTTTCGTTCTTTTCAGTCATCTTGTTCCTTCTTACCAAGTAGTGTCCATCCTTTGCCTCAAACTCCATATACTTGAAACTTAAGGGTTTTTATTAGATATTGAGACAAAATATGCATTTGAGGACACTGATTTTATCAAAATATAGCCCTAAATGAGTCCAATTTGTGGACTCATCAACACCCCCAACTTAAACTTTTGCTTGTCCTCAAGTAAAACTCAAGTTCAGCAGTTCAAAAAGGATGTCTCAAACAGTGCTACACAAGACTCGATCATGAATGTACACAACAAGACTCAATTTACTTAAGCAACGATCAATTGTGTACCCAAAGATTCATGTTGTGACACACCATTACCAAAGATTGTCATGCTCTCAATACTTGCTTCAAATGCAGGTTCACGCTTAACAAAAGTATTCGAATGCCCTCACACAAAATTTGATTTCATATTCACACACAAAGGTTTAATCATTTAAAGTTCTGGAATCAAATGGAATGCTCACTCTCTCAAAAAGAAGAACACAATGCATGCTTTCACCCATATGTTTGCCCGTATTTTCCAATCAACAATTGTTTCAGCTCACTCAAGATCAAAAAGGGCTTTTCAAGGCTTGTAATGGGGTTGAGTGAAAAGGTATGGTCATTTAGGCTTAGTGAATTTCATCCTCGTGAAATGTGGTGCTTTCAACACTCTCTTTCCTCTTCTTTCATCAATTTTGTTAGTACTCATAAGTCATCCCATTATTCACTTCCATGGATTGTTCGGAACCCCATTTCTTTTGACATTTCTCATAACTTTGTTTCACAACTTTTTCTTTTTCTTTTCTCTTGTCTTTTCTTCTTTTTTTTTTTTATGGAGGGGTTCCATTTTTTCTCAACACCATGGGTTAAAAGGGACTTTTCTTGGACTTTTTGACTTGCCTTTTCTTTTCACCATACCCCTAACTTAGGCTTTTGGCCTAAGTTGGCTATTCAATCAACCACAAATCACGAGGATTATGGGTAGTGGATTTAATAAAGGTCACGTTTTCATCAAGTTTTTTCCAAAGAAAGGTAAGGCTGAAGGGGTGTTTAAAAGAGGGTCACACACTCACAAGGTAGGCCACGAAAGAGGTATATGACAAATTGGCTCACACTCTTCGAAGTTGCCTAAGATCATATCAAGAGATAACATCATGTAGTTGACCGGACCAACGGGGCAAATTCTAGGTGTTGTCATGCATGGTTCACAATAAGCTCATCACACAAGGCATCGACACTAAAGTCAAACAAGACTCCACACTTTCGCTAGTGTTCAACATTCATCACAGGAGAATCAATTTGATACTTGGCTAGTCACAACGAGATGCAAAGAGTTCACATATTGTCTATGCAACTTCATTTGGTCTCATTTTAGCCACACATTTATGTTATTTCGATTATGAGAACTATTTGAGTCATCGATGTTGATCAAAACCGAGACTCAAATTTGCTAAATAACAGCCACATTAAATGCATACACGAGGTGGCAATTTTTTTCCGGAAGGATCATTTTCAATTTAAAATCAAGGGGCCACAGGCTCAAACATCCACAAAAAGCAGTGTAAAACACAACATTATGATTCACAGCCCAACAAGAATATAGCACACAAAGGTGGGCCACACCCCATCACAATTAAAACATTTTTCCTCAATTGCAAATAACATAATATCCAGAATTTAAAATAAAGAAAGACAAAGAGGGGGTAAAGAGGGAATCTTGTCTAAGCAGTCGCTCCATCTGTCTGCGTATCAGTGCCTAGGGTATCAGTTTGGCCTCGGGCCTCAGTACTTTGGGTCACACCATAAGATCTGGCAGTGCCGAACTTACTAAGATTGTCCAAGTCTGCAGCCGCCAAAAAGGAATGGGAAGCTGTGTAGACTCCCCGGGCCCATGAAGGGATAGAGGGGTCTCGTGGATTAGTCTCCCTATTAGCATTGGGCTTCTTGCATTTTCCTTTGTTTTCATGTGGATGTTCTTGCTTTTCCTTCTTAGGATGATTCGACCTTCCACTCTCTAGTTGGGAATTGCGTGCTCGAATCAGTCGGGGTGGCACGATTCTCCCTAAAACTTTTGGTCTAGCCATGTCTGGAAAGCTTTGAGTTAAAGTTAAAAAAATATTCGACAATCCAAACAAACACAATCAGTTGCAGACTTACCAATCCTTTCGGTGAGTCACCGAGCACTTTCGGCGAGTAAAGGGTTGTCCGTCGAAGGTTACAGTGCAACAAAGGTTCGGGGGAGCAGACAAAGGGTGATCAAGAATACTGTCGGCGACCTAAGGATTTTCGCCGAAAGTTACAGAATCAAACAACACATATAGCATGAAATTTAAGGCGATAAGGGGTGATTTGGCGAACCGCCGATTGGTTCGGCGAGCTCGACCCAGCTCGCCAAACAACCTAACATGCCTATTTTCAATCCACTTTCTCGAATTCAAGCCCACAACCCCCGAAAACACAATTAAAGCGCACACAACACAAATTCGACTAAGACCTATGACATACAAGCACTACCCATCGCATATAAATTCATCTTAACACACTAGATATTAGAATTTCCATATTTAAGGCAATACATGCAGAGTTATCGAATGGAATAATGCAATTAAGCACTCTAATCCTATCAGATCGGCCCAACACAAATCAACAAGATCAAAATATCGCAAATGAGTATAATTATGGCAAAAGAAGCTTAGGGTTTCGAAAATCAACCTTTTATGCTGATTAAATTGATATCGAGATGCTAAGCGGCAATGTCATCCAAGTTCTGAGCACAAATTGATAACTAACACCTTGAGATAGTGCAAAATATACAGAATAATGTGCATGTGTGAGTTTGGAAATATAAAAAGTGAGGGAAAGTGAATGAATTAGAATTTTAAACTTGTGGCCCGAAAAACCGTCCGGTTCTCGCCCAGTCGGCGACATAGTCATGATCGCCGAACCACTCGGCATTTCAGCAAGTAGTCATTTACTTCGCCGAGCTTTATAGGACCTCAAGTTAATGTGGTGTCCAAACGACGATCTACGTTGGGGTCGCCGATATGGTCAGCGACTCGCCAATAATTTCTTGGGCTCGCCGAGTTTTACAGACTCTGATTTGAATATGTCTTGAGTCAAACGGTGGATTAGGTCGGGCTCGCCGACCTCCTCGGTGATTCATCGACTGGACTTGTTGCTCGCAACCCTGCACTTTTCGAACACCTTCCACACTTCAACATGTACAAACAACATACCATTATTTTAGCAGAACATAAATAAAAGAAAAAAAGGATTTTGGGTTGCCTCCCAAACAGCGCCTTAGTTAACGTCATGGCACGACACAAGTACACCTTTAAACCTCATTCTTGGGGTTGACCATAGTGTCACTACGCAAACCCCATTTTAATCTCGGATTTAGGTGAGACGACATCTGACCCATTTGGGTCTCCAACTGCTTGATTGATACTGAATGGGAGGTGACGATCTGTTTCAGGGTTGACACATGTTCTTTCATCTCTTTTAAGATCTTGTCTGACCCCTCTACTTTGTTGAGGATACGAGAGAGCATATCCTCAGACCTACCACCCTCTGAATCCTTTGGTTTTTGGCGCTCGTGGGGAGGAACATACCTATCATTCTCTCCGTCCTTCCAATTAGGATTACAGTTTCTCCATTCACGCTATTTCTAACCTTCATCTCTCTCCCAACCTTGGTTACCACCCTGCCTTGGGTAGTTTGAACGATAACCACCGCCTTCGTTGGCTAGGAAGTTCACCTCTTCATTGTACAAAGCATCAAACTTTGATTCTTCCAGATTTGCACACCCGATCCCCACAACATTGACACCCCGAGCACCAGCTCCCATGACATTTTTAGGCAAAATGTCAAGTTGTGTCATGATCTTGGCCATGTTTGGTCCCTTTCTTGATCTTTCCCCATCTGCTCCTTGGTCAATTTGAATGTGAGAGGGGAGACAGCAAGGCAAGGACACTACCGGACAAAAAGGAGCAAGCAAGCTGAAGAAATGAAGCAAAGCGATCTTGGTGATCGCCAAGACCACTTGGTGAACTGCGGAGTGGATCTTTAGTTCGCCCAAAGTTCCAACATGCCAGTCCTGGGAAGAATCAACTTGGCGATAGGAATGGGAAGTCGGTGAATCGCCAAATTACTCCGTGAGGGAAAATTTTGTACTCCCAAAGTTATAGGACGTGGAGGACTGATGGCCATTGCAAATTGGCGATGGAAGGGAGCAAAAGGCGGATCGCCGACCTGTTCGGCGAAACACGACTTATTTCGACCTATGGCCTTTCAGGCCAAAAATTGGGCAACTATAAATTGGAATTAAAATTAAATTTGTAGAGTTCCCCTCAGAGTTTTGATCCCCAAGTTTGAGAGTTAGAGTTTTCTCTTAGTTTTTGAGTTCCATTGTAAACTTTGAAGTTTTTGAGGCTCAAACTTGAAGATTTGCAAGTGGGTTTTGGAATTTATCCAATTTGGACCATTGTAAAGAATTGAAAACCTTTACCCATATCATGGTTAATGTAATTGGTACTCGTTTCTCTATTTTTATGATGTGTAGCTAAAACCCCAATTCTTGGAGTGTGATCATTTGTTTATTTGTCTAATTATCTTGTGGGTATTGTTGTTTAATGATGAAATTGTTGTTTTAATATGGGTTTAATCATTAACTATGTTTTAATCTATATATTGTAGTTGCAAATGCAATTCTAGTTTAGAGTTATTGGCTTGCTTGAGAGAGAGGTTTTGGAACCCAAGCTTTTGATTAATAATTGTAGGTATTGGGTTGCTATGGGTTAAGCTAGAGAGAGTGAATCCTAAACTCAATTCTACCTATCCAGCTCGAGAGATTGGATACATTAAGGTTGTGGGTTGTTTATCTTGTTAAGCTTGTGGAGGTTTGAGAGATCTCGTCTGAACCGTAGTAGTTGTTTGAGAGAAAGCTATTGCACTTATAGCCTAGCCTACCCTCAATGATTCAGCAAGTTATTATTAAATTTTAATTACCCATAATTTTTTAATTAGCTTATAATCGATCACATCCCAAGAATTCCTCTTAATAATGTTGTTTTCCCTAATTTCGTACTTGTTTTAGCTGTTAATCGCAAATCCAAACCGTCATCTGACATTTGTTATCTTCCCTTTCAATTTAATTCAATGTTTTCAATAATTTTTATTTCTCTTGTTGACATCCTTTTAGAGGGTGCAACTTCATGGTGACTCGCCAAAAAAAAGTAATTCAATTTTAAAAGAATGAAAGAATTTTAAAAGGGGTAAAGGGTAAAAGTGAGTCGCCACCTAATTTTAGGAAAAAACTAGGAAAACCAATTGATTAATTAACTTAAAAAATATCTATGAAACCAATAGATTATAGGTAAGGGGTTAAACTTATTCTGAAGGGAAGATGTTAGACATCCTTCGAAATCCACAACTATGGGTCCCAACTGAATTCATTTTTTCAAATTGAGGAGGAGATAATAATAATTTATACAAGTATAATAAACATGTAATATACATAATAAAATAAAACAATAATGTTAGAAATGGCCTACGGTTTTCCTAACATCGATATATACAAAATAATGAATAAAGAGTATAATTTGAACTTCATTCGAATAGCTTCAATGGGAAGCAACTTTGTGTACTTGTAAAGACACTTAGTAAAAGTGTTAGTAATAAATAAAAATGAATAAAAGTAATTGAATCAAAGAATAACTTCAAACTAAAATCCATCTTATTAACATGGGAGGCCTTGGAAATCGACAGTAATTTCTTCTTTGGTCATCTTAATGTATAATATCAAGAAACAATATAAGAGATGTGAAATTGTCCAAACATAGCACAAAAAAAGGAGAACCTGAAATAGTAACATTAGAACTATAATAAACAACAAACCAAATAGCCTTCTAATACTATAACATTATTAAACCCGATAAAATAATTCAAACTCAAATAACTTACAACTAAAATAACAACATCTAGAATGAGGAAAAGAAAAAGAAACAGTACCTAAATAAACAAGAAAACAATATAGTTATAATGGGTTAAAGAGAGAACAATAATGGTAAACGAATTGATGTTATCACTGTATGGTCTAAAATGGAGCTAATAACAGTGACAAAATTACCCCAACACAAAATCAATAATCAAAAGGATAGTAAATACAAAACAATCAAAAATTCACCAACATGAAAAACAAATATGCAAATAAAACAAAATAAAGAATTAGATTACAAAAAACCAACAATAATAGTAAGAAATCAACTAAACATGGCTAAATTAGTACCAAATAATACTCTAACTAAAAGAAAATTAACAATAAAGAATATATCAACATAGAAAATATGAGCAGAAATATAAAATAAGGGTGGCCACAGTTTGATCCCTCCGGCCAGATCTGGTAAGAAAAACGAAGTGAAAGGGGCTTATTTATTTACTAGAGTTGGAGCCACGCCGGTGGTTGTTGATTGTTATTGTTGTCTTTTCTGATTTCGCTGGATTTGTCTGTTCGCATTTAACCAGAGCTCGCCTGGGAAGAAGGAGGAGAAAACGCGACAACTTCGTGGAGTCGAAGTGGGTCTTAGAGATTTTGGGTCATCGAGAGACCTCTTGTTTACCGAAGCTCATCAACGTTGAGCTAAAATACCTATAAAACAACAAAAAATGTAAGAGGGGACAGGGAAGGGGCTGGTTAATGGTGATCACCGTTTATCGAGTTGTTGATGCTTTTTTTTGTCTGCGTTTGTGATGGTTTTGGATGGTCGGCAGCCGATGTTGCTTTAATGGTGGTTTGTGGTGGCAAGTTTCGAGCTTACTAGTGGAAAAGTCCACCGGAGTTCGGTGGCTAGAGGAGGTCGTTTGGGGTGTTTGGAGCGGCTATTCTGATGAAAAAAAGATAAAAAACAATGTGGGGTTTTGGCCAAATTTCGGTGGGTTTCTGGTGGTTAATGGCTTGGCATTGATCTGGTGAGGGAGAAGAGATGAGGCAACGGTCTGGTGGTGATTGGCTTCATCGAAAAAAGGAGAAAAATGAATGGAGTTTTGGGTGGTGGACTTGCCAGATTCCAGCAGAACTCTGACGACTTGCCGGAAAATAATGAACAATTAAAGAATATAAAAATCTGTAAATTACACCCCTAAAAATCTTATCCACCACCAATTAACTTAATGAGCAAACTATTCTTTAAATAGAGAATTGAAAACCACCAATAGTACAATACCACTATCTTAAAATCGTGGGCCAAAACCAACAGTTAATGAAATATTTGTGTATGAAATTTTTATCCATATCATAATGAATTTCTGGACTGTGCAAAATATCAAAATGAATATTAACAAACGTAACATATAAAATGAATATTAAAAATGTAACGAACGTAACCAATGACCTGCAAAAAATGTCATTTAACAGAAATAATTATTTTATAAAAATGAACAAATATTTGAACGTATTCAACCGGCTCTAACAAAATAATATAAACAAAATTAATCGATAAAAATCCTATTACTTTGAGAATAAGGATAATTATAAACAAATTGCATTAAAATGACAAAACATGTATTTTGAACTATTAAAAAAATAAAATACTTAAAAAGTATTACCTTTAGAAATATCAGACCAAAATATGGGGTCAACAACTTGCCACTTTGTTTGATTGGGATCAATTAAAGAGACCATGGTCAAACAAAGTTGATGAACTCAAATTTGGTTTGATAAACTTTGAACAAAACAAAATGAGACGTTAGTAGAGCTTTAGCAAGACTCGATGTCTGTCAACTGGGCCGAAAATAATAAACAAAAGGCAGAGATTGATTGTAAACTGAAAACATTTACATACCTTCGATGTTACTTGCAAATTTACACACTGAAGGTAGTTTACCTCTTTGAAAGGAGGATGATCTGAATAACATGTCACTTTGAACGAGTTGACAACCCAACGTGTCTCTTTGAAAGGCGGACGACCCAATTTGAAAATAACATGTCACTTTGAACGAGGTGACAACCCAACATGTACCTTTGAAAAGCGGTCGATTTTACGTATCAGGACACTTCATCCAATACTAAGTGTCAACGATCGTTCAATAGTAATATAACCCAAGTAAGTGAGTTGGGGTCGAGTCCCAAGGGAGTGGTTCGTATTTGAGAATCAATAGGCAAGTAAGAATATGCTCAAGTCAATCATAGCCAAAAACATTTACGAATAAAAACATGGTTCAAGTTAAGGGTGACACAAATGTCAATTATCAAGGGGATTTGGGTTCAATTATCAACTAAAACAGTAAATAATACGAAAATGCAAATATGGAGATGTGATTGTTGGCATGTGATAGGATTACGGGATAAGATAGACAATCGGGTAATTGCAATTAATAGTAAACAATTGTAAATGGGTGATTAAGCTAGACTTTAGTGGGGATAAACTTTCTCTCGAACAATTTACCCCAAATCAGATTGGTTTCTCTCGAACACCAATGAGTAACAATTAAGCACAACCTTCGCTTTAGTCCATTCACTCTCTCGAACTGAATGTGTGGAAAAAGGTTTAGGGTTCACTCTCTCAAGCTGAACCCATAACAACCTAATACCCACAGACCATCAATTCAGAAATCTTGGTTTTAAAACCTTTCTCTCGAGCAAGCCAAAATCATGAAGTTAAGATTGTATTTGCAACTACAACCGATTAAATTCAACCACAATTACTGAACGAAAACACCTTTAAACAACAATTAAACTATCAATTAACAATACCCAACAGTTATATCAATCCATAATCACATAATCACACCCCAAGAATTGGGGTTGTAGCTAGACATTATAAAAAGGTAAAAATCATTACCAAGTTGTGTTTCAATCAACTAGGTACGATTGATATATTCTTTACAAAGGTCTAAGATGAAGATTCTTCAACACCCACTTCTAATTTCTTAGAAATGGAAATCTTCAAATCTTCAAAGCTAAGGAAAAATGTCTCCAAAAACTCAGTTTTAAGCTCTCAACTTGGAAACTGAATAATAATGAAAACTACTGAATGTTAGAAACTAAACTAAGAATTTAAAAAACGTATTTATAGTTGCCCAAAAATGTGCTGCGAAGGACCATTCGAGCAATAAGTCGGGATCGCCGATCCACTCGGCGATCCGCCCTTTGGTCAATTTCATTGCCTTTTTCTTTGGCCTTCAGCATCTTTAAGTTTTGTACTTTGGGCAATATGGCACTGCATTGCGGAACCGATCGGTGACTTGCCGACTGCTCCTTTCTATCGCCGACTTGATTTTCTCCTTCAGGGCTCGACACACTGGAACATTAGCCGAGACAATGGCCTTTCGGCGACTTGCCTAATGGATTAGGCAATCCTGAGGCTTTCTTTTCTTCGTTCTTTTAGCTGCCTTGTTCCTTTTTGCTCAATAGTGTCCATGCTTTGTTCCTCAATCCAAATACCTGAAATTCAAGGATTTACGTCAGTTATCGGTACAAAATAAGCATTTGAGGACACTAAATCTATTAAAATAAAGCCCTAAAGGAGTCCAAATCGTGGGATCATCAACACCCCCAACTTAAACTTTTGCTTTTCCTCAAGTAAAACCCAAGTTCAGCAGTTCATAAATGACGTGTCAAACAGTGCTACAAAAGACTCAATCATGAATGCACACAAGAAGACTCAACTTACTCATGCAAAGATCAATTGTACACTCAAAGAATCAAGTTGTGACTCACCAATATCAAAGAATCTCAAGCTCACAATACTTGCTTCAAATGCAAGTTCAAGCTCAACAAAGGTACTCAAATGCCCTCACACAAAGAATGATTCCATATTCACACACAATATTGCAATTTAAAGCTCCGGAATCAAATGCAACACTCACACTCTCAAAGAGGAACATGATGCATGATTTCACCCAGAGGTTTGCCCGCATTTTCCAATCAACCCTTGTTTCAGATTACTCAAGATGAAAAAGGTCTTTTCAAGGCTTGTAATGGGGGTGAGTGCAAATGTATGGTCATTTAGGCTCAATGGCTACAATCCTTATGAAATGTGGTGCGAACAACACTTCCTTTCTTTTTCTTCATCAGTTTCATTCATGCTCACAAGTCATCCCATTATTCACTTTCCATGGACTGTTGGAAACCCCATGTTCTTTGTATTTTCACCACTTTATTCCACAATTTTTTCATTTTTTATTTTTCATTCTTTTCATCTTCTTTTTTTGTATGGAGGGGTTCCATTTTTCCCAAAACCATGGGTGAAAGGGGACTTTCTGGAACTTCTTGATTTACCTTTTCTTTTCACCACACCCCTAACTTAGGCTTTTGTTGTAAGTTGGCTATTCAAACAAACCACAAATCATGAGGATTATGGGTAATGGATCAAGAAAGGTAACAATGTTATCATGTTTCTTCAAAGAAAAGGTTAAGGCTCAAAGGGTGCTAAAATGGGGTGCACAAACTCACAAGGTAAGCCACAAAAGAGGTATAATATCAAATTGTTTCACACTCTTCAAAGTTGCCTAAGATCATTTCAAGATATTGCCTCACTTAGTCAGCCAGAACAACAAGGCAAATTCTAGGTGTCATCACACATGGTTCATGGTAAGCTCATCACACAAGACATTGACACCAAAGTCAAACAAGACTCCACACTTTCGCTAGTGTGCAATGCTTATCACAAGAGACTCAATTCAATACTTGGCTAGTCACAATGCGATGCAAAGAGTTCACATATTGTCTATGCAATTTCATTTGGCCTCATTGTAGCCGCACATTTATTTTTGTTCGATTATGAGCACCATTCAATTCATCGGTATTGATCAAAACTGATACTAAAATTTGCAAAAGACCACATTCAACACAAACAAGAGGTGGCTCGGAAGGGTCCAAATATCATTTATCATTTAAAATAAGGAGCCACAAGATCAATCGTCTACAAAATAGTGCAAAACATAATTTTAGCTCAAAACTCAATATATAAATAAAACCAATATTCACAAGAGGTCACACAAAAGGTGGGCCTCACTCCACCCTAAATAAAGTCATTTGTCTTCAAATACAAACAAAAACCAAAATATCCAAAAGTCAGAATAAAGTAAGACAGAGAGGGAGGTAAAGAAAGGATTCTGTCGACTCAGTTACTCCATCTGTCTAGGTATTAGTGCCCGATGCATCAGTCTACACTTGGGCATCACTGTCCGGAGTCACCTCAGATGGAACAACAGAACTAGACTCACTAGGGGCTGCCATGGACGTCTCGATCAACGATGTTTGGATCATTGATTGCATAATCCTCAACTCAAGATCCGACAAATTTATGTATATGCTCACCTCTCGTATCTCTATCTGATCCTCGTCGGTCTCAGCATCCGACTAATCAACTGCTGCATCGTCCCTATGCACATCTTTGTGGTGGCTGGAGGAATCTCTGAAATCTCAGGAGCATCCATATCTTCTGCAGCCTCCAGTAATGATGTGAAGTCAGTAGACTTAAGATAGTCTACGTCCTTCCTCAGATTAGCAACTTCGGTTTTCAAAGTCGTAACCTCGGAGGTCTCCCCCTGCCTACTCTCACAAGCCTCCACTCTCGTGGTGAGAGTGTCAATGTAAGTCTGGGGGGGGGTCAGTGCAGCTAAGATACCAAACTCAATCATCAAGGGGACATATCTCTCTAATCGGGTCGCACTCACATCAGCTGAATGGGCCAGATGCCCCATCTTCAGAAGCATCGCCTGAGTAATCTTGGTCTGCTAGAAGGAAGTAGATGTGCCAGGAGCTTGTGAAGAGGAGGAAGGGGCAGAAGTACCTGAAGTCCCGGAGGCCGAAGTAGGCAAAGACGCCTTTATAGATATCGAATCTATATCCACCTCTGGGGATGTATCCACCGAAGTTACCCTCATCCTGTCAGCCTCATCTCTAGTATAGTCGGCTTCAATGAGCCAGATTTGAGTGGAGGAAGACGGGGTCACCTTAATGTCCCTCATATCATCTCGAGGCCCTCCAGCTCACTGGCATAACTCCTTGATCAAGACTGGGAAAGGTAAGGAATTCTTCCTCTGCTTGGCCCTTATGGCCATCTCCTGCTCATTAAGAAGTCCCAGGTTGATGCTCCTCCGAGATGTGATAGCTCCAAGGCATGCTTTCTTAGGATGGCGTAGAATAGTCTCATTCTGGGATGTCATTATGGTGGTGCTGATGAAGCCAAACTAGAAATGAGCAGCAATACTCAAATCCCTCTTCTTAATAGGGTCTCCTGCCTCGATCCACCTATCAGCGGTGCCAGCCAGCCCTTCAAATCATCTAAGGACTGAGCAACAGGCAATCCAACATAAGGCTGTGTAGAATGCAGAGCTCTACCTTGTACATTCTTTATATACTCACTATTGCACCCAACTTCCTTTCCCCGTACCACGACAGACTTCACCAGTCTGAACTCGCTCTCCTTCTTCTTGCTTTTCGGGACCAAGTCACCGTAGGCTGCATAGAACTCCCAGACCCATGAAGGAATGTAAGGGCCTCGGGGCTTGGTAAACCGATCAAACATATGGTAGTGGAGGGTGTCCCACACATTTGAGTATTTTCCCTCTAGTCCCTCTATGGATAACAGCTTCTCCTTGAGAATGGTTTGCAAACCATCGCCTTTCAATCTGTTGAGAAGCCTAGGTGGAGGGATCACCAGTGGCACATGAGCCATGGGAGGTGCCTGAGCTGGCACTGAATCTGCTGGTGTGGAAGCTGGAGGGACTCTGACTGAGTCACTATTGTCCCTTTTTGCTCAATAGTGTCCATGCTTTGTTCCTCAATCCAAATACCTGAAATTCAAGGATTTACATCAATTATTGGCACAAAATAAGCATTTGAGGACACTAAATCTATTAAACTAAAGCTTTAAATGAGTCCAAATCGTGGGCTCATCAGCAGTCAACCCAATTTAAATATAACATGTCACTTTGAACGAGGTGACAACCCAACCTGTCTCTTTGAAAGGCGGACGACCTAACTTGAACATAACATGTCACTTTGAACGAGGTGACAATCTAACATGTCTCTTTGAAAGGTGGACGACCCAATTTGAATATAACATGTCACTTTGAACGAGGTGACAACCCAACGTGTCTCTTTGAAAGGCGGACGACCCAACTTGAATATGACATGTCACTTTGAATGAGGTGACAACCCAACATGTTTCTTTGAAAGGCGGACGACCCAACTTGAACATAACATGTCACTTTGAACGAGGTGATAACCCAATGTGTCTCTTTGAAAGGCTGACGACCCAACTTTTATATAACATGTCACGTTAAACGAGGTGACAACCCAACGGTCTCTTTAAAAGGTGGACGACCCAATTTAAATATAAGATGTCACTTTGAACGAGGTGACAACCCAACGTCTCTTTGAAAGACGGACGACCCAACTTGAAATTAACGTGCCATTTAAATGGAGTTGACAACCCAATCTTTAACTTAATATGAATGGTTTATCACAAAATCTGCAGTAATAATGTTACTAACAAATATAGCATAGATGCAACATAAAATATGCAAACATGGCCTCATATGAACAATGTATTAACCAATTCAACAATTCAAACTTAATAACATCATGAATAAAAAAAATGTCAATATGAAATGGAATAAAAATATAAAAAGTGTCATGTTGAACGGCATGGAAAACCAATTTTAAAAAGCATCATTTTATTTCAGATAACAAATTGATTTTTTTAAAATTTCATTATGAAAGGCATGACGACCTACATTTAAAAAGATGTCATTTTAAAGGGTATGACTATCCAAATTTAAGAAAATCTCATTTTGAAGGGTATGACGACCCAAATAAAAAAATGTCTTTCTGAAGGGTATAACGACCAGAAAATACAATTTTAACTATGAAACGGTCCACAAAGTTGGTATGGACAAATATCAACAATGAAACGGTCCACAAAGTTTGTATGGACAAGTATCCACAATGAAACGGTCCACAACGTTGGTATGAATAAATATCAACAATGTAATGAACGATCCACAAAGTTGGTTTGGACAAATATTGAAAAGTGTGTTTCAACCCATTTTTATTTTATGAACAATGAAACATATTTTAAATTTGTTAGTGCCAACAGTAGTATTGTACAAAAATTTCTCACAATTCTTTCTCTTTCAACTGAGATTGACTTCGAGGTAATTCCTATGGATTCAAGTTGTATCTCAAATGTACTCAAGTAACGACAAGATTTGTCCATATTGCTACAACCAAAGGCTTTGAACTAGACCTCATATCATTTTTCAAGTGCCTCCTCGCAAAGAAAGTTTCAATTTGCACACATTCAAAGTATTTTTATTTAGGGACACTTAACAAAATTCAGTCACACTCAGAAAAATATTCAACAAAGCAATTGTGATACCATAGGCTTGGCCTTCATGTAAATCTTAACTAATGTGAGAATTGAAATGAAATCATGCCGGGCTTGTTAAAAGCTTGTAATGTAGGCTTAATCCTTTCTTGAGCATTGCACTGAATTTGTGCTTTCAATATTTGGTACGCTTTTAGCATTTGATCCTCTTTGTTGGCCCTTCTCTTTTTTTATTTTTGACTTCTTTTGAAGCTTTGCTTGTCTGAGCTATCCCCCATTCTTTTCATCTTTTGATTTTTCTCCTGATGGTTTTAATTATTTTTTTCTTTTGTTGAAATTCTACTTGCATTAACTTGTAGGGAATTTTCAATTCTTTCTTCTTTTTTGAAGTCCTTTTTGCATTCTTAGCTTTAAGAGACTTTGTAACCTCTATTTTTGACAAATTTGAACTTTGAATCTTTTTTTGTATTTTGTACATCTTCAGTACGCTCAAGAAAGTCAAGCCAAAAGAGGGATGGTGCATATAAGCACTCAGAAAGGGTATAGATTAAGATCTGGTTATACAAAAAATAGGATTCAGGTTCAAAGTCGGACACACTAAGGATTAATGTCATTTGGTAGGCTTTGAAGGGATCAAACAGGTCAAAAAAGGCCTACAATCATTTTTCAAATCAAACATTGCTCATAATTTCGGCTCAACAAATATTTCGGCCAAATTGTAGATCAACAAAACAACACAATTGAATTTAATAAAAAACTCATTACACAATGCACCAGAAACAATGAATCTTGTTTTGTTCTAATCTTGAATGTATGCAAGAGAATATATTCTCGTGTAACAAAAATATGAATGAGAGGTACCAAAAGAATCCATGGCTTAACAAAAAGTCAATCGTCTACATTTCAACAATTCTTTTTCATATGCACACTCGAACTATGTTGGCACCAACCAAGTAAAAAATAACATAACATTTTAAAAAGATTAAAAGAATAGAGAATCTTTTGAATAAAGAATACCGAACACAGTAAGGGCTTCCTACGTATCTCAGTGATGAGAATCATGTTTGCGTAGTTTGTTTGGATGTGTCATAAAACATATGTTTTGAATAATGAATGAATTTTTTGAAAGAAAAAATAATGGGGAAGAAAAATCAATGAGCCACATCGAAAGGAGGGCAACCCAAATTTAACAAAAAATATTTTTTATTATTTAAAGAAAACTTAACAAGAATAAAGAAATCAGTGAGTCACATTCAAGAGAGGACCACTGATAAACGCTATCAAAGATGCTTCATCTAATACTATGCATCAGCGATCGTTCAATAGTAATATAACCCAACTAGTGAGTTCGGGTCGAGTCCCAAGGGAGCAGTTCGTACTTAAGAATCAATAGAAAAGCATAAGCATGCTCAAGTCAATCATAGCTAAAAATATTTACGAAGGAAAACATAATTCAAGTTAAGGGTGACACAAGTGTCAAATATCAAAAGGGGGTTTTGTATTCAATTATCAACTAAGACAACAAATAGTATGAAAATACGTATATGGAGATGGAATTCTTGGGATGTGATCGGATTATGGGCTAAGGTAAACAACCAGGTAATTGAAAAATTAATAGTAAACCACTGCTAATCAGTGAATAAGCTAGACTTTAGTTGGGGTAAACTTTCTCTCGAACAATTTACCCCGAATCAAATTGGTTTCTCTCAAACACCAATAAGTGGCAATGAAGCACAACCTTCGCTTTAGTCCATTCACTCTCTCGAGCTGAATGTGTGGAAAAGGGTCTAGAGTTCAGTCTCTCGAGCTGAACCCATGACAACCCAATACCCACAGACCATCGATTCAGTAATTTTTGTTTTAAAACCTCTCTCTCGAGTAAGCCAAAAACACAAAGTTAATATTGTATTTGCAACTACAAACCATTAAATTTAACCTCAACTACAAACACAATAACTTTTAAAGAGCGAAAAAACTGTCAATTAGCAATACCCAACAGTTATTTCAACCCATAATCACATAATCACACCCCAAGAATTGGGGTTTTAGCTAGACATAGTAAAAAGAAAGAAATCAATAATGAAATGTGTTTCCATCAACTAGGTATGATTCATATTGTCTTTACAAATATCAGAGATTAAGAATCTTCAGTATCCACTTCCAATTTCTTAGAAGTGGAATTCTTCAAATCTTCAAATCTTCAAAGCTAAGGAAAAATGTCTCCAAAAAATAGTTCAAAGTTCTAAAACTGAATAATAAACTTGATAGTCTAAAATTGCATGCTAAACTAAAAATTCAAACAAGTATTTATAGTTGTCGAAAAGTGTGCTGCGAAGGACTAGTCGGCGAAATAAGTCGGGATCGCCAATCCATTCGGCGATCCGCCCTTTGGTCATTTGTATCACCATTTTGCTTTCACCTTCAGCATCCTTGAGGTTCTGTAACTTTGGGAGATAAGTGTAACGACTCGAAAAATGATAGGTTGAACTAGAGCCTTAACGTTTGGGTTAGTGTGAGTTTAGGTTGATGTCTAGGCTGTTTTAGAACCTAATTTGGGCAAGGAAGAAGCCTAGGGTTCAAGAAAAGACATAGACTAGCAAGATAGGGTGAATGAAATCTTGTCTTTTGGTGGACCTTTTGGCGATGGGGCTGTTTGATTGCCCAAAGGGTTGGGTGAGTCGCCCTTGTGCCCTTGTGATCACCTAGTGGCTGCCCCATTCTGGCAAAGATACTGGACCAAAGGGCGAGCTAGGTGCAAGCTCGCCAACCAGCTTGGCGTGTCACCCTTCTCCCCCTCTAGATCACCTAGTGGACTTCCCAAGAAGGGACCTCACTGGAAAATTTGGTGATCCAAGAGTGTACTTGGAAAGTCACCTAGTGCCCTTGGGGAGCCAAGAGGGGAAAATGGGCGAGGTAAGTCATGAAAGAGGCAGATTTTTAAGTTAAGACTTTAAGGGTCCTTAGTTCTTTTCCTAAGTTAATTCCTTATTATTCTATGCCTTTCCTAGCAAATATAAGACCCTTTTTAGACCTAAATCCTTTGATTTAAGTCACTTCAAATAGAATAAAAAAGAAACACATCTCCTCTCAAATATTTCTCTCACTAGAAATCCTCCATTTGAGAAGAAGAAAAAGGGAGCCATTGAAGCTAGGGTTTGGTGATTCCAAGGTGGTTCTTCCTCAAATTTCTTAGGGATTCTTAGTAAAGGTATGGTGTTCTTGATCCTTGTCTAATTTTCCATTCAAGGAGCCAATTCTAAGGTGATTTCAAATCATGAAACCTATGGTTTTACTAAACTCATGGGTTCTTTCATCAAACGATTTCAAAGGGTTTCTAATGAATAATAATGATTGTATTAATTTTTAATTGATTATTTATGATGAAAGAACTCTATGAACCCATGATTTCTCTCAATTCCTAAATTGTACCTTTATGAAGTGGGTTTGATGATTATGAAGGCTTATGAATGGAACTTGTCTAAATTGCTTTAAGTTACTGAATTGTATCATTATGTATGTCTTAGTTATGGTGAATTTAAGGGTTTTTGATGACTTGTGAGCATGGCCTTTAAAAGGCAAGTTATGGCTAAATTACATGATGAAGTAGAATTGTGTTTGATCTATTGATCCACTTGAAAGGTGGAGGTGTTTAATTAGTATGTGTGACTATATTGTGAAGCATGTGTGTGATTTAAATGAATGAATGATGATCATGTTTAGAAGCTAATAGTGTTAGGATTGAATGCTATCTATCTATTAACACTTGTGAATGATGGTGATTGTGTAAAAGGGTTTCCTTACATACACACACATTTGAATAAAGAATGAATGAAGTTTCTAAGATAATGTTAATGATGTTGAGTCTATTGAAAAGCTATTCTCAATTGTACTCTAATGAATGAAAGACATGTTGTGAAAGGACTTTCTCACAATATGGGATTCCTAGGTGAAAGGTTATTCTTATATTTGAATCTATAACTTTTCCAATTAATGAGTGAATGTTGGGTTGGGATAGATGCCCATCCGGGAGTTGAGGCGGGGTATCTAGTAGCAATACCTTATCCCATAATGAAATAATGTAATGAATGAAATGTACTCCTGGGGAATAATTCTAAGCACCGAGAGGGTATGGTTTAAGATGCTCATTCGTGAGTTTAGGCGGGGTACTTAGTAGAAATCTCTTGAGATGGATTCTCATCCGTGAGTTTAGGCGGGGTGTCTAGTAGAATCTCCCTATCCCATAACTATGGGCCCACATAGGTCTAGCTAGTAGATCCACTTAAGGCTAAACAAACGATGGTCCTACCTTGGACAAGTAGGAATCCCTTTTTCCGGTGAGGGTAACACCGGGATTCCATGTCAAGCTCACATGGTCTATGTTAGTTAAGGCTTACCCCCACAAAGAATGTTAATGATCTATGGTTTCTTAAGGATGTACTACTTAGTGTGTATAGTGGTATGGGACGCTATCCATACATTGCACAAAGTGTTGCCTAAGGGTTACTCGAGGTGAATGGTTAAAGGTAAAGGAGTGGTTTACATGTGAAGTATGTTATAATGTGAATAATGATTTTTCTGTGGGTTATGATTGAGTATTAAGACTCTTATACTTGTATCTCATGATGTTTTACAAAAATGGCATAAAAGCATGACTTTCAATCAAATGTCCCTTTTTAAGCATGTTTTTGCATGGCTATCTTACTTAGTAATTAATTGTGCTAACCCATTCTTCTTCTATGTTTTACTACAAGTGTAGGTTGCGGTAATTGAGTATCTCTCTAGTTGAAGCTTGGACTAGATTTCTTCCAAGACATCTTTTGGTATGTCCTCATAGATCAAGGACAACGACTTTTAATGTTTCTAGTTCCTTAATGTTTTAAGACTATGTTAAGACTTCGATTGTAAAGGGCCGTGACCCTATCTTGTTTAAAGTTTTGTTTAAGATGGCCATGTGAGACTTTAGTATTCCGTTGCGTTATAAATGAGTTTTCAATTGTTGGTTTTATTAAGAAAAGTTTTAATTCTGCACCATATTTATTACCTATGCGATGAATGAATGCTATGAGACTTGTATAAGACCCCTTCGGGGTCAAGTACGCCGTGTTACAACTAGGGGGTGCCCTCTGGTCGTGAAAAACATGGTATCAGAGCACAATATTTTGGGAATGGTCTCTAGGGTTGATGTCTCACAAGCCACGTCTAGTAGAGTCTTGTTCATCAATGTGAGTCGCAACACATCTATCAGCGAGAGACTATAGGACGTTAGAAGTTACACTTATTTCATATTCTTGAAGTCGTGCCTTAGAGTTTAGCTCTATAAGTGTCCTTTTCCTAATCCTTCTCCTGTGTTTATAGGATATGACTACACGAAGGGCAAATGCAAGAAGGGGGCAAGAGGAGAATGTGAATAAGGAGGTTCCCCCTCAAGATCCTCAAGACCCTCAAGAACCTTAAGCTCCTAATGTGGAGATAAGGGCGGCCTTTGATGAGTCCACAAATTAGACTCATTTAGGGCTTTGTTTTGATAGAAATAGTGTCCTCAAATGCTTATTTTGTCTCAATTTGTGATGAAAACTCTTAAGTTTCAGGTATTTAAAGTTTTAGTGGAAACATGGACACTTAGGCGCAAAAAGGAACAAAAATGCTGAAAAGAACGAAGAAGTTGAAGCTTGAGCATCACCAAACACACTTGGCGATTCACCGAAGGGACGCAATCCACCCTTTGTTCCAGTACGTGAAGCCTTGAAGGAGAAGGATAAAAAAGGCGATGAAAGGAGCAATCGGTGCTTTGCAAATAGTTCCGCGAAGCAGTAATATACCGCCCAATGATCCAGAACATGAAGATGCTGAAGGCAAGCACAAAATGGCGATGAGACAGAAGAAGGGCGAGTCGCCGAGTTATTCGATAGCCTTGACTAATCTCACCGAGCGATCTGCCAGGACTAATTTCTGAAGTCTATAAATACTAAACTCTTTATTAATTTTAGGGAGTCGAATCATTATTATAATTTTCACAATAAAATAGTACTTTTTTAGGATATTTTCTCTCAAGTTTGGAGAGGATTTTTGTTTGGGAGACTTGAAGAAAGAATAATTTCATCTTCCCCAAGTTGGAAGTGGGCCTTCTCCATTCTTCTTCCTTTGCTTAAATCAAGGTTTAATTCCTTACCCATTTGATTTTAGTATCATTTTAGGTGTATTTTGTTATTGCTTGATGTGTGGCTGAAAACCCCATTATTGGGGTGTGATTTAGCAAATATGTGTTGATATTATTATTGGGTCTTGCTTGCTGATAGGTAAGATGTATTTTAATGGTGATTTCACCTGGTGGTTGTGGTTTAATTTAATGGGTTTGTAGTTGCAAATACAAAACCACCCATGTGTTTTCGGCTTGCGAGAGAGAGAGGTCGTGAAACCAAGACCGCAAGACTGATGACCTAAGGAGTGGGTCGACATGAGGTTCAGCCCAAGAGGGTGAGCCCTAGTCCCATATCCTAACACTCAGCTCGAGAGAGTGAGTGGGGTAAGGCGTAGGCTGTCCTTCATGCGGCAAATGGGTGTCCGAGAGAAACCCATTTGAAACAGGGTAAGTTGCCTGAGAGGGAACTTATTTCCATCTAAAGCTTAGCCTAGTCACTATTATCTTGCAAATTTCTTATCGAAAGTATGTACCCAACAATTTATCTCAACTTGTATTGTGGTCACACCCCAAGAACGTTTCACCATACTTGATTTTCTTGTTAATTTTGCTGTTTTTACTACTTCTGACAAAACCCCCAATTGATATTTGACACTTTTGTGTCACCCCCCTTAATTTACTATGTTTTTGTTCATTAATGTCTTTAGCTACGACTAGTTAGAGCTAAACTTTATTTTTCTATCAATTCTCAAAACCACTCCATTGGGACACAACCCCAACCCTTGGTTGGGTTACTATATTATCGACGATCATAGATACTCGTACCGTAGGTTAGTGTCATTGGTCACAATAAGCATCAGCCTTCCAAACTTTGATCCAACTCATGACGGTCCAAATTAAAGCCATCACCACTCAAGCTCAAGCCTTAGCGGCCCAAGCTAACCGAGTAGTTGGACCCCGGGTAGACCCCAATGCAAGTACACATGCTTCAAGAATTAGGGATTTCACAAGGATGAATCCCCCTACCTTCCATGGCTCAAAAGTGGATGAAGATCCACAAGGCTTTATAGATGAAATGTTTAAAGTAGTGGATGCCATGGGAGTGTCTCCTCGAGAAAAGGCGGAACTAGCCACCTACAAATTGAAAGATGTAGTTCAGGTGTAGTTTGAGTAATGGAGGGATGAGAGACCCGTGAGAGGTGGCCCAGTGGATTGGGGATCTTATAAGACAACCTTTATTGATAGGTTCGCCCCCCCCTCCCCTTAGAATTGAGGTAACAAAAGTTGGTGGAATTCATGAACCTACGTCAAGGTGGTATGAGTGTGAAGGAGTACTCTCTCAAGTTCACCCAACTATTCAAGTATGCTCCAACCTGGTGGAAAATTCGAGGGCTAAGATGAATAATTTTGTAATGGGGGTGTTCCATTTGGTTGAAGAAGAATGTCGTATGGCAATGCTCCATCATGATATTTATATCTCAAGGCTCATGATATACACTCAAAAAATTGAGGAGACAAAACTTAGGAAAATGAATAGGGAGGCAAAAAGAGCTAGACCTGATGAACAAAGTCAACCAAGGTTCAGAAAGAGGTACTACAACCAAGATTTTCCAATGGTCAACAATGATAGGGTGTCTAACCCTAAACCTCAAGGAAGGAATGGAGGTGGTTCTTCATTTGAAAGGTCTATTTGTGCTAATTGTGGGAAGCAACATTTAGGTAGGTGACTTGCCAGCACGAATGGGTGCTTTGGGTGTGGAAAGAAGGGTTATAAGATAAGGGATTGCCCAACACTCTCGGCACAAGGAAGGGAGACCAAACAAGTTTCTCATGATGGTCCGGATCCTAATGCTCCAAGGAAGAACAGTTTCTATGTGCTTCAAGCTAACAAGGACAAACGAGCTAATCTAGATGAAGGCACCAGTAAGTTGATAGTTCCTTAGAGTTGTGATGTCTTGTTGAGAATTTCTATGTTGTTTTATATTGACCTGAGTTGGGATTACCCTTAAGTGGGGGATGGTATGTTGAATAGTAAGGTTGTTGAGATTGTTGATATCCTTATCTCATTCCCTCTATTCCTATTCAAGCTTGAGACCAATAGTTCCTAGTAACTTGTTCATGTTGTGGAGTCATGTGTGATATTGTGTTTCCATGGTCTCCTTATGTTATGCATGTTCTATTGAATTCATGTTAAAATGAGAAAATGAGCTGATGTGATTTATGTTCCTCATGTGAATTTGCATTTAGTATGAGTTGTCTAGATGCTTCATCAGGTGAATTGTTGAACATGCCTAATATGGTTTTGTGAGTAATTGCTTATTTTTCCTAATGATGTTATGTTGAGCATGATATGAGTTGGAGAAGGAAGTTCCCCCAACGAAATGAGAAATGTTGTTGTTTGGTACATAATGAGTTTGTAGATGTAGTTCCTACTTGCTTGTTTTGCATTGAGCTTATTGATGTGGAATTGATGTTCCTTCTTATGATTATGAATTTATATTGATGTGTCATGCATGATGGGTTGCTAGTCTCGAGTCGTTTTCCCTTAATGTTTTTAAAGTGTCATTTGAGGAATGTTCCTAAGTGGGGGATATTGTAACGACTGTGAAAATGATAGGTTGAACTAGAGCCTTAACATTTGGGTTAGTGTAACTTTAGGTTGATGTCTAGGCTATTTCAGAACCTAAGTGGGGAAAGGAAGAATCCTAGGGTGCAAGCAAAGACTTAGACTAGCAAGATAGAGTGAAAGAAACCTTGTCTTTTAGTGGACCTTTTGGCGATGGGGTTGTTTGATCTCCCAAAAGGTTGGGCAAGTCGCCCTTGTGCACTTGTGATCGCTTAGTAACTGCCCCATTTTGCCCAAGACGCTGGACCAAAGGGCGAGCTAGGTGCAAGCTCACCAACCAGCTTGGCGTGTCGCCCTTCTCCCCCTCTAGATCGCCTAGTGGACTGCCCAAGAAGGGAGCTCACTGGAAAATTGTGCGAGCCAATGGTGCACTTGGCGAGTCGCCTAGTGCCCTTGGTGAGCCAAGAGGGGCAAATGGGCGAGGTAAGTCGTAAAGGAGGCAGATTTTTAAGTTAAGACTTTAAGGGTCCTTGGTTCTTTTCCTAAGTTAGGTCCTTATTATTCTATTCCTTTCCTAGCAACTATAAGACCCTTTTTAGACCTAAATCCTTTCCTTTAAGTCACTCCAAATAGAATAAAAAAGAAACCTATCTCCTCTCAAATATTTTTCTCACTAGAAATCCTCTATTTGAGAAGAAGAAGAAGGGAGCCATTGAAGCTAGGGTTTGGTGATTCCAAGGTGGTTCTTCCTCAAATTTCTTGGTGATTCTTTGTAAAGGTATGGTGGTCTTGATCCTTGTCTAATTTTCCATTCAAGGAGCCAATTCAAAGGCGATTTCAAATCATGAAAACCTAGGGTTTTACTCAATCTCATGGGTTCTTTCATCAAACGATTTCAAAGAGTTTCCAATGACCAATAATGATTTAAACACTTTAAGGGATAACGACTCAAGACTAGCAGCCCATCAATCATGACCCATCAATATAAATGCATAATCATAGGAGGAAACATAAACTCCACATCAACAAGCTCAATGCATATACAAGAAAGTAGGAAAAACTTCTACAAACTCATTATGCACAAAAACATCAACAATTCTCATTTCGTTAGAGGAGCTTCCTTCTCCAACTCACATCATGCTCATTACAACATCATAAGGCAATTTATGCAGCTCTTTTCAAGATCATATTTAAAGATGCTCAACAAGTCAACTCATGAAGCATTTAAGAAACTCATTATAGATGCACATCATTATGAGGAACAAAATCCATGAAAACTCATTTTCTCATATAAACATAAATTTCATCAAAACATGCATAACATAAGGAGACCATGGAAACTCATAACTACTCATGACTCCAAAACATGCTACAAGCTACAAGGAAGTTTTGGTCTCAAGCTTGAATAAGAATAGAAGGAAAGAGATAAGGATATTAACACTCTCAACAACCTTACTATTCAATATACTATCCCTCACTTAAGGTAAACCCAGCTAAGGCAAATCATGAAAACAACATAAGAAACTCAACAAGACATTCATGAACATAAGGAACCATCACATACCGGTGCTTTCAAACTAGGAAGATCCTCATTAAGAAACTCTTGCTCACAACAACTTTACCAACACCACTCAAGGTCTCATATGAGTCTACCACACCGGGTCTAAACTCCTCAAACTTACCACACCTCTTAGGGTGAGAACATCAAGGACCCTCGACCACCTTGCCATCTAAGCACATTATCTCCCCCCTTAGGGGTAAGCCTATACACACTCTTTACAACATCACTTCTTTCAATTCTAAGGTCGGAGAAAGACATCACTAAACCTTCATACTCATCACACAAGGATGATTCCAACACAAGTTGAATTACACTTACACCCTCTTTTAAGGAGTCTACTCACTCAACACATCAAAACATTTCTAAAACACCTCAATTCATCAACTCTTTCAACATACCTCAAAACTAATCATGACCTTTTACCAAAAACAAACATAGCCATAAAGCAACCCATCCATACTAAAGAGAACATCACAACATAACACCTCAAATCTAGCAAGTCACATAGCCACAATTGACATCAATACTCACCTTTTTCTCCCTCGATCCTTGAAGCATTAGCACTTCTAATAGTCACATCTTCAAGACCACCGGACAAGGAAAAAGAGAAAAAACTTATGAAGTAAAACTCTATGGCACGACTTGAAGATTAATGAAAGAAGTGTAACTTTCTAACGTCATATAGCCTCTCACTCATAGATGTGTCGCGACTCACACCGATGAGCAAGACTCTACTAGACGTGGCTTGTGAGACATCAACCCTAAAAACCATTTCCAAATTCATGTTCTCTGATACCAAGTTTGTCACAACCCGAGTCTAGGCCCCAGATGTGACACGGCGTACTTGTCCCCGAAGGGGTCTCATACAAGCCTCATAGCATTCATTCATCGCATAGGTAATAGAAATAGTATGGAATTTAAACTTTTTATTCAAAAACCATACAATCTAAAGACATTCAAAGACTCATTTGTAAAGCAGCGGAATACTAAAGTCTCACATGGACATATTAGACAAAACATTAACAATATAGGGTCACGGCCCTTTACAATCAAAAGGTACTAAATGTCTATTACATGAAATAAATAGAAACTTCTAAACACTTGTCCTCAATCTATGAGGACATACCACTTGATCTTGGGGGAATAGCAATCCAAGAACTTCAATCTAGAGTAGTCAAATCAACTGCCGGAACCTACACTTTGTAGTAAAAATAAGAGAAATATTGGTTAGCACACAAAAATGTATGAAGTATGATGACCATGCAAAAACATGTTTTAAAAGAGACATTTTTCTTGAAAACCATGCATTATGCCACTTTATAGAAATACCATGTACAATAGCATAAGAGACATAAAATACAAGTATAATCATCATGCAAGTCATAATACCGCATTTAGACAATATCATCATGTAAACCATTACCTTCACCTTAGACCTTCACCTCAAGTAACCCTCATGCTATACCTTGTGCAATGCATGTATAGCGTCCCATACCACCATTCACACCAAGGCATCACAATAAGGTCAGCAAAAGTGAACTTACCATTCCTTCATTTTCATCTTTACACAATATCCACACATAAGAGACATAACATTTCATAAGACATGACAAGGGAAAATAACTCATAATATATCCCAAGTATAGCATGCATATCACATTAAGGATTTAGGATTCAACATTCTTCAATTACTTCATTTAGAGGACTTTCATACATTAGTCATTAGAACTTAGAGACCTCACTATGACCCTATCAAAACCTACTCATGCAATGTATAGATGGCATCCCGTACTACCACCTACACTTCATAGAACCTCTCAAGAAACCATAATGCAAATCTCACATGATGGGAATAAGCATTTTACCGACATAGACCATGTAAGCTAGACATCGAATCTAGTGTCATATAGCCCCAGACCGTAAAGAGGTGTTCCACTTGCCTAAAATAGAACGGTAACATTAACTCAAATGGAATTTACCAGCTAATATCCTATGTCGGTACATAGTTATGGGATAGGAAGATGTTCCTTGGAACTCTAACCTAACATTGGGAGAGTTTCCATCTAACCATATCCACTTAGTGCTTAGCATACATTCCCATAGATTATTTCATTCACATTATATTAGTGTACTAGGGAGGAATGCCATAGGCCTATCGACCCAACATACATCATTACACATGGAAGGAATGCTATAAGACTATCGATCCATGGTACATTCAAGCATAGCTCTAGAGTCCTCATGAAAAGAACCCTATTAGCCTATCGATTCATGGTCCCTCATTACATGCAAAAACTCATGAAAGGAATTCCATAGCCTATTGATTCATGGTGCATTGACTCAATAGAAATAGAATGCTATAAGCCTATCGATTCAAAAGTCATCATTACATTAGATCATTCATGAAAAAAATGCCTTAATCCTATCAATTCATATTCATCAAGTCAAGACACATTCAATACTCATATATGAAAGGAATGCCATAGCCTATCGATTCATATTCATCAAGACAAGAAACATTCAATATACAAGAAAGGATGCCTAAGCCTACCACTTCATGTTAGAACATTACATCATAGAAGCCCTTCACATTCTATCATCATCATTCATTAATGTCAAATTGAGAATTAGCCTTTCAATAATAACACAAATACCTTCAAGACATAATCACGTTAACTTCATTGAATTCACATTCATATACTTAGTAAGTAAACAAACACCTCCACCTTTCAAATGGATCAATAGGTCAAGCACAATTCTACTTCAACATGAACATTTAGTCATAACTTTCCTTCAAGGGCATACATTTCAAATCATCAAAACACCAACAATTTACCATAATTAAGGCATATATAATGATACAATTCAATAACCCAAAGCAATTTAGACAATTTTCATCCATAAGCTTTCATAATCATCAAACCCACTTCATAAGGTACATTTTAGGAATTTATTGAAACATGGGTTCATAGAGTATTTTCATTTTAAATCATCAATTGAACATCAATACAGTCATTATATGACATTATAAACCATTTGAAATTGTTTGAGGAAAGAACCCATGATATTGAGTAAAACCCTTGGTTTTTCGTGAACTTGAAAATTTTCAAAACTTCTTTGAAATTGACTCTAGGGTGAAAGATAACCCTAGATGAAGGATCACCATACCTTTACTAAGATTCCCCAACAAATTTGATGAAGAAATGCCTTGAATCCAATCTTAGCTCCCACTTCTTCTTCTTCCTTGAGTTAGAAAGAGAAATATTGAGAGAGGAAGAACTTTGGGATTTTGATTTGGGTGTTTTGAATAATGGGGTAAAATAGGTGTTAAAAGACCTGAAACTATATATATATATATATATAATACACCATTTAAAATTAGCCCCACTTAATAAGCAATTAAAACGAAATTACCTAAAAAAACCCAACTTGGGCAGCCCCATCAGGGACCAAGTCCACATCTACGGTCCATGAAAGGGGACCACGGCTCGTGGTGGTGCTCTTAGTCCTCTAGGCAGTGACTCCATTTCGCTTGCCAACCTTCATGAGGCCAAGGAATCTTCACGGCCACTTCTACGGACCGTGGTCAAGACCACTGATCGTGGAGTGGTCCATGAAGTTTGGGCAGTAGCTTGGCCAAAGTGCCTTGCCTCCCATGCCACCAACTGTCCTTCACAGCCATTTCTACTGACCGTGGTCAAGACCACTGGCCGTGAAGTGGTCTGTGGACTTGAGGCAGTGCTTGGCCAAGGTTAGGAACCCTTTTTCCTTTGGCTTAGGTCTTGCCCCCTTGGTTTGGCACTTGCCCTTGCAACCCTCAACCAACTTCAAAAGATCCTTCAACGATTAGGCTCTAGTTCATCCTATCATTTTCCGGGTCGTTATAGGATCGGTCTATTAAACACCCCATTGGAATACTTTATGATATATTGGTGAAGGTTGATATATTTTATTTCCGGCTAACTTTGTTATTTTGGATTTTAAGATTGATGTGGAGGTGCCTATCATTTTGGGTAGACCATTTTTGGAAACTGTAAGAGCTCTAGTGGATGTTGAAAGTGGTGAGTTAAAGTTCCGGGTAAATGAAGAGGAGGTTACCTTCAATGTGTACAAATCAATGATGCAACCTAGTGACCTTCCTGTAGTTTCAACAATTGATGTGATTGATGAAGCATTGGCTAGTGTGAGTGAAATGATGTGTGTGGGTGAACCTCTTGTGGTTGTCCTTTCTAATTATGATGAGACAAAAGTTCAAGGGTATGATGAAGTGGTGGCTGCTCTATCGGGACTAAGTGCTCATTCAAGAAACCCAGTGAAGATTGATATTGATCTAAAAAATTGAGAGAGTTCCCCCGCCAAAACGTCCACGGAAGAACCTCCAAATTTTGAGTTGAAAGTGTTTCCATCTCATCTTCAGTATGTATTTTTGGGAGCAAAAAGTACCTTACCAGTTAGTATATCAGTTGATTTTCTTGAATGGCAAGTGAAATTATTTGTAGTGGTGTTAAAGAGATACATCAAGGCCATAGGTGGACAATTGTTGATATTGTCAGTATTCCTGGGGGATTTACACTCGCGAAATCCAATTGGACAACGAATGGAAACCAAGTGTTGACCATCAGAGACGGCTAAATTCGACTATGCAAGAGGTGGTAAAGAAAGAAATCATTAAGTTGTTAGATGCATGTTTAGTATACCCGATTGCAGACAACAAATGGATAAGTGGTGTGTAATGTCTACCAAAGAAAGGAGGGATCAAGGTAGTTCCAAACGAAAAAGGTGAATTTGTCTCTATGAGGCCTGTCACTGGCTGGAGGGTATGCATGGATTACCGGAATTAAATGCATGGACCGAGAAAGATCAATTCCCAATGACGTTCATGGACCAAATGCTTGATAAGCTTGCGGAGCATCGGTCGTAATGCTTTTTGGATGGTTATTCCAGATATTTCCATTGCACCGGAAGACCAAGAGAAGACTACTTTCACATGTCCCTATGGGAAATTGGCCTTCAAGAGGATGCGTTTTGGGTTGTGTAATTCCCCGACAACATTTCAACTATGTATGCTCTCTATTTTCTCCAATATGGTGGAAGACTCGATGGTAGTATTCATGGATGATTTCTCAGTCATTGGTGATTTGTTTGAAGATTGTCTTGAACATCTTGGGCATGTTCTACAAAGATGTGAAGAAACCAACCTAGTTCTAAATTAGGAGAAGTCATTTCATGGTAAATGAGGGAATTGTCTTGGGGCATAAAATTTCAGGAGAAGTCATGCAAGTGGAAAGTTGAAGTCATTGCCAAACTTCCACCTCCTATCTCAGTAAAAGGTTTCAAGAGTTTTCTAGGCCATGCGGGTTTCTATAGGAGATTCATAAATTATTTTTCCAAAGTAGCACACCCTCTTTGCAAAATGTTAGAAAAGGATTCAATTTTGAGTTTTGATGATGCTTGTCTGAAGCCAATTTTATACTTGAAAGAAAATTTGGTGTCATCCCAAATCATTATTTCCCCCGACTGGTGTATTCCGTTTGAGCTCATATGTGATGCTAGTGGGGTTTGATTTAGGAGTTGTCCTCGGTCAACGAAAAGGGAAGTTAATTCACCCAATTTATTATGCAAGTAAGACGCTGAATGTGGCGCAAAAGAACTATACCATACGGTGCAAGAATTATCTGCGGCGGTGTATGCGTTTGAAAAATTCAGAGCGTATCTTTTGGGAACAAAAGTGGTGGTGCACATGGATCATGCCGCCATTAGATACGTAATAGCTAAGAAGGATGCAAAACCAAGGTTCATTAGGTGGGTCTTGTTGGTGCAAGAGTTTGCTTTTGAAGTAAAAGATCGAAAGGGGTGTGAAAAATAAAGTGGAAGATCATTTGTCAAGGTTAGAAAACATTATGATTGACCCCTATAGAAAGGGAAAATGTGGCTGAATTTCCAGATGAAACAGTGATGAGGGTTACCCAAAGCAACACCCCTGGTATGTTGATCTTGCAAACTATGTAGTGTGTGGAATAATACCCGAATGTCTAAATTCCAACCAATAAAATCAATTCTTGTTTGATGCAAAGAAATATTTCTAGGATTAACCGTATCTATTTAGAGAATGTGTAGACCATATAATTCGACGATCCGTAGCGGAAAAGGAAGTCAATGAAATTGTCAATGTGTGCCACGCTTCACCTATTTAAGGACATCATAGCGGAGTGAGAACATCAGCGAAATTTCTTCAAAGTGGCTACTATTGGCCATCACTATATCAAGACGCGCATGACTTGCTGAAACAATGCATACCTTACAAAAAGGAAGGAGGGATCTCTAGAAAGCATGGATTACTGATGTTTACGTAATCAAGATAGAACTTCTGATACAAGTGTCTACGCTCGTACAATAGTTTAGTAACCCAACAAAGGGTTGGGATCGTTCCCAAGAGAGTGGTTTTGAGAATTAATAGAAAAATAAAAATTAGTTATAACTAGTCATATCTAAAGACATTAACGATTAAAAACATTGTATATTAAAGGAGGACACAACAGTGTCAATTAACAATTGGGGGGGGGGGGGAGTTTGTCACTACTAAGTAAAAACAACAAAATAAACGAGAGTTTCTATATAATGAGAAGGGATCCTTGGGATGTGATGGGAATACGGGTTAAGCTAGATTTTTGGGTACATGCTTTCGATAGGAGATTCATAGAATAATTGTGACTAGGCTAGAGTTTAAGAGGGATAAGCTCTCTCTCAACCAACTTACGTCGTTTCAAATGCGTTCCTCTCGGACACGCACTTGCCGCATGAATACCAGCCTACGCCTTAACCCACTCACTCTCTTAAGCTGAGTGTGTGGACATGGGACTAGGGTTCACTCTCTCGAGCTGAACCTCATGTCGACCCACTCGCACTGACCATCAATTTAATAGTCTTAGTTTTGCGATCTCTCTCTCGAGCAAGCCAAAAACACATAAATAAACTTGTATTTGCAACTACAAATTCATTAAATTCATCCACAACTACTAAATGAAATCACAATAAAACTATGATTAAACTATCAGCAAGCAAGACCCAACACTTATCTTAACCCAATTCGCTAAATCACACCCCAAGAATTGGGGTTTCTAACCACACTTGTATAAGAGATAGAAATTTATACCAAATTGAGCTTGCATTCAACTGGGTATGAAGATTTAAGTCTTTATACAACCCAAAATTGAAGAATCCAAGAGACCCAAACCCAAATCTTGAAGATGAAACCCTTTGGATCTTCAAGTCTTCAAAACCCTCTCAAGCTTAGAGAAAATATATTTAAAAGTACTATTCTATCCTAAAATTATAATAATTGTTCGACTCTTAAAACTACAACTCTAACTAGTATTTATAGTTTTCACAGATTTGTGCTGCAACAGATCATTCAGCGTCGTTAGTCGGAATTGCCGATCAACTTGGCGATTCACCTTTTGGTGTACTTCACCGCCGTCTTGCACCAGCCTTCAACATTGTCGTGCTCTGGGTCATTGGGCGACATGGTACTGCTTCGTGGAACTTCTTGGCGATGCGTCGACAACTCCCTTTTCCGCTGACTTGATCCTTTCCTTTAGGGCTCAGCACACTGGAACAAAAGGCGAAATAAGACCCTTCGATGACTCGCTGAGTGGACTCGGCGGTCCTCATGCCTTTATTTCTTCGTTCTTTTTAGCCTTTTCGTTCCTTTTTACGACGTAGTGTCCTCCTTCAGACTTGAAATACCTGAAACTTAAGGGTTTTTATCAGATATTGAGATAAAATAAGCATTTGAGGACACAATTTCTATTAAAACATAGCCCTAAATGAGTCCAATTTGTGGAGTCATCAACATCCCCAACTTAAAGTTTTGTTTGTCCTCAAGTAAAACTCAAGTTCAGCAGTTCAACAAGGATGTCTCAAACAGTGCTACACAAGACTCCATTATGAATGTACACAACAAGACTCAATTTACTTATGCGAGGATCAATTGTGTACTCAAAGATTCAAGTTGTGACACACCATTACCAAAGATTCTCAAGCTCTCAATACTTGCTTCAAATACAAGTTCAAGCTCAACAAAAGTCTTTGAATGTCCTCACACAAATGATGATTCCATTTTCACACGCACATGTATAATCAATTTAAAGGTCAGGAATCAGATACAACGCTCACACTCAGAAAGATGAATATGATGCATGCTTTCACCCATAGGTTTGACCGTATTTTCCAATCAACATTTGTTTCGACTTTTTGAAGATCACAAATGTCTTAACAAGGCTTGTAACGTGGTTGAGTGCAAGGGTATGGTCATTTAGGCTCAGTGACTTTTATCCTCATGAAATGTGGTACTCACAACACTTCTTTTCCTTTTCCTTCATTATTTTCTTTAGTCCTCATAAGTCATCCCATTATTCACTTTCCATGGATTGTTTGGGAACCCCATTTCTTTTGTACTTTATTCCACAACTTACTTCTTCTTTTTTTCTTTTTCTTTTTCTTTAACTTTTCTCTTTTTTTTTTTATATGGAGGGGTTCCATTTTTCTCACCACCATGGGTTAAAAGAGACTTTCCTTGCACTTCTTGACTTTCCCTTTTTTTTCACCACACCCCCAACTTAGGCTTTTGGCCTAAGTTGGTTATTCAATTAACCACAATTCAAGAGGATTATAGGTAATGAATGAAGAAAGGTTTAGTTTTCATCAAGTTTCTTCCCAAGAAGGGTAAGGCTTAAAAGGTGTTCAAGAGAGAATCACACGCTTATAAGGTAGGTCACAAAAGAGGTATATGTCAAATTGGTTCACACTCTTCGAAGTTGCCTAAGATCATATCAAGAGAAAGTCTTACATATTCAAACGGACCAACAGGGAAAATCCTAGGTGTTGTCATGCATGGTTCCAGGTAAGCTTATCACACAAGGCATCGACACTTAAGTCAAACAAGACTCCACACTTTCGCTAATGTGTAACGGTCATCACAAGAGAATCGATTTGATAAATGGCTAATCACAACGAGATGCAAAGAGTTCACATATTGTCTATGCAACTTCATTTGGCCTCATCGTAGCCGTACATTCATGTTTGTTCGATTGTAAGCACTATTTAAGTCATCGGTATTGATCGAAACAGAGACTCAAATTTTCCAAGGAATAACCACATTCAACAACAAATAACGGGTGGCGAAAGTGTGTGAAAAATTCAAAAATTTTCAGAAGGGTCAAAATCATTTTGCAATTTAAATAAAAGGAGCCACAAGCTCAAACATCAACAGAAAAGCAGTATTGAATTTTTTTTAAACAGAACAGCCCAAATATAAACACAAAACAATTCACGAATAACAAACAAAAGGTGTGGGCCTCACCCCACCATAAACAAAAATATTTGTCCTCAAATGTAAATAACAAAATATCTAGAATTTAGAATAAAGAAAGACAGAGAGGGAGGTGAGGAATCCTGTCTACATAGTCGTTCCATCTGTCTAGGCATCAGTACTCGATTGGTCAGCCTACTTCTGGTTCTTTTTTTCTTTTCGCTCTGTTTCAGCTTCTGCAGCGGTATTAACCTTGATCATATTATCCAACTCGTGAGCTGCCACAAAGGCGTGTATCGCATTGCTGAACCCTCGAGCCCATGAAGGGGCATTAGGGTTGATGGGCATCCTACTCCTCGAACTGGCTGTCTTGTTCTCGCTCCTTGCAGTTCTTCTGAACTTTTGTGCTCTTATGTGTCTGGGTGGCATGCTTCTTCCTGCAACTTTTGGTCTGGCGATGTCTGCAAAGTCTTGAGATAATGTTAGAATATATTTGTCAACCGTAACAAAGACATTTAGCTGCAGAAAGAGTAGATAGTCCATTCGGTGTGCCGTCGAATACCTTTGGCGAGCCATAAACAATCCGCTGAATGTCACAGTGCAGAAGGAGTTAGGGGTCCAGACAAAGGGTGAACAAGAAGACTTTCGGCAAGTCACTGAGTGCTCCAGGTGACCTCATACTTCACACCGAAAGTTACAAATGCCGCAACAAATAAGGTATGATCATAAGGATGAGATAGGGTAATTAGGCGAACCGCGGGATAGTTCGGCGAGTTAGTCACAGTTTGCCAAATGACCCAATGTGCCTTCTTTTGACTCGACTTCTCAAATTCAGCCCCGCAATCACCGAAAACAAAATCAAAGCATGCACTAACGAAATTCAAACAAGACCAGCATTACCCATCACCCCGAGATACTCAGATTTATCCCGAATTGTCAAATTTGGCCATTTGATGATATTTGCTCTTAAGAGTGGTGTCCCCCGCTCTATCTTTGAGCAAATTTTTGACATTTAGAGCAAACGTGGGCTACTCAGACTTCACCCAGTCAATCTAATGACACAATCACAACCTAATACATTAAAAAGCATAAAAATTATGGGCATTCGACAATCAAACAATACGGGTAGGATTTTCAAATTAAAATAGGCATTTAATCATTCTAATCCTATCAGAGAGGCCCAACACACATCAATATGATACGATCATAGCAAATGAGTGTAAAATTTGCAAACGTAAGCTCGGTATTCGGAAACCAACCTTTGTGCTGATTAAAACATGATTGAAAAGCTAGGCAGCAAAGAAATCCAACTCTAAGCACAAATCAACCAACCAAAATACTAGTGGAATAAAAGATTATTGAAATACTACCTTAGTGTGAGTTTGTGAAGATTAAAAGCGAGGGAAAGTGAAGGATTTCAAATTCTAGGACTTTTGACCATTACAAATTGTCCAGTTCGCACCCATTCAGTGACATTAGTCGCACTCGCCGATCCAATCGGTGACACACCGAATGGTCATTTACCTCGTCGAGTTTTACAGGACCTTCAGTCAAAGTGAAGGTCCAAACGATAGTTTTCATCGGGATCGCCAACCTGTTCACCTATTCGCTGACTGGAACTATTAGCTCACCAAATGCAATTTCCACACACTCTCCACACTTAACGTGTACATTCAACACACCGTTATTTCTAAAAGAACAATAAAGCAATAAAGGGTTTTGGGTTGCCTCCCAAACAACGCCTTAGTTAACATCATTGCACGATGCATGTTAGCACCTAAACTACACTTTTAGGGTTAACCAAAACATCACTTGGCGACCCCCTGCTTTGTGGCGGATAGAGATGAGGCATCACTTGACCTGTAAGGTTCTTGAGTAGCTGAATGGATCTGGAATGAGAACCAATCATCTATTTCATCACTTTGATGTTCTCATTCATCTCTTCCAGCACCCTATCATGCTCACTTACCTTGTTGAAAATGATTGAGAGCATTCCTTCGAAATGTTTACCATCGTTGTCCTTGGGCTTTCCTCGCTCATGAGGGGGGACGTATCTGTCCTTCCTTTTGCATTGGACTTCAATCTCCACTATCTTGTTGGCCAACTCATCCATTTGAGTCATCAGCGCAGTCAACATGAAGTCCTTCTCTACTTCTTGGTTTGATTCAGCCATGATATCAAGCAGGAGGGCTGCTATTGTATAAGGTTGTGGTCAACCAATGCTTTGTTTTCGGGACTAAGACTTCTGTAGAAGCAGTCCAGAAGGAATATATTGAGAATTTCATGAGTGGGGCTCGAATCGGAAACGATTTAAACCTTGCCCATGCTTCATGAATCCGTTCAGCTTCTAATTATTTGAAGGTTAGAATGTGATCCCTAAACATCATTACTTTTGATGGAAGAACCAAATGCTCACGAGTACTGCTTGACATATTCACCTTCTCTGTTTCAAAACTCTAACAATCAAAACAAAACTAAAAAATAAGTTAGTAAAACTACAACTAAGAAGAACAAAAATTATACTAATCTAAGAATTCTCAAATAACACCACTCCCCGGCATCGGCATCATTTTGATGTTTCTGTAATCAAGACAAAACATCTGATGCAACTGTCTACGATCGTACAATAGTTTAGTAACCCAACCAAGGGTTGGGATCATTCCCAAGAGAGTGGTTTTCAGAATTAATAGAAAAATAAAACTTAATTCTAACTAGTCGTAGCTAAAGACACTAACGATTAAAAACATTGTAAATTAAAGGGTGATAACAGCAAGGTTAAGGGATATCACAAATAGAGAATTGAATATTAGAATGCGGAAGCACAAAGAAAAGAAACAAAAAAACTAACGAAAGATATGGGAAATTCGAAGGAAAGATCCACGAATTTCCAAGGATTAGATGTTCTAAGGCCTTGAAAAGATCCAAGTAACAACGTATAGATTTATGGAAGAAATCTAACGCCTTTACTTGAGAAAACGAATCAAAACGATAGATTCGGATCTTGACCGCTTTATGAGTAACTAAAGACAATAATTAGTATGTAGAAACTAATCACCTTCTAAAGAATACCAAAAAGAAACCAAAGATATCACAAGAAGAAATTACCTTATACCTTAAACTATGAAACTAGTAAAGGTTTAAAGATAAATTCTCAAAGAACAAGTCACAAAGGTTCAAAGAACTCTCTCAAATATTATTAATATCAATCTCAATTGTCTTTAATGAATAAAAAGGACTCCTATATATAGGAGAAGGGGGGAAAAACGTCCAAGACCCCTTATGCCAAACCCTAAAAAGACAATTACAAGGAATCCTACTCTAGAAAAGAAATAAAGTAACCTAACTAGGAACAAATTTGGTACTTCTAGGAAAGCATTAAATGGTACTTAGGAGACCATAAATAGACTAAGGAAAATATTAATAACCTATATATAAATAAAGAAATAAGGTAAATCCCAACTAGGAAAAGAATCTTGACAATCTTGGAAAGTTTGACTAGTCTTCTCTCAAAACTTGGGCAGAAAGCAACTCTTGTTGTGGCTGATTCTTGGACTTTTCTTGACCTTATTTGCACGAAATTGGACCTTAAAATAACTCATATTGGGCTTGAATTTGGGCCACCAAATACTTGTAGCATTTGGACAATTCCTCTCCCTTGGGCTTGAGCTCTTCTTCCCCAATAAGAAACCTTTGGATCAGCAATTGAAGCCCATTGAGCTTATCATTGAACTCCTTGGTTTGAGATCTTGTTATGGGCCTCCTTGGAGTTTCTAAAGCTTCATCCTTGTCCTTCAATGGAGTAGAGTTTCCTTGGATGCTATCATTCCCCTCTTCTTGAAGAGAATTCGTCCTCGAATTCAAATCTGCATCAAAATGGGAAAGATCAGAAACATTAAAAGTAGCACTAACTTGGAACTCACCAGGAAGATCGAGTTTATAAGCATTGTCGCCAATCCTTTCGAGGACTTTGTGTGGCCCACTTCCTCTAGGATCTAGTTTGGACTTTCTTTTGGAAGGAAATCTTTCCTTTCTCATATGCACCCAAACCAAGTCGCCAGGTTTAAAAACAACATATTTTCTGCCCTTATTCCTTCGCAATGCAACTTCCTTATTCTTCTTTTCAATTGCAAGCCTTATTTGTTCATGGATTTTCTTCATCAGATCAGCCTTCTTCTTACCATCAAGATTAGCAAAATCATTAGTAGGCAAAGGCAATAAATCAAGGGGGTTAAGGGGCTTGAATCCATATACAACTTCAACTCCCTTAGAACTGACCACAAAACCTAAGAAAACCACACGATCCACATAGAAAGTACACTTTTTGAGATTAGCAAATAAGCACTGATTTCTAAGAACTTCAAAAACGTGTTTTAAGTGCTCTAGGTGTTCATCCAGATTTTGAGAAAAGATCAAGATGTCATCAAAATACACCACAATAAATTTTCCATGGAAATCTTTAAAAATATGATTCATTAGGCTCATAAAAGTGCTTGGTGCATTAGTCAAGCCAAAGGGCATAACTAACCACTCATAAAGTCCATATTTGGTCTTAAAAGCAGTTTTCCATTCATCTCCAGGATTCATACGAATCTGATGGTAACCACTCTTTAGATCAATTTTAGAAAAGATTTTGGAACCATACAGTTGGTCCAACATGTCATCAAGACGAGGGATAGGATGGCGATACTTTACCGTTATCTTGTTGATAGCTCGACAATCTACACACATCCTCCATGTTCCATCCTTTTTGGGGACCAATAGGACTGGAACAGAGCATGGGCTCATACTCTCTCGAACAAATCCCTTTTCAAGCAATTCTTCAACTTGCCTTTGTAATTCTTTGGTCTCTTCAGGATTGCTCCTATAGGCAGGCCTATTAGGAAGTTGAGACCCAGGCACAAAGTCTATTTGGTGCTCAATCCCTCTCAAAGGTGGCAATCCCTTTGGAGTGTCATCAGGAAAAACATCTTCAAAATTCTGCAAAAGAGAAGAAACACTATTTGGCAAAGAAGGAGTTAGTTGTTCAAAATTAATCAATACTTCTTTGTAAGTAAGTAGTATTATGGGCAGTCCCTCTCTCCTAGCATTCAAACACTCTTTGGCTTTTATATAAAGGCTCTCATTTTTCTTTTCCTTAGCCTCTTTCCTCTCACCAAAACATTTTATTTTTTTACTCACACCTTCTTTTACCTCTTTACTTAGATCGCTGCCCTCTCTCTCTTTCTCTCGGCCATCTCTCTTTTTTTCTATCTCTTGGCCTTTTTCTTTTCCCTCAAGCTCACTTTTTACCTCTCCCTTTTGTTTTCCCATTGTTTTCCTCAATCGTTTTTGATCTTCAAACACTTGAGAAGGAGATAATGGTGCAAGAGTATACTTCTTACCATTATGCAGAAGACTATACCTATTCTTTCTCCCATGATGAGTAGTATCCCTATCATACTGCCAAGGTCGGCCAAGTAAAACATGACATGCTTGCATTGGAACTACATCACAAAGAATCTCATCTTCATACCTACCAACATTGAATGAAATCATGCATTGTTTGTTTACTTTTACTTCTCCACAATCATTCAACCATTGGAGCCTATATGGGGTAGAGCGCTTCATGCATGCAATTCCTAGTTTATCCACCAAGTATGAACTCACCACATTTGCACAACTTCCCCCATCAATAATCATAGAATAAGTCTTCCCTTTTATCCCACACCTAGTATGAAACAAATTCTCTCTCTGCCCTTCATCAACACTACCCAAATTGATAGTCATAATTCTCCTAACCACCCCAATTATACCATCATTAGGCAATTCCAAATCATCTTCCTCACTTACACCTTCTCCCTCTTCTTCTTCCCCCTCACTTTTTTCACTCTCATATTCTCCATTCTCTCTAAGTAGAATGTTTCTTCTACTTGGACATTCATGCATCATATGCCCCCTTCCATGACATTTGTGACATTGAATAGAACTTGAAGGTTTAGAAGATTTAGAATTAAAGGTTTTACCTTCCTCCTCAACTTTACCTTTACCTCTATCATCTTGAGGTTTGGAAGGCGCTTTCCCCGCTTGAGTTGACCATGGCTTCTTAGAGATAGTGTTTGGTCGACTTCTCCATGAGTTATTTTGCTGATTTTTCTCAATTTGTTTTTCAACTTTTACAGACAAATCAACTAACTCATCTAAAGTTACATATTGTTGTATCTCTACTACATTAGCTATTTCTGTATTTAAACCATTTAAAAATCTAGCTATTGTAGCCTCTTCTTCCTCCATGCAGTTAGCTTGGATCATAGCCATATCCATGCTTTTGAAGTACTCATCCACCGACATGGAGCCTTGCTTCAAGCGTTGAAGGCGAGATTGTAGATCTCTTTGGAAGTATGATGGAATAAATCGCTTCCTCATTACCCTCTTCATCTCTGCCCACGTAGCAATAGGTGGTAGCTCCTCTTGCAATCTGTCCCTAGCAAGCTTTTTCCACCAAGAAGCAGCATAATCAGAAAACTCAACAACAGCAAGTTTAACTTTCTTACCCTCCGAGTAGATATGGCAATCAAAGATGGCTTCAACTCGTCTCTCCCAATCAAGGTACAAGTCTGGATCCCTTGTCCCCTTGAAAGATGGCATCTTCATCTTTATACTATTTATATTATCATCTTCTACTCTACCTCTTTGTCCCCTCCTATCTCTTCTTTCTAGATTAAATTCAACATCAAAATCATCATTACCATATTCAGGATTTACAAAAGGGATATGGGGTACATTCCTTCTAACTTGGGGTCTAACATTATTTGGGGGTACAACATTATTCTCCCTCCTAATTGCAGCTATGGTGTCATTCTGCTCGATAATCATATCCCTCATCTCTTGAAATTGAAGGGTCCATCTCTCAAATTGTTGGTGCATAGCTTGAAGGGTGAAGTCGTTCCTTCCTTTGACCTCGGCTTCTAAACGAGCCCTTTCCTCATCACCACCTGAAATAGACATCTAAAAAAAAAGAATAAATGATCAAGTATCACACTTTTAATATGGCTTTTACCCTCTTTTAAACTCACCCACACTTGCCTTTTTCCACTAAAAATAACCTTTGAACGAGAATACTTTGTAGATTTATAATTAAACCAAAACGTGTATCAAGTTCGTAGTAATAAAGTATGGAATCTTGGGGTACAAAAAGAAAGTAAAGAACTATTCCTAGAACAAGTAGGATTTAGTTGAAACAAAACACGAATAAAAAGGAACTTATTTTAGAATTATAAGAACAAGAAAGAAAAAAAAATTTCCTCTAATTCTTAAAGATCTAGAATTCCCTCTTCTTGCTACCTTCTTGCTTGGAAACAAATTAATACAAAACTTGGAGAGCAAGTAATAAGATTTCTTGAATAGCAAGTAATAAACTTTCTTGGGAATCAAGTAATCAAATTTCTTGGAGGACAAGTAATCAGATTTCTTAGAGAATTTTTTTTTTTTTGTTCACGCTACTGTTCACGCTACTAAATTTTATTTTATTTTTTCACGACGCTACTGTTCACGCTACAGTTTTTTTTTTTTTTTTTTTTTTTTTTTTTGGCTCTAAGAAGAAATCCCAAGATTTATCAAGAACGGAATCTTGATAGAACCGCTCTGATACCACTTGATAACAGCAAGGTTAAGGGATATCACAAATAGAGAATTGAATATTAGAATGCGGAAGCACAAAGAAAAGAAACAAAAAAACTAACGAAAGATATGGGAAATTCGAAGGAAAGATCCACGAATTTCCAAGGATTAGATGTTCTAAGGCCTTGAAAAGATCCAAGTAACAACGTATAGATTTATGGAAGAAATCTAACGCCTTTACTTGAGAAAACGAATCAAAACGATAGATTCGGATCTTGACCGCTTTATGAGTAACTAAAGACAATAATTAGTATGTAGAAACTAATCACCTTCTAAAGAATACCAAAAAGAAACCAAAGATATCACAAGAAGAAATTACCTTATACCTTAAACTATGAAACTAGTAAAGGTTTAAAGATAAATTCTCAAAGAACAAGTCACAAAGGTTCAAAGAACTCTCTCAAATATTATTAATATCAATCTCAATTGTCTTTAATGAATAAAAAGGACTCCTATATATAGGAGAAGGGGGGAAAAACGTCCAAGACCCCTTATGCCAAACCCTAAAAAGACAATTACAAGGAATCCTACTCTAGAAAAGAAATAAAGTAACCTAACTAGGAACAAATTTGGTACTTCTAGGAAAGCATTAAATGGTACTTAGGAGACCATAAATAGACTAAGGAAAATATTAATAACCTATATATAAATAAAGAAATAAGGTAAATCCCAACTAGGAAAAGAATCTTGACAATCTTGGAAAGTTTGACTAGTCTTCTCTCAAAACTTGGGCAGAAAGCAACTCTTGTTGTGGCTGATTCTTGGACTTTTCTTGACCTTATTTGCACGAAATTGGACCTTAAAATAACTCATATTGGGCTTGAATTTGGGCCACCAAATACTTGTAGCATTTGGACAATTCCTCTCCCTTGGGCTTGAGCTCTTCTTCCCCAATAAGAAACCTTTGGATCAACAATTGAAGCCCATTGAGCTTATCATTGAACTCCTTGGTTTGAGATCTTGTTATGGGCCTCCTTGGAGTTTCTAAAGCTTCATCCTTGTCCTTCAATGGAGTAGAGCTTCCTTGGATGCTATCAAAGGGGGACACAAGAGTGTCAATTAAGCTCTCTCTCGAGTAACTTACCCCGTTTCAAATTTGTTCCTCTCGAACACCCACTTGCCACATGAAGACTAGCCTACGCCTTAACCCACTCCCTCTCTCGAGCTGAGTGTGTGGACATGGGACTAGAGTTCACTCTCTCGAGATGAACCTCATGTTGACCCACTTGCACTGTCCATTAATTTAGTAGTCTTAATTTTATGACCTCTCTATCGAGAAAGCCGAAAACACATACATAAACTTGTATTTGCAACTACAAATTCATCTACAACAACTAAACGAAATCATAATCAAACTACGATTAAACTATTAGCAAGCAAGACCCAACACTTATATTAACCCATATTCGCTAAATCACACCCCAAGAATTAGGGTTTTAGCAACACATGTATAAGATATAGAAATTTATACCAAATTGATCTTGCATTCAACTGGGTATGAAGATTTAAGTATTTATACATGCCAACATTGATGAATCTAAAAAACCCAAACACAAATCTTGAAGAAGAAATCCTTTGGATCTTCAATCTTAAAAACCCTCTCAAGCTTAGAGAAAGAATATTAAAAGTACTATTCTATCGGAAAATTATAATAATTGTTCGACTCTTAAAACTACAACTTTAACTAGTATTTATAGTTTTCATAGATTTGTCCTACAGCGGATCATTCAGCGTTGTTAGTCGGAATCACCGATCAACTCGGCAATTCACCTTTTGGTGTACTACACCGCCGTCTTGCACAAGCCTTCAGCATCCTCGTGCTCTGGGTCATTGGGTGACATGGTACAACTTTGCATAATTTCTCGATGATGCGCCGACTGCTCCCTTTTCTGCTGACTTGATCCTTTTCTTCAAGGCTCAGCACAGTGGAACAAAAGGTGCAGTAAGACCTTTCGGTGACTCGTCGAGTGGACTCGACGATCCTCAAGTCTTCATTTCTTTGTTCTTTTCAGCCTTTTCATTCCTTTTTGCGATGTAGTGTCCATGCTTTCCTTCAAACTTAAAATACCTGAAACTTAAGGGTTTTCATCAAATATTGAGATAAAATAAGAACTTGAGGACACAATTTCTATTAAAACATAGCCTTAATGAGTCCAATTTCTGGACTCATCAATTACCTCTTAACCACATCCTAGAGGTTGAGTTTTTCGATGTTTTGGGGAATAGATTTCATGAGTCCATTTGTGTGCTCTTTTGGAAACAAGTACATTTTGGTGGCGGTTGATTACATTACCAAAAGGGTGGAAGGTGTGGAATTACCCAACAATGAGGGTAAGAGTGTTGTGCAATTCATAAAGCAATACATTTCGCATGATTTGGTGCCCCGTGTGCTATCATCACTGATGGAGTGTCGCATTTTTGAAACAGGATGTTTGCCTTGATAAAATATGGGGTCAAGCATAAATTTGCAATGCTATATCATCCACAAACAAGCAACCAAGTTAAAGTTTCAAACCAAGAGATTAAAAATATTTTGGCAAAACGAGTGAATACAAATCAGATGGATTGGTCTCGAAAGTTGGATGATACTTTGTGGGCATATCGTACTACGTTCAAAACACCGATTGGTATGTCACCCTATCAATTAGTGTTTGGAAAGTTTTGGCACCTGCCAATTGAGCTTGAACATAAGGTGCTATGGGCGTTGAATACACTAAATCTGAGCTGGGAGAAAGCTTTGAAAGGGAGAGTAAATCAACTTCATGAGTTGGAGGAATTTCAGTTGAGAGCGTATCAAAGTTCAGCCCTGTATAAGGAGAAAATGAACAAATGGCATGATGCCAAAATCCTTCAACGTGATTTCTGAGTCGGTGATTTCGTTGTTCTCTATAATTCTCATTTGAGACTTTTCCCCGATAAATTTAAATCAAAGTGATCTGGTCCATTCAAAGTGACTCGAGTAGTTACAAATGGGACAGTCGAAGTGGAAAGTAAAGATGGACCATCTTTCAAGGTGAATGGGAAGCATCTGAAATGCTATTTTGAAGAATGTCATGAGATATCGGTAATTAAAGTGGTGTATTTGGAAGATTCTTAAATGCATTTCCACGTCGTGCCACGACGTTAAATAAGGCCCTTCTTGGGAGGCAACCCAAGCTTTAGTTGTTTTCAAATAATGTGTACTGGATGTGCAAGGACATGTGATTGTGCGAGGGTACGACCATCTCAGCGGTCCACCAAGTGGATGAGCGGTAGCGATCTAGTTCGCCTTCAACACAAGACAAGAGGACCATCATCCTGGAATATTTGGCGAATCAGCCAGTCTAATAGGTGAAACGTCGATGAGGCTTTGCGAGCCCGACTTTTACCGCCCTTTGGTCAAACATGAAGGGACGGTGTTTCGGAATATTCGGTGACCCTACTACTTTGTTCGGTGGTATGCCAATGGGGTTAGGCGAGCTCGACTTAGACTGCCCTTTGGTCACATTTGCAGTGCAATTTTCTCTAACTTTTGGAGAGCCACATGTGTTCAATTTTTTGCTGAGTGGTTCAGTGATATCTTCCAAGCTTCCCCGATGGGCCTCATAGTGAAGAACTCATCTAACTCTGTTCCTTTCATATAGTACTATTTCCTTTGTCATTTTGTCCTTATTTTTTATTTTTCATTGAGGACAATTTTAGGTATACTTGGTGGTGTGGGGGTTTGATACAACCTTTGAGAATGTGGTTGTTCTCTTTCAATTTCGAGTGTCGGTCGTGATCAATACCGATGACTTGAATAGTTTTCTTGATTGAACTATATGAGTGTATATCTACGATAAGGAAAATTTAGTTACATAGGTCATATGTGAACTCCTAGCATCTCGTTTCGACTAGCCGGTTGTTGAGAGCTCTTGTGATGATCGCTGCACACTTGCTGAAAGTTGTAGGGTCTTGTTTGATTATTGTGTTGAATGCCATGTGTAGTGAGGTGTCTTGAAATATGTGTTTAGTAATACCTAGAACTTGCCCCATTAGTCCAATTTATTGATGTAAACAAGTGATTGAAATGATCTTAGGCAATTTGTGAAGAGTGAACCAAAATTGATCGTATACCTCTTTGTAACCACCTTGTGAGAGTGTGAACCTAGCTTAGCACCATTTGAGCCTATCCTTTTCTTTGGAAGAAACTTGAACAACTTTTACCTCTTTGTCCCATCACCTATAGCTAACCTTCATGAAGCATTGGTTTATTTGAATAACCAACTTAGTCCAAAAGCCTAAATCTGGGGTGTGGTGACAAAGAAGGAAAATCAAGAAGTGTGAAATATTCGCCATTGAAGGAACTTATTTTGAAAAAGATGGAACCTCTCCATGTAAAAGAAAGAAAAGAAAAATGTGAAAAATAGTAAAAAAACAAAGAGAAAGGAAATAATTTGTGAAATAAAACTTGCGAAATGAGCAAAAGAAATGGGGTATCCAATGAGTCTTGCTTAAATGAACATAGGGTGGATTGTGAACATCATATAGTGTGAAAGAGAAGGAGAAAAAGTGAAATGCAACCATGCTTCATGAAGGTAGAAGTAACTAAACCAAAATGATCATACCTTTACACTCAACTCCATTACAAGCCTTGAAAGTTCTATGTCATCTTGACTAAGCTGAAAATAATGTTGATTGGAAAATAAGGGCAAGCTTTTGGAGTCATGTATGTGTTTATATTTGGGAGTGTTAGAGTTGTATTTGATTCCAAAATTCTTAATTGTTAATGAGTTTTGTGTGAGCATGGAATCATTCTTGCTGTGAGGGCATTTGATTGCTTTTGTTGAGCTTGAACTTGCATTTGAGGCAAGAATTGTGAGCTTGAGTTCTATTTGATTATGGTTAGTCAGAGTTTGAAACTTAGAGTGCACAACTGAACATTGTATGTGTAGTTTGAACCTCTTGTGTGCATTCGTGTTGAGTCTTGAGTAGCAGTGTGTGTAGACATCCTTATTAAACTGATTGATCTTCGGTTTTACTTGAGGACAAGGAAAAGTTTAAGTTGGGGGTGTTGATAAGTATGAGATTTCAACTCATTTAGGGCTTTTAATTAATAGAATTACAGTCCTCGATGTCTATTTTGTGCTCTAAACTAATGATTAAATGATCATTTGCAGATATAAAGGCAAAAGAGCAAGGTAAGAAAATTACTAAGCAAAAAGGAGCGAAAAAAATGAAAAAGGCTAAAGATAGTGAAGGCTTAGAATCACCAAAGCAACTCGATGAATCGCCGAGTGGCACTTCAGCCCACCTAATGTTCCAGACTGCCAGCCCTGGGGAGAAGCCAACTTGGCGATTGAATTGGACCTTCGGTGAATTGCCAAATGGATCGGTGAAGCACTTACAGTTCACCAAAATTTACAGGAAATTTAGTGAACATGCAAACATCAATGGCGATCAGAAAGGATAGGAGGCGAATCGCTGATCAGGTCGGCGAGCCTGACCTCGATCGCCTAAAGTTGTAGTACAAAAATTGTGTTAACTCAAGCCAACAAGGCGATGAAGTGTAGCATTTGGCGGGTCGCCTACCATGTTGGTGACGCGCGACTTACTCTGCCGAGTGACCCCGAAGGCCAAAATCTGAGAACGTATCAATTTATTTTTAAAAAGGAGAAAGGGTATCTTACTATTGTTAGACTCAAAGCTTTTGAATGAAACATTGTTTTTCTTAGTTTTGAAGAGTTTTCTAGTAGATTTTCGTCGGGTTTTAGATTTGAAGCTAAATTGGAGCATTTTAAAGATTCGGATATTACTACCCAGCTTATGCAAAACCTAGTAGGGATTAATTTCTTAGTTGTTATTATGTGTGTCCAAAACCCCCAGTCTTGGGGGAGAGATTATGTGATTAATTGCCTTAATTGGTGTATGGGTATTTGTAATTACTTATTGAATTGCTATTTTGAAGTGGGTTCGATTGGTAATTTAGTTTTAATTTATGAATTGTAGTTGAAAAATGCAGTTCTAGTCTAGTATTCTATGCTTTCTTGAGAAAGAGGTTTTACAATCAAGGTAATGAATTGATGACTGTAGTCATTGGGTTGTTGTGGGTACATCTCGAGAGAGTGAATCTTGATTCGATCCTACCTATCTAGCTCTAGATAGTAGATACATTAAGGTATTGGGCTGTTTTTTGTTTGATGTTTGTTGAGGTTCGATAGAACTTACTTGATTCGTGATGGTTGATTGATAGATAGCTATTACATCTAAATCCTAGCCTACCCACTTAGATTTAGTAACTTTTAGTAATTACTAATGACCTATATAGCGAAATTGGTAATTAATCGATCGCATCCCCATGTATTCCTCTCTACTTGATTACTCCCTAGTGTTCATAGTTGTTAATTGAAGAACCTCATCCCTTCCTTTGACACTTGTTGTCAACCCCCTAGATTTACTCTTATGATTTCAATGATTTTTATTCCTACAACTATTTAGAACATATCTCTCACTTCGTAATTGAATTCTCTATTGTATCACACTTTGTGGGATCGACCCGAACTCTTTGTTGGGTTTGTACTAGATTGTGATCGCCTACACTTAATATTGGATGAAATGTAGGTGAGCGTTATCACCCGGCCTGACCAAAATCTTAAAAAAGAAAAGTAAGTAGACCTTTGGAGCTCTGGTAAACCCTAGAAGAAAGGAGTCAACCAATCTGCTTGATAGGCGGGTGAGCTACTCGACATGTCTCTTTTTTCATCGCTTAGGACCTGCAATCATCAATGTAGTGCCACCAGGCAAGGGGCGTCAGTACGAAATAATAAAGCAACCATGTACGGTAAACTTAAAGCTGAAACTGAAGTATAAGTACTCAATGAAAAGGGCAAGTGTGAAACCGAAGTTTAATACCTTAGATCCCTATAACATGAAAATATAAGCACGTAACACGCAATAACCTTACCTGGCCCCCATAAGTCCAATAGGTACAAATAACACACAATCCATATAGGTCCTAACAAGCGCAGACAATTGCTAAATACCTATATTTGCCCCTTTACATGGATCCCAATGTTAATATGATCTAAACTATCTGAATGTACATGTGCCATGAATAAACACAAATCTAAGGCTCTTTGGTACAATGCATATATGTTTCTCCATAGGTGTTCCATGAATCAATGTGAATCTGAAGCTCTATGGTACAATACATATATGATGCCCTGTAAGTACATCGTACACTGCCTGTAGGCATGGTCTACCTAGCCCATAAGATCAGTCTACCTGGCCCGAAGGCTCAGTCTACCTGACCCGTAGGCTCGGAATAGGAATGAATTTGTATGCTTAAGAACCTTGCAATGTCAATGATTTTTGAGGCCAAAAAAAGGTCATAGGCGGCATCCCAACCGATAAAATATCACAATAATAACAAGTAATCATAATTAATCAAAAGAGAATCATAACTTTCTTTCTAGCCTACTAATTAAGGAATAGAGTGTTGCTATAGACTTTATATCATATGGTCGTAGCAAATTCAACAAGACAGGGCTAAATGTCAACTAATGATAATATACCGGCCATAACAAGCTTAGTTCATTAGGATCATGCAGGAAGAGAAATAATATCCTTAAAATACCTTTAAACCAATGTCGAAAAGTTGTCTCTATGATGCTTGGCCAACCAAAGAAACGCAATAACGCAAAAATCAACAAGGCTGTAAGAACTAACGATGAGTAATTATTACGATGCTAATACAACATTCGTTACCAGAAAAGTCCAAACCATAAAATGAGGCCGAAAAAACAATAATTAGTAGCTAAATCCTTTGAAGACATTCCAACAATGTCTCAAAGGAGCACAAGCTCTGGAGGCAACATGACTAGGTGTACTTCACTGGTTCAATCCTACAACCATCGTACACGAATCCAATAAGAATCAAACCAACCCCCAATAACCTCCCGCCCCTTAACATCATCAATAAATAATAATAATAGCGAAACCAAATAAGACAAAAGGTATCCCCAGAACCACAATATCAAAAAACACCACCACGTTGCTAAAAAATATGTTAAAATCATTCTACGACATGGAACTATGAAGGAGAGTTGTAAAAGTAATATTACTTCAATCAAAATGGCTAAAATATTAATACTAAGATTCTACCTCTTTGTAGCATGAAAAACTGGACCCCAAATTAACAAGAACATTATTCCACAACATTGAGCTTATGACATAGAGAAACTTCAATTAAACCTCTGAGTTGAAAGAATAACACCCACAGAGGATTTGGCAGCTTAAGTTCTGATTTTTTTGGCATTTTGGATAAGTTCTAATGAAAAAAATGAAGGAGATGGGCATATTTATAACAAAATAGACTTAGGGGCAGGGGATCCATTTAGAGGTGTCTGCTTGCGCAGTCTCATGAAAACCTGCATATATCGCAATTCTTATGTCATATTAATGAATGGTGTATTGCGCTGGAAGCTAAACTCGTAGTCCTCCTATTTGATAGGTAATGTGGATTCTATCTCTTTCTATATCAAGGTAAAATGATGAGACATCTGACCCTAAATTGCAGAGAATTCCTTAACGACATTTACTATAACTTTTGCCGACTTTTATTTTGGAATTTCCTTGAGCTTAAAACTTAACATACAAACATTATGCACTCAAATAACACATATAACATCCTTGCTACTATGCTAGGTAGTATTAGACTTATTCAAAAAAGTACGAGTTAATTCTAACGTTCAAACGGGCGGGTGTCACATCGTTCCCCCTTCGGGACATTCCTCCTCGAATGATGATTATATTTGCAGCATTATAGGAACCAATACACTAATCCATATAGCTCATGAGTAACATACCTCATATACACATATGCTAGTCTATTAATTTGAAGGAACAAATAATATGGGATATTGGGAATTCATGTCCTCCTTAGCTTCCACGTTAGCTCCTTAACAGTATGACTTTACTACTCTACTTTTACCGATGCTACATCCTTACTTTACAATCTTCTTATTTAGAGATATACTATTGCAATAGGGACTTTTTCATAAGATAGATACTCTGGAATCTAAACAGCTATTGTGCACGTTGTACGTGCTTGATCTCCGATACACTTTTGTAAAATAGAAACTTGAAAACTCAGTGTACTACCTCAAACTCTTGAGGTAACTCTAGCTCATAGGAAAATTAGTGTATACGCTGGACAATGCGATAAGGCACAATGTACCTATGGCTTAACTTTCCCTTTTTACTAAATCTCATAATGCCCTACATAGGAGAAACTTTTAGAAAAATCTGATCATCAATATAAGACTCTATGTCTTGCCTATCAATGATTAGTCAATATGTATCCTAACATATTCCACGACCTGCAGCACTAAATCTGGTCCAAATAATCCTGATTCTCGAACTTAGAATCAACCAAGAGGAGATCTACATTTTCTTCCATATAAATCCTCATATAGTGCCACAGCGAAGCTGGAATGATAGCTATTATTTTAAGAAAACTTAACGAGTTGAAAGTGATCATTCCAATTTTCTTTGAATTCTAGAACACACGCCCATAACATATCCTCAAGTGTCTAGAAATTATGTTCCGCTTGGCCATCAGTATTGGAATGAAATGTTATGCTAAGGTTTACCAGCATCCCCCGCCCCTTCTAGAAAGATTTCTAGAAATGTTATGTAAATGATGGTCCCTTATTTGAAATAACGGATACATGGATACTATGCAATCTAAGAATCTCTCCAATGTATAGAACTGTAAAATCTTGAGCTGAAAATATGGTCCTGACCGGCAAGGATTAGGCAAATTATATCTGTCTGTCAATAATTACCCGAATAGAATCAAACTTCTATTGTTAGTGACGCAAACCTGTAACAAAGTCCATATTTATTTCCCCATACTTAAACAGTGGAATGGGTATCTCTTGAGTAATCCCACTTGGTGTCTGGTGCTCGACCTTCACCTGTTGAAAATTAGGACATTCTGCCACGAACTCATCAATGTCATTCTTCATCCAATGCCACTAGTAAGTATCTTTAGTATAAAGATAAATCTTCGTAGAAATTGGTCAATGCAATATTGAGAATGGTTTCATTTTATCATAATTTGTTGTCGAAGACCTGCAACATCTAGAAGAAACAATCGATGTCTGATAAATATTATTATATACTACCGTGAATCCAGTTCCGCACCAAAAGTGGTATCAGAGCTAAGTAATAAAAAACAAATAATGGATGATAAAGAAATTCATAAATACGAATTAATTAGAACAGTAATTCTAAACAAACAAGAATTAAAATATAGACAAGAAAGGCTACAATATAACATATATGCAGGAGTATGTGAGAAATCTATACTAGCCCAAAGAAAGATAATATTTAAATTACAACATGAAATACAGAGAATAGAGTATAAATTAAAACACAATTTAAGATGAATAAGGAAGAATTTGCTATAGAAGAAAAAACTTATGAAAATCCAGAAGGATTAAAAATAAAAATAATCTTTTCAAACTTAGGAAGAAGGTATAAGAAAATAGGTGAAACTCTATACTTAATGATAGAAAAAGAAACAGTAAAATTAGAAGATAGTTTGTTTGACTGCAATGGTACGAATAACTAAAGAAAATGAAGAAATAGATAGAAAGAAAGAAATAGAAATGATTAAACAATATGCGAAACAAGAAATACAGCAGATAGAAGAAGTAAAAAATGATAAGATAACTGCATTAGAAAAAGAATTAACTATGCTAAAAGAATTATACGCAGCTAAACAAAAAGAAAAGGAAATGGAAACAGAATTAGAAACAAAATTAAAAATGGAAATAGAACAATTTAAAGAAAAATTAAATCCAGATATAAGAATTGATACTGTTGATATAGATGAAAATTATTCAGAACAAGGCTCAGATATAAGTGAAACATATACAGAAATATTAGAAAAAATAAAAGAAACCGAACTAACTGACAATACAATAGAAATAAATACGGAAGAAATAGAAAATAAAACTAGTACAAGTACAGGCATAGAAGTAAAAAACCCAAGAACATCAAGCCCTGATTATTACACAGTTAGTTGTGAAGAATCTGATAGATATGACAATTTATGGAATAAACGATTAAATAGAAACAAAAAATGGACACCATCTACAACATCACGAGATAATGGTTTTTTAGATTTAGACTGTGTAGCAGACATAAATAAAACAATACAACTATGGGTAGGATACATATCAAAACAACTAATAGATAACAAAATTGGAATGACAGAAGTACCAGGATATATAGAAAGAACATTTATAGGAACGGTAAAATTATGGTTACAAAATTTAGTAGAAGAAAGTATAAAAACCCTAAGAAGTAATAAGAAAATAGATGGAGAAATTGCAACTACACCAATTGATATATTAAATAAATACGAAATAGCTATAAGAAATGAATTCAGTAGTACGACTACGGAAGTAGAAGAACAGAATAAAGAAAAACAGTTAAATAGGAATTTAATGTTAAAATTATCCATATGTAATATGTGTTACATAGATGAATACACATGCGTATTTAGAGAATATTATTACAAAGGAACATATAATACAGAAGAAGCAAAGGAAATAAGGAAATTATATTTTACAAAATTACCAGAACCATTTAGTTCTAAAATAATAAAAGATTGGAATGAAGCAGGATTGCAAGATACACTTGGAGCAAGAATACGATACTTACAAAAATGGTATTCAGAAATATGTGAAAAATATAGAGAAGAAATGAAAATGGAAAAAACAATAATTAAGAACTTAGCATGTTGTAAAGATAAGATAGCACCCCAATTTGGATGTAATGATAATTATTACAAAAAGAAGTATAGAAAACCAGGAAAATATAAAAAATTTAAATCCCAATATAAGTATAAAAGACCAAGAAGAAGATATTATGTAAAAAATACTAAAGCAAAAAGACCTTTTAGACCTAAGAAAAAACTATCAGAATGTACATGTTATAATTGTGGAAAATTAGGACATTTAGCTAAAGATTGCAAATTACCTAAAGATCCAAAAAGAAAACAAATATCTGAAATAATAATCAATGAAGAAATATATACACAAATAGATCATATAGATTATGAACCAGATAGCGATGACAGCATATACGAATTCGAAATTGAGAACAACCTATCTGAAAATGAAATAGAAGAGGATAATAATGACTGAAAGAGAAGTAAAAATAATAAATAAAAACGAATATACAGATGAAGAATCTACAGAACAAAAAATAATATTTGATGTCAACATATTTGAACAAATAAAAGGAAAAGAATTAGATCTTAGCGTAGAAAAAATATTCCAGATACCATTAATAAGAAATATATTTAAGAGACAAAAAGAAGAGTACTATGTAGTAAGTCAAAAAGAACATATAATAGATTGTAAATATAATCAAGGAAAAGCAAGAATACCTATAATAAATAAACGAATAATAAATAAAGAAATACAAGAAATTAAAGCTAAAGATCCCATAAAATACGTACACTTAGGTGGAACAGAAATATTAATAAAAGCCTGTTTTAGAGAAGGGATAGATACACCGATAGAAATATATTTAGCAGATGATAGAATAATAGAACCAATAGAAAGGAGCATAATAAGTGCAGTAAAAGGAAATTTAATATACCAAAAATTTAAATTCATAATAAGTGCTAATTATTCAGTCGCAATAAATGATAAAAACATAGATAAATCATTAGTACTATATTGGAAAATGTCAGGAATAGAGTTAGCCCCAGGAAGTAAAATATTTACAGCCCGCTGTAAAAACCTATATGTATTAACAACAAAACATAAGATAACAGCAAAAAATAAGATTAATAAAATAAAAATAGAAAATCCTTTTGAAAAAATTGTAACGGTAATAGATAATAATGATTATAGTTATAAGGAAATAGACATAGAAGAGGATTTAGAAATAGTAAGTGATAGAATAAGTACATCAAAAAGAATAAAAAATATAGATAAAGATAATGAAATATCCCAACCCACAAGAAAATCGGTAGAATATCAAAGGATAAAAGCAATTGAGCCATACCATTACTATATAACAGGAATAATAGAACAAAGAAAGCATATTATCATAATAAATACTGGACAAGAAGAAAATTTAATACCTAGAGAATTAATATCAGAAGAGGAAATAATCTCTAAAGAACAAGTATGCCCTGAATTACCAAAAGAATTATTGCATATAGAAGAAACAGCTCAAAAAGAAATAATCATAGGAGGAATAATGATATTAATAAATTTCAAAATATATCAAGAAGATAATATAATATTAGGAATAAAATGGTTAGAAGAAATGAAACCGTATAATTTAGAAACTACACAATTAACAATAACATATAAAAATAAAAAGATTATAATTAAGAGAACACTATGAAAATTTACATACTTGCAAAAATAATAGTAGAAGGTTATTATAATAGATACTACACCCCAATGTTAGATACAGGAGCAGAGGCAAATATGTGTAAACATAATTGTCTACCAGATGAAAAATGGGAAAAATTAAAAACACCTATAGTAGTAACAGGATTTAATAATGAAGGAAGCATGATAACATATAAAGCAAAAAATATAAAGTTACAAATATGGGATAAAATATTAACTATCGAAGACATATATAGTTATGAGTTCATAAACAAGGATATGCTCTTAGGCATGCCATTTTTAGAAAAATTATATTCACATATAATAACAAAGACACATTGGTGGTTTACTACACCATGTAAACAAAAAATAGGAGCAAAAAGGGTTACTAATAAAAATAGGAAAACTACACCATGGATTAAAGGAAGTGAAAAAATCACTCAAAAATTAGAAAATATAAAAGAAAACACTCACAATATAGAATTGATAATATTTTCAATAGATAAATTAAAAATGATCCAAGAAAAATTAGATATGTTATACAGCGAAGATCCTCTAAAAGGATGGGAAAAACATAAAACAAAGGTAAAAATTGAACTAATTGATGAAAATAGCATAATCACTCAAAAACCATTAAAATACAATTTTGAAGATTTAAAAGAATTTAAAATGCACATAACAGAACTATTAGAAAATAGATATATCCAAGAAAGTAACAGTAAACATACAAGTCCAGCATTTATCGTAAACAAACATAGTGAACAAAAAAGAGGAAAAAGTCGTATGGTCATTGATTATAGAAATTTAAATGCAAAAACAAAAACATATAATTACCCCATACCAAACAAAATACTAAAAGTAAGACAAATACAAGGTTATAACTATTTTAGTAAATTTGATTGTAAATCAGGATTTTACCATCTAAAGTTAGAAGAAGAATCTAAGAAACTAACAGCTTTTACAGTACCACAAGGATTTTATGAATGGAATGTACTACCTTTTGGATATAAAAATGCACCAGGTAGATATCAACATTTTATGGATAATTATTTTAACCAACTAGAAAATTGTATAGTATACATAGATGATATATTATTGTACTCACGAACAGAAGAAGAACATATAAGATTGTTAGAAAAATTTATACATATAATAACACACTCAGGAATAAGTTTAAGTAAGAAAAAGGCAGAAATAATGAAAACCCAAATAGAATTCTTAGGAATACAAATAGATAAGAATGGTATAAAGATGCAAAACCATATAGTACAAAAAATAATAAATTCTGAGGAACAACTAGATACTAAAAAGAAATTACAATCATTCTTAGGATTGGTAAACCAAGTACGAGAATATATACCTAATCTAGCAGAAAATCTTAAGCCTTTACATAAAAAATTAAAGAAAGATGTAGAATATTATTTTGATAAAAAAGATCAAGACCAGATACAAAAAATAAAATTACTATGTAGGAATTTACCAAAATTATACTTTCCAGACGAAAATAAAAAATTCATATATATAGTAGAATCAGATGCTAGTGAAATAAGCTATGGCGGAGTATTAAAATATAAATATGATAAAGAAAAAATAGAACATCATTGTAGATATTATTCAGGAACATTTACAAATCCCGAAATAAAATGGGAAATAAATAGAAAAGAGTTATATGCATTATATAAATGTTTATTAGCTTTTGAACCATACATCGTGTATAATAAGTTTATTGTAAGAACAGATAATACGCAGGTAAAATGGTGGATTACACGGAAGATACAAGATTCGGTAACAACTAAAGAAATACGAAGACTAGTATTAAATATACAGAATTTTACATTTACAATAGAAGTAATAAGTACTAACAAAAATGTTATTGCAGATTACATCTCAAGACAGAGCTACTCAGACAGATCTAGACAAAGAAATTACTCTTGAAAAGATATTTGATGCCATGACATTACTTTGTACAAAAGTAGATAGCATGGACAAAGAAATACAAAAAATGAAAAGTCAGCAGCATGACGGTAAACATGCGGAGCTAAGTCGATCGGAAGACTTGAAAATTCCAGAACTAGAAGGTGACGATGGGAAACACCGAAAAACCCAAACTAACAATTTGTTACATACAGCTACAGGTAGCACATCATCTACAAAAGGAGAAAAAAGATATGTTAATACAAATATGAATAAGATATTTGAAAAACCATTTGTACCCAAAAATCAAAACCCCTTATTCATACCACCACAAATAAATACCTACAAAGACAGCTTGGGCCAGGACAAGAAAATCTATAACCATATAACCAGAGCCTATATAGAAAATATCCACAAAATACAAACTTTCTTAAACAAAAATCCCAGATCCAAAACTACCCAAAATCCACACGAAGATTATATTACCCAAACTTTGCAAGGATATAATAAACTAATCGCTTTACCTAAGACAAATGCAAACCTAATAGCAACTTGTTATAACTATGGACTATTGAACACAGTATATACCCAAACCGGAGATGAAATAGCTACGATACCAGAGTTACATAAAGCATTCATGAACTACAAGAGAATAACTAAAGGAACTTTGTTTTATATAAAGTTTTATTCAGCACCAGCAGAAATACTTTACGATGAAATAAAACCGATTATACAAGTCATAAAAATTGGACTAACTAGAGAAATGATTATACCGGAAAAAATAGAGGAGCAAGAGGAGATACAAAAAGTAGAGATACCAGCATTCTATGCAGGAAAAAGGATTATTGGAATAGCTACTATCTTAAATGAGTTAACATCGAACTATTTAAACAACAATTCGATATGGAGCTATTATTCAAGGGAGCAAACAATGATATATTCAAATTGCCGAGAATTTAGAACAACAGATATGGAAGAACTCAGGCAATGGGCACTTAGTCTACTAAAACCTGAGCAACAGCCAACCACAAGAGCTATAAGAAAGAACTTTATCTCATCGGAAATAATGACAAGATATTGCAAAACTATTGGAAACAAATATCCAGATCATCAATGTTCTAAATGCCAAGGAGAAGACAATGTAATCCCAGACGTACAGCTGGAGTAAAGAACAAAAGAAGTTATGACGGACAAGCTAAAGGAAGATAGTGGAAGCTACTTTATGAAAAGCTAGTAGCAACGTGTAAAAAATTATGTACAAAGATGTAAAGTAAAAGTAAAGTTGTTTGTCCTTTTGTTAACTTTGTAAAGATAGGACTAGTAGTGCAGATGTAAAGAAGCACTAACGTATTAGTCTAGGAATATGTACAAAAGTAGGAATAGTAGTAAAGGTATAAAGTAACTATAGTTAGGTGTAAAAGTCATAGTAGGAATAAAGTAACCATAGTAAGGTTACTTATATGTGTATAAATAGATAGTCATTATGGCATAGATAGGCAAGACTTTCTACACGGAAAGCACAGCCCTTTTGTAAACAAATATTCTCTCAAATAAAAATCTAAAGTTTCAGTTAAGCTATGGATCAAAATATTGCAGATACTACACAGGTACACACATTTATGATTATGCATAGCTAAATCTATTAATTCCTGAATATCATAGCATGATTAAATAAGTTTATATTAGTTATTATATACTAGAATTATTTAAGCATGTCTTTTAGTTTGTTAATATGAGGAAAGGAGGGAAAACTTCTAAACTATGCCATCCTAAGGTTGAAACCAGAGGCGAGAAAGCCGTGAGGGGAGTAAACAGAGTTGAGGCGCTGTTAGGAAGTAATTACCTTCGAAAGTACGATGTTAACAGTGACAGGAAAACATGTTAAAATAATCTAGTTTATAGTAATCTAATATAGATCATTTGTTATGCATATGGTACGAGGGAATTATGATTAAACAATCATGGATATGTTACACAATGAAATGATACTAAACTACAAAATACTAATCTTGTATGTAATACGAAATATAGAAATTCAGGAGTTAAAACAACTAATATGGCAAAAGATATTTGAAGAAGAAGAAGAATTAATAAACCAAGAATGGTATGAAATAAGTGAGCTAGATAGAGTAGAAATTGAAATGTTAAAATTTAATCTAAGCGATTTAGAAATTCAATCAGACTAAAATGAAATATGAATATTTGCAATATTGGATAGAATCTATGGAAGATATAAAATTATTAGAACAATTAATGGAAGAAAATTTATATATGTATCAAAGAACCCAAGATACACTATATTTAAAATATGTCATAAATAATATTAATGAAATATTCAGACTAAAACAACTATCAGAAGAATATTACGATAAATATTATTATATACTACCGTGAATCCAGTTCCGCACCAAAAGTGGTATCAGAGCTAAGTAATAAAAAACAAATAATGGATGATAAAGAAATTCATAAATACGAATTAATTAGAACAGTAATTCTAAACAAACAAGAATTAAAATATAGACAAGAAAGGCTACAATATAACATATATGCAGGAGTATGTGAGAAATCTATACTAGCCCAAAGAAAGATAATATTTAAATTACAACATGAAATACAGAGAATAGAGTATAAATTAAAACACAATTTAAGATGAATAAGGAAGAATTTGCTATAGAAGAAAAAACTTACGAAAATCCAGAAGGATTAAAAATAAAAATAATCTTTTCAAACTTAGGAAGAAGGTATAAGAAAATAGGTGAAACTCTATACTTAATGATAGAAAAAGAAACAGTAAAATTAGAAGATAGTTTGACTGCAATGGTACGAATAACTAAAGAAAATGAAGAAATAGATAGAAAGAAAGAAATAGAAATGATTAAACAATATGCGAAACAAGAAATACAGCAGATAGAAGAAGTAAAAAATGATAAGATAACTGCATTAGAAAAAGAATTAACTATGCTAAAAGAATTATACGCAGCTAAACAAAAAGAAAAGGAAATGGAAACAGAATTAGAAACAAAATTAAAAATGGAAATAGAACAATTTAAAGAAAAATTAAATCCAGATATAAGAATTGATACTGTTGATATAGATGAAAATTATTCAGAACAAGGCTCAGATATAAGTGAAACATATACAGAAATATTAGAAAAAATAAAAGAAACCGAACTAACTGACAATACAATAGAAATAAATACGGAAGAAATAGAAAATAAAACTAGTACAAGTACAGGCATAGAAGTAAAAAACCCAAGAACATCAAGCCCTGATTATTACACAGTTAGTTGTGAAGAATCTGATAGATATGACAATTTATGGAATAAACGATTAAATAGAAACAAAAAATGGACACCATCTACAACATCACGAGATAATGGTTTTTTAGATTTAGACTGTGTAGCAGACATAAATAAAACAATACAACTATGGGTAGGATACATATCAAAACAACTAATAGATAACAAAATTGGAATGACAGAAGTACCAGGATATATAGAAAGAACATTTATAGGAACGGTAAAATTATGGTTACAAAATTTAGTAGAAGAAAGTATAAAAACCCTAAGAAGTAATAAGAAAATAGATGGAGAAATTGCAACTACACCAATTGATATATTAAATAAATACGAAATAGCTATAAGAAATGAATTCAGTAGTACGACTACGGAAGTAGAAGAACAGAATAAAGAAAAACAGTTAAATAGGAATTTAATGTTAAAATTATCCATATGTAATATGTGTTACATAGATGAATACACATGCGTATTTAGAGAATATTATTACAAAGGAACATATAATACAGAAGAAGCAAAGGAAATAAGGAAATTATATTTTACAAAATTACCAGAACCATTTAGTTCTAAAATAATAAAAGATTGGAATGAAGCAGGATTGCAAGATACACTTGGAGCAAGAATACGATACTTACAAAAATGGTATTCAGAAATATGTGAAAAATATAGAGAAGAAATGAAAATGGAAAAAACAATAATTAAGAACTTAGCATGTTGTAAAGATAAGATAGCACCCCAATTTGGATGTAATGATAATTATTACAAAAAGAAGTATAGAAAACCAGGAAAATATAAAAAATTTAAATCCCAATATAAGTATAAAAGACCAAGAAGAAGATATTATGTAAAAAATACTAAAGCAAAAAGACCTTTTAGACCTAAGAAAAAACTATCAGAATGTACATGTTATAATTGTGGAAAATTAGGACATTTAGCTAAAGATTGCAAATTACCTAAAGATCCAAAAAGAAAACAAATATCTGAAATAATAATCAATGAAGAAATATATACACAAATAGATCATATAGATTATGAACCAGATAGCGATGACAGCATATACGAATTCGAAATTGAGAACAACCTATCTGAAAATGAAATAGAAGAGGATAATAATGACTGAAAGAGAAGTAAAAATAATAAATAAAAACGAATATACAGATGAAGAATCTACAGAACAAAAAATAATATTTGATGTCAACATATTTGAACAAATAAAAGGAAAAGAATTAGATCTTAGCGTAGAAAAAATATTCCAGATACCATTAATAAGAAATATATTTAAGAGACAAAAAGAAGAGTACTATGTAGTAAGTCAAAAAGAACATATAATAGATTGTAAATATAATCAAGGAAAAGCAAGAATACCTATAATAAATAAACGAATAATAAATAAAGAAATACAAGAAATTAAAGCTAAAGATCCCATAAAATACGTACACTTAGGTGGAACAGAAATATTAATAAAAGCCTGTTTTAGAGAAGGGATAGATACACCGATAGAAATATATTTAGCAGATGATAGAATAATAGAACCAATAGAAAGGAGCATAATAAGTGCAGTAAAAGGAAATTTAATATACCAAAAATTTAAATTCATAATAAGTGCTAATTATTCAGTCGCAATAAATGATAAAAACATAGATAAATCATTAGTACTATATTGGAAAATGTCAGGAATAGAGTTAGCCCCAGGAAGTAAAATATTTACAGCCCGCTGTAAAAACCTATATGTATTAACAACAAAACATAAGATAACAGCAAAAAATAAGATTAATAAAATAAAAATAGAAAATCCTTTTGAAAAAATTGTAACGGTAATAGATAATAATGATTATAGTTATAAGGAAATAGACATAGAAGAGGATTTAGAAATAGTAAGTGATAGAATAAGTACATCAAAAAGAATAAAAAATATAGATAAAGATAATGAAATATCCCAACCCACAAGAAAATCGGTAGAATATCAAAGGATAAAAGCAATTGAGCCATACCATTACTATATAACAGGAATAATAGAACAAAGAAAGCATATTATCATAATAAATACTGGACAAGAAGAAAATTTAATACCTAGAGAATTAATATCAGAAGAGGAAATAATCTCTAAAGAACAAGTATGCCCTGAATTACCAAAAGAATTATTGCATATAGAAGAAACAGCTCAAAAAGAAATAATCATAGGAGGAATAATGATATTAATAAATTTCAAAATATATCAAGAAGATAATATAATATTAGGAATAAAATGGTTAGAAGAAATGAAACCGTATAATTTAGAAACTACACAATTAACAATAACATATAAAAATAAAAAGATTATAATTAAGAGAACACTATGAAAATTTACATACTTGCAAAAATAATAGTAGAAGGTTATTATAATAGATACTACACCCCAATGTTAGATACAGGAGCAGAGGCAAATATGTGTAAACATAATTGTCTACCAGATGAAAAATGGGAAAAATTAAAAACACCTATAGTAGTAACAGGATTTAATAATGAAGGAAGCATGATAACATATAAAGCAAAAAATATAAAGTTACAAATATGGGATAAAATATTAACTATCGAAGACATATATAGTTATGAGTTCATAAACAAGGATATGCTCTTAGGCATGCCATTTTTAGAAAAATTATATTCACATATAATAACAAAGACACATTGGTGGTTTACTACACCATGTAAACAAAAAATAGGAGCAAAAAGGGTTACTAATAAAAATAGGAAAACTACACCATGGATTAAAGGAAGTGAAAAAATCACTCAAAAATTAGAAAATATAAAAGAAAACACTCACAATATAGAATTGATAATATTTTCAATAGATAAATTAAAAATGATCCAAGAAAAATTAGATATGTTATACAGCGAAGATCCTCTAAAAGGATGGGAAAAACATAAAACAAAGGTAAAAATTGAACTAATTGATGAAAATAGCATAATCACTCAAAAACCATTAAAATACAATTTTGAAGATTTAAAAGAATTTAAAATGCACATAACAGAACTATTAGAAAATAGATATATCCAAGAAAGTAACAGTAAACATACAAGTCCAGCATTTATCGTAAACAAACATAGTGAACAAAAAAGAGGAAAAAGTCGTATGGTCATTGATTATAGAAATTTAAATGCAAAAACAAAAACATATAATTACCCCATACCAAACAAAATACTAAAAGTAAGACAAATACAAGGTTATAACTATTTTAGTAAATTTGATTGTAAATCAGGATTTTACCATCTAAAGTTAGAAGAAGAATCTAAGAAACTAACAGCTTTTACAGTACCACAAGGATTTTATGAATGGAATGTACTACCTTTTGGATATAAAAATGCACCAGGTAGATATCAACATTTTATGGATAATTATTTTAACCAACTAGAAAATTGTATAGTATACATAGATGATATATTATTGTACTCACGAACAGAAGAAGAACATATAAGATTGTTAGAAAAATTTATACATATAATAACACACTCAGGAATAAGTTTAAGTAAGAAAAAGGCAGAAATAATGAAAACCCAAATAGAATTCTTAGGAATACAAATAGATAAGAATGGTATAAAGATGCAAAACCATATAGTACAAAAAATAATAAATTCTGAGGAACAACTAGATACTAAAAAGAAATTACAATCATTCTTAGGATTGGTAAACCAAGTACGAGAATATATACCTAATCTAGCAGAAAATCTTAAGCCTTTACATAAAAAATTAAAGAAAGATGTAGAATATTATTTTGATAAAAAAGATCAAGACCAGATACAAAAAATAAAATTACTATGTAGGAATTTACCAAAATTATACTTTCCAGACGAAAATAAAAAATTCATATATATAGTAGAATCAGATGCTAGTGAAATAAGCTATGGCGGAGTATTAAAATATAAATATGATAAAGAAAAAATAGAACATCATTGTAGATATTATTCAGGAACATTTACAAATCCCGAAATAAAATGGGAAATAAATAGAAAAGAGTTATATGCATTATATAAATGTTTATTAGCTTTTGAACCATACATCGTGTATAATAAGTTTATTGTAAGAACAGATAATACGCAGGTAAAATGGTGGATTACACGGAAGATACAAGATTCGGTAACAACTAAAGAAATACGAAGACTAGTATTAAATATACAGAATTTTACATTTACAATAGAAGTAATAAGTACTAACAAAAATGTTATTGCAGATTACATCTCAAGACAGAGCTACTCAGACAGATCTAGACAAAGAAATTACTCTTGAAAAGATATTTGATGCCATGACATTACTTTGTACAAAAGTAGATAGCATGGACAAAGAAATACAAAAAATGAAAAGTCAGCAGCATGACGGTAAACATGCGGAGCTAAGTCGATCGGAAGACTTGAAAATTCCAGAACTAGAAGGTGACGATGGGAAACACCGAAAAACCCAAACTAACAATTTGTTACATACAGCTACAGGTAGCACATCATCTACAAAAGGAGAAAAAAGATATGTTAATACAAATATGAATAAGATATTTGAAAAACCATTTGTACCCAAAAATCAAAACCCCTTATTCATACCACCACAAATAAATACCTACAAAGACAGCTTGGGCCAGGACAAGAAAATCTATAACCATATAACCAGAGCCTATATAGAAAATATCCACAAAATACAAACTTTCTTAAACAAAAATCCCAGATCCAAAACTACCCAAAATCCACACGAAGATTATATTACCCAAACTTTGCAAGGATATAATAAACTAATCGCTTTACCTAAGACAAATGCAAACCTAATAGCAACTTGTTATAACTATGGACTATTGAACACAGTATATACCCAAACCGGAGATGAAATAGCTACGATACCAGAGTTACATAAAGCATTCATGAACTACAAGAGAATAACTAAAGGAACTTTGTTTTATATAAAGTTTTATTCAGCACCAGCAGAAATACTTTACGATGAAATAAAACCGATTATACAAGTCATAAAAATTGGACTAACTAGAGAAATGATTATACCGGAAAAAATAGAGGAGCAAGAGGAGATACAAAAAGTAGAGATACCAGCATTCTATGCAGGAAAAAGGATTATTGGAATAGCTACTATCTTAAATGAGTTAACATCGAACTATTTAAACAACAATTCGATATGGAGCTATTATTCAAGGGAGCAAACAATGATATATTCAAATTGCCGAGAATTTAGAACAACAGATATGGAAGAACTCAGGCAATGGGCACTTAGTCTACTAAAACCTGAGCAACAGCCAACCACAAGAGCTATAAGAAAGAACTTTATCTCATCGGAAATAATGACAAGATATTGCAAAACTATTGGAAACAAATATCCAGATCATCAATGTTCTAAATGCCAAGGAGAAGACAATGTAATCCCAGACGTACAGCTGGAGTAAAGAACAAAAGAAGTTATGACGGACAAGCTAAAGGAAGATAGTGGAAGCTACTTTATGAAAAGCTAGTAGCAACGTGTAAAAAATTATGTACAAAGATGTAAAGTAAAAGTAAAGTTGTTTGTCCTTTTGTTAACTTTGTAAAGATAGGACTAGTAGTGCAGATGTAAAGAAGCACTAACGTATTAGTCTAGGAATATGTACAAAAGTAGGAATAGTAGTAAAGGTATAAAGTAACTATAGTTAGGTGTAAAAGTCATAGTAGGAATAAAGTAACCATAGTAAGGTTACTTATATGTGTATAAATAGATAGTCATTATGGCATAGATAGGCAAGACTTTCTACACGGAAAGCACAGCCCTTTTGTAAACAAATATTCTCTCAAATAAAAATCTAAAGTTTCAGTTAAGCTATGGATCAAAATATTGCAGATACTACACAGGTACACACATTTATGATTATGCATAGCTAAATCTATTAATTCCTGAATATCATAGCATGATTAAATAAGTTTATATTAGTTATTATATACTAGAATTATTTAAGCATGTCTTTTAGTTTGTTAATATGAGGAAAGGAGGGAAAACTTCTAAACTATGCCATCCTAAGGTTGAAACCAGAGGCGAGAAAGCCGTGAGGGGAGTAAACAGAGTTGAGGCGCTGTTAGGAAGTAATTACCTTCGAAAGTACGATGTTAACAGTGACAGGAAAACATGTTAAAATAATCTAGTTTATAGTAATCTAATATAGATCATTTGTTATGCATATGGTACGAGGGAATTATGATTAAACAATCATGGATATGTTACACAATGAAATGATACTAAACTACAAAATACTAATCTTGTATGTAATACGAAATATAGAAATTCAGGAGTTAAAACAACTAATATGGCAAAAGATATTTGAAGAAGAAGAAGAATTAATAAACCAAGAATGGTATGAAATAAGTGAGCTAGATAGAGTAGAAATTGAAATGTTAAAATTTAATCTAAGCGATTTAGAAATTCAATCAGACTAAAATGAAATATGAATATTTGCAATATTGGATAGAATCTATGGAAGATATAAAATTATTAGAACAATTAATGGAAGAAAATTTATATATGTATCAAAGAACCCAAGATACACTATATTTAAAATATGTCATAAATAATATTAATGAAATATTCAGACTAAAACAACTATCAGAAGAATATTACGATAAATATTATTATATACTACCGTGAATCCAGTTCCGCACCAAAAGTGGTATCAGAGCTAAGTAATAAAAAACAAATAATGGATGATAAAGAAATTCATAAATACGAATTAATTAGAACAGTAATTCTAAACAAACAAGAATTAAAATATAGACAAGAAAGGCTACAATATAACATATATGCAGGAGTATGTGAGAAATCTATACTAGCCCAAAGAAAGATAATATTTAAATTACAACATGAAATACAGAGAATAGAGTATAAATTAAAACACAATTTAAGATGAATAAGGAAGAATTTGCTATAGAAGAAAAAACTTACGAAAATCCAGAAGGATTAAAAATAAAAATAATCTTTTCAAACTTAGGAAGAAGGTATAAGAAAATAGGTGAAACTCTATACTTAATGATAGAAAAAGAAACAGTAAAATTAGAAGATAGTTTGACTGCAATGGTACGAATAACTAAAGAAAATGAAGAAATAGATAGAAAGAAAGAAATAGAAATGATTAAACAATATGCGAAACAAGAAATACAGCAGATAGAAGAAGTAAAAAATGATAAGATAACTGCATTAGAAAAAGAATTAACTATGCTAAAAGAATTATACGCAGCTAAACAAAAAGAAAAGGAAATGGAAACAGAATTAGAAACAAAATTAAAAATGGAAATAGAACAATTTAAAGAAAAATTAAATCCAGATATAAGAATTGATACTGTTGATATAGATGAAAATTATTCAGAACAAGGCTCAGATATAAGTGAAACATATACAGAAATATTAGAAAAAATAAAAGAAACCGAACTAACTGACAATACAATAGAAATAAATACGGAAGAAATAGAAAATAAAACTAGTACAAGTACAGGCATAGAAGTAAAAAACCCAAGAACATCAAGCCCTGATTATTACACAGTTAGTTGTGAAGAATCTGATAGATATGACAATTTATGGAATAAACGATTAAATAGAAACAAAAAATGGACACCATCTACAACATCACGAGATAATGGTTTTTTAGATTTAGACTGTGTAGCAGACATAAATAAAACAATACAACTATGGGTAGGATACATATCAAAACAACTAATAGATAACAAAATTGGAATGACAGAAGTACCAGGATATATAGAAAGAACATTTATAGGAACGGTAAAATTATGGTTACAAAATTTAGTAGAAGAAAGTATAAAAACCCTAAGAAGTAATAAGAAAATAGATGGAGAAATTGCAACTACACCAATTGATATATTAAATAAATACGAAATAGCTATAAGAAATGAATTCAGTAGTACGACTACGGAAGTAGAAGAACAGAATAAAGAAAAACAGTTAAATAGGAATTTAATGTTAAAATTATCCATATGTAATATGTGTTACATAGATGAATACACATGCGTATTTAGAGAATATTATTACAAAGGAACATATAATACAGAAGAAGCAAAGGAAATAAGGAAATTATATTTTACAAAATTACCAGAACCATTTAGTTCTAAAATAATAAAAGATTGGAATGAAGCAGGATTGCAAGATACACTTGGAGCAAGAATACGATACTTACAAAAATGGTATTCAGAAATATGTGAAAAATATAGAGAAGAAATGAAAATGGAAAAAACAATAATTAAGAACTTAGCATGTTGTAAAGATAAGATAGCACCCCAATTTGGATGTAATGATAATTATTACAAAAAGAAGTATAGAAAACCAGGAAAATATAAAAAATTTAAATCCCAATATAAGTATAAAAGACCAAGAAGAAGATATTATGTAAAAAATACTAAAGCAAAAAGACCTTTTAGACCTAAGAAAAAACTATCAGAATGTACATGTTATAATTGTGGAAAATTAGGACATTTAGCTAAAGATTGCAAATTACCTAAAGATCCAAAAAGAAAACAAATATCTGAAATAATAATCAATGAAGAAATATATACACAAATAGATCATATAGATTATGAACCAGATAGCGATGACAGCATATACGAATTCGAAATTGAGAACAACCTATCTGAAAATGAAATAGAAGAGGATAATAATGACTGAAAGAGAAGTAAAAATAATAAATAAAAACGAATATACAGATGAAGAATCTACAGAACAAAAAATAATATTTGATGTCAACATATTTGAACAAATAAAAGGAAAAGAATTAGATCTTAGCGTAGAAAAAATATTCCAGATACCATTAATAAGAAATATATTTAAGAGACAAAAAGAAGAGTACTATGTAGTAAGTCAAAAAGAACATATAATAGATTGTAAATATAATCAAGGAAAAGCAAGAATACCTATAATAAATAAACGAATAATAAATAAAGAAATACAAGAAATTAAAGCTAAAGATCCCATAAAATACGTACACTTAGGTGGAACAGAAATATTAATAAAAGCCTGTTTTAGAGAAGGGATAGATACACCGATAGAAATATATTTAGCAGATGATAGAATAATAGAACCAATAGAAAGGAGCATAATAAGTGCAGTAAAAGGAAATTTAATATACCAAAAATTTAAATTCATAATAAGTGCTAATTATTCAGTCGCAATAAATGATAAAAACATAGATAAATCATTAGTACTATATTGGAAAATGTCAGGAATAGAGTTAGCCCCAGGAAGTAAAATATTTACAGCCCGCTGTAAAAACCTATATGTATTAACAACAAAACATAAGATAACAGCAAAAAATAAGATTAATAAAATAAAAATAGAAAATCCTTTTGAAAAAATTGTAACGGTAATAGATAATAATGATTATAGTTATAAGGAAATAGACATAGAAGAGGATTTAGAAATAGTAAGTGATAGAATAAGTACATCAAAAAGAATAAAAAATATAGATAAAGATAATGAAATATCCCAACCCACAAGAAAATCGGTAGAATATCAAAGGATAAAAGCAATTGAGCCATACCATTACTATATAACAGGAATAATAGAACAAAGAAAGCATATTATCATAATAAATACTGGACAAGAAGAAAATTTAATACCTAGAGAATTAATATCAGAAGAGGAAATAATCTCTAAAGAACAAGTATGCCCTGAATTACCAAAAGAATTATTGCATATAGAAGAAACAGCTCAAAAAGAAATAATCATAGGAGGAATAATGATATTAATAAATTTCAAAATATATCAAGAAGATAATATAATATTAGGAATAAAATGGTTAGAAGAAATGAAACCGTATAATTTAGAAACTACACAATTAACAATAACATATAAAAATAAAAAGATTATAATTAAGAGAACACTATGAAAATTTACATACTTGCAAAAATAATAGTAGAAGGTTATTATAATAGATACTACACCCCAATGTTAGATACAGGAGCAGAGGCAAATATGTGTAAACATAATTGTCTACCAGATGAAAAATGGGAAAAATTAAAAACACCTATAGTAGTAACAGGATTTAATAATGAAGGAAGCATGATAACATATAAAGCAAAAAATATAAAGTTACAAATATGGGATAAAATATTAACTATCGAAGACATATATAGTTATGAGTTCATAAACAAGGATATGCTCTTAGGCATGCCATTTTTAGAAAAATTATATTCACATATAATAACAAAGACACATTGGTGGTTTACTACACCATGTAAACAAAAAATAGGAGCAAAAAGGGTTACTAATAAAAATAGGAAAACTACACCATGGATTAAAGGAAGTGAAAAAATCACTCAAAAATTAGAAAATATAAAAGAAAACACTCACAATATAGAATTGATAATATTTTCAATAGATAAATTAAAAATGATCCAAGAAAAATTAGATATGTTATACAGCGAAGATCCTCTAAAAGGATGGGAAAAACATAAAACAAAGGTAAAAATTGAACTAATTGATGAAAATAGCATAATCACTCAAAAACCATTAAAATACAATTTTGAAGATTTAAAAGAATTTAAAATGCACATAACAGAACTATTAGAAAATAGATATATCCAAGAAAGTAACAGTAAACATACAAGTCCAGCATTTATCGTAAGCAAACATAGTGAACAAAAAAGAGGAAAAAGTCGTATGGTCATTGATTATAGAAATTTAAATGCAAAAACAAAAACATATAATTACCCCATACCAAACAAAATACTAAAAGTAAGACAAATACAAGGTTATAACTATTTTAGTAAATTTGATTGTAAATCAGGATTTTACCATCTAAAGTTAGAAGAAGAATCTAAGAAACTAACAGCTTTTACAGTACCACAAGGATTTTATGAATGGAATGTACTACCTTTTGGATATAAAAATGCACCAGGTAGATATCAACATTTTATGGATAATTATTTTAACCAACTAGAAAATTGTATAGTATACATAGATGATATATTATTGTACTCACGAACAGAAGAAGAACATATAAGATTGTTAGAAAAATTTATACATATAATAACACACTCAGGAATAAGTTTAAGTAAGAAAAAGGCAGAAATAATGAAAACCCAAATAGAATTCTTAGGAATACAAATAGATAAGAATGGTATAAAGATGCAAAACCATATAGTACAAAAAATAATAAATTCTGAGGAACAACTAGATACTAAAAAGAAATTACAATCATTCTTAGGATTGGTAAACCAAGTATGAGAATATATACCTAATCTAGCAGAAAATATTAAGCCTTTACATAAAAAATTAAAGAAAGATGTAGAATATTATTTTGATAAAAAAGATCAAGACCAGATACAAAAAATAAAATTACTATGTAGGAATTTACCAAAATTATACTTTCCAGACGAAAATAAAAAATTCATATATATAGTAGAATCAGATGCTAGTGAAATAAGCTATGGAGGAGTATTAAAATATAAATATGATAAAGAAAAAATAGAACATCATTGTAGATATTATTCAGGAACATTTACAAATCCCGAAATAAAATGGGAAATAAATAGAAAAGAGTTATATGCATTATATAAATGTTTATTAGCTTTTGAACCATACATCGTGTATAATAAGTTTATTGTAAGAACAGATAATACGCAGGTAAAATGGTGGATTACACGGAAGATACAAGATTCGGTAACAACTAAAGAAATACGAAGACTAGTATTAAATATACAGAATTTTACATTTACAATAGAAGTAATAAGTACTAACAAAAATGTTATTGCAGATTACATCTCAAGACAGAGCTACTCAGACAGATCTAGACAAAGAAATTACTCTTGAAAAGATATTTGATGCCATGACATTACTTTGTACAAAAGTAGATAGCATGGACAAAGAAATACAAAAAATGAAAAGTCAGCAGCATGACGGTAAACATGCGGAGCTAAGTCGATCGGAAGACTTGAAAATTCCAGAACTAGAAGGTGACGATGGGAAACACCGAAAAACCCAAACTAACAATTTGTTACATACAGCTACAGGTAGCACATCATCTACAAAAGGAGAAAAAAGATATGTTAATACAAATATGAATAAGATATTTGAAAAACCATTTGTACCCAAAAATCAAAACCCCTTATTCATACCACCACAAATAAATACCTACAAAGACAGCTTGGGCCAGGACAAGAAAATCTATAACCATATAACCAGAGCCTATATAGAAAATATCCACAAAATACAAACTTTCTTAAACAAAAATCCCAGATCCAAAACTACCCAAAATCCACACGAAGATTATATTACCCAAACTTTGCAAGGATATAATAAACTAATCGCTTTACCTAAGACAAATGCAAACCTAATAGCAACTTGTTATAACTATGGACTATTGAACACAGTATATACCCAAACCGGAGATGAAATAGCTACGATACCAGAGTTACATAAAGCATTCATGAACTACAAGAGAATAACTAAAGGAACTTTGTTTTATATAAAGTTTTATTCAGCACCAGCAGAAATACTTTACGATGAAATAAAACCGATTATACAAGTCATAAAAATTGGACTAACTAGAGAAATGATTATACCGGAAAAAATAGAGGAGCAAGAGGAGATACAAAAAGTAGAGATACCAGCATTCTATGCAGGAAAAAGGATTATTGGAATAGCTACTATCTTAAATGAGTTAACATCGAACTATTTAAACAACAATTCGATATGGAGCTATTATTCAAGGGAGCAAACAATGATATATTCAAATTGCCGAGAATTTAGAACAACAGATATGGAAGAACTCAGGCAATGGGCACTTAGTCTACTAAAACCTGAGCAACAGCCAACCACAAGAGCTATAAGAAAGAACTTTATCTCATCGGAAATAATGACAAGATATTGCAAAACTATTGGAAACAAATATCCAGATCATCAATGTTCTAAATGCCAAGGAGAAGACAATGTAATCCCAGACGTACAGCTGGAGTAAAGAACAAAAGAAGTTATGACGGACAAGCTAAAGGAAGATAGTGGAAGCTACTTTATGAAAAGCTAGTAGCAACGTGTAAAAAATTATGTACAAAGATGTAAAGTAAAAGTAAAGTTGTTTGTCCTTTTGTTAACTTTGTAAAGATAGGACTAGTAGTGCAGATGTAAAGAAGCACTAACGTATTAGTCTAGGAATATGTACAAAAGTAGGAATAGTAGTAAAGGTATAAAGTAACTATAGTTAGGTGTAAAAGTCATAGTAGGAATAAAGTAACCATAGTAAGGTTACTTATATGTGTATAAATAGATAGCCATTATGGCATAGATAGGCAAGACTTTCTACACGGAAAGCACAGCCCTTTTGTAAACAAATATTCTCTCAAATAAAAATCTAAAGTTTCAGTTAAGCTATGGATCAAAATATTGCAGATACTACACAGGTACACACATTTATGATTATGCATAGCTAAATCTATTAATTCCTGAATATCATAGCATGATTAAATAAGTTTATATTAGTTATTATATACTAGAATTATTTAAGCATGTCTTTTAGTTTGTTAATATGAGGAAAGGAGGGAAAACTTCTAAACTATGCCATCCTAAGGTTGAAACCAGAGGCGAGAAAGCCGTGAGGGGAGTAAACAGAGTTGAGGCGCTGTTAGGAAGTAATTACCTTCGAAAGTACGATGTTAACAGTGACAGGAAAACATGTTAAAATAATCTAGTTTATAGTAATCTAATATAGATAATTTGTTATGCATATGGTACGAGGGAATTATGATTAAACAATCATGGATATGTTACACAATGAAATGATACTAAACTACAAAATACTAATCTTGTATGTAATACGAAATATAGAAATTCAGGAGTTAAAACAACTAATATGGCAAAAGATATTTGAAGAAGAAGAAGAATTAATAAACCAAGAATGGTATGAAATAAGTGAGCTAGATAGAGTAGAAATTGAAATGTTAAAATTTAATCTAAGCGATTTAGAAATTCAATCAGACTAAAATGAAATATGAATATTTGCAATATTGGATAGAATCTATGGAAGATATAAAATTATTAGAACAATTAATGGAAGAAAATTTATATATGTATCAAAGAACCCAAGATACACTATATTTAAAATATGTCATAAATAATATTAATGAAATATTCAGACTAAAACAACTATCAGAAGAATATTACGATAAATATTATTATATACTACCGTGAATCCAGTTCCGCACCAAAAGTGGTATCAGAGCTAAGTAATAAAAAACAAATAATGGATGATAAAGAAATTCATAAATACGAATTAATTAGAACAGTAATTCTAAACAAACAAGAATTAAAATATAGACAAGAAAGGCTACAATATAACATATATGCAGGAGTATGTGAGAAATCTATACTAGCCCAAAGAAAGATAATATTTAAATTACAACATGAAATACAGAGAATAGAGTATAAATTAAAACACAATTTAAGATGAATAAGGAAGAATTTGCTATAGAAGAAAAAACTTACGAAAATCCAGAAGGATTAAAAATAAAAATAATCTTTTCAAACTTAGGAAGAAGGTATAAGAAAATAGGTGAAACTCTATACTTAATGATAGAAAAAGAAACAGTAAAATTAGAAGATAGTTTGACTGCAATGGTACGAATAACTAAAGAAAATGAAGAAATAGATAGAAAGAAAGAAATAGAAATGATTAAACAATATGCGAAACAAGAAATACAGCAGATAGAAGAAGTAAAAAATGATAAGATAACTGCATTAGAAAAAGAATTAACTATGCTAAAAGAATTATACGCAGCTAAACAAAAAGAAAAGGAAATGGAAACAGAATTAGAAACAAAATTAAAAATGGAAATAGAACAATTTAAAGAAAAATTAAATCCAGATATAAGAATTGATACTGTTGATATAGATGAAAATTATTCAGAACAAGGCTCAGATATAAGTGAAACATATACAGAAATATTAGAAAAAATAAAAGAAACCGAACTAACTGACAATACAATAGAAATAAATACGGAAGAAATAGAAAATAAAACTAGTACAAGTACAGGCATAGAAGTAAAAAACCCAAGAACATCAAGCCCTGATTATTACACAGTTAGTTGTGAAGAATTTGATAGATATGACAATTTATGGAATAAACGATTAAATAGAAACAAAAAATGGACACCATCTACAACATCACGAGATAATGGTTTTTTAGATTTAGACTGTGTAGCAGACATAAATAAAACAATACAACTATGGGTAGGATACATATCAAAACAACTAATAGATAACAAAATTGGAATGACAGAAGTACCAGGATATATAGAAAGAACATTTATAGGAACGGTAAAATTATGGTTACAAAATTTAGTAGAAGAAAGTATAAAAACCCTAAGAAGTAATAAGAAAATAGATGGAGAAATTGCAACTACACCAATTGATATATTAAATAAATATGAAATAGCTATAAGAAATGAATTCAGTAGTACGACTACGGAAGTAGAAGAACAGAATAAAGAAAAACAGTTAAATAGGAATTTAATGTTAAAATTATCCATATGTAATATGTGTTACATAGATGAATACACATGCGTATTTAGAGAATATTATTACAAAGGAACATATAATACAGAAGAAGCAAAGGAAATAAGGAAATTATATTTTACAAAATTACCAGAACCATTTAGTTCTAAAATAATAAAAGATTGGAATGAAGCAGGATTGCAAGATACACTTGGAGCAAGAATACGATACTTACAAAAATGGTATTCAGAAATATGTGAAAAATATAGAGAAGAAATGAAAATGGAAAAAACAATAATTAAGAACTTAGCATGTTGTAAAGATAAGATAGCACCCCAATTTGGATGTAATGATAATTATTACAAAAAGAAGTATAGAAAACCAGGAAAATATAAAAAATTTAAATCCCAATATAAGTATAAAAGACCAAGAAGAAGATATTATGTAAAAAATACTAAAGCAAAAAGACCTTTTAGACCTAAGAAAAAACTATCAGAATGTACATGTTATAATTGTGGAAAATTAGGACATTTAGCTAAAGATTGCAAATTACCTAAAGATCCAAAAAGAAAACAAATATCTGAAATAATAATCAATGAAGAAATATATACACAAATAGATCATATAGATTATGAACCAGATAGCGATGACAGCATATATGAATTCGAAATTGAGAACAACCTATCTGAAAATGAAATAGAAGAGGATAATAATGACTGAAAGAGAAGTAAAAATAATAAATAAAAACGAATATACAGATGAAGAATCTACAGAACAAAAAATAATATTTGATGTCAACATATTTGAACAAATAAAAGGAAAAGAATTAGATCTTAGCGTAGAAAAAATATTCCAGATACCATTAATAAGAAATATATTTAAGAGACAAAAAGAAGAGTACTATGTAGTAAGTCAAAAAGAACATATAATAGATTGTAAATATACTCAAGGAAAAGCAAGAATACCTATAATAAATAAACGAATAATAAATAAAGAAATACAAGAAATTAAAGCTACAGATCCCATAAAATACGTATACTTAGGTGGAACAGAAATATTAATAAAAGTCTGTTTTAGAGAAGGGATAGATACACCGATAGAAATATATTTAGCAGATGATAGAATAATAGAACCAATAGAAAGGAGCATAATAAGTGCAGTAAAAGGAAATTTAATATACCAAAAATTTAAATTCATAATAAGTGCTAATTATTCAGTCGCAATAAATGATAAAAACATAGATAAATCATTAGTACTATATTGGAAAATGTCAGGAATAGAGTTAGCCCCAGGAAGTAAAATATTTACAGCCCGCTGTAAAAACCTATATGTATTAACAACAAAACATAAGATAACAGCAAAAAATAAGATTAATAAAATAAAAATAGAAAATCCTTTTGAAAAAATTGTAACGGTAATAGATAGTAATGATTATAGTTATAAGGAAATAGACATAGAAGAGGATTTAGAAATAGTAAGTGATAGAATAAGTACATCAAAAAGAATAAAAAATATAGATAAAGATAATGAAATATCCCAACCCACAAGAAAATCGGTAGAATATCAAAGGATAAAAGCAATTGAGCCATACCATTACTATATAACAGGAATAATAGAACAAAGAAAGCATATTATCATAATAAATACTGGACAAGAAGAAAATTTAATACCTAGAGAATTAATATCAGAAGAGGAAATAATCTCTAAAGAACAAGTATGCCCTGAATTACCAAAAGAATTATTGCATATAGAAGAAACAGCTCAAAAAGAAATAATCATAGGAGGAATAATGATATTAATAAAAATGGTTAGAAGAAATGAAACCGTATAATTTAGAAACTACACAATTAACAATAACATATAAAAATAAAAAGATTATAATTAAGAGAACACTATGAAAATTTACATACTTGCAAAAATAATAGTAGAAGGTTATTATAATAGATACTACACCCCAATGTTAGATACAGGAGCAGAGGCAAATATGTGTAAACATAATTGTCTACCAGATGAAAAATGGGAAAAATTAAAAACACCTATAGTAGTAACAGGATTTAATAATGAAGGAAGCATGATAACATATAAAGCAAAAAATATAAAGTTACAAATATGGGATAAAATATTAACAATCGAAGACATATATAGTTATGAGTTCATAAACAAGGATATGCTCTTAGGCATGCCATTTTTAGAAAAATTATATCCACATATAATAACAAAGACACATTGGTGGTTTACTACACCATGTAAACAAAAAATAGGAGCAAAAAGGGTTACTAATAAAAATAGGAAAACTACACCATGGATTAAAGGAAGTGAAAAAATCACTCAAAAATTAGAAAATATAAAAGAAAACACTCACAATATAGAATTGATAATATTTTCAATAGATAAATTAAAAATGATCCAAGAAAAATTAGATATGTTATACAGCGAAGATCCTCTAAAAGGATGGGAAAAACATAAAACAAAGGTAAAAATTGAACTAATTGATGAAAATAGCATAATCACTCAAAAACCATTAAAATACAATTTTGAAGATTTAAAAGAATTTAAAATGCACATAACAGAACTATTAGAAAATAGATATATCCAAGAAAGTAACAGTAAACATACAAGTCCAGCATTTATCGTAAACAAACATAGTGAACAAAAAAGAGGAAAAAGTCGTATGGTCATTGATTATAGAAATTTAAATGCAAAAACAAAAACATATAATTACCCCATACCAAACAAAATACTAAAAGTAAGACAAATACAAGGTTATAACTATTTTAGTAAATTTGATTGTAAATCAGGATTTTACCATCTAAAGTTAGAAGAAGAATCTAAGAAACTAACAGCTTTTACAGTACCACAAGGATTTTATGAATGGAATGTACTACCTTTTGGATATAAAAATGCACCAGGTAGATATCAACATTTTATGGATAATTATTTTAACCAACTAGAAAATTGTATAGTATACATAGATGATATATTATTGTACTCACGAACAGAAGAAGAACATATAAGATTGTTAGAAAAATTTATACATATAATAACACACTCAGGAATAAGTTTAAGTAAGAAAAAGGCAGAAATAATGAAAACCCAAATAGAATTCTTAGGAATACAAATAGATAAGAATGGTATAAAGATGCAAAACCATATAGTACAAAAAATAATAAATTCTGAGGAACAACTAGATACTAAAAAGAAATTACAATCATTCTTAGGATTGGTAAACCAAGTACGAGAATATATACCTAATCTAGCAGAAAATCTTAAGCCTTTACATAAAAAATTAAAGAAAGATGTAGAATATTATTTTGATAAAAAAGATCAAGACCAGATACAAAAAATAAAATTACTATGTAGGAATTTACCAAAATTATACTTTCCAGACGAAAATAAAAAATTCATATATATAGTAGAATCAGATGCTAGTGAAATAAGCTATGGAGGAGTATTAAAATATAAATATGATAAAGAAAAAATAGAACATCATTGTAGATATTATTCAGGAACATTTACAAATCCCGAAATAAAATGGGAAATAAATAGAAAAGAGTTATATGCATTATATAAATGTTTATTAGCTTTTGAACCATACATCGTGTATAATAAGTTTATTGTAAGAACAGATAATACGCAGGTAAAATGGTGGATTACACGGAAGATACAAGATTCGGTAACAACTAAAGAAATACGAAGACTAGTATTAAATATACAGAATTTTACATTTACAATAGAAGTAATAAGTACTAACAAAAATGTTATTGCAGATTACATCTCAAGACAGAGCTACTCAGACAGATCTAGACAAAGAAATTACTCTTGAAAAGATATTTGATGCCATGACATTACTTTGTACAAAAGTAGATAGCATGGACAAAGAAATACAAAAAATGAAAAGTCAGCAGCATGACGGTAAACATGCGGAGCTAAGTCGGTCGGAAGACTTGAAAATTCCAGAACTAGAAGGTGACGATGGGAAACACCGAAAAACCCAAACTAACAATTTGTTACATACAGCTACAGGTAGCACATCATCTACAAAAGGAGAAAAAAGATATGTTAATACAAATATGAATAAGATATTTGAAAAACCATTTGTACCCAAAAATCAAAACCCCTTATTCATACCACCACAAATAAATACCTACAAAGACAGCTTGGGCCAGGACAAGAAAATCTATAACCATATAACCAGAGCCTATATAGAAAATATCCACAAAATACAAACTTTCTTAAACAAAAATCCCAGATCCAAAACTACCCAAAATCCACACGAAGATTATATTACCCAAACTTTGCAAGGATATAATAAACTAATCGCTTTACCTAAGACAAATGCAAACCTAATAGCAACTTGTTATAACTATGGACTATTGAACACAGTATATACCCAAACCGGAGATGAAATAGCTACGATACCAGAGTTACATAAAGCATTCATGAACTACAAGAGAATAACTAAAGGAACTTTGTTTTATATAAAGTTTTATTCAGCACCAGCAGAAATACTTTACGATGAAATAAAACCGATTATACAAGTCATAAAAATTGGACTAACTAGAGAAATGATTATACCGGAAAAAATAGAGGAGCAAGAGGAGATACAAAAAGTAGAGATACCAGCATTCTATGCAGGAAAAAGGATTATTGGAATAGCTATTATCTTAAATGAGTTAACATCGAACTATTTAAACAACAATTCGATATGGAGCTATTATTCAAGGGAGCAAACAATGATATATTCAAATTGCCGAGAATTTAGAACAACAGATATGGAAGAACTCAGGCAATGGGCACTTAGTCTACTAAAACCTGAGCAACAGCCAACCACAAGAGCTATAAGAAAGAACTTTATCTCATCGGAAATAATGACAAGATATTGCAAAACTATTGGAAACAAATATCCAGATCATCAATGTTCTAAATGCCAAGGAGAAGACAATGTAATCCCAGACGTACAGCTGGAGTAAAGAACAAAAGAAGTTATGACGGACAAGCTAAAGGAAGATAGTGGAAGCTACTTTATGAAAAGCTAGTAGCAACGTGTAAAAAATTATGTACAAAGATGTAAAGTAAAAGTAAAGTTGTTTGTCCTTTTGTTAACTTTGTAAAGATAGGACTAGTAGTGCAGATGTAAAGAAGCACTAACGTATTAGTCTAGGAATATGTACAAAAGTAGGAATAGTAGTAAAGGTATAAAGTAACTATAGTTAGGTGTAAAAGTCATAGTAGGAATAAAGTAACCATAGTAAGGTTACTTATATGTGTATAAATAGATAGCCATTATGGCATAGATAGGCAAGACTTTCTACACGGAAAGCACAGCCCTTTTGTAAACAAATATTCTGTCAAATAAAAATCTAAAGTTTCAGTTAAGCTATGGATCAAAATATTGCAGATACTACACAGGTACACACATTTATAATTATGCATAGCTAAATCTATTAATTCCTGAATATCATAGCATGATTAAATAAGTTTATATTAGTTATTATATACTAGAATTATTTAAGCATGTCTTTTAGTTTGTTAATATGAGGAAAGGAGGGAAAACTTCTAAACTATGCCATCCTAAGGTTGAAACCAGAGGCGAGAAAGCCGTGAGGGGAGTAAACAGAGTTGAGGCGCTGTTAGGAAGTAATTACCTTCGAAAGTACGATGTTAACAGTGACAGGAAAACATGTTAAAATAATCTAGTTTATAGTAATCTAATATAGATCATTTGTTATGCATATGGTACGAGGGAATTATGATTAAACAATCATGGATATGTTACACAATGAAATGATACTAAACTACAAAATACTAATCTTGTATGTAATACGAAATATAGAAATTCAGGAGTTAAAACAACTAATATGGCAAAAGATATTTGAAGAAGAAGAAGAATTAATAAACCAAGAATGGTATGAAATAAGTGAGCTAGATAGAGTAGAAATTGAAATGTTAAAATTTAATCTAAGCGATTTAGAAATTCAATCAGACTAAAATGAAATATGAATATTTGCAATATTGGATAGAATCTATGGAAGATATAAAATTATTAGAACAATTAATGGAAGAAAATTTATATATGTATCAAAGAACCCAAGATACACTATATTTAAAATATGTCATAAATAATATTAATGAAATATTCAGACTAAAACAACTATCAGAAGAATATTACGATAAATATTATTATATACTACCGTGAATCCAGTTCCGCACCAAAAGTGGTATCAGAGCTAAGTAATAAAAAACAAATAATGGATGATAAAGAAATTCATAAATACGAATTAATTAGAACAGTAATTCTAAACAAACAAGAATTAAAATATAGACAAGAAAGGCTACAATATAACATATATGCAGGAGTATGTGAGAAATCTATACTAGCCCAAAGAAAGATAATATTTAAATTACAACATGAAATACAGAGAATAGAGTATAAATTAAAACACAATTTAAGATGAATAAGGAAGAATTTGCTATAGAAGAAAAAACTTACGAAAATCCAGAAGGATTAAAAATAAAAATAATCTTTTCAAACTTAGGAAGAAGGTATAAGAAAATAGGTGAAACTCTATACTTAATGATAGAAAAAGAAACAGTAAAATTAGAAGATAGTTTGACTGCAATGGTACGAATAACTAAAGAAAATGAAGAAATAGATAGAAAGAAAGAAATAGAAATGATTAAACAATATGCGAAACAAGAAATACAGCAGATAGAAGAAGTAAAAAATGATAAGATAACTGCATTAGAAAAAGAATTAACTATGCTAAAAGAATTATACGCAGCTAAACAAAAAGAAAAGGAAATGGAAACAGAATTAGAAACAAAATTAAAAATGGAAATAGAACAATTTAAAGAAAAATTAAATCCAGATATAAGAATTGATACTGTTGATATAGATGAAAATTATTCAGAACAAGGCTCAGATATAAGTGAAACATATACAGAAATATTAGAAAAAATAAAAGAAACCGAACTAACTGACAATACAATAGAAATAAATACGGAAGAAATAGAAAATAAAACTAGTACAAGTACAGGCATAGAAGTAAAAAACCCAAGAACATCAAGCCCTGATTATTACACAGTTAGTTATGAAGAATCTGATAGATATGACAATTTATGGAATAAACGATTAAATAGAAACAAAAAATGGACACCATCTACAACATCACGAGATAATGGTTTTTTAGATTTAGACTGTGTAGCAGACATAAATAAAACAATACAACTATGGGTAGGATACATATCAAAACAACTAATAGATAACAAAATTGGAATGACAGAAGTACCAGGATATATAGAAAGAACATTTATAGGAACGGTAAAATTATGGTTACAAAATTTAGTAGAAGAAAGTATAAAAACCCTAAGAAGTAATAAGAAAATAGATGGAGAAATTGCAACTACACCAATTGATATATTAAATAAATACGAAATAGCTATAAGAAATGAATTCAGTAGTACGACTACGGAAGTAGAAGAACAGAATAAAGAAAAACAGTTAAATAGGAATTTAATGTTAAAATTATCCATATGTAATATGTGTTACATAGATGAATACACATGCGTATTTAGAGAATATTATTACAAAGGAACATATAATACAGAAGAAGCAAAGGAAATAAGGAAATTATATTTTACAAAATTACCAGAACCATTTAGTTCTAAAATAATAAAAGATTGGAATGAAGCAGGATTGCAAGATACACTTGGAGCAAGAATACGATACTTACAAAAATGGTATTCAGAAATATGTGAAAAATATAGAGAAGAAATGAAAATGGAAAAAACAATAATTAAGAACTTAGCATGTTGTAAAGATAAGATAGCACCCCAATTTGGATGTAATGATAATTATTACAAAAAGAAGTATAGAAAACCAGGAAAATATAAAAAATTTAAATCCCAATATAAGTATAAAAGACCAAGAAGAAGATATTATGTAAAAAATACTAAAGCAAAAAGACCTTTTAGACCTAAGAAAAAACTATCAGAATGTACATGTTATAATTGTGGAAAATTAGGACATTTAGCTAAAGATTGCAAATTACCTAAAGATCCAAAAAGAAAACAAATATCTGAAATAATAATCAATGAAGAAATATATACACAAATAGATCATATAGATTATGAACCAGATAGCGATGACAGCATATACGAATTCGAAATTGAGAACAACCTATCTGAAAATGAAATAGAAGAGGATAATAATGACTGAAAGAGAAGTAAAAATAATAAATAAAAACGAATATACAGATGAAGAATCTACAGAACAAAAAATAATATTTGATGTCAACATATTTGAACAAATAAAAGGAAAAGAATTAGATCTTAGCGTAGAAAAAATATTCCAGATACCATTAATAAGAAATATATTTAAGAGACAAAAAGAAGAGTACTATGTAGTAAGTCAAAAAGAACATATAATAGATTGTAAATATAATCAAGGAAAAGCAAGAATACCTATAATAAATAAACGAATAATAAATAAAGAAATACAAGAAATTAAAGCTAAAGATCCCATAAAATACGTACACTTAGGTGGAACAGAAATATTAATAAAAGCCTGTTTTAGAGAAGGGATAGATACACCGATAGAAATATATTTAGCAGATGATAGAATAATAGAACCAATAGAAAGGAGCATAATAAGTGCAGTAAAAGGAAATTTAATATACCAAAAATTTAAATTCATAATAAGTGCTAATTATTCAGTCGCAATAAATGATAAAAACATAGATAAATCATTAGTACTATATTGGAAAATGTCAGGAATAGAGTTAGCCCCAGGAAGTAAAATATTTACAGCCCGCTGTAAAAACCTATATGTATTAACAACAAAACATAAGATAACAACAAAAAATAAGATTAATAAAATAAAAATAGAAAATCCTTTTGAAAAAATTGTAACGGTAATAGATAATAATGATTATAGTTATAAGGAAATAGACATAGAAGAGGATTTAGAAATAGTAAGTGATAGAATAAGTACATCAAAAAGAATAAAAAATATAGATAAAGATAATGAAATATCCCAACCCACAAGAAAATCGGTAGAATATCAAAGGATAAAAGCAATTGAGCCATACCATTACTATATAACAGGAATAATAGAACAAAGAAAGCATATTATCATAATAAATACTGGACAAGAAGAAAATTTAATACCTAGAGAATTAATATCAGAAGAGGAAATAATCTCTAAAGAACAAGTATGCCCTGAATTACCAAAAGAATTATTGCATATAGAAGAAACAGCTCAAAAAGAAATAATCATAGGAGGAATAATGATATTAATAAAAATGGTTAGAAGAAATGAAACCGTATAATTTAGAAACTACACAATTAACAATAACATATAAAAATAAAAAGATTATAATTAAGAGAACACTATGAAAATTTACATACTTGCAAAAATAATAGTAGAAGGTTATTATAATAGATACTACACCCCAATGTTAGATACAGGAGCAGAGGCAAATATGTGTAAACATAATTGTCTACCAGATGAAAAATGGGAAAAATTAAAAACACCTATAGTAGTAACAGGATTTAATAATGAAGGAAGCATGATAACATATAAAGCAAAAAATATAAAGTTACAAATATGGGATAAAATATTAACTATCGAAGACATATATAGTTATGAGTTCATAAACAAGGATATGCTCTTAGGCATGCCATTTTTAGAAAAATTATATCCACATATAATAACAAAGACACATTGGTGGTTTACTACACCATGTAAACAAAAAATAGGAGCAAAAAGGGTTACTAATAAAAATAGGAAAACTACACCATGGATTAAAGGAAGTGAAAAAATCACTCAAAAATTAGAAAATATAAAAGAAAACACTCACAATATAGAATTGATAATATTTTCAATAGATAAATTAAAAATGATCCAAGAAAAATTAGATATGTTATACAGCGAAGATCCTCTAAAAGGATGGGAAAAACATAAAACAAAGGTAAAAATTGAACTAATTGATGAAAATAGCATAATCACTCAAAAACCATTAAAATACAATTTTGAAGATTTAAAAGAATTTAAAATGCACATAACAGAACTATTAGAAAATAGATATATCCAAGAAAGTAACAGTAAACATACAAGTCCAGCATTTATCGTAAACAAACATAGTGAACAAAAAAGAGGAAAAAGTCGTATGGTCATTGATTATAGAAATTTAAATGCAAAAACAAAAACATATAATTACCCCATACCAAACAAAATACTAAAAGTAAGACAAATACAAGGTTATAACTATTTTAGTAAATTTGATTGTAAATCAGGATTTTACCATCTAAAGTTAGAAGAAGAATCTAAGAAACTAACAGCTTTTACAGTACCACAAGGATTTTATGAATGGAATGTACTACCTTTTGGATATAAAAATGCACCAGGTAGATATCAACATTTTATGGATGATTATTTTAACCAACTAGAAAATTGTATAGTATACATAGATGATATATTATTGTACTCACGAACAGAAGAAGAACATATAAGATTGTTAGAAAAATTTATACATATAATAACACACTCAGGAATAAGTTTAAGTAAGAAAAAGGCAGAAATAATGAAAACCCAAATAGAATTCTTAGGAATACAAATAGATAAGAATGGTATAAAGATGCAAAACCATATAGTACAAAAAATAATAAATTCTGAGGAACAACTAGATACTAAAAAGAAATTACAATCATTCTTAGGATTGGTAAACCAAGTACGAGAATATATACCTAATCTAGCAGAAAATCTTAAGCCTTTACATAAAAAATTAAAGAAAGATGTAGAATATTATTTTGATAAAAAAGATCAAGACCAGATACAAAAAATAAAATTACTATGTAGGAATTTACCAAAATTATACTTTCCAGACGAAAATAAAAAATTCATATATATAGTAGAATCAGATGCTAGTGAAATAAGCTATGGAGGAGTATTAAAATATAAATATGATAAAGAAAAAATAGAACATCATTGTAGATATTATTCAGGAACATTTACAAATCCCGAAATAAAATGGGAAATAAATAGAAAAGAGTTATATGCATTATATAAATGTTTATTAGCTTTTGAACCATACATCGTGTATAATAAGTTTATTGTAAGAACAGATAATACGCAGGTAAAATGGTGGATTACACGGAAGATACAAGATTCGGTAACAACTAAAGAAATACGAAGACTAGTATTAAATATACAGAATTTTACATTTACAATAGAAGTAATAAGTACTAACAAAAATGTTATTGCAGATTACATCTCAAGACAGAGCTACTCAGACAGATCTAGACAAAGAAATTACTCTTGAAAAGATATTTGATGCCATGACATTACTTTGTACAAAAGTAGATAGCATGGACAAAGAAATACAAAAAATGAAAAGTCAGCAGCATGACGGTAAACATGCGGAGCTAAGTCGATCGGAAGACTTGAAAATTCCAGAACTAGAAGGTGACGATGGGAAACACCGAAAAACCCAAACTAACAATTTGTTACATACAGCTACAGGTAGCACATCATCTACAAAAGGAGAAAAAAGATATGTTAATACAAATATGAATAAGATATTTGAAAAACCATTTGTACCCAAAAATCAAAACCCCTTATTCATACCACCACAAATAAATACCTACAAAGACAGCTTGGGCCAGGACAAGAAAATCTATAACCATATAACCAGAGCCTATATAGAAAATATCCACAAAATACAAACTTTCTTAAACAAAAATCCTAGATCCAAAACTACCCAAAATCCACACGAAGATTATATTACCCAAACTTTGCAAGGATATAATAAACTAATCGCTTTACCTAAGACAAATGCAAACCTAATAGCAACTTGTTATAACTATGGACTATTGAACACAGTATATACCCAAACCGGAGATGAAATAGCTACGATACCAGAGTTACATAAAGCATTCATGAACTACAAGAGAATAACTAAAGGAACTTTGTTTTATATAAAGTTTTATTCAGCACCAGCAGAAATACTTTACGATGAAATAAAACCGATTATACAAGTCATAAAAATTGGACTAACTAGAGAAATGATTATACCGGAAAAAATAGAGGAGCAAGAGGAGATACAAAAAGTAGAGATACCAGCATTCTATGCAGGAAAAAGGATTATTGGAATAGCTACTATCTTAAATGAGTTAACATCGAACTATTTAAACAACAATTCGATATGGAGCTATTATTCAAGGGAGCAAACAATGATATATTCAAATTGCCGAGAATTTAGAACAACAGATATGGAAGAACTCAGGCAATGGGCACTTAGTCTACTAAAACCTGAGCAACAGCCAACCACAAGAGCTATAAGAAAGAACTTTATCTCATCGGAAATAATGACAAGATATTGCAAAACTATTGGAAACAAATATCCAGATCATCAATGTTCTAAATGCCAAGGAGAAGACAATGTAATCCCAGACGTACAGCTGGAGTAAAGAACAAAAGAAGTTATGACGGACAAGATAAAGGACTCGAGCTATTGAACCTGCTAACCCTAGAAATCTCTAAACTTCTATTGGGGTCATGTGTTGAAGCCAAGTCTTCATGACCTCAATCTTCTGCATATTAACATGTATACCAACATTTAATACAAAATGGCCCGATAACGCCCTAGAATGCAATAATAACTTACACGATAAGAGCTTAGCATACAATATATAACCTCGCAATATCTGAAATACAATATTTAATCTCCCCCTCTAATCGTGAATATACCTAAATCTCATCAATGAAATAAATCACGAACATTAGATGAATGAATTAGGTAGTTGTTCATCACGTCTATAAATTCTACTGGGACATTCATCAATTCTAAAGATATCACATGAAACTCAAAATGACCATATCTTGTCCTGATGGCTGTCTTCGGAATATCACTCTCCCGAACTCGCACATGATGGTAACCAGAACTGAAATATATTAAGTAACATCTAGCACCCTATAACTAGTCAAAAGAGTCATCAATCTTTGAAAATGGATACTTGGTCTTTTTAGTCATCTTATTCATATGTCTGTAGTCTATATACATGATCAATGAACCATCTTTCTTCCGCAAAAATAATTTAGGGGTATGCTTTGATGAAGCACTTTAATTGATGAATCCCTTACCTAATAAATCTTTTAGCTTCTTCTTCAATTCCTTTAATTCTACTGGTACCATTTTCCATGGTGGAATTGATATCGTTGGACATCATCATGTAATGTATCAACAACAAAATTGATCTGCAGTTTTAAGAGAATACAAGAGAGCTCATCTATGTCAACATCCTAAGCCCTATGTCATTAACCACCGGGATAGATTGTAAGGTTAGCGATTCTATGTAAGGTTAGCGATTCTATGTCAACATCCTAAGCCCTAAAAATATGATAAATGCAGCCTTTAAAAATCTGTTTCCTTGCCAGAGTATATGAAATGAATACATTGGCATAACAAGATATCAGCAAATCCATGCCTCTAATAATATTAAAGTCTAGCATCTCCAGCTCTATCATGTCATAGAGGCCAGATGACCAACAATATCTACAATACACCCCCCAATAAACCCTTTTGGCCATAATGGAGTTACCAACTGGAGAAGATACAACAAAAAGTCATGTAAATGACTCTTGTACTATGAAATACTTCTCAACAATAAATGTAGTAATATACGATAATGTTGAGATTGGATCTATCCATGAATAAATAGAGTGAGAACAAATGGTCAGTATACCTGCCAATGCATAAGTACACTTCTAGCCATTACCACAACTAGATGCTCCCTCTTACCTCAACCTCTACTTGACGAAAATTGTGGCCCTCTCTCTGCAGAATGTAGTAGATGACTCTATTGCTAATCCGGTCCTATGTCCAGAACCCTACTAGTTATTAAATGTACAATATCTCTGTATATATTACCGTCAGAGTCGTAAGTATAACCTTTTGTGTGACAACTCCTAAATTGTGATCCCCCGCAAATATCACAATGCAGCACAATTGATCTTGATTTCTCTAGGTGACAGTACTGCTGCGAGAATGACGCTTGGGAGATTACATCAAAACCTGACTGAACCTATCAATCTAACTTGGTACCAAGGGATTGTGGTGATTGTTATCCTCGTGGTCTCTTTGAATTCCAATGTTGGGACCAGGCTTAGCGTTTGTTTGAAACCCTATAGCTCTATTCTGCATCATTGACACTCTTTGCATCCTCTTAACTATATATTTATGATGTTAGAACTTATATGTTCTTTGTAATAGCCTAAATATGTGATATGTCTAGGTCATAAGTAGGTGCAGCTATAATGCAAGCTCAGTAGAAATCGTAATCAAAAGACTTCAACCCTGAACACTCAGCTCAATCGAACTATCTGATTTAAATAAGGGTAACTTTCCTATGTAATGTCTTCACCTTCTTGCTTATAGAATATTGTGCACAACACATTTTTAAACAAGACTCTACTTGACACGGCTTGAAGACTCCCTATGACACGACGTTGCTCTAATACAAAGTTTGTCATGCCCCAAACTCAATGAGGAAACTGGCACGTGATGCTAAAACTTATGCCTGAGCCAACCCTGCTGAATAACTTTCTAATGGTGCATGGCAGTCGCACAATGTTAAGAAAACAAATAAGTATATATTGGCTTTAAAATAAGCAAGGCCCCTATCAACAACTCTGTAAAGAAAACAACTACTCGTGATAGCTTATATAAAGCAATAACCAGCTATCATAGAAGCTTATTTGGGCCGTCGAGGCGACCATGGTATATAGAAAATCATAAAAGCTATGTGGGCCATTAAAGCCACTCTGATCTGTGTATAGAAACTAAAAATACGAATAGGTATAAACAATATGCAAAGAAATATCAAACATTAACCGACTAGCAAGCAAGGCCAACATATCCAATAACCTAACTACCAAGCCAACAAACTAGTTTGCAAGCCTCTGCGAATTTAACAATTGGACGGTATTGGGCCCCAACCTACCCAAAATCATCAAAAAGTAAAATAAGCAAACCGTTGGAGCTCTGGAAACCCCTTAAAGAAAGGAGTCAACCAGTGTGCTTGATAGGTAGTTGGGCTTCTTGACACCATGTTGTCGTCACTTAGGACTTGCAATCATGAATGTAGCGTCACCAGGCAACAGACGTCAATACAAAATAATGTACCAAGTAGGTAAGGTAAACTGAAAGTTGAAACTGAAGTATCAATATTGAATGAAAAAAGCAAGGGTGAAACCAAAGTACAATACCCTCTATCCCTGTAGCATGAAAATATAAGCACGTAACAACCAATACCCTAACCTGGTCCCACAAGCACGATGCACACACTACTTATAGGTCCTAAAAAGTGTAAACAGTCGCCACAAATGCATATAAGCACCCTTACTTGGATCCTAATGAACTATCTGAATGTACATGTTCTATGAACATATGCAAATCAGAGCTTCTTTGTTACAACACATATATGTTGCTCTGTAGGTGTGCTATGAATCAATGTGAATATGAGGCTTTGTGGTACAATATATATATGATGCCTCATAGTTACAGTCTACCTAGCCTGTAGTCACGGTCTACCTATCCTATAGGCTCGGTCTACCCTGCCCAGTGTCTCGATCTACCCGTCCCGTAGGATTGGTATAAGAATCAATCTATATGCTTAAAAGCCCTCCAATGTCAGTGTCTACAGAGGCCAAAACAAGCTCATAGGTGGCAACAAGAGGATAAAACATCACAACAATAACAATAATCATAATTAATGAAAACATAATCATAACCAGCTTTCTAGGCTACTAAGGAGTAGAGTGCTCCTATAGGCATTATATCATATAGTCGTAGCCTTCTCAACAGGATAGCGCTACATGTAAACTAATAATAATACACCGACCATAACAAGCTTAGTCCATTGGGAACATGCTAGAAGCGAAATATTATCTTTGACATACCTTTCAACCAATATCCAAAAGCATTTTCTATAATACTTGGCCAACAAAAGTAACGCAATAACGCAAAAATTAACAATGTTGTAACAACAAAGCATAAGTAATTAAACGCTAATGCCACACTCATGACCAGCAAAGTAAAAACCATCAAATGAAGCCAAAAACAACAATAATAAGTAGCTAAATCCATTGAACACATTCCAAAAACGTCTCGAAGGACCTCAAGCTCCTGAGGCAACATAACTAGGCGTACTTCACGCGGTTTAATCCAACACCCTTCCTACGCGACTCCAAAAGAATCAAGCCAACCCCCAATAACCTCACACATTTTAACACAATCAATAAACAACAATAACCGCAAAATGAAATAAGACAAAAGGGATGTCCACAACCATAATATCGAAAACACTACCACGTGGCTCAAAAATCTGTAAAAATGATACTACGACACTGAACTACAAAGGAGGTTTCTAAAAATATGATTTCCTTGATGAGTGTGAGATTTCAACTCATTTAGGGCTTTGTTTTCATAGTTTTATTGTTCTCAATGCCTAATTTATGATCCAAACTGATGTTAAAGTGTTGACCTGCAACAATAAAGAATAAGGAGCAAGGCAAGGATATTACAGAGAATAAAGGACTGAAAAAGCTGAAGAAGTTGAAGAAAGGCAATCTTGGTGATCGCCAAGAACACTTGGTGATCCGTCGAGTGGCACTTTAGATCACCAAAATTTATACAGTGCCAACCCTTAGAGAGGAGAGATTGGATGAGGTAACCTACCTATCGGTGACACGCCGATTGGATAGGTGAAGGAGGCTCAAATCGTCTAATATTACAGAATTATTAGTGATGACGCAACCAGAAACGACGATCAGAAAGGCCAAAGGGTGTACTGCTGATCAGGTCGGCGATCCAGACCTTGATCACCCTATATTACAACCTTAAAATAGTAATAATACAAGACTAAAAGGTGATGTTAAGAAGCACATGGTGTGTTCCCGATTCATTCTGCGACACCCAACTTAAATCGTCGAACGACTCCGTAGGCCAAATTTTGAGAAAGTATAAATTGATTTTTAAGAAAATATCAGGGCGTTCGATCATTGTTTAAAATTCATAGTTCGAGCGAAAACATTGTGCTGGCTTAGTTTTGACTCTTTTTCGAGTAATTTTTTAATTGGGTTTTGGAATCGAAGCTACATTGAACCATTGTAAATATTTGGGGATTGATACGCAGCTATGGAGAATTGAATCAGTATTGATTTCTTACTTTTTATGATGTGTGGCTAAAACCTCATTCTTGAGGGTGTGATTATGTGATTAATTGTCTTAATTAGCTTATGGGTATTAGTGATTATTGATTTTACTGTTGTTTTAAAGTGGGTTTGATCTTTATCTGAAGTTCAATTTATGAATTGTAGTGAAGGTTACAATTCTAATTTAGTATTTTATGCTTTCTTGAGAAAGAGGTGTAAAGTTAAGGTTATAAATTAAATTTTGTAGTGATTGGGTTGTTGTGGTTTCAGCTCGAGAGAGTGAACTATAAATACAATTCTACCTATCTAGCTTGAGAGAGTAGATAAATTGAGATACTGCGTTGTTCACAGTGTTAAGCTTGTCGAGGTTCGAGAGAACTCGCTTAACTCATAATAGTTGTTCGAGAGAAAACTATTGCATCTAAAGTCTATCATACCTACTAAGATCCACCAAACTTTTGTAATTACTAATCACCCATTTAGTGAAATTGAAAATTAATCAATCACATCCCCAAGTACCTTTTATTTACTTGATTACTCACCTAGTGTTCTAATTGCTATAGTTGTTAATTGACAAACTGATACCCCCATCTCACATTCATATCATCCTTGCGATTTATCTAAATGTTTCCAATAGTGTTTATCCCTAAAACGATTAGACCACATTTATAACTTCGTAACTGAATTCAAACTTGTACCGCTCCATTTGGGTTTGACCCCAACTCTTCATTGAGTTTTATACTAGATTACGAACGCTTACACCTAGTATTGGATGAGGTGTAGTTGAGCGTTTCACACAAAATGACGCCGCTGCCGAGGAGTGGTGTTTAAAATTCTATTATTGAAGTTTAAATTGTGAACTTTTTGTGTTGTAATTGAATCTACTTACCATCTGTTGTGAGTTGTTTGTGATCAGGTTGCAAGATGAGTGCAAATGGAAGCACCGTGAACCAACTTGGTCACCAAGATAGTATTGGTGACTTCAACAATGCCAATGAAGCTCAATTGGGGAGCGTAGGTATTATTCGCCTACCTCCAGTTTGGGTTATGGTGCAATCGATGTGACAAACACGATGCTGAAACTATTGCAAGACATGGGTTTATTTGGAGGGTTGGATCATAAGAGCCCCATGACCATATTCGAAATTTTGTGGATATATGTTGTCCATTTTCGCTCAAGAATATTTCACAAGAATCAGTTTGGCTCCGGTTGTTCCCTTTCTCCTTGATGGGGGAAGCAACCAAGTGGTTAGAAGGTCTACCAAAGGACTCTATTACGTCTTGGGAAGAGCTTACCGAGGCATTCAACATAAGATTCTTTCCACCCTCAAGAATTGTGAAACTGCGTGACAACATCTAGAACTTCAAGCGAGTAGATGGGGAACCGATTCATGAAACTTGGCTGACAGTTCAAAAGTTGCTACTGCAGTGTCCTACTCAAGGGCTTTTGGGTATTGTGATACTTCAATATTTTTTGTTTAGGATCAGTGAACAAAGGAGATGCTGAACAGCTGGCCCGAGGAGGGATAATTTTGCAAACCATTTGAGGTAGCCTTGTGCCTTCCTTAGGAAATGACAAAGATAAATCGGGCGTGGTATACTCAAGAGGACAAAGTGTCTCCCTTAAATTTTAGGATGACAAAGTAGCAACTTGAAGAGGAGAGAAAGCGGGATGAAGAGATTAGGAAGATGATGTCCCAATTGGAGATGTTGAGAAAACAAGTGCTAGAAAGCCTTGATGAACACAAAGATGTAAAAAGAGTGTTTAGACTTGAGGAGGTTTCTCGCCAGAGCTATTTAAAGTCGAGTGGGAATCAAGGTTGTAACTCACATAATGAAGAAGAGAGGAGATGATACAATCACGATTGGACTGAACAAAATGACCTTTTGAAAAGAGAAGATAGTCATGAAGAATAGCACACGCAATCAAGTGATAGCCCAAGATCTAAGGGTAGTTCAGGCAACCTACGATTGGATTAATTGTTGTCGCGTATCCAAGATAAGGTTGAAGGATCTGATGACATGCTTAAGGAGATGAAAGTTGATTTCTCATCATTGAATAATAAGTTAAATTCTCATGCGGATGCAATCAAGCAACTTGAATGTCAAATGATCCAACTTTCAGCACAATTAGAACCCAATCTATTTGAAAGAAGTGAAGATGAGTATGCAACAAGTTCGAGGGGTGATAATGACAAATATTTGGCAGTTTTGACTCGAAGTGGGAAGATAGCAGTTGGAAATGTGAAGGTTAATGATGGGACAAACACTTGTGAAGAAGAGAAAGATACCGTTGAGGAAGAGAGGTCCATTCAATCTCTGTGAAATGATATGCTTAAAGCGAGGGAAGTGATTCCAAAGAAAAGAACCATCGAAGAGTTGCAAAAAGCTAAAGAAGGGGATACATCATTTCAAAAGTTAGTGCAACGTCTTCCCAAAATAAATCCCCCAATCCCTAAACGTCTCAAAAATAGAAATGAAGATAAAAAGTCCAAAAAATTTCTATCCATATTTAAGATAATTTCTATAAGCCTTCGTTTAGTGGAAGCATTATTGGAGATGTCGGGATATGAAAAAATTCATGAAGGAGCTTGTCACAAAGAAAAGAAGAATTGAATTCGAAACAATTGAAGTGTCTCACAATTGTAGTGCCATTATGACCAGCGATGTGATTATAAAGAAAGAAGATCCGGGGGGCATTTACTATCCCATTTACCATTAGTATGCTTCAATTTTCCAAAGTGTTATGTGATCTTAGGGAAAGTATAAACTTGATACCATAAGCCATCTTCAAACAACTTGGGCTGGGAGAACCGAAATCCACAATAATGTTGCTTCGTACGAAGGACCGGTCTATCAAGCACCCCATTGGGATACTCTATCATATATTGGTGAAGGTTGATTAGTTTATCTTTCCAACTGATTATATTATTTTTTATTGTGAGAATGATGCGGAAGTTGATGTTTGCGTAATCAAGACACAACTTCCAATTCAAGTGTCTACGATTGTACAATAGTAATATAAGCCAACCAAATGGGTTGGGGTCGAGTCCCAAGGGAGCCGTTCCTAAAAATGAATGGTTAAGGGAAAAAAATTCTAAAGTTAACCATAGCGAAAAACATTATCGAGTATAAACATACTAAATTTAAAAGTGATGATGCAAGTGTCAATTATCAATAGGGGTTTGCAGTCAAGTCACAACTAAAAAATAGTAAAAATATAAGAAAATGAGATAGAGAGACGGGATTCTTGGGTTGTGATAGGAATACGGGATAGACTAGACTATCGGGTACATGCTTTTGATAGTAAATTGTTGAACATTTGTGACTAGGCTAGACTATAGTGGAGGTAAATTCTCTCTCGAGCAGAATGTGTGGGAGAAGTACTAGGATTCACTCTCTTGAGTTGAACCCATGTCGACCCAATACCACCGGCTATCAATTTAGTAGCCTTAGTTTTACGACCGCTCTCTCGAGCAAGACAAAAACACTAAGATGAAATCATAGTTGCATCTACAATTCCATTAAGTTCATACACAACTACTAAACGAAATCACATTTAAACAACAAATAAACGATCAACAAGCAAGAGCCAAAAGATAATCTAACCCATATTCACAAAATCACACCCCAAGAATTGGGGTTTTAGCTAGATAGGTAAAACAGATAAAAATTTATACCAATATCAGTTTCGATCACATGGGTATGAAGGATTAAGTCTTTAAACACATCAAGGATGAAGATTCTTGAAGACCCACTTCCAATTTCTTAGAGTTGAAACCCTTTGAATCTTCAAGGATCAAGAACAATGTCTCCAAAAATGTAAAAACGGTTCTATTCTAAAACTTAGTTCTCCAACAGCTTGATACTAAGCTATAGATTTAAGCAGGTATTTATAGCTATCAAAAAGTGTGCTGTGAAGGATCCACTCAGCGCATTTAGTCGGGATTGCCGAACTACTCGGCGATCTGCCCTTTGGTCTGGTACCTCGCCTTTTAGCTTTTGCCTTCAGCATCTTCGCATTCTCAATCATTGGGAGATATGGTGATGCTTCGCGAAAACTGCTCGGCGATTCGCCAACTGCTCCCTTTCCTCGCAGACTTGACCTTTTTTTCAGTGCTAAGCACACTGGAACATTAGGTGAGGTTGTAGGCCTTTCGGCAACACGCCTAATGGATTAGGCGATCGTCAGGCCATCTTTTCTTCCATCTTTCAGCCACTTTGCTCCTTTTTGCTTGATAGCGTCCATGCTTTGTCTATCAACTCAAATACCTGAAACATAATGATTTTCATCAGATATAGAGACAAAATATGCATTTGAGGACACTAATTCTATCAAAATATAGCCCTAAATGAGTCCAAATTGCGGATTCATCAACACCCCCAACTTAAACTTTTGTTTTTCCTCAAGCAAACTAGAGTTCAGATGTTCAAAATGGGTGTCTCCAACGGTGCTACACAAGAATCAATCATGAATGCACACAACAAGATTCACTTAAAATGCAAGTTCAAGCTCAACAAAAGTGTTCAAATGCCCTCACACAAAGAAAGATTCCATATTCACACAATGGTTCACAATTTAAAGTGTTGGGATCAAATGCAACGTTCACACTCAAAAAGAGGAACACAATGCATAATTTTACCCATATGTTTGCCCGTATTTTCCAATTGACATTTGTGCTCACTCAAGATCAAAAAGGTCTTTTCAAGGCTTGCGATTGGGCTGAGTGCAAAGGTATGGTCATTTAGGCTCAGTGACTTTCATCCTCACAACACTTCCTTTCCTCTTGCTTCATCATTTTCTTTAGTGCTCATAAGTCATCCTATTATTCACTTCCCATGGATTGGTTGGGAAACCCCATTTTTTTTTTGTACTTTTCAACTTTATTCCACAACTTTTCTTTTTCATTCTATTTCTTTTTCTCTTTTTTATTTATTTATATGGAGGTGTTCCATTTTTCTCAACATCATGGATTAAAGGAGACTTTCCTTGCACTTCTTGATTGTCCCTTTTCTTTTCACCACAACCCAAACTAAGGCTTTTGGCCTAAGTTGGCTATTCAATCAACCACGATTCATGAGGATTAAGGGTAATGGGTAAAAAAAGGTCATGGTGTCATCAAGTTTCTTCCAAACAAAGGTAAGGTTCAAGGGGTGTTCAAGAGATGTTCACAGACTCACAAGGTAGGCCACTAAAGAGGTATATGTCAAATTGGCTCACACACTTCGAAGTTTCCTCAGATCGTATCAAAAGATAGCCTTACTTAGTCGACCGGACCAACGGGGAAATTATAGGTGTTGTAATGCATGGTTCATAGTAAACTCACCACACAAGGCATCGACACTAAAGTCAAACAAGACTTCATACTTTCTCTAGTGTGCAACGATCATCACAAGAGACTCGATTTAGTAATTGGCTAGTCACAACAAAATGCAAAGAGTTCACATATTGTCTATGCAACTTCACTTGGCATAATCGTAGCCGCACATGTGTGTTCGATTAAGAGCATTATTCTAGTCATTGGTATTGATCAGAATCGATACTCAAATTTGCTAAAGAACAGCCACATTCAACACAGAAGGGGTGGCAAAAATTTCGAGAAGGCTCAAAATCATTTTGCAATATAAAATACGGAGCGACAAGCTTAGACATCCACAAAACATAGTATTAACACAATTATAAATTTCAATCCAAATATATAAACAAAACAAATATGCACAAAGGTGGCCTCAGCCCACCACAAACAAAAATCATTTGTCCTCAAATGTGAATAAAAGTATCCAAAAGTAAAAGTAAGTAAGACAGAGAGGGAGGTAAAAAAAAGGAATCCTGTCTATGCAGTCTCTCCATCTGTCTGGGCCTCAGTGCCCGGTGTGGTACTCTGAATATGGGAATCAGTGCCCGGAGTAACCTCAGGAGGAATAGCAGTGCTAGATCCACTAGGAGTTGTTGTGGACGTCTCAGTCGGCGATGTCAGGATCACCGGCTGCACAACCGTCTCCATAAGATCTGGCAAATCTTTAAATATGCTCTCCTCTTGACTCTGTCTCACCTCATCATGTACCGCTATCTGCTCTTCGTCGATCTCTGCATCCGACTCCTTATTTGTTGTGTCATCCCTCTATACTGCTCCGGTGGTAGCCGGAGGAATCCCCGAGGTCTTAGGAGCATCCACGTCATCGACACCCTAAATTAATGAAGTGAAGTCAGTAGACTTCAAATAGTCTACGTCCTTCCTCAAATCTACTATTATGGCTTCCAAAGCCAAAACCTCAGATGTTTTCCCCTGTCTTCTCTCACAAGCAGTGACTCTAGTATTCGGATCAGTAATAGACACCCTAAGGGGGGTCAGTGCCACCAAGATAGCACTCTCAATCATCCCTGAGATGGAGCTCTCCAATCGAGTCGCTCTCACATCTGCTGAATAGGCAAGATTCCACATTTTCAGAATCATGGCCTGAGTAATCCTGATAGGCTGGGAGGAAGAGGAAGCGACTGGGACCTGTAAAGAGGAGGAAGGAGTGGATGTACGTGGAGACCCAGATTTTGAAGTAGGCAAAGATGCCTCTGGAGGTAACGAGTCAACGTCAACATCTAGAGAAATATCTGTCGGAACTGCTCTCCTCCCGTCAGCCTCCTATCATATGTTCTCGACCTCAATAAGCTGGATGTCAGTGGAGGATGAAGGGGTGACCTCAATATCCCTCACAGTGTCCCGAGGTACACCAGCATGCCGACACAGCTCAGTGATCAGGACTGGGAATGGCAGAGAAGTCTGCTTCTGTTTGGCTCTCATGGCCATCTCCTGTGAATTCAGCAGTCCCAGATCGATGCGTCTCCTAGACATGATAGAGCCAAGGCAAGCTGCTTTCGTATGGCACAAAATGGACTCGTTCTGGGATGGCATTATGGTGCTGCTGATAAAGCCAAACCAGAACCTAGCAGATTTTCTCAGGTCCTTCTTCTCTATAGGAGCTCCTGCATCCATCCACCTCTGGGTGGTGTCAGAAATCAGAGGATCCAACCAACCCTTTAAGACATCTAGGGACTGAGCAATGGGCAACCCCTCATAAGAAAGTGCAAAGTGTAGCAGTCTATTCAAAATAATGTTAATATATTCACTGCCGCACCCAACTTCTTTGCCTATGACCATGACCGACTTCACCGATCTGAATTTGCTTGCCTTCTTCTTTCTTTTGGGCACCAACTCTCTATAAGTTGTATGAATTCTCGGACACAGGATGGAATGTAAGGGCCCCAGAGCCTGGTGAACTGCTCAAACTCATGGTAGTGGATGGTGTCCCTGACACCGGGGTACTTGCCCTCCAGGCCCTCTGTAGATAACCACTTCTCCTCTAGGATGGTCCGTACCCCATCACATTTCATTTTGTTTAGCAATCGAGGTGGAGGAGTGATAGGGAGTGCAGGGGTCACTGGAGGTGCCTGAGCTGGCACTGGACCTCTTTCAGGAGGGGTGGCAGCTGAGGGAACTCTGGTAGGCGAGGATTGACATCTTGCCTGGTGTCTATTCCTTCAGTGAATCAGAAGCTCCTCATCGTCCGGTTAAAAAATATTAGTCCGAGTGTCAGCAACTAGTTTCCTAGCTATGTTCTTCTTTCTTTTCCCTTTGTCTCCAGGTGGGAGTAATTACCTTCTCTTCTGTGGGAGATTTGATCCCCCTTCGTTTATATTAATTCCCTGTGATGTTTTCTTGGGTGCCATGGTTAGATTTGTATGTACCATATCTGCAAAAGATCGGGAGAGATTATGAGAAAATCAAACCTAAGCGCAAAAAATATACTGTAGACAGACTCACCGATCCAGTCGGAGAGTCACTGAACCTCTTTGGCGAGCTAGATCGGGCTAACCGAAGGGATTGGCTAAAAAAATATGGCAAGTCAGCGATGGGAAGGTCCTTTCGGCTAGCAAGGGTTTTTCCTCCGAAAGTTATAGGGTAACAAGGGTTTCAGGGGTGTAGACAAAGGGCGATCAAGCATACTCTCGGCGCGTCCCCGAATGCTTTCGGTGACCTTAGGCTTCTCGTCGAAAGTTATAGACACAACCATCACATATAGCATGAAATTAAGGTGAGATGGGGTGATTAGGCGAACCGTCAACTGGTTCAAGGAGCTCGACCCAGCTCGCCAAATGACCCAACGTGCCTATTTTCAATCCACTTTCTCAAATTCAACCCCGCAACCCCCGAAAACAAAATCAAAACATGCAATATTTAAATTAGGATCAGACCCATAACATCCATCTCCCCGAAATACTCAGACTTCTTCTGGTTTTGCGAAATTTGGCCATTTAACGACAATTGCCCATAAGAAGGGTGTCACCCTTAAAGAAGAAACTAGTAGAAATGAAAAAGGATTTGAAAATCCTAGACCAGATTTTAGGGGTCCATCCAAAAGGGGAAGGTTCGATAATTCTAAGGCTGGTAGTGATAACGGGCCACTTCAACAAAGGCAAAACAAATCAGAAATTTCTACAGCTAGCCCTCCAAACTATGGCCAAGGCAAGCCTTGCGTTCCTACTTGTCCACAATGTGGAAAGAATCATTAAGACACTTGGAGGAGAGCTTCTGGTGCATGTTTCAATTGTGGGAGCTTTGATCAGAAAGTTAGAGATTGTCGTAATTCTAGTAATGCTCCTTCCTTTAAAACTGAAGGCTCAGTTCATAAGCCTTCTGTTAATCCTCCTCATACTAATAGAGGTGCAAGACCTAAAAACACCCAGGCAGCAGGTACAAGTGGAGTTAATCAAGCTAGTGGGCAAAAGGCTATTGCACGCGCTTATGCGATCTGGCAGAAGGATGATCAAGATGGACAAGACGTGGTTGTCGATAAATTTCACTTATTTGGCTTATGTGTGTTTACATTGTTTGATCCTGGTTCTACACATTCCTTTATTTGTTCATCACTTGTTCTTCACGAAAATGCAAAATCTGTGAGACTTGATTATATTGTGCAAGTGGAAAGTCGTTTGGGTTATCAAGTTGGGTATAATCGAGTTTACCAAGATTGTCCCTTTGTGATTCAAAACCTAGTCTTTCCTGCTGATTTGATTGAAATGCCCTTCAAGGATTTTGATGTTATTATCGGGATGGATTGGCTTTATGAATATCATGCGGTGGTAGATTGTAGGTCTAAGCATGTGACTTTTAAAGAACCTACAGTTTCACACATCATTGAACAAGGTGAAAGATCAGTGACATCTAGTATTATTTATTCGGCCTTGGCAAGAAAGTTGATGCGTCAAGGTTGTGGGGCATACCTTGCTCACATAGTTGATATACAATTGAAGAGTCCTTGTATCAAAGACATACCTACTGTATGTGATTTTCTAGAAGTATTACCAGAAAATCTTCCGGGATTGCCCCCGGAAAGAGAGGTTGAATTTCCAATCGAGCTTATCCCAGGATCTACCCCTATTTCTATCACTCCTTATAAAATGGCTCCAGCAGAATTAAGAGAATTGAAATCTCAAATGCAAGAACTTCTTGAGAAAGGTTTTATTTGACCTAGTGTTTCTCCTTGGGGAGCCCCTGTTTTATTCGTAAAGAAGAAAGATGGCACTCTTAGGCTTTGTATTGACTATGACAATTGAACAGAATAACAATCAAGAATAGATATCCGGTGCCAAGGATCGATGATTTGTTTGACCAACTTAAGGCCGCTAAAGTATTATCAAAAATTGATTTAAGGTCTGGATATCAGCAACTGCGGGTTAAAAAGAATGATATTCCTAAAACTACTTTTAGAACTCGGTATGATTATTATGAATTTTTGGTGATGCCATTCGGATTGACAAATGCTCCTACGGTATTTATGGATCTAATGAATCTAGTATTCAAACCTTATCTTTGTCAATTTGTGGTTTTTTTATAGATATTTTAATATTTTCTAGAAGTTATGAAGACCCTAATAAAACCTCCAGATTATTTTGCAAATTTTGAGGGAGAAAGAGCTTTACGCTAAACTTTCGAAGTGTGAATTTTGGCTTGATGAAGTAGCTTTTCTGGGACACGTTGGATCAACAGAAGGTGTGAAGGTGGATCCTAGTAAGATTCAAGCGGTTGTTGAATGGAGACCTCCTAAAAGTCCAACCGAGGTAAGAAGTTTCTTGGGCTTAGCAGGATACTATAGAAGTTTTGTGAAAGGCTTCTCCATTATCACCTCCCCTTTGACTAAGCTATTGCATAAGGAAGTAAAGTTTATTTGGGATGACAACTGTCAAGAGAGCTTTGAAACTCTCAAATCCTTGTTGACTCAAGCTCCTAGACTTACTCTACCAATTGAAGGGAAAGAATATGTAGTTTACAGTGATGTTTCTCACAATGGTCTAGGATGCATTTTGATACAAGAAGGGAAGGTTATTTCTTATGTCTCTCAAAAATTTAAAACGCATCAATTGAATTATCCTACTTAAGATCTTGAACTTGCTGCTATAGTGTTTGCTTTAAAAATATGGCGGCATTATTTGTATGGAGAGAAATGTCATATATTCATTTATCACAAGAGCTTAAAGTACTTGGGTACTCAAAAGGAACTAAACCTTCGACAATGTAGATGACTTGAAGTCAGCAAGGATTATGACGGCACGATTGATTATCATCCAGGTAAAGCCAATGTGGTTGCAGATGCCTTAAGTCGGAAATCCTTCGCAAGCATTTCTTTGAGTCCTTTACCCTTGGTCCTTGAGTTAAGACCCTAGAATGTTTGTTTTACACTTGATTCAAATGGTTCAGTTATTACTAATTTGCAAGTAAACCCAATATTACTTGAACAAGTGAAAGAAGCACAAAAGTTAGATGAGAAACTTGTAAAATTGACCAGAGAAGTTCAAAGTGGAAAAAAACTTGATTTTACATTTACGGAGGATGGTGGCTTATTTTATCAAAACAATTTATGCGTCTATAATGATGACAAATTGAGGAGAGAAATATTGAATGAAGCACATACTGCATCATATGAAATGCATCCTGGAGGTACAAAGATGTACCAGACTATCAAAGAAAATTATTGGTGGAATGGCATGAAGAGAGACATTGCAATGTTCATCTCTAAATGTTTGGTTTGTCATCAAGTAAAGGCAGAACATCAAGTCCTAGTTGGTTTACTACAACCCTTATCGATGCCGGAATGGAAATGGGAGAGAATAACAATGTACTTTATTTCAGGACTTCCTCGCACTCAAAGGAACCATGATGCAATATGGGTGATTGTGGACAGGCTAACCAAGGGTGCTGACTTCTTAGCAATCAGGATGGATTACTCACTTGAGCGTTTAGCTGAATTGTACATTAATAAGATTGTAAGACTACATGGGATACCTTTATCTATAGTATCTGATCGAGACCCAAGGTTCACATATAGATTTTCGGGCAGCTTGCAGGAAGTTTTGTGTACTAAGTTGAAATTTAGCACTTCGTTCCATCCTCAAACAGATGGCCAGTCGAAAAGAGTGATACAAATTTTGGAGGATATGCTTTGAGCTTGCATTATGGAGTTTGAGGGTAGTTGGGACAAACGCTTGGCTTTGATTGAATTTGCTTACAATAACAATTAGCAATCAAGTATTGGAATGCCTCCCAATGAAGCCTTATACAGAAGAAAATGCCGGACCCCTCTTTGTTGGAATGAAGTTGGTGAAAGAAAACTTGTTGGTCCTGAAATTGTGCAACAAACAGAGGACAAGGTAAAAATTATCAAAGATCGTCTAAAGATTTCTTCAGATATACAAAAGTCGTACGCTGATCTTAAAAGGCGTGACATTGAATATCAAGTTGGAGATAATGTATTCTTAAAGATGTCTCCATGGAAAAAGATTATGAGATTTGGCCAAAAAGAAAAGCTTAGTCCCCGATTTAATAGACCTTATGAGATACTTGCAAGGGTTGGACCAGTTGCATATTAATTTGCTTTGCCACCTAAGTTAGACAAGATCCACAATGTTTTCCATGTTTCTATGTTTAGAAGATATCGTTCTGATCCATCTTATGTTCTTCCAGTCGAATCTATTGAGGTTAATCTTGACTTGACTTTTAATGAAGAACCTATTCTAATTCAAGCTCGAGAAGTAAAGCAACTTAGAAACATGAGAATTTCCTTAGTAGAGGTACTTTGGAGGAACCATTCTGGAAAAGAAGCTACTTGGGAAACAGAAGAAGACATGAGAACCCAGATTCGGTTGTAATGTAAGTATGGTTATACGTTTTTATCTTTTTGGGGTGTGTAATCCCAAGTCTTGTAATATGCTAATTTGCTATATGTGTTGAAAGTTGTGTGAAGTATGAGCCGGCTGATTTCGGTACTCGGAAGCTTGTAATATTCTTGTTATTTAACCCTCGAGTGTGATGTTAACATATGCATGAAGATCTGGTCGGTTAATTGCTTAAATATTATATTATTATTTTAGGAGGTCGTTATGAATCTAATCCCTCTACTAGATTAGAATCAGTATGCCCTCATTAATTAGTTTCAAATGTCGCAAGTATTTAATTAGATTTCTTGTTTAAGTAGTGGTATCGTTTTGAAAGGATCGCTACAAGTGTTGGTATCAGAGCCTAGGTTTATGGTTTTAGGACTTTTGTTGTGAATCACTAATATAGTTGTTTGCTTTCAAAAAAGGTTCTATTTAGATTATTTGTTCACTTATATGGTTTATGATAATTGCATCGCATGTAGCATGCATATGCATCTAGTACATATCCCTAATGCAATGTGATCTTCCCTGTTGAAGGAATTAAGTTATGGCCACTTTTTTTGACCGACCTATGGAAGCTGCTCGTGAAGGTTCGGGTGCCTCTGTTTCCCAACAACCTCATCCACTAGAAGTGGTTGGAGAACATATCTAGAATTAGTATGTTCCCCACATTAGTGGTTCTGAAGTGGGAAATCATCAGGGTGTAAGAGCTGGTCCACATCCTCACATGAGTCATGGTACTCAAACCATGAATCCTCATTTTCAACAAATGGCTGAATTCTTCCACCATATGGCTGAATCGATGCATGATCCCCACAGGATTAACTTTGAGAAAATGAGGAAAATGGATGGAGTGGAGTTTGAAGGCACTGTTGATCCCTCAGATGCTGAACAATGGCTTGATCACATGGAGAGGGTATTTGAGCAGTTGGAGTGTTCAAATGTTGCCAAATTTAAGTATGCTATTTCACTATTACAAAAGGATGCTTATGATTGGTGGGTAAGTGTTCCGAATGCCAAGCTAAAACCTTCTGTTCTTACTTGGGATGATTTTCTTAAGGAATTTGGTATGAAGTATGTCCCACCTGCTTATTGTGATGCAAAGAAAAAGGAGTTTTTGAATCTAAGTAAACGAGGCATGTCTATTGCTGAATACGAACATAAGTTTCTAAGGCTCTCTCGCTATGCTGTTGGTATTATTAAACCAGAAAAAGACAAGTACAGGAAATTTGAAGACGGTTTAAATGATTCCATTAGGAAGAATGTAGAGATCCTGCAACATGAGAAAATTTGTAAGTTAGTGTCTGTTGCTTTTACTTGGGAACGAATTGATAAAGAAAAAACTAGTAGAAACGAAAACAGATTCCAAAAGCCAAGACCGGATTTTGGGGGTCCATCCAAAAGGGGAAGGTTTGATAATTCTAAGGTTGGTAGTGATAACATGCCACCTCAACAAAGGCAAAACAAATCAGAAATTTCTACTGCTAGCACTCCAAATTATGGCCAAGGCAAGCCTCGCGTTCCTACTTGTCCACAATGTGGAAAGAATCATTACGGCACTTGCAGGAGAGCTTCTGGTGCATGTTTCAATTGTGGGAACTTTGATCAAAAAGTGAAAGATTGTCCAAATCCTAGTAAAGCTCCTTCCTTTAAAACTGAAGGCTCAGTTCATAAGCCTTCTGTTAATCCTCCTCAAACTAATAGAGGTGCAAGACCTAATAACACCCAGGCAGCAGGTACAAGTGGAGTTAATCAAACTAGTGGGCAAAAGGCTACTGCACGCTCTTGTGCGATGAGGCAGAAGGATAATCAAGATGGATAAGACGTGGTTGTCAGTAAATTTCACTTATTTGGCTTATGTGGGTTTACATTGTTTGATCCTGGTTCTACACCTTCCTATGTTTGTTCATCACTTGTTCTTCCCGGAAATGTAAAATCTGTGAGACTTGATTATAATGTACTAGTGGAAAGTCCTTTGGGTTATCAAGTTGTGTATAATTGAGTTTACCAAGATTGTCCCTTTGTGATTAAAAAACCTAGTCTTTCCTGCTGATTTGATTGAAATGCCCTTCAAGGATTTTGATGTTATTATCGGGATGGATTGGCTTTATATATATCATGCGGTGGTAGATTGTAGGTCTAAGCATGTGATTTTTAATGAGCTTACATTTTCACACATTATTGTACAAGGTGAAAGATCAGTGACATCTAGTATTATTTATTCGTCCTTGGCAATAAAGTTGATGCGTCAAGGTTGTGGGACATACCTTGCTCAAATAGTTGATATACAATTGAAGAGTCCTTGTATCAAAGACATACCTATTGTATGTGCTTTTCTAGAATTATTTCCAGAAAACCTTCCGGGATTGCCCCCGGAAAGAGAGGCTGAATTTCCAATCGAGCTTATCCCTGGATCTACCCCTATTTCTATCACTCCTTATAGAATGGTACCGGCAGAATTAAGAGAATTGAAATTTCAACTGCAAGAACTTCTTGAGAAAGGTTTTATTCGACCTTGTGTTTCTCCTTGGGGAGCCCCTGTTTTATTCGTAAAGAAGAAAGATGGCACTCTTAGGCTTTGTATTGACTATAGACAATTGAACAGAATAACAATCAAGAATAGATATCCGTGGCCAAGGATCGATAGTTTGTTTGACCAACTTAACGGTGCTAATGTATTCTCAAAAATTGATTTAAGGTCTGTATATCACCAACTACGGGTTAGAGAGAATGATATTCCTAAAAATGCTTTTAGAACTCGGTATAGTCATTATGAATTTTTGGTGATGCCATTCGGATTGACAAATCCTCCTACGGTATTTATGGATCTAATGAATCGAGTATTCAAACATTATCTTTATCAATTTCCGGTTGTTTTTATAGATGATATTTTAATATTTTCCAGAAGTTATGAAGACCATAATAAACAGCTCCAGATTATTTTGCAAATTTTGAGGGAAAAAGAGTTTTATGCTAAACTTTCCAAGTGTAATTTTGGCTTGATGAAGTAGCTTTTCTGGGACACGTTGGATCAACAGAAGGTGTGAAGGTGGATCCTAGTAAGATTCAAGCGGTTGTTGAATGGAGACCTCCTAAAAGTCCAACCGAGGTAAGAAGTTTCTTGGGCTTAGCAGGATACTATAGAAGTTTTGTGAAAGGCTTCTCCATTATCACCTCCCCTTTGACTAAGCTCTTGCATAAGGAAGTAAAGTTTATTTGGGATGACAACTGTCAAGAGAGCTTTGAAACTCTCAAATCCTTGTTGACTCAAGCTCCTTTACTTACTCTACCAATTGAAGGGAAAGAATATGTAGTTTATGGTGATGCTTCTCACAATGGTCTAGGATGCGTTTTGAAGCAGGAAGCGAAGGTTATATCTTATGCCTCTCAAAAATTTAAAACTGCATGAATTGAATTATCCTACTCATGATCTTGAACTTGCTGCTATAGTGTTTGCTTCAAAAAATGGCGTCATCATTTGTATGGACAGAAATGCCATAAATTCACTAATCACAAGAGCTTAAATTACTTGGGTACTCAAAAAAAGGAGCTAAACCTTCGACAACGTAGATGGCTTGAAGTCATCAAGGATTATGACTGCACGATTGATTATCATCCAGGTAAAGCCAATGTGATTGCTGATGCCTTAAGTCAGAAATCCTTCGCAAGAATTTCTTTGAGTCCTTTACCGTTGCTCCTGCAGTTAAGAGCCTTGAATGTTTGTTTTACACTTGATTCAAATGGTTCAATTATTGCTAAATTGCAAGTAAACCCAATATTACTTGAACAAGTGAAAGAAGCATAAAAGTTAGATGAGAAACTTGTAAAATTGACCAGAGAAGTTCAAAGTGGAAAAAAAACTTGATTTTACATTTACGGAGGATGGTGGCTTATTTTATCAAAACAGTTTATGCGTCCCTAATGATGACAAATTGAGGGGAGAAATATTGAATGAAGCACATACTGCATCATATGAAATGCATCCTGGAGGTACAAAGATGTACCATACCATCAAAGAAAATTATTGGTGGAATGGCATGAAGAGAGACATTGCAAAGTTCATCTCTAAATGTTTGGTTTGTCATCAAGTAAAGGCAAAATATCAAGTCCCAGTTAGTTTACTACAGCCCTTGTCGATGCCGGAATGGAAATGGGAGAGAATAACAATGGATTTTATTTCAGGACTTCCTCACACTCAAAGGAACCATGATGCAATATGGGTGATTATGGTCAGGCTAACCAAGGGTGCTCACTTCTTAGCAATTAGGATGGATTACTCACTTGAGCGTTTAGCTGAATTGTACATTAAAAAGATTGTAAGACTACATGGGATACCTTTATCTATAGTATCTGATCGAAACCAAAGGTTTACATCTAGATTTTGGGGCAGCTTGCAGGAAGTTTTGGGTACTAAGTTGAAATTTAGCAGTTCGTTCCATCCTCAAACAGACGGCCAGTCGGAAAGAGTGATACAAATTTTGGAGGATATGCTTTGAGCTTGCATTATGGAGTTTGAGGGTAGTTGGGACAAACACTTGGCTTTGATTAAATTTTCTTACAATAACAGTGACCAATCGAGTATTGGAATGCCTCCCTATGAAGCCTTATACGGAAGAAAATGCCGGACCCCTCTTTGTTGGAATGAACTTGGTGAAAGAAAACTTGTTGGTCTTGAAATTGTGCAACAAACAGAGGACAAGGTAAAAATTATCAAAAATTGTCTAAAGATTTCTTCAGATAGACAAAAGTCGTACGCTGATCTTAAAAGGCATGACATTGAATATCAAGTTGGAGATAAAGTATTCTTAAAGATGTCTCCATGGAAAGAGATTGTGAGATTTGGCCAAAAAGGAAAGCTTAGTCCCCGATTTATTGGACCTTATGAGATACTTGTAAGGGTTGGACCAGTTGCATATAAATTGGCTTTGCCACCTGAGTTAGACAAGATCCACATTGTCTTCCATGTTTCTATGCTTAGAAGATATCGTTCTGATCCATCTTATGTTCTTCCAGTCGAATCTATTGAGGTTAATCCTGACTTGACGTTTCATGAAGAACCTATTCTAATTCAAGCTTGAGAAGTAAAGCAACTTAGACACAAGAGAATTCCCTTAGTAGAGGTACTTTGGAGGAACCATTCTGGAAAAGAAGCAACTTGGGAAAGAGAAGAAGACATGAAAACCCAGTAAATGCTAACAAGAGTCGCATGTCGATAAACCACTGCTTAATTATTACAATATGTGAAATTCTCATTTTGGGAACTTGAATTAATGTTATATTTGCAACCTTGCTTAAAATAATTGTCGTCATAATTTAATGTATTGGATGGGGGTATTTGCGCAATATTTTAATTAGAAATATGTATAGCTTTAAAAGGAGGTGAAGGATATATATATATATATATATATATATATAGGTGTATATGTATGCATTTGGGCAGCACATAAGTATTTGGGCAGCCAACTTTTATGGACAACTGTGTATATGATAAGCACCTCTTGTGTTACTATATTTTGACAGCTCCTCTTTGGAAATTCGTCTCACCTAAAGTATAAGTCCCTTAGAACATTATCTAACCTGTTGTTCTTCAAGATCACAAGAGAAAATCTTCGTCCTTTTGGCTGGAAATCGAGTTACACTCTTATCTTTGGTAAGTGGTAAAACTATTTTTGAGCTGGGTAGCGTTTAGTAGATTAAGCATATATCGTTCTATAGAACTTTTTTTACTGTGAATAAATATGATTTGGAAAGATAATTCGTGCATGCACAACTTTTATAATTATGTTAAACTCTAATTTAGTTCTTATGGATTCGTAATATGGGACACATCATAGGACAAGTTCTGAAGTTTGAAATCCTGTATGGACAACTGTTACTGTTTCGATTATATCTTTTTATCCAAAATACATTTTGCGGTGATTCTTGGTTGTTTGCAACCTTAAGAGAGATACCTACATCTTTTATGAAGAGTATACAGTCCAATTTTGCCGTTTGCCATTTTAAATATTAGTTGCGACATGATGCACTAGGATGGCCAGAATTTACTGTTTGGGAGCATAGTAGTATTTGTATAAGCTAGGCTTACTTGTGATGATAACCCTATTTTACGTCATCATTATTGAGCTGCTAAAAAGTAAATAAGTTATTGAATTCATCTTTTTAAGGTTGTATATCCTCGTGTACAAGTTGAAGACTTTGATACGCTGCTAGGTCTACGGTTTGACTCGTGGAGTTTTGTTGGACTGTTTCTGTTCTAAAGAACTGAGGTTTCTGTATAAACTTATACTTGTACTCTTTTTACCTGTTGTTATATCTGAAAATTTATCTTGGTTACCTCTTGTTACTTTGCATTGTCGTATTGGTATTCTTTAATACATTAAAGACGCTTATGTAACTCGCCCACTTGTACGGATTGTTTGATCACATAGCACTCTTGTTGGGACCCTGTCCTTCTTGTGGCTATGACTTTGTCACTCTTGGCATGTCTCTTGGTTCAGGTCATTTGCCATCTTGACTCTGAATTTTTAGTTCGTCTTAAGAATGGAAGTTGTCCATTTTAAGTACGAACTAGGAAGCCATTTTTTTAATATGGTTCTTGGTTCTCTTGATTATTGGGTTTTGACCCTTCTTGATATCTGCTCGTGCTTGGTGTGACGACATGATGTATATATTGGGTGAACCTTGTTATTAAATCTCTTGAAAAGTTGTGCTATGAGCATTCTTGACATTTGGACCTTTATATATTGAACTTGATACTCCTTGTATATTGTTTACTTCATTTACTGATTTTGTTTCGATCGTGCTGCCCTTGACTTGAGAATGATAACTTGGTGAATTTAAGGACCCTAAACCTATAGTTTGTACACCACTAAGCTATATGCTTAGCGATAGTTGTTTCTATAGTAGGGGTTGTTCGCAATGATTCTTGAAGCTGGCCATTGATGATGGAGATTTTGAAAGCCTTAAGGAAGATCACATATGCATATAGGCATATATATTTTGTATAACCTTGGGACTTGTACATGATCTTTGTGCTGTATATTTATAGGAGATTTTGAGGGCTGATTTGGTCATGTCACCATCGGTTGTAATGTAAGTATGGTTATACGTTTTTATCTTTTTGGGGTGTGTAATCCCAAGTCTTGTAATATACTAATTTGCTATATGTCTTGAAAGTTGTGTGAAGCATGAGCCGGCTGATTTCGGTACTCGGAAGCTTGTAATATTCTTGTTATTTCACCCTCGAGTATGAGGTTAACATATAGATGAAGATCTGGTCGGTTAATTGCTTAAATGTTATATATATATATATTTTGGAGTTCGTTATGAATCTAATCCCTCTACTAGATTAAAATCAGTATGCCCTCATTAATTGGGTTTAAATGTCGCAAGTATTTAATTAGATTTCTTGTTTAAGTAGTGGTATCGTTTTGAAAGGATCGCTACACATATTCTGAGAGAACCATCTTTCTTCTTCACGAATAACACTGGCGCACCCCATGGTGAAATACTAGGTCTGATGATGCCCTTATCTAGAAGGTCTTTCAACTGCTCTTCCAGTTCCTTAAGCTCAGCTGGAGCCATTTTATAATGACCAATATAGATAGGCTTGGTATCTGGAAGGAGATAAATTCCAAAGTCAATTTCCCTTTCAGGAGGAACTCCGAGAAGATCTTCTGGGAACACTTTTGACTCAAGATATGGGGTCTCGGAGCTTGAATCCTAAACCCAAACTAGATGATAGAGACAACCCTTAGAGATCACTTTTTGGCCTTAAGGTAAGAAATTAATTGACCTATAGGCACTAAGGTACTACCCTTCCATTCTAAGATTCGTTCCTCTGGAAACTGGAAACGAGGAATCCTAGTTCTACAATCGACTGAGGCATAGCATGAATGTAACCAATCCATGCCTAAAATGACATTAAAGTCTACCATTTCTAAATCTACATATCTCGAGAGTCAGTCCGATTGAGGTTGTTCCCATTTTCTTTAATGGGAGAAACATGTAAGTATTCGGTTGAATTGCCAAGAGAATCAATCACTTGTGGGAAGAGCTTGTCACCACATTTCATGTGCGAATTTGCCCTTGTTTGAAGATGATGACACTTCGAGACAACATCCAAAGCTTTAAGCACTTGGAGGGTGAGCAAATTCATGAGACTTGGCTAAGATTCAACAAGTTGGTGCTGCAATGCCCAACTCATGGTTTGCCCGACAATGTTTTGCTGTAATATTTTTATCGAAGCCTTGATTCGGTGAACAAGGGTCAGCTGACCTACTTTGTCCGGGAGGTTTTATGCAAGAACCTTACATTATAACAGCCCAGCTCTTGGATGGTATGACCAAAACTAATCAGGCTTGGTACACCGTCTAAGATCATGTCTCCCTCTCACGTTTAAATTGACCAAGGAGCAGCTTGAGAAAGACTAAGAGAGGGACCAAAACATGGAAGAGATCACCCAAATTGACATTTTGTCCAAAAATGTTATGGGAGCTGGTGCTTGGAGTGTCAATGTTGTGTGTGTAAACCCCAAAGAGGCCAAGTTTGAAGCGTTGTATAACGAGGAGGTAAACTTCCTAGCAAACTAAGGAGGTGGTTATCGTGCAGACTACCCGAGGTAGGGTGGTAACCAAGGTTGGAACAAGGATGAAGGCTGGAAAGATTGTGATATAAAGTGGAGGGATCGTAACCCCACTTGGAAGGAAAGAGACAAGGAGAATGATAGGTATGTTTCTCCCCACGAGCGCCAAAAGCCCAAAGATTCTGAGAATGGCCGGTCTAAGTATTTTCTCTCTCGTATTCTCAACAAGGTTCAGGGGTCCGATAAAATCTTGAAAGAGATGAAGGAAGATGTATTGACCCTTAGCCAGACGGTTACCTCTCACTCCATCTCTATCAAGCAATTGGAGACCCAAATGGACTAGATTTCATCCCATTTAAACGCAAGACAAAAAAGGGTTGCCTAGTGATACTATGGACAACTCCAAGAATGAATTTCAAGTGAGGACTTGCATCGTGCCACGACATTAAATAAGTCGCTGCTTGGGAGGCAACCCAATTTTTTATTTGTTTTTTTTTTATTTTGAAATAATGGTGTGTTGATTGTGTGGGTGAAAAAGTGGAATGTGTTTGCAAAGTGGTGTTTGCCGAGCAAAATGGCCAGTCGGCAACTTGCCGAAGAGGTCGGCGAGTCCGACTTGGACCGCTGTTAGACTCAAGAAATTATCAGGTTGGAGTCTATAAAATTCGGTGGGACCATCGACAAGTCGGCGAATCACCGAACAGGTTAGCGATCGGGACTTTGTCCACCGTTTGGACCACCACATTAACTGGAGGTCCTGTAAAACTTGGTAAGGTAAGGAACAATTCTGCGGGTCACCGAGTGGTTTGTCAAGCAAAATTAATGTCGCCGAAATGGGGAGAACTAGAGGGTTTTATAGGCCAAATATTGAAAATTTCAAACTCTTTCACATTCCCTCACTTTTTAACTTCCCAAGATCACACCCGCACTATATTTTTCTATATTTTCATGTTATACCGCTTCCTAGTCGTCAATATTGTGTTTGGAGTTGGAAATCTTTGCCGCCTAGCATTTCAAATTATATATTCGGCATTAAAGGTTGGTTTTCTAAACCCCGCACTCGTATTTAGCGATTATACTCATTTGCTTTTGTTTTGTTCCTAATGATTTGTTGGGCGTCTCTGAATCCATGTTTGTCTGCTTGTTCGCCTAATTTAATTTGAATATTATGCCTAAAATGCCAGTTGTTGATTCTCGATATTTTTTGCTTTAAAATATCATATAAATTTTTGGTTTGTGCATACTTATTGTTGGGACTAGTCGGGTGAAGTCTGAGTAACCCATAATTGTGCTAAAAGACGTACTTTGCCTGATGATGGAGCGTTTGACGTCATTCTTAAGGGCTTAAGTTGTCAAATAGCCAATTTAGGCAAAATCGGGGAAAGTCTGAGTACCCCGATGGCATGGGTCTTATGGGTCTGAGTCTAATTGAGTTTGTGCATGCTTTGATTTTGTTTTCGGGGCCTGCGGGGTTTATTTGGAAGTTGGGGTAGAAAGTAGGCACGTTGGGCAGTTTGGCAAGCTGGGTCGAGCTCGTTGAATCACTCAGCGGTTCGCCGAATCTCCCTTGATCGTCTTTAATTTCATGCTAATTTTTTAGTGCAGGTTCTGTAACTTTTAGTAGGAAGCTTGAGTTCACCGAGTGCACTCAGCGACTCGCTGAATGCCTTCTTTGATTGCCCTTTCTGCGTCCCTAACCCCTAAAATGCACTGTACCTTTCGGTGGGCTAGTCTGTGTTCTCCGAATTATGTTGCAGATTCGCCGAAAGGCCCCTCCCATCACCGACATGCCAATTTTTTTGGGAATGTTTTAGCGAATCATTTTGGCGAGCCAGCTTTGATTTGGCCACTCGCCGATTGGTTCGGTAAGTCTCTCTGCAATATGTTTTATGTGATTTTTCTTGAATTGTCTATAACTTTTTATGATGTTTTTTTTGCAGACATGGCTAGAACCAACTTGGACATGCTGCCCCGTAAAAGAGCACGGGGTATTGTGATGAATTAAGGGGCAGCCAATCCTCCCAAAAAGGGAAGAAAAGGCAAGGACAAGATGCCTATATCTGAGGTTCCGGAGCACAACTCTGATAGCGAGGGAGAGTCCTTTAACTCCCAAGCTGTATTGTCTGAGTCGGAAGATGAAAATCACCTACGGTCCTGGCGGGCAGTGATTCGTGCTAGGTCTCGCCCATATGCATCGAGGGTCCCAAAGGCCACCCCTCCTATAACTGATACAATGACAGTTTTGGCACCTACCTTTGCTCCAGTGCCCCCAGTTCAGGGTCTTCCTTCCTCGCTACTCAATAGATTCAATGTTGAGAAACTGAGGACGATTCTAGAAGAGAAGTTGTTGTCCATAGATGGCACAGAAGACAAGTACACTCTATTATTGGACACACTCAGGTGGCATAGGTTCGATATATTCACCAGGCAGCGAGGCCTGTATATCCCCACCTGGGTCTGTGAGTTCTATTTTGCTTATGGTGATATGGTTCCTTAGGTGAAGAATAAGGCCAGTGCCTTCAAACCGGTGAAGTTTGTCATGGTTTGAGGAAAAAAAGTTTGGTATAGCAGTGATCACATAAACGCTGTCTTTGAGAGAGCCAGAGGGTTTGAGCATGAATATGAGAGCCTGGCGACAACTAAGTCCCTGCATGACCTAAAGGGCTGGCTTGCCCCCCTTATTTCTGATACTACCCCAAGGTGGATTGAAGCGAGAGTCTAGATAGAGAAGAAGGACTTGAACGTAGTTGCACGGTATTGGTTCGGATTCATCAGTAGATCATTATGCCTTCACAGAATGAGTACATTCTCCATCATGCAAAGGCAGCCTGTCTAGGATCGATCATAGCAAACAAACGACTCAACTTGGGATTGATTATTGATATGGCCATGAGGACAAAACAACATCAAATATCCTTTCCTTTCCCGGTCTTGATTATAGAGCTGTGTCGGCGGGCTAGAGGTCCTCGTAATGAGACGAGATATATTGAGGTCACTCCCACATCATCCACAGACATCCGGCGTATAGAGGCCGAGTACACCAGGGAGGAGGCAGACGGGAGGAGAGCAGCTCCGGTGGATGCATCCTTGGAGGTATACATTGATTTTATACTAACTGCTGTTAGAACGCTTCGTTACGGATGTCGTGCAGAGGCATCTTTGCCTACTCTAGCATCCAAGCATTTAGGTACTTCTACATCGTCCCAGAGTCCCGGTGCTTCTGCTGCTTCCCAGCCCACCAAGATCACTCAGCCCATGATCTTGAAAATGGGGCACTTAGCCCATTCTGCAGATGTGAGGGAGACTCAATTGGAGGTTGCACTACCATGGATGATCGAGAGTGATATCCTATATGCACTGACACCCTTACGAGCATCTATTAACCCTCTCACAAAGAGAGCTGAGACTTGTGAGAGTATACAGGGGGAGACTTCAGAGGTGACGACTTTAAAATTTGAGGTCGTTGATTTGAGAAAGGATGTGGACTACTTGAAGTCCACAAACTTCACTTCTGGAGGTAGCAATGATGTCGATTCCCCAACAATCTTTGAGATTCCTTCGGCCACCACCGGAGACGTACGGATGGATGACATAGCAGCTAATGATTCGGAGGTAGGGACCAATGAGGAGCAGATAGGGGTGCCAGTGGAGACCATTTATGGAGACCTGCGTGACCTTGAGGAGACAATTGTACAGTCGGTGATTCAGACATCACTAATAGAGATGTCCATGGCAGGCCCTAGTAAATCGAGTGTTGTTGATGCCACACCGGGCACTGATGCCCCGACAGATGTAGCGACTGCATAGACAAGACTTTTCTTTACATTTATTGATTTTTCGTATGCAGTTGCATTTGAGGAAAAATTGCTTTTTTTTTGTGATGGGGGTTAGGTATTTCCATATCTACCTCTTGTGATTAGTATTTTTTGTATATATTGTGTTTTTGTGCTATAAATTTTGTCAAAAATTGATTTAGATTATTGAATTGTATCAATATACATGCCTTAATTGTATTAAATTGTTGGTGTGTTGTTGTGTTGGTGACTCTTGATCATGGCCTTGAAAGGGCAAGTTATGGTCTAATTACATGTTGAAATAGAATTGTGTTTGATCTATTGATCCACTTGAAAGGTGGAGCTGTTTAATTACTTTGTATAATATGATCATGGCCTTGAAGGCATAGTTTGAGGAATTCAAGTATTATCATGATATGGTATATGTGAATGTGATGTGAAGGATTTGCATGTGATTTCAATGAATGAATGATGATAATGTTTAGAAGCTAAATGTGTTAGGATTGAATGTTATCTCGCTATTAACACTTGTGAATGATGATGATTATGTGAAAAACTATTCTCACATACACACACATGAATGAAGAATGAATGAAGTTCAATGATAATTTTAATGATGAAGTACTTATTTGAAAGGCTATTCTCAATTGTACTCTAATGAATGTTACTTACTTGTTGTGAAAGGAATTTCTCACAATAAGGGGGTTCTTAGGTGAAAGGCTATTCTCATCTCCGAATCTATGAGCTTTCCAATGAATGAATATTAGGATGGGATGGATGCTCATACGTTAGTTGAGGCAGAGTATCTAGTAACAATCCCTAGAGCCCCCTTAATGAATGTTGGGTTTGAGATGGATTCTCATACGTTAGTTGAGGCGGGGTATCTAGTAACAATCTCTTATCCCATAATGAACGAATGTAATGAATGTCAAATACTCTGTGGGGAATAATACTAAGCACCGAGTGGATATGGATTGAGATGGGTGCTCATACGTGAGTTGAGGCGGGGCACTTAGTAGCAATCTCTTGAGATGGATACTCATACATTAGTTGAGGCGGGGTATCTAGTATCAGTCTCCTTATCCCTTAAACTATGTGCCCACATAGGTCTAGCTAGTGGATCCACTTAAGGCTATACAAATGATGGTCCTACCTTAGGCAAGTAGGAATCTCTTTATCCGGTGAGGGTGACACCGGGATTCCATGACAAGCTCACATGGTCTATGTCGGTTAAGGCTTACCCCCCACAAAGAATGTTAATGAAGTATGGCTTCTTAAGGATGTACTACTTAGTGTGGGTGGTGGTATGGGACGCCATCTATACATTGCACAAGTAGGCATTTGAGGGAGGTCATGGTGTGTTCCTTATAATTTAATGAATGAATGTGCTCTTGTGATGATGTGTTAATGAAGAATGTTGATCTAATGTCTAATGAATAAAGGTTGTCTTAACGTAATAAAGCTAATGAAGAAGGTTGACTTAAATTCTTATATGCTTAAATGTAAAGATGCATGCTATACTTGGAGTGTATTATGAGTTACTTCCTTGTCATGACTTATTGTATATGAATGTGCCTTGTCTATGGTGACTTCGTAGGAGTACTTAGTTTTGGATGCTACTTGCACATTGCACAAGTATGACTTAAAGTTGTCTTAGATGTTTGTCTTAATGTGATGATGTGATTCATGTGATGTTTATGTCTCTTATATGCTTTATTGTGTAAAGGTGGAAAGGATGAATGGTAAGTTCATTTTTGGTGTCCTTAATGTGGTACCTTGGTGTGGATGGTGGTATGGGACGCTATCCATACATTCCACGAGGTTATAGCATGAGGGTTACTTGGGGTGAAGGCTTAAAGTAAATATAATGGGTTATATGGTTGATCATGTTCTAATGTGGATAAATGACTTCCATGTTGGTTGTGACTTATATTATGCCTCTTTTATCATTGTTCATGAAGTTTTACTAAAATGGCATAAAAGCATGACTTTCAAACAAAATGTCCTTTTTAAGCATGTTTTTGCTTGGCTGTCATACTTAGAACTTAATCATGCTAACCCATTCTTCTTCTATGTTTTTACTACAAGTGTAGGTTCAGGCAAGCGATAGCATCCTCTCTAGTGAAGCTTGGATTAGAGTTCTCCAAAACATTTGGGTATGTCCTCATAGATTGAGGACAAGTGTTAAGAAGTTTCTTTATTTTTCATGTAATAGACTATTTTTAGATTTCTATTGTAAAGGGTCGTGTCCCTACTCTTGTCTAATGTTTTGTCTAAGATGGCCATGTGACATATAGACTTCCGCTTGCGTTTAAATGTTTTTGAAATGATAGATTGTATGGTTTTTGAATAAAAAGTTTTACTTATGTACTATTTCTATTACGTATGCGATGAATGAATACTATGAGGCTTGTTCAAGACCCCTTCGGGTCGTCACATAAAGACTCAAGACTAGCGGCCCATCATGCATTATCATAAACAATGCACAAAACTAGGAGGAAACATCAACTCCATTTCAAACATACTCCACGCAACACAAGAAAGTAGGAGCTACATCTACAAACTCATTATGCATAAAACTTCAACATTTCTCATTTCATTGGAGAAATTACCTTCTCCAACTCAAAGCATGCTCATCATAACATCATTAAGCAATTTATGCAATTACTCTAAAAATCACATTTTGGCATGATCTACAATTCACCTCATGAAGCATATAGGCAACTCACACTAAATGTACATCAACATGAGGAAAATAATTCATAAAAACTCATTTTCTCATTTTAACATGAATTCATCAAGAACATGCATAACATAAGGAAACCATGGAAACACATACTCACACATGACTCCAAAACATGAAACAAGACAAAAAGAACTCTTTGTCTCAAGCTTGAATAGGAATAGAAAGGAAGAGAATGAGGATATCGGGATTTCTCATTTGACCTTGGCCTCCAAAGTAGCACTCTCACTAAAAGCCTTACTAAAATACTACTCCCCAACATTTTCATGGAAACAACTTCCTTACTCTTCTATTTCTTAACTTGCCGGTCTAAGATCCCAACCGGTACTTCTAAACTAGGGAGATTCTCATTAAGCAACTCTTGCTCACAAACAACCTTACCAACATCGCTCAAGCTCTCAATCCATGTCAACCTAAATCATGAACATCAAGAACACTCCCCGACCTTGCTATATAAGCACATTATCTCCCCCTTGGGAGCAAGGCTATACAAACTCTTTTAAGCATCGCTTCTTTCAATTCTAAGGTCGGAGCAAGTCATCAGTAAACCTCCACACTCATCACACAAGATTATTCTAAACCAAGGTGAATTACATTTCTACCCTCTTTTAAAGGAGTCAACTCACTCAACACATCTAGATATTTCAAAAACACCTCATTCACCCAAATCTTTCAACAAATCATAAAACCATAAAGCAACCCATCTATACCAAAGGTCATCATCTAATTCTACCTTACCAAGACTCATCTAGTCACATAGACACAATTGGCATAACTACTGCTCTTTTATCCCTCGATTCTTGCAGCATGATCCCTTCAAGTGGTCATATTATAAAGACCATCAGATAAGGAATATGAGAGAGACCATATAGAGTTAACCTCTATGGCACGACTTGAAGAATGAAAAAGTGAGATTTTTCCTAACATCCTGTAGCCTCCTATTCATAAATGTGGCGCGCTTCACACTATGAACAAGACTCTACTAGATGTGGTTTGAGACATCTTAAAACCATCCCAAAATCTTGTGCTCTGATACCATGTTTCTCACGACCCGAGCCTATACACCGGATATGACATGGCGTACAAGACGTTGAAAAGCCTCATACAAGCGTCATAGCATTCATCACATAAGAACATAGGGAAAAAGTACAGAATTTAAAACTTTTCTTTACAATCGAAGTCATTTTCATAAAAGCAAGAGGAAGTCTTTCAATACTTTTTCTCAAACCATCTACAACACTTTAAATAAAACTTTGGGACATAGCCCATACAAAGGCACTAAACATAAAATAAAATACATAAAGGGAAAAGTGGGTTTGTCCTCGAAACATTGGGGACTCACCAAATCTTCAACTCCTCGCTCCTTCGAAACCTATCTTCCAAGAATAGAACATCAAGTCTCCAAACCCTACACTTTTGTAAAAATGTAGAAATATGGGTTAGCACACAAAATTGTACTACGTATGATAGCCATGCAAAAACCATGCTATATGCCCATTTTGAGAAATATCATAAAACTTTAGTATAAAAGGCATAAGATACAATAACATTCAACATATAAGACATTTCATCACATTGGAACATTCACCTTAAATAACCCTAAGCTATACTTGTGCAATGTAAGAATAACATCCCATATTACTATTCCTTAATGTAGAAATATGGGTTAGCACACAAAAATGAACGAAGTATGATAGCCATGCAAAAACCATGCTTAAAAAGGACATTTTGGTTGAAAACCATGATATATGCCAATTTTGAGAAATATCATGAAACTTTAGTATAAAATGCATAAGATACAATCACATTCAACATATAAGTCATTTCATCACATTAGAACATTCATCTTAAGTAACCCTAAGCTATACTTGTGCAATGTAAGAATAGCATCCCATACTACTATTCCCACTAAGTACCACTTCGAGGTCACCTTAGATGAACTTACCAACCTTCATACTCATCTTTAGTCAATACTCATTCATAAGGAACACATACATTTCATAAGTTATGACAAGGAAGTAACTCATAATACAATCCAAGTAAAGCATGCATCATTACATTAAGTATTTAATTCAACACTCTCCATTAGCTTCATTAAGAGCACGTTCATTCATTAGACATTAAGATATTGGAGAATCACACCATGGCCTTCTCAAAGCCTACTTGTGCAATGCATGGATGGCATCCCATACTACCACCCACACTTCATAGAACTTCTCAAGAAACCACAACGCGTATCTCACAAGATGGGAATAAGCATTAATCGACATAGACCATGTGAGCTTGACATGGAATCTGGTGTCATAACCCAACACCGTAAAGAGGTGGTCTACATGCCTAAGGTACGACTGGTAACATTTTAGCTTAGGTGGATCCACTAGCTAATATCCTATGTGGGCATATAATTATTGGATAAGAAAGATGTTCATTGAAACTCAAGCCTAACGTGGGGAGAGCTTTCATCTTACATATCCACTCGGTGCTTAGCCTCCATTCCTATAGAGTAGTTCATTCACATTAACATTATTGTACTTGAGAGGAATGCCATTGACATTTCGACCTAAGGTATATTGTTAGACATGAAAGGAATGTCATAAGCCTATCGATTCATGGTACATTATTAAGATAGCTCATTGAATCCTCGTGAAAGGAACACCATAAGCCTATCAATTCAAGATTCATCATTAATGCATTAGTTCATTAACTCTTTATGAAAGGAATGCCATAAGCCTATCGATTCAAGAGTCATCATTACATTAGTTCATTAGCTCATTATGAAAGGAATGCCATAAGCCTATCGATTCAAGACACAGCCTTAGAACACATTCATTAGTCATTGATGAAAGTAATTCCATTGGCCTATCCATTCATGTTCATTAAGTGAAGATACATTTGTTACACAAGAAGAGGATGTCTAAGTCTACCAATTCAAGGTACATCATTCAACATTACTTTCATTCACACAAGAAGAGGATGCCTAAGACTACCAATTCAAGGTACTTCAATCAAGATCACATTCATCTATACAAGAAAAGGATGCCCTAAGCCTACCAATTCAAGATGTAACATTTCATTGTAGAAACCCTTCACATTCTAACACCATCATTCATAAGTGTATAATTGAGAATAAGTTTTCAATGATAACACAATTGCATTTTAAACATGATCATAATACTTCCATTAGGATCATTAAGCATTTAAATAACATCATGCTCATACATCAACCTTCATGAAATTTCCCTCCAAGGCTATGAATCAATCTCAACCCAAACATCTAGAATAATACATCATATAAGGGAATACCATGATTCAATAACTAAATCAACATAGACATAAACAATTCAACATGCATCCTTAATCGTTCAACCCAAATCACAAACTCACAATTTAGCATTTTGGTGTAAACATGGGTTCATAGGGAAAATGCCATCTTAAAACAACATTAATTCATGAATTCAATCACAATTCATCATATATAAACCTTTGAAAATGTTTTGAAGTTGAACCCATGCTTTGATTGAAACCCTAACTTTTTGGGGGATTTTGGAAACTTTGAAATCATCTTTTGAACGGGCTCCTTGGGTGGAAACTATACCTTGAGGGAAGAAAATCTACGAAATTGAGTGAAAAAGATGAACTCTTGATCTCCAGATGTTCATTTCTTCTTCTCCAATGGACGTTTCTATAGAGAGAATATTTGGAGAGGATGTGGTTTCTATTTATGAGTTGAGGGAATAATGAATTGAAAAAGGTTGTTTAATACTTTATAAAGCCTTAAATAACTCTAAATAATCAAAGTAAATCGACCCCTAACTAAACTAACCACCTTAGGAAATTACCACTTAGTCCCTCAAGTGGCCGAAATTGGGCAGTTTTCAGTGGTGACCTAAGCCCCTAGACCTACGGACCTTAGGTGGGCTCACGCCCAATCCCTACGGAGCATGGATGGACCTATGCCCAATAGGTCCCATCCGTAGGTCATGACAATTTTTACAGTTTTTTTATTCTTGGGGCAGCCTTGGGGTTAGGCTTTAGGGTCCTCCTCAAGGACCCTTGGTTGGTCCTTGGGGAGTTGTACCTTGACGTTTTAACCCCTAAACCCCACAACCTAAACTCGGGAACTCATTTTACAACATAACATCCCACATCAAACTCAAAATTAAATTCACAAAAAAATAAAATTAAAAAAAAAAGAGATTCTAAAAAATATCAACAAGTCACAAAAATGAACACATTAAGAAAATGTGAATGAAGAATTAATAATCAATACAATCAAAATAGAGCCGATTTTACCCCCTAAAAGAGCAAATAACACAAAAATTGTCATTAACAATAACCAAAATAAAAACAATTAGTAATTAATCACTAAATTTAGAAAAAAAACAATAAAATAATGATGGTAACTAGAAAAAATAAGCAAGAAATAAAACAATTGAAATGAATCAGTAGTAAAACATAAGAAAAGACTAAGCAAACAATATAGAGATGGGTTACCGGATTGAAGTATTTTCCAGCCAGATTCGAACCAAATAAAGAGGAATAGAGGTTGATGGAGTATTGATTGTGCGGGTTTTGACTCATTGGCTCATTGGAGTTCAGATCTAGGCCGGAGCGACCTCTATTTTTCTGAAACAGGTCTGGTAATTATTGTGTTCCATTGGTCGGAGAGATGGGTGGTGGTACATTTTCTTGCTGTGATGTTTGCAGGCATCTAAAAATGAAGAAAAATCATGAAAGGGGAAAAGGGAAAAGGGAAAAGGGTTGGTTTGTCCTTGTTGGTCTGGTTTGGTTGGAGAAGAAGATAAACGAGGTTTTGGTGTAGTTTCGTTGTTGTGAGATCAGAGTTCACCATAAATGGTGGAACTCGAGCAAGGGGAAGGAACAATTGTTGTTGTTGGCTCTTGCTAAGAGTTGTTTGTTGGTGTTTAGAGGTCGTTTATTTTGTGGAGCTTGTTGTTTATGGGTTCGCTGGTTGGTTTGTGGTGTTTGTTTTGTGAAATGGGTATGTTAGTTGTTGTTCATTGAAGCTTGAAGCTCACAGGCTTGCCGGAAATGGTGAAAGTGAAAGGGTTTGGCGGTGGGTAGAGATCTGGTGGTGAGGGTCGGAAAAGTGGGGGGTTTTTGAGTGGTTCTCCGGTGGGTTTGAGGAGAATGGAGGTGGGATCGTTTGGCCGGAGTTCCAGTGGTGTTTTGATTTAGTTGGTCACTAGTGCTGGGTGGGTTGTTGTTTGGAGTTGTTTTCGGTGACTATTTCACCGGAAAGGGGAGGAAAATAAAAGGCGTTTTGGTGGTGGACTCGCCTGATTTCGACGGAACTCCGGTAAGCTTGTCACTGGAAAATAATGAACAATAAAAGAATTTATTTACATTAAAAAAAAATCTGAAAATTACCCCTAAAATTTTATCCACCACCCCTTAACTTAATGCACAAGCTATTGTTTAAATAGGGAATTGAAAACCACCAATCGCACTATACTATTATCTTAAAACCATGGGCCAAAACCGCAAGTTAAGTAAAATATCTGTTTATGAAATCTTATCTATATTTGAATTAATCTCTAGACTGTGTAAAATATCAAAATGAATATTATAAATGTAACGAATAAAATGAATATTAAAAAAAATGTAATGAACGTAACTAATGACATGTAAAAAGTGCAACTTAAGAGAAATAACGATTTAATCAAAATGAACAAATATTTGAACGTATTCAATCGACTGTAACAAAAACTGATGCAATTAAAAATTTTTTATAAAAAATCCTGAAATTTTAACAAATAAGGATGAATATCGATAAACTTACTTAAAATTATAAAAAATGTACTTTGAACTATTGAATAAATAAAACTTAAAAGTTATGAATTTTGAAAATGTTAGGCCAAAATTGTGTGTCAACACTTCTGACCACACAATCTTAGCTTTCTTCTGAGTCAAAGCCGCCAACAGACAAGCAATGAAGGAAAACCCCTCAACAAACCTCCTATAGTAACTCGCCAAAACCAAAGAGCTTCTAATGTCGGAAAGATTTAGTAGTCTAGGCCAACTCTTGACTGCATCCGTCCTCTTAGGATCTACCTCAATACCCTCACTTGACACAATATGACCAAGGAAAGCTACGGACCTTAACCAAAATTCACACTTGCTAAACTTTGCAAAAAGTTGTTAGTCCTTAAGAACTTGCAATACAATTCTCAAATGGTCCACATGTTCATTCTCACTCCTTGAGTAGATCAATATATCACCGATAAAAACAATCACAAACATGTCTAGGTATTGCCTAAACACTCTATTCATCAAATTCATATACGCCGCCGGAGCATTAGTCAACCCAAACGACACTACCACAAACTCATAGTGACCATACCGGGTTCTAAAGGCCGTCTTTGGAATATCATACCCTCGCATCCTTAATTAGTGATAACCTGAACGAAGATCAATCAGAGAGAAATAACTAGCCCCTTGAAGTTTGTCAGACAAATCATCAATTCTCGGAAAGGGATATTTATTCTTGATGGTCGCTTTATTCAATTAACGTTAATCGATGCACATTCTAAGAGACCTATCCTTCTTTCTAACAAACAACATGAAAGCACCCCATGGAGAGATACTCGATCGGATGAAACCCTTATCTAATAAATCCTTTAGTTGCTCTTTCAACACAGCCGGAGCCATTGTATAAGGAGGAATGGAGATAGGTTGCGTATCCGATAAAAGGTGAATACCAAAATCTATTTCCCACTCAGGAGGAATACCGGGTAAAACTTCCAGGAATTCATTCACTACCGGAACCAAATCTAAAGAATGGTTTCGGATTCAACATCCTTTACCTTAACAAGATGGTGAAAACACCCTTTGTAGATCATTTTCCTAGCTTTAAGACAAGAGAGAAATTGACCTCTAGGCATAAAATTTCCCCTTTTCAACTCTAAGATAGGAACATTTGGAAATTGGATGCTAACCACCCGAGTCCTACAATTGATAGAGGCATAACATGCATGCAACCAATCCATACCCCAAATCACATCAAAGTCTAACAGGTCTAACTCTACCAAAGTAACCCTATGGGACAAGGAAATGGGACAACTTCTATAAACTTTCCTAGCCACCATAGAATCACCAACTGGGGTAGAGACCAAAAAAGGTTCTACTAACACTTCGGGTAGTATTTCAAACTTCATGGCCACAACAGGTGTGACAAAGAACAAAGTAGCACTGGGATCTAACAAGGCATATACATCAACAAAAAAGGCTTTTAACGTACAGTTCACCACATCCAGGGAACTCTCTTGGTCACCTCGGGATTGAAGAGCATAAAAGTGGTTTTGCTATCGAACATTGGAGTTTGAACCGCTTGGAGGAGCTTGCTTGCCTTCTTTCCCCTTACTATCATGATTCTTCCCACATTTTTCACAATAAGGCCTACTCACATAAGAACCACAACTATTACCTCCTTGAGATTTAGAGTTAGGCACCCTATCCTTGCTGACCCTTGGGGAAGCATTTGAAGAACCTTGGCTGGAGAACCTTTGTTTGAACTTTTGTCGACCTTGTCCATTGGACCCAGCATTGGAGGAATTCCAATCATCGATTCTAGCTCTTTTAATGTCTCTATTATTTTCCTTGAGTTTGTCTTCTTCTATTTGTTGGGCATGCACCATGAGATGTGAAATATCCATATTCGGGATAAGCATTGCTATGCGACATTCTTTGACTACCATATCAGACACTCCCATCATAAATTTATTCATCTTTTCCCTTGAGTCTGCCACCATAGTTGGAGAAAACTTGGATAATTAGGTAAACTTTAGAGCATACTCCTTCACACTCATACCTCCTTGAAGAAGGTTAATGAACTCTTGCATCGTTTCTTCTCTCAACTCTATGGGAAATAATCTATCAAGAAATGACAATTTGAACACTTCCCAATCTACCGTCCCCGCTCCTATGGGTCTTTTACCCTTCCACTGATCATACCAAACTTGAGCCACATCTTTTAGTTGGTAGGCGGCTAGCTTCGCCTTCTCTTCCTAAGACACCCCCATAATAGCAAGTACTTTATAAACCTCTTCAACAAACCTTTCAGGAACTTCTTCCACTTTGAAGCAATGAAATTCAGGAGGGTTCATTCTTGCAAAATCCCTAACCCATGAAGCGGCCGAATACACATTAGGATTCACATGAGTCACAACATCTCTATTGGCCTGAGCCATCACTGCTTGAACTTGAGTAGTCATAGCTTGAGCTTGAGTTGTCATAGCTAGGGCCAACATTTGAAAAGCCGACCTAACCTCCACATCTGACATAGCCGAAGGATTAATCGGAGCTTGATTAGCTTAAGCAGTTTCTTCATTCACGTTGTCACTCTCCATTCTTCTAGCATTAGCCCTTCGTGTATTCATATCCTGATGACACAAGAGAAGGATTATGAGAGGTACTTTATAGAGCTAAACTCTATGGCACGACTTAAGAGTAATGAAAGAAGTGTAGTTTCCTAATCATCTTATAGCCTCTCATTCATAAGTGTGGCGCGCTTCATACTCATAAACAAGAATCTACTAGATGTGTCTTATGGGACATCATCCTAGAATAATTCTAAACCTTGTGCTCTAATTACCAAGTTTGTCACGGCCCAAGGGTACCCCTAGACATACAAGGCATATAGAACCCCGAAAGGCACCATGTAAGCCACTTAGCATATCATAACATAAGCGTTGATGAATAAAGAGTAAGAATGCATTTCAAGTCCAAAATTTTCATAAAGGAAAGTGGAAGTCTAGACTTGTCTCAATTAGCCATCTATTACAATACTTGAATCAAATAGGGACACAACCTATACTACCAAATCCGAAAAGGAAATACAGAGAAAGAAATTACAAAGATAACATCTATCCTTGACTCATGAGGACTCACCAACAAGCAAGGAGAAATGAGCAATTACAAGCTTTAGCCACAAGAAGGACCACCTTGAGAACCGGACCCTACACTTGAGGAAAATATAGGAAAATATGGGTTAGTACGAAAATGCACCAAGTATGATAGCCATGCATAAAATCATGAAAACATTCTAAAAGGGACTTTTTAGTTGAATACATGCAACTTACTAAGTTAAAACATCATTTTCAAGATAATGGAAAAGCATAACTCATAAGCATATTCATTACATAGGTCATCACATCATAAGCGAAACATTCCATAAGTACCCTCAAAGCATACCTGTGCAATGCATGAATAAATCTCATATGCTTACGCATGCTAAGTAAAGCTTCTTGAGTAGCCATAGTTCATTATTCATATTATAATCATAGTGGGAATAAGCCTTAACCAACCTAGACCATGTGCGCTTAACATGGAATCCGGTGTTACCCACACCGAAAAGGGTTTTCCTACTTTCCTATGGTAAGACTATCATTTGTTAGCTTTTAGGTGGATCCACTAGCTAAATATCCTACGGGGGCACGTACTTTATGGGATAAGGTGATTGTTAGTAGAAACCTGCCCTTTCTAGCGGGGGAGCTTCTATCTCAAAGAAAATATCCACTTGGTGCTAAGTATTTATCCCACGGAGTACTTATTAAGTCATAACTTGTTTCATTAGGATAGCTCATTAGATCATGCGTTAGAATAACCTTTCACCGTCCATTCCTACATATAACATTAGATTCAATTAGGTGAGAATTGCCTTTCAACGTATAATCTCCAACATGTGAGAAACCCTTTCACATTATGTTCATTATGTGTTCATCAGAATAACCTTTCAATAAACACAACAACATTATCATAATCATAGACACTTCACTATGAAAGTGTTCTTAAAGCATATACATACATCTCATAATCATGCATAATTCTCATACTTAGCCCTTAAAGGACCATAGATCATATTCACTCAATACATCTAGAATTAATACATTAGACAACGATATAATCATAAATCAAATAACTCAATTACTACAAGCAAAATGTCATAATATCCTTATTTCGTCAATTCACCATACTAAATCATCAATTCAATCATAATATTAAGTAATTAAATTATTAGAATCGTTTGTGCAAGTAATCCATGACTTGGGGTCAAACTCTAGCTTTTGGGGAATTTCTATCTTTGAAATTGAGTTTTGAAAGGGACTCCATGGATGAATTCTATCCATGCATTAAGAGCTACCATACCTCAGCTATGAATCTCCAAAGAATTTGAGTAGAAAAGCTTGCTCCTTTAAACCCTAAATCCAATTTCCTTTTTCTTGTTCCTTGAACTTTTAAGGAGAGAATTTTTTGAGAGAATGAGTTCTTTTGAGGTTTTAGAATAATGGCTTGGATGATTTAATTTGGTGACTTTAAATACTTATATAGTTAGTATAATTTATTGTAAAATGGCATCAGTTAATATTAATTAAAACTGGGAATCCCCATAATGCCCCTAAGTGTAACTGTCATAAGGCAGTTTCAGGACTCACCCACAATCCCACGACCACGGTCCGTGAATGGACTCACGTGGCGTGCTACTAATCCATGGGTGGAGGTTCAGAGAGCCTCTTTTTGAGGCCGTGACACATGACCCCTCACCCATGGGGCGTGGCTGACCTATGAGGCGTGAGTCCCCTTTTGTGGGTCACTGTTAGGCAGTCTTCCTAATGGTTGTCCTCAAGGACCCATGTTTTGTCCTTGGGGGTCGTAAATTGACATTGTAATATGAAAACCTATAGTTTAAGGTACGCGGCGATACATTTACGACTCTAACCCTCATGGTAAGCCCTAGTTTATTGTACTAGTTTCTGGAGTGTTACAAATATCCACTAACCGCAATTGGATTCTTTCTTGACTTTATTAAAACAATTCTATATAACAGCTAGTGTACAATACATACCTCATTGCGGAGCAGGAGGTCGCACAACAAGGGCTATCACTTATCTATATATGCTATTTAGGTGTAGCACAAGTCGATTTCATGAAATTCAACTCTACAACCTATTTCATCAACATGTGTTGTGTCACAACCCAGTTTTCAAATCATGATGAAACCTAGTATACCCCACTTGTAGATATGTCTAACACATAGTCCAAAATTGATCACGTCCTAACTTAATGGCAAGCTAAAGAGTTATAAAGTGATCATATTCATCTATAAGTTAAAATACCTTTATTTCATGCATTTATTTTAAACTAAGTATAAGAATGGTATTGGTCAATATCATGCAAAAATTATCATATTTCGGATGAATACAAACAATTTAATTATTAATTAATAGTTATACGACTCAATGAAATCATATTAAATATTAAATAATTGCTAGATGTTGTCAAACCTTTTATTTTCCATTATTTAGTATCAATCAACACTAATGATGTATTTATATTGAAATTTTCTCATTAAACATCTTATCTAAATAGATATCAAGAATTTGTCCAACTTTCATCATTGAATTACAGAAATTCACTAGGCCTGTAACAATTTACCTTTGATTTGTTAATTCTACTTTTATTTTCTTTGCTCATTTTTTCGTTAAACCATTCAAAAAAATCGTGAAGTTCTTTTATATTAAATATAAATTTTATGCGGTCACACTTTGTTGTTTGTTATGCAAAATATAAAACTACTTTTAGAGTTTATTTTAGTGCATTTCAAAGTAGCAATGGTATCTGACTAAGGGTTTCACTTCAACTTCTTGGTTAAATAATGAATTAGTCAATTCCTTTCTGTTTTGTGAGTTAAAATTGATAGAAACATGATCACTTATACATTAGTCGACTGAGCTCAAAACACAATACAAGTATAAAAGTAGTTAAGTAAGGAAAGTACAACACAAGTTACTAAACATGAGATATAAACTGATAGAACATGCAATACGAATGAAGATATAAGATTCATAGGGTAAAGAACCAAAGTCAAGTACGGAACTGGAGGAGCAGTATAACAACAAGGATGGGAAAATATTCACTTCTTAGTCGACTAGGAAATTTGCAGAGTCGACTTGGCGATCCGCCAAGTGGAACCTCCTCGCCTTTTGGATTAATCTATGATGTCTCGTATTCTGTAACTTTAGGCGAGCTAAGTCGGGCTCGCCATTCCAATAGGCGAGTCGCCGAAGTCGACTCCCTCAACGCCTAAGTTGACCTATCCCCAAGTCAACTTAATGTAAAATTAGGTGAGCTAAAGTCTTATTTGGCGAGTCACCAAGTGCCCTTTAAAGTTGGGGTCTTAGAAGTCTTTTCATATTGAATTGTTTGAAATTGAACATATAGAATGACTATGACATATAGGGATTTGAGAGTAAAGTTTATGTTGTCAATTGTTGACTATTGATGTAATTGTTGTGGAAGTGATAGTTCCCACATGAATTGCTTATGATTATTCATGTGAAAGGTTTGATCATATTGACTGATTCTTGGTTGAAAGGATTGCTTACCTAAAATGAATATAATGCTAATGACTAATAAATTGATTAGGCTAGAGGCGAGTGAGTACCCATGACCTCCAAATGAGATGGATATGAGGCTATTATCCATATTCCATAAAGTAGGATAAAGAGGCGATTACCCTTATTCTTTAATGTTGAACAAGAGGCGACTCCCCATGTTCTTATAATATGATTTGACAAGAGGTTTGTACCAATGATCCTTGTAAAATGACAAGAGGCGAATCTCATGTCACAAGATGTTTGAAAAGAGGCGAGTACCTTTGATCCATATGTTAAGAATGACTAGAGGCGATGATGAGTCCATAAATTGGACTCATTTAGGGCTATATTTTAGTAGAAATTTTGTCCTCAAATGCTTATTTTATCTTAATATCTGATGAAAACCCTTAATTTTTAGGTATTTGATGTTTGATGGAAACCGTGGATACTATGTTGCAAAAAGGAATAGAAAGGCTGAAAAGAACGAAGAAATGAAGGCCTGAGGATCGCCGAGTACACTTGGGGAGTCGCTAAAGGGTCGTACTTCACCTTTTGTTCCAGTGTGCTGAGCCCTGAAGGAAAGGATCAAGTCGGCGGAAAAAGGGAGCAGTCGTTGCATCGCCAAGAAATTTCACGAAGTAGTACCATATCGCCCAATAACCCAGAGCACGACGATGTTGAAGGCTGGTGCAAGACGGCGATGAACTATACCAAAGGGAAAATCGTCGAGTCCGACTAACGAAGCCGATTGATCCGCTGCAGCACAAATCTGTGAAAACTATAAATACTAGTTAGAGTTGTAGTTTTAAGTGTGGAACAATTATTATAATTTACATAGAGAATAGTAGTTTCTGATTTTTTTGCTCTAAGTTTGAGAGGGATTTGAAGACTTGAAGATCCAAAGAGTTTCATCTTCAAGATTTTGATTTGGGTCTATTGGATTCTTTAATTTTGGCCTGTATCAAGACTGAAATCTTCATACCTAGTTGAATGCGAGCTCAATTTGGTATAAATTTCTATCTCTTATACATGTGTGGCAAAAAACCTAATTCTTGGGGTGTGATTTAGTGAATATGGGTTAAGATACATGTGTGGCAAAAAAACCCAATTCTTGTGGTGTGATTTAGCGAATATGGGTTAAGATAATTGTTGGGTCTTGTTTGCTGATAGTTTAATCGTAGTTTAATTATGATTTCGTTTAGTGGTTGTGAATGAATTTCTAGTTGCAAATACAAGTTTATTTATGTGTTTTTGGCTTGCTCGAGAGAGAGGTCGTAAAACTAAAACAACTAAATTGATGGCCGCTGGGAGTGGGTCGACATGAAGTTCAACTCGAGAGAGTAAATCCTAGTCTCATTCCCACACACTTAGCTCAAGAGAGTGAGTGGATTAAGGCATAGGTGGTATTCATGCGGCAAGTGGGTATCCGAGAGGAACGCATACGAAATGGGATAAGTTGCTCGAGAGAGAGCTTATCCCCCTTAAAGTTTAGCCTAGTCATAATTACTCTATGAATCCTCTATCGAAAGCATGTACCCAATAATCTAGCTTAACCCATATTCCCATCACATCCCAAGGATCCCCTATCATTACTTAGAAATCCTTGTTTATTTTGTTGTTTTTACCTTGTGACAAAACCGCATTGTTAATTTACACTCTTGTGTCCCCCTTTAATTTACAATGTTTTTAATCCTTAATGTCTTTAGCTACGACTAGTTAGAACTAAAATTTATTGTTCTATTAATTCTCAAAACCATTCTCTTGGGAATGATCCCAACCCTTGGTTGGGTTACTAAACTATTGTACGATCGTAGACAGTTCCATCGAAAGTTGTTTCTTGATTACGCAAACATCAAAATGGCGCGTCTGTCGGGGAGTGGTGTTATTTGGGAATTCTTAGTTATGTATAATTTTTTATTCTTCATAGGTTTAGCTTTACTACTCTAAATTGTAGTTCTGTTTTGCTTGTTTGAATATCAAAGCAGGGAAATAAGAATGGAAAATCATTATGGGTACCACATAGACCATCCCCTCATGAAACTATTGAACCTCAGGGACAACCTCCTGATGTTCAAACAAGTAGGGAATAAGACAATTTAAGAAATGTGGCTGATTTTCAATCAGTGCTACAACCATTCTCATCTCATGGAATGTCTTACAAAACGCTGTTGGAGTGCTTCTATCGGGGTCTTGGACCCAAAAATAGGAGCGTAGCCGACAAATTTTCAAGGGCGGTATGCTCTACCAGCCCTACGAAGTCTTCGCAACACTCCTTGATGGTATTGTTGAAACCAACAAGGAGGCCCAAAAGAAACATGAGTGGGACGCACTAGTGGCTCAAGTAGACTTTCTATCCAAACGAGTCATGGGGTTGGAAGCACAAGCCATGGAAAAGGAAAAGAACTTCTTCCTTCGACAATATAGACACGGGAAAAAGAATGAGGATTTGCAAATGAATGATGCTCTTTCTCTCATTCAACAAAAACTCAAAAAGCAAGACAAAAAGTTAAATGAGATGGAAGACAACATTGAAATGATGAATGAAACGTCTACCTCAAACTCCATGACTATTTAGCTGTAAGATACTCAAATCACCCATTTGATGACAGGTTGCTATCAACCGTTTACTGAGGACTCGTCTAACTACACCATAGCTGACTCCGAGGATGAAGAATAGTTGTTGAATTGCATCGTGCTGCGACGTTAACTAAGGCTCTATTTAGGAGGCAACCCAAAACTCCTTTAATTGCCTTTTTATTTTCAGGTAAAATAATGGTGTGTTGGTTGTACATGTTAAAGTGTAGAAAAGTGTTCAAAACAGTGTATAGTGGCGAACGACAAGTCCAATTGGTGAATCACTGAAGAGGTCGGTGAACCCAACCTATCTGCCTTTTTGACTGAAAGATATCTTCAAGTTGGGACCTGTCAAACTCGGCAAACTGTTGAAATTATTGGTGCAGAGATCTTGATGGAGACCGTCGTTTGTACCCCTAAGCTTACTGGAAAGCTCTGTAAGAATTAGCGAGGCAGGTGATTGTCCAGCAACTCGCCAAAATACTTCGTGACTCACCGAACGATCCCGCTATTAAGACTAATATCGCAGAGTGGTTTGGATCTGAGCGGCTTGTGAAACAAAAGGTTTAAAATTCTCAACACGGTTCACTTTAATACATCTTCATGCCTCCAACTGCACCTTTGCATATTAATCTTTACATAAACCTTCTTTAACTAAGTATTTTAGCATCGATTTAGGCTCGGAACTTGGATTGCATTCCAAGCTATTCAACTCTGAATTGGTCATCCCAAAAGGGAGTTGTGCTTGCTGAGTTGGGTATTGGTTAAGTTTAACTCTTTGCACAGTTAAAGTAGGATGGTTGTAAAGCATGTGAGTAAGTGGGTTGAAAATAGGCGCGTTGGGTTGCTTAGCAAAGTTGTGTAGAGCTCGTTGCACCACTCAGCGGTCGGCTTAATGTCCCCAGCTCACCTTCTTTTTAATGATAAAATTGTTGAAGGTCTACAAGCCGAAGAAACAGAGACAATTACACCCAAAGTCGTAAGAAGAACCATGCCGCCCCGACAGATGAAACAACTGATTAACCAGGATTATCCTTTGCGTCTCTCACTGTTTTTCTCTATTTGTATTTTCAGATGTTTGTTATTTAAATTTGAGGACAAATGGTTTTGTTTGTGGTGGAGTGATGCCCACACCTTTTGTGTGCTACTTTTGTTCATGTTTTGTGTTTATATTTGGGCTGTTCTATTTAAAATTATGTTAATACTGTTTTTTTGTGGATGTTTGAGCTTGTGGCTCCATTTATTTTAAATTGCAAAATGATATGATTTTGACCCTTTCAAAAAATTTTGAATTTTTCGCACATTTTCGCCACTCTTTATATGCTCGTGTGTTGAATGTGGCTGTTCCTTGGCAAATTTAAGTCTCAGTTTTGATCAATACCGATGACTTGAATAGTGCTTAAAATAGAACGAACATGAATGTACGACTACAATGAGGCCAACTGAAGTTGCATAGACAATATGTGAACTCTTTGCATCTCGTTGTGATTAGCCATTTATCAAATTGATTCTCTTGTGATGACCGTTGCACACTAGCGAATGTGTGGAGTTTTGTTTTGCTTGAGTATCGATGCCTTGTGTGATAATAAGCTTACCTGGAACCATGCATGACAACACCAAGAATTCGCCGTGTTAGTCCGGTTGACTAAGTAAGACTTTGTCTTGATATGATCTTAGGCAACTTCGAAGAGTGTGAACCAATTTGACTTATACCTCTTTTGTGACCTACCTTTTGAGTGTGTGAACCATTTTTGAACACCCCTTGAGCCTTACCTTTCTTTGGAAGAAACTTGATGGAAACAATGACCAGTCTTTATCCATCACCCATAATCTCATGAAGTTGTGGTTGGTTGAATAGCCAACTTAGGCTAAAAGCCTAAGTTGGGCGTGTGGTGAAAATATAAGGGAAAGTCAAGAAGTGCAAGGAAAGTCTCCTTTAACCCATGGCGTTGAGAAAAATGGAACCCTTTTATATAAATAAATAAAAAAGAGAAAAAGAGAAGAAAATAACATAAAAAAAAGAAAGTTGTGGAATAAAGTACCAAAGAAATAGTGTTTTGAACAATCAATGGGAAGCGAATAATAGGATGACATATGAAGCACTAATGAAAATGATGAAGGAAAAAGAAAGGAAGTGTTGAGAGCACCACATTTCATGAGGATAACAGTCATTGAGCCTAAATGACCATACCTTTACACTAAAACCCGTAACAAGCCTTGTTAAGACCTTTGTGATCTTAAAAAAGTCGAAACAAATGTTGATTGGAAAATACGGGCAAACCTATGGGTGAAAGTATGCATTGTGTTCATGTTTGTGAGTGTGAGTGTTGTATCTGATTACTGAACTTTAAATTGATTATGCCTTTGCGTGTGAAAATGGAATCATCATTTATGTGAGGGCATTCAAATACTTTTGTTGAGCTTGAACTTGCATTTGAAGCAAGTATTGCAAGCTTGAGAATCTTTGGTAATGTTGTGTCACACCTTGAATCTTTTAGTACACAATTGATCCTTGCATAAGTAAATTGAGTCTTGTTGTGTACATTCATAATTGAGTATTGTGTAGCACTGTTTGAGACATCCTTGTTGAATTGTTGAACTTGAGTTTTACTTGAGGACAAGCAAAAGTTTAAGTTGGAGGTGTTGATGAGTCCACAAATTGGACTCACTTAGGGCTATATTTTAATAGAAATTGTGTCTTCAAATGCTTATTTTATCTCAATATCTAATGAAAACCCTTAAGTTTCAGGTATTTAAAGTTTAAAGAAAAGCATGGACACTATGTCGCAAAAAGGAACAAAAAGGCTGAAAAGAACAAAAATATGAAGGCCTAAGGATCGCCTAGTCCACTTGGCGAGTCACCGAAGGGTCTTACTTCGCCTTTTGTTCCAGTGTGCTGAGCCTTGAAGGAAAGGATCAAGTTGGCGGAAAAAGGGGGTAGTCGGCGCATCGCCGAGACGTTCTGTGAAGTAGTAACATGTTGCCCAATGACCCAGAGAACAATGATGCTGAAGGCTAGTGCAAGATGCCGATGAACTACACCAAATGGAGAATCGCCGAGTTCGACTAACGATGCCGAAAAATCAACTGCAACACAAATCTATGAAAACTATAAATACTTCAAGCTGTAGTTGTAAGTGTGGAACAATTATTATAATTTTCATATAAAATAGTACTTTTTGATATTTTTGCTCTAAGTTTTAGAGGGTTTTGAAGACTTGAAGATCCAAAGGGTTTCATCTTCAAGATTTAAGTTTGAGTCTCTTGGATTCTTCAATTTTGGCTTGTATCAAGAGTTAAATCTTCCTACCTAGTTGAATGCGAGCTCTATTTGGTATAAATTTCTATCTCTTATACATGTGTGGCTAAAAACCCCAATTCTCGGGGTGTGATTTAGCGAATATGGGTTAAGATATTTGTTGGGTCTTGCTTGCTGATAGTCTAATCGTAGTTTAACTGTGATTTTGTTTAGTAGTTGTGGATCAATTTAATGAACTTATAGTTGCAAATACAAGGATATTTATTTGTTTTTGGCTTTCTCGAGAGAGAGGTCGTAAAACTAAAACTAAAACTACTAAATTGATGGCCGTTGGGAGTGGGTCGACATGAGGTTCAGCTCGAGAGAGTGAATCCTAGTGTCATTCCCACACACTCAGCTTGAGAGATTGAGTGGGTTAAGGCGTAGGCTGGTCTTCATGCGGCAAGTGGGTGTCCGAGAGGATCGCATTTGAAACCGGGTAAGTTGCGAGAGAGAGAGCTTATCCCCCTTAATGTTTATCCTAGTCACAATTACTCTATGAATTCTCTATTGAAAGCATGTACCCAATAATCTAGCTTAACTCATATTCCCCGTCACACCCCTAGGATCCCCTCTTATTATTTAGAAATCCTTGTTTATTTTGTTGTTTTTACCTTACTTGTGACGAAACCCCATTGTTAATTGACACTCTTGTGTCCCCCTTTAATTTACAATGTTTTTAATCATTAATGTCTCTAGCTACGATTAGTTAGAACTAAATTTTATTTTCCTATTAATTCTCAAAACCACTCTGTTGGGAACGATCCCAACCCTTGGTTGGGTTACTAAACATTGTATCATCGTAGACACTTGCATCGGAAGTTGTGTCTTGATAAAGAAAACATCAGGCGACTACCCATGTTCCTTTATAGTAAGGCAAGAGGAGATTCCCCATGTCTATTAAAGATAAGGTAGACTATTTTATGATTAATGATGAGCTTGGATTGTTTCTTGAGTTGCCTTTCATGATGAGTAAGGATGATTTGAGGTTATTTCAAGAAGTATTACTCCTATGTTTATATGATCTATTATGTGCATTTATTATGCTTTTTGACTTTTATTGTCTAACTCTTATGCTTATGTTAATATTTATGTTAGCTATCATATTTAGTACATGTTTGTACTAACGCATACTCTTGCCTACATTTCTTATCTAAATATAGTATCCGACAGAATCGACTCTCATCCTCGTGGCTAGGATCTAAGTAGAGCAAGGATTAAAGATTGGTGAGTCCTCATAGCATTCGAGGATTTGGCACATTTTCTCTTAGATTCTATCATTTTTTATTTTCAACACTTGTATGTGCTATGTCCCAAGATATTCATGTTTTAGATGGCTTTATACAAGTGTAATAGACTTCCTCTTTTTTATATAAAACTTCGATGTTGGTTGTAAGAAAATATTTTAAATTCCCCTCATTTCTATTATCTTATGTTATGAAAGCTAAGTGGCTTACATAAGGCCTCTCAGGGTCTTGTATGCCATGTTACATCTATGGGGTACCCATGGGTCATGACAAACTTGGTAATCAGAGCACAAGGTTTAGAATGGTTCTAGGATGTCTCAAAACCACGTCTAGTAGAGTCTTGTTCATAAGCATGAAGCACGCCACATTTATGAATATAAAGCTATAAGATGCTTAGGAAACTTCATTTCTTCATTTCTCTAAGTCACGCGATAGAGTTTAACTCTATTAGGTCTTTCTCTTAATCCTTACTCGATGATCTACAAGATATGACTATTGAAAGGGCTTTTGGAAGAAGGATCGAGGGAGAAGAGATTAACCAAGGCGCTCCTCCTCAAGCTCTGGTTGACCCTTTGGCCAACCAAATTACTAATGCAGAGTTTAGGACCACTTTTCAACTGTTGGCTCAAGTCGTGATGGTCCAAGCCAATAGGGAGGTTGTGAACCATGTGAAACCAAATGTGGGTATGACGACATCAAGAGTGAGAGACTGCATAAGTATTAATCCTCTGGAATTTGATGGATCTAAGGTTGAGGAAGATCCTCTAGAGATTCTTTAAGAGGTCCATAAGGTTTTGGATATCATGGGAGCAACTTCGGTGGAGAAGGCAGAATTGGCTACTTATCAACTGAAGTGGGTTACTCAAATTTTGTTTAACCAATGGCAAGAGACAAGACCGGTATATGCGGGTCCCTTGAAATGGGAAAGGTTTAAGTCTTCTTTTCTTGATAGGTTCTTTCCCCTTAAGATGAGGGAGGCTAAAGGTCTTGAGTTCATTAATCTTCGACCACGAAATATGAGTGTGAAATAATATGCCTTGAGATTTAGTCAATTGTCAAAATATGCTCCTTCTATAGTTGTCGACTCTAGAGCAAGGATGAGCAAGTTCGTTTTGTGTTTGTCCAAATTGGTTGTGAAAGAGTTTCGTACGGCTATGCTTGTCCATGACTTGGATATATCTCGTATAATGGTCCATGCCTAACAAATTGAAGAGAAAAAGCTCAAAGAAAGGTTTAGAGAATCAAAGAGGGAAAGGAAAGATGATAGTAACTATTCAAAATCTAGGTCTAGTAGACGGGGTCGTTCAAGGTTTCAACAAACGTTTTTGGGGCAAGGTTCTACTAAGGATTCTCCAAGGACCAACAATGAAAGGATGTCTAACCCTAAGCCCCAATGAGGTTGTAATGGGACTTCTATGCCCATTGTACTAAGTGTGGAAGAAATCCTGAAGGAAAATGTCTAGCAGGTCCCAATGCTTGCTTTGGTTATGGTATGACTGATCACAAGATAAGAGATTGTCCTTTGGTTTCTAAGAATGAGTGAGATAACCGCCGTAGAGCTCAACCCTATCCTTCATTCGGTCCAAGTAGTTCGGGTTCGAATGCTCCTAAACAAAATAGGTTTTTCGCTCTTCAAACTCTAGGTGAACAAGAGGATTCTCCCAATGTGGTTACCGGTATGTTGAATAGTTTTCAAACTAGATGTATATGATTTACTTGATGCTAGTGCTAATTTGTCTTTTGTGACGCCATGTGTGGCTGTGAGAATTGATGTTCTTCCGAAAGTGTTTTTAGAACCTTTTTATGTCTGTACTCCTGTTGGTGATTTTGTGTTGGGTGAGAGGGTATATAGATTGTGTCTTGTCTCCTTATCCCATAGAGTTACTCATGTTGACTTGGTAGAGCTTGATATGCTAGATTTTAATTTCATCCTTCGGATGGATTGGTTGCACTCTTGTTATGCTTCTATAGATTGTAGAACTCGGATAGTTAAGTTTGACTTCCCGAATGAGCCAGTCCTAGAGTGGAAGGGGGGAAATTATATGCGAAAAGGTTGGTTTATTTCTTATCTTAAAGCTAGAAATATTATTTCTAAGGGTTGATTCTACCATTCAATTAGGGTGAGCGATATGGAATCGAAAACCCCTAGTCTTGAGTCGGTCCCCATTGTTAAAGAGTAGCCTGAAGTGTTCCCAGATGATTTACCTGGTATTCCTTCCGAAAGGAAAATATATTTTTGTATTGACCTTTTTCCAGATACGCAACCTATTTCTATTCCTCCTTATAGAATGGCTCCAGTAGAACTTGAGGAGTTAAAAGAACAATTGAAGGATTTGTTGGATAAGGGTTTCATCCGACTGAGTATCTCTCCATGCGGTGCTCCACTTTTGTCTGTTAAGAAGAAGTATCGTTCACTCCGAATGTGTATTGACTATCTTCAATTGAACAAAGTGACCATAAAGAATAAGTATCATCTTCCAAGTATAAATGATTTGTTTGACCAACTCCTATGTTCAAGTTACTTCTCTAAGATCGACCTTAGATCAGGTTATCACCAATAGAGGTTGAAGGAAGATGATATTTCGAAAACAATTTTTAGAATCCAGTATGGTCATTATGAGTTTTTGGTGATGCCGTTTGGCTTGACTAATGCTCCGACTACATTTATGGATTTAATTATTATGCTGTTTAGACAATACATTGACATGTTTGTGATTGTGTTCATTGACAATATTTTGATCTACTGAAGGAGTGAGAATGAGCATATTGATCATATGAGGATGGTGTTGCAACTCCTTAAGGAACAACAACTCTTTGCAAAGTTTAGCAAGTGTGAGTTTTGGGTAAGGTTCTTAGCTTTCCTTGGTCATATTGTTTCAAGTAAGGGTATTGAGGTAGAATCTAAGAAGACGGATGTGGTTAAGAGTTGGCCTAGACCCTTATCTCTTTTGGACATTAGAAGTTTCTTGGGTTTGGCTGGTTATTACCAACGGTTTGTTGAGGGGTTTTCTTCTATTTCCTTTCCATTGACAACTTTTACTCAAAAGAAGGCTAAGTTTTTATGGTCCAAATTATGTGAGAAAAGATTCCAATAGCTGAAAGGTAGACTAACTTCCGCCCCAATTTTGACTTTACGGGAAGAGATGGATGGTTTTGTGGTATATTGTGATGCCTCAAGAATTGGGTTGGGATTTGAGCTGATGCAAAATGGAAAGGTTGTTACCTATGCTTCAAGGCAACTTAAGATCCATGAGAAGAATTATCCGACCAACGATCTAGAATTAGCGGCAGTGGTTTTTGCCTTAAAGATATGGAGGCACTATTTGTATGGTATTCATGTAGATGTGTTCACCGACCACAAGAGCTTGCAATATGTGTTTAATTATAAAGGTCTATATTTTCGTCAAAAAAAGAGGCTTGAGTTATTGAAAGATTATGATATGAGTGTTCTCTATCATCCCGCTAAGGGGAATGTAGTAGCAGATGCTCTTAGTAGGTTGTGTATGGGTAGTTTTTCTCACATTGATGATGAAAAGAAGGAATTGGTAAGATATGTACACATATTGATCCGTTTGGGTGTTTAGTTAGTGAATTCCACCAAGGTTGGTGTTATGGTTCATAATGGTTCAGAATCGTGTTTTGTCAGCGATGTGAGTGTTAAGCAATGTCTCGATCCTACTTTGGTAGGATTGAAAGAAGCACTGCTCAAGAAGTCCGTTGAGGCTTTCTTCCAAAGGGGAGATGGAGTACTAAGATATCATGGTCGATTATGTGTTCCATATGTTGATGACTTGAGGGAACAAAACTTGACAAAAGCCCATAGTTCTCGGTATTCTATTCATTCGGGATCCACCAAGATGTACTGTGACTTGCAAGAGATCTATTTGTGGAATGGGATGAAGAAGGCTAAGTGTCCAAATTTCCATCAAGTGAAAGTTGAGTATCAGAAACTGGGAGGTTTATCCCAAGATATTAGCATTCCTACTTGAAAGTGTGAAAACTTGAATACGGACTTCATATCAGGGTTTCCATGTACTCAGTAACAATATGATTCGATTTGGGTCATAGTAGACTGAATGATGAAATTGGCCTATTTAATTCCCGTCAAAGTTTCTTATGCAGCGAAATACTATGCTATGTTATATTTGAGGGAGATGGTAAGGTTGCATGGTGTACTTTTGTTTATTATCTCCGATAGAGGTACTAAGTTTACCTACCAGTTTTGGAAGTCATTTCAAAAGGGTCTTGGCACTAAAGTGAAGCTTAGCACGACTTTTCACCCACAAACCGATGGGAAAGCGGAGGGAATGATCCAAACTTTAGAGGATATGTTGAGAGCATGTCTCATTGATTTCAACCGAAATTGATCACTTGCCATTATTAGAGTTCGCTTATAATTATAGCTATCATTCTAGTATTGGTATGGTTCCCTTTAATGCTCTTTATAGTAGGAGGTGTAGATCTCCTATAGGGTGGTTTGAGGTGGGTGAAGCTGCCTTGATAGGACCCAAATTAGTTCATGAGGCTATGGAAAAAGTTTGGGTTATTAGAGAGAGGTTGGGAACATCCCAAACTCGACAAAAATCTTTTGCCGATGTTAGAAAAAGAGACTTGAGTTTGAGGTTAGTGATTGGGTCTACTTTAAAATCTCACCCATGAAGGATGTGATGAGATTCAGGAAGAAAGGGAAATTTAGTCCCCGATACATATGCCTGTATCAAATTTAAAGAAGTACTGATAAGGTTGCTTATGAACTTGATTTTGCCAAATAATTTGGAAAGAGTGCATCCGGTGTTCCATGTCTCTATTCTTAAGAAGTGTGTTGGAGATCCGACATCCCTAATTACCGTATATGGCTTAGGGGTCACAGTTGAGATGTTTGACCGGTAAGTTAAGAAGTTGAGAAATAAGGAAGTTGCTTCCGTGAAAATTTTGTGGAGGAATCATCTAGTTGAGGGTGCTACTTGGGAGGCCGAGGCCGATATGAAGTTCAGATATCCTCATCTTCTTCCTTCTACTCCAACTCAAGCTTGAGGTAATGAGTTTCCTCATGGTTTGCTCCTTTTTTGAAGTTATGTGTGTTTAGATGTTCCCATGACTTCTTTATGTTATGTATGTTCATGAAAACTTGTGTTTTAAAAGAACATAAGTTTATATGATTGCTTTTCCTCATGTTGTAATGGATTGAGTATGAGTTACCTATAGACTTCATGAGATGAGTTGATGAACCTATTTTAGCTATGCTTTTTTATATACAATTGCATATGAGCTCCATGAGATTGTGTTGAACACGCTTTTGGCTTGGAGAAGGTAGTTCCTCCTTGAACATGAGTAAATTTGAATTTTCATGCATATTGGGTTGTTAGATGTAGTTCCCACCTTCCCTTGAGATGCATTAAGTATGTTTAGCTTGTAGAGGAAGTTCCTCATTGGTTGTTTTCATTTAGATGAATTGCATGTATGATGGGCTGCTAGTATTTACTCTTTTCTTTAGAGAGGTACCTAGAATCTCATTTGAGTATGAATGATCCAAAGGGGGAGATAATGTGATAGCATCCAAGGAAGCTCTACTCCATTGAAGGACAAGTATGAAGCTTTAGAAACTCCAAGGAGGCCCATAACAAGATCTCAAACCAAGGAGTTCAATGATAAGCTCAATGGGCTTCAATCGCTGATCCAAAGGTTTCTTATTGGGGAAGAAGAGCTCAAGCCCAAGGGAGAGGAATTGTCCAAATGCTACAATTATTTGGTGGCCCAAATTCAAGCCCAAGATGAGGAATTTTAAGGTCCAATTTCGTGCAAATAAGGTCAAGAAAAGTCCAAGAATCAGCCACAACAAGAGTTGCTTTCTGCCCAAGTTTTGAGAGAAGACTAGTCAAACTTTCCAAGATTGTCAAGATTCTTTTCCTAGTTGGGATTTACCTTATTTATTTATTTATATATAGGTTATTAATATTTTCCTTAGTCTATTTATGGTCTCCTAAGTACCATTTAATGCTTTCCTAGAAGTACTAAATTTGTTCCTAGTTAGGTTACTTTATTTCCTTTCTAGAGTAGGATTCCTTGTATGTCTTTCTAGGGTCCTTGGACGTTTTTTCCCCTTCTCCTATATATAGGAGTCCTTTTCATTCATTAAAGACAATTTAGATTGATATTAATAATATTTGAGAGAGTTCTTTGAACCTTTGTGACTTGTTCTTTGAGAATTTATCTTTAAACCTTTACTAGTTTCATAGTTTAAGGTATAAAGTAATTTCTTCTTGTGATATCTTTGGTTTCTTTTTGGTATTCTTTAGAAGGTGATTAGTTTCTACATACTAATTATTGTCTTTAGTTACTCATAAAGCGGTCAAGATCCGAATCTATCGTTTTGATTCGTTTTCTCAAGTAAAGGCGTTAGATTTCTTCCATAAATCTATACGTTGTTACTTGGATCTTTTCAAGGCCTTAGAACATCTAATCCTTGGAAATTCGTGGATCTTTCCTTCGAATTTCCCATATCTTTAGTTAGTTTTTTTGTTTCTTTTCTTTGTGCTTCCGCATTCTAATATTCAATTCTCTATTTGTGATCTCCCTTAACCTTGCTGTTATCAAGTGGTATCAGAGCGGTTCTATCAAGATTCCGTTCTTGATAAATCTTGGGATTTCTTCTTAGAGTAAAAAAAAAAAAAAAAAAAAAAAACAGTAAAGCGTGAACAGTAGCGTCGTAAAAAAAAAAAAAAAAAAAAAAATTTACAATAGCGTGAACAGTAGCGTGAAAAAAAAAAAAGAATTTATTACTTGCTATTCAAGAAATCTTATTACTTGCTCTCCAAGTTTTGCATTAATTTGTTTCCAAGAAAGAAGGTTGCAAGAAGAGGGGATTCTAGACCTTTAAGAATAAGAGGAATTTTTTTTTTTCTTGTTCTTATAATTCTAAAATAAGTTCCTTTTTATTCGTGTTTTGTTTCAACTAAATCCTACTTGTTCTAGGACTAGTTCTTTACTTTCTTTTTGTACCCCAAGATTCCATACTTTATTACTACGAACTTGATACACGTTTTGGTTTAATTATAAATCTACAAAGTATTCTCGTTCAAAGGTTATTTTGAGTGGAAAAAGGCAAGTGTGGGTGAGTTTAAAAGAGGGTAAAAGCCATATTAAAAGTGTGATACTTAATCATTTATTCTTTTTTTTTTTTAGATGTCTAATTCAGGTGGTGATGAGGAAAGGGCTCGTTTAGAAGCCGAGGTCAAAGGAAGGAACGACTTCACCCTTCAAGCTATGCACCAACAATTTGAGAGATGGACCCTTCAATTTCAAGAGATGAGGGATATGATTATCGAGCAGAATGACACCATAGCTGCAATTAGGAGGGAGAATAATGTTGTACCCCCAAATAATGTTAGACCCCAAGTTAGAAGGAATGTACCCCATATCCCTTTTGTAAATCCTGAATATGATAATGATGATTTTGATGTTGAATTTAATCTAGAAAGAAGAGATAGGAGGGGACAAAGAGGTAGAGTAGAAGATGATAATATAAATAGTATAAAGATGAAGATGCCATCTTTCAAGGGGACAAGGGATCCAGACTTGTACCTTGATTGGGAGAGACGAGTTGAAGCCATCTTTGATTGCCATAACTACTCTGAGGGTAAGAAAGTTAAACTTGCTGTTGTTGAGTTTTCTGATTATGCTGCTTCTTGGTGGAAAAAGCTTGCTAGGGACAGATTGCAAGAGGAGCTACCACCTATTGCTACGTGGGCAGAGATGAAGAGGGTAATGAGGAAGCGATTTATTCCATCATACTTCCAAAGAGATCTACAATCTCGCCTTCAACGCTTGAAGCAAGGCTCCATGTCGGTGGATGAGTACTTCAAAAGCATGGATATGGCTATGATCCAAGCTAACTGCATGGAGGAAGAAGAGGCTACAATAGCTAGATTTTTAAATGGTTTAAATACAGAAATAGCTAATGTAGTAGAGATACAACAATATGTAACTTTAGATGAGTTAGTTGATTTGTCTGTAAAAGTTGAAAAACAAATTGAGAAAAATCAGCAAAATAACTCATGGAGAAGTCGACCAAACACTATCTCTAAGAAGCCATGGTCAACTCAAGAGGGGAAAGCGCCTTCCAAACCTCAAGATGATAGAGGTAAAGGTAAAGTTGAGGAGGAAGGTAAAACCTTTAATTCTAAATCTTCTAAACCTTCAAGTTCTATTCAATGTCACAAATGTCATGGAAGGGGGCATATGATGCATGAATGTCCAAGTAGAAGAAACATTCTACTTAGAGAGAATGGAGAATATGAGAGTGAAAAAAGTGAGGGGGAAGAAGAAGAGGGAGAAGGTGTAAGTGAGGAAGATGATTTGGAATTGCCTAATGATGGTATAATTGGGGTGGTTAGGAGAATTATGACTATCAATTTGGGTAGTGTTGATGAAGGGCAGAGAGAGAATTTGTTTCATACTAGGTGTGGGATAAAAGGGAAGACTTATTCTATGATTATTGATGGGGGAAGTTGTGCAAATGTGGTGAGTTCATACTTGGTGGATAAACTAGGAATTGCATGCATGAAGCGCTCTACCCCATATAGGCTCCAATGGTTGAATGATTGTGGAGAAGTAAAAGTAAACAAACAATGCATGATTTCATTCAATGTTGGTAGGTATGAAGATGAGATTCTTTGTGATGTAGTTCCAATGCAAGCATGTCATGTTTTACTTGGCCGACCTTGGCAGTATGATAGGGATACTACTCATCATGGGAGAAAGAATAGGTATAGTCTTCTGCATAATGGTAAGAAGTATACTCTTGCACCATTATCTCCTTCTCAAGTGTTTGAAGATCAAAAACGATTGAGGAAAACAATGGGAAAACAAAAGGGAGAGGTAAAAAGTGAGCTTGAGGGAAAAGAAAAAGGCCAAGAGATAGAAAAAAAGAGAGATGGCCGAGAGAAAGAGAGAGAGGGCAGCGATCTAAGTAAAGAGGTAAAAGAAGGTGTGAGTAAAAAAATAAAATGTTTTGGTGAGAGGAAAGAGGCTAAGGAAAAGAAAAATGAGAGCCTTTATATAAAAGCCAAAGAGTGTTTGAATGCTAGGAGAGAGGGACTGCCCATAATACTACTTACTTACAAAGAAGTATTGATTAATTTTGAACAACTAACTCCTTCTTTGCCAAATAGTGTTTCTTCTCTTTTGCAGAATTTTGAAGATGTTTTTCCTGATGACACTCCAAAGGGATTGCCACCTTTGAGAGGGATTGAGCACCAAATAGACTTTGTGCCTGGGTCTCAACTTCCTAATAGGCCTGCCTATAGGAGCAATCCTGAAGAGACCAAAGAATTACAAAGGCAAGTTGAAGAATTGCTTGAAAAGGGATTTGTTCGAGAGAGTATGAGCCCATGCTCTGTTCCAGTCCTATTGGTCCCCAAAAAGGATGGAACATGGAGGATGTGTGTAGATTGTCGAGCTATCAACAAGATAACGGTAAAGTATCGCCATCCTATCCCTCGTCTTGATGACATGTTGGACCAACTGTATGGTTCCAAAATCTTTTCTAAAATTGATCTAAAGAGTGGTTACCATCAGATTCGTATGAATCCTGGAGATGAATGGAAAACTGCTTTTAAGACCAAATATGGACTTTATGAGTGGTTAGTTATGCCCTTTGGCTTGACTAATGCACCAAGCACTTTTATGAGCCTAATGAATCATATTTTTAAAGATTTCCATGGAAAATTTATTGTGGTGTATTTTGATGACATCTTGATCTTTTCTCAAAATCTGGATGAACACCTAGAGCACTTAAAACACGTTTTTGAAGTTCTTAGAAATCAGTGCTTATTTGCTAATCTCAAAAAGTGTACTTTCTATGTGGATCGTGTGGTTTTCTTAGGTTTTGTGGTCAGTTCTAAGGGAGTTGAAGTTGTATATGGATTCAAGCCCCTTAACCCCCTTGATTTATTGCCTTTGCCTACTAATGATTTTGCTAATCTTGATGGTAAGAAGAAGGCTGATCTGATGAAGAAAATCCATGAACAAACAAGGCTTGCAATTGAAAAGAAGAATAAGGAAGTTGCATTGCGAAGGAATAAGGGCAGAAAATATGTTGTTTTTAAACCTGGCGACTTGGTTTGGGTGCATATGAGAAAGGAAAGATTTCCTTCCAAAAGAAAGTCCAAACTAGATCCTAGAGGAAGTGGGCCATACAAAGTCCTTGAAAGGATTGGAGACAATGCTTATAAACTTGATCTTCCTGGTGAGTTCCAAGTTAGTGCTACTTTTAATGTTTCTGATCTTTCCCATTTTGATGCAGATTTGAATTCGAGGACGAATTCTCTTCAAGAAGAGGGGAATGATAGCATCCAAGGAAGCTCTACTCCATTGAAGGACAAGTATGAAGCTTTAGAAACTCCAAGGAGGCCCATAACAAGATCTCAAACCAAGGAGTTCAATGATAAGCTCAATGGGCTTCAATCGCTGATCCAAAGGTTTCTTATTGGGGAAGAAGAGCTCAAGCCCAAGGGAGAGGAATTGTCCAAATGCTACAATTATTTGGTGGCCCAAATTCAAGCCCAAGATGAGGAATTTTAAGGTCCAATTTCGTGCAAATAAGGTCAAGAAAAGTCCAAGAATCAGCCACAACAAGAGTTGCTTTCTGCCCAAGTTTTGAGAGAAGACTAGTCAAACTTTCCAAGATTGTCAAGATTCTTTTCCTAGTTGGGATTTACCTTATTTATTTATTTATATATAGGTTATTAATATTTTCCTTAGTCTATTTATGGTCTCCTAAGTACCATTTAATGCTTTCCTAGAAGTACTAAATTTGTTCCTAGTTAGGTTACTTTATTTCCTTTCTAGAGTAGGATTCCTTGTATGTCTTTCTAGGGTCCTTGGACGTTTTTTCCCCTTCTCCTATATATAGGAGTCCTTTTCATTCATTAAAGACAATTTAGATTGATATTAATAATATTTGAGAGAGTTCTTTGAACCTTTGTGACTTGTTCTTTGAGAATTTATCTTTAAACCTTTACTAGTTTCATAGTTTAAGGTATAAAGTAATTTCTTCTTGTGATATCTTTGGTTTCTTTTTGGTATTCTTTAGAAGGTGATTAGTTTCTACATACTAATTATTGTCTTTAGTTACTCATAAAGCGGTCAAGATCCGAATCTATCGTTTTGATTCGTTTTCTCAAGTAAAGGCGTTAGATTTCTTCCATAAATCTATACGTTGTTACTTGGATCTTTTCAAGGCCTTAGAACATCTAATCCTTGGAAATTCGTGGATCTTTCCTTCGAATTTCCCATATCTTTAGTTAGTTTTTTTGTTTCTTTTCTTTGTGCTTCCGCATTCTAATATTCAATTCTCTATTTGTGATCTCCCTTAACCTTGCTGTTATCATAATGTAACACCCCAAATTTAGAGAAGGGAAAATATTCACTTCTTAGTCGAATAGGCGATCCACTGAGTTGACTTGGCTGTCCTCCAAGTGGAACCTCCTCGCATTTTTGCTTGATCCCTCGTGTCTTCTATTCTGTAACTTTAGGCGAGCCAAGTTGGGCTAGCCATTCCAATTGGTGAGTCGTCGAAGTCGACTCCCCCATCGGCTAAGTTGACTTAGCCCCAAGTCGACTTACTCAAAATTTAGGCGAGTTAAGGGCTCATTTGGAGAGTCGCCAAGTGCCCTTTGGTGAGCTCCAGCTTAAAGATTTTTAATTTTTAAGTAGGGTTCTTAGAAATCTTCTCAGATTTATTTTAATTCGATACTACTTCATTTTGACCTTTATCTAAAGACCTATATAGGTATCCTACTCTCAAACTTCCCCAAATAAAGACCAATTCTCTCAAGATCTAAAAGAAATCCCAAAGTCTTCCTCTCAAATATTTCTCTCAGTAGAACTTGAAGAAGAAGAAAGAGTTTGAGCTAGGATCAAGGTCAAGTCTCCATTCCCCAATCATTTTTGGATTTGTAATCAAGGTATGGTGGCTTTTCATCCATGGAGTCCCTAAGATTTCCCCAATTTAGTTGTTTATGATTGAATTTATAGGAATAAATGTGTTTAGGTTGAAATTACATGTACCCATCCTAACCCATGTCTAGAAAGATAAAATTTATGTTAATGGGTTTTATGCCATGAAAGGAGAATTTGTGGGTTTAGATGTATTCAATCTAGGATTGATGAGATACATTAGAATTGAAGCTTAAATAATGAATCATGATTAGATTGCTATGAGATTGAAGTTTATGATATTGAATTGCTTGAGATTAAGCATATAGAATGACTATGAGATATAGGGTTTTGAGAGTAAAACTTGTGTTTTCAATTGTTGACTATTGATATAATTGTTGTGGAAGGGATAGCTTCCAAATGAATTGCTTATGATTATGCATGTGAAAGGTTTACTCGCATTGAATATTCTAGGTTGAAAGGATTGCTCACCTAAAATGAATCTAACGCTAATGTATAAGAAATTGATAAGGCTAGAGGCGATTACCCATGAGCTCTAAATGAGATGGATATGAGACGATTATATATATTCCATTAAGTAGGATAAGAGGCGATTACCCTTATTCCTTAAAGTTGAACAAGAGGCTAGTACCCATGATCCTTGTAGAATTACAACAGGCAAATACCCATGTCACATGATGTTGAACAAGAAGCAAGTACCCATGATCCATATGTTCAGAAGGACTAGTGGCGACTATCATGTTCCATTATAGTAAGGAAAGAAGTGATTCCCCTTGTCAATAAAAGATAAGCTACACTATTTTATAATGAATGATGAGCTTGGATTGTTGCTTTAGTTGCCTTCCATGATGAGTAAGGATGATTTGAGGTTACTTCAAAAAGTATTCCTCCTATGTTGATATGATCTATTATGTGCATTTATTTTGCTTTATGACTTTTATTGTCTAACTCTTATGCTTATGTTGATGTTTAAGTTAGCTATGATATTTAGTACATGTTTGTACTAACACATACTCTTGCCTACATTTTTTATCCAAATGTTGGGTCTAGAGGTATCGCCTCCCATCCTCGTGGCTAGGATCTAAATAGAGAAAGACTTGAAGATTGGTGAGAACTCATAGCATTCAAGGATGCGGCCACCATTTCTCTTATGTTCTTTCATTTTATGTTTTGAACACTATTATGGGTTGGGTCCCAAGATATTCATGTTTTAGATGGTTTGAGACAAGCGTAATAAACTTCCGCTTTTTGATATAAAACTTTTACGTTGGTTGAAAAAAATGTTTTAAATATTCCGTCATTTCTTTTATCTTATGTTATGAAAGCTAAGTCTCTTATATGAGGCCTCTCAGGTCTTGTATGGCATGTTAAGTCTAGAGGGTACCCTTGGGTCGTGACAATTATGTTATAGAAGTAAACAACCCAAGTCTAGGGAGAAATAAAATCTACTAAATCTAAACCACAACCTAACAACTATAATATCAATGACACAAAAACACATAATATAGACAAACAATAACTTAATCGAACCACAAAAGCCTGTAGAAACAGTAAGCATAACCCAACCGCCCCTATAAAATTTGATAGTACCATTAACAACCAAATATACAGCTGATAGGAAATACATATATATGAATGAAGGAAATGCAGTATAACTAGTTGAACCATCCATAAACACTACTTGAGCCGAAACCGAGAATCACAACATATCAATATCCATCATGATATTGGATCTTCTTTGTTGTGGTTTTGGATCACGTCCATTGTATTACGGATGTACAAGAAGAAAAACCAAAGTGAGAAAGGGTGACGACGTGGCGTCTAGTCAAGTAAAAAATTGAGCACATCCCAGATACCTCAAACATTTTGAAGTAGAAAAGGAACTATCCTTGCCGCCTCATACATCTCAGAAATTAGTATAACAAACCGATACAGGTGGTACGACTACCATTTAAACCAATTTAGAATAGTAACAAAGAAAACATAGTGTTTCTTTAAAAAAAATTGGAATGATGCTCAAATGCATGAATCAGGATTGTACCACAAAACTGGTGAGAATGAGAAACCAATACAATGCATGCCATCACCAGCATCATACTAAGGTACAGACAATCCCAAATACCATACCAACCCTAACATGCTACAAAGGTGGAGAGAACAAACCTGAAATCCAACTTGTCCTCAACCACGACCTCGGGCCCAATAATATAGCAACAACTCATAATAAAAGAATAAAAAGCCTTCCACCAATCATAAAGCCATTGAGTCAAGAAGAATTTCATAATCAAAAAGGGGAGAGATAACTTAAGGATTGAAGCCTTACAACTAATACCAACCTATGGCTACTACAAGCCACACAGATCTCAAGTAATAACAGAAATAAGCAACCTGAATCATGCCTTACAGGGAGTAATGCAATTCTAAATGACGATATAACATATTCTATGTAATCTAAGGCTCAATCTAACCTAAACTCTTAATTACCAATCATAATATGGATAATCACATCTAGATAAATAATAGACAAGTTATCAACCTAAGCTAAGAATCACATCACCCACAATAAGCCCAACGCTCCTAGGGGAATAAAGAAAGGTAGATTAAATGGAAGGACTTCTAATACTCGACAAATACAATGATATATCCCATGAAATTCATACTAGACATCATCTAATAGATCCCAATAAAGGAAGTAGACTGAAGCCTACCTCAAAGCCGATCAAGTGCACTTTGAGTCAGTTGTACAAGAGATATCCTCTTTCGAAAAGCTTCTTAAACCCACCACACTAACAAATTATTGATAGCAACATCCATATGGATATTTAGACACCAAAATCACAATAATTTTATACATCCTAGAATTGATTCAAAATAGGAATGTGGAACCTGCGCCAGGAATCTTGAAATTGCCTCTTTTAAAAGGTCCTCAATAGCTAAAGAAAGTTGTGTCAAAAGAATAGGCACAAACGAAGCTCACAATTGGGGTAAAACAACCTATGTAATAAAATCACCATTAACGCTCTAAAATCAAGCTCATGCAACCCATTAGGGCCAGAAATTACCTCGAAACTACAATTTCCACACTTCCCCGATAACTCTAACATGTATCCACACCAATTCCAAAATAATATGCAATTGGAATTACAATAAACAAAGGTCTAGAGCTCTAACAATGGCATTTTGAAAAAAATGGAAGAATGCTAAATCTGGATTTATAACTCAACAATTTCGTCAGTAAAAGTCATTTCCCATAGGTACAAGCATTTATTTCCAGAGCTAAAACTATACACCACTAAAACCCAATTTTTCTATTTTTGAAAGTCTCTGAATGGACCCTTCAAATTTTTTCAGGATCTGAGAAAAATAAACAAAATATGCTACTAAACTAAATTCGACATTCTTGACTCAATGGAACCATCAAAACTTCTATCTAAGGTCATTTCGATGAAAAGGGTGACCCATACCCAACTTCGTGTTAAGCTAAATTCCATAACAGGGCTTGGAATGAGCCCAAAAGTCTAGAGATCTTCACGATAGGTTATTCTAGACCAAACTGAATGCTTTGTAGCTATCAGAACAATGATATTTAAATTTTGAGGTCATCTCCCTTGAGTTTTGATCAAAATTGATTGTGCAAACTCTAGAAGTCTAAAGTACAAAAACTTGAACCAAACTAAAATGAATGATCTAGCAAGCAAAATATCAGTCCCAGCAGGTCAAAAATGACTTGAATCGTGACATGGGAGATCTAAATACTTAAGAGATCAGAAAATGGAGGAAATGACCTTAATGGTCATTACAAGATTCATTACCCAAAAGGACTTTCATCTGTGAAATTAGAAGGACAATTAAAGCATGAAGGCATAAAAATATGAGATTACTAGTCCCGCATGCTCGGCATGACCCTCAGACACCCTCTCATTATTAGAATGCTAACACATAACTCCGACAAAGAACAAAATCCTCATGTTCACTTCAAAACTCCGAATACTTCTCCAATTCATTTTTGGGTTCCATCTCTCATCCAATTGAATTGAACTTTACTAAATGTAATAGATTTCTCTGAGGAAAACCAATACCAAAAAAAAACCTCAGAATTGAGCAACCACATGACAAATGCAGATGCAACCCAACTTACAAATCGAAATACATGTCTTATACTCCTAATCCAAAATTTCCTATTCATCAAGAGGGTTCTACATGTCCCTAGATATACTTAACATCTCTAGCATAATTTGAATCCTACCTACAAACCCACACAACATGAGCCTCGAAAGAATCACAAACCTCATCTTAATATCGATGAGCGACAACTGCCAAAACAAAGAACTTAGCTTGGGGAAAATCTCAAAATCCAATCCTAACTCCTATAATAAAAAATCAAAACTGAAATATAACATTCTAAAATTGAACACTATACTCCCAATGACGATCATCCAGTAAACAACAAGGCTGCACTGAGCCCAGCTCCAATGACCTACTACTAGCAAGGGAACTTCTATAAAGTTGATACCATGTGCCTATCAATTACTTTGCAACTGCAAATTTGAACCAACTACACTTATCCAAGGGGAACTAAGCTGATAGTTAGAGTATAAACATATTAAACCAATTGGTAATGTCCCTAATACCAACTCCCATCGATGAATACCTCCTGCTAACCATAATGTCAAAAGTGAGCCTCGCATCTAAGGCAAGTAGAAAGATAAACTCGCACCTGGATCAGGTGAGGATAAACATCAATGGAAATTACTTTAAGGATACCAGTGAAAATATCTGGTGAGTTCTCCTGATCATGGAAACTAGCCAAAGCATAAAAATAGTTTGCTCCTCCACCTGTCCCTACAGTACCTCCTCTCAGAGCATGTATGTTTGGTGGAGCCACTGAAGAAGATTGGGATCTATTGCCCCCATTACCCTACTTGTTGTAAGGGCATTCTCTGAAAAAATGACATGTCTGACAACACTTGAAGTAGTCATTGGAGCCATCGCGACAAGCTCCTCAGTGGTTCCTATCACACTTCGTACATGTTGGGGTCCAAGTAGCCCCTTGTGCCACACTATCCTGAGATTGATTAGCTTGAGCTCTGAAATATTTATTCTGGTGGTCATTCTTTTTCCTTGGTGCAGGTGCACTAGGTGATGATTGAACAAGTCCAGATGATCTCTGCTAAAATTATTAACGATTCCCATTTCCGGTCTTCTACTTGCTAGTTTAACGAGTTGTTATTTTGTCCCTCTTGATGCCTAATGTAACATCTCGCAATTTCAAATAAATAGGAAGAAGCTAATAATTGGAAATAGTCATTTTTTAAAAGAATGAAAATCTGGAAATTTTGTTAAGTTAGAATAAGTTGAGTTTTGGCCAACTTCAAACGGCCATAACTTATAGCTTAGGATGAGTTAGAGGTACTTCCAGAGATGGTAGGAAATCTATTGAAATAATATTTTCAACACTGCTGAGTTTGTGCGATTCCGAGTTCGTATGAGTGAGTTATTCCCTTTGGAAGTTGGGCTATTGGAATAAGGAAAGTCCATTTCGGATTTTGAAAGGGTAGTTTGATATTTTCCTTGCCCAATTATTTTATTTCATTTGTGGTAATTAAGTTAAGGACTAATCAGAACTAGATCAGTTTACCCTTTTACCAAAATACACTAGAGCTGGGAGAAAAGACAAAAGAAGAGGAAAAAGGAGAAGAAAAGCAAGAATCGTCAAGATCGTCCAGTTTAGCTTGGGGATTTCATTGGGGGTGATCCCTACAAGGTATGTGAGATCACATAGCATTGGGGTAGTTCACTCACATGCCCAACTTGATTCCATTTCAGTAAAGTATATTGATTTGAAAGTAAATCCCTTGAATTCTTGATGAAGTTCGTTTGAATCTTTGTGGGTTGTGTTATTGGAGTCTTCTTGAGATTAATTCACGTTTTTAGTTGTGTTTTCTAGTGGAATCTGATGTTATTTGAGGGTATAGATGGTTCTAAGTGTTTGGGGAATGAACCAATGAAGTTTAGAGGGTTTAGAGCTGAAAACCATAGAAGAAATTTCGTCGGGGAAATCTGGACATTACCTCCGCGTCGCGGACCTTCTCCTCTGATTTGGGAAAAATCGTTTTGTGTCGCGGAGCGGTCACGGACCGTTCTTCCTCAAAAGTTGTTTTCGAACCAAAAATATAAATACTTCTCCGTGTCGCGGACCCACCCTCAAACAATGATTTCTTGATCATTTCTCATGTTTAGCTATCTAAAATCATTCCTAAACATCATGAGATCTTTCCTATCACAAATCACAATTCTTGAATCCATAATGCAATTCAAGGAAAGTTAAAAGTCTAGTTAGAATTTAAGAAGTACGTCAAGAGATGTTCTTTAATGTTTTCAAAAACTCTTTTCCAAATGTTTTAACTTTGTTTTTAGACTTAAAGTTCAAGTTGAGTAAAGATTAAAGAGTAAAGTTTGAAGTTCATTTCTTCAAAAGTATATGAGGACTATGTATTCCCAAAGGGTTGAAAATGTTTTCACATTTAAACAAGAAAGGAAACCTCGATTTCCAAAGAGTCTTCGGGCTAGTTTTCATAAAAGATTAATCGCTTTCTAAATGAAGCAAGAGAGGAAACATTGATTTCCAAGATAGCCTTTCAGCTAAGTTTTTGAGCACTAATCTCAAATCACAGAAAGAAGTATGTTTTAAACATAAGAGCTAATATCATTTTTTTGGGAGTAGTATTTAGCACCGATATGGGTGGGAATTCAGACAATTCACAACCCCAATAAACCATGTAGCCATCATGGGTAGAAAAGGGTCATACTTTTAGATGATTCCTTTAGTGCTTTTTAGCAAGACTAGTGGATCCACTTAGTAATTCTGGTTTTATACCCTCAGCAAGGTATATGTAACACCTCTCAAAATGAAGTAGGATAAAGTAGACCCTCACATGGGTTTTATGCATTAATAACTTGTTAGAATAATGAAGAATAGCCTTTTTAGTCAGTTTTAAAAAGTTTGGAAGTCAAACGTCAAGGGACGACCAACACGTTCGAAAACTAGTCTTTTACATGTTGGTGTGTTCTAGTATAATGTTCATGTTTTTATGTGTTGTTTGGAGTCTAAAATCAGTGGAGGTGATCCTGGTGTCTTAATAAATGTTTTTAGGGTCAAAACGTTCGGGTACGACTCCCCGGGACCACCCTAAGGGTCCCACAGGAGGACCCCAACCCTTGGCCAAACAAGTTGCCAAGGCAGCTTGAGAATGTGAATGGAGGGAGCATGTCCGCGTCGCGGAATAGCTCCACCAAGGGCCAAAAGTTTGGTCCGTATCGCGGACGTGTCGCAGACTTTTCTGTCTCGAAATTTAATTTCCAGAAACTTGTGGGAACACCTCCACGTCGTGAACTTGTTTCCCGACGAAATCTGTGAAAATAAAACACAAGTTTGACTTGTTTAAAAGGTCCAACTAAGTGAGGGGTAGTTTGGGTAATTTGGGGAATTATTATAAACGGTTATTCTACCTATTTTAGGATATTTTAAGTGGTTAAAACCCCAAAAACTAGAATTAGACCTCATTATCCAAATTGAACCTTCCCTCTCAAATAGAGTTTGGTCTATAAGTGTCCTTTTCCTATTCCATCTCTTGTGTTTATAAGATATGAATACAAGGGCTAATCGGAGGTGAGCGGAAAAGGAGATGGATGATGGGGGAGTTCCTTCCCAAGGAGTGCAAGAGAATGTGGTTCCGGTGGTTCCCCCGGATATGACCAATAGGGAGATTACAGAGGCTTTTCTCTCCCTGGCCCGTGCCATGACTACTAAAGCAAATAGAGATGTGAGGCCTAGGGTGAATGCTATTAACAGTACCGTGGCCTCAAGGTTAAGGGATTTCAAAAGGATAAATCCTCTTACCTTCTTTGGCTCTAAGGTAGATAAAGACCCACAAAACGTAATAGATTAGGTGTTTAACATTGTGGATGCAATGGGAGTTACTCCTAGGGAGAAGGCGGAGTTGGCTTCCTACCAACTCAAGGATGTAGCTCAAGTGTGGTTTGAGCAATGGAGGGATGAGAGTTATGCTTGGTTGTTATCTTCTTTGAATGACTTATAATGAAGGTGAGGTTAGGGTAGACTATGTTTACCTACTCTCACACCTAGTGAAGAATGAATGAAAGGAATGAAAGAATGCATGAATGAATGAAAAGAATGGGAGTTAATGCTAATGAATGAATATTGGGTCTATTGTAAGGATAGTCTCATAAAGTACTCCTTTAAATGAATAGGGTTTCTAGATGAAAAGTTTTCTCATCTTTGAATCCAAGAGCTTCCTTAGTGAATGAATGTTTGGTTAGGATGAGTACTCTTTCGCGAGTTGAGATGAGAGTACTTAGTAGCAATCCTTCTCCCTAAATGAATGAATGAATCTAATGTCCTAACTCCGTGGGGGAGTAATGTCTTGCACCGAGAGGATATGAAGATGGGTGGATACTCCTTCGTTAGTTAAGATGTTAGTATTTAGTAGTAACCCTTAAGATGGGTGCTCCTTCGTGAGTTGAGATGAGAGTAGTTAGAAGCAATCCTTCTATCCCTTAACTATGTGCCCACATAGAACTAGCTAGTTGTCGCTACCATGTAAAGGCTAAAAAAATGACCCTACCTTAGGCAAGTAGGGATCCCTCATCCGGTAAGGGTATTATCGGGATTCCATGTCAAGCTCCATGGTTTATGTCGGTTAACGTTTTTCCCCCACCTTAATGAATGAATGAACTAGGGTCTCTTAAGGGTGTACTACTTAGGATAGGTGGTGGAATGGGACATCATCTAGACATTGCACAAGTAGACATTTTAAGGGAGATCTTGGTGTGTCTTAGTAATGATAATGAATGAATGAGTCTTATTGGGCAAATTAATGAAAGTGTTGGTGTTTGAGCATGATAATGTGAAAGTGAGTCATAATGAATTGAATGTAAGTGCTTATGTTGAATGGAATGTATGTGATGATCTTATGTCATTAGTGAATGAAGTTATCTAAATGCATTAAGTTAATGAACGATTTATGTTGAGATGTGAATGGAGCTTGTTTTGTGTAGCCTTAAGGATCACTTGGGTGTGGTATGAAGAGGTATTATGGGCTGCTTCACTATGTCTTACTTAGCTGAGTCTTGGGATGACATTTGATGAGTATTCTAGTTTTATAAAGTGACTTCTTGGCTTATGTGCTTATATGTCTCATGTGATTAATTGGTGAAGGTTGAGGTGTGCATGGTAAGTGCACTTTGTGCGACCTTAAGGTGGTGCCTTAGTGTGGGTGATGGTATAGGACGTTGCCCATACATTGCACAAAGGTATTGCTTAAGGGTTACTTAAGTTGGAGGTCCAAGGCAAGAAGGTCTTCTAAATGGGTTATGTATGTTTATGAGGTATTGTGAAACATATGACTTTGTATTGTTGGTTGTGACTTGTAAGGTGCCTATTATGTTGATGTTCATGAGATTTTATCAAAAAGGCATGAAAGCACAACTTCCGAACAAATGTCCTTTTTAGCAGGTTTTGCATATCCTCATACTTAGTACGTGTGTTGTACTAACCCCTTTCTTCTATTTTACTTCAAGTCTAGGTTGTGGTAACTATGAGGAGATTGTGCTTTGTTGTTGCTTGGATTGCTTCACTCTTCCAAGTCTTTGGTATGTCCTCAAGACTCGAGGACTATGTTAAGAAGTTTCCTAGTCATTGTAATAGACACTTAAGTTTCATTTCATTTGTAAAGGGTCGTGTCCCTTAGTACGTTATAATTTCTTGTCTAACATTGCCTAAAGAGACTTAGTAGTTCCGCTTGCGTATTGATGTTTTCAAATATTGATGACTCTTGAAGTCTTATGGTTCTATTGAATAAAAGTTTTAAATTCTTAGTGATTTTTATTATCTATGCGATGAATGAATGCTAAGGCTTATATAAGACCTCCGAGAGGTCGAATAACGCTTGTAACGGCTAGGGGGTGCTCTCGGGTCATTACAAACTTGGTATTAGAGCATAAGGATTTAAAGATAACTTTTAGGTTCAAATTCTCGAAAGCCACGTCTAGTAGAGTCTTGTTCATCGGTGTGAGTCGCGACACATCTATGAGCGAGAGCCTATAGGATGATAGAAGTTTCACTTTCTTTCATTATTCTTGATGTCGTGCCTTAGAGTTTGGTCTATAAGTGTCCTTTTCCTAATCCTTCTCTTGTGTTTATAGGATATGAATACGAGGGCTAATCGGAGGTGAGCGAAAGAGGAGATGGATGATGGGGGAGTTCCTTCCCAAGGAGTGCAAGAGAATGTGGTTCCGGTGGTTCCCCCGGATATGACTAATGGGGAGATTAGAGAGGCTTTTCTCTCCCTGGCCCATGCCATGACTACTCAAGCAAATAGAGATGTGAGACCTAGGGTGAATGCTATTGAGAGTACCGTGGCGTCAAGGTTAAGGGATTTCACAAAGATGAATCCTCCTACCTTCTTTGGCTCTAAGGTAGATGAGGACCCACAAAACTTTATAGATGAGGTTTTTAAGATTGTGGATGCAATGGGAGTGACTCCTAGGGAGAAGGCGGAGTTGGCTTCCTACCAACTCAAGGATGTAGCTCAAGTGTGGTATGAGCAATGGAGGGATAAGGGACTCATAGGGGATGACCCAATAGATTGGGGAGTGTTTAAGACGGCCTTTCTTGATAGGTTTTTCTCCTTAGATTTGAGGGAGCAAAAGTTGGTTGAGTTCATGAACCTAAGTCAAGGGAATATGAGTGTGAAGGAATACTCACGCAAGTTTACCCAACTCTCTAAGTATGCTCCTACCTTGGTAGCAAATTCTAGGGCTATAATGAATAAGTTTGTGATGGGGGTTTTCGGTTTGGTTGAAGAAGAGTGTCGTACGACCATGCTCCATCATGATATGGATATCTCTAGGCTTATGGTTTATGCTCAACAACTTGAGGAGACGAACCTTAGGAGGATGAACAGAGATATGAAAAGGGCTAGGCCGTATGAACAAAACCAATCTAGGTCTAAGAAGATGTTCTATAACCAAGATTCTTCAATGGTCAACAATGATAGGGTGTCTAACCCTAAACCTCAAAGAGGGAATGGAGGTGGTTCTACTTTTGAGAGGCCTAGGTGTGCTACTTGTGGTAAGCAACATTTGGGCAAGTGTATTGCCGGTACGGATGGATGCTTTGGATGTGGGAGTAAGGGTCATAAGGTGAGAGATTGCCCTACACTTAAGGTAAAAAGGAAAGAGATCAAACAAATTGCTCATGATGGGCCGGATCCAAATGCTCCTAAGAGGAACCGTTTCTTTATGCTTCAAGCTAGCAAGGATAAGGGAACAAATGAAGGTAAGTCAATTTTCTTTGTTGTTTGATGATAACCTTAGATTGGTTTACCACAAGTGGGGGATGATGAGTGGAGTAGTAAGGTTGTTTATATCCTTATCTTTTCCTTTTATTCTAATTCAAGCTTGAAACAAAGAGTTCTTAGTAGCATGTTGCATGTTGGAGTCTAATGTGAATTGAGCTTCCATGTTCTCCTTATGATGTGCATATTTTAGTTGAATTCTTATTTAAATAAATAAATGAGTTTTCATGCTTATGTCCCTCATGATTTATATGCATTTATGAAGAATTGCTTAAATTGTTCCATGAGATGCCTAGTTGAGCATGCCTTGATGTGATCTTGATGTTGCATGATTATGCTTTTGAGAGAAATTGTAAGGTTAGCCTATAAATTTTGTAATGAGCATGATATGCTATGGAGAAGTGAGTTCCTCCAAAGAAATGAGAAATCGTAAAGTTTTATGCATATTGAGTGGTAGATGTTATTCCTACTTCCTTGAATTGCAAGAAAGTCTTGTTGTAATGCTTTTTATGTAGAGTTGATGTTTCCTCCTTGATGTGTGCAGTAGTAATGATATTACATGCTTGTTGTGGGATGCTAGGCCTAGAGTCTTTACTCAATAATGTTTGTAGTGTCATTCGAGGGCGAATGTTCCCAAGTGTGGGATATTGTAACACCCCTCAAAATGAAGTAGGATAAAGTAGAGCCTCACATGGGTGTTATGCATTAATAACTTGTTATAATAATGAAGAATCGCCTTTTTAGTTAGTTTTAAATAATTTGGAAGTCAAACGTCAAGGGACGACCAAGACGTTCGAAAACTAGTCTTTTACGTGTTGGTGTGTTCTAGTATGTTGTTCATGTTTTTATGTGTTGTTTGTAGTCTAAAATCAGTGGATGTGATCCTAGTGTCTAAATAAATGTTTTTAGGGTCAAAACGTTCAGCTACGACTCCCCGGGAGCTCCCTAAGGGTCCCCGAGGAGGACCCCAACCCTTGGCAAAACAAGCTGCCAAGGGAGCTTGAGAATGTGCATGGAGGGAGCATGTCTGCATCGCGGACTAGCTCCACCAAGGGCCAAAAGTTTGATCCGCGTCGCGGACTGTTCTGCCTCGAAATTTAATTTCCAGAAACTTGTGGGAACACCTCCGCGTCGTAGACTTATTTCCCGACGAAATCTGCTAAAATAAAACTCAAGTTTGACTTGTTTAAATGGTCCAACTAAGTGAGGGGTACTTTGGGTACTTTGGGGAATTATTATAAATGGTTATTCTACCTATTTTAGAATATTTTAAGTGGTTAAAACCCCGAAACCTAGAATTAGACCTCATTATCCAAATTAAACCTTCCCTCTCAAATAAATTCTCTCGCTAGAACTCCATGGAAGACATTGATGAAGCTTCAATCTAGGGGATGGGTTCATACTAATTTCTTTTCAAATTCCTAAGGAAATTAAGCACAAAGGTATGGGGATTTTATCTTTGATTCTCCTTTCCATCAAAGAGCCAAATCAAAGTGATTTCAATGTTTTTCGAAAACACTAAAAACCCCAATTTGAATTCTAAGCTTGGATTCTTGCATGAAAGTATTTCAAACGATGAGTTATGTTAATATTGATGGATTTAAGATAAAAAAAAACTCCATAAAACCTTCCATATCTTCAAATCCTAATTTTGGGTCTATTGATTATGAGCTATTAATGTGATATTAATCTGTAGATTGTTATGGGCTATTGATTTATATGTTGTTCTATATTGAATTATGAGGAATTGATGGCCAATACATAGCAGGTGAGGTTAGGGTAGACAATGTTTACCTACTCTCAAACCTAGTGAAGAATGAATGAAAATAATTAAAGAATGTGTGAATGAATGAAAATAATGGGAGTTAATGCTAATGAATGAATGTTGGGTCTATTGTAAGGATAGTCTCATAAAGTACTCCTTTAAATGAATGGGGTTCCTAGATGAAAGGTTTTCTCATCTTTGAATCCAAGAGCTTCCTTAATGAATGAATGTTGGGTTAGGATGAGTACTCCTTCGTGAATTGAGATGAGAGTACTTAGTAGCAATTCTTATCCCTAAATGATTGAATGAATCTAATGTCCTAACTCCGTGGGGGAGTAATGTCTAGCACTTAGAGGATATGAAGATGGGTGGATACTCCTTCGTTAGTTGAGATGTGAGTATTTAGTAGCAACCCTTAAGATGAGTGCTCCTTCACGAGTTGAGATGAGAGTACTTAGAAGCAATCCTTATATCGTTTAACTATGTGCCCACATAGGACTAGCTAGTGGTCTCTACTACGTAAAGGCTAAAAGAATAACCCTACCTTAGGCAAGTAGGGAGCCCTCATCCGGTAAGGGTATTACCGGAATTCCATTTCAAGCTCCATGGTCTATGTCGGTTAAGGCTCTTCCCCTACCTTAATGAATGAATGAACTAGGGTCTCTTAAGGGTGTACTACTTAGGATAGGTAGTGGAATGGGACATCATCTAGACATTGCACAAGTAGACATTTTAAGGGAGATCTTGGTGTGTCTTAGTAATGATAATGAATGAATGAGTCTTATTGGGCAAATTAATGAAAGTGTTAGTGTTTGAGCATGATAATGTGAAAGTGAGTCATAATGAATTGAATGTAAGTGCTTATGTTAAATGGAATGTATGTGATGATCTTATGTCATTAGTGAATGAAGTTATCTAAATGTATCAAGTTAAATGAACAATTTATGTTGAGATGTGAATGGAGCTTGTTTTGTGTAGCCTTAAGGATCACTTGGGTGTGGTATGGAGAGGTATTATGGGCTGCTTCACTATGTCTTACTTAGCTGATTCTTGGGATGACATTTGATGAGTGTTCTAGTTTTATCAAGTGACTTCTTGGCTTATGTGCTTATATGTCTCATGTGATTAATTGGTGAAGGTTGAGGTGTGCATGGTAAGTGCACTCAGTGCGACCTTAAGGTGGTGCCTTAGTGTGGGTGATGGTATAGGACGTTGCCCATACATTGCACAAAGGTATTGCTTAAGGGTTACTTAAGTTGGAGGTCCAAGGCAAGAAGGTAAAGCTAAATGGGTTATGTATGTTTATGAGGTATTGTGAAACATATGACTTTGTATTGTTGGTTGTGACTTGTAAGGTTCCTATTATGTTAATGTTCATGAGCTTTTATCAAAATGGCATGAAAGCATAACTTCCGAACAAATGTCCTTTTTAGCATGTTTTGCATATCCTCATACTTAGTACGTGTGTTGTACTAACCCCTTTCTTCTATTTTACTACACGTGTAGGTTGTGGTAACTAGGAGGAGATTGTGCTTTGAAGTTGCTTGGATTGCTTCACTCTTCCAAGTTTTTGGTATGTCCCCAAGATACGAGGACTATGTTTAGAAGTTTCCTAGTCATTGTAATAGACACTTAAGTTTCATTTCATTTGTAGAGGGCCGTGTCCTTTATTACGTTTTAAGTTTTTGTCTAAGATTGGCTAAAGAGACTTAGTAGTTCCGCTTGCGTATTGATGTTTTCAAATTTTGAGGACTCTTGTAGTCTTACGGTTCTATTTGAAAAAAAGTTTTAAATTCTTAGTGATTTTTATGATCTATACGATGAATGAATGTTAAGGCTTGTATAAGACCTCCGAGAGGTCGAATACACGTGTAACGGCCAGGGGGTGCTCTCGGGTTGTTACTGTATAAGACGGCCCTGGCAGCGTGAGGCAAAATGTTGTATCATCACAATAGCTTCTACGTGATGGTTGTCGGTTAGAGAAACTCCCACAGAAGTAAGTGTATTCTTAAATACACAGTTTATTGTATTTTTTCATACATTTCAAAGTTATATGTATCTTTGCATTCACACATAGTTGACATCATGTTTTAAATAACTTTTATTTATATTGCATTGTTTTAAACTAATTTATATTGAAATGAGTTCAGTTATGTTGAGTTGAGTTGAGCCACGTAAGTTCTTCCGATTCTTTTCAAGCCTATGTCATGTTTAGCATTCCAACTCACATACTCGTACATTTAATGTACTGATGCCAGTTGGCCTGCATCTTATTATAATGCAGACACAGGTAACTAGGATCAGCATCCAACGCATCGTTTATCCGGTGAGCACTCCAGAATTAGTCGGAGATCCTCCTTTCATTTTGGAGGACTCTTTTTATTGCTTTCAGTTACTTTGTTAGTTCATTAGGATGTCGTGGGGTTTGTCCCGACATCCATCTCAGTTGTTTTAGAGGCTTCATAGATAGTCAGATGTTAGTTCTTTAGTCTTTTCATTGTCATTTCATATGTTAAAACTTGAGTTTCCATTTTGGCCAAGTTGAATATTTGACTTTTAAGCATTCTGTGTATATTATTATTCAAGTGAGTATAGTGTTTTACATAAATATAAATATGCATAGTCTTCCGTTGAGTTAAGTAAGACAGGCCAAGGGTTCGCTTGGGGTGAGCAATTGTTCTCGAGTGCCAGTACAGCCCAGGGTGTAGGCTCGTGGTGTGACAAACATGGTATCAAAACACAGAGTTCAAGAGTCTTAGCGAGTCTATGAAGTCGTGTCTGTAGAGTCCTAGTTATCAGTGTGAAGTGCTCCACATCTATAATAGGAGGCTGCAACACTTAGGAAAATTATCTCACTTCTTTCACAGTCATTTTGTGCGTTAGAATTTGATCTCTAAAAAGTTTCCTTATAATTTGTGCTTACGTGTGTTTTCAGATAAATAATGCCTCCACTATGAGTAGTCAGAGGTCACCCTTCTAGACGTAATGTTGAGGAACAAGAGTTACCAAATGCACCTGAACTGTAACCTCAAGGAGAAGTTACCAATACTGAGTTCCGTGAGGCTATCCAGATGTTGAACCATGTTCTGAACAACCAAGTTGGGCAACAAAGAGGAGCTAGACAGGAAGTGGTTGATACTTCTAGGATCCGACAAAGTTTTATGGGTTCGAGCACTACTGAGGATCTGAAGAATTTTATTGAGGAACTGAAGAATATATTTGAGGTCATGCAGGTTGCCGATACTAAGCGAGTTGAACTAGCTGCATATCAATTGATGAATGTTGCTAGGTGTCACGACCCGGGAGCACCCCCTAGTCGTAACCGGCGTACTCGACCTCGAAGAGGTCAAATACAAGCCTCTTAGCATTCATTCATCGCATAAAACTAAAAACCATAAGGAAATTAAAAACTTTCTTTACCAAGAAAACATTTCATAAAAAGTAGCAAGCGGAAGACTTTCTAGACTTTATACATGATGTCTCAAACCATCTAATACTTTAGAGTATAAAATTCGGGACTAATCCCGTACACAACTTAAACAAAACTAAAAAGACCTAAAAGAACATATTGGGTATTGTCCTCGAATCTATGAGGACTCACCAAGTCTTCATCTTCAACACTTAGAAACCTATCAAAGCCATGACATGTCATCTTCTCCAAATCCCTACACTTTAGTCCAAAAAGGGAAAGAAAGGGGTTAGCACAATTAAGTACTAAGTATGGAGACCATGCAAGAAAATATGTACAACGGACATTTACAAGAAATGTATGCTTTCATGTCCTTTGATAAAACCTTTCCTTTACAAATATAAGAGATATAATACAAGTCATCATTAACATATTAGACCATAGCCAACCATACATATACTTAACATAAATCCATATACAACTCATGCTTAACTTTAGAAGGACACATGTCATTTCATTACCATAGGACCTCTACCTAATATAACCTTAAGACACACTTGAGTGAGACAAGAAGTGACCGCCCACACAATCCTCTTCAAGCACACTTAAGTGTTCCCCAAGATTACCTTAGATAAGGACTTTATAGGCAAAGTGCATAATCATACCCGATAGATAGCATATTAATGAGATGATATGTATAATGATGCTTACATGAAATAAATCATATTTAGTGGGGCATAGTACATGTGTGGTGAGTGACCATCTATATAGTATTTCCAAGGCCTACCACCCCCTTGGAGAGGCGAATGAGGTACAAACCCCTCAATGTGGTTACCCGGGCCTACCACCCCCCGAGCTAGGGACCAAGGTACAAACCCCTCGATATGGTTATACGGGCCTACTACCCCCCGTACTAGGCAACCAAGGTACCAACCCCTCGATATGGTTATACGGGCCTACTACCCCCCGTACTAGGCAACCAAGGTACCAACCCCTCGATATGGTTATACGGGCCTACTACCCCCCGTACTAGGCAACCAAGGTACCAACCCCTCGATATGGTTATACGGGCCTACTACCCCCCGTACTAGGCAACCAAGGTACCAACCCCTCGATACGGTTATACGGGCCTACTACCCCCCGTACTAGGCTTGGTCGACTCACAACACTTATATAGAGAAAATCATATACATGTGTCCATTTCATCATCATTTCAATAATTATATAACTATTCGATTCATAGGACGTACATTGGACCTTCCATTTCCTAAGGATTCTATAAATGGGCATTTTATCAAACACATGATGGGCTATTGTTCATGTAAATGAAATCATGTACTTCAAGAGTACTAAGTCCAACCAATTTCGAAATACATATAAATCAGCCCACCAACAACATACATATATATATCAACCTTCATAATTTGATCATGGAAGCATGAAAACCATAAACATCACATAATAATTCCATTTCATGATAATATGCAAAATAGACCATAATAGGATCATCACAAGATCACATAAACTCATTCACATCATACCTTCACATATAGCTTCACATAAAACTCATTCACATCATACCTTCACATATAACTCATTCACATCATACCTTCACATATAGCTTCATATAGGACTTTACATCTAGCCTCATATGTGTATAATAATACAACAATATAATAACATTCACATAATGCCCTTCATGGCCTCAATCCACAACAATACAACAAATAACCACCTCCACCAAAGGTGGATCAAGCCAATCAATAACAATATTATTAATACTAAGAGATCAAGCCATCTCACCACCCTTTTCAAAGGCCATAAGCCACAATACTCAATTCTATGCCAATTATACAATATTTATCAAGTTTGATCAACTTACCCTCTTTCCATGGCTATCTTCATCATCCTCATCTTCCAACAATTTAACAATACAATAACAATGATAATAACAACAATCAACTATACAAGCTAAGCTAAACAATATCCAATAACCAACATAAAGTCTAAATCCCAATTTATGACCATTCAAGGCTACTACCTCACATTATACCATTCAATAACAATTTCTAGCAACTCAACATAGCTAAGATCATATAAGAACAGCCCACATCAACCACTCAATAATCCTACATCAATTACTCAAAATCATTAAACTCACTTTAGGCTAAATTTAAAGAATTTGAGAAGACATGGGTTCACAAATATTTCTTTCTTAAAACCATAAATAATCATTAATAACCACATGAAACATCATTTGAAATTATTTAATGCAAGAACCCATGCTTAGAATTCGAAATAGGATTTTTGTGTATTTGAAAAACCTTGAAAACCTTTTGATTGGGCTCCTTGAAAGAAAGAATAATCAAGGATAAAGGATCCCCATACCTTAATCTTCAAGAACCAAACGAAATTGGTGAAGAAATCAATAGCCACCATCCACCCTAGCTCCATCTTTCACCTTGAGCTTCCTTGGGGTTTTGAGAGAGTTTTTGAGAGAGGGAAATGTTTTTGGGATGGGAATGAACTAATGGTATCTAGGAATTAATATAAGTCCTTTGAAAAAAAAAGGTCCAACACTTAGAAAAAATCAGGCGGGTGAACAGTGATTTCCGTCTCTGGAAATTGTCATTTCCTACCGGACAGATTTTACGAAAATGGACATAACTTCTTCGTCCGAACTCCGAATGAGGTGAAACGAAGTGCGTTAGGTAGCTAACTCAAAGGGCTTTCCATGGATATGTTATGGGCCACCAAATTATTTGTGTGCTAGGCGATATGACCCTCCAAAGTAGACCCTCGAAAAAGGCTTCACTTGGAAATTTCGGATTTTGATACGGTTGCTCTAAAATTTGGGTTAGACCCATTTCCCACTCAATTTGACCCCCTAAACAAGAATATGAAGTCGGATTTCCGAAAAACGAAACGGATCTTTTTATATATACTAAACAAGTTTCCGAAGCACATTTTAAGAACTTTTTGGGTCAAATTCAATTATAATCATTTCATTAAGTTCTCGACTCCAAACTCACATGTGAGGCTCTAGTTTCACTAGTTTCGTTTTTAGGGTCGTTACACTAGGACTTGGTTTGATCAGTGGAAAGGGGGTAGAGCTGAGGATATACCACCTGCGAGTTGGGCTTGTTTTGAGGAGACTTTCTTGGAGTGTGTCTTTCCACAAGAACTGAAAGAGGCTAAGGTACGAGAGTTCCTCACACTTAAGCAAGATTCTTTGAGTGTTCATGAGTATGGGTTGAAGTTCACCCAACTGTCCCTTTATGCTCCAGAGATGGTTGCGGAAATGAGGAGTAGAATGAGCTTGTTTGTTGATAGGTTGTCGAGTAAGTAAGGTAGGGATGCAATGCTAATAGGTGACATGGATATCTCAAATTTGATGGTCTATGCGCAGTAGGTTGAGGAAGAGAAGCTGAGGGATAGAGAGGAGTTTAAGAACAAGAGGGCTAAGATAGGGAATGAGTCCAGGCAGCAGAAGAGTAATGCCAACCGGTCATCCTTCCAACAGAAACAGAAGGGACCTGCTCCATCATCCACTAGTGCACCTACACCTACGAACAGAGGTGAGTACAATAGTCAGAATTTCAGAGCTAAACCTGCTTATTCTAAGGGTAGCATGGCGCAAGGGGGTAGTAAGCCTCCTGCTTGCGCTAAGTGTGGTAGGAAACACTCAGGACGTGTCGTGAGGGCTCCACTGATTGTTTCAAGTGTGGTCAGAATGGCATTTCATGCGAGAATGTCCAAAAAACAAGCAGGGTAATGGTAATAAGGGAAATAGTGCCCAGTCTCCTTCAGTTGCTACACCAGACATAGATACACCTAGAGGGGCTACTTCCGGTACAGGAGGAGGAACAAATCGCTTATATACTATCAATAGTCTCCAAGAGCAAGAGGATTCACCAGATGTTGTCACCGGTATGATCCAAGTCTTCGACTTTACTGTTTATGCTTTGCTAGACACAGGAGCGATTTTGTCTTTTGTAACTCCATATATTGCTATGAATTTTTATGTTATTCCGGAGCAACTTAGTGAACCATTCAATATTTCTACACTTGTTGGTGAGTCTATTCTAGCAGAGAGAGTCTATCGCGATTGTCCCATTTCCGTCAATCACAAGAGTATCATGGCTGATTTAATTGAGTTACACATGGTAGTTTTGATGTCATTCTTGGTATGGACTGGCTTTATGCCTCTTATGCCTCAGTTGATTGTAGAACTCGAGTTGTCAAGTTTTAGTTTCCAAATGAGCCAGTCTTAGAGTGTAAAAGCAGTAAAGACTAGCCTAAGGGTCGTTTTATTTCGCACATTAAGGAAAGCAAGTTAGTTTTTAAGGGGTGTGTCTATCGCTTATTCCGAGTTAATGACTCTAGTGTTGAGATACCTCCAACTTAGTCAGTTTCAGTAGTAAAAGAGTTTCCAGAAGTCTTTCCAGATAATCTTCCCGAAGTCCCTCTTGAGAGAGAAATAGACTTCAGTATTGATATTCTCCCAGATACTCGTACTATATCTATTCCACCATATAGAATGGCACCAATAGAGTTGAAAGAGCTTAAAGAGCAATTAAAGGATCTTTTAGATAAGGGCTTTATTCGACCAAGTTTCTCACCGTGGGGCGCTCCGGTCTTATTTGTGAGCAAGAAAGATGGTTCCCTTAGGATGTGTATAGATTACCGTCAGTTGAACAAGGTTACCGTTAAGAACAAGTATCCTCTTCTGAGTATTGATGATCTTTTCGATCAACTTCAGGGTGCCACATGCTTCTTTAAGGTAGATCTCAGATCTAGCTACCATTAGTTAAGAATAAGGGAATGTATGTCACGACCGGAGAGCACCCCCTAGTCGTAACACGACGTACTTGACCCCGAAGGGGTCGCATACAAGCCTTTAGCATTATCATATCATAAGATCATAGAAAAGTAAGGATAATTTAAAACTTTCTTTAAAGCATAATACCAAAAACATCTAAGAAAAGCAAAAGTTTTTCTAACATCTTTGTCTCAACCATCCATGAATAACATGAATAAAAGTCTTTGGACGTAGCCCACATAAAGTCTAATACATAAGAAAAGACATAAATGAAGCATAAGGGGTTTGTCCTCGAAGCTATGAGGACTCACCAATCTTCAATCTTCTTAGCTCCTTAGAAAACCTGTCTCCCAAGTAGCACTTAAGTCTCCAAACCCTAATTTTGATTAGAATGTAGGCAATATGCGTTAGTACAAAATGTACCAAGTATGAAAGCTAACATATGAACATAAAGATCTCAAAATGGTTAGTCAACATAAGACATGATCATAAGAGACAATAACATAGTCATAAGAGTAATCTCCAACATAAGAAATGTATGAACATAAGTCAACATAAGGCATAATAAACGAGCATAGGAAATATATCACAATCACAATTAGCTAATTTTTCATCATAAGCATCATATAAGCATTATTGACTATTAGTCATCTATGCCATAATAGTACCATTCTCAAGTAACCTCAAAAGGATACAAGTGCAAAGCAAGAATATCATCCCATAATACTACCCAAGCCATGTATCCCTTATTGGTCATCCTAATCATGGTCTATATACATGGTCTAATTCTCTAGGCTTCTCTACCATAAGGGTACCATACTTCTAGGTAACCTCAAAGCACACATGTGCAATGCATGAAAACCATCCCATAAGACCCTTCACACTAAGCATGACCTTGAAGCCATCCTAGTCATATTCACCCTAGTTTGGTCTCATTATTAACTTAACTTCTCATAACTAAGGGAATCTCTCCTTTAGTCAACTATAGCAAGGAAGGCAACCGTGGCACACTCCCATCCTAACTCATTCTACTTAGTAACCCTAAGCCATACTTGTGCAATGCAATCATAGCATCCCATAATACTACTCATGCTAAGTATTACTTTTAGGTCTTCTTTCTAGTACCTCTAAGTGTGGAACCTAGTTCAACTTTTTATCATTAGACCACTATGAGGTACTTTCTTAAGCACATCTTAGTTCATTTATAACTTGAACCCTATGAGATACCACTTTTAGTAGGTCTAAGTTCATTACTAGCATGGATAGTATGAGATACTTACTTAAGTATGTCTAACTCCCTTTTACTGTGAACTCTATGAGATACTCTCTAAAGTATGTCTAAGTTCCTTCACTTCATGTACCCAATGAGATGCTAGCTTAAGCAAGTCTAAGTCCATCTAGATTCTAGAACACTATGAGTTACTTCATTAAGTAAGTCTTAGTTCCTTATGCTTTAAACACAATGAGAGGCTTCTCAAGCATGTCTTAGTTCATTGGATATAGAGATTTCTACTAGGAACTTTGACTAAACTACGTGAAGGATCCCATATCATGAGACCTAACTATGGGAAAACCTTCACTGTACTACGTAAGAGTTCCCCCTTGTTCTTGGATAGTCCTCACATCAACTAAGTGTGGTTCTCCTTGCTACTTGGAGCCCGGACCCTTTCTTGTGTGACAATCCATCTCATTGTCAATATCCACTTGGAGCCAAGCATACACCCCAAGGTTTTCCTTGTTAAGCCTTGCTTAACATTCATCTCTCATGGAAGGATGTCCTTGATTCTATCACTTCATACTTTCAAGCATTCATAAAGTAGACTAGGTGAGTATCGGCCTTTCACCATAAACCCACCCATTAGATTCTATTCATCACATCGACCCTACTCTCAAGCCCTAGTGATTCAGCATTCATGACTACAAGCCTTCATCTCAAAGCTTTACATCATTCTATCCTTATTCATATCTAGATTACAAGACATTAAATAAAAAGGTATCTTCTTAAGCAATTCTCATCACATTCCTCATTACTAGGTGATTCTAGCCGTAATTCATCGTAAAGGTTCAATTCCAACTTTACAAGTCAAGATCAATCATATTCAATTAGGCGAAGTTAAATTCGTGATTATGTGTTCCTAACCTTGAAAAATTACTACTCATGACATTGTTACAAGAAGGTTACTCGTGAACCTTTAATTTGCCATTTAATGGCATCAACCCACAAATCATGTAACTCATCAAGAAAACTAGGGTTAAACATTGAAACCACATAATTTCATCATAATATCACAATTAAATGCCAAATTAGCCATAAACATATATTATTCAACACTTTGGAATCATACCCAACTACATCCACACATTGGAAATAACCCTAGCTTAGATTGGGGTTCTTCTTCACAAATTAGTGGAAATCTAAATATGAAAAGCTAAACATACCTTAATTCAAAGCCCTACTAAGCATGCTTCAATGGTGAGATTTGACCTAGCCTCCTTCTCTTCTTCTTCTTCTTCTTCTTATTCTTCTTCTTCTTTCTTCTTAGGTTTTCTAGAAAGAAAATTATTTGAGTGGAGAGGATTTTGGGGTTTTGATTTGGGTCTAGTGTAAAGTGACTTGGAATTGGTGGTTAAAGACTTAAAATACTCTAAATAGGTGAATAAAACACATATAAAATGACCCCCACTTAAAACTAGTCGAATCGGATTTTACCCAAATGTCCCTCACTTGGCTGCCCCGTCCAAGGCACCACGGCCACTTGGACGGTCCGTCAAGGGAACCACGGCCCGTAATGGTGCCCGTGGTCCCTTAACCAATGGATCCCCCAACTTTCCAAGACCTAACTCCCTAAAACACTAAGTCACCTTAACGGGCACTTTGACGGGCCGTGGTCAAGCCAACGGCTCGTGAAGTGCCTCGTGAACTTGGGCCAGTGTCTTGGCCTTAAGGCCTTGACTCCCAAGTGTCTAAGGCATCTTCACGGACCACTTCATGGACCGTGGTCCACACCACTAGTCATGAAAGTGGTCGCGAACCCTTAGGCAGTAGCTTGCCAAGGTCGGGCAGCCTTGGCCCTTTGGCTTAAACTTGCCCTTTTGCCTTGGTACTTACCCTTCCCAAGCTCAACCAAACTCTCTAAAGTCATCTAGACTACTAGGTGATGTTTGCGTAATCAAGACACAACTTCCAATGCAAGTGTCTACGACCGTACAACAGTTCAGTAACCCAACCAAGAGTTGGGATCATTCCCAAGAGAGTGGTTTCGAGATTTAATAGAAGAATAAAACTTAGAGGGGATCCTTGGGATGTGATGGGTATACAGATTAATCTATATTATTGGGTACATGCTTTCGATAGAAGATTCATAGAATAATTGTAACTAGGCTAGATTTTAAGGGGGATAAGTTATCTCTCGAGCAACTTACCCCGTTTAAAATGCATTCCTCTCGAACACCCACTTGCCGCATGAAGACCAGCCTACACCTTAACCCACTCACTCTCTCGAGCTGAGTGTGTGGACATGGGACTACAGTTCACTATCTGGAGCTGAACCTCATTTCGACCCAAGACCCAACAATTATCTTAACCCATATTCGCTAAATCACACCCCAAGAATTAGGGTGTTTAGACACACATGTATAAGATATAGAAATCTATACCAAATTGAGCTTGCATTTAATTGGGTATGAAGATTTAAGTCTTTATACAGGCCAAAATTGAAGAATTCAAGAGTCCAAACCCAAATCTCGAAGATGAAACCCTTTTGATCTTGAAGTCTTCAAAACTCTCTCAAGCTTAGAGCAAAAATATTAAAAAGTACTATTCTATATGAAAATTATAATAAGTGTTCCACACTTAAAACTACAAATCTAACTAGTATTTATAGTTTTCACAGATTTGTGTTGCAGCTGATCATTCAACATCGTTAGTCAGAATCTCTGATTAACTCGGCGATTCACCCTTTGGTGTAGTTCGTCACTGTCTTGCACCTGCCTTCAACATCGTCGTGCTCTGGGTCATTAGGTGACATGGTACTACTGCGCAAAACTTATCGACAATGCTCCGACTGCTCCCTTTTTCTCTTGACTTGATCCTTTCCTTCAGGGCTCAGAAAACTGGAACAAAAGGCGAAGTAAGACCCTTCGACGACTTGCCAAGTGGACTCGGCGATCCTCAGGCCTTCATTTCTTTGTTCTTTTCAGCCTTTTCGTTCTTTTATGCGACATAGTGTCCATTCTTTCCTTCAAACTTCAAATACCTGAAACTTAAGGGTTTCATCAGATATTGAGATAAAATAAGCATTTGAGGACACAATTTCTATGAAAGTATAGCCCTAAATGAGTTCAATTCGTGGACTCGTCACTATGTCTAATACATACCTTGATGTTCATCCTGTGAACTCATCATTCTAAGCACGCAAAGTATCAACTACGACTCAAATTCTCAACATCACACTCTAGAACCCTAGCTCTTGGCTCTAGTTTAGTCTACTAATTTTCTGGGTGTTACAATGTGATATTCCAAAGATAGCTTTCAGAACCCGTTATGGTCATTACGAGTTTTTGGTCATGTCCTTTGGTTTGACCAATGCGCCTGCAACATTCATAGACCTTATGAATAGGGTTTTCAAACCTTATTTAGATTTGTTTGTTATCATCTTCATTGATGGCATACTAATATATTCAAGGAATGAACAAGATCGTGCTAGTCATCTTAGAATAGTTCTCTAGACTTTGAAAGATAGATAGTTGTATGCCAAGTTCTCGAAATGTGAGTTTTGGCTTGAGTTTGTGGCATTCTTAGGCCACATTGTGTTTGGACAAGGGGTTAAAGTTGATACTCAGAAAATTGAGGCAGTGCAGAATTGGCCTAGACCCATATCTCCAATTGATATTAGGAGTTTCTTAGGATTAGCTGGCTTATATAGAAGGTTCATAGAGGGGTTCTCATCTATTTCATTCCCCTTGACCAAGTGAACTCATAAGAGATTGAAGTTTCAATGGTTTGAAGCTTGTGAGAAAAGCTTTCAGGAATCGAAAAAGAGGTTGACTACTGCCCCAGTGTTGACTCTACCGGAAGGTACTCAAGGTTTTGTGGTGTATTCTGATACATCTAGAGTTGGGTTGGGTTGTGTATTAATGCAGAATGGTAAAGTTATAGCTTGCGCCTCCAGACAGTTGAAAGTTCATGACAAGAACTACCCCACCCATGACTTGGAGTTGGCTGTCATAGTAATTTCTTTTAAGATATGGCGTCATTATTTATATGGTGTTCATGTTGATGTATTCACTGATCACATGAGTCTTCAATATGTGTTCACTCAGAAAGAGCTTAATCTCACACAAAGTAGGTGGTTAGAGTTGCTCAAGGATTATGACATGAGTATTCTTTATCACCCAAGTAAGGCTAATGTTGTTGTTGATGCCTTGAGAAGGTTGTCTACGGGTAGTATCGCCCATGTTGAGGAAGAAAAGAAAGAGTTAGCGAAAGATGTGCATAGGGTTGCACGCTTAGGAGTTCGGCTAATGGATTCCACAGAAGGAGGAGTAGTTGTGATGAATGGGGCTGAATCTTCATTTGTGTCATAAGTGAAAGAAAAGCAAGAGAAAGATCCAATTTTGCTTGAATTGAAGGCAAATGTTCATAAGCAAAAAGTACAAGCTTTTAAACAAGGGGGAGATGGTATATTGAGATATCAAGGTAGATTGTGTGTACCAATGGTGGATGGACTCCAAGAGAGAATCATGCAGGAAGCTCATAGCTCCAGATACTCCATTCATCTGGGTTCCACGAAGATGTATCGTAACTTGAGAGAGGTGTATTGGTGGAATAGAATGAAGAAGGGTATTGCAGAGTTTGTTTCTAAGTGTCCAAATTACCAACAAGGTAAAGTAGAGCATCAAAGGGTAGGTGGTATGGCTCAGAATATATAACTTTCATAATGGAAGTGGGAGATGATTAATATGGACTTCATCACAGGTTTACCAAGGTCTCACAGGCAGCATAATTCTATTTGGGTGATTGTCGACAGAATGACAATATTAGCCAACTTTTTGCTGGTAAAGACTACTCATTCGGCAGAAGACTATGCTAGGTTGTATCTTCAAGAGGTGGTAAGGCTTCATGGGGTTCTGGTCTCCATTATTTAAGACAGAGGTGCGCAATTTAATGCATAGTTTTGGAAGTCATTCCCAAAAGGCTTAAGTTTAAAGGTGAACTTAAGTATTGCCTTTCATCATCAGATAGTTGGGTAAGTAGAGCGCACTATTTAGACCTTAGAATATATGTTGAGGGCTTATGTGATTGATTTCAAAGGGAATTGGGATGATGACCTACCTATCATTAAGTTTGCTTACAATAGTAGTTACCACTCGAACATCCAAATGGCTCCTTATGAAGCTCTTTGTGGGAGAAGATGCAGATCTCCTATTGGATGGTTTGAGGTTGCTGAAGAGGGTTGATAGGACCAGATTTGGTTCATCAAGCTATGGAGAAGGTGAAAGCAATTCAAGAGAGGTTGAAAATGGCGCAGAGTCATCAGAAATCCTACACTGATGTTAGGAGAAGGGAGTTAGAGTTTGAAGTAGATGATTGGTTATATCTAAAAGTTTCACCCATTAAGAGTGTTATGAGGTTTGGTAAGAAGGGGAAGCTTACTCCCCGGTATATTGGACCTTATTGAATATCCAAGAAGATTCACAATGTAGCTTATGAGTTGGATCTACCCCAAGAATTAGCAGCGGTTCATCCGGTATTTCACGTCTCCGTGTTGAAGAAGTGCATGGGCGATCCTTGATTGATCATAGTAACTGAAGATATTGGAATTAGGGATAGCTTATCTTATGAGGAGATTCCTACTCAGATGCTAGATCGCCAAGTTTGCTAGTTGAGAACAAAAGAGGTAGCATTAGTTAAAGTCCTTTGGAGGAACCAATTTGTTGAAGAAGATACTTGGGAAGGTGAGGAGGATATGAAAAAGAGATATGCACATCTCTTCGAATATGGAGAAGTTCCGAATTAAGGTACTAATCCTTTCTTAGTATTTATTTATAAGTTGGCATGTTGTTTTGCATTTGCTTGTGGGTGTTTGAACTGAATGTTGCATGTTACACCCTTAGCCTAGTAAGAGTAATCTCATTTGAGGACGAATGTTCCCAAGGGGGAGATATTGTAACATCTCATAATTTGAAATAACTAGGAAGAAGCTAATAATTGGAAATAGTCATTTTTGGAAAGAATGAAAATATGGAAATTTTGTTTAGTTAGAGTAAGTTGAGTTTTTGCCAAATTTCAACAGCCATAATTTCTAGATAATTATGAGTTAGAGGTACTTCTAGATATGGTAGGAAAGCTCTTGGAATAATCTTTCCAACACCGCTGATATTGCAGGATTTCGAGTTCGTATGAGTGAGTTATCCCCTTTGGAAGTTGGGCAATTGGAATAAGGGAAGTCCAATCCGAATTTTGAAAGAGTAGTTTAGTCTTTTCCTTGCCCAATTATTTATTTGTTTGTGGTAATTAAGTTAGGGTATAATCAGAATTAGATGAGTTTACACTTTTACTAAAAGACACTAGGGTTTGGAGAAAAGAAGAGGAGAAAGGAGAAGAAAAGCAAGATTCATCAGGATCGTCGAGTTTAGCTTGTAGATTTCGTCGGGGGTGATCCCTACAAGGTATGTGAGATCACATAGCATTGGGTTAGTTCACCCCCGCGCCCAACTTGAGTTAATTTCAGCAAAGTATATTGCTTTGAAAGTAAATCCCTTGAATTTTTGATGAAGTTCGTTTGAATCCTTGTGGGTTGTGTTGTGGGAGTTTTCTTGAGATTGATTCACGTTTTTAGTTGTGTTTTCGAGTGGAATCTGATGATATTTGAGGGTATAGATGATTATAAGTGTTTGGGGAAAGAACCAATGTAGTTTAGAGGGTTTTAAGCAGAAAAACGAATAAGAAATTTCGTCGGGCAAATCTGGGCAGTGCCTCCGCGTCACAAACCTACTCCCCAGATTTGGGAAAAATCGTTTTGCATCCGGGAGCGGTAACAGACCGTTCTACCTCAAAAGTTGTTTTCTAACCAAAAATTTAAATACTTCTCCGCATCGCAGACCCACCCTCAAAAAGTGATTTCTTGATCTTTTCTCATGTTTAGCTGTCTAATATCATTCCTAAGCATCATGAGATATTTCCTATCACAAATCACAATCCTTAAATGCATAATTCAGTTCAAGGAAAGTTACGAGTCAAGTTAGAAGTTAAGGAGCGAGTCAAGAGAAGTTCTTTAAAGTTTTCAAAAAAGTCTTTTCCAAATGTTTTAACTTTGTTTTAAAACTTAAAGTGCAAGTTGAGTAAAGATTAAAGAGTAAAGTTTGAAGTTCATTTCTTCAAAAGTATATGGGGACTATTTATTCCCAAAGGGTTTAAAATATTTTCAAATTTAAACAAGAAAGGAAACCTCGATTTCCAAAAAGCCTTCGGACTAGTTTTCAGAAAAGAGTAATCACTTTCTAAATGAAGCAAGAGAGGAAACGTTGATTTCGAAGATAGCCTTTGAGCTATGTTTTTGAGCACTAATCTCAAATCACAGAAAGAACTATGTTTTAAACAGAAAAGCTAATATCATTGTTTGGGAGTAGTATTGAGCACCAATATGGGGGAGAGTTCAGAAAGCTCACAGCCCCCATAAACTATGTAGTCATCATGGGTAGAAAAGGGTCATACTTTTTAGATGATTCCTTTAGTGCTTTTTAGCAAAAACTAGTGGATCTACTTAGTAGTTCAGGTTATATACCCTCGGCAAGGTATAGGACGGCGCTGGCAGCATGAGGCAAAATGTTGTATCATCACAATAGCTCTTACGTGATGGTTGTCAGTTGGAGAAACACCCACAAAAGTAATTGTATTCCTATATACAGAATTTATTGTATTTTTTAATACATTTCAGAGTTATATGTATCTTTGCATACGTACAGAGATAACGTCATGTTATAAACAACTTTTCTTGATATTGCACTTGTTTTAAACTGTTTTATATTGAAATGAGTTCAGTTATGTTGAGTTGAGCCAGGTAAGTTCTTCAGATTCTTTTCAAGCCTATGTCGTGTTTAGCATTCCAACTCGCATACTCATACATTCAATATACTGATGCCAGTTGTCCTGCATCGTATTATGATGCAAACACAGGTAACTAGGATCAGCGTCCAGCGCATCATTGATACAGTGAGCACTCTCGAGTCAGTTGGTGAGCCTCCTTGCATTCCGGATGACTCTTTTTATTGCTTTCAGTTACTTTGTTAGTTCATTAGGATATCATGGGGTTTGTCCAACATCCATCCTAGTTGTTTTAGAGGCTTCATAAACAGTCAGATGTTAGTTCTTTAGTATTTTAATTGTCATTTCATATGTTAAGACTTGAGTTGTCATTTAGGCCAAGTTGAATGTTTTACTTCTAAGCATTCTCAGTATTTAATTATTCAAGTGAGTATAGTGCTTTTGATCATTATAAATATGCATACAGTCTTCCGCTGAGTTAAGTAAGTCAGGCAAATGGTTCGCTTGGGGCCATCAATGGTTCTCGAGTGCTAGTTCCGCCCAGGGTGTAGGCTCGAGGCGTGCCACTTAATTCTTCTATGTCTTTTAACTTATCATTCTCAAACTATTGTGCATGAACCATGAGCCCGGCTATGTCCATTTACCTTATCAACATAGTGGCCTTACGTTCCTTACTCGATAAGCAAGATAGAACAAACTCATCTTGCTCCTCATATTTGCCACCATCTCTGGAGTATAGTAGGATAGCTGAGTGAACTTGGGGTATTACTCGTGCACACTCATAGCATCCTGTTTAATATTCAACAATTCTCTCACCTTTACTTCCCTTAGCTGTCACACAGAGAAATACCACAAGAATCATTCACAAACAGAACCAAGCTAAAAAGTAGTGCCCCCTCTGCAATCTTTCATTGATCATACCATATCCTAGCAATACCTTCGAGTTTATTAGAATTAAAATTCACACGATCTACATCAACAACACACATTACCTCAAGAATTTTATAAAGTTCTTTCACAATGTTCTTCGGATACTCTATAACCTTCGACCCTGTGAACTCTGGGAGTACATCCTCAAAAACTCAGGGATTCTATATGCATTAACCATATACTGATGACCTACTCCTGGTTGACCAACCTGATTTGCTACAACCTGAGCTAACATCTTAATAGCGTTCCTGAACTCACCATTACTTACATTACCCTGAAGGGATTGTACTTTTGGTGCATTGGGTGCTTTTGACCTTGAGGATTATCATTTCTCCTAGAGAAACGTCCTCAAACAGTTTTTCGTGGAGCCATGTTATGAAAAGACATGCGTAAGCGAGAGTTAGAAAAAACTTTTTATATAAATGAACTCTATCGCACGATCAAGAGTGAGAATAAAGTGAAAATTTCCTAAATGTCGTAGCTTTCTCATCATAGATGTGGTGCCCTCCAAACCGATAAGAATGACTCTACTAGACACGATTTCATAGAAACCTTAGGACTCTTAAACTCTATGCTCTGATTCCATATTTTTCATACCCCAAGCCTACACCCTTGACGTGGCTGGCACTTGAGAACCATTGTTGGTTTGAAGAGAACCCTTTCTCTGGCTGACTACTTAGCGGAAGACTAACTAAAGAATTTAAACGCTTAAACCAGAAGTAAATCATTATAACTATAAAATAATCAACTTATAATGTCTAAAACAATAATAAATGGAATAGTAATAATTTGCAAAACATCTCATAGGAAAAGAAAGTACTGAGAGACTCCTCAACTCTATCTATCTATGAAGCCTATATAGTTCAACATGGATGTTGGGAGAAGACCCACGACACCCTAAACTAAATTAAGTTAAAGGAAAGGGGGAGTCCTCTGGAATGCAAGGAGTCTCACCAAAAGTTAACTGGAGTGTAAAATGATCTTAACGGATCGCTTATTAACGATCCTAAACACATGTATCCTCATCATAGAAAGATGCAGGTCGAATGAAATCAATACATTAAATGTATGAGTATGTAATAAAGTTGAATATATAACTGAACTGATAAGGCTGGAAGAATACTCTCCTTTACTAAACTCAATACAAAGAAATAATAGTAGAGGAAAATATTTAAAGCTTCATAAATAAAAAATGCTAACTTTAGGATTTATATAAAAATACAATAAAATACTCTTACTCTTATTTGGATATTCTCTAACCGACAACCTCACTATGAGCTATGTGATGATACAACGTCTTGTTGAAGAAAGAGGAAGCTGACGATTGGAACATGTCAAAGGAACATGTCCAACGAAGCTGACTGACAAGTTTCCAGCACTACTCTAGAATTAGAGTCGCACTAGGATTAGACTATGGATTATATTATGACTAGAATTATATTAGGATTATGTTACGACTAGGATTATATTATTTATAATTTCATTATTCTTATTATTATAGTATTAATAGGTATTGTAGTAGGACTCTAATTATAGTTAACTTAGGACTCTACAATTTTTCCTATATAAGGAGGTTGTAACTCAACATTATTTTTATCAATACAATCCTTGTTTTTTCTAATCCTAGACATCAGATTTCTACATGGTTTCAGAGCAATAAAGCTTTTCCGCTCTTTAGATCAAAACCGTAATGGCCCTTTCTACCAACACTTCTCCTTGTTTCCTTAGTAGTATTTGGTTCTCTCAAAATTTATGTGTTGCTGTGAGCAACAAGTGACAAGTGATGTTCCTTCGCCTTGTGACTAGTGATCATATGATGCCCTTGTGGTGCAGGAAGTACCTCAACTGGTACATCAACCAAAGTAGTTGACTGGAGTGTAGCATTGTCAGATTGATGGTCAACTGGTATATCAACTAAGGTAGTTGTTTGATGATGCTCATTGACTGGACCTGTAGGTGCAACCTGTTCCTCACTGCTACTAGCAGATCCAAAATCTGCAGCTGGAGTTTCAATACTACTGTGTGGAGCATCACCTTCAACCTGTTCCTCAGCATCTGATCCTGCGCCTGAGAGGTCAATAGTACTCTCATCATCAAGGAGTATATGAGTTGTAGTAGCATTATCACCAGTAATGTGTGGACTAGCAGCATGTACTTCTCCTGAATCAGAATTATCATGTGCCTGTAGTTTAGAGAAAGATTCAACAAAATTAGCAAGATTAGGTGAGACATCAATGTTAGTCTGAGATTGCTTTGGAGACGTATAGGGTAATGTGATTTCATCAAACACAACATGTCTGGATATGTAAACCCTCCTTGTAGGGGGATGATAACATCTATATCCTTTGTGTAAGCTGTTGTACCCTATGAACACACAAGGGTAGGTCTTTGGACTGAACTTATTGTTACCCTTGATATATGGGAAACATCTACACTCAAACACTTTTAGGTTGTTATAATCAGGTTGTTCCCCATACAACTTAACAAATGGAGTCACTATCTTTAGGACTGAGGAAGGCAATCTATTGATGAAAAATACTGCAGTGAGTCAACTAAGTGGATCCAGTAAAGCTCTACTCGAAATGAATAAGGAGTCATCTAAAAAGTATGATACTTTACCCATGTTGACAACCTGGTTTATGAGAAATGTGAGTTTTCTGAACTCATCCCCATATCAGTGGTCAATACTACTCCCAATAAATATATACTCATGCTCAAAGGTTTAAAACATACTCTTACTCAATTTGAGGTAATTGCTCAAAATATCCTCTTAAAAAAGGTAATACTATAAATTACTCTGAACTCATTGCTTGTTTAGAAATCAAAGTTTCTCTTTTGTTAATGTACAAATGATAAATTTAAATCAATATTTCTTATAAACTTCACTCAAAATGTCTCTTTGAACATTCCTCAAGACTCCTATTTACTTTCTCATAAATCAATTTAAGATAATTGTTCGGTTAAAAATATTTTCATCAACAACTAAATGAATACTCAAATAATAGGGTTTATGCTGAAAAAATTGACATGAACAATCAACTCAATAATCTCAATGAATAAGATATAGAAACTCAAAATTTAGGAATAGAAACTCTAAATTCAACAACAAACTCATCTCTAAAATTATTAAAACTAAGGATGTAACCCTAGATTATTATTTACAAATAAAAAGAAGATATAGGGTGTGAGGACGAACTCAATCCGTCACTATGATAGCCTTACATACCTAGAAAGAACAAAGTTCTTGGCAAAATCGACGACATTCAAAGAACGATAGAAAACCCTAGATTTTCTCCTCGGGAATCATTTCTCTAAGTCTTTGAAGTGTTAAAGAATGTAAAATAATGTTTTAACATTGTTTAGACCCTTAATTAGGTGAAAAAGGGCCGTGGTTTAGGCTTACAAGGGGTGGGAAAAGACAAAACTGGCCTCCTTAAAATTGAGGAAAAAACATTCCACTGGTCCATATGCGGTTTGTGGTTTGATATTCGGAATCTACGGACCGTAGATCCCATCCATATAATTTATATTGAAATTTTAAGTCTCAAAAATCCATTTACATGTCTAAAAATTAGCACGTAGTAGTTTTTATTGCACGTAGAATAGATCCAGAGGAATTGGGTCCAAAAACTTGACTCACAGTAATTTAACAACGATTTGAAAGGATGGGACGTCGTTCATCCAATGGACCGTAGGTTGGATCCGTAGGTCACAGACTTAGAAAACTCTCATAGGGCAGTCTCTGGTAAAATGGTCATTACATTTACTCTGAACTCGAAATAAGGAAAACTTGGTGGCGTTAGAAAGAGAACTCAAAGATCTTCAATTTGTTAGGTCATGGGCCACCTAATTAATTATTTGATGGGAGATATGATCTTTTTAAGTTGACCTAAGTAGAATCTTATGTCTAAACTTAACCGAAAATAAAGCTTTCTACATAACTTTGTGCTAGGTGGTTCTACTGACGTTAAGTCGTATCCAAATTCATTCGAACATCAAAGAAATGTCATTTACACATATGAGAAATTTAAGAATTACCCAATGTGATTTTTACATGCAAAAAAGAATAGTTCAGGCCTTAGTTTAGAAATTTTTTGGGTGTTACACTTTTAAAATAAAATCAGAATTATTTAAAATACTATAAAATTATTCGGGAGACTATCTTCCCATGTAACTTTGTTGAGCTCATAATTACCTGAAAATTATATATAACCAAATGTGATGAAATGATACACATGAAACAAATATATTATAAGTTCAAAAAGTGTGACATAAGCTTCAACCAAATGACTGGATTTTAGATTATTACTAGGTTATTTGCCATTTTGGTCTAGAGTTTAAATAATAGTTCAATCATTGATTTAAAATTTAGGATTCATCTCTACGTCTTAATAAAAGATAAAATAAAATTATGAACATAATTTTAAATTTTAAGATGTAAAATTCCTTACGTGCCATTGATATCTTTTTATTTGTAAGGTCGATCCACCTCGAAAGAATCTTTTTTTATCCATGCTTGTGTTGCTTCCATTGCATTTTTAAAATGTCTCATTTGATAACTACCGGAAATCCACTTGTTTCTTTTAAAAGTGATTGTAGATAAAAATAAATAAATTATGGAATACAGTGAGCGTGCTCAATGAACTATTCATGTAAATTGACATAAATGATGATCAATTACTTTGCAAAGGTCAACAAGCTCATTAAACCTCTTTGATATTCCTTTTAATGCATGGTAGTATTTTATTTTTTTTAGTATTTGGATTCTCAATGTTATGGCCAATAAGGGTAAGATTAGAATTATTAGTTATCTTCATTAAGATTATCAAACTCACCTGAAAATATGCATCACCGAATGAAAAGAATAAATAATTAATAGAATGAATGAATCTATAGCTTCTTTTTTTCCTTTGGTTATGCATGATTCTGAAATGAGTTTGACAACCTCAGTGAAAATCCGTCGAATAAATCTGATTGTACTTTATTTGACAATATAAAATTCCAAAAAATGAAGGAAATATCAAAAAGGTTTAATGCCCTTGTTGACCTTTGCAACGTAATTGATCATCACTTATGTCTAGTTATATGAATTTTTCATTGACCATGCTCATTGTATTCTACAATATATATTTCTATCTCCAATCACTTATAAAAGAAACAAGTGGATTTCAAGGATTTATGAAATGAGACATCCGAAAAATTCGATGGAAGCAACATCAGCACAGACCAAAAGGATTCTTTCGAGGAGGAACTACCTCACCAACAAAAAGATATCGATGGTACATAATGAATTTTACATCTTACAATTTAAACTTTTGTTTATTATCTGAATATTAATTTTATTAAGAAGTAGAAAAGAATCAAAATTATTAAATTAATGATTCCAGTATAATTGAAACTCTAGACCTAAATGACACATAACATAGTTGTAACCTAAATTACAGACATTATTTTAAAGCTTTCGTCCCATTTTTTAAACTTATAATTTGTTTCATATGTATCATGTCATCACATTTAGTTACATATAATATATTAGGTGACTCTGAGCTCAACAAAGTTATATGTGAAGATCGTCTCCCAGATGATTCTGATTATATTTTCAATCATTTGATTGTATTTTAAAAAACAATATTTTCAATTGTGGCTTGAAACTTTGTACAACAGATGAAAAAAGATGGAGATTACCACATCACGCATGGAACACCAAGAATTATAAAATTTTATTCCATCGATAACGTCATCAAGGTAATTCATATAAACCTTATGTGTATTTTCATCCGTAACGTTAAGTATTTTCAAAAAAAATCTGATATTGTTTAACATTAGTTTGCTCTTTCTTTACTTTTGGTTCTTAGATATTTGACAAAATAAAAGAAAATTGTTGAACTAATTTTGTATATCTCATTAAGTTCCTTGCATTATACAGTGTAATAACATGCTCTAATTAGTTTAAGATGAGTTTAATTGAATCCTCCAACTAAAGAAGATACAAATATGGATCATTTTGCAAAATACGATTCAAGTATCAAAATAAATAAAAAGAAATGTTTGTCGTAAGAGAAAAGACAAAAACGGCAATGGAGAAAAGAACGTTGCAACTTCTTCCAACTAGCTCCAAGATTGTATTTAATCATTTCTTTAAATTCTAACTCCAAGATTGTATTATTTCTTTGAAGTTTTGATGGTACCACTTTATTTACAATTTGAGATTTTTATTTTACGGCTAAAAGTATATATCCATGGTTTATGTCTTTGTTTACAATTTCTTATGAATATATGTTAGATCTAACTAATGTTTGATATAAGAAAAGCATAACGATGATTGCCAAACGAAACTTCCCCTTTTCTTGATCTGTAATTCATATATATATGAAAATATATTTGGATTTGGCGAACTTTAACCTTCTAATTATCCTTTATAATGATAGTTTAAAAAATACCAAAAATTCACACACTAGTTTTATATCAAATCTAAAAATTATATGTGTAATTGTTAATTTAAAACTATAGACGATAGTAAAACTAAATGTCAACTCAATCTTAAATTTAATTGAGAAACATTCCCTTTATTTCTTCCAGATGATGATCAAAGAACTTATACGAAAATGGAATTAATTAAATGACTAAATACAGCCTTCTTCCCAACAAGTAGCTTTGTTACTACTTATGAAAACTACATTCAACCAGTTTAAACAATTAACGTTTATCGCTTAAACCACTTAATAGTTAATGCCAATAAATTTTTAAACTACTATTGTGATAATAGTGATATTTAACCTTAATTAATAATCATTTGACATTTAAGTCTTCTTTTAAAACAAACATTATAATGGTTATGAAAATTAATGAATTGGAAATATTTTAATTTTTATTAATAACTCTATAAAAAAAATTCTTATAAACTACTCTTGATTATCTATAGTAAGTGTGAATTGGTTAGTTCAAAAATATGGTAATTTAAGTGTTGCACCAACCAATGTGTTGAATCAAACTTTTGTGTAAAAAAAGTGTCTTTTATGTTGTTAGTATATATTTATAAATTAAACCATGTGTTCATCAACTATCATCCAGCAGAAAAAGGTTAATGTTTCTCAATTCAAATAAGATTAAGTTTTTATTTAGTTGTAATATCTTCTGTGCCGCTATTTTTGGTATTTTAAAAAAAAAACTATCATTATAAAGGATAATTGGCAGGTTAATGTTAGCTAAAGTCAAGTATGTTTTCATATATATAAATTACAGATCAAGAAAAGGGACATTTTTATTTGGCAATCATCCTTATGTTTTTCTTATATTAAACTTTAGTTAAATCTAACATGTATTCATGCAAAATTGTTATAAAAGACATAGAACATGGATATATACTTTTAGACGTCAAATAAAAATCTCAAATTGTAAATTAATTGGTACCATTGAACATTAGAAGAAATGATACAACCTTGGAGTTAGAATTCAAAGAAAGGATTAAATACAATCTTGGATCTGATTGGAAGAAGATGCAACATCCTTTTCTTAATTGTTGATTTAGTTTTTCTCTAACGACCACTATTCCTTTTGATTGTTTTGATACTTGAAACTTCTTTAGTTAGAGGATTAGATTGTAAATTTAGCTTCAACAGGTGAGAGCTTGTTAGTACAATGTGGTATGTATGAAAAGTTGATGACATAATCAAAGTAAGTTCATCAATTTTATTTTATTTTTTTCAAATATCTAAGATCGAAAGTAAAGAATGAGAAAACTATTGTTGAACAACACTAAAAACTTATAGCAAATACTTAAATTTACAGAGGGAGATACACATAAGGTTTATATGAATTATCTTGTAGACTTTATCGATGGAATACAATTTTATACTTCTTGGTGTTCCTTACGTGATGCGGTAATTTCCATCATTTTTCATCTCTTGTCCAAAGTTTCAAGCCACAATTGACAATATTGTCTTTTAAAAGAAAATGAGAATTATTTAAACTAGGAGGAGAATTATCCGGGAGACTATATTAACATGTAACATTGTAGAGCTTAGACTCACCTAAAAATTATATTTAAGAAAATATGATGAAATGTTACTCAGGAAATAAATTCTAAGTTCAAATAGTGGGGCTGAAGCTTTAGAAAAATGACTACATTTTAGGTTATTACTATTTTATGTGTCATTTAGGTCTAGACCTTCTATTAGACTGCAGTCATTGATTTTAAATTTAGGATTTATCTCTACTTCTTAATAAAATCAAAAGTAAAAAAATTAACATAAGTTTAAATTGAAAGATGTAAAATTCCTTAAGTACCATCAATATTTTTTTGGTCATGTAGTTCCTCCTCGATTGAATATTTTTGATCTGTGCTTATATTGCTTCTATTAAAAATCAACTTTTTTTTATAAGTGATTGAGGATACATAAATATATATTGTAGAATACAATGAGCGTGCTCAATAAAAATTTATTGTAAATAGACATAAGTAATGATCAATTACGTTCCAAAGGTAATCAAGGGCATTAAACCTCTTTGATATTTCCTTATATGCATGGTAGTCTTGAATTTTTTTCTTTGTATTTGTAATGTCAATTAAGGTACGATTAGAATTTTTCGATGGACTATCTTCTCTGAGGTTATCAAACTGAAATGAAAATAACGCATAACAAAATGAAAAAACAAACTATAGATTCGCTCATACTATTAATCATTTATCTTTTTTCGTTTAGTTATTTGAATGATTTTCAAGTTAGTTTGATAATCATAATGAAGATAGTCCATCAAATAATTCTAATCGTAACTTGATTGATAATAAAGTTGAGAACATATATACTAAAATAATGAAAACTACCATGCATATAAGGGAATATCAAAGAGGCTTAATTCCCTTGTTGACCTTTGCAAGGAAATTATAACACCCCGAAGTTTAGTAGGCCAACTAGGGCTAAGTGTGAGGGCAACAACAGCCAAGGCAAGGTCATAGGGCTAAGGCTGCCCTATGCTTGGGGTGCACTATCTCATCTCCACGACCACCACCACGGCTAGTGGTGAGGACAATGGCTCATGGTGTGGTCCGTGAAGGCCAAAGTAGTAGCTCCATTAAAGTTGCCTCAAAGTGGCTCACCTTCACGAGCCACTTCACGGCCAGTGTTGAAGACCACGACTCGTGGGAAGGCTCGTGAAGGTGCCTTCAACTTGTGGAGGCGGAGACCTAATGGCATGGCCACTTGTCCATGACCACGATGAAGACCATGACCAGCGATGAGGACCACGGCTCGTGGTCCTTATCGTGAAGCCTGGCACCAGTCTGCCAACTAAGGGTCATTTTAGGTAATTCCTTATTAGGTGGTTATTAAGTGAGGTCATTTTGTATGGTCTTAGTACACCTATATAAACTATTTTTAACACTTTTACCACTCCAATTAAGTAACTATTTCCAAAACCTCAAAAGTTCCCAAAGTTCTTCCTCTAAAAAATTCTCTCTCTAGAAAACTCAAGAAAGAAGAAGAAGAAGAAGAAGAAGAGAATCAAGATAGGTAAAATTTATCCAATCTTCCAAGCTTTGTGAGGGATTTGTATGCAATGTATGATAGATTATTCATCCATGGATTCTTCCATCCATGGAGCCCCCTAGAACTCCCCCAATTTGATGAAGAATTCCCTAATTCAAGTTAGGGTTTCTTCAATGTTGTGGGTTATTTTGTATGTTGACCCAATTTAGTGGGTATTGATTTTTTATGATATAATTAGTAGTGAGTCATGTTATTATGATGAAATTATATGTTTTCTATGATTAACCCTTGTCTAATTGATGAAATTGAAGTAATGTGGGTTCATGCCTTGAAAGGTAAAATTGAAGATTTAGAGATAATCTTATAGGGTTGATGATATGTATAGTAATATTTCAAGAATATAAGCATGTACACATGAATTGAATTATAATAATGTATATGTGATGGATCATGATTAGTAATGTTTGAGATTTAGCCTTTATGATGATATATGACTATAATTGCTTAAGATTGAAGCATGTGACTAGAATGCCTTGTGATCTATGTATGTATGATGATTGTAAGAAGTAAATCTTTGAGAGTAAGACTTGTAGTCATGAATGTTGCATGTTAGGGCTTTAAAGAGTGAAACTTATAAGATAATGGTAGACTACTAGATAGAATTATTATGGAAGGACTTTACCCACATTACCTAGGTTATGAAATTATGAGATTATGCATGTTCTTATAGAACCTATGTAAATGCTCTGTGAACACTTTGAGATTGAGGTGTCTATGATCAACAAATATTGTTGTGTTGTTGAAAGGATATTCTCATATATACACTTAGGCATGAATATGATAGGAGATGAAAGGTTCTCTCACATAAAATGATTCTAGGTTGAAAGGGTTGCTCACCTAAAATGAATCAAAGCATGTTTAGTCATGTTAGCTTAAAGTCGTGTTATGAAATCCCTTCATGTACACCTTGACTTGGTAAGCCAAGACCATTTCATGGTAGCTTGAGTATAGGACCTCATGGTAGCCTTAGATCAAGAAATAATACTCTTCCTAAGGGTAACTTACACTAGTATCATAGTATACTTGCATGGTAGCATGACTTGGTTAGGCCGCCAAATCATTTTATGGTAGCTAGGATGGAGCAAAAATGCCCTTCCTTGTATAGCTTGGACTTGCATGATAGTATGCCTTCCATCGTAGTTAGGTCTAGATCAATATGGTGATTATTCCTTGGTAGCTTGGTCTAGCCTAATAGTGTGCTATTCCTTGGTAGTCTAGAAATGATTAATAGTAATCATTTGAGTATGAAAGCCTAAAGTGGTACTTAGTATGGGTAAGCTTATGGGGTCTTATCCATGCATTGCACACGTATGACTTGAAGCTACTTATGAAATGTTCTCTTATATGCTGTATTCTTAGCTTGGAATATTGCTATAGTTGCCTTCCTTGATATATTGGACTGAAGGTGAAGGTTCCCTTGTCTATGAGAATTAAGCTAAGGATGAGATCCAAGGATGGTAGGTATGATTATGATGACCTAAAAGTGTTACTTAGTATGGGTGGGATTATGGGGTCTCATCCATGCATTGCACAAGTATGGCTTAAGGTTACTTGAGAAATAGTTCTCTTATGTTATGGATAGTGGTGGAGCTAGAATTTTGTCTAAGGGGTGTCAAAATATAAAGAAGTAAACTCGTGTAGAAGCTAAGGAGTGTCAATATGTAATATATATACATAAAATAATCTTTATTTTTCACCTACACAATGTTATTTCTCGACTAAAAGGTGTCGGTTGACACCCCTTAACCACATGTGGTCCGCCACTGGTTATGGAGATCTAATAAATGGCTATGCTAATGAATATGATGTACTTCCTATGTTTATGGATTATGCCTTATGTTGACTAATGGTTATGATCATGTTGTTATGATCTTATGGTATTATGCTAGCTATCATATTTAGTACATTTTGTACTAACGCATACTCTTACATACATTCTTATCAAATGTAGGGTCCGGCGATCTTGAGTCCTATTCCTGTGGCTAGGTTCTTAGTAGGAGAAAAGAGTTGAAGATTGGTGAGTCATCATAGCATCGAGGATATAGCCACCATTTCATTTCTGTCTTTCTTTTATGTTTTAGACTGTTGTATGGGCTGCATCCCAAGATTTATTCAAAGTTGTTTTAGATGGTTTCAGATAAAGTGTTAATGACTTCCTCTTCGTTTTATGTGACTTTGATTGTTATGAAAAAGTTTTAAACTTCTGCACTTTTCTATTATCTTATGTTATATATGCTAAGTGGCTTTCATTGAGTCCTTCGGGGTTCTATGTGCCTTGTTACATCTAGGGTGTACCCCTGGATCATGAAAGTAATTGATCATCACTTATATAAATTTACATGAATTTTTCATTGATCACAGTCATTGTATTCCCAATATATTTTTCTATCTCCAATCACTTTTAAAAGAATCAAGTGCATTTTCAGGATCTAGCAAATGAGACATCCGAAAAACGCAGTGGAAGCTACATAAGCACAAATAAAAAAACATTGTTTCACAGAGCAACTACCTAACAACCAAAAAGATATCAATGGTACTTAAGGAATTTTACATCTTACAATTTCAACTTATGTTCATGATTTGATTTTTATGTTGTACTCAGAAGTAAAGATGAATCCGAAATTTTAAATCAATGAGTTCAATATAATTGAAACTCTAGAACAAAATAGCAAATAACCTAGAAGTAACCTAAAATTTGGTCAATTGATTGAAGCTTGTCTCCCATTTTTTGAACTTATAATATATTTGTTTCATGTGTATCATTTCATTACATTTGGTTATATATAGAAATTCCAGGTGAGTCTAAGCTCAACAAAGTTACATATGAAGAGAATCTTCCAAATAATTCAAAATTGTATTTTAAATAATTCAGATTTTATTTTAGAAGATAATAATATAATTGTGGCTCGAAACATTGTACTAGGGATGAAAAGGATGGACACTGTCACGACCCAAGCCTAGGGCCTAGACGTGACATGGCGAATGAGGAACCCGAAGGAACCCCAAACAAGCCTCTCAAACTTGTCATCACACTTCATCGGTCGCGGAAGTACATTCAACATTAATTAACGGGAAATAGGGACTAAGGGCAAACCATTTCGAAATGACATCATAGAACAAGAGTCAAACTCATTTACAAAATACTTGTCCAACGCACACCTCTACATACATAGATAGGACGGGGGCCATGACATACTACCGGCTCCCCTCATAGTCAAAATACATTTGCAAGCTAAAGTCTCAAAACATAACATAGCCCTCGAATCATTGAGGACTCACCAACAAACTCGGATAAGCACCGTACTAGCCACGTGAATGGAGAGAAGGATCAAGAGTAGCTCCGGTCCCTACATGGTGACAACATGTAGGCAAAATATGCGTTAGTACTTGGAATGTACTAAGTATGCGGGGTGCAACACAACAATAGACAAGGACACAATCGAAATGCAAGAAATAGTTTCATAGGCATAATGAATAACAATATGAGGATGCATGATCAAAGTGAAGTCAAAACATGTTTAAGTAAATCTATACTAATAGTAGATATCACATGTGTATGCATGATCCAACCAATCTATAACCCCAGCTTAGGATTGGGGATGCCGTTCACACCCAGACACCTTGGTGGCAAGGTATAAACCCCTCACATGGTTGATGTTGGTCACACCCCAAGCATCCTAGGTGGTGAGATATAAACTGACATGGTTGATGTTGGTCACACCCCAAGCATCCTAGGTGGTGAGATATAAACCTCTCACATGGTTGATGTTGGTCACACCCCAAGCATCCTAGGTGGTGAGATATAAACCTCTCACATGGTTGTCCGGTTCTTTTCCCCCGGACCGGGCATGGTCATGCAACACTTTATATAGGAAATTCCCATTAGGCTCTAATGGGATCTCACGTATGGAATGAACATATACACAAGCTTAGTTTGTCATCAACACATCTCTGGATTGCCATACATCTCATAACTCAAGCTTTAAAGCATCGATTCATCAATTCTCCATAGTTGGACATTTTGTCAAACACCTTAAAGGCATGTAATGGAATCAAAGAGCATGGAAAATAGGGTAGTAATTATGCAGCCAAGCCAGTGACCAACCTACAACAACACCTTTTAACACCCACAATACCACATGAAAATCTCCACATCCATTCCAAATTTAGATTCAAGTTCTAGAGTCACAACATGCTCAAAACAATCACTTTTCATGTTTAAAATTCAATGTGCAGGAAATTATTACAAAGAACAAAACTAACTTATGAATCTTAACTTAAACCATGAATTATTGAGTAGAATAGAGTCTAGGCACTATGGGTGGAAGGACCCATGAGTTCAACACCACATACCTTGAGTTCTTATGAAGGTCTTGAGAGTGTCTTCAATGGAAGCTTGGAACTTGGAGCAAGAGTCTCTTCAATCTTGAGGAAGGTTTTGGATTAGGGTTCTTGAGAGAACTTGAGAGAAAATGTGTCTAAGTATGGGAGAGGTGTTTTGGGAAATGTTTTAGAGATGGGAATTGAACTAATGGTATATAGGAAATAACATATGCCCTTTGGAAAAATGGTCCAACACTTAGAAAAAAAAATGAGGCGGGTGAACAGTAAAAACGCTCACTGGAAATTGCATTTCCTGCCGGACAGATTTTACGAAAATGGGCATAACTTCTTCGTCCGAACTCCGAATGAGGTGAAACGAAGTGAGTTAGGTAGCTAACTCAAAGGGCTTTCCATGGATATGTTATGGGTCACCCAATTATTTGTGTGCTAGGAGATATGACCCTCCAAAGTAGACCCTCGAAAAAGGCTTCACTTGGAAATTTCGGATTTTGATACGGTTGCTCTAAAATTTGGGTTAGACCCATTTCCCACTCAATTTGACCCCCTAAACGAGAATATGAAGTCGGATTTTCGAAAAACGAAACGGATTTTTTTCTAGATATAGCTAAACAAGTTTCCGGTAACTTCCGAAGCACATTTTTAAGAACTTTTTGGGTCATTTCAGACACTATCACTTCACTCAAGGAATACTAACATGTATAAAAATTTGTTTCCATCGATACATCTACTAGGTAATTCATATAAACTTTATGGCTATCTTCCTCTGTAACATTAAGTATTTCCAACAAGTTTCTAGTATTGTTAAACATTGTTTTGCTCTTTTTTTTACTGTTGGTTCTTAAATATTTGAAAAAATAAAAGAAAATTGATGAACTTATATATTTTTATTATCTCATAAAGATTTTGTGCATTCTACAATGTACAAACAAGCTCTCACCAGTTGAAGCTGAACTAAAATTGAATCCTCCAACTAAAGAAGATCCAAATATGAATCATTCGGCAAAAGAAGAGTCAAGTATATAAAAAAGAAGGAATGTTGGTTGTTAGATAAAAGAGAGAGAAATTAAAAAGGCAACAGAGAATAGGATTTTGTGATTTCGTTCACCTAGGTTCAAATTGTATTTAATCATTTCTTTGAATTCTAGCTCCAAGATTTTATCATGTTTTTGAATGTTTTATGGAATCAATTCATTTACAATTTTAAATTTAAGTCACCTTTATAAACTTTATCAATTACTTCTTTGATTCTTCTTTATTTACTACCCTTTATAGAGGCTTATTTTCAAAATTTGTCAACAAAAATGGTGTGATATCTCTTGAGTAAGAACACATTCAATATATTATACGAAATCAATCAATGTGAGTTTTCTCAAAATTTCCAAAATGGCTCTGTAACACCCCGACTTTTCAAAACGTCTAAATTAACTCGTATCTTCGTGGAAAGACAAGGAGGGTGAGTAATAAATTAAAAATGATGTGTTATGTGATATTTTAAGTGTTCAAGTGTTGTATCTCAAGTTTTGAAGTTAGATAAGTGGCAAAATAAAAGTTGGTGAAAGTTACCGTAAGTTCCTTTTTAAAAATTTGTCTGAAATTTGAGTCAAATGTCTCGGACATTTTCTCCCAATCTATTAAGAGTTGTGGTCCCCGCAAGCTATGAAATCGAAGGTCTATGAGTCTAGTTTCTAACGCATCAAACCGTTTGTTCATACGACTTCAGAATAGAGAGATATTCACGTTTTCGTAGGACTGCGCAAGCAAGCACGTGAGGTGGGGCCCTAGGTCGGTGGAAAGTTGTATATATCTTCTTCTTCGAGTTTTTTCTTCATTTTAAGATAAATATATAGAGAAAACATAGAAACCCATTTCTAGGATCAAGTGAAATATAGATTTTCTCGACGTAAGTCCTTGACGAAAGTTGTTCTACGCGTTGGGCTCATCATCGTGGTATAATTTGTTTTATTGATTGCGTAGCATATCGCACTTTAGTGTTGGGACAGCAGGGGTTTGAATATATTTGAAGGTTTTGAGGTGAATTACGAACCTAAGATCGAGGTAAGACCCTTCTTTCATCGACTCTAGCTTTTATAAGCAGCAAATAGCAATTTGTGACGGAAATACATATATTTTATCGTATTGTCATGGTATCTTTTATTTTCGAGTGTTGATTATAGTCCTACCTTGTTGTAGTATCGAGGGAGTATTGAGTAAAAGTCATTAGGTCACGTGAATCTAGCGAAAAAAGGTATGTTAAGGCTATTCTCTTCCTATGGCATGTTTCCTTAAAGCTTAGGAGCAATGTAATTGAGTTGTTATCGTTGTTATACTTGTAGCCATTATTGTTGATTGTTGGCTGCTCGAGTGCGTATAATCCTCTCTTATCGAGATTCTTATTTAGTAGTAACATTCGTATGTTGGACACGACTTAGAGGCTATTTGTATAGGTTGCCTACAACTAAATTGCTCACTTTTAGCTGTTGGATTGTTATTGTTGCCTTTGGGCTATTGTGGTTAGCTGCAGGAATGTGATCTATGCCTAGCAGGGTTATGTTCTGCCTACAGGGCTATATGGATGCCTAAAATGGCTATGAGTTGCCTACGGGGCTATATTGATGCCTAGAAGGGCTATGAGTTGCCTACATGGATATATATTGACGCCTAAGAAGGTTATGTGCTTCCTACAGGGCCATGTTGTTGCCTAAAAGGTCTATGAGTTGTGTATAAGCTATGTTGATGCCTAAGAGGGCTATGTGACTGCCTGCGGGGCTAGGGGACTACCGATAGGGGTACACAAGCTGATTGGCACCTTCCGGGCTTATGGGGGCCTGAGTAGGTGGTCTTGTGTGTTGTTTGTACCTACCGAGCTTATGTGGGCTTGGTTAGGTTGTTGTTTTATTATTTTTGATAAATTTAGATTTAGAAGCAGGTCAGTCCAATTTTCTTATCCTTAATTTATTTATCAGATTATTCCAGTATATCAGTATACCACATCATAGTCTATTGCCTTTCATACTCTGTACATTATTTTGTACTGACGCCCCATTGCCTTGGGGGCGCTGCATTCATGTATTAGGTCCTGACAGACGATCGAGTAGACCTCCTTATCAGTAGGATTGACTTTTATCCGATTGGTCAGCCCCTTTCCTCCGGAGCTGCCAGTGTTTGGAGGTTTGTTAGATTTTGTTGTACATATTTTTATGGGTAGGCCGGGACCTTGTCCCGCCAATCGTTAATACTCTTAGACGCTTTCAGACTAGTGTGTAGGGTTTATAACTACGTTATGGCCATGCTGGCCTAGTTTTGTTGCGTTGCTGAAGCTTGCTGATTGTATGATGCGTTGTCTTATTATATGCATGCTTTCAGTTTTGGTATAGAGATCATGGTGGCCTTCATGGCCCAATCAGGACTTCTATGCTAGTTGACAATTTCTTTATATGAATTCTTGGGAGTAGCTGTTTCTTTTGTAGATCTGTTGACAGGGACCTTGCCGGCCGAGGGCTTAGTTTTAAGCCGAGATATACTTGTTTGTTTTCTTAATTGCATGTGACTACCATGCGCTGGTAGCAAATGGTTCAGCAGGGTCGGCTCGGGCCTGGGTTTTGGCATTAGGAGTCAGTTGCGCCCCCTTGAGTTTGGGGCGTGACAGGCTCTATACAGAACATTGTGTGTTAATTTAGGTTAATTTCATAGAAGTTCACCGACATATAGATTCTAACCACAAAAGAAATAAACTTTAACTAGAAAATTTATATATTTAATAGCACAATAGCATTATTGTTTTACTTGTGTTGTAACATTGTTTTATTGTGCCCAATTTGATTAAGATTAGGTTTGATCAATTTATTCAAGATAATGTTATTTGTTCCTAAATTCTACAAGTTAGTTTTGGCTCAATCGATTTTTTTCTTTTAAATTTTCTTCTGAAGGATCTCACTTTGGGGACTTCTCTTCTGTGCAGCCCTAATAAAGCATGACTCAAGGAATGGATGTCACTGTTCTAACCAACCATCAATGTTCCTACCAGCAACATCGAGGTTTGGCCACCCCCATTCTCTAGTTTTATTTTACATTCTCAATAATTTAAGTTTTTCTTATACTTTGAAAGACAATTTCACTTATTGTAGTTCTTGTTTCTACAATAAAGCCTATAGATTTCCATTTTCTTCAAACACAGTGTCCCACAAATCTCCATTAGAAACACTTTATCGTGATCTGTAGGGACCCTCCCCAGTATTCTCAATTGATAAAAAAATGTTATCATTGTATTTTTGTTGATCGGTATAGCAAGTACATCTGGTTATACACAATGAAAAACAAAATTGAAGCTAAAAAAATTTTCACACTTTATGATGCTGAATATGATGTAGTTGCTTGTGCCTTGCCCAAAATGAATAGGGTTACTCATTTATTCAAAGAAATTCATATGCCACTCCTTGCTACTCCAACAATACTTTGTTATAATCTTAGGGTCATATACATTGCTGAGAATCCGGTACATCATACCAAAATGAAGCACCTTGAGGTTGATATTCACTTTGTTCGTAACCAGGTCCGCAATGTACTGGTCAACCTGAGGCACATACACTCTGCTGAATGATGAGTCCACAAATTGGACACATTTAGGGCTGTATTTTGATAAAATTAGTGTCCTCAAATGCCTATTTTGTGTCAATATTTGATGAAAACCCTTAAGTTTCTGGTATTTGGAGTTGGAGGGAAAGCATGGATAGTACTTAGCAAAGAGGAACAAAGGCAATTGAAAGAACGAAGAAATGAAGATATGAGAATCGTCAAACCCATTTGGCGAGTCGCCAAAAGGAATTATCTTCGCCCTTTATTCCAGTGTGCTGAGCCCTGAAAGAAAGGATCAAATAAGCGGTGAAAAGGAGCAATCGGTGTGGCGCCGAGCAGTTCTTTGTCTCCCAATGATCCAAAACACGACGATACGGAAGGATAGAGCAAGACGGCGATGAAACCTACTAAAGGGCGGATCGCTGAGTTGATCGGCGATCTCGACTATCGACGCCAAATTATCCGCTGCAACATAGATTTTTCAAAACTATAAATACTCGTTGAGAGTTGTAGCTTAATATCATATTTTTAATGTAGAATTTTTAACATAGAATTTTGAGTTCTAACTTTGGAGAGGGTTTTGAAGAACTCGAAGATTCAAAGGGTTTTAAGTCCAAGAATTTGGACTTGGATCTTGTGGATTCTGCACTCTTTGTTTGTTCTGAGACTTAAATATTTATACCTATTTGAATGCAAACTTATATTGGTATAAATTTATATCTCTTTTACATGTCTAGCTAAAACCCCAATTCTTCGGCTGTGATTTTATGAATATTGGTTAGATTATCTATTGGGTCTTTCTTATTGATGATTTATTTGTTGTTTAGATGTGATTTTGTTTAGTATTTGTGGTGGAACTTAATGAAATTGTAGGTGAAAATACGATTTCACCTTTGTGAGATTGGGTCGACATGAGGTTTAGCTCGAGAGAGTGAACCTTAGTCCTTCTCCCACACACTCAGCTCGAGAGAGTGAGTGGGCTAAGGTGGAGGTTGTTCTTCATGTGGCAACTCGGTGTTCGAGAGAAACCGAGTTGATTCGGGGTAAGTGCTCAAGAGAGAATTTACCCCCACTATAGTGTAGCCTAGTCAGAAATATTCAACAGATTTATTATCAAAAGCATGTACCCAATATTTTAGTTTATCCTGTATTCCAATCACATCCCAAGGATCCCCTCTCCTTAATTAGTACTCCTTATATTTTTATTGTTTTTGCTTACTTGTTACTAACTCCCATTGATAATTGACGCTTGTGTCACCTCTTTGATTTAGCATGTTTATATTCAATAATGTTTTTAGCTCCGACTAATTAAGACTTAAATTTATTTTTCTATTAATTTTTAAAACTACACCCTTGGGACTCGACCCCAACCCTTGGTTGGGTTACTTTACAATTGTACGATCGTAGACATTTGCATTGAAAGTTGTGTCTTGATTACGCAAACATAAAAATGGTGCCGCTGCCAGGGAGTGGTGTTATTTTAGGATTTTTAGCTTAATAAATTTTTTGTTCTTCTTAGTTGTAGTTCCACTTACTTAATTTTAAGATTTGGTTCTATTGTTTGTGTTGAAAATAGAAAGCATGAGTGTTAATGGTAGCAACGGTAGCCAGGTTGGCCACCAAGACGACATAAGAAATCTCAACGATGTCGAAGAGCCCAACATTAATGACCCCCATATCATGGGAGGTATTGGGGCTATCTGTTTACATCCAGTCGAAGGAAATAGGTGTTCCATATAACGAGCACTATGTTGCAACTAACGGGACTTTTCAGCGGATTGGATCGTGAAAATCCTCATGAGCATCTTTGAAACTTCGTAGATGTGTGCGGACCATTCTCTTTCAAAAATATTTCTTAGGATTCGGTCTGGTTAAAGTTATTCCATTTCTCGTTGATGGAAGAAGCGTGCAAATGGCTGGCGGAGTTGCCACGTGAATCTATCACTTCTTGGGAGGATTTGGTCACCGCATTTAATGAGTGATTTTTCCCTCCTTCGAAGATAATGACTCTTCGGGATAATATTCAAAGCTTTAAGCATTTGGAGGGCGAGCCAATCCATGAGACTTGGCTGCGATTTAAAAAGTTTGTGCTAAAATGCCCGACTCATGGTCTGCCCGACAATATCTTGCTACAGTATTTTTACCGAAGCCTCGAATCGGCAAACAAAGGTGTCATTGATCAACGTCCACCTGGAGTCCTGATGCAGCAACTGTATGCAGTAGTAGCCCAACTCTTAGATGGCATGATGACCATCAATAGGACATGGTACACTTATGAATACCAAGTCTCCCCTCTCACATTCAAGTTATCCAACGAGCAGATGGAAAAAGATAATGAGAGACACCAAAACATGGCCAAGATCATGACACAACTTGACATTTTATCTAAAAATGTCATAGGGGCTGGTACCCATGGTGTCAACGTTGTGGGGGTCGGGTGTGCAAATCCTGAGAAGGTTAAATTTGAAGCCTTGTATCATGGAAGTGAACTTCCTAGCCAACCAAGGCGGTGGTTATCGTTCAAACTACCCAAGGAAGGGTTGTAACCAAGGTTAAGCTAGAGATGAAGGATGGAAGGATCATGAATGGAGAGACCGATATCCTAATTGGAAGGATGGGGAGAAGGATAGGTAAATGCCTCCCCACGAACGCCAAAAGCAAAAGGATTCAGAGGCTGGTAGGTATAAGGATATGCTTTCTCGTATCCTCAATAAAGTTGAAGGGTCAGAGAAGATCTTGAAATAGATAAAAGAGGATGTGTCAACCTTTAGCCAAACTGCTACCTCCCATTCACTATCAATCAAGCAGTTGGAGACCCAAATGGGTCAGATGTTGTCTCACCTAAGTCCGAGACAGAAAGGGGGTTTTCCTAGTGACACTATGGTCAACCCCAAAATGAGGTTTGAAGGTGGACTTGCGTCATGCCACGATGTTAACTAATGAACTGTTTGGGAGGCAACCCAAAAGTATTTATTGATTTATTTTACTTTGATAAAATAATGGTGTGTTGATTGGGAAGATGGAAGTGTACAGAGTGAATGAAAAGTGCAGATTTGTGAGATACAGGTCCATTCAGTGAATCGCCGGAGGGTTCGATGATCCCCGAACCAGACCGCTGTTAGACTCAAGACCAATTTACATTAGAGCCGTTAGACCAAATTGAACTCATTTAGGGCTGTATTTTGATAAAATTAGTGTCCTCAAATGCATATTTTCTCTCAATTACTAATGAAAACCCTTAAGTTTCAGGTATTTGGAGTTGGAGAGAAAGCATGGACACTACTAAGCAAAAACGAAGAAATGAATATCTGAGAATTGCCGAACCTGTTCTGCGAGTCGCCGAAAGGTCTTATCCTCGCCTTTTGTTCCAGTGTGCTAAGCCCTGAAAGAAACTATCATATCGGCGGTGAAAAAAAACAGTTGGCGTGTCGCCGAGCAGTTCTGCGAAGCAGTACTATGTCGCCCAATGATCCAAAACACGATAATGCTGAAGGATAGAGTAAGACGGAGATGAAACCTACCAAAGGGAGGATCGCTGAGTTAATTGGCAATCTCCACTAACGACGCTGAATGATCCGCTGCAGCACAGATTTTTTAAAACTATAAATACTGGTTGAGTGTTGTAGCTTAATATTAGATTTTTAATATATAATATTTAACATAGAATTTTAAGTTCTATGTTTGGAGAGGGTTTTGAAGAACCTGAAGATTCAAAGGGTTTCAACAAAAAGAATTTGGACTTGGGTCTTGTAGATTCTTCACTCTTAGTTTGTTTTGAGACTTAAATTTTCAGTCTCATTTGAATGCAAACTCATATTGGTATAAATTTATATATCTTTTACATGTCTAGCTAAAACCCCAATTCTTGGGCTATGATTTTGTGAATATGGGTTAAATTATATGTTGGGTCTTACTTTTTGATGATTTATTTGTTGTTTAGATGTGATTTCATTTAGTAGCTATGGTGGAACTTAATGAAATTGTAGTTGCGAATACGATTTCACCTTTGTGTTTTCAGCTTACTTAAGAGAGAGGTTGTAAAACTAAGACTACTAAATTGATGGCCGGTGGGATTGGGTCGACATGAGGTTCAGCTCGAGAGAGTGAACCCTAGTCCTTCTCCCACACACTCAGCTCGAGAGAGTGAGTGGGCTAACGTGGAGCCTATTCTTCATGTGGCAACTCGATGTTCGAGAGAAACCGAGTTGATTTAGGGTAAGTTGCTCGAGAGAGAATTTTCCCTAGCCTAGCACAAATATTCAACGGATTTATTATCAAAAGCATGTACCCAATAGTTAGTTTATCCCCTATTCCTATCACATCCCAAGAATCCCCTCTCCCTGATTAGTACTCCTTATATTTTTGCTTACTTTTTATAAACCCCCATTGATAATCGACACTTGCGTCACCCTTTAGATTTAACATGTTTATATTCGTTAATATTTTCCGCTACAACTAATTAGAACTTAATTTTATTTTTCTATTAATTCTCAAAACCACTCCCTTGGGACTAGATCCCAACCCTTGGATGAGTTACATTACTATGGTACGATCGTAGACACTTGCATTGGAGGTTGTGTCTTGATTATGCAAACATCACTGACCAACTTGTAGATCCACATAAAAAAACCTTTTCCAAACTCACTTTCCAGCGAATGCTTCCCAAGTTACGCGTAATAACGCATTAGCATTACTGTTTTACTTGTGTTGTAACATTGTTTTAGTGCGCACAATTCTATTAGGATTAGGTGTATTCAATTTATTGAGGGTTAGTTCGTATTAGTTGTTGTTATTTGTTCCTACTTTCTAGGAGGTTAGTTTAGGCTAATTTGGTTTATTTTATCTGTATAAAAACTCTACAGGAGTCTCATCAAAGTAATATACTTTCTTCAATGTTATTTGTCTTTACAACACAAATATAAAAGTTGTTCTAAAACTTTAAATAAACTCCTTCAAATAAAAGACTCATCACCCTACATGACATGACCCAACCTTTGAAGTTTTAATCGACGAATGGTTTAAAGGCTATTTGCTGAAATATACATATAGATATATCAATCTTTGATTATCTAGTTAAACCACAATACATATTACCCTCTATCAATTTAGGTGTAATGGAAGTTAGAGCCATACCATTGCTATTCCCTGCAAATAATCCAACCCATGGGGACTCCAATAACTTTGTCATCATTTGCATTCCCTTTTGTCATCTAGGTAGTTTTGCAGACATTTAATTGTTCTTAAGCCCCTTAAATACACTTTTTTCTTGAACTCGGGAGGTCTCTAGATATCCAAAAGTAATTACCAGATTCTTGCTAGGGTTCCACATCCCCAGCCGATTCCTCCTGCCATGGATAAATTTTGTCGTGGGCTAGCATCACCTACGCCTGAGATGAGAGGATAAAGATAAATGAAGTTAGATTTATCTTTATACTGACACTATATTATGAGTGTGAAGAAAACAAACAACATAGTGCAGCAACTAAGCAATGTTCTACTTGGATATTTGACTAGAGAAATGCGGAGGTATTTGCTTCATAGTTATATAAATTATGAAAGGAGAAGGCACCAAAAAATTAAGTCTTGATTTGTCACTAAAAAAAGTAACTTAAACCTAAGTTCCTCAAAAATACCGCCTAGTGTGTATAATTCCTTCCAAAAGTTGAGCATTTTTTAATGATCCAGCATAGGCGCAATAATAGATTTGGAGGTTTTGAGTAACCTATATAGCTATAATGAATGAATATAAAACAATAAAAATCCGGACCATAATTTCTAGTATTTTCCTTGGAAGATCAATAGTCAATTACTATTTTAAGATAGTACAAGAAGCCACAATATGTATAAAATAGATAGATGTGAGATCCAAGACTAGTAATAATCACTCCAAGATGCACATAAGAATTAATCTACATCACAATAGTTCTTCACAAATAGTTTGTGATTTCATAGCAAACTAAAGTCAATAAATTAAATAGTTCTTCAAAATACAAGTAGTCAAGTAGATGCACTTCAGGCAGCAAAGTATTTGAAAAACTCTAGCAAGTAAACTTCAACTTTAACTTCTTTAGCTAATTGCACCACAACATGAATTCATCTTAATCTGACACTTAACGACCTCCTTCCCAAAAAAACTCAACTCAAGTCCAAAAAGTTGCTGGACTTCTTGAAGTTTAGAATATTCCGTCATGCGATTAGCTTATCATATTTCAAACAGTGGAAAAAAGCTCCTACAACATGAAAGAAACAGCCCACACTCCTATCCCTCCGTCCCCATCCCCACTAGTGAATAATATCTCGGTGCAACTAGTTCAATGTAGCAATATTTAAACAATACAACAATGCTTCAACTTTGCTAAGAGAGAAAATTATAAATAAAAGATAGGTATATAGCAAGAAATTTAGCAATTGCATCCTCTGTACTAGGACCACTACAAAGAACCTCTATACCCTATCCTAAACTTTCTTCACTTTATTTCTGAAGAATCCACTAAATTTCTCCATCTTCAAACTCATGACATCCATTTTGTACCAGAAATTTATGGATTTTACGAGGTTTGAAAGTATATAAATATTGGTCACACATGATTAATCCAACTTTAACAAATAGAAAATTACTTCCATAACAATCAGACACCTAAAGGCAGCAGAAATTTAGTTTGAACTACCTTGAACTGTATAGTTACATTCTTTTATTATTAATTTTTTGTTTGGTAACTGTAATGTTTTATTACCAGATTTTGCAATATGTTCAATGTTTGGATACTATGGATGTGGACATCTTCCACTCTCAGAATCTAGCTAATTCAAAGGATCTCTTCTGCTAGAGCCTATTCCAAGGATAGAAGTTAAGCTTATGCATAAAATATATAAATCTAGGCAGCATACTAGCTCTACAATGTATGTCTTGTATAATTATTCTAATGATCAACTCCATGTTCCTCTCCTTGTTTTGAAAAATCATATAGTTCCTCTCTTGCCAAATATAGTAGATTGTTGCTGCTAGAGTCATTCTGTATAGTTCTACTTGTATGGTTTTATTTGAAGCATGCTCTACAGCCCATGTCAGTTCCTCATGCCATCCATTACTAACTCTATTGATTGCTAGCCAGTTCAGGAGTTTTTCCATAACACTTTTGAGAATCGACACGTGAAGAATAGGTGCTGGTGTGATTCATTTTCTTCCTTGCAGAGTGGACATATTACTTCACTTGTGATCCCCCATTTTTCCAATCCATCCCTGGTGTATAGTCTTCTATGAATAGCCAGATACAATGCAAAGATCCATTTAGGATTTCCTTGGTTATTGCAAGTAATTCTCCTCCAGGGAACTTTTATATAATCCCCTCTTAGTTTCTTATACATTTCTTTCATACTAAATTCATCTGCCTCCAAAATTTCTGCAATTTGCTGTCCCTTTTCTTCCAGTTACTGTCTTGCATGCATGATTTTCCTCACTATCCAAGAAGCCTAATTTGCTATCACTTCCCATGGTCTCCTACCTTTGAGGTAGAAGGTATGTACCCATATAATCCATAGTTTATCTTTCTTCTTGTTTAGTTCCCACAAGAGGAAACTGAAGTAAACCAGAACTCACACTTGGAAAATTTGTCATACATATCATGTTTTCCAAGAACACCCAAAACATATTATGGAGATGGTTGGCATACTCTTCCTTACTCTTAGAATAAACAAAAATGTCATCAATAAAGACAAGGGAAAAAGGAAAAATATACCCCCAAACTATCGTAAATGGTATGCAGATACCATCCGTCATACTTTTGGGACATTAGTGCCCCAGCCGTCCAAAAGGTAGATCATATATTCCCTTCACTCTAATGGAAGAGTAAATAGGGACACATGGCACAATATTATACGTCGATTCAATATTTAATAAATGTCGGGTCAGTGGATAAGATTATGACAAGTGTATGTCTGTTAGTATAAAGGGTATATATGCTCTAGTTTTTGGACGGCAGGGGCACCAATGTCCCAAAAGTAAAACGGAGGATATCTGCATACCATTTATGATAGTTTGGGGGTATATTTGTCCTTTTTCAGTAAAGACAATAATAAGAGAATCCAGGAATGGTTTAAAGACACCATTCATTAAACTGATGAAGGTTGTAGGCACATTGGTCAATCCAAACGACATCACTAAGAACTAATAGTACCAATAGCGGGTCCTGAATGCAATTTTGGGCACATCCTCAAGTCTAATCTTTAACAGATGGTAACCAGACCTTAGATCAATCTTAGAGAAAATTAACACACACCTTGCAATTGGTTGAAAAGATCATCTATCCGTGGCAACGAATACTTCTTTCGAATGGTGACCCTATTCAACTACCTGTAGTATATGCACATCCTCATACTACCATCCTTTTTCTTAACAAACAAGATAGGAGCAAGAAACTCCTATCAAGAAACTCCTGGATTTGTGCTTTAAGCTCTCTTAATTCCACCAGAGCCATGCAATAAAGAGGGATGGAAATGGGGCGAGTACCCGGTTCCAAGTCAATGTAGAAATCTATATCTCTATCCGGAGGAATACCAGACAAATCGGTAGGAAAGATTTCCTTAAATTCAGACAATACAGAAATAAACTCAATAAAGGGACACTCATCATCAACATCTTGAATATGAGACAAATATACTAGAAACCCCTACCCCACCAGTTTCCTAACCCGAATAAAAGATATGACCTAAGCTGGCTTAGGCTTGTACACCCCTTGCCACTTTAACTTTTCCCTACTCGGGATCTGTAAAGTCACAGACTTAGCATTACAATTAAGCAAATCATAATAGGGGGACAACCAAGTCATGCCTAAGATTATATCAATGTTAGTAATATCTCGAATAACCAAATCAGCCCAAGTCTGATAACCCATAAACAAGATAGGACAAGTACGATAGACATGAGTGACTATGGCAGACTCTCCAACTAGGGTAGCAACATGGATGGGGGCATCAAGTACATCACCAACCGCATCAAATCCCAAGTCAAACTAAACTGACATATATGAATAAGTAGAATCAAGATTAAAAAAGACAGTAGCCATTCGGTAACATACATGAATAGTACATGTTATCACTACATCAGACACCCTAGCCTCGGCCTTTCCTGGAAAAGCATAAAAATGATCCCTGTCATCATGACGGGCAACCTCCTTGCCTGGATGCACTGCTCCTCTACCCGCATTACCATTTCCCTGGCCTCCATGGCCTCACTGATTTCCTCCTCGCCCATCTTGCAGACGTCCTCTGCCATTACTACCGCATCCCGCTGGTACCACTGCTCTGGTCTACTACTGCACAGGGTCAGACATGTGTGGATGGGGACAATGTCTCCTCATATGTCCAGGTTCTTCATAATTGTAACATATGTAATAACTTAACCAAGTGCGCATCGCTACTATTGTAGTAGTCGTATCATGACCATATTTGATATACACTCACTATAGGAAATCGTCATAGAGATTTTAACCTCAATTATCGCAACATAAATTCATCATTTACTAAGCAACCCACACATATTATGACTACAATACTAAATGTATTTGCCAAAGTAATGGTGTTCATTATCCAGCCGTCCATTACAAAACTTCTTTAATGTTGTCACCTATAAGCTTGAATCTATAAATCTGACCTTAATCACTTCACAAAGTGATGAATTTTCTCTATGATCAGGAACTCATCTCTCCTCCTATCCCTCAAAGTTTAAGTTATATACTTCTCTATAAAGAAAGTTATAAAATGTTTCCATGTCAAGAGTAGTGTATTTACTAGTCGACACGCAACATGAGACAACCACCACATTTTGGTATCTCTCTTCAACTGGTATATCATAAATTCAACACTCAATCCCTCTACTATATTCATCTTATAAAGAAAAGCATGACAATATACAAGGAAATCATAAGCATCTTCAGATTCAGTACCCACAAATAATGGGGATTTCAACTTTAAGAACTTAATAAAAAGTTCATGTTGGTCACTAGTTTTTACATGCCCACATTGAAACGGGGAAACATGCTTATTTGGAAGGATGCATCCTCTGTTGCTAGTGTTGGGTTACCAGTTCTGTTGCTTTGGTTCTAACCATATAGCGAATGAGGAAAGATACCAATTGGATTCAAGTAATAGAACAAAAGGAAAAAGGAAATGAGTTTTCCTACATTCCTATAGACTCTCCAACATAAATACAGATGTCTCCGTACTGTTCCGCAAGACTCTACTAGACTAATTTTGGTACAATGAGATCAACGAACGTAGGGCTTTGATACCATCTTTGTCATGCCCCAGACCATTGTGATTGGCACCCACGTTAACACTTTGGTGGGAGAACCATTACTACAATCCAACTAATAAATTAACAGAAAACTAAGCATTTAATGATACGAGAGCAGGTTTAAATTGCCAAAATAAATGATGGAGTTCCCACAAACTCCGAGGTCTAACAAAATAACTAATGCGGAAATTCAACCCCTAGAACTGAAAATCATTGTACAAAAACTTGGATTACCTACTAAGTCTAAGAAAAGGGGGCATAACCCAAAAAAACAAAACATAACAACCTAAAGCAATCGTCTGAGTCCGAAAAGAGTATACTTAAATGAGAAAGATCAATGGCAGCTTCAAAGAACTGGCTCACCCTTGAATTCATTCACGGTCAGTAGTCTCCTAACTGAGGTCTGTTAGTAGCCGCCTGAAGATGCCCTGTACTCACTAAAGAAAGAGCAATTGCAATATGAGTACACAAAACACAGTATACTGGTAGGATCACACGGCTACTCCCATAAGCACAATATACAACGAACAATTCCAACACAGTAAGCACACATATATAGAATACATTCCAGTTAACATTTTAGAGCAACATACAATCTCCCATTATCAATGACAAGTAGACATAAACATAATAATCACAAGTAGTTTTCTCATGGAACCCATACAGAAATTTTTAGTGTGTCGGAATGTGAAACTCGATCCAATATACGTGTTTCGGAACGTGACACCCAGTCTAATATATGTGTGTGATCCAACAAAAATGTGTTAGAACGTGACACCCAGTCCAATATATGTGTGTGATCCAACAAAAATGTGTTAGAACATGACACCCAGTCCAATATTTATGTGTTAGAGCGTGACACCCGATCCACTATATGTGTAAGATTGTGACACCCAATCCAATCAGCACAACCACAATCACAATCACACCCCGAATGAACAACACTCATAGTTATACAATCAAGTAATAGGTTCATGGAATGTATTGTGCACAAATAATCTTTTCATTAGATTTGATTTACATTTCCCTATTCACACACATGCACATATACAATGAAGATATTATCTGGCATATATCACACAATAGGAAATCAAACCATCACCTACCTCGAAACCAAGCTTGAATCCTCCTAAGACACTTGAGCCTTTCCTTTCCGAATTCTTTCTGCTTGATCTTGGTCTATAAACAAGTAATTTACACAAGAATCAATAAATAGGGTTTAAATTACCCGAAAAATAACACAACTATTATCCCAAGACCAAAACCAGATCATAACATTCAATTAGGGCTTTTCCCACTATCAACTTCAGGCCAAAACCCTCTTTCAATTATTATTACCTAAGAAACTAAGTTCTACGGATCAAAAAATTGATTAGGGGAGTAATAATCTTACCTTTTGTGCTACAAGTCGTGGAAAACTTTTAAGAATTACCCTGGGTCGTCCCTTAGATCATAAGAACGGAGTTCTATAGAAAATAACAAATTTGGGGTTTTTCCCAACTTAAGCTCGTGATGACCCGCCATGGCAGACCCCATCCCGCCATAACGGCCCCGACCTGCCTGACTTCTTGCATGGAGACAGAAGCTTGGAGTTTGAGTCCAAGCTCCCATTTCCCAACACACCTTCAAACCTGGACATTCTAAAACTACTCATTCACTCCAAGATCAGTTCCAGGAGTTCTACTAGCACGGATTCAATTCCGTAAAGCCGCACGGGCTCCTTAACGTCTTGGCTATCCACTCATGTGATAAAATTCATAATTATATCCCCCATTCATTACCATATTTCCCTAGACCTTACCTGACTCAGATTTTGTATAAATCTGGACTAGGCTAGACATTTCCAAGTCATTACTCAAAAGTTTTCTGGCCCATATTCTTTCCCCATTGTCTTTTCCATACCGACGGGAACAAGTCATTACAAGTAGAAACATCTTCGTTGTCTAATTTATATATTTTACGTAATGATCATATTTTTTTGGAAGAGAAGAAAATCGGTATGATAAAATATCAACAATTATAATTTTTGTTAAGTAATAATTAGATCAAACTTTGAAAAAGACAAGTCTTTTTTTTCAGCGAGAGAATGAAAGAACAAAAATCTCTTTAAAATTAAATTGATGTTACTTTTAAAGAATGTTAAAAGAGTATTAATTAGAGATAACTTTTCTATCTTCATGAAATTAGTATACAAAAATTTGACATGGTAATTGATGACACACAAGGAGTTGAAACTTCGCTATTTCCAAACTGCTTGACTTTCAAACTCCTCTTTATAAGAAATTTAGTACTACAATATATACTAATTTAAAAATAATTTTTTTGTTACACCTCGAATTCGAGAAGATACAAAAAGATGGAGCTTTTAAGAACCTGGTGCCTGAACCAATGGAAGACACCGATAGTCCGTGGTCGGACACACGTTTTGTAGATGGGGTCCTGTAATTGGGCTCACAATTAAAGGGTCTCTGATACCACCCACGGCCAACCAGTACGGTCTGTGGTGGGGTCTATTGAACTTAAGTCTGGTCATTGGTGAGGGTCAAAGTTATTCATAGGAAAAAGGTTGTTGAGTGAATTTTTAATAGTCGTATCTTTTAGAACAAAATGAATTAGGTGACCCATGACCTATCAAATTTAAGATAATTGACTCCTCTTTACAATGTCAGCGAGTTTGCTCAAATCCAAGCTAGTAGTAAAATTTTATGCTAGTTTTAGTGAAGCCCTATTGAGGACAGCATAAACCACGACCCAGTTGATGGGTAGTGGTTCAAACAATGGCCCGTCAATCATTTAGTGTGAAACATGACCTAGCTAAAATCCAAGCTCCTAGTATAATGTTATGATCGTTTAAGTAAGGGTCACTTTTTTCCTTTCCCCTATTCTTTGGGAACATAAACTACGTCATTTTACTCTATCTAAGCCTAATAATCTAGTCAGACATACCCAAAACCCTCATTCTCCAAAAATCATCCAAGTTAGGATGAAAAGAAACGAAAAAGGTGCCAGTTTCTTTCAAGAAGAAGTAGTAGTATTCTACAAAGTTCAGCCCCGAAATCCAAAGGATTTCTTCATAGATTTCATCATCACGTATGTGGTATTTCACTAGTGAGTTCCTTTCACTCATTAGGTCCTTAGAATTCAGTTAGTTCTTCAGATTCTCATAAACTGTTTAGACCTAGGTTTTCTCGATTTTCAAGATTTATTATTATTATGGTTCCTTTGATCTAAATAAATTATTTCTTGATAATTTAGTGTTATTCCATTCATAGCACTCAGAACCCTAGCTTGTGTAAATTTATCCTAGTTCATGAATTACACTTGCTAGGCTAATTAGATAGAAAATCATGCTCCAGATTTCAAATGCCACGTTCTCAGTATATAAATATTTCATTCTCAGTTAGCATGTTAGTGTTTTGAGCTATTCAGTATATTAGATTCATATATATTCAGTTGGGAGTAGTCTTAGTACCGAGTTGGACTAGGGTTCAGCATTACCTCAAAGACCTAGAACTACGTGCCAACATAGGTTCAGAAGTCCCCTTTGTTGGTCATCACTTTTTAGTGATCATGTCATAGTCATGCCTCTATACCCCTGGCAAGGCATATAGGGTCCTCTCGATGGGGCATATATATCGGACTCCACGTTTATCTCACATGGCTTATGTCAGTTAACAGTAAATCCTATAGTTAGACGCTTAGTGCATTGACTAGGTTTTCAGCAGTTACTTCAGTATACAGTTCAACATGTTATCTTCATGATTAGATCATGGTCATTGCATTCCTTTTATCTTTCATTTAAAATTAAGTATATATCTATCTCACCCTAAAGCTACCCCGAGGACGCGGATACGGGACCTAGGATCACTTGTGACCCCAAGCTAACCCTGCTGGCGTATCATAAGCATTATAAATAAACCAAAGAAAGGAAATTTTGTGTGGAATCTAAATCATAAGATAAACTGAAATGAAGTGATGGGGAATACCCATAACTATCAGAATATATAAAAGCTGGGAGTTTAACAACCACTGAAATGTCAAACTCAAATGCTAAAGTTGATTCAAACTATGTCTAGAATAAGCCTCTAACTGACTAAAAGTGATGGGACGTGCCCCAGTTAAATCTAGCAAAAATTTTAACTAAAGACTAAAAGAAAAAGAAACATGTATGTCGTCCTCGGAGAATGAGGACTCACCACTGATACTAATGAGCTGAAGAATGGCAACCGATCTATGCGTGATCTGGAAGCTAAGGACCTAAACCTACATCATGAGAAGATGTAGCGCATAGTATGCGTCAATACTTGAAAGGTACTAAGCATGAAGGATTGAGTAAAGTTGAACAACTTACATAACTGAACAAAGCATATAAATGAGCAATGACATGAGATAAGCATGATACTAAACTAAGAATACTGAACATGAACTAATTGAATGCATTGACCAAGTTTATAAAATGCTAAAACTGAAATCTAACTGTAAGTGATAACATGGTCAATGCAATAGAATCTGAGTGTAAATGATAACATGGTTAATGCAATAGAATCTGACTGTGGGAGCTACTGATAACTGACATAAAACTATATGAGCAAACTGTGGAGTATGATGTATACTCCCCATCGATAGTACCCAATATACCCTGCCAGAGGTATAGTGGCATGACTTGTGTGATCACTAAAATGTAATGCCAATAGGGGACTTATAAACCTACGGGGGCATGTAGTTCTGGGACTATTCGGGTACGCTGAACCCTAGTCCACTTGATCAAATCCTACTCTTAATTAGAATGTATATAAGCAATATTATGATTGAAATGTTGAAGTACTGGTTAACTCAATTACTGACATGCAAACTCTAAGAATGTAACAATTATAACTGATAATGTGACATTCGTAAAGTGAAGCATGTGTATCTGAAATAACTGACCTAGCATCTGTAATTCATGAACTAAAACAACTACACAGCTAGTGTTCAGAGTTTATCCAAGAATTTACGCAAAACGTTACTAAAATTGTGATATTCTGATTAGAAACATTAAAGTAACTAATTCATAATAATCTGCTAAAATTCTAGAAACCCTAGGTCTAGGTAATATGAAGGGAATCAAGAATCTAATAGAAATCTAGGGACCTAATAGGTGGAAGGAAACCACTAGTTAAATCCCATATACATGGTGACGAAATTCAAGGAAAAATCTTTCGATTTGGGGGCGGGAACTAACGAAAACTCATTGTGTTCTTGGACTAGGGCTTGGTCGAATTTCTCCTCTATTTCAATCTAAGATTGATGAATTTTTAGTTAAAATTTGATTAGGTTAGGTTCTAATTAGGTTACTAGGCTTAAACTGACAAAAACTAAATAGTTTAGGGGTCCAACGCATAAGGAAAAGACCAAATAACCTCTGACTTAAAAGTTGTTGAAGCCACCGATGGACCAGACCAAAGGAACATAGATGGACTGATGGTCCGTACTGGTCGGCCATCGTTCGGTATCAAAGAGTGGATTTTGGGGTATCGATCCACCAACCAGGACCACGGCCCGTGGCCTGACCTATGGTCCGGCCGTTGGACAAATATCTGAACTTTTTTTTGGGGAGGGTTGCAGGTGCTGAACCACTAACCACCAGAACAGACCGTGGGTCACTCTACAATCCGTGGGTGGTGCCCGTTGGTGGAACCTTCAACTACTAAAATCTGCATTTGTGTAGTTCTAGCATACAGAGTTTTACATTATTTCCCGATTGGGAACATCCATCCTAGAATGAACTCTAAACTAGCTAGATATGGAGGGAAAGAGCTGCAAACCCTACCACTAATTAATAGAAACTGATTTCTAACTAAACTAAGTTCCAAAAACATGAAAATACGCTGAAAATGCAAGTATAAAATGAAGGAACATGTTACTAAGACTAAGGCTATGCATGAGTAACTGAAAGACTAGAGAGGAACTATTACCTCAATCCTGAATGGAATCGGAAGGAAAGAGATGAGAATACTTGGCCTTCATGGCTGTTGCTTCTTCCCAAGTAGCTCCCTCTACGGATTGACTCCTCCACAAAACCTTAACTAAATTGACTTGTTTGTTTCTCATCCTTTGTACCTGGTGATCAAGAATCTCAATTGGTACCTCTTCATAGGTGAGATTATCCTTCACAGCCACACTTTCTAAAGGTACAATAGATGCTAGATCACCCACACACTTCTTCAACAACTAAATGTGAAAAACCGGATGCACTGATGCATGTTCTCCTTGCAGCTCTAACTCATAATCCACTTTACCAACTCTTTTCAAAATCTTGTAAGGGCCTACATATCTAGGATTGAGCTTCCCTCTCTTGCCAAATCTAATCACCCCCTTCATAGGGGACACTTTCAAGGAAACCCAACCATCAACTGGGAATTCCAAGTCCTTTCTCCTTACATCTTCATAGGATTTCTATCGACTCTGGCTGACTTAAGTCTAAATCTAATGATCTGAACTTTTTCCATGGCATTATGAACCAAATCTGGTCCTATCAAGGCTGCTTCACCTACTTCAAACCATCCAACTGGAGATCTGCATCTACGCCCATACAATGCCTCATAAGGGGACATCTGAATGCTGGAATGGTAGCTATTATTGTGGGCGAACTCTATAAAAGAAAGATAAATGACCACTCGGTGGACCACTTAGTGGGTCGGCGAGTTGACTAACATCGCCGAATAGACAAGAACTGAACGGTTATAAAGTGCCAAAAATCTAAAAAAAATTAAATTTTCCCACTCTCCCTCCTTTTTAACTTCAAAACTTCACGTCAAGGTAATATTTGGTAGATTATTGCTTGCGTTTAGTATTGTAGTCGATAATTAGTGCCTGAAGTGGATTACATTGCCGCCTAGCATTTCAAAAGTAATTTAGTCGGCATCTAAGGTTGGTTTTCCGAATCTCGAACTTATTTTTCGCAATTTTGTACTCATTCACAATGATTTCTTTTTGTTATTTGCATTTGAGGAAAAATGTTTGTATTTGTGGTGGGGTGAGCCCACCTTGTTTTGCTTGTTTCAGATACTTGTGTCTTGGTGTACATTTGGGTTGTCTGTTTTTTATTGTGTTTTAAAAAACTGCTTTGCGATTGTTTGAGCTTATGGCTTTCTTTTGGTTTAATTGCAAAATAATTTTGACCCTTCCGATAATTTTTTATTTTTTGAAAATTTTTGCCACCGCTTTTGTTGAAAGTGGATGTTCTCGTACAAATTTAAGTCTCAGTTTCGATCAATACCGATGATTTAAATAGTGCTCTCAATCGAACAAACATGAATGTGTGGCTACAATGAGACCAAATGAAGTTACATAGGCAATATGTGAACTCTTTGCATCTCCTTGTGATTAGCCATGTATCAAATTGATTTCTCTTGTGATGATCGTTGCACACTAGAGAAAGTGTGTAGTCTTGTTTGTCTTTAGTATCAATACCTTGTGTGATGAGCTTACTTTGAACCATGCATGAATAAACCTACAATTTTCCCCGTTAGTTTGATTGATTTAGTAAGGTGTGCTCTTTAAATGATCTTAGGTAACTTTAACGAGTGTAAACCAATATAACATATACCTCTTTTGTGACCCACCCGTGAGCGTGTGAAACTCTTTTGAACACCCCTTGACCCTTACCCTTCTTTATAAGAAAACTTTATAAAACCTAGACCTCTATTGAACCACCACCTGTAATCCTCATGACTTGTGATGTAGTGAATAGCCAACTTAAGACAAAAGCTTAAGTTGGGGGTGTGGTGAAAAGGAAATGAAGAAGTCAAGATCAAGAAACGTCTCTTCTAACTCATGGTGTTGCGGAAAAATGGAAGCCCTTCATATATTTTAAAAAAAAAAAGAGAGAGAGAGAGAGAGAGAATAAGAGAAAGAGAAAAAAGAAAAGAAAAAAATGAAAAAGAAGACTGTGGAATAAAAGTCCAAAAGAAATGGAGTTTCCAAGCAATCCATGGAGTGAATAATAGTATGACTTAGAAGTGCTAGAAGAAAAATTGATAGAAGAAGGTGAAGAAAAGGAAGTGTTGAAAGCTCCACAATTCATGAGGATCTTTAGTCACTGAGCCTAAAATGACCATACCTTTGCACTCAGCCCCATTACAAGCCTTGAAAAGACCTTTTTGATCTTGAGTAAGCCGAGTCGAAGATCAATTGGAAAATAAGGGCAAACCTATGGGTAAAAACATGCATTGTGTTTCTCTTTTTGAGTGTGAGCGTGGCATCTGATTCCTGATCTTAAATTGATTAACTTGTGTGTGTGAATATGGAATCATTCTTTGTGTGAGGGCATTCTGATACTGTGGTTGAGCTTGAACTTGCATTAGTAGCAAGTATTGTGAGCATCAGAATCTTTGGTAATGGTGTGCCACAACTTGAATCTTTGAGTACACAATTGATCTTTGCATGAGTAGTTTGAGTCTTGTTATGTTTATTCATGATTTAGTCTTTTGTAGAACTATCTGAGACATCCTATTTGAACTGCTCAACTTGAGTTTTACTTGAGGACAAGCAAAAGTTTCAGTTGGGGGTGTTGATGAGTCCACAAATTGGACTTATTTATGGCCATATTTTAATAGAATTAGTGTCCTCAAATGCTTATTTTATCCTAATATCTGATAAAAACTCTTATGTTTTAGGTATTTAAAGTTTGATTGGAAGCATGGACACTTAGGCGCAAAAAGGAACAAAAAGGCTGAAAAGAACGAAGAAACTGAAGCTTGAGCATCGCCAAGCACACTTGGCGAATCGCCAAAAGGATGTGCTTCACCCTTTGTTCCAATACGCGAAGCACTGACGGAAGAGGATCAATTTGGTGGTAAAAAGGAGCAGTCGGTGCGTCACCGAACAGTTCCGCAAAGCAGTACGATATCGCCCAATGGTCTATGACGCAGAGATGCTGTTGGCAAACACAGAAGGTGATGAACCAGATGATGGGCGAATCGCCGAGTCGATCGGCGATTCCCACTTACCTCGCCGAACGATCCGCCGCAACACAATTTTCGAAAACTATAAATACTATCTCTCTATTAGTTTTAAAGCAGATCTGAACATTATTGTAATTTTTCACTTTAGCTTTCATATTTTCTCTCAAGTTTAGAGAGGGTTTTGTGGGAGACTTGAAGAAAAGAGTTCATCTTCCCCAAATTGGAAGTGGGTCTTCTCTATTCTTCTTCATTTGCTTAAATCAAGGTTTAATTTCTTATACCCATTTGATTTCTCTATCATTTTAGGTATAATTTCTTATTTCTTGATGTGTGGCTAAAAACCCACATTCTTAAGCTGTGATTTAGCAAATATGTGTTGATATTATTGTTGGTCTTGCTTGCTGATAGGTTAGATGTAGTTTAATGGTGATTTTACCTAGTGGTTGTGATTTAATCTAAAGGGTTTGTAGTTGCAAATACAAAGCCACTCATGTGTTTTTAGCTTGCTCGAGAGGGAGGTCACGAAACCAAGACCACTAGACTGATGACTTAAGGAGTGGGTCGACATGAGGTTCAGCCCGAGAGGGTGAGCCCTAGTCCCATATCCTAACACTCAGTTCGAGAGAGTGAGTGGGGTAAGGCGTAGGCTGGTCTTCATGCGTCAAATGGGTGTCCGAGAGGAACACATTTGAAATGGGGTAAGTTGCCCGAGAGGGAACTTATTTCCATCTAAAGATTAGCCTAGTCACTATTATCTTGCAAATTTCCTATCGAAAGCATGCACCCAACGATTTATATCAATATATATTGCGGTCACACCCCAAGAACTTTTCCCCATACTTGAATTTTCTCTTTATTTTGTTGTTTTAACTATACTTGTGACAAACCCCCATTGATATTTGACACTTTGGTGTCACCCACTTGAATTTACTTTGTTTTTATTAGATAATTTCTCAAACTATAGCTAACTAGAACGAAATTCTAGCCTAACTACTATTTTCACTACCACTCCCTTGGGACACGACCCCAACCCTCGGTTGGGTTACTATATAATTGACGATCGTAGACACTCATATCGTAGGATAGTGTCGTTGGTCACGATAAGCATCACACCACAATCTGATATGCTAATAAGGCAAACTTCCAAACGAGCAAGCCTATGAACATCTTTTTCTAGTTCTTTTCTTTCTTCCTCAACTTGTGTTACACTACCTATAGATAGTCTTCTAAGGCTTTCTTAAACACCTCACACTCTATAGGACCCGCGACTACCGGCCTATTGTTTTTCCATTGAGTGAACCAAACTTGGGCAACATCCTTCAATTTACAAGCGAAAATTTCTGCTTTTCTATAGAAGTCAGCCCCATAGCATTTAATACCTTACACACCTCATCCACAAACTCTTGGGAACCCTTTCCCACCGTGGAACCACGAAATACCGGAGGACTCATCCTCGCAAAGTCCCTCAACCTAGATTCCATAGTGCTCACAATAGGGTTCAGATGAGTCTCAAGACCCCTAGTAGCTTGAGCCGTCATGGCTTGGGCTTGAGTAGTTATGGCTTGAGCCATCATCAAAATAGCCGACCTAACTTCTTCATTAGACATAGTCGGAGGATCAACCGTAACTTGATTGCCTTGAGGAACTTGGTCACCTTGAGGACCTTGGGGAGGAACTCCCTCAGTCATAATCTCCTCTTCCATCCTTCTTGTGTTAGCCCTTATTGTATTCATATCCTATAAGCACAAGAGAAGGGTTAGGGAAAAAGACTTCATAGAGTTAAAACTCTAAGGCACGAATTAAAGAGTAATGAAAGAAGGGTAGTTTCCTAATGCCTTATAGCCTCTCATTCATAAATATGTCGCGATTCACACCCATGAACAAGACTCTACTCGACGTGGCATGTGAGACATCAATCCTAAAAACCATTCCAAAATCTTGTGCTCTGACACCATGTTTGTCACGACCCGAGCCTATACCCCAGACGTGACACGGCGTACAAGACTCCGAAAAGTCTCACACAAGCCTCATAGCATGTCATCACATAAGAAATAGAAATAGTACGGAATGTAAAACTCTTTTAATCCATACAATTGAAAAATCGTTTAAAACAACAGAAGTCTACTAGTCTCACATGGCCATCTAAAAACAATCTTCAAATCAAAAGTAGGGTCACGCCCTTTTATGATAGAAAGTCTAAAAGAATCTATTATAATAAAAGACATGAAGCATCAAAAGTACTTGTCCTCGAATCCATGAGGACATACCACTAGTCTTGGAAGAACTCAATCCAAGCTTCAACTAGAGAGAATCAACTCAAATACTAGAACCTACACTTTGTAGAATAATAGTAGAAATATGGGTTAGCACATTTAATGCACTAAGTATGATAGCCATGCAAAAACCATGCTAAAAACAGACATTTTATTTGAAAGCCAGGCTTTATGCCAATTTGAGAAAACTTTATGACTATAAATATAAGAGGCATAATATACAAACATAACTAACATACAAGTCATTTCATCATATTAACCTTTCACCTTAAGTAACCCCAAGCTATACCTTGTGCAATGTATGAATACCGTCCCATACCACCATCCACACTAAGTACCACATTAGGACCACCAAAAGTGAACTTACCATTCTTCCTTTTCATAATTAGACAACACTCATACATAAGGAACATAAACATTTCATAAGTCATAACAAGGAAGTAACTTATCATACAATCCAAGTATAGCATACATCATTACATTTAAGCACATAAATCAACATTCTTCAGTATCTTCATAAGGAGCACATTCATTCATTAGCCATTAAGAAATAAGAGAACTCACTATAGCCCTGTCAAAGCCAACTCATGCAATGCATGAATGGCTTCCCATACTACCACCCACACTTCATAGAAATTCTCAAGAAACCATAGTGCACATCACACATGAGGGGGATAAGTGTTTAACCGACATAGACCATGTGAGCTTCACATGGAATCCGGTGTCATAAACCCACACCATAAAAAGGTGGTCTATTTGCCTAAGGTAGGAACGGTAACATTTTAGCCTAGGTGGATCCATTAGATAATAACCTATGTGGGCACATAGTTATGGGATATGAAGATGTTCATTGGAACTCTAGAATGTTGGGAGAGTTTCCATCTCACCATATCCACTCGGTGCTTAGTCTCAATTCCCATAGAGAATTTCATTCACATTACATAATTGTAGTTGAGAGGAATATCATTGGCCTATCGATCCAAGTTACATCATTACATATGAAAGGAATGCCATAATCCAATCGATTCATGGTTCATTATTGGGATATCTCTTGAGTCCTCATAAAAGCAATGCCATAAGTCTATCGATTCATGATTCATCCTTACATTATTATACACATGAAAAGAATGTCATAAGCCTATCGATTCATGGTACATTGACACACTAGGAAAGGACTGACATAACCCTATCGATTCAAGAGTCGTCATTACATTAGTTTATTGGCTCATTATGAAAGGAATGTCACTAGCCTATCAATTCAAGACATAGCCTTAGAACACATTCATTTGTCATTTATGATAGGAATTCCATTGCCCTATAAATTTATATTCATTAAGGCAACACACATTCATTACACAATAAGAGGATATCTAAACCTACCAATTCAAGGTACTTCAATCAAGACCACGTTCATCAATACAAGAAAAGGATTCCTTAAGCCTACCAATTCAACATACATCAATCCCCATTACTTTCATTTATACAAGAAGAGGATGCCTAAGCCTACCAATTCAAGATGTAACATCACATTATAGAAACCCTTCACATTCTATCATCATCATTCATGAGTGTTAGTTGAGAATATTCTTTCAATAATAACGTGATTACATTCTAAACATGATCATAATACTTTCATTGAGATCACATACATATACTTCACATCATGATCATACATAGATCCTTCATGAAATTGCCCTCCAAGGCTATGAATCAATATCAACCCAAACATCTAGAATACTACAATAGATAATGGAATTAACATAATTCAATAATTAATTCAATATATAAAAAACAATTCAGCATACTTTCATGATCAATCAATTCCCAATCACAAATCACAACTTAGGATTTTGAGGGAAACATGGGTTCATAGTAGAAACTCACCATAATTTATCATTAATTCAACAATCCCTTCATAATTCATCATATATGAACCTTTGAAAAGGTTTTGGAATTGAACCCATGCATAGATTGAAAACCTAGGTTTTTGGGGGATTTTGGAAACTTCAAATCCCTTTAGAGAAGAAAATCCACGAAAATTGAGTGAGAATGGTAAGATGTTGAGCTTGAAACCTTGAATCCTTCTTCTCCAATGGTAGTTTCTAGAGAGAGAATATTTGGAAGAGAGGTAGTTTCTAATTTGATTGTTTGGAATAATGAATTGGAATAGGAGTTGTAATAACATTAAAGGCCTTAAAATACTTTAATTAATCAATAATAACCGTCCTCTAACTTAAATAACCTGAAAAGGAATATACCACCTTGCCGTTGCCTTAGCTAAAACTAGACAGCAAAGCAGGTGGTGACCCATGATGAGTTGGAATCTTTTCAAGACTGTTTTTCTGAACAGGTTCTTCCCGAGAGAGTTAAGGGAGGCTAGGGCTAAAGAATTTCTGATCTTGATGCAGGGGTCGATGCCAGCCAAGAATCTCTCTCAGAATCCTTCTTAGTCTCTACTTTAATTGGTGACCTAGTTATAGCTACATATGTATATAGAAATTGCTCTGTCATAGTTTCTCACAAAGTCACCTCCACAAACGTTGTAGAGTTAGAAATGCTAGATTTTGATATAATTATAGGCATTGATTGGCTACATTCTTGTTATGCCTCAGTCGATTGTAGAACTAGGATTGGTCGGTTTATGTTTCCAAATGAGTCAGTTTTAGATTTGAACGGTAGTAGCTTAGTGCCTATAAGTCGATTTATCTCTTATCTTAAGGCTTGGAAAATTATTTCCAAAGGGTATATTTATCATCTTGTTAGGGTTAAGGATTCCAACTCCAAAAACCCCAACTCTTGAGTCAATCCCAGTAGTAAATGAGTTTCCAAAAGTGTTCCCAAAATGGATATAGAATTTCATATATATCTCCTTCCATATACCAAGCCTATTTCGATTCATACTTACTGAATGGATCCAGTCGAGCTTAAGGTATTGAAAGAGAATTTGAAAGACCTTCTATATAAGGGCTTCATAAGACGTATTATCTCTCCATGGGGTGCTGCAGTGTTGTTTGTGAAAAAGAAAGATGGTTCTCTTTGGATGTGCATTGACTATCATCAGTAAAACAAAGTCACGATCAAGAACAAATGTCCTATTCGTAAGATTGATGGCTTGTTCTAATAACTTATGAATGGTAGTTATTTTTCTAAGATAGACATCAGATCCGGCTATCATCACCTGGGAGTCAAAGATAATGACATTCCGAAGACAGCCTTTAGAACTCCGTACGATCATTATGAATTTGTAGTTATGTCTTTTGGACTAACAAATTCTCATGTAGCCTTCATTGACTTAATGAACATGGTATTCAAACAATATTTGGACTTGTACGTCATCATCTTTATTGATGATATCCTTATTTATTCTCAGAGTGAGGAGGAGCATGCGACTTATCAGAGAGTTATACGTAGACCCTCAAAGATCATCAGTTATTCTCTAAGTTCATCAAATGCTAATTCTAGTTACAATCGTTCGCTTTCCCTGTCATGTGGTATCTAGTAAAGGGATCGAAGTAGATTTTCCGAAAATAGAGCAGTAGAGCACTCGCCTAGATCCACTTCTCCAATGGATGTCAGAAGTTTCTTGGGTTTGGCTAGTTATTACAGCAGATTTGTTGAAGGATTTTCATCCATAGCTTCCCCATTGAGTAAGTTCACTCAGAAGAAGGTCAAATTTTGAGTGGTCATATAAGTGTGAGAAAAGCTTCCCAAACTGAAGACTAGGTTGACTACATCTATTGTTTTGACTCTACTCGATGGTTCAGATAGTTATGTTATTTATTCTGATACATCTAAGGTTGGCCTAGTTATGTGTTGATGCAGTGAGGTAAGGTTATAGCTTACTATTCTAGACAACTTAAGGTTCATGAGAAGAACTAAATGACTCACGGACTCGAGCTTGCATAGTATTAGCCCTAATGATTTGGAGACACTACTTGTATGGTTATCATGTTGATGTGTTCATAGATCATAAGAGCCTCCACTATGATTTCACGTAGAAAAAATTGAATCTTTGTTATAGGAGTGTGCTTGAATTCCTCAAAGATTATGACATGAATGTGCTTTACCATTCGGGTAAGGCCAATCTAGTATTTGATGCTCTAACCAAAATTTCTATGGGTAGTGTAGCACATATTGTGGAAGAAAAAAATGAGATAGCCAAAGATGGTTACCGACCTGCTCGCTTAGGAGTTTACCTTATAAATACCTCAGATGGTGGTGTGATAGTTCAGAGTCGATCAGAATCTTCATTACTAGTAGAGATTAACGAATAACAAGATAGTGATCCTATATTACTTCAGTTGAAAGGTGTAGTTCATAGGCAAAAAGTTGTGGTTTTCTCCCAAAAAAGATGGTGTGCTTCGTTACCAGGGTCTATTATTTGTTTCTAATGTGGATGAGTTGAGGCAGCATATCCTTACAGAAGCTCATAACTCCAGGTATTCCATTCATCCAAGTGCAACTAAGATGTAATGTAATCTACAAAAGGTTGTTGGGTGGAACCGCATGAAGAGTGACATAGCAGACTTTGTGGCTTAGTGTCTTAACTATCAACAAGTAAAGGTAGAACATTAGAAACTAGGAGGTATGAGTCAAGAGTTTAGCATTCCTACATGGAAGTGGGAAGTGATTAACATGGACTTCATTACAGGTTTACCTCATACTTGTAGATAACATGACTCTATTTGGGTGATAGTGGATAGAGACACTAAGTTCGCTCACTTCTTGGCTGTCAAGACTACAGATTCAGCAGAGGAGTACGCCAAACCCTACATCAATGAGATAGTTATGTTACATGGGGTTCCCTTGTCTATCATCTCATATAGAGGTCCTCATTTTACCTCTCAATTTTTGGAAATAGTTTCAGAAAGGTCTTGGTACTTAGGTAACTCTCAGTACAACATTTCATTACCATTCAAACCTTAGTGGACATGTTGAAAGCTTGCGTGATTGATTCAAAGGGTAGTTGGGATGATCACATACCTCTCATAGAGTTCACCTACAATAATAGCTTTCATTTCTATACTTAGATGGACCCGTATGAGGCACTATATGGGTGCATATGAAGGTCCCCGATTGGTTGGCTTGAAGTTGGTGAAACAGCCTTGATTGAGCAAGATTAGGTTCATGAGGCTATGGAGAAAGTTCAGCTCACTAGATATAAATACATCTCATAGTCGTTAGAAGTCCTATACAGACATAAGGAGAAGAAACTTAGAGTTAAAAATCGAGGATTGGTTTTTCTTGAAGGTGTTACCTATGAAGAGGTGATGAGATTTGGCAAGAAAAGGAAGTTGAGTCCTAGATATGTAGATCCTTATAGAATCCTGCAAAGGGTTGGTAATGTGGCTTATGAGTTAGAGCTACCAACAGAACTAGGAGCGGTTCATCTAGTCTTTCACATTTCCTTGTTGAAGAAGTGTGTGAGTGATCCGACATGGATAGTACCTTTAAAGAATGTGTATTTGAAGGATAGCCTCACCTATGAGGAGATTCCAATTAAAATTCTTGACTGTTAGGTTTGTAGGTTGAGAAATAAGGAAGTCGCTTTAGTAAAGGTGTTGTGTAGGAGTCTTTCCAGAGAGGGAGCTATTTAGGATGCAATGATGGCCAAGTATCCTCTCATTTTCCCTCCCAAATTCATTTCAGCTTGAAGTAATAGTTCCTATCCAGTCTCTAAGTTTACTCTTCAGTAATTCAGTCTCAATATCTTGTTCTCTCGGTTATTATTGCATTACAACATATTTTGATATTCCTGGAACTAAGTTAAGTAAAATATCAGTTTCTAGCACTTAGTGGTAGGTATTGCAGCTTCTTCTCTGCATTCTCAACTTGTTTAGACTTCATTCGAGGAGGAATGTTCCCAAGTGGGAGATATTGTAACACCTCAAACTTGAGAAACTACAAAAAAATGTAGCTTTGTAGGACCTGGTGCCAGAACGACGGAAGCCACCGACGGTCCGTGGTCTAACACCTGGTCTGTAGGTCGGGTTCGTTGTTAGGGTCAAAAATTTGATGGTCTCTGATCCCACCCACAGTTGATGATTCCTAGATTTTGACTCATTTAGAGCTTTGATTATATAGATTTAGTGTCCTCTAATTCTTATTTTGTGCCAATAACTTATGTTAAATCCTTGATTTTCAGGAATATGGATTGAGGAACAAAGCAATGACACTAATAGGCAAAAAGGAACAAAACAGGCAAAAGAAATGAAGATGGGCGAGCCTGAGGATCGCCAAGAGCACTCGATGTGTCGCCGAATGGCTCATCACATCGCCTAAAGTTCCAGTGTGCCAAGCTCTAAAGAAAAGAACCAAGTAGGTAAGGAAAGAGACTAGCTGGCAGATCGCCAAGTGATTCTGTGAAGCCAAGATAGATCGCCTAAAGTTACAGACCTTGACGATGCCGACTACCAAGGTGAAAGGGCGATGGAAGAGACCAAATAACGGCTCGCCTAGTGGTTCGGCGAGACCATCTTAATTCACCAAATGGGCTTTCATAGCACATATTTGGTGACTATAAATAGGATTTTGAACATTTAATTTAGTATCTTTCAAGTATCTTTGAATCAAATAATCTTTAGAAAAAGTTTTGAGCATCGGGAGACGATTTTCTCTAGAGATTTCTTTAGCTTTAAAGGATTAAATAAATTCACTTTAGAGAAATTGGAAGTGGGTCTTTGAGATTCATCAAATTGGAGAATTGTACAGACGAAATCACTCTTACCTAGTTGAGGGATAATCAATTTGGTAACTATTTTTACCTTTTTATAATGTCTAGCTAAAACCCCAATTCTTGGGGTATGATCATGTGATTATGGGCTGATTTAGCTTATGGGTATTGGTAATTGTTAGTTTAAATGTTGTTTAAAAGTGAGATTAATCATTAATTATGGTTTAATTTAAGAATTGTAGTTGCAAATGTAGTTTGATGTTTGTGTTCATGGCTTGAGATAGAGAGAGGTTTTAGAACCAAGGTTTTTGATTAATAGTTTGTGGGTATTGGGTTGACCTGGGCTCACCTCGAGAGAGTGAATCCTAAACCCTTTCCCACACATTTAGCTAGAAAACGTAAATGGATTAAGGTGTGGGCTGCTTTTAAATTGCATGCTTGTTGATATTCGAGAGAAATCACTTGATTCGCGGTAATTGTTCAAGAGAAAATTACCTCTCTTATAGCCTAGCCTACTCACTAAAATCTAGTTATTTACTAATAGTTGTAATTACCCATATGTCTATATTATCCTATAATCGATCACATCCCAAGAACCTGTCTCATTATTGTTAATCCTTATTGTTTGTGACTGTTATTTGTAGTTGATAATTAAAACCAAAACCCCCATTTGACATTCGGGTCACCCCTTTATTTGAATGATGTTTTTATTCAATAATTTTTATTCCTATGACTTATTTGACCGCATTTATATTTCTCAATTGAATCTGAAACACATACCCCTCCCTGTGGGATTCGACCCCAACTCATTTAGTTGGGTTTTATACTAATGTACGATCGTTGAACACCTAGAATTGGATGAGGTGTGCTTGAAACGTTAAATCAAAATGGCGCCGCTACAAGGGAGTGGTGTTGTTTGAAATTCTTTCGGTGAAGTTGAATTGTATTCTTGTTAGTCATAATTGAATCTACGTACTTTTAGTTTTGGTTTTTGTTGCTGGTTAAAATAGAGGAATGAGTAGAAATGGTAGCCAAGTGGGCCACCAAGATGACATCAGGAATCTCAATGATGTCAACGACCTGAATGTCAATGACCCTAACCAAATGGGTAGTGTTGGTGCCATTCGGTTGCCTCCAGCTGAAGGGAACGTCGTGTTCCAAATTACAAGCACCATGTTGTAGCTCTTACAACTGAAAGGTTTGTTTGGTGGGCTGGCTCAAGAGGATCCCCATGAGCATATAAGGAATTTTGTTGATGTTTGCAGACCATTCTCCTTTAAGAACATATCTCAAGAATCGTTCTGGCTGAGGTTGTTCCCATTTTCTAGAATGGGAGAAGCGTGTAAGTGGTTGGCGTAGTTGCCAAGAGATTCTATCACTTCATGGGAAGAAGTTATTACCGCATTACAAGTGTGATTTTTCGCTCCTTCAAAGATGATGACTCTTCGGGACAACATTCAAAGCTTCAAGCATTTGGAGGGCGAGCCAATTCATGAGACTTGGCTAAGGTTTAAGAAGATGGTGTTGTAATGCCCAACTCATGGATTGCCCGATAATGTACTGATGCAATTGTCATGACCCGAGAGTACCCCCTAGTCGTAACATGGCGTATTCGACCCCGAAGGGGTCTTATACGAGCCACATAGTCATTCATTGCATTCAATAATGAAAATAGTGCGGAATAAAAAAAAACTTGTTTACATCCACACATTTAAACTTCATTAAAACAACTTTAAAAACACACAGCGGAAGTCTAAGTCTCACATGGCCATCTTAGACACAGTCACAAAACATAAGTAGGGACACGGCCCTTTACAATCAAAAGAAGTCTATTAAGTCTATTACATGAACAAAAGAACTTAAAAGTCTTATCCTCGAATCCATGAGGACATACCAAGTCTTGGAGGAAAGCAATCCAACACTTCAAACTAGCTAGGAGGGATCACTTGCCGGAACCTACACTTATAGTAAAAATATGAAGAATATGGGTTAGTACACAAAATGTACTAAGTATGATGACCATGCAAAACATGCTTTAAAAGGGACATTTTGGTTAGAAACCATGCAATATGCCACTTTTTGAAGTACCATGAATAGTTGCATAAAAGACATACAATTCAAGCATAAACATCAAGTAAGTCATAATATTACCTTTAAACAATTTCAACATGAAAACCTTTACCTTGGACCTTCACCTCAAGAAACCCTTATGCTATACCTCGTGCAATGTATGGATGACGTCCCATACCACCATCTATACTAAGGCACCACATTAAGGTCACTTAAGGTAACTTATCATTCCTTTCTTTCACCTTTGCACCATATTCATACATAAGAGGTATATCATTAATTAAGACATGACAAGGGAAAATAACTCGTAATATAACCCAAGTATAGCATGCATCTCATATTAAGCATTTGAGAGCCAACATTCTTTAATAACCTCATTTAGGCCACAATTGTATCACATACATTAGGATTTAGAGAAACTCACTATGACCCTCTCCAAGCCTACTCGTGCAATGTATAGGTAGCATCCCATACTACTACCTACACTTTGTAGAACCTATCAAGAAACCATAATGAAATCTCGCATGATGGGAAGTAAGCGTTTAACCGACATAGACCATGAGAGCTTGTCATGGAATCCGGTGTCATAAGTCCCCACACCGTAAAGAGGTGGTCTACTTGCCTAAGGAAGACCGGTATATAGCTTAATGGATCCACTAGCTACCTATGCGGGCACATAGTTTATGGGATAAGGTAGACGATCATTGAAACTCATGCCTAACCATTGGGGGAGTTTCCATCTAACCAAATCCACTCGGTGCTTAGCCTACATTCCCATAGAATAGTTCGTTACCTTGACATTATCACATATGAGAGGTGCCATTGGCCTACCAACTCCAATTACATTCATTAACACGTGAAAGGGTGCTTTAAGCCTACCGTTTCAAGGTTCATTTAGGAAAGCTCATTAACTCCTCTTGAAAGGGTGCCATGGGCCTACCGGTTCAAGTCTCATCATTAACCTTCATGGAAAGGTGCCATAGGCCTACCGACTCCAAGGTTCATTACTATCATTAATGGAAGGGTGCGATAAGCCTACCGATTCCAAGGTTCATTATTATCATGAGTGGAAGGGTGCTACTAGCCTACCGATCCGAGGATTCAACAACCAATAATATAATCATTTAAACAAGAAAATGATGCACAAGCTCTACCAATTCGAGATATGCAATAAATTGGAGAATCCTTCATATTCTATCATCAACATTCATGAGTGTCAAATTGAGAAATAATCTTTCAATAGCAACACATTTACGTTCATAACATGATCACATTATCTTCATTGAATTCTCATTCATATAATGTCATGATAACACTCCAATTTCTCATACTATGCCTTTAAGGCCCTAAGCCTCACATACCCATACACCAACAATACACCATAAAATAAGCATGGGTAATGACATACTTCAACAATCTAAAGACCTTTAAACAAGTTTGATTCATATACATTCATTATCTAGCAACCCACTTCACAAAGGCATAAACTAGGAATAAAGAGAAATCATGGGTTCATGGAGTATTTTCATCTTAAATCGTCAATACAACAACAATATAACCATAAAGTGCCATTAGAAACCTTTTAAAACCATTTGGTGGAAGAACCCATGAGATTGAATGAAAACCTAGATTTTTTCATACTTTGAAATAACTTTGGATTTGGCTCCTTGAATGGAAATTTAGACAAGGATCAAGACCACCATACCTTTGCTATGATCTCCCACGAAATTTGATGAAGAAAGCCTTGAATCCAAAGCCCTAGCTCCCACTTCTTCTTCTTCTTAATGGAGGATTGTAGAGAGGGAAATGTTTTATGGATGGGAATTGAACTTATGGTATCTAGGAAATAATATATGTCCTTTGGAAGAATGGTCCAAGACTTAGAAAAAAAAATGAGGCGGGTGAACAGTAACCACGCCTACTGGAAATTGCCTTTTCCTGCCGAACAGATTTTACGAAAATGGGAATAACTTCTTCGTCCGAACTCCGAATGAGATGAAACGAAGTGTGTTAGGTAGCTAACTCAAAGGGATTTCCATGGATATATTATTGGCCACCCAAATAATTTGTGTGCTAGGAGATATGACCCTCCAAAGTAGACCCTCGAAAAAGGCTTCACTTGGAAATTTCGGATTTTGATACGGTTGCTCTAAAATTTGGGTTAGACCCATTTCCCACTCAATTTGACCCCCTAAACAAGAATATGAAGTCAGATTTTCGAAAAACGAAACGGATCTTTTTATATACAGCTAAACAAGTTTCCGGTAACTTCCGAAGCACATTTTTAACTTTTTGGGTCAAATTCAAATATAATCATTTCATTAAGTTCTCGACTCCAAACTCACATGTGAGGCTCTAGTTTCACTCTATCATTTTCCGGGTCGTTACAGCAATACTTCTACAGAATCCTCGATTCAGTGAACAAGGGAGTGGCTGATCAACTTTCTCTGAGAAGTTTAATGCAGCAACCTTATGTGATTGCAGCCCAACTTCCTGTGACCAAGATTAACCGGGCATGGTACACCCATGAAGATCAAGTCTCTCCTCTTACTTACAAATTGACAAAGGAACAGAATGAAAAAAATCAAGAGAGGGACCAAAACATGGCAAAGATGATTACCCAGCTGGACATCTTGGCCAAGAATGTCATGGGTGCTGGTACTAGGACTGTTAATTTTGTCGGTGTTGGTGGTGTAAACCCCGAAGAGGACAAATTTGAAGCATTGTACAATGTGGAAGTGAACTTCCTAGCCAACCAAGGAAGAGGTTATCATGAAAACTACCCAAGGATGGGTGGTAATCAAGGTTGGAATTGATATAAGGGCTGGAAAGACTGTGATAGAGAGTGGCGTGATCGTAATGCCACTTGGAAAGAAAGAGAAAGAGAGAAGGATAGGTATGTTCCTCCCTAGAAGCATCAAAAGCCAAAAGATTCTGAGGGTGTCCAGACTAACGATATCCTCTCACGTATTCTCAACAAGGTTTCGGGTCTGATAAAGTTTTGAAGGAAATGAAGGAAGATGTATCAACTCTCAACCAGACGGTGACCTCTCATTCCATCTCTATCAAGGATTTGGAGACCTAAATGGGTCAAATTTCTTCTCATTTAAACCCAAGAAAACAAAGGAGGTTGCCTAGTGACACTATGGAAAACCCCAAGAACGAAGCTTGAGTGGTTTCTTGTGTCGTGCCACGACGTTAACTAAGGTGCTTCTTGGGAGGCAACCCATGTTTTTAATGCTTTGTGTTTATTTTTTAATAATGGGTGTTGATTGTGCAGGTGAAATAGTGGAATGTGCTTGAAAAGTGCAGGTTAGCGAGCCAAGAGTCCAGTTAGTGACTCGTCGAAAAGGTCGGTGAGCCCGACTTGGACCGCCATTGGACTCACAAAAATCACAGGTGATAGTCTGTAAAACTCGGCGGGCCCATTGATGATTCGGCGACTCACTGAATAGGTCGGCAAGCCTGACTTTGTCTGTCGTTTGGAACTCCAAATTAACTGGAGGTCCTGTAAAACTCGGTGAGGTAAGTAACCACTCAGCGTGTCTCTGAGTGGTTCGGCGAGAACAACTAATATCACTGAAGGGCTGCAAATTGAAAAGTTATAAAAGGCCAAAGGTTTAAAATCTCAAACTCTTTCATATTCCCTCACTTTTAGCCTCATATATTTGCACCCACACTATATAGTTTCTATATTTTTGCATTTTTATCACTTTTTGCTTGTTGATCTCGTGCTCGCAGTTGGAATACATTGTTGCCTCGCTTTACAAACTCATATATCGGCTTAAAGGTTGGTTTTATGAACCCTAAACTGTTAAATAACGGTTGAATTCAAATGCAATTGTTTAACTCTTATTGATATGTGTTGGGCCTGCTCTGAAATCGTACTTGTGTGCTAGTTTTCCTATCGTAGTTTCGTAATTGTGCTAAATTGCCTAAATTATTGATTTCCCATGTTCCGTGCTTTAAAATTGATCATAAATTGGCGTTAAATTGTTGTAGGGTATAGTCGGGTGAAGTCTGATTATTCCCAATTGTGCTAAATGACATACCTTGCCCAATGAAGGAGCGTTTAACGTCATTCTTAAAGGCAAAAGTCCTCAAATGGCCTATTTTAACCAAATCTGGGGAAGTCTCAGTACCCCGGTGGCATGGGTCTAGTGAGTCTAAGCTTAATTACATGAGTGTGTTGTTTGATTTTTTTTTCGGGGGCTGCAGGCTTGATTTTGGGAAATAAATTGGTACGTTAGGCAATTTGGCGGTTCGCCAATGTCCCCCTTGATCGCCCTTAATTTCATGTTTTGGTTGAGGTTGAGTCTATAAATTTCAGCTGGAAGCCTGGGCTCGCCGATTGCACTCAGTGACTCGCCGAAAATCTCCCTTGATCATCGTTTCTGCGCCCCTAACCCCTAAACCACACTGTAACTTTCGGCGGGCTAGTCTCTGCTTGCCGAGTAATGTCAGCGATTCACCGAAAATTCCTGCATATTGCCGACCTATTTTTTTCTGGAAAATTTTTGACCCAGTCCTTTAGGCGAACCCGATCTGGCTCGCCTAACTGACTCAGTGACTCGCCGATCAATTTGGTTAGTCTTCCTGCAACCTGTATTCTTTACTTTTCTTGAATTGTTTCTATATTTTCCTGATGTATTATGCAGATATGGCAAGACAAAAAGTAGCAGGACAAGACATGCCACCCCATAAGCGAACAAAGGGTATCACCATCAATGAGGATGCAACTTCATCTAGAGAAAAATCCACAAAACTTCCTACCACAGGTGAGAAGGGTAAAGGAAAGGGAAAGGCACCTGCTCCTGAGTTATCGGAGGTCAGCTCTGACAGTGAGAGAGTCTACACACCTCACCTCACTACTTCTTAAAGTGAAAGGGAGTAGCAAAATCCTCAGGCTAGCATCTCTGAGCCTCAGCACGATAAGTTGTTATTGGCTCGAAGAGTTGAAATGCGCTCCAACAGAATGCATGATTATCTAGGATCTGGGTACACCAGGCTACTACTCTTCCTACCGTCCCAGATCAGGCTATGGTCCTAGCACCACATGCACATGGTCCTCCTCCCTGGTCTATGAATAGACTAAAGGCTGAGGGACTGAGGACCATCATTGAGGAGAAGAGGCTATCTACATATGGAATGACAGACAGATATCTGGCGTACCTTAAGGTCCCACAAGTTCTACATTTTCACTAGACCCCGTGGCCCTTATATTCCTAATTGGGTCCAGGAGTTTAACACTACCTATGAAGTTCTAGTGCCACAAGGGAAGAGGAAAGCTGCCACATTCAAGTCGGTAGATTATGTGGTCGTTAGGGGCAAGAAGGTAAAGTGTGACAATGATGACATCAACGCAGTTTTGGAGTGCACCAACAACATTTCAGATGACTATCTACATGATCAAGACAAAATTATTGGACACTATCAAAAAGTAGTTAGTCCCTCTGTTATCTGACAGTACTCCTAGGTGGATCGAGGTTGGAATGCCTATAGAAAAGAAAGACCTCAATGATGCAGTGTGGTACTGGTTTGGCTTTATTAACAGTACAATCATGCCATCCCAGAATGATTCTATCCTCCACCAGATGAAGGTAGTCTTTCTTGGTTGCATCATTGATGGGAAAAGTCTAAACTTGGGTATGATCATTGGCCAAGAAACTGCCATAAGGGCTAGGCACTGTCAAACATCGCTTCTATACTCAGTGTTGATCACCGAATTGTGCAGACAAGCCCGAGTGCCCCGTGATGAGAAGAAGGATGTGGAAGTGATTCCCACTTACTCTACCTATATCCGACACATTGAGGTTCTAGCTGATGAGGTGGCTGCTGTCGAGTCTGAGGTAGAGGCTGATGAGAAGCAGCTCGGTCTCCTAGAGGAGACCACATTTGTAGGCTTGACAGAGGTTGAGGAGGCCATGGTGCATTCAGCCGTACAAATGTCAGTGGAAGATATGTCCATGGCAGGCTCTAGTGGAGCTAGTGTTGCTATTACACCGGGCATTGATGCCCAGGTTCAGAGTGTTGCACCGGACATTGATGCCTTGACATATGGAGCAACTGTGTAGACAGGATTCTTCTCAAGCTCCCTCTCTATCATTTTATTGACTTTTGATTATGTTTTTTGCATTTGAGGGCAACTGCTTTTTACTTTTGGTGGGGTGAGGTATTTCTATACCTAACTCTTGTGTATATATTGGGTTTTATATTTTAAACTATTTTTTGATCTTATCTCGTGGAGGTTTGAGCTTATGGCTCCTTGTTACGAATGAAAATGGCTTTTTGACCCATCTGAAATTTTTTGCCACCTTTTGTGTGTTTGATTGTGGTTGTTCTTGTGCAAATTTGAGTATCGATTATGATCAATACCGAAGACTTGAATAGGTCTCTTAATCGAACAAAAGTTAATGTGTGGCTACGATGAGGCCAAATGAAGTTGCATTGACAATATGTGGACTTTTTGCATCTCGTTGTTACTAGCCGGTTATCCAATGGAGTCTCTTGTGATGAACATTGCACACTAGCTCAAATGAGTCTCGTTTGATATTGGTGTCAATGCCTTGTGTGATGAGCTTATTGTGAATCTTGTGTGATGACACCTAGAATTTGCCCCGTTGGTCTGGTTGACTAAGTGATGCAAGCTCTTGAAATGATCTTAGGCAACGATTTTGAGGAGGGAAACAATTTGACAATATACCTCCTTTTGCGGCCAACCTTGTGAGATGTGTGAACTTTGCTTGAACCCCTTTGAGCCTTATCCTTTTCTTGGAAGAAACTTGATGAAATTAGGGAAAAGAGAAGGTAAATCAAGAATGTGAAGAATTCTCCTTTGAACCATGGCGTTGAAAAATAATGGAACTCCGCTATATAAAAAAAAAAAGGAAGAGAAAGAAAAGAAGAAAGCAAAAGAAAAAGAATAAAAAACTTGTGAAATAAAGTTGTGGAAGTTGCAAAAGATATGGGGTGTCCGGTATTCCATTGGAAGTTGAATAATGGGGTGAATTTTGAGCATGATTCAAATGTTGAAGAAAAGGAAGAAAGTGATGTTCTGACCACATTTCATGAGGGTAGAAGCCACTGAGTCTAAATGACCATACCTTTACACTCAGCTCCATTACAAGCCTTTAAAAAACCTTCTTGACCTTGAGTGAGCTGAAACAAAAGTTGATTGGAAAATAAGGGCAAACCTAAGAGTGAAGTCATGCATGTGTTCATCTTTTTGAGTGTGATAGTTCTATGTTATTCTAGAACTGTAAATTTTTGAAGAATTGTGTGTTAATATGGAATCATCTTTGTTGTGAGGGCATTTCAGTACCTTTGTTGAGCGAAAACTTGCATTTGAAGGAAGTATTATGAACTTGAGTATCTTTGATAATGGTAAGTCTCAACTTGAATCTATGAGTGCACAATTGATCCTTGCATGAATAAGTTAAGTCTTGTTGTGTGTATTCATGATTGAGTCTTTTATAGCACTGCTTGAGACATCATTTTTGAACTGTTGAACTTGAGTTTTACTTGAGGACAAGAAAAAGGTTAAGTTGGGGTGTTGATGAGTCCCACATTTGGAGTCATTTAGGTCTTTGATTATATAGATTTAGTGTCCTCAAATGCATATTTTATGCCAAAAACTTATGTTAAATCCTTCATTTTCAGGAATATGGATTGAGGAACAAATCAAGGACACTAACATGCAAAATGGAACAAAACAGGTTGAAGAAATGAAGATAGGCGAGCCGAAAGATCGCCAAGAGCACTCGGCGTGTCACCGGATGGCTCATCACACCACCTAAAGTTCCAGTGTGCCAAGCTCTAAAGGAGAGAACCAAGTCGGCGAAGAAAGGGAGCAGTCGGCGGATCGGTGAGTGATTCTGTGAAGCCAAGATAGATCGCCCATAGTAACAGACCTTGAGGATGCTGAATGCCAAGGTGAAAGGGCGATATTAGAGACCAAAGGTCGGCTCTGCGAATGGTTCAGCGAGCCCGACTTACTACGCCAAATGGTCTTTTATAGCACATTTTGGAGACTATAAATAGGATTTTGAACATTTAGTATAGTATCTTTCAAGTATCTTTGAATAAAATAATCTTTAGAAAAAATTTTGAACATCAAGAGACAGTTTTTTGTAGAGTTTTCTTTAGCTTTGAAGGATTGATAAAATTCACTTTAGAGAAATTGGAAGTGGGTCTTTGAGATTCATCAAATCGGAGGATTGTAAGAAAGAAATCACTCTTACCCAGTTGATGGATAATTAATTTGGTACATGTTTTTACCTTCTTATAATGTCTAGCTAAAACCCCAATTCTTGGGGAGTGATTATGTGATTATGGGCTGATTTAGCATATGGGTATTGCTAATAGTTAGTTTAAATGTTGTTTAAAAATGAGTTTTTTCATTAATTATGGTTTAATTTAAGAATTGTAGTTGCAAATGCAATTATATGTTTGTGTTCTTGGCTTTCTCGAGAGAGAGGTTTTAAAACCAAGGTTTTTAATTAATTGTGGGTATTGGGTTGACCTGGGTTCAGCTCTAGAGAGTGAATCCTAATCCCTTTCACACACCTTTAGCTCGAAAGAGTAAATGGATTAAGGTGTGGGCTCCTCTTAATTTTCCTGCTTGTTGATGTTCAAGAAAAACCACTTGTTTCGGGTTAATTATTTGAGAAAAAATTACCTCCCTTATAGTCTAGCCTACTCAATAATATCTAGCTATTTACATTTAGTTTCAATTACCCATATTTCTATATTAGCCTATAATCGATCACATCCCAAGAACCCGTCTCATTATTGTTTATTGTTATTGTTTGTGACTGTTGTTTGTAGTTGATAATCAAAACTAAATCCCCATTTGACATTCGTGTCACTCCTTGATTTGAATGATGTCTTTATTCGATAATTTGTATTCCTATGACTGATTTCACCGCATTTATACTTCTCAAATGATTCTGAAACACGTACCGCTCACTCTGGGATTCGACCCCAACTCATTTTGTTGGGTTTTCTACTATTTATGATCGTTGAATACCTATAATTAGATGAGGTATTGTAACGACCCGAGAGCATCCCCTAGTCGTTACCAGCGCATTCGACCTCCAAGAGGTCTTATACAAGCCCTTAGCATTCATCATAGCATGTATCATAGAATAAAAACACGGCCCGAACTTAAATGTTTGGGGAAAAAGGAGAAAATATGGGTTAGTACAACACACGTACTAAGTATGGCTACTATGCATAAAAACCATTGAAACATGCATAAAAGGTCATTTTAGTCAAAATACGCTTTTTACCAAGTAAATCCAATATGCACACAAAGTAAACATCATAGTACAAACCAACATAATGTCATCCCAACATGTAGACAACCGAAGTAATACTAGTGCAATGCAAGGAATAGAATCCCTAACCCTATTCAAAGCCAAGTATCACATTAAGCAACCTTGAATATATAACATAGCTTGAACATACATACGTCATAATCATCATAATCATAAGAGAACACTACTACCACCATCTCTTAGGAGCCCACAAGTGCAATATGCAAGAGAAGTCCCATACCCTCCCTTACACAATGTAGAAACCCTTAAGAAAGCCCTAGTAAGATTTCACACCTTTCATACCTTCATTTAGTTTTACATTAGGGAGATATTGCCATAACAGACATAGACCATGAGAGCTACATGGAATCCGGTGTTCTACTCCCACACCGAAAAGAGATGGTTAACACTTGCCTAGGGTGTAACCATTCGTACATAGCTATCTAGGTGGATCCACTAAGCTAAAGTCCTATGTGGGCACATAGTTAAGGGTCAAGGAGATTTCTCCTAGAAATCCTAACTTACTAAACGTGGGGGATTTCCATCTCATGAGACAACACATACCGTGGGTAATTTGGACTTGCTAAACATGAGGAAACCCATGTGGGGAGCCGGACTTACTAAACGTGAGACCCCCATCTCATTTACATGCCCTTTCGGTGCTAAGCATCTAATTCCCTTTTGTAATCATCTTTAGTCATCACATAAGTTCACATTAGCCTTTACTAGACTCTTATGTAAACATCTTACCATAACAGCTCATATGTGCTCATAAGTGAGTAACAATCCTTTCACTTTAGAAACACTTAGTAAGTGAGTAACCCTTTCACTTTACATTACATTATAATCATGAGAACTACCTTTCAATCATGTAGAAATCATACCATAACATACATACATATTTCATAGCTAATTCAAGTGTAAAGGGTTAAGGATGAAGAAACTAGGTCATCAACAGCACAACAACACATTAGGTATAGCATCGTTACAATCTAAGTAATTCACCTTTCATACTTGAGTTCAAAGAAGAACCAACCTTCATACCTTCTTGCCCTTCATAGAACATTCATACTTCAATCACCAATCAAGTCAAAACCAATACATAATACAAGGTAATTCATAAAGTAATACATAATCAACATCAATATAAGCAATTGACATATTCCCTTCATAGCCTTCAAGGCTTCATTCAAAGACTCAACCCTAATTTCATAGAAATTATACATAACCTAGGGTAGAATCATCATACAAACATGAATTACATAACATCACATTCGATTCATAGCCTTCACTCAATATCCAACACAAACTAGGGTTAGAATTAGGGAAAGAAGGAGAAACATGGGTCTCATGGGGAATTCTTCAAGAAACCACAAATACAACATAAACTCATTCATAATTGTTCATATAACATCAATCAAATTCAGTTTATAACATCAATTTCACTTTAGAAAGAAGACCCACGTTTTTGGATTGAAAACCTAGAAATTGGAGATTTTGAAATTCATCTTGAAGGGACCTCTTGGGGAAAGGAATCCAAAGAGTGATAAGCAACCATACCTTAGTTGATTCCTTGAGAATCGATGGAGAAACTCCAAGCAATTTGGGAAAGAACCTTGAAACCCTAGCTCCAATGTATTCTTCTTCTTCTAAGGTATTTAGAGAGAGAGATTAGAGAGAAGTGGGAGAGTTTTGTTTTCAATTGACTGTTGTGTATAATGACCAAAACTTGTGAATTTAGACTTAAAAACCAATATATAATTAACCTCTAAAAATACCCAAAACACCCCTACTTAAATAGGACTTAAAAGGAAAAGTCCCAAAACTTCTCATTTAAATGGTCCTCGTCAGGGACCACGGCCAACATTCACGGACCGTGAAAGTGCATCACGGACCGTGGTACTGCCCGTGGTGTTGGAGGCAGTGGCTCCCCTTTCGTGCACAAGCCAACACATGGCCAAGGCAAGACCACGGAGCCTCCCACGATCTGTGGTCATGACCACGGTCCGTGGTGATGATCTTGGTCATGACTTGGCCTTGTGGAGGCAAGGTCTTCAAGCCTTGGTGCCAAGTGATGTTCACGAGCCACCCCTCTCCCTCGTCAAGTGCACCACGGCCCATAGTGGTGCCCGTGGTGCCTTGGGCAGTAGCTACCCTAACAACCCCCAACTCCCTAAAAGCAAAGAGAACTCCACGCCCACCTTCACGAGCCGTGAAGTGGACCACGACTTGCGGTCCCTCTCGTGAAGGGTGAGGCAGTGTCTGGGACACTTGGAGGTCCCTCTCCCTCAACCAAGGAAACTCCACAAAGCCTCCCACGGTCCGTGGTCATGACCACGAGCCGTGGTGATGGCCGTGGAGTTTGAGGCAGTCGCTCCAAATTTTGGGGCAGCCTTGGCTTGCTCTTTTTGTTTGGCACTCCTCCCTTAGGCCTTAACTCATAGACGACCATAGCACACCTAGATGGTCTACTAACTTAGGGGAATTCATTTTATACCTCATTGACACTATGTTTAGGCTCTAGTTCAACCTATGAAATTTTCGGGGTGTTACAGGTATGTTTGAAATATTAAATCAATGGTCAACCAATACGGTCAGTGGTTGCACCTACGGATGGTAGGTCTTGCCGTATGTAAGGGTCAACAACTATTTAAAGGAAAATGGTTGTTGGGTCAACTTCAAATGGTAATATCTTTACCACAAAATGAATTAGGTGGCGCATGACCTATCAAATTAAAGATAATTGAATCATCTTACCAACGCCACCAAGTTTTCTAAATTTCAAACTCGTAATACAAAGTTATGCTCGTTTTAGTGATACCCTATCGAGCAGAGCATGAACGACGACACCAGTCGACGAGCACTAGTTCAAACGACGGCCCGTCAATCTCGTAGTAGATGGCTATCGTCAACTTTAACTCAGGGTCATTTTTGTTTTTTTTCTTATGCTTTGGGCACTTAAACTATTTCGTTTGATGAAGAACTACAACGTTCTACGCAATCTAAACCAATTAACTTAGTCAGAATCTACCCAAAGCCCTCATTCTCCTAAAAGCACCCAAATTAAAGCAAAAAGAAGAGGAAAATTTGACCAAACCACCCAAGAACAAGAAACAATTTTCTTCAAAGTTCAGCCCGAAATCTCAAGGACTTTTCTGTAGATTTCCTCACCAAATATATTGGATTTCACTAGTGGATTCCTTTCAACCACTAGGTCCTTAGAATTCAGCCAGTTTCTTGATTCTCTATATCTTATTTAGACCTAGGGTTTCTAAAACCTTTGAGATTTGTTGTTATTTATCTGTGGTAGTATCCTTAATCGAAATAACATGTTTCTTGAAAAAAATTCATAATTCCATTTATCAAACTCAGAACCCTAGTTTGTGTTAATTATATTAATTCATGAATTATATTTGCTAGGTCAGTTAAACAGAAAATCATGCTCCATATTTCGAATGTCCCAGTCTGAGTTAGCATGTAAGTGCTTTGAGCTATTCAGTATTTAGTGTATTTTAGCTTAATATGAATTCAGTTGGGAGTGGACATAGCACCGAGTTGGACTAGTGTTGAGCGTCCCCTCATAGTCCCAGAACTATGTGCCCACGTAGGATTATAAGTCCCCTTTGTTGGGCATCAGAATTAGTGATGACACCACAGTCTTGCCTTTATACTCCTGGCAAGGTATATTGGATCCTCTCGATGGGGCGTATACATCAGACTCCATGTTTAGCTCACATGATTTATGTCGATTAATAGTAGCTCCCACAGTCAGACTCTTAGTGCATTGACCATGTTTTCAAAATTTCTATCAGTATATAGTTCAACATGTTATCTTCATGATTAGTACTTGGTCGTTACATTCAGCTAAACTTTTCAATTATGTTTCAGTATTTACATCATTGCTCAGTTATGCTTTCATCTGCTCATATATATTTGTTCAGCATAGTATATCTATATCCTGCATGCTCAGTATATTCCAAGTACTGACACATACTCTGCACTACATCCTTCATGATGTAGGTTCAACCACTCAACATCAAGATCACCCTTAGATCGATTCTCTGATTGACTTCAGCAGCTTCAGTGGTGAGTCCTCATACTTCAATGACAATAAACATGCTTTCCATTTCAATATTTTCTTTTAGTTTTCTATTTTGTTAGCATTAGCTGGAGGCATGTCCCAACAACTCAACTCACTTAGAGGCTTTCCAGACATATTAGTAGATTCAACTTGAGTTGTTAATGGTCCTTCTAGTTACCACTAAACTCATATTATGTTTTATTTTGATTATTCAGACTAGTTTGACTTGTTCGCCTTCAGATATGTATTGATTTAGTCCTGCTTAGTTCATGTGTACGTAAATATATTCAGTATGTTCATGATATGTCAAACTCAGGGTCAGCTTTGGATCACTCGTGATCCTAGGTCCTCTGTTATGTGAAGGGGGTAGCCTTGGGGCGTGACACTTGGATTAATGCAAATGACTAGTACAAGAGTGTTGAGTTAGCATCCTATCAACTCAAGGATGTCGCTTATATTTTGTTCACCCAGTGGAAGGAAAACAAGGGTGAGAATGCAGCTTTTGTGACATGGGATTGTTTTACTAGAGCTTTTCTAGACAGGATCTTGTTGTGAGTGTTAAGGGAGGCTAAGGCCCAAGAATTTATGTACTTGAAGCAGGGTTCAATGTCAGTCGAAGAACACGGGCTGAAGTTCACTCAGCTCGGAAGGTATTCTCCACATATGGTTGCTGACTCAATGGAAAAAATGAGCATGTTCTTGTTTGGGATATCCGATTTGGCCAAGACCGAGTGCCTGAATGCTATGCTATGCTATTAGAAGGCATGGATATATGCAGGCTAATGACTCATTCTCAGCAGGTTAAGGGAGATAAGCTTAGGGAAATGGCTAAGGACAACAAGAAGGCTAGAACACTGAAATATGAATATTCTCAGCAAAGGTCGGGCAGTGGAAATCGCTCACAGTCTTGGTTGAGGCTTGTAGCCCCACCACCTTCATCAGCTAGTACTCCATCCCCCAAGTTTTTACAGTATTAGAATGGTAAGGCATCAAGCTCTAAGTCATAGGGGAGTGTATCAGGTAACCAGACTTTTCCAACTTGTCAAAAGTATAGTAAGAATTATCCGAAAGAGTGTCTTGCAGGTAGAGAGGGGAGCTTTGGGTGTGGTCGAACTAGTCATAGGTTGAAGGACTGCCCTTCTCCAAGGCAAGGACAAGTAGGTAACAAAACTCACTCTACTACTTCAGCAGCTCCAGCGAGTCCCCCTATCCAGCAGGGTGCCTTTTCTGGTACAAGTGATAATCAATGCCAAAATAGGTTGTATGCTCTTCAAGATCACTAGGACCAAAAAGATTCTCCCGATGTGGGCACTGTTACGTTGAGAGTCTTTCATTTAGATAGTTATGCATTGTTATATCCAGGGGCTGTAATGTCTTTTGTAACTCCCTATATAGCAGTAAACTTCGGTGTTAGTCTAGAAACTATCTAAGAACCCTTGTGAGTCTCTAACTCTCTTAGAGCCCTTCTCAGTCTACCCAGTTGATGACCCAGTTATAGCTAGACATGTATACAAAAATTGCCCTATCATAGTCTCTTAGAAAGTTACTTTAGTAGACCTTGTAGAGTTAGAAATGGTAGATTCCGAAATCATTCAAGGAATGGATTGGTTACACTCCTGTTACTCCTCAATAAATTGTAGAACCAGTATCGTTTGGTTTAAGTTTTTCCAAACGAGCAAGTCTTACAGTGAAAGGGTAGTAGCTCAGTGCCTGTAGGTCAATTTATATCTTACCTTAATGCTAGAAAAATGATTTCCAAAAGGAATATCTATCATCTTGTTTGGGTTAAGGATTTAAACTTTGAAACCCCAACTCTTGAATAGATCTCCTCTCAGATACCCAGCTTATTTCAATTCTTCCTTATAGAATGACTACAGTCGAGCTTAAGGAATTGAAAGTTCCTTTGAAAGACCTTCTATATAAGGTCTTAATCAGACCCATCATCTCTCCATGGGGTGCTCCTGTGTTGTTCCTGCGAAAGAAAGAATGTTCTCTTAGGATTTGTATTGAATATCATCAGTTGAACAAAGTCAAAATCAAGAATAAGTATCCCATCCCATGATTGTTAACTTGTTTGACAAACTTCGGGTGCTAGTTGCTTTTCGTAGATAGACCTCATATCCGGCTATCATCAGCTGAGAGTTAGAAATAATGTCATCCCGAAGATAGCCTATAGGACTCGGTATGGTCATAATGAATTTATAGTGATGTCTTTTTGACTAACAAATGCTCCTACAGCTTTCATGGATTTATTGAACAGGGTGTTCAAATACTATTTGGACTTGTTTGTCATCATCTTTATTAATGTTATCCTCATTTATTCTCGGAGTGAGGAAGACCATGCGACTCATCTTAGAGTTGTTATGCAAAATTTCATGGATCACTAGTTAATTGCTATGTTCAGCAAATATGAATTCTTGTTACAGTCTGTCGCTTTCCTTAGTCATGTGGTATACATCGAAGGGATCCAAGTAGATTCTAAAAAATAGAGGCAATACAACACTAGCCCAGACCCACCTGTCCAATAGATATCCGAAGTTTCTTGGGTTTGGCCGGTTATTAAAGGAGATTTGTTGAAGGATTTTCGTCCATAGCTTCCCCTTTGACAAAGTTGACTCAAAAGAAGGTCAAATTTAAGTGGTTAGATGAGTGTGAAAAAATCTTGTCAAAACTGAAGACTAGGTTGATTTCAACTTCTGTCTTGACTTTACCTGATGGTTCAGGCGATTATGTGATTTATTGTAATGCCTCCATAGTCGGCTTAGGTTGTGTGTCGATGCAACGAGGTAAGTTCATAGCTTATGCTTTTAAAAAAATTAAGGTCCACGATAAGAAATACCCAACTCATGACTTCGAACTTGTAGCCATAGTACTTTCCCTAATGATTTGGAGACACTATTTATATGGAATTCATGTTGATAAGTTCATAGATAGTAAGAGTCTCCAGTATGTCTTCCACCCAGAAAGAGTTGAATCTTTATCAGAGGAGATAGCTTAAATTCCTCAAAGACTATGACTTGAATGTGCTTTACCATTCGGGTAAGGCCAATGTAGTGGTTGATGCTCTCAATAGACTGTCTATGGGTAGTTTGGCACATATTGAGGAAGAAAAGAACGAGTTAGCCAAAGATGTTCACCGGCTTGCTCGCTTAGCATTTGTCTTACAAACACATCAGATGGTGGTATGATAGTTCCGTATGGATCAGAATCTTCATTAGTAGTAGAGGTTAAGGAAAAACAAGACAGTGCATCTATATTACTTAAGTTGAAAGGTGCAGTTCATCAACAAAAGGTTGAGGTTTTCTCCAAAGGGGGAGATGGTTCGCTTTGTTACCAGGGTCGCTTAGGTGTTCCTAATATGGGTGAGTTGAGGCAACAGATCCTTGCAGAAGTTTATAACTCCAGGTATTCCATTCATCCAGGTGCCACTAGTATGTACCATGATCTACGCGAAGTCTTTTGGTGGAACGACATGAAGAGTGACATATAAGAACTTGTGGCTAAATGTCCTAAGTGTCAACAGGTTAAGGTAGAATATCAAAAACCATCTCCAAAACTATTGAGAATGAGAAGTCAATGCAATGCATTCAATCTGCAACACCAAAACAATGTACACAGAATCACAAATAAAATACCAACCCTACCATGCTACAAAGGTGGAAAGAACCAACCTAAAATCAAACTTGTCCTTGACTACGACCTTGGGCACAATAATATAGAAACAACTCAAAACAAAAGCATAACAAGCCTACCGCCAATCATCAAGCCATGGAGTCAAGAAGAATTTTATAAATCAAATAAGGGGAGACATAACTTGAGGATCGACGCCTTACCCCCAAACATACCTTTCAATCATACAATTGAGTACAACTAATGCCAATCTATGGCTACAATGAGCCACTCACATCTCAAGTAGTAACATAAAATAAGCAACCCGAAACACACCCTACAAGGAGTAACATAATTCTAAAGGACGATATAACATATTTTATGGAGTCTAAGGCTAAATCTATCCTAAGATCTTAATTATCAACCATAATAAGGATAATCACATCGAGATAAACAATAAGAAATGTGATCGGCCTAAGCTGACAATCCCATTACCCATAATAAGCCCAACGCTCCTAGGGGAATCAAGAAAGGTAGAATAAATGAAAGGAAATCTAATACTCAAAAAATAAAATCATAAATCACATGGAATTCATACTAGACATTAAATAATAAACCCCAATCAAGAAAGCAGATTGTAGCCTACCTCAAAGTCGATCAAGTACACTCCGAATTAGTTGCACAAGAGATATCCGCTTCTGAAAAACTTCTTAACACCACCACACTGACAAATTATTGATCACAACATCCATATGGACATTCAGACACAAAAATCACAATATTTTTAGACAGGACTAAAATTGAGTCATAATAAGAATGTGGAACCCGCACCAGGAATTTTGAAATTGACTCTTTCAAAAGGTCCTAAATAGCTCAAGAAACTTGTGTCCCAAAAAAGTTACAATCCAAGCTCAAAAATGGGCTAAAACAACCCATGCAATAAAATCACCATTAAAGTTCCAATATCAAGCTCATTCAGCCCATTTGGGGTAGAAATTACCTCAAAACAATAACTTCCACACTTCCCCAATAACTCCAACAAGTATCCACAACAATTATGGAAAATATGCGGCTTGAATCATAAAGAAAAAGGTCTGGAGCTTTAACAGTGGAGTTTTGAAAAAAGGAAGAAGGCTAAATAAGAATTTATAACTTATAAATCTCGTCTATAAAAGTCATTCCCCATAGCTACAAGCATTTCTTTCCAATGCTAAAAGTTTGCACCACCAAAACCCAATTTCGCTATTTCTCAATGTCTTCGAATAGACCACTTGAAATTATTTCAGGACCCTAGAAAAATAAATCAGATATGCTAGCCCACTTAATTCGATGTTCTTGACTCAAGGGAAAAATCAATACTTCCGTGCAAGGTCATTTCGATGAAAAATGGTCTCACACCCAAGCTTCATTTTAAGCCAAATTCCATAAGTGGATTGGAATGAGCCCAAAAGTCTTGAGATATGCACCATAGGTTGTTCTAGCCCAAACTGAATGCTTTGTTGCTATGAGAATAGTCATATATAAATTTTAAGGTCGTCCTCCTTGAGTTTTAATCAAACTAGTCTACACAAACTCTAGAAGTCTAAAACACAAAAACTTGCACCAAACTCAAATGAACAACCTGGTGAGCGAACTATTAGTTCCAACAAGTCAAAAATGATTTGGGTCACTACACGAAAGATGTAAATGCTTAAGAGATCGGAAAATTAAGGAAATGACACGGATGGTCATTACAATATTCACTCCTAAAAAGGACATTCATTTGTGAAAGTAAAAGGACAACTACATCTTGAAGGCATGAAAATATGAGGTAACTAGGCCCGCATGATCTGCTTGACCCTTAGAAAGTCTCTTGAATCGACCAATGCTACCACATAACTTAGACTAAGAACAAAATCCTCAAGTTCACTTCAAAACTCCAAATACTTCTCCAATTCCTTTTTGGGCTCCATCTCTCATCCAATTCAATCGAAATTTACAAAAAATAATAGATTCCTCTGAGAAACCAATATTAAATAAAAACAGCCTAATTCATTAACCACATGACAATTGCAGATGCAACCAACTTCCAAATCAAAATACTTGTCTTATGCTCCTAATCCAAAATTTCCTAGTCATCAAGAGGGTTCTACAAGTCCTTATATATATTAAATTTCTCAACCACCATCTGAATCCTGCCTACAGACCCACACAACATAAGCCTTGAATGAATCACATACTCCAACTCAACATCGATGAGTGACAACTGCCAAAACAAGGAACTTAGCTTAGGTAAAATCTCAAAATACAATCCTAACTCTAAGAATAAACAATCCAAGCTGAAATATTACCTTTTGAAATTGAACACTATACTCGTAATGATGATCATCCAGTGAATAACAAGGTTGCACTAAGCCCAGCTCCAAATACCTACTACTACCGAGGGAACTTCTATAAAACTGATACCATGTTCCCATGATTTACTTAGCCAACACAAATCTGGACCAGCGACCACTATCTTTGTAATACCTCAAAATCTAGTACTCTAAGAAAGGGACAAAGTGAGAGGTCACAAGCTATGATATGAGTCTGGGAACCCTTCACGAAGGCGTAGACAAACCCTGAAGGGCACCACGAGGCGTGGTGTTGCCGTGGTTGCTCACAAAACCCAGCCAAGAAATGCTTCCTTCCCACGATCACCCAAATGGCTCGTGAAGAGGTCAACGAGCTGTGGTGATGGTCATGGAAAGGAGACAGTAGCTAGAAAAATATAAACTCTCCACACGAACCACTTGATGGCTCGTGAATGCCTAGACGAGCCTTACTCGTGAAGGGAAGGAAGTTTAAGGTGTGGCAAGCCAAGACACTGGTCAAGGACCAGGGCCACCACAACGGGCTGTGAAGTCTTTGATAGCTTGTGGAAGCCTCCATCATTAGGCTACGTCAGTTTTAAGTCAAGGGGGCAGTTGGGTCTTTTCCAAAATTCCATAAAACAAAGTTATGTTGCATGTACAATATAGTTAGGGTGAGGGATGTGGACTGCGAAACCACTAATTTTGTGATGGTCCCTATTGTTAATGAGTTTCTGAAAATGTTCACAGACTATTTACCTGGTATTCTTCTCGAAAGGGAAATCTACTTCGGTATTGACCTTCTCCCAGATACGCAACCTATTTTTATTCCTTCTTTTGGAATGGCTCCGGTTGAACTTAAGTAATTAAAGAAGCAATTGAAATATTTGTTTGATAAGAGTTTCGTCCGACCAAGTATCTCTCAATGGGGTGCTCCGATTTTGTTTGTTAAGAAGAAAGATGGTTCAATTCGTATGTGTATTGACTACCGAGAATTGAATAAGGTGACCATTAAGAATAATCCTCTTCCATGAATAGATGTTTTATTTGACCAACTCCAAGGAGAGATTTACTTTTCCAAGATTGACCTTAGGTTAGGTTCTCACCAAATTGAGGGTGAAGGAAGATGATATTAGGAAAAATAATTTTAGGACTAGTTGTGGTCATTATGAGTTTTCGGTGATGTCATTTGGTTTGACTAATGCTCCGACGACATTTATGGATTTGATGAATAGGGTGTTTAAACAATACCTTGATATGTTCGTAATTATGTTCATTGATGATATATTGATTTATTTGAGAAGTCAGGATGATCACATCAATCATTTGAGGAATGTGTCAAAAATTCTCAAGGACCAACAAATCTTTGTTAAGATTAGCAAATGTGTGTTTTTGCCAATGTCTGTAGCTTTTCTTGGCCATATAGTTTCAAGTAGGGGTACTGAGGTAGATCATAGGAAGACTGATGCAATCAAAAGTTAGCCTAGACATTTATCCCCTTCGGATATTAGAAGTTTCTTGGGTTTAGCTGGTTACTACATGAAATCTCTTGAGGGGTTTTCTTTGATTGCCTCTCCATTGATAGTCTTGACTCAAAGAAGGCCAAGTTCATATGGTCCGAAGCATGTGAGAAGAATTTTCAGGAACTGAAAGATAAACTTACTTTCGCTGAGGTGTTAACATTACTAGAAGGGAGAAATGGTTTTGTTGTTTAATGTGATGCCTCAAGAATTGGGTTAGGATGTGTGCTTATGCAAATTGGGAAGGTTATTTCCTATGCTTTAAGTCAAGTTAAGGTTCATGAGAAGAATTATCCTACCTATGATCTTCAATTAGCGGCGGTGGTTTTTGTCTTAAAGATTTTGAGGCACTATTTGTATGGTGTTCATGTGGATGATTCACCGACTACTAGAGTTTACAATATGTGTTTAATCAGAAAGATCTTAATCTTCGCCAAAGAAGGTGGCTTGACTTACTTAAGGATTATGATATGAGTGTTCTCTATCACCCTGGTAAGGCAAATGTGGTGATGGATGCTCTTAGCCGACTACCAATGGGTAGTGTTGCCCATATAGAAGAGGGTAAAACAGAATTGATATGAGATGTACATAGATTGGCCCGATTAGAAGATCGGTAAATGGACTCCACCAAGGGTGGTGTTATTGTTCAAAATCATCTTTTGTGACAGATGTGAAGGCTAAACAATGTCTTGATTAGGCCTTAGTAGATTGAAAGAAGTGGCGGCTTAGAAAGTCTGTTGAGGCATTCTCCCAAGGGGGAGATGGTGTGCTTCATTTTCAAGGTCGTTTGTGTGTCCCTAATGTTGATGACTTAGCGGAATAGATTCTATAAGAAGACCATAGTTCAGGATATTCCATTCGCTCAGAAGCCACCAAAATGTACCGTGATTTACGAGAGGTCTACTGGTGAAATCGGTTAAAGAAGGATATTGTGGGATTTGTGGCTAAGTGTCCGAATTGCCAACAAGTAAAATTTGAGCATTAGAAACTGGGAGGTTTGTCCCAAGACATTACTATTCTTACTTGAAATTGGGAAGATTTGAATATCGACTTCATAGTAGGGTTGCCTCATACTTGGCGACAATATGATTCAATTTGGATTATAGTAGACCGAATGACGAAATCGGATTATTTCATTCCCATCAAAGTTTCTTATTTAGTGGAAGATTATGCTAAATTTTATTTGAGGGAAATGTTTAAGGTTGCATGGAGTGCCCTTGTCCATTATCTCCGATTGAGGTACCTAGTTTACTTTTATGTTTTGGAAATCCTTCCAAAAGGGTCTTGGTACTCGTGTTAAGCCTAACACGGCTTGTCATCTACAAACTGATGGGCAAGCAGAGCGTACTATCAAAACTTTTGAAGATATGATGAGATCATATGTCATTTATTTTAAGGGTAATTGGGATGACCATTTGCCTTTAATTGAGTTTGCTTATAACACTAGTTACTACTAGAGTATTGGTATGGCTCCATTTGAGGTTCTCTATGGTAGGAGGTGTAGATCTCCTATACTGGGTAAAGTAGAATTTATAAGACCCAGTTAGTTCATGATGCTATGGAAAAATTCCGACTTATTAGAGAAAGGTTGAAAACAGCCCAAAGTCGACAAAAGACCTATGCCGATGTTAGAAGAATATATCTTGAGTTTGATGTTCATGATTGGGATTAATTGAATATATCACCCATGAAGGGTTTAATGAGATTTGGGAAGAAAGGGAAGCTTAGTCCTCGTTATGTGAGTCCATATCAAATATTGAGGCGTGTTGGTAAGGTTGCTTATGAGCTATAGTTGCCTAATGATTTGACATCGGTGCATCCAATTTTCAATGTATCTATGTTGAAAAAGTGTGTTGGAGATCCAACCTCTATAGTTTCATTAGAAGGTTTGGGAGTTGATTAAAATCTTTCTTATGTGGAAGTTTCGGTTGAGATTTTCTACGGGCAAGTCAAGAAGTTGAGAAAAAAGGAAGTAGCTTCCGTAAATGTGTTGTCGAGGAATCAATTAGTTGAGGGTGATAATTTGGAGGCTGAGACCGATATGCTGTCCCGATATCTTCATATCTTTCCTTCTACTCCTACTCTAGCTTAAGCTAATGAGTTCTTCATGATTTACTCTTTGTTTAAGTGTCATGTGTTTTATACATTCCCATGATTTCACTATTTTATGATTGTTCATGAAAAGTTTGTGTTTTGAAAGAAAATGAGTTTACATAATTGATTTCCTCATGTTATTGTGCATTGCGTATGAATTGCATATAGACTTCATTAGATGATGTTGAGCATGCTTTTAGCTTTGAGATGGTAGTTCCTCCACGAATATGAGTAATCTTGAAATTTCATGCATATTGGGTTTCTAAGTCTAACTCCTATCTTTCTTATGATGCTTTGAGTATGTCTAGCTTGGAACTGATGTTTCCTCCTCGGATATGTGCATTTATGGGATTGCATACCTAATGGGCAGCTAGTCTTGAGTCTTTTATGTCTTGAGATGTCTAGAATTCCATTCGAGCATGAATATTCCAAAGGGGGAGATAATGTAACACCTCGGAATCTAGTAGTCTAAGAAAATGACCTAGTGAGAGGTAACAAGCCATGATGTAAGCTTTGGCACCCTTCAAGAAGGCCTAGACGGACTGTGAAGAGCACCAGGAGGCGTTGTGTTGCCCGTGGTGGCTTACAGCCAAGAAATTCTTCCCTCCCACGAGCACCCTAACGGTTCGTGAAGAGGTAAATGAGCCGTGGTGATGGTTGTGGAGCGGAGGTAGTAGCCATCCAAAATGTAGACCCTCCACACAAGTCACTTGACAGCTTGTGAAGGCCTAGACGAGCTGTCGAAAGGGTCGTGATAGGAAGGGAGTTTAAGGGGTTGAAAGAAATGCCACTGGTCAAGGACCACGACCACCAAAACAGGATGTGAAGTCATTGGTGGCTCGTGGAAGCCTCCATCATGAGGGTGCATTAGTTTTAAGTCAAGGCGCAGTTAGGTATTTTCCAGATTTCTTTAAAACAAAGAAATGTCGTTTTGCCTTTATATAAGTAATTTTAACCCCAAATTCAACGCATTTATGTCATTTTCTTAATTCACCAAAAGAAATTGGGTTCTTTCTATCCAAAATATTTCTCTCTCTAGAAACATGAGGAAGAAGAAGAGTTCAAGCTAGGGCTCAAGGTCAAATCTCCATTCTCCATTGATTTGTGGGCTTTGGTAGCAAGGTATGATAGCTCTTTATTCATGGAATCATTGCATCCATGGAGCCCGTAAGTTCCCTAATTGAAAAGTAGAAACTCTCGAATATGAGTTAGGGTATTCTTCTATGTTGTGGGTCTTTATGAATGTTGATCCAATTAATCCGATTAAGACTGTGTATGTATGAATTGAGAGAATTTTATGCTTTTCATGATGAATTTCTATATACCCATGCTTAAACCATGTTTCTAAGGTGAAATTGATGTAAATGAGTTTTAATCTATCAAAGAAGAATTTATGAGTTTATGTGTATTCTTATACGTAATTATGAATCACTTTGAGATTGAGGCATATGTGATGAGTGTGATATGAATTGCTTTGAGAGCGAAGCATATATTCTGGATTGTTTATTATTGATGTAATTGTTGTGGAAGGGATGTTTCCCACATGATTTGCTTGTGTATGAATGTGAAATGCTTTCTCACATTGAATGATTTTAGGTTGAAATGATTGATACCTAAAATAAATCTAAGCTTAGGAACTATGAATATGATAAGGCAAGAGGTGATTTACCCATGACCTCTAATGAGAAAAATATGAGGCGATTACCCATATTCCTTAGAGTCAGAATTGAGGAGATTACCCATGATCCTAAGTAAAAGACAAGAGGCAAGTACCCATGTCATATGATCGAAAGATAAGATGCGAGTACCCATGTCTCATAATGAAAAGGACACGAGGCGACGACCCATGATCCTAAAGTATGTTGGACAAAAGGCGACTCCCCGTGATCATAATGTAAGAGGGACAAGTGGCGACTACCCATGATCCCAAGGTAAGAAGGGCTAGAGGAGATTGCCCATGTCCCTTTATATTAAGGCAAGAAGTAATTCCCCATGTCTTTAAAAGATAAGCTAGAGTATGTCATGATAGGTGAAGAGCTTGGATTTTTGCTTGAGTTTTCCTTCATTATGTGTAAGACTAGTGGTGGATTACACATGTCTTGACTAAGTATGAATTGAGGTTACTTCAAGAAGTACCCCTTATATGTAAAATAATCTATTATGTGCATTGATTATGCTTTATGACTTATGTTATCTAACTTTTATGTTATGTTTTTGCAAGCTATCATATTTAATATATTTTTGTACTAACGCATACTCTTGCCTATATTCCCCATCCAACTGTAGGGTCCGATGTTCCCGAATCTCATCCCCATTGGTAGGATTTCTAGTAGAAGAAGAGTTGAAGATTGGTAAGTCCTCATTCATCCGAGAATATAGCCACTACTTTCCTTACGTTCTTTTCATTTTAGTTCTGAACATTAATGTAACACCCCGACTTTTCGAAACGTCTAAATTGACTCATATCTTCGTGGAAAGACCAGCAGGGTGGGTAATAAATTAAGAATGATGTGTTATGTGAAATTTTAAGTGTTCAAGGGTTGTATCTCAAGTTTTGAAGTTAGGTAACTGGCAAAAAAAATGTTGGTGAAAGTTATCATAAATTCCTTTTTAAAGATTTGTCTAAAATTTGAGTCAAAAGTCTCAGAGATGTTCTCCCAATTTATAAAGAGTTATGGTGCCCACGACCTATAAAATTGAAGGTCTACGAGTCTAGTTTCCAACTCATCAACATGTTTGTTCATATGACTTCAGAATGGAGAGATATTTGCATTTTTGCAAGACTGCGCAAGCAGGCAGGTGAGGTGGGTCCCCTAGGTCAGTGGAACTTTATATATATCATCTTCTTCTACGTTTCTTCATTTTCCCTTCATTTTTCTTAGTGAATAACCAGAAAATAACAAAACCCACTTCTAGGATCAGTCAAGTTACAGATTTTCGTGACTTAAGCCCTTGACAAAAGTTGTTCTATGCGTTGATCTCGTCAACATGGTATAATTTGTTTTATCAATTTCCTAGCATATTGTACTTTGGTGTGTGGACAGCAGGGGTTTGGGCATATTTTAAATTTTTTAGGTGTATTACGAACTTAAAATCAAGGTAAGACCCTTCTTCCATTGACTCTAGTTTTGATAAGTCGGAAGTAGCAATTTGCGACGAAAATATATATCTTTTATCGGATTATCGTGGTATCTCTATTCTTTTGTTTTGATTATGGTCCTGCCTTGTTGTAGTATCGAGGGGGGTTATGAGTAAAGTCGTTAGGCCACGTGAATTCAGCGAAAAAGGTATGATAAGGCTATTCCCTACTTACGGCATGTTTCCTTAAAGCTTAGGAGCAATGTAATTGGGTTGTTATCCTTGTTATACTTGTAGCCATTATTGTTGATTGCTAGCTGCTCGAGTTGATATAATCCTCCCTTTTCAGGATTAATATTCAGTTAGTAGCATCCCTACGTTGGACACGACTTAGAGTCTATTTGTATAGGTTGCTTATAACTAAATTGCTCGCTTTTAGCGATGGGATTGTTATTGTTACCCTTGGGGCTATTGTGGTTAGCTACATGAATGTGATCTATGCCTAGAAGGGCTATGTTTTGCCTACGGGGCTATATGGATGCCTAAGAGGGATATGAGTTGCCTACGGGGTTATATTGATGCCTACAAGGGCTATAATTTACCTACAGGGCTATATTGACGCCTAAGAAGGTTATGTGCTTCATGCATGGCCATGTTGTTGCCTAAGAGGGCTATGAGTTGTCTATAAGCTATGTTGATGCCTAAGAAGGCTCTTTTCTACCTACGGGGTTATATTAATGCCTAAGAGTGCTATGTGACTACCTATGGGGCTAGGGTACTACCGATAGGGGTATATAGACTGATTGGCACCTTCCAGGCCTATGGGGGCCTGAGTATGTGGTTTTGTGTGCTGTTTGTACCTACCGAGCTTATGGGGGATTGGTTAGGTTGTTGTTTTATGATTTTTGATAAGTTAAGATTGAGGAGAAGGTCGGTACACTTATCTTATCCTTGATCTATTTATCGAATTATTCTAGTATAATAGGATAGCTTCTCATAGTCTATTCTCTTTCATACTCTGTACATTATTTCGTATTGACGCCCCATTGCCTGGGGGTGCTGCATTCATGCATGCAGGTCTCGATAGACGACCCAGTAGACCTCCTCAGCAGCAGGATTAAATTTTATCCAGTTGGCTAGCCCCTTTCCTCCGTAGCTGCCAGAGTTTGGATGTTTTTTTAGCTTTTGTTGTATGTGTTTTTATGGGTAGGCTGGGGCCCTGTCCCACTAATCTTTACTACTCTTAGAGGCTTGCAAACTAGTGTGTGGGGTGTGTAGCTATATTATGGCCATGTTGGCCTAGTTTGTTGGTTTGCTGAAGCTTGTGAGTTGTTTGATGTATTGTCTTGATATATATATGTTTTCAGTTTTGGTATAGAGATCATCCTGGCCTCGACAGCCCAATCAGGACTTTTGTGCCAGTTGGGTATTTCTTTATATGAACTCTTAAGAGTAGCTGTTTTGTTTATAGGTCTGTTGACAAGGGCCTTGCCGGCCGAGGGCTTAGTTTTAAATCGAGATATACTTGTTAGTTTGCTTGATTGCCTGTGGCTGCTATGCGCTAGTAGAAAATGGTTCAACAGGGTTGGCTCGGGCCTGAGTTTTGGAATTAGGAGCCAATTTCTCCCCTTGAGTTTGGGGCATAACAAACTTGGTATCAGAGCAACGTCATATCCTAAGGAATCTGCAAGCAGTGTCTAGTAGAGTCTCATTTATAAATGTGTTGTGCACCACATTTGATAAGCAAGGAGCTACCGGCCATGTTAAAATGACTATCCTTCTTTTGCTCACCTCGTGCTATAGAGCAGTGTCTTAAGGGTTCAGGTTTCTGGCTTATAATTGATATTTGTATGCATATAGAGATGGCTGACACCAGACAGACCACAACTAACCAAGAGCTAGATACAGATGAAGGTGAGGGTACCGACAAGGTACCACAGGTGGAGGTAGCTTATTGTGAGACCCAGGAGGAGACATCTTCTCAGCCCCCTATAGGTTCTGCACCGCTTCAGGAGACTCTGAGGGCTACAGGACCCCAGCTCCACCAGCAGTACCACCTCTAGTTCCTTCTATTGTATCTGACTAGGATTTCAAGAGTGCAGTATGTATGCTAGCATATTTAGTAGCTGCACATCGCTAGCCAGTTGCGCCAGACGTTGTCGGACCTTCTGAAGGTCCCAGAAGTTTGAGAGTTTGTGAATTTCTTGCCTTGAATCCTTCAAAGTTTACAGGGACAGATCGCAGAGAGGACCCACAGAACTTTGTTGGTCAGCTTCATAGGATCTTCAGAGTCATGCATGCCTCAACGACTGAGTCAGTTGAGTTAGCAGCATTTCGAATGCGCAATGTTGCAGTATTGTGGTATGAAAGTTAGGAGAGATCTAAGGGAAAAAATGCAGCTCTACCCACTTGGGATAGCTTTACAGAAGTTTTCAGAGATCATTATTTCCCTCGAGAGATTAGGGATGGCCAAGTGGACCAGTTTTTGAACCTCCGACAGGGAAGCATGAGTGTCCGATAGTACGGACTAATATTTGATTCGTTGGCTAGATATGCACCAGCATTTGTTGATACGATGCATTACAGGGTGCGTAGATTTGTGGGAAGGCTTCACTCTGACTATATCGATGCTGGTTCTACCACTGCACTAAATGATAATATGGATATGTCGCTAATTCAGGCCTTTGCACAGGGAATAGAGGATCGCCGACATCTGCAGTATATGAGTGAGAGGGTCGAGAGAGAGACAGAAGGGTTCTGGCCAGGCTAGGACAGCCCTGTTGCGTTGCGCTACTTGCGGTAGAATGCATTCTCAAAGGTGCAGGCAGGGTTCCATAGGTTGTTATTCTTGTGGACAGGAGGGGCATAGGTGGAGAAACTGCCCAACCATAGGTACAGGGTGTGGACCCCAAACTCCAGCAGATAGAGGTAGATGTGGAGGTAGAGAGGGAAAATCTAGTCCTGGTAGTGGCCAGAACCGTATATATTTTCTAGCCGGCCAACAAGACCCAATGTCATCACCAGATGTTGTGACAGGTACATGGATTGTTTGTTCCCATTGTGTTTATGCTTTGATAGATCCTGGATCTACTATGTCTTATGTTACTCCATTTATCGCGGGGAAGTTATGTATAGTGGCAGAGTCATTAGATTGACCCTTTACTGTATATACACCAGTTGGTGAGTCTATTATTGCCAAGAAAGTCTATCGAGGTTGCACGGTAGAAATTATCGACCGTCAGACCTTTGTAGACCTTGTAGAGTTATAAATGGTCGATTTTGACGTTAATATGGGTATGGACTGGTTAGCGTCTTGTTATGCTAATGTTGAGTGCCGCACAAAGATTGCTAGATTCCACTTTCCAAGAGAGGTAGTTCGGGAATGGAAAGGCGATACAGCAACGCCGAAAGGTAGGTTTATTTCCTATATTAAGGTGAGGAGGATGATTACTAAGGGTTGTATTTATCATCTTGTTCACATTCATGATATAGATGCATAACCACCGACTCTTCAGTCTATTCCGGTAGTTAATGATTTTCTAGATGTATTTCTAGATGAGCTCCCTGGTATCCCTCTAGAACGACAAATTGAATTTGCTATCGATATGCTACCAGGTACACAACCCATATCTATCCCTCCTTATAAAATGGCTCATGCTGAGCTAAAGGAGTTGAAGGATCAGCTGAAAGACTTGTTTGATAAAGGCTTTATCAGGACTAGTGTTTCACCATGGGTGTGCTAGTGTTATTCATGAGGAACAAAGATGGCTCACTAAGAATGTGTATCGATTACCGACAGTTGAATAAGGGGACTATAAAGAATAAGTATCCCCTTCCGAGGATCGATGACTTGTTTGATCAATTACAAGGTGTTGAGTGCTTCTCAAAAATTGATTTAAGATCAGAGTAGCACTAGATACGAGTTCGGGAGAAAGGCGTTCCAAAGACAGCTTTTAGAACCAGATATAGACACTTTGGGTTCTTGGTAATGTCTTTTGGATTAAATAATGCCCCAGCAGTGTTCATGGACCTGATGAATAGCATATTCAGGCCATATCTAGATACGTCTGTGATTGTATTTATTGATGATATTTTGGTCTATTCACATTCACAAGCTGAGCATTTAGATCACTTGCGAGTAGTCCTTCAGGTTCTTCGAGAATAGGAACTTTACGTAAAGTTCTCTAAGTGTGAGTTATGGTTCAGCTCTTTGGCTTTCCTAGGCCATATCATATCAGATTCCCGCATTATCGTTGATACACAATAGATTGAGGTTGTAAAGACTTGGCCCAGACCCATGACTCCGATTGAGGTTCGTAGTTTCTTAGGATTAGTGATGAGTCCACAAATTGGACTCATTTAGGGCTTTATTTTGATAGAAATTATCAGATGAAAACTCTTAAGTTTCAGATATTTGAAGTTTAAGTGTAAGCATGGACACTTAGGCACAAAAAGGAATAAAAAGGCTGAAAGAACGAAGAAGCTGAAGCATGAGTATCGCCAAGAACCTTTGGCGATTCGCTGAAAGGACAAACTCCGCCCTTTGTTCCAGTATGCGAAGCCTTGAAGGAAGAGGATCAAAAAGGGGATGAAAGGAGCAGTTGGCGCTTCACTGAATAGTTCCGCAAAGTAGTACTATACCACCCAATGTTCCAGAACTTGAAGATGTTGTAGGCAAGCACTCAACGATGATGAGACAGAAGAAGGGCGAGTCACCGAGTCATTTGGCGGACTCGACTAACTTCGCCGAACTATCCGCCTGCACTAGTTTTTGATGGCTATAAATGCTAAAATCTTTATTAATTTTACAAGTTCCGAACCATTATTATTATTTTTAGAATAGAATAGTACTTTTTAGATATTTTCTCTCAAGTTTAGAGAGGGTTTTGTGGGAGACTTGAAGAGAGAAGGATTTCATCTTCGCCAAGTTGGAAGTGGGTCTTCACCATTCTTCTTCCTTTGCTTAAATCAAGGTGTAATTTCTTATACCCATTTTATTTTAGTATCATTTTAGGTGTTTTTTGTTATTTCTTGATGTGTGGCTAAAAACCCCATTCTTGGGGTGTGATTTAGCAAATATGGGTTGATATTGTTGTTGGGTTTTACTTGCTGATAGGGTAGATGTATTTTAATGGTGATTTCACCTAGTGGTTGTTGTTTAATTTAATGGGTTTATAGTTGCAAATACAAAACCACCAATGTGTTTTCGGCTCTCCCGAGAGGGAGGTCGCGAACCAAGACCACTAGACTGATGGCCTAGGGAGTGGGTCGACATGAGGTTCAGCCCGAGAGGGTAAGCCCTAGTCCCATATCCTAACACTCAGCTCGAGAGAGAATGAGTGGGGTAAGGCATAGGTTGGTCTTCATACGGCACATGGGTGTCCGAAAGGAACCCATTTGAAACGGGGTAAGTTGCCCGAGAGGGAACTTATTTCCATCTAAAGCTTAGCCTAGTCACTTTTATCTTGCAAATTTCCTATTGAAAGTATGTACCCAACGATTTATCTCAACTTGTATTGCGGTCACACCTCAAGAACATTTCCCCATACTCGATTTTCTTGTTATTTTTGCTATTTTTAATACTTGTGACAAAACCCCCAATCGATATTTGACACTTTTGTGTCGCCCATTTTAATTTACCATATTTTTGTTCGTTAATGTCTTTAGCTACAACTACTTAGAACTTAATTTTATTTGTCTATCAATTCTCAAAACCACTCCCTTGGGACACGACCCCAACCTTTAGTTGGGTTACTATACTATCGACGATCCTAAACACTCATACCGTAGGTTAGTATCGTTGGTCACAATAAGCATCAATTAGCTAGGTACTACTGAAGGTTTGTAGAGGGGTTTTCTTCACTTTCAGCACCATTAACGAAGTTGACTAAAAAAATGGCTAAGTTCCAGTGGGCTGAGGCTTGCGAGCATAGTTTCTAGGAACTAAAGGACAGGTTGACATCAGCACCAGTTTTAGCATTCCCAGAGGGTTCAGAGGGATATGCGATGTATTGTGATGCCTCTGGTATTGGTTTGGGATATGTTCTAATGCAACATGGTAAGGTTATCGCATATGCTTCAAGCAGTTGAGGTATCATGAGAAGAACTATCCGACCCATGATTTAGAGTTGGATGCAGTTGTGTATGCGTTTAAAATCTGGAGACACTATTTGTATGGCGTTCATGTTGACATTTTCACAAATCATAAAAGTCTTCAATATATCTTTAGACAGAAGGAGTTAAATCTGCGACAATGTCGATGGCTTGAATTACTGAAAGACTACGACATTGATATTTTATATTTTCCAGGAAAGGAAAATGTGGAATTGGATGCCCTCAGTCGAAGATCTATGGGTAGTTTGTCCTATTTAGATATTGAGAAGTGGGAGCTAGCGTGAGAGCTTGATCAGTTAGGTAGCTTGGGAGTCAGATTGTTAGAGGCACACAATAGTGGGGTCAAAATTTAGGACACATACGTATCATCCCTAGTTGTGGAGGTAAAATCACAGCAACAAAAGGATCCTAGCTTAGAGCATCTCCGAGCCAATGCCCATCATCAGCAGTCTTTAGCATTTGATATAGAAGGAGATGGAGTCCTCAGATATAGCAGTCGATTGTGTGTTCCGAATGTTGCAGGGCTTCGACATCGAATTATGGAAGAGGAACATCATTCTCATTATTCTATTCACTCTGGTTCAATGAAGATGTACCATGATATTAAGGAGATCTATTGGTGGCAGGGGATGAAGAAGGACGTTGCTGAGTTTGTGGCACAGTGTCCTAACTGCCAACAGGTGAAGGTTGAGCACCAAAAGCCCGCTGGGCTAGTTCAGGACATAGCCATACCATTGTGGAAGTGGGAAGAAATTAATATGGATTTTATTATGGGTTACTTCGAACGCATCACAACTTTGACTCTATTTGGGTAATTGTTGATAGACTAACAAAATTAGCCCACTACTTACCGGTCAGGGCTACTTTTACGGCCAAAGAATATGCAAGGCTCTATATTAGAGAGATTGTTAGGCTACACGGTGTCCTAGTATCTATTATCTCTGATACAGGAGCACAATTTACCGCCAACTTCTGGAACTCCTTCCAGGAAGGACTGGGACACAAGTTAATCTTAGTACAACCTTTCACCCTCATATAGATGGCCAGGCTAAGCGCATAATTTTGAAACTCAGGGATATGTTACGAGCGTGCGCGCTAGAATTCAAAGGAATTTAGGATGACCACTTGCCTCTTATTGAGTTTGCATACAATCATAGGTATCATTCCAACATCGGGATGGTACCTATGAGGCTTTGTATAGGCGAAAATGTAGATCCCCCATTAAATGGTTCGAGGTAGGTGTGTCAGGGTTGATTGGACCCGACTTAGTACAGCAGAAAGTGAAGCAGGTTAAGCTCATTCGAGAGAGGTTGCTAACAGCTCAAAGGCGACAGAAGTCATACTCAGATGTGCGACGAAGGGACTTAGAATTTTGTGTGGATGATTGGGTATTCTTAAAAGTCTCTCCTATGAAGGCTGTTATGAGATTTGGCAGAAAAGGCAAGCTTAGTCGAATATTCATTGGGCCATACAATAAATTACTCTTTGCTCTTATTTGGAGATTCTGTAACCGACAACCATCAAAATTATCTATGTGATAATACAACGTCTCTCCCACACTGCTAGAACTGTCATGTACCTAGCTGGGGTATAGAATAACTCGACTATGTGGATCCACAAAAGCTTTGACCGAAAGCAATAAGGAGTCATCTCAAAAGTATGATCCTTTACCCATCTTGGCTACATTGTTTATGAGGAATGTGAGTTGTCTGAACTCATCCCCATATCGGTTGTCAATACTACTCTAAATAAATATATACTCATGCTCAAAGGTGTAAAACATACTCTTTCTCAAATTGAGGTAATTGGTCAAAATATCCTCTTAAAAGAGGTAATGCACTAAATTAACTCTTAACTCATTACTCATTTAGAATCAAAGTTTCTCTTTTCTCAATGTAAAAATGATAAATTTGGAAATAAATAGTTCCCATAAACTTTAGTCAAAATGTCTCTTTACACTTTCCTCAACACTCCTCTTTACTTTCTCAGATATCAATTTAATATAATTGTTCGGTTAAAAATATTCTCATCAATAACTCAATGAAAACTCAAATAATAGAGTTCATGCTAAAAAAATTGACATGAACAATCAACTCAAGAATCTCAATGAAAAAGATATGGAAAATCAAAATTTAGGAATAGCAACTCTGAATTCAACAACAAACTCATCTACATATTATTAAAATTAAGGATGTAACCCTATATTATTCGTTACTCATAGAAAGTAGATGTAGGGAGTGAGGACGAACTCACTCCATTACTATGATCGCCTCACATACCTAGGAAGAACAAAGTTCTTGGCGAAATCGAGGACATTCGAAGAATGATAGAAAACCCTAACTTTTCTCCTTGTGAATCCTTTGTCTAAGTCTTTGAAGTGTTAAAGAACATAAAATAATTGTTTAACACTGTTTAGACTCTTAATTAGGTGATAAGGGGTCATAGTTTAGGCTTAGAAGGGGTGGGAAAAGACTAAACTACCCTCCATAAAACTGACGAGAAAACCTTCTAAAGGTCCATCTACAGTTCATGGGTTTATCTACGGACCGTAGATTACATCCTTGAAATTTATATTGAATTTTTAAGACTTAAAAATCCATTTACATGTCCAAATGATGGCACATAGTACTTTTTATTGCCCTTAGAATGGATCTGTAGGAATTGGGTCCCCTAATTGGATTCCCAGTAATTTAACATTAATTTGAAATAATGGGTCTTCGTTCGAATCCGTCGTTCACATACTTAGAAACTCTTATAGGGCAGTCTCTGGTAAAATGGTCATTACATTTTACTCCAAACTCAAAATAAGGCAAACTTGGTTGCGTTAGAAAGAGGACTCAAAGATCTTCAATTTAATAGGTCACGGGCCACCTAATTATTATGTGCTGGGAGATATAATTTCTTGAAGTTGACCTAAGTAGAATCTTATGTCAAAACAAATTGAAAATCAAGCTTTCAACATAACTTTATGCTAGGTGGTTCTTTTGAGGGTAAATCGTAACAAAATCCATTCGAACATCAAATAAATGACCTTTACACATATTAGCAATTTAAGAATTATCCGATAAAATTTTTACATGGAAATAAAGAATTGTTCGGGTTAGTTTAGAAATTTTTCGATGTAACACTTTTAAAATAAAATCAAAATTATTTAAAATACGATAAAAATTATTCGGTAGACTATCTTCCCATGTAACTTTATTGAGATCATTATCACTTGAAAATTATATATAACAAAATCTAATGAAATGATACACATGAAACAAATATATTATAAGTTCAAAAAGTGTGACATAAGCTTTAACCAAATGACTGGATTTTAGGTTTAATACAAAGTTATTTGCCATTTGGGTCTAGAGTTTAAATAATATTTCACTCATTGATTTAAATTTAGGATTCATCTCTACTTGGTAAAACAAAAAAAATGATGAAGATAAGTTTAAATTGTGAGATGTAAGATTCCTTATGTACCATTGATATCTTTTTGTTCGTAAGGTAGATCCTCCTTGAAAGAATCTTTTTGTTATCCATGCTTATGTTGCTTCCAATGCATTTTTTTAATGTCTCATTTGATAACTCCCAAAAATACACTTGTTTCTTTTAAAAGTTATAGGAGATAGAAGAATATATTGGGAAATACAATCAGCATGCTCAATGAACAATTCATGTAAATTGACATAAATGATGATCAATTACCTTGCAAGGGTCAACAAGGTCATTAAACCTCTTTGATATTCCTTTATATGCATGGTATTATTCATTTTTTAGTATTTGTATTCACAATGTTATTGTCAATGAGGGTACAATTAGAATTATTCTCTATCTTCATTAAGATTATTAAACTCCCCTAAAAATCATGCATCACTAAATGAATAGAATAAATAATTAATAGAATTTGTGAATCTATAGGTTTTTTCATTTGGCTATTCATGGTTCTCAAATAAGTTTGACAACCTTAGTGAAGATAGTCTGTTGAATAATTCTAATCGTACCTTAATTGACAATAACATTGACAGTACAATGCCAAAATATTAAGACTACCATGCATATAAAGGAATATCAAAGAGGTTTAATGCCCATGTTGACCTTTGCAACGCAATTTATCATCACTTATGTCTATTTATATGAATTTTTCATTGCGCACGCTCATTGTATTCTACAATAGATGTTTCTATCTCCAATCAGTTATAAAAGAAACAAGTGGATTTCCAGGATTTATAAAATGAGACATCCAAAAAATGCAATGGAAGCAAGATTAGCAAGGACCAAAAGGATTCTTTCGAGGAGGAACTATCTGACCAACAAAAAGATATCGATGGTAATTAAGGAATTTTACATCTTACAATTTAAACTTATATTCATTATCTGAATTTTCATTTTATTAAGAAGTAGAGATGAATCCAAAATATTAAATCAATGATTCCAGTATAATTGAAAATCTAGACCTAAATGACACATAACATAGTTGTAACCTTAAGTATAGTAAAAAAATTGAAGCTTTAGTCCCACTTTTTGAACTTAGAATTTGTTTCATATGTATCATTTCATCACATTTGGTTACATAAAAATTTTAGGTGACTCCTAGCACAACAAAGTTACATGTAAAGATAGTCTCTCGGATAATTCAGATCGTATTTTAAATAATTTGATTGTATTGTGAAAGACAATATTGTTAATTGTGGCTTGAAACATTGGACAACAGATGCAAAAAGATGGAAATTACCACATCACGCAAGGGATGCCAAGAATAATAAAATTTTATTCCATCCATAACGTCTACAGGGTAATTTATATAAACTATATGTCTATCTTCATCTGTAACATTAAGTATTTTCAAAAATTTCTAGTATTGTTTAACATTAGTTTGCTCTTTCTTTACTTTTTGTTCTTAGATATTTGACAAAATAAAAGAAAATTGTTGACTTTATTTTGTTTATCTCATCAAGTTTCCTTGCATTATACAATGTACTAACATGTTGTAACACCTCAGACTTAACAGACTTGTACTGCAGAAAAACTTGGTGAACTACGACAGTGTTCACATATCGTGAGAGGAACCACGCTCCGTCGACCTGCTCGTGGCGTACACTCACCCAGAATGGTGGACCACGTGCCCCTTCATGGGCTATGGACCATCCCACGAGCCATGGGAAGGCTCATGTAAGCTAGGCAAAACCAACAAGGCCCAGCCATCAGACCACAGAGCCCTTCATGGGCAGTGGTCTTGATGACAGGCCGTGGTGAGGCTCGTGAAGCTAAGCCAGTAAGCTCCTAGGATAAGTGAAGGACCACGGTGGCCTTCACGGTCCGTGATCCTTTACACGATCCGTGAAGTGGACCGTAGAGTGAAGGGCCCTGAACCAGTAAACTCTGGCCAAGAACTATGACCCACTTGACAAGCTGTGGTCCCAACAATAGACTATCAGTGGCGCCGTGGTCGGCCTCATCAAATTTTAAGTGAGGGTTTTGTCTTTTCCCCTACGCATTGGACACCTAAACTATGTCGTTTAACCCCTAAACTACATTGTTTTGGTCAGATCAAGCCTAGTAACATAGTCAGAACTTACCCTAAGAGATTTATTCACCAAAATCATTCAAACTTAGAGCAAGAAGATGAAAAAGAGGCTCCAGTTTTACCAATAACAACCAGCAAGTTGCCTGCAAGTTTTAGGCCCGAAATCAAAATATTTCTCCGTGAAATTCATCACCATGTATGTGGGATTTCACTAGTGGATTCCTTTCATCCACTAGGTCCCTATATTTCAGGCAGATTTTTTATTCCTATATCTTGCTTAGACCTAGGGTTTCTAAAACCTTATATATTAGTTGTGATTTAGCTGTTAGAGCATTCCAATTCAGATTATCATGTTTTCGTGGAATTGTTGCTTAGTTCTTTGCTTGAGACTCAGAACCCTAATTGTGTAGATTCTCTTAGTTCACGAATTACACATGCTAGGTCATTTAAACATATATACATGCTTCAGTTTTCGAATGTCACATTAACAATATTAAAATTGTTACATTCTCATATTTTGCATGACAGTATTTTGAGCTATTTAGTATTTGAGTAGATCAGTCATAATGTGTCGTATACATATCACTTAGGAGTAGACTTAACACCGAGTGGACTAGGATTTTAGCAAACCCTCACACTCCCAGAACTATGTGCCCCCATAGGTTTATAAGTCCCCTCTGTGGGCATCATACTTAGTGATCATGCAAGTCATGCCTTTATACCCCTAGCGAGGTATACTGGGTCATGTCGATGGGGCATATACATCGGACTCCACGTTTAGCTCACGTGGTTTTATGTCGATTAGTAGTGACTCCCACAGTTAGACTCTTGTGCATTTGACTAGGTTTTCAGTTATATTTTAGTATTTAGTCTCAACATGTTATGTACTTAGTCATTCCATTAAGTTCAGTTCTTTTAGTATATATCAGTATTTCCATCATGTTCATATTATATTATTGATTAGTTATGCTTTGTTCAGTTTATATGTTTGTTTAACTTTTATCCTATCCCGCAAGCTCAGTACCGTCAAAGTACTGACGCATACTCTGCGCTACATCTTTTCATGATGTAGGTTCAAGTCCTCAACATCCAGATCACGCGTAGATCAGTTTCTAATCCATATTCAACAACTTCAGTGGTGATTTCTCATACTTCGAGGACAATAGACATGTTTCAGATTCTATTTTTCATTTCAAGTTTTATGTTTTGTTAGAGTTAGTTGGCATGTCCCTGCAACTGAACTTAGTTAGAGGCTTTTCATACATAGGAGTAGATGCAGCTAGAGTTGTTAAGTGATTGTTTCAGTCATCACTAAACTCTTATTATTTATATTTACTTTCAAACTAGTGTGGTTTTTCTCCATTTTGGTATCCACTGTTTTAGCTTCCGCATGATACATGTTTTACTTAGCTATTCTCTGTATGCTTGATATATGCCAGACTCGAGGTTAGATTGGTTTCACTCGTGATCCTAGGTCTTGTGTTACGTCTAGGGAGTATACTCGGGGGGTGACAAACTTGGTATCAGAGCATTAGGTTGAAGAGTCCTAGGGTGTCGAAAAGACGCACTAAGTAGAGTCTCTTTCATGGGTGTGAAGCATGCCACATCTATGAGGTGGAGGCTACAATGTTTTTTAAGAAAAACATCACTTCTTTTGCTTTTCTTATCGTGCGTGAGGTGTGATTCAACTTATCCTTTCTAATCCATCGTTATACGTTTCAGATCATGCCTCTTTATAGAGCTAACACACTGAATGCTAATGGCCGCTATGCTAAGGCAATTCCTCCAGTCCTGAACCATGACATTACGAATGTAGAGGCCGTAATGCGATCCATCTATTGACTGAGACATTACCCAACAAGAACAATCAGTAGGCCCTAGTTCCTACAACCTCCACTGGTGGATAAGCTGCAGCCAGGGTTCGAGACTTTTTTCATATGAATCCGCCAGAATTTCTACGGTCGAAGGTTGGTGAGGATCCATAGAACTTTATTGATGACGTTATGAAGATTCTTTGAGTAATGTAAGTAACTGGTACAGAGAGTGTTGAGCTAGCATCCTATCAGCTCAAGAATGTGGCTGATATTTGGTTCACGTAGGGGAAGGAAGACAGGGGTGAGAATGTAGTTCCTGTTTCTGGATAGGTTTTCCTGAGATAGTAAACGGAGGCTAAGGCCAAGGTGCTTATGAACGTGAAGAACGGTTCAATGTCATTCCAAGAATACGGGTTGAGATTCACTCAGCTACCCTGTTATGCTCCAAATATGGTTGCTAACTCGAGGGCAGAAATGAAGAAATTCTTGTTTGGAGTATCTCATCTTATCAACACCGCGTGTAGGAATATTATGTTATTGGGCGACATGCATATCTCCAGGCTAATGACTCATGCTCACCAAGTTGAGGGAGATAAGCTTAGGGAAATGTCTGAGGAAAACAAGAAGGCAAGAACATGGATTTATGAATTTCTCAACAAATATTAGGTGGTGGAAATTGCTCATAGTCTCAGCAGAGGTATACCGCCCCAACACCTTCATCAACTAGCGCTCCTTCCCTAGGTTTCGATAGGATTAGAAAGGTAGGGCATCAGGCTCAAATTCATAGGGGAGTGCTTCACGTAATAGGACTTTTCCAACTAATCCAATGTTTGGTAATAATTATCCGGGAGATTGTCTTGCAGGTGGAGAGGGGTGCTTTTGGTGTGGTTATTCTGGTCATAGGTTGAAGGATTGCCCTTCTTCCAAGCAAGGAAAAGGAGGTAACAAGACTCAGTCTATTAGTTCAGCAGCTCCAGCAAGTTACTCCACCTAATAGGGTGCCTCGTACGGTAGAGGTGGTGGTCAGTGCCAAAACAGGTTGTATGCTCATCAAGCTCGCCAAGACCAAGATTATTCTCCCGATGTGGTCACTACTACGTTAAGATTCTTTCATTTAGATGTTTATGCATTGTCAGATCCAAGGGCTGCACTGTCTTTTGTAACTCCTATATAGTAGTAAAAATCGATGTCAGTATAGAAACTCTCTTAGAACCTTTCTTAGTCTCTACTCTAGTTAGTGACTAAGTTATAGCAAGAATGCTATACAGAAATTACCCTATCACAATCTCTCAGAAAGTCACCTCAACAGACCTTTTAGAGTTAGAAATGGTAGATTTTGATATCATTCTAGCCATGGATTGGTTACACTCCTATTACGCCTCAGTCAATTTTAGCACTAGGATCGTCTGATATTAGTTTCTGAACGAGCCAATCTTAGAGTGGAAGGGTAGTAGCTCAGTGTTTATAGGTCAATTTATCTCTTACCTTAAGGCCAGGAAAATGATTTCCAAAGGGTATATCTATCATCCTGTTCAGATTAAGTATTCAAACACTGAAACCCCTACTCTTCAGTCAGTCCCAGTAGTAAATGAGTTTTCCAAAGTGTTTACAGAAGATCTTCCCAGAATTCCTCCCAAAACGGAAATCAACTTCAAAATAGATCTCCTCCCAGATACCCAGCCTAATTTGATTGCTCCTTACAGAATGGTTCCAGCCAAGCTTGAGAAATTGAAAGAGAAGTTGAAATACCTTCAAGATTGTAACAACCTGGAAAATTAGAAAGTGAAACTAGAGCCTAACGATTGTCTATTTGAGTTTCTAATGGGGTTTCATTTTGTAGATTGTTGTCCTGAGCTTAGGTTGAGGGCTTTAGGGGTTAAAAGTCAAGGTACGACTCCCCAAGGACCACCAAAGGGGTCCTTGAGGATGACCCTAAAGCCTAACCCCCAAGACCCCAAGAAAACAAAAAACTGCCAAAAAGAAGGTGATTTACAGATGGGACTTATGGTAGGTCCATCCACGCCCCGTGGATGGCCTCCGTGGTTCAAGGTCCAAAAATGTGAGTTGCAGCCACGAACCACAGCTTCCCAGTACGGCTCATGGACCAACCCATGGTCCGTGGGTGGGGTTCATGAGTAACCACCTGTAAAAGTTGTCAATTCAGCCTAAGGGAGGGGTGGTTTGGTAAATTACTAATTAGTTAGTTAGGGGTTGGGGATGGTTATTATTGAGTTATTTAAGCATTTTAAGGGTTTTAAAAGTATTAAACTCCTTTTTCAATTCATGGTTTCAAATCACAAAATAGAAACCTCCCACCCTCTCCAAATATTCTCTCTCTAGAAACCACCATTGCAGGTGAAGGATTCAACCTCTGAAGCTCAAGATTTCATATTTTTCAATTGTTTTCATGGATTTTATTTCCTAAAGGTATGGTAGTCTTCATCCTTGACTAAGTTTCATTCGAGGAGCCCTATTAAAAGAAGATTTCAAGTTTCCAAAGTTCCCTAAAAATCCTAATTTTCAATATATGCATGGGTTCAATTCCAAAACATTTTCAAAAGGTTTTATATGATGAATTATGAATGGATTGTTGAATTATTGATGAATTATGGTCAATTTATTCTATGAACCCATGTTTACCCCAAATTCTTAAGTTGTAAATTGTGATTGGGAATTGATGGATCATGAAAGTATGTTGAATTGTTTATGTTTATATTGAATTATTTATTGAATCATGTTATTTCCCTTATCTATTGTAGTATCTTAGATGTTTGGGTTGTGATTGATGTAAGGCCTTGGAGGGCAATTTCATGAAGGATCATGATGTGAAGTTTAAGTGTGTGATCTCAATGAATGTATTATGATCTTGTTTAGAATGTAATTGTGTTAGTTTTGAAAGCTTATTCTCAATTTAACACTATGAATGATGATGATATATATGAAATGTTATTCTCACATACACACACTCATGAATGAATATTGAATGAAGTTTACATGGTTATGTTAATGATGAAGTATTGATTGAAAGTCTATTCTCAATTGTACTCTAATGAATGATACTGACATATTGTTAAAGGACTTTCTCACAATATGGGATTCTTAGTTAAAAGGCTATTTTCTTCTTTGAATCTATGATCTATCTAATTAATGAATGTTGGGTTTGAGATGGATACTCATCCATGAGTTAAGACGGGGTATCTAGCAACAATCTCTTATCCCATAATAATGAATGTTAAGTACTCTGTGGGGAATAATGCTAAGCACCGAGTGGATATGAATTGATATGGATGCTCATCTGTGAGTTAAGGTGGGGTATCTAAGAGTAATCTCTAGGGATGGATGCTCATACGTGAGTTGAGGTGGGGTATCTAGTAGCAATCTCCTTATGCCATAACTATGTGCCCACATAGGATATTAGCTAGTGGATCCACCAAAGCTAAATATAATGGTCCTACCTTTGGCAAGTAGGAATCTCTTATCCGGTGAGGGTGACACTGGGATTCCATGAATTGCTCATATGGTCTATGTCGGTTAAGGCTTATCCCCAAAAAGAATGTTATTGAACTATGGCTTCTCAAGAATGCATTACTTAGTGTGAGTGGTAGTATGGGATGCCATCCATGCATTGCACAAGTAGGCTTTGATAGTGGTTATGGTGTGTTCCTTTATGATGTAATGTTAAATGGAATGAATGTGCTCTTATGATGATGCTAATGAGAATGTTGGTTTAATGTCTAATGAATGAAGGTGCTCTTCATGAAGCTAACGAAAAATGTTGACTAATGTAATTAATGAGATGATGTATGCTTTACTTGGATTGTATTATGAGTTACTTCCTTGTCATGACTTGTTGAATATGAATGTGCCTTGTCTATGGTGGCTTCAAAGGAGTACTTAGTGTGAGTTGTAGTGTGGGATGATATTTATACATTTCACAAGTATGACTTAGGGTTGCCCTAGATGATGGTCCTAATGTGTGATATGTATTATGAAACGTTTATGTTCCTTATGTATGAGTATTGTTTAAAGATGTAAAGGATAAATGGTAAGTTCACTTTTGCTGGCCTTGATGTAGTACTTGGTGTGGATGGTGGTATGGGACGCTATTCATACATTGCATAAAGTATATCTTGAGGGTTACTTGAGGTGAAATCTTAATGTGGAGGAATGATTTTTATGTTGATTATGTTCTAATGTGATGTAATGACTTGTATGTTGGTTATGTTTGTATGTTATGCCTCTGATACTTATGTTCATGAAGTTTTCTCAAATTGGCATTAAAGCATGATTTTTAAATAAATGTCCACTTTAAGCATGGTTTTTGCATGGCTATAATACTTAGTACATTAAATGTGCTAACCCCTATTTCTTCAATTTACCAAAGTGTAGGTTCCGGCATTTGAGTTGACTCTCTCTAATTGAAGCTTGGATTGAGTTCTTCCAAGACTAAGTGGTATGTCCTCATGGATTCGAGGACAAGTACTTTGATGTTTCATTTCTTTCATGTAATAGATATTTGTTAGACTTTCAATTGTAAAGGGTCGCGACCCTACTTTTGATTCGTATATTGCTTTTAGATGGCCATGTGAGACTACTAGACTTCCTTTGTTTGAAATGAAGTTTTGATTTGTATGGATTTAAAGAAAAGTTTTAATTTTGTACAATTTTCCTTATATCGAATGTTATGAATGTTATGAGGCTTGTATGAGACTTTTCGGAGTTTTATACGCCGTGTTGTATCCGGGGTGTGGGCTCGGGTCGTGACAAACATAGTATTAGAGCATAAGGTTTTGGGATTGGTTTTTAGCATTGATGTCTCACAAACCACGTCTAGTAGAGTTTTGTTCATGGGTGTGAGTCGCGACACATTTATGAATGAGAGGATATAAGACGTTAGGAAGCTACACTTCTTTCATTATTCTTGAGGTCGTTCCATAGAGTTTAGCTCTATAAATGTCCTTTTCCTAACCCTTCTCTTGTGTTTATAGGATATGAATACAAGAAGGGCCGCCGCAAGAAGAGTGGAAGAGTAGTTTGTGAATGAGGGAGTTCCTCCCCATGGTCCTCAAGTAGACCAAGTTCCCCAAGGCAATCTAGTTTCGGTTGATGCTCCGGACATGACCAATGAAGAAATTAGGTTAGTTTTCTAACCTTATCCCAAGCTATGACGGACCAAGTTAATAGGGATGTGGGGACTCGAGTGATATGGTTTCTAGGTTGAGGGACTTTGTAAGGATGAGTCCTCCGGTATTTCTTGGTTCCAAGGTGGGAGAGAATCCCCAAGAGTTTGTGGATAAGGTGTATAAGGTAGTCAATGCTATGGGGGTGACTTCTATAGAAAAAGTGAAACTAGCTTCTTACCAATTGAAGGATGTTTCCCAAGTTTGGTTTACTCAATGGAAAAGTAATCGGCCGGTAGGAGCGGGTCCTATTGAGTGGGAGGAGTTTAAGAAAGCATTCCTTGGTAGGTACTTTCCCCGTGAGAAGAGAGAAGTTAGGGTTGAGGAATTTATCAACCTTAGGCAAGGTAGCATGAGTGTGCAGGAGTATTCCTTGAAATTTACTCTATTGTCTAAGTATGCTCCATCTTTAGTGTCAAACCCTAGGGATGAGATAAGTAGATTTGTGACCGGTGTATCCGACCTAGATAAGGAAGAGTGTCGTACGGCAATGCTCCATTATGACATGAACATTTCTAGAATTATGGTGTACGCTCAATCTATTGAGGAGCCCAAACTTGAGAGAAAGAGTAGGGAGATAAAGAGGTGTAGGTCCGATGAACAAAGGAAACCAAGGTCTAAAAAGAGGTTCTACAACCAAGACTCCCATATGGTCAACAGTGATAGGGTGTCTAACCCTAATTCCCAAGGAGGAAAAGGAAGTGGTTCTTCTTTTGAAAGATCTATATGTGTCAAGTGTGGGAAGCAACATTTGGGTAAGTGACTTGCTGGCACGAAGGGTTGCTTTAAGTGTAGAAATAAAGGTCATAAGATGAGATATTGCCCAACACTCTCGGCAAAAGGAAGAGATGCTGAGCAAGCTTCTCTTGATGGCCCAGATCCTAATGCTCCAAGGAAAAATCGTTTCTATGTACTTCAAGCTAAAGAGCACAAAGGAGCTCATCCGGATGTTTCCTTGGGTTGTTATTGGTTTCTTATAGTTATTAATATCTTGATAAGGTTCCTATCTTGTATTCATGTTATCCTTAGTTTGGGTTTACTCCTAAGGGGGAGATGATATGTTCCTTCTTTCTTGTTTCATGTTTTGGAGTCATGTGTGATTATGCATGTTTCCTATATGCTTCATGAGGTGAATTGTTGAACATGCCTAAATGTTTTTTTCAGAGAAATTGCATAATGTGCTTAATGATGTTATGATGAGCATGATTTGAGTTGGAGAAGGTAATTCCTCCAATTAAATGAGAAATGTTGAAGTTTTGATGCATAATAAGTTTGTAGATGTAGTTCCTACTTTCTTGTGTTGCATGGAGTATGTTTGCGATGGAGTTGATGTTTCCTCCAAGTTTTGTGCATTGTTTATGATGTTGCATGCATAATGGGCTGCTAGATTTCAGTCTTTATTCCTTAAAGTGTCATTCAAGGACAAATGTTCCCAAGGGGAGATAATGTAACGACCCAAAAAATTAGTAAATGAAACTAGAGCCTAACGAGTGTGTGTTTGAGTTTGTGATAGGGTTTCATGTGGTAGAATGTTGTCCCGAGCTTAGGTTTAGGTGTTTAGGGGTTAAACGTCAAGGTACGACTCACCAAGGACCACCCAAGGGGTCCTTGAGGAGGACCCTAAATCCTAACCCCCAAGAAACCAAAAGGCTTCCAAAAAGAGGGTGATCTACGGATGGGACCTACACCCCGTAGGTCCATCCACGCCCCGTGGATGGCCTCCGTGGGTCAAGGTCCCAAAATGTGAGTTGCATCCATGAACCACGGCTTGCCAGTACGGCCAGTGGACCCACCCACGGTCCGTGGGTGGGGTTCGTGAGTTACCACCTTTAAAAGCTGTCAATTCAGCCTAAGGAGGAGTGGTTTAATAAATTGCTAATTAGTTAGTTAGGGGTTGGGGATAGTTATTATTGAGTTATTAAAGTATTTTAAGGGTTTTAAAAGTATTAAACTCCTTTTTCAATTTATGATTTCAAATCACAATATAGAAACCTCCCACCCTCTCCAAATATTCTCTCTCAAGAAACCACTATTGGAGGTGAAGGATTCAAGCTCTCAAGCTCAAGATTTCATCTTTTTCAATCGTTTTTCATGGAATTTCTTCCCTAAAGGTATGGTAGTCTTCATCCTTGAAGTTTCATTCAAGGAGCCCTATCAAAAGATGATTTCAAGTTTCCCCAAAACCCTAGTTTTCAATCTATTCATGGGTTCAATTCCAAAACGTTTTCAAAAGATTTTATATGATGAATTATGAGTGGATTGTTGAATTATTGATGAAATATGGTCAATTTCTTCTATGAACTCATGTTTCCCCCAAATTCTTAAATTTTGAATTGTGATTGGGAATTGATGGATCATAAAAGTATGTTGAACTAAACTATGTTTATATTGAATTAGTTATTGAATCATGTTAATTCTCTTATCTATTGTAGTATCTTAAGTGTTTGGGTTGTGATGGATGTATTGCCTTGGAAGGAAATTTCAAGAAGGATCTACGAAGGATCATAATGTGAAGTATATGTGTGTGATATCAATGAATGTATTATGATCTTGTTTAGAATGTAATTGTGTTAGTATTGAAAGTTTATTCTCAATTTAACACTATGAATGATGATGATATGTGTGAAAGGTTATTCTCACATACACACACTCATGAATGAATATTGAATGAAGTTTCGATGGTTATGTTAATGATGAAGTATTGATTGAAAAGATATTCTTAATTGTACTCTAATGAATGATAATGACAATGGGTGTTCCAGAAGAAGTGAAAATATTAGAGGAATGTAAGCTTGATGAAGTCTGAGTAATCAAGTAACCTGCGTCGCGCAGCGACGTTAAATAGTGTGATGCTTGGGAGGCAACCAAAGATTGTACTTGTAATAGGTAGTTTTCCTTTTTCTCATTTTTCTTCTTTGTTTTATAGAGTCACTAGGTGTTGATGTGTGCAGGAAAGATTTGGACTGAGAATTGCAGAAATGGCTGCAGGAAGCCCTTCACAGGTAGTCCCACAGGCCATGGTGCCCTTCACGAGCAACTTCACGGCCAATCACAAGCACCAACTTCAGAAGAGAACCACTAGAAATTGCAAGAAAAAGTTAACGAGAGGGTTCACGGGCAGTCAAAAGTTGTACGAACCATCTAGCCTCTCGTGAACCTCAGGTAAGTTTTCCCTAAACAAGTCATGTCCACGGACATCTCTACAGACCATGGTGCACTTTACGGGAAACTTCACGATCCATCATACAAAACCTAATAGAACAATAATCTGACCTGACCCGCGCGAATAGAGAAATTAACTTTTTAACGTTTTATATAGTTCTTAAAGTGCTAATGGTCAGTTTCTTCCTCCTCACTCTCTTCCATAACGGTTCATAAAGCTATTAAACGGTTTTTCATCATCCATAAGTTCTAAATTCAATAGAGAATCAAAACCCTAGTTCGATTTTGTCAAGATATTGAAATCGAGTTCATCATCTCTCTTTTGGGCAGTAATTTTACTCTAAAGTCAAAGTAAGTTTCTCTAAAACTTGTTATAAGTTTGATCTTATCTAAAAACATGTTAGATTCACTTTGATTTAGTTTAATTTGCCATGATTATGTTATGAACTCTCTTTGGTGATATAGAATTGTTGTGGGTTGGCTTAAATTAGGTGAATTTGGTTGTTGAGAGTTATGGGTTTGATGATTTCTTCCGTAATTAGTGTGAATGATGATACAAGCGTATGTTTGAGTCCTATTTGTAAGTAAATGGTATATCTATGCGTGTTTTGCCGATAAATTAGGGTGAATTGTTGAAATTGCATGACTATTCTCATGGTATGTGGTTACGATCATAGTGAAATATATATTGTGTTTGATTTACATGGCGATTGATAAATGTAGTAGAATGGTTGGACTCATGTGCTAATAGGTCTCGGAACTTTGTAATTGGGTGTAATTGGGCATGGGTTGTTTTTGGGAGGAGAGGAGCATTGGCAAAGGGCCAGTGTAAGTCCACGATGGGCTTCACAGACCGTGGGATCAACTACGGGTCGTGAAACCCTTCGTGGACCACGCTTGGCAAAAGAGGGGTACACTAGGTAGGATCACGATGGTCTTCACGGACCGTAGTTCATTCCATGGGCCGTGAAGCCGTTTGTGATCCATTCCAGTGAATTGTCCCACACAGTCAATTCACCAACTTGTGTACATGAGGATCTTCACGGACCATGGTAGCCACCACGGCTCATCTTGGTACCCCTATATAAAATATATTAACCTTCAGTACTTTTATTTTTGTTTTGTAGTTCGATTATGTGGCCCTTCCCAATGATAGATTGGGCGACGACATTTTTAAGGCAAGGCGTCACATTGTAGTTACGCAGGGAAAGTCCTGGTACCCGATAGTGTGTCATTTTACTGATTTGCTTATTAATGAGTTTTCGATATTTCTCAGGTACTATGGCTCCCCGAAGAAAGAACACAACCACACATTCCTCACCTACTACTTCTCATCGAAAGGTGATGCTTCGGAGTCTAGTAGTTCGGAGTTCAAATAAATAACACGATTGAAAATCACCCACCTCGAGCTACTAGATCCCATACAACGAGGGCCATTCTCTAAAACACCCCTTCCTAGTCTGAAGAGGAAGGTAGTAGTTCCAGTAATGGTAAGGAATCGGGTAGCAAGTCTGATGTTTGGTTCGGGAGGTAGTTCAGAGTCTGCAAGCGGCTCTCAGGAAGATGCAACAACACCTCCACCTGAAGTAGACACAGCAGCTGAAACTGGAGCACAGAAAGAGGCAGGTGTTGTAGGTGAGGATAAAGAGATCACCAACGATGATACCATGGTCCAATATGTGAACATCTAAGAAGTCGATCCCGCAGCAAGACAGCAGTTGATTGATTGTTTCCGTTCTATGTGGACAATGGACAGCTCCGAGGATTTCTGTAATAATGGAGTTGTGACCAAGTCCGGTAGCATTAAAAATAGACCAATCATGCCTGAGACAAGAGTGGTGGTGGCCGATATCAAGTCGATCCCCAACATTTATAGGATATTTCAGTTTCATCAGTTTGACTAAATGAACAATGCACCTGGAGAATATTCTAGCCAACTTACCAGAGAGTTTTATGCTTCTTATGCAACCACATTAATGAACTTTGCTGCAGAAAATGAAACAACTAAAAGGGGGCAGAAGGACATTGCCAGTACCTAGGGCCACTCAACTCAATTATGGTTCAGGGAAAATCTATAGATAACTCTGAGGCTACTATCAACAGGATGCTGCATTGCCCAGAATACACAACACCAGTCTCAGTTGGCCTTTTTGAGGGAAAACATCATGCAGTCACCGGTGAAACTGAGATGGAGGTTCAGAGTTCTCGAGAGCGGGTATTGCATTAGATTGCGAGGCAAATTGCTTCAAAGGGGGAGAATGCAGCTTGGGTTACAAGAACGCCAGTACACATCACTAAAACCTCACTGTCTTTTCTAGACAAGATCTGGTGTGCTATTGTTTGTGCACAGGTGCGTCCTACAGGTAATGATAACACCCTGTCTCCCTCATTGGCATCTTTGGTAGCTTGCTTCATGGCTAGTTACCTAGTCAATGTAGGTAAGATCATAGCTAAAGAAATATGGGATAGGGCACTAAATGAGAGAGCTGGACTTCTATTTCCCTGATAAGAAAATTGTGTCAACGAGTAAACATCCCCCCAAACAAGCTAGTGGACAGATGGGGTGAGGCATTCAGACTCACCCAGGCATCCAAAATCAAATATGTCACTAATCATCTCTTTGTGGTAACATCAAGTAAGGACCATGGACGATCTCACGGGCCGTGGTCCTCACAACTGTCTGTGGTAGTGTCCGTGAAGTTGAACTAGTGGCTAGGAGTACAGGAGTGAAAATGAGAAGTGACCAAATGAAGACCACGGACACCCAGACGGAGCGTGGTCTCTATGACGATCTGTTGTGTTGTCCGTAGTACCTAACATGTGTGTTGGCTTTGAAGATCCAAGTCTCAGACGTGCCAAGTAAAGACCACGAAGGGCTTCACGGACCGTGAAGCCCATGACGAATCATTAAAGTTTCTGTGGAGTTGCCCGACAATTCAGTCCTACTTCGATTAGGACTCTTTTCAAACACTTTATTTGAATTAATTAGGTCCTTTTTTAGTTTTTATTTGCTGGAATGAACGACTAAGTTTCAAATATTTTTAGCTTTAGTTTTTGACTATTATCATTGAATCAAGTTGCAAAGTTGTATTTTCGGTTTTGAATTATCAAAGTGCTTATCAATTTTGCATATTTTTGTAAGTACTTTCTTATGATGTTTTCATTATATAATTATGTATGTTTACGAGAAATCATGAGTGGCTAAATACCACAACTGGGATTGTGGAATATATGACGTAAATTAAAGTGTAATTTCGTAGGACGAGTGGAAGGCGATTTATATTTGCAAATCATAATTTAGCTTTCGTTATTCATGTATTCTAATGAGTGCACGCATTAGAGTTAGCATGTATCTATCATTTGTTCGAGAGAAAAATGATAGTTGGGAAAAAGCAGAATTAACCTGAAGAAATGGAGTCAAAGTTCGAGTTCAAGAGAACAGAACTTTAACATTATTGTAAGAGAGAGTAAAACTTGTCAACACCCTAGGAACGAGAGGGATTGAGTGAAAGTTATCTAATTAGACTGAGAAGTGTTAGGTATATCTAACTCGCCTGTATTTTATAGAGATTAATTTCCTGAAACTCATTTACGGAAAAACACTAGATACAACGTTATAGGGAACACAGTCCTAGTTTCATTTAATTATTGAAACAACATTAGAATTAATACTATGTTAATTGTTAATCTAGATTTTGCTTAACAAACTTAGTTACTAGAAATTTATAACTAAACCCAATTTACAGTCCATAATTGTTTTCTTTAGGAAATAATAACAACATTTGGGTAAACGAGACAGTGAAATAATTTCTGTAAAGAAATTCTCTGTAGGATCGACCTTAACTCATGCTGAGTTCTATAAATTGGCTTCGACCATTTATATTTCTTAATTGAGGTGTAAGTTTGGACGTATCAACTTTCGCCTTCAAAAGGATGTCATTTGGGTTATGTAATGCTCTAACGACTTTTCAGTGTTGTAGGATGTCGATATTTTAAGATATGGTGGAGGACACAATAGAGGTATTTATGGATGATTTCTCTGTAGTAGGTGACTCCTTTGATGATTGTTTGACACATTTGGTTGAGGTACTAAAACAGTACGAAGAGTGCAATCTTGTGCTCAACTGGATGAAGTGCCACTTTATGGTCAAAGAGGGTATAGTTTTGGGTCATCAGATTACGCATAAAGGTATTAAGGTTGATAGACATAAAGTTGAGGTAATAGAAAAACCTCCACCACCCATCTCTGTAAAAGGTGTTAGAAGCTTTCTTGGGCATGCAGGTTTCTACCAGAGGTTCATAAACGATTTCTCTAAAATTGCACATCCATTGTGCAAGCTAATTGAGAAGGAATGTAAGTTTGATTTTGATGATGCTTGTTTGAGACCATTTGGAGAGTTGAAAGAAAAGTTAACTTCGGTACCTATCATTATTTCACCGGATTGGGGACAACCGTTTTAAGTGATGTGTGATGCAAGTGGGGTGCCGCTCTGAGTAGTATCAGGACTGAGGCAAGAGAAAATTCTTCATCCGATTTACTATGCCAGCAAAGCTCTTAATGTGCCTCAAAAGAACTATACTATGACTTAACAGGAACTGCTTGTTGTGGTATCTCATTCAAGAAATTTAGATCCTACTTGCTTGGTATAAAAGTCATAGTACATAGTGATCATTCTTCATTAAGGTATTTGATGGCTAAGAAGGATGAAAAACCAAGGTTGATTAGATGGGTACTTTTTCTACAAGAGTTCAATTTTGAGGTGAAAGATAGAAAGGAAACAGAAAATCAAGTCGTTGATCACTTGTCCAGACTAGAAGAGGTAGCTACGATCAAGCTAGAAGATGGAATTGAGATAAATGATGTGTTCCCTAATAAGCAGGTGTTGGCTGCTTCTTATGATCTTATCCCTTAGTTCGCAGACTTTGCTAACTATTTGGCAAGTGATTTGATGTCGTCGGATATATCATTCCACCAAGGAATAAATTTATGTTTGATGTGAAGAAATTCTTTTGGGAAGAGCCTTACTTGTTTCGTGTTTGTGCTGATGGGATTATTCGTGACTGTGTGCCCGAGCTTGAGATGATGAGTATACTAGAGGCGTGTCACTCATCGCCTACTGGTGGGCACCAAAGTGATATCCGAACTGCCCATAAATTTTGCAGTGTGGGTATTACTGTCCTACGATCCACCAATATGGTCATTATTTCACCAAGTCTTGTGATCGATGCCAGCGTGAACGAGGGATTTCGAAGAAGCAAGAACTACCAATAAACCCAATACTCGTGATTGAGCTTTTTCTATGTTTGGGGTCTTGACTTCGTGAGTCTGTTTGTGATTTCTAATGGGATGAAGTACATTCTTGTGGCAGTTGACTATGTGTCGAAATTGGTGGAAGCAGTCACGCTTTCAAACAATAAGGGAAAGAGTGTCCCCGCGTTCTTGAAAAAGAATGTTTTCTACTGATTTGGTACACCAAAGGCAATCATAAATGATGGAGGTTCCCCCTTTTGTAATAAGTTGTTCAAGGCGCTGCTTGAGAAGCATGGTGTTTGTCATAGCGTAGCAACCCTTTATCATCCGCAGTCAAGTGGGCAAGTTGAAGTGTCAAATCGCGAGATAAAGCAAATCCTTGCAAAGACCGTGAATGCTAACACAATTGATTGGTCAAGAAGGCTTGATGATGCTATATGGGCTTATTGCACTGCATTCAAAAATTCCATTGGTATGTCACCCTATAGCCTTGTATATGAGAAGTCTTGTCATTTGTCCGTAGAGCTAGAGCATAAAGCGATGTGGGCACTCAAGAAACTAAATTTGGATTGGTGCGCCGCATTGAGCCAAACAATGAATGAGATGAATGAGCTTGATGAGTTTCGTCTAAAAGCATATGAAAGTTCATTGTTGTACAAGGAGAAGATGAAGAAGTACCATGATCGTAGATCAAAAAGTGTGAATTTATTTCCGGTGATCAAGTGCTATTATTTAACTTAGGGTTACGCTTATTTCATGGCAAACTCAAGTCTAAGTGGACCGGACCATTCAAAGTTACCCAAGAATTTCCACATTGAGCAGTTGAACTTGAGAACAAGGAAGGAACGAAGTCCAAGGTGAACGGTCAAAGGATAAAGATCTACTTGGGGCAATCTGAGAGTGTCAATGAAGTAATAGAGGAGTGGGGCCTTGATGAAGTCTGAGTAATAAAGGTGTATGCCTCGTGCCGCAACGTTAATTCAAGTGCTACTATAACACCTCAGATTTGAGAAAAAAAATTGCAGCTTTCCAGACCTAGTGCAAGAACCATGAAAGCCATCGACTGTCTGTGGTCACTTACGTGGTCCGTAGGTGGTGTCCATCATTGAGCACCAAATATTTATGGTCTCTGATCCCACCCACGGTCGACCGGTATGGTTTGTGGTTGGACCTATGGACCGTAGGTGAGGATCAGTATTCAGTTAGAGGGAAATTGATGTTGGATCAACTTCAAATGATCATAACCCTTAGCACAAAAGGAATTAGATGGCCCATGACCTACCAAATGATAGATAATTTAATCATATTTCCAACGCCACCGAGTTTGATAAAATCTCATAAACGTTATGCTCGTTTAGTGAAGCCATGTCGAGTAGATAATGAACGACGAATCCAAACGACGGCCGCTAGGTCAAACGACGGACCACCGTTCCCTCCATGGATGGGCTTCACCAGAATTAAGTCAGGGTCATTTTAGTCCTTTCCCTTATGTGTTGGGCACTTAAACTACGTTGTTTGATGCCTAAACTATTTTGTTTTACTCATAATAAGCCTAAGAACCTAGCCTGATATACCCATAACTCTTATTCTCCAAATATCATCCAATTAGAACGAAAAGAGGAGAAAGAGGCACCAGTTTCTTTCAAGAACAGGCAGCGGTGTTCTTCAAGTTCCAACCTCGAAATCCAAAGGATTTCTCCATGAATTTCATCACCAGGTATGTGCGCTTTCACTAGTGGACTCCTTTCTTAAACTAGGTCCCTATAATTTAGTCAGATTCCTTATTCTCTATATCATGTTTAGTCCCAAGGTTTCTCAAACATTGCAGAATTTTTGTGAATTAGTTGTCATAGTATTCCTAATTAGATTATCATGCTTTCGTAACATTGTTGCTTAGTTCCTTGCGTGAAACTGAGAACCCTAGTTGTGTAGATTTGTTTAATGCATGAATTACACTTGCTAGGTCAGTTTAAACAGATATACATGCTCTAGTTAAGAATGTTTAATTGTCAGTATTAAAATTTGCATTCTTAGATTTGCATGTCAGAACATTAAGCTATCCAATATGTCAGTTATGTTGTTTATACACATTCCAGTTGGGAGTATGTAACACCCTGGAAACTAGTACATTAAACTAGAGCTAAACGTGAGGGTTAACGTCAAGGGAGAGGGGTAAGGGCCAAGGGAAATAGGTGAGGGCCAATGCAAGGGGGCCAAGGCTTCCCATATTGGCCAAGCCACTGCCCACCATAACCTCGAGGGTCTTCACAACCCATGGTGGTCTCCACGCCCCGTGGTGCTACTCGTGGTGGTGAGGTAGTACCCTCCTTAAGGCTGCCCCAAATTGGATCCTCTACACGAGCCACTTCATGGCTCGTGAAGCCTTAAACGGTTCGTGGGAGTGGCTTTGGTCATGGAAAGCTACTGCCTCAAGGCCCATGAAAGGAAGGTGAGGGAAATGGAAAGCTACTGCCTCAAGGCCCACGAGAGGTACCACGGCTCGTGGTCTTGACCACGGCTCGTGGAGCCCCTTTTGAGGTTTCCTTGGGCTTGCTAGCTAACGGCACAAGTTTCTTAGCCACTACCTCAAGACCAAGGATGGGACCACGGCTCGTGGAGCCCCACGTGGTCCGTGGTAGCTCACTTTAATTGAGGGGTATTTTGGGAAATTCTAGTTTATGTCCAATCAAAGTGAAGTTGTTTTACGTCAGTTTAGGGTCACTATTTAAGTCAAATTCACCGAAACTAAGTAATATTTTCCAAACACCCAAATATTTCCCAAAAATTCATCTCCTCTCTAAAAATTCTCTCTCTAGAACTTCAAGGCAGAAGTAAAAGAGCAGGGTTTTCTTCTCAAATTTGTTGGATTTCAATGCTAAGGCATGGTTGTCCTTCATCCATGGAGTCCCTTCAAAACCCCAATTTCCAAGATAGAAATCCCTTAAAGGTAGGGTTTTACTCCAAAGTCATGGGTTCCTTTCTAAAACGATTTTTATGCTTTAATTATGTTATATTATGAATGAATTGATGATTTCTGATGTTTTTATGAAGCATCCCCCCAAGAACCCATGAAACCCCCATATTCCCAATTATGATCTTGTGATGTGGATGTGTTGATGAAAGAAGGATATTATGAGATTATGCTTGTAGTAATTGAACTACTTGAATTATGTAACTATCCATGTCTAATGTAGTGAATTCTAGATGTGTTGATGCAATATGAGATTTGGTCCTTCAAAGGGTAAATTATGATATTATGCATGAATTATGAAGTTTAGTATATGCTTTAAGAACACTTTGAGAGTAAAGTGAACATGATTATGATCTAATTGTTGTGTTGTTGAAAGGTTATTATCATATACACACTTATGCATGAATATGATATGTTGTGGAAGGTTTTACCACTATATGATGATTCTAAGGTTTAAATGATTTCTCACCTATTGAATCTATACGTAGACATGGACAATGAAAGGTTATTCTCACGCATGATCTAATGAGCTATCCTAATGAAACAAGTTATGACTTAATAAGTACTACGTGGGATAAGTTCTTAGCACAGAGTGGATATTGAATATGAAATGGACAGGAATGGCAATAGGGTGGGTTGGGGTGGGTTAGGGCGGGGAAAGCCTCGACCCACAAAGATTTCAACCCGCCCTACCCCACCCCATTTAGAATTTTTTCAATGTTTTAACCCATCCCCCCTTACCCCGTTTATGTTTTAAATTGCACTTTTTATATGTTCTATTAATTCTTTATACTTGTTCTTAATGGCAAAGGAGAACAACTATCAATACAAAAAAAAATATTCTACTATTTAAATTGGCCAAAACAAACTTTCCTCCATCTACACAAACACACCCAAAAAGATTCTATCTCTAGAAAATCAACCAAAAAGGGGGTAGGGAGGAATCTGGAGTCTGCAAGTTTATGTTAAATTATAAAATTCAATATATTTTGTTCTATATCTTTGTTGTTAGCATTTCTTCGGCAAAAAATAGAAGCAATAACTTTAATAAAGTATTCGTGACTTAATCATTCAATAAATCATTACCAATCATTATTGTATATCTACATCTTAATTATTTTTATATTCAATAAAATATGAAAATGAAAGAGGAGAAAAAAATTTAAATGTCACCAATATTAATCTGCATTTTTTTAAAGTCCAAGTAAATAATGTTAATCTGCATTATTTTATTTTTCTTTTGGGATCACCCAAAGCTCAACTGAAATAATGGGCCATTTGGCCCAACACAACCTATCTTTGCCCTGCCTTTTTATTATTCTAAAAATACTAGCTTTGACCTGCCCCGCCCCATTTAAGTAGTGCCCTATCTTGCCCCGTTAAACCCTTGCCCTGCCCCACCCTATCTTTGCCCTTCCCCATTGCCATCCTTAGAGATGGAAGCTCTTCCTCTAGAAAGTTTGACTTTTTAGAAGCGATCTCTAGAGATGGAAGCTCCCCCGTTAGAAAGGGCGGGTTTCTAGTAGCAATTTCCTTATCCCATAAACTATGCGCCCTCATAGGTATTTAGCTAGTGGATGTACCTAAGCTAAGAGTATGGTTCTACCTCAGGCAAGTAGAACAACCCTTTTTTGGTGTGGGGTACATACTGGATTCCATGTTAGCTCACATGGTCTATGTCGGTTAAGGCAAATTCCCACAACTAGAATATGAATTATGAACTATGGTTACTTAAGAAGTTTTGCTTAGCATGGGTGGGATTATGGGGTCTTATTCATGCATTGAACAAGTATTCTTCGAGGCTGATTATGGTATGTTCTCTTATGTTATAATGATCCATATGTTGAATATTCTTATGATTTATGCTTTTACACTATCTTCAAAATGATGCTTTAATTTAGTAAATTGCATGCATTCCACTAAAAATGTCCCTTTTAGCATGATTTCAATGTTTTTGTGTGTGGATATCATACTTGGTACATTTTGTACTAACCCATGCTTTTCTTACACTTTTCCCAAGTGTAGGGTCCAGTTCTCAAGGTGCTAATCATTGTGGATAAAAGCTTGGATTTGCTCATTCTTCTAGCTCGTTGGTGAGTCCGTAAGATTCGAGGATGGATATTGTCTTTTAGCAGTTCATGTTTTGTATTTTCATTTCGAATTATGTTGTATGGGTTGTACCACTTTTCTCATTCGAACATTGTAATAGATGGCTAAGTTGAGACTTAGAGTCTAGACTTCCGCTTTGCTTTTATGAAAATTTAAGACTTGACTTGAAATGCGTTTGTACTCTTATTATTCTATTGCTTATGTTGCGATATGTTAAGTGACTTACATGGAGACTTTCGGGGTTCTATGTGCCTTGTTACATCTAGGGGGTACCCTGGGTCGTGACAAACTTGGTAATCAGAGCACAAGGTTTAGAATGATTCTAGGATGATGTCTCATAAGCCACATCTAGTAGAGTCTTGTTCATGAGTGTGAAGTGTGCCACGCTTATGAATAAGAAGTTATAAGATATTTAGGAAATTTCGCTTCTTTCATTACTCTTTAGTCATGCCTTAGAGTTTTTGTCTTGAAGATTTCTCTTTCCTAATCCTTCTCTTGTGGGCTAATGCTAGGAGAATGGCAGAGGAGAATGTGAATTTAGAAACTTCTCAAACCCCGATTGACCGTTCGGCTATGTCAAATATGGAGGTTAGGTCAGCTTCTCAAATGTTGGCCCAAGCTTTGGCGACTCAAGCTCAAGCTGTGACGGCTCAGGCCAATAGAGATGTTGTGACACATGTGAATCCTAATTTGAATTCGGTTACTTCAAGGGTTAGTGATGTTGCTAGAATGAACCCCTTCCCCTCCCCCGAGTTTCATGGCTCCAAGGTGGAAGAGGACCCTCAAGAGTTTATCGACGAGGTCTATAAGGTAGTTGCTATCATGGGGGTGTCTCCACAAGAGAAGGTGTAATTGGCCGCCTACAAACTCAAAGGGGTTGCTCAAGTAAGGTATGGTCAATGAAAGAACAATAGACCGGTAGGAGCGGGTCCCATAGAGTGGGAAGTGTTTAAATTGGAATTTCTTGATAGGCTCTTTCCCCAAGAGCTAAGGGAAGCTAAGGTGGAAAAGTTCATTAACCTTCGTCAAGGAAGCATGAGCGTGAAAGAGTATGCACTAAAGTTCACTCAATTGTCCAAGTATTCTCCAACTATGGTGGCAGATTCGAGGGATGATATGAGTAGGTTTTTGACGGGTGTGTCCGGCTTGGTAGTAAAAGAAAGTTGTACAGCAATACTCATTCATGATATGGATATCTCAGGTCTTATGGTGTATGTCAAACAAATTGAGGAGGAGAAACTCAAGGAAACAAATAGGGAGGTGAAAAGAATTAAAACCGATGATGGCAATTTCTCCACTACTAGGTCTGATGGACAAAGGTTCAAATAAAGGTTTTCCAACCAAGACTCCTCTAGTGCTCTAAGGTTCAACAAAGATAGGGTTTCCAACTCAAAACCTCAAGGAGGTAATGGTGGTGGTTCTTATGTGGATAGGCCTAATTGTGCAAAATATGGTAGAAAACATGATGGTAAGTGCCTATCCATAACGGTTGTTTGTTATGGTTGAGGTAAGAGTGGTCATCGATTGAGGAATTGCCCAACACTTTCGGCCATGGGGAAAGAAGGCAAGCAAGCTCCCTCAAGCGGTTCAAACTCCAATGCCCCAAAGCAAAACCTCTTTTATGCTTTTCAATACCGAGGTGACCAATAGATCTCCCTGGATGTTGTGACCGGTATGTTAAAAGTCTTTCTTATTGATCTGTATGCCTTGTTAGATCCCGGTGCTAATTTGTCCTTTGTGAAACCCTAGGTGTCCATGAAGTTTGATATACTCCCCGTAGTGTTAGTATAACCTTTTTCGATCTCTTAGAATATGCATTGATTGTCGTCAATTGAATAAAGTGACCATCAAGAATAAGTATCTTCTTCCGAGAATTGATTACTTGTTTGACTAGCTTCAAGGGGCTAGTTATTTCTCTATGATTGATCATCGTTCGTGTTATCACCAATTGAGGGTGAGAGGGGATGATATTCCAAAGAAGACCTTTAGAACTCGGTATGGTCAGTATGAGTTTATGGTAATGTCGTTTGGGTTGACTTATACTCCGAAGTCGTTCATGGACTTGATGAATAGAGTGCTTAGGCAATACCTAGACATGTTTGTGATTGTGTTTATCGACGATATTTTGATATATTCAAGGAGTGAGAATGAACATGTGGACCATTTAATAATTTTGTTGCAAGTTCTTAAGGACCAACAACTTTTTGCAAAGTTTAGCACGTGTGAATTTTGGTTAAGGTCTGTAGCTTTCCCTTTTCATATTGTGTCAAGTGAGGGTATTGAGGTAGATCTGAAGAAGACGGACGCGGTCAAGAGTTCGCCTAGACTTCTAACTCATTCCGACATTAGAAGCCTTTCAGGTTTGGTCGGTTACTATAGGAGGTTTGTTGAGGAGTTTTCCTCCATTGCTTCTCCGTTGACGACTTTGACTCAAAAGAAGGCTAAGTTTGTGTGGTCGGAAGCTTGTGAGAAAAGTTTCCAAGAATTGAAAGATAGACTTACTTTCACTCTGGTGTTGACCTTACCAGAGGGTACAAATGGTTTTGTGGTGTATTGTGATGCCTTTAGAGTTGGGTTGGAATGTGTGCTTATGCAAAAAGGTAAGGTGATTGCCTATGCTTCAAGGCAACTTAATGTTCGTGAGAAGAGTTATCCTACCCATGATCTTGAATTAGGGGCGGTTGTGTTTTCCTTAAAGATATGGAGGCATTATTTTTATGGGGTCCATGTGAAGTTTTCACCGATCACAAGACTCTACAATATGTGTTTAGACAAAAGGACTTGAATCTTCGTCAACAAAGGTGGTTAGAACTATTGAAGGACTATGATATGAGTGTCCTTTATCACCCCGCCAAACCTAATGTGGTAGCAGATGCTCCTAGCAGGTTGTCGATGGGTAGTGTGGCTCATGTAGAGGATGAAAAGAAAGAGTTGGTTTGTGATGTGCATAAGTTGTCCCGACTAGGTGTTCAACTAGTGGATTCCGCCAAGGGTGGTGTCACGGTCCATAATAATTCTGAATCGTCCTTTGTGATGGATGTTAAGTCTAAGCAAAGTCTAGATCCTATCTTGGTTGGGTTGAAAAACGTGGTACTCAAAAAATTTCGTTGAGGCTTTCTCCCAAAGGGGAGATGGGGTGCTAAGTTATCAAGGTAAGTGATGTGTTCCAAATGTTGACGACTTGATAGAGCAAATTTTAGAAGAAGCTGTCACACCCAGAAAATTAATAGACTAAACTAGAGCCAGGAACTAGGGTTCTAGAGTGTGATGTTAAGAATTTGAGTCGTAGTTGGGACTTTGCGTGCTTAGAATGAGGAATTTAGTGGATGAACGTCAAGGTATGTATTAGACCTAGTAGCCTAGATGACCTTAGAGAGTTTGGTTGAGCTTGGGAAGGGCAAGCTTAAGCCAAAAAGCCAAGGCTGCCCGACCATAGCAAGCTACTGCCTAAGGGTTCACGACCAGTGGTGTGGACCACGGTCCGTGAAGGGGTCCGTGGAGATGCCTTAGACACTTGGGAGTCAAGGCCTTCAGTGGAAGACACTGCCCCAAGTTGACGAGACACTTCACGAGCCATTAGCTTGACCACGGCCCGTCAAAGTGCCCATGAAGGTGCCTTAGTGTTTTAGGGAGTTTTAGGTTCTTGAAAAGTTGGGGGAGCCACTGGTCAAGGGACCACGGGCACCACCACAGGCCGTGGATCTCGTGACGAACCGTCCAAGTGGTCGAGGTGCCTGGGACGGGGTAGCTAAGTGAGGGACATTTGGGTAAAATCCTATTCCACTACTTTTAAGTGGGGGTAGTTTTATATGTGTTTTATTCACCTATTTAGAGTATTTTAAGTCTTTAACCCCAAATTCTAAGTCACTTTACACTAGACCCAAATCAAAACCCCAAAATCATCTCCACTCAAATAATTCTCTCCATAGAAATCCTAAGAAGAGGAATAAGGAGAAGAAGAGAAGGAGGCTAGGTCGAAGCTCACCATTGAAGCAAGATTAGTAGGGCTTTGAATTAAGTTATGTTTAGATTTTTATCTATGGGTTGTTCCACCCATAGAGTCCCCTAAGATTTCCACTAATTTGTGAAGAACAACCCCATTCTAAGCTAGGGTTATTTCTAATGTGTGGATGTAGTAGGGTATGATTCCAAAGTGTTGGATAATACTAGTTTATGGCTAATTTGGCATTTAATGGTGATATTATGAGGAAATTATGTGGTTTTAATGTTTAACCCTAGTTTTCTTGATGATTTGCATGATTTGTGGGTTGATGCCATCAAAAGGCAAATTGAAGGTTCATGAGTGACCTTCTTGTAACAATGTCATGATTAGTAATTGTTCAACGTTAGGAACACATAATCATGAATTGAACTCAGTCTAATTGAATATGATTGATCTTCACTTGTAAAGTTGGAATTGAGCCTTAAAGATGAATTATGGCTAGAATCACCTAGTAATGAGGAATGTGATGAGAATTGCTTAAGAAGAAGCCTTTTTCTTTAATATATTGTAATCTATATGTGAATAAGGATAGAATGAAGTAAAGCTTTGAGATGAAGGCTCGTAGTCATGAATGTTGAATCACTAGGGCTTGAGAGTAGGGTTAACGTAATGAATAGAATCTAATGGGTGGGTTTATGGTGAAAGGCCTATACTCACCTAGTCTACTTTATGAATGCTTCAAAGTATGAAGTGATAGAATAACTTGAGCATGGATGGATATTTAAGGACATCCTTCCATGAGAGATGAATGTTAAGCAAGACTTACCAAGTAAACCTTGGGGGTGTATGCTTGGCTCCAAATGGATATTGACAATGAGAAGGAGTGTCACACAAGAAAGGGTCCGGGCTCTAAGTAGAAAGGAGAACCACACCTAGTTGATGTGAGGACAATCCAAGTACAAGGGGGAACTCTTACGTAGTAGAGTGTGAGTTTTCCCATAGTTAGGTCTCATAAGATGGGATCCTTCACATAGTTGAGTCAAGGTTCCTAGTAGCAATCTCTATATCTAATGAACTAAGACGTGCATGAGGAGAATTTCTTAGTGTTCAAAGCATAATGAACTAAGACTTACTTAATGAAGTAACTCGTAGTGTTCTAAGGTGTAGATGTACTTAGACTTGTTTAAGATAGCATCTCATAGGGTCCTTGTAGAGAAGTAACTTAGACATACTTTATAGAATATCTCATAGGGTTCTAAGTATAATGGAGTGAGACATACTTAAGTAAGTATCTCCAAGTATCCATGCTAGTAATGAACTTAGACATACTAAAAGTGGCATCTCATAGGGTTCAAGTTATAAGTGAACTAAGATGTGCTTAAGAGAGTACCTCATAGTGTTCTAAAGATAAAGAGAGAAACTAGGTTCCAAACCAAGAAGTATTAGTAAGAAGACCTAGAAGTAATACTTAGCATGACTAGTATATGGGATGCTATGATTGCATTGCACAAGTATGACTTAGGGTTACTAAAGAGAATGAGTTGAGATAGGATTGTGCCATAGTTTCCTTCCTTACTTTAGTGTCAAAAGGTGAGAGACTCCCTTAGTTATGAGAAATTAAGGAAATAATGAGACTAAAGTAGGGTTAATATGAATAGGATCGCTTCAAAGTTATGCTTAGTGTGAAAGGTATTATGGGATGCTTTTCATGCATTGCACAAGTGTGCTTTGAGGTTGCCTAGAAGTATGGTACCCTTATGATAGAGAATTCTAGAGAATTAAACCATGTATATAGACTATGATTAAGATGACTAAGAAGGGATACATGGCTTGGGTAGTATTATGGGATGCTATTCTTGCTTTGTACTTGTATGCTTTTGAGGTTACTTGAGAATGGTACTATTATGGTATAGATGAATAAGAGTCAATAATGCTTATATGATACTCATGATGTTAGAGTTGGCTTGTTGTAATTATGAAGGTTAAGTAAGACTATGCTATAAGTATGATTTAGCTCTTATGTTCATATATCTTGCATTATGTTTACTTATGATGTTATGTTATCTTATTGGAGTTGATGTTATTATCTCTTATGGCTATGTCTTATGTTGACTAACCATTTGAGATGTTTTATGTTGGTATGTCAGCTTTCATACTTGGTACATTTTGTACTAACGCATATTTCCTAAATTCTAATCAAATGTAGGGTTTGGAGACTTAAGTGCTACTTGGGAGACAGGTTTTTTTAAGGAGCGAAGAAGATTGAAGATTTGGTGAGTCCTTATAGTTTTGAGCATGAACATATTATTTTTCTTATGTCTTAGACTTTACATGGGTTGCGTCCCAAGACTTTAATTCATGTTATTCATAGATGGTTTCGGAAAAAGATGTTAGAAAGACTTCCGCTTTAATGAAATGTTTTTGATATTATGTTTTAAAGAAAGTTTTAAATTTCCCCTAATATTCTATTATCATATGTTATGAATATGCTACGGGCTTGTTTGCGACCCCTTCGGGGTCAACTACGCCATGTTACGTCTAGCGGGTACTCCTGGGTCGTGACAAACTTGGTATTAGAGCATAAAGTTTTGGGAAAATTTTAGGATGTCTCAAACCACGTCTAGTAGTCTTATTCATGTGTGTGAGTCACAACACATTTTATGAGTAGGAGGCTATGAGATGTGTAGGAAAATCCACTTCTTCATTCTTATAGTCGTGCCATAGAAGTTTAGCTCTAGTATGTCCTTCTACTAATATTGCCTATAATTTTTCATGTTATGGCAAATACTAGGGCTAATTCTAGGAGTGTTGAGGAAGATGATGATGAGCAAGAGGTTCCTCTTCAAGTTCCAAATCAAGTCCCTTCACAAGTTCCTCCTCGAGTTCCTATTGATGAAGGAGCTATTACTAATGTGGAGATAAGGGCTGCTCTCCAAATATTGACTCAAGCCGTTACGGCCCAAGTCACTAGGGAAGTAGTAGCCCCGGCTAATCATAGGAATATAGTTGCTTTGAGGGTGAGAGAGCTTTTGAGGATGAACCCTCCAGAGTTTTATGGCTCAAAGGTGGAGGAAGACCCTCATGGTTTCATATATAAGGTGTATAAGGTGCTTGCCATCATGGGTTTGACTACGGTAGAGAAGGCGGAGTTAGCTGCCTATCAATTGAGGGATATAGCTCAAATTTGGTATGAACAATGGAAAGATAATAGGCCATTAGGAGAGGGGCCAATAGAGGGGGAAGGGTTCAAAGAAGCATTTCTAGATAGGTTCTTTCCCCTAGAATTGAGGGAACGGAAGATACAAGAATTCATCAACTTCGTCAAGGTATGAGTGTAAAGGAGTATGCTTTTAGGTTCACCCAACTATCCAAGTATGCCCTAACTCTAGTGGCGGACTCAAGGGCTAGAATGAATAAGTTTGTGATGGGAGTGTCCGAATTAGTAGAGAATGAGTGTCGTTCGGCAATGCTTATCCCTAGTATGAACATTTCAAGCCTTATGGTTCATCCCGAACAAATTGAGGAGCAAAAGCTCAAGAAGGTGAATAAGGAGGTAAAGAGGACTAGGACCAATGATGTGAACTTTTCTAATGCTAAGTCTGATGGACAATGTATGCCTAGGACTAAACCAAGGTACTCCGACCAAGATTCTTCCAAGCCTACTTGCTCCAAGTGTGGGAGGAGTCATTATGGTAAGTGCCTAGTCGGCATGGATGGTTGCTATGGGTGTGGAAAGGATGGGCAAAAAGTGAGGGATTGCCCGGTTCTTAAGGCTAAGGGAAGGGAGGATAAGAAAGTTGCCTCTAGTGATCCGGATGAGGGTACTCAAAAGAAGAATAGGTTTTATTCTCTCCAATCTAGAGAAGATCAAGAATGATCTCCTCATGTCTCTTCCGGTATGTGCTTCTTTCATGTTTTAGAAAATTTCCATATTTCTTGTCTTTTGTGACTTGTTATGTTGGACTTGATGATGTCATTGCTATGATTGATGATTGGAGAAGTTGTGTAGGCCTGCACCCAAGGAGGAGATAGTGTGCCTACTTAGCAAGATTGTGAGTATTTATATGTTGCCATGATTTCCTATTGTGCATATTCATAAAAAATGCTTAGGCCTTGTTAGTAATGACTTACATGCATTGTTTTGCCTATTGTTGTAACATCTTTGAGTTGAGTTGCTTATGAGCTCCATGAGAGTATGTTGAGTATGGTTAGTGGAGAAGGTAGTTCCTCCTATGAATATGATAAGTTATGAGAATTTCATGCATAAATGGGTTGTTAGATGTAGTCCCTACTTCCTTTACTTGCATTGAGCATGTTTAGTTGAGACTGAAGATTCCCTCTCTTGTTTTGTACATTTGGAGATAATGCATGCATGATGGGCTGCTAGTCTTGAGTCGTTCCTATAAGAAGTTTTTAGAAATGTCATTCGAAGATGAATGTTCCCAAGGGGGAGATATTGTAACACCTAGAAAATTAGTAGACTAAACTAGAGCCAGGAGCTAGGGTTCTAGAGTGTGATGTTGACAATTTGAGTCGTAGTTGCAACGTTGCGTTCTTAGAATGAGGAGTTTAGTGGATAAACGTCAAGGTATGTATTAGACCTAGTATCCTAGATAACCTTAGAGATTTTGGTTAAGCTTGGGAAGGGCAAGCCTAAGCCAAAGGGGCAAGGCTGCCCGACCTTGGCAAGCTACTGCTTAAGGGTTCATGACCAACTTCACGACCAGTGGTGTGGACCACGGTCCGTGAATGGGTCCGTGGAGATGCCTTAGACAATTGGGAGTCAAGGCCTTGAGGCCAAGACACTGTCCTAAGTTCACGAGGCACTTCACGAGCCGTTGGCTTGACCACGGCCCGTCAAAGTGCCCGTGAAGGTGCCTTAGTGTTTTAGGGAGTTTTAGGGTCTTGAAAAGTTGGTGGAGCCACTGGTCAAGGGAACACAGGCCATGGTACCCTTCACGGACCGTTCAAGTGAGGGATATTTGGGTGAAATCCTATTCGACTACTTTTAAGTGGGGGTCATTTTATATGTGTTTTCTTCACCTATTTAGAGTATTTTAAGTCTTTAACCCCCAATTATAAGTCACTTTACACTAGACCCAAATCAAAACCCCAAAATCATCTCCACTCAAATAATTCTCTCTTTAGAAAACATAATAATAATAATAATAATAATAATAAGAAGAAAAAGAAGAAGGAGGAGGCTAGGTTGAATCTCACCATTGAAGTAAGATTAGTAGGGCTTTGAATTAAGGTATGTTTATCTTTTCATCTATGAGTTCTTCCACCCATAGAGTCCCCTAAGATTTCCACTAATTTGTGAAGAAGAACCCCAATCTAAGTTAGGGTTATTTCCAATGTGTGGATGTAGTTGGGTATGATTCCAAAGTGTTGGATAATTTGGCATTTAATTGTGATATTATGATGAAATTATGTGATTTTAATGTTTAGCCCTAGTTTTCTTGATGAGTTGCATGATTTGTGGGTTGATGCCATGAAAGGGCAAATTGAAGGTTCATGAGTGACCTTCTTGTAACAATGTCATGAGTAGTAATTGTTCAAGTTTAGGAACACATAATCATGAATTGATCTTAGCCTAATTATATAGGATTGATCTTGACTTGTAAAGTTGGAATTGAACCTTTAAGATGAATTATTGCTAGAATCACCTAGTAATGAGGAATGTGATGAGAATTGCTTAAGAAGAAGCCTTTTTCTTTAATGCCTTGTAATCTAGATATGAATAAGGATAGAATGAAGTAAAGCTTTGAGGTGAAGGCTCGTAGTCATGAATGTTGAATCACTAGGGCTTGAGAGTAGGGTCAATGTGACGAATAGAATCTAATAGGTGGGTTTTTGGTGAAAGGCCTATACTCACCTAGTCTACTTTATGAATGCTTGAAAGAAAGAAGTTATAGAATCACTTGAGCATGGATGGATTGTTAAGGACATCCTTCCATGAGAGATAAATGTTAAGCAAGACTTAACAAGTAAACCTTGGGGTGTATGCTTGGCTCCAAGTGGATATTGACAATTAGAAGGAATGACACACAAGAAAGGGTCCAGGCTCTAAGTAGAAAGGAGAACCACACCTAGTTGATGTGAGGACTATCAAAGTACAAGGGGGAACTATTACGTAGTAGAGTGTGCGTTTTCCCATAGTTAGGTCTCATGATATCGGAACCTTCACATAGTTGAGTCAAGGTTCCTAGTAGCAATCTCCATATCTAATGAACTAAGACGTTCTTGAGAAGCATCTCATAGTGTTCAAACCATAATGAACTAAGACTTACTTAATGAAGTAACTCACAGTGTTCTAGGGTGTAGATGGACTTAGACTTGTTTAAGATAGCTTCTCATAGGGTCCATGTAGAGAAAAAACTTAGACATACTTTATAGAGTATCTCATAGGGTTCCAAGTATAATGGAGTGAGACATACTTAAGTAAGTATCTCCTAGTATCCATGCTAGTAATGAACTTAGACATACTAAAACTGGTATCTCATAGCGTTCAAGTTATAAGTGAACTAAGATGTGCTTAAGAGAGTACCTTATAGTGTTCTAAATATAAAGAGAGGTACTAGGTTCCAAACCAAGAAGTATTAGTAAGTGGACCTAGAAGTAATACTTAGCATTACTAGTATTATGGGATGCTATGATTATATTATACAAGTATGACTTAGGGTTACTAAAGAGAATGAGTTGAGATAGGATTGTGCCATAGTTGCCTTCCTTACTTTAGTGACAAAGGGTGAGAGACGCCCTTAGTTATGAGAATTTAAGTACATAATGAGACTAAAGTAGGGTGAATATGAATAGGATGGCGTCAAAGCTATACTTGGTGTGAAGTGTATTATGGGATGCTTTTCATGCATTGCACAGGTGTGCTTTGAGGTTGCCTAGAAGTATGGTGCCCTTATGGTAGAGAATCCTAGAGAATTAAACCATGTATATAGACTATGATTGAGATGACTAATAAGGGATACATGGCTTGGGTAGTATTATGGAATGCTATTCTTGCTTTGGACTTGTATGCTTTTGAGGTTACTTGAGAATGGTACAATTATGTTATAGATGAATAAGAGTCAATAATGATTATATGATACTCGTGATGTTAGAGTTGGCTTATTGTAATTATGACGGTTAAGTAAGGCTATGCTATAAGTATAATTTATCTCTTATATTCATATATCTTGCATTATGTTGACTTATGATGTTACGTTATCTTATTGGAGTTTATGTTATTGTCTCTTATGACTATGTCTTATGTTGACTAATCATTTGAGATGTTTTATGTTGGTATGTTAGCTTTCATACTTGGTACATTTTGTAATAACACATATGCCTACATTTTAATCAAATGTAGGGTTTGGAGACCTAAGTGATACTTGGGAGATAGGTTTTTGTAAGGAGCTAAGAATATTTAAGATTTGGTGAGTCCTCATAGTTTCTAGGACGAACCTATTACTTTTCTTATGTCTTAGATTTTACATGGGCTGCGTCCCAAGACTTTAATTCATGTTATTCATAGATGGTTTCAGACAAAGATGTAAGAAAGACTTCCACTTTTATGAAATGTTTTTGATATTATGTTTTAAAGAAAGTTTTAAATTTCTCTGGATTGTCTATTATCCTATGTTATGAATATGCTAAGGGCTTGTTTGCGACCCCTTTCGGGTCAACTACGCCATGTTACGTCTAGGGGGTACTCCTGGGTCATGACAGAAGCCCATAGTTCTCGATATTCTATTCAACCGGGAGCCACCAAGATGTACCATGACCTATGACAAGTCTATTGGTGGAATGGGATAAGAAGGGCATTGCTAAATTTGTGGCCAAATGTCCTAATTGTCAACAAGTTAAGGTTGAGCACCAAAGGTCGGGAGGCATTTCACAAGATATTGTTATTCCTACTTGGAAGTGGAAAGATGTGAACATGTATTTTATAGTAGGCTTTCCACGTACTTGGCGGCAACATGATTCGATATGGGTTATAATGGACCTAATGACTAAGTCCCCTCATTTCATTCCCGTCAAGGTGTCCTACTCGGCGGAGGAGTATTTTAAGTTGTGTGTGAAAGAGATAGTAAAGCTATATGATGTACCCTTGTCTATCATTTCAGATCGAGGTCCCTAATTTACTTCACAATTTTGGCCAAGGTGAAGCTTAGCACAACTTTTCACTGTCAAACTGATGGTCAAGCAGAACACACCATTCACACTTTAGAGGACATGTTGAGGGCATGCGTGATAGACTTTAAAGGCAATTGGGACGACCATATGTCATTAGTTGAGTTTGCCTATAATAACAGTTATTATTCGAATATCGACATGGCTCCTTTTAAGGCTCTCTATGGTAGGAGATGTAGGCCTCCTATAGGATGGTTTGAAGTAGGGGAAGTTTCTCTCCTAGGCCCGTAATTAGTGCATGAGGCCATTGAGAAGATTTGGGTTATAAGAGAGAGGTTAAGGACGGCCCAAAGTCGGCAAAAGTCCTATGTCGATGTTAGAAGGAGAGACCTAGAATTTGATGTCCATGATTAGGTCTATTTGAAAATCTCGCCCATGAAGGGTGTTATGAGGTTTGGAAAGAAGGGGAAACTTAATCCTCGGTTTGTGGGTCATTATGAGATTTTGAAGCGTGTTGGCAAGGTTGCATATGAGTTAGATTTGCCAAATAAGTTGGCGTTGGTGCATCCGGTGTTCCATGTCTCAATGTTGAAGAAATGTATTGGGGATCCATCAACCATAGTTCCCTTCGAGGGTTTAGAGATTAAGGAGAATCTTGCTTATGAAGAGGTACCTTTTGAAATTCTAGACCGGCAAGTCAAGAGGTTGAGAAATAAGGAAGTTGCCTCCGTGAAGGTATTTTGGAGAAATCACTTAGTTGAGGGTCCTACTTGGGAGGACGAGGCCGATATGATGTCCCGATATCCTCATATTTTTCCTTCTATTCCTATTCAAACTTGAGGTAAGTAGTTCCTCTAGAGTTTTCTTGTGTTGGAGGTCTTGTGTTATTTATGTGTTTCCATGATTTCCTTATGTTATGCACATTCTTGAGAAATTAATGATTAGTAAGAAAAATGAGTTTTTATGATGTATGTTCCTCATGTTGTTGTGCATTCAGTATGAGTTGCCTGTTTGACTTCATGAGATGATTTGATGAACATGCGTTAGCATGCTTTTGAGAGTAAATTGCATCTTGGCTCCATGATATTGTGTTGAGCATGCTTTTTGTTGGAAAAGATAGCTCCTCCTATGAATATGAGAAATGTTGAGTTTTCATGCATAATAAGTTGTTAGATGTAGTTCCTACTTCCTTTGTGATACATTGATTATGTTGAGATGGAGTTGATGTTTCCACCTTTGAATTGTGCATTATTTTGATGTTTCATGCATTATGGGCTGCTAGTCTTGAGTCTTTACTTCCGTAAGTTGTCTAGATCGACATTCAAGGATGAATGTTCCCAAGAGGGAAATATTGTAACACCCCAGAAACTAGAAGGCTAAACTAGAGCTAAACGTGAGGATTAACGTCAAGACATGATAGCATCCAAGGAAGCTCTACTCCATTGAAGGACAAGTATGAAGCTTTAGAAACTCCAAGGAGGCCCATAACAAGATCTCAAACCAAGGAGTTCAATGATAAGCTCAATGGGCTTCAATCGCTGATCCAAAGGTTTCTTATTGGGGAAGAAGAGCTCAAGCCCAAGGGAGAGGAATTGTCCAAATGCTACAATTATTTGGTGGCCCAAATTCAAGCCCAAGATGAGGAATTTTAAGGTCCAATTTCGTGCAAATAAGGTCAAGAAAAGTCCAAGAATCAGCCACAACAAGAGTTGCTTTCTGCCCAAGTTTTGAGAGAAGACTAGTCAAACTTTCCAAGATTGTCAAGATTCTTTTCCTAGTTGGGATTTACCTTATTTGTTTATTTATATATAGGTTATTAATATTTTCCTTAGTCTATTTATGGTCTCCTAAGTACCATTTAATGCTTTCCTAGAAGTACCAAATTTGTTCCTAGTTAGGTTACTTTATTTCCTTTCTAGAGTAGGATTCCATGTAATTGTCTTTTTAGGGTTTGGCATAAGGGGTCTTGGACGTTTTTCCCCCCTTCTCCTATATATAGGAGTCCTTTTTATTCATTAAAGACAATTTAGATTGATATTAATAATATTTGAGAGAGTTCTTTGAACCTTTGTGACTTGTTCTTTGAGAATTTATCTTTAAACCTTTACTAGTTTCATAGTTTAAGGTATAAAGTAATTTCTTCTTGTGATATCTTTGGTTTCTTTTTGGTATTCTTTAGAAGGTGATTAGTTTCTACATACTAATTATTGTCTTTAGTTACTCATAAAGCGGTCAAGATCCGAATCTATCGTTTTGATTCGTTTTCTCAAGTAAAGGCGTTAGATTTCTTCCATAAATCTATACGTTGTTACTTGGATCTTTTCAAGGCCTTAGAACATCTAATCCTTGGAAATTCGTGGATCTTTCCTTCGAATTTCCCATATCTTTAGTTAGTTTTTTTGTTTCTTTTCTTTGTGCTTCCGCATTCTAATATTCAATTCCCTATTTGTGATATCCCTTAACCTTGCTGTTATCAAGTGGTATCAGAGCGGTTTTATCAAGATTCCATTCTTGATAAATCTTGGGATTTCTTCTTATATTAGAGCAAAAAAAAAAAAAAAAAAAAAACTGTATTGTGAACAGTAGCGGCGTGAAAAAAAAAAAAAAAAATTTTTTTACAATAGCGTGAACAGAAAAAAAAAAAAAAAAAAGTTATTACTTGCTCTCTAAGAAATCTAATTACTTGTCCTCCAAGAAATTTGATTACTTGATACCCAAGAAAGCTTATTATCTGCTATTCAAGAAATCTTACTACTTGCTCTCCAAGTTTTGCATTAATTTATTTCCAAGCAAGAAGGTATCAAGAAGAGGGAATTCTAGATCTTTAAGAATTAGAGGAATTTTTTTTTTCTTTCTTGTTCTTATAATTCTAAAATAAGTTCCTTTTTATTCGTGTTTTGTTTCAACTAAATCCTACTTGTTCTAGGAATAGTTCTTTACTTTCTTTTTGTACCCCAAGATTCCATACTTTATTACCACGAACTTGATACACGTTTTGGTTTAATTATAAATCTACAAAGTATTCTCGTTCAAAGGTTATTTTTAGTGGAAAAAGGCAAGTGTGGGTGAGTTTAAAAGAGGGTAAAAGCCATATTAAAAGTGTGATACTTGATCATTTATTCTTTTTTTCTAGATGTCTATTTCAGGTGGTGATGAGGAAAGGGCTCGTTTAGAAGCCGAGGTCAAAGGAAGGAACGACTTCACCCTTCAAGCTATGCACCAACAATTTGAGAGATGGACCCTTCAATTTCAAGAGATGAGGGATATGATTATCGAGCAGAACGACACCATAGCTGCAATTAGGAGGGAGAATAATGTTGTACCCCCAAATAATGTTAGACCCCAAGTTAGAAGGAATGTACCCCATATCCCTTTTGTAAATCCTGAATATGATAATGATGATTTTGATGTTGAATTTAATCTAGAAAGAAGAGATAGGAGGGGACAAAGAGGTAGAGTAGAAGATGATAATATAAATAGTATAAAGATGAAGATGCCATCTTTCAAGGGGACAAGGGATCCAGACTTGTACCTTGATTGGGAGAGACGAGTTGAAGCCATCTTTGATTGTCATAACTACTCTGAGGGTAAGAAAGTTAAACTTGCTGTTGTTGAGTTTTCTGATTATGCTGCTTCTTGGTGGAAAAAGCTTGCTAGAGACAGATTGCAAGAGGAGCTACCACCTATTTCTACGTGGGCAGAGATGAAGAGGGTAATGAGGAAGCGATTTATTCCATCATACTTCCAAAGAGATCTACAGTCTCGCCTTCAACATTTGAAGCAAGGCTCCATGTCAGTGGATGAGTACTTCAAAAGCATGGATATGGCTATGATCCAAGCTAACTGCATGGAGGAAGAAGAGGCTACAATAGCTAGATTTTTAAATGGTTTAAATACAGAAATAGCTAATGTAGTAGAGATACAACAATATGTAACTTTAGATGAGTTAGTTGATTTGTCTGTAAAAGTTGAAAAACAAATTGAGAAAAAGCGGCAAAATAACTCATGGAGAAGTCGACCAAACACTATCTCGAAGAAGCCATGGTCAACTCAAGAGGGGAAAGCTCCTTCCAAACCTCAAGATGATAGAGGTAAAGGTAAAGTTGAGGAGGGAGGTAAAACCTTTAATCCTAAATCTTCTAAACCTTCAAGTTCTATTCAATGTCACAAATGTCATGGAAGGGGGCATATGATGCATGAATGTCCAAGTAGAAGAACCATCCTACTTAGAGAGAATGGAGAATATGAGAGTGAAAAAAGTGAGGGGGAAGAAGAAGAGGGAGAAGGTGTAAGTGAGGAAGATGATTTGGAACTGCCTAATGATGGTATAATTGGGGTGGTTAGGAGAATTATGACTATCAATTTGGGTAGTGTTGATGAAGGGCAGAGAGAGAATTTGTTTCATACTAGGTGTGGGATAAAAGGGAAGACTTATTCTATGATTATTGATGGGGGAAGTTGTGCAAATGTGGTGAGTTCATACTTGGTGGATAAACTAGGAATTGCATGCATGAAGCGCTCTACCCCATATAGGCTCCAATGGTTGAATGATTGTGGAGAAGTAAAAGTAAACAAACAATGCATGATTTCATTCAATGTTGGTAGGTATGAAGATGAAATTCTTTGTGATGTAGTCCCAATGCAAGCATGTCATGTTTTACTTGGCCGACCTTGGCAGTATGATAGGGATACTACTCATCATGGGAGAAAGAATAGGTATAGTCTTCTGCATAATGGTAAGAAGTATACTCTTGCACCATTATCTCCTTCTCAAGTGTTTGAAGATCAAAAACGATTGAGGGAAACAATGGGAAAACAAAAGGGAGAGGTAAAAAGTGAGCTTGAGGGAAAAGAAAAAGGCCAAGAGATAGAAAAAAAGAGAGATGGCCGAGAGAAAGAGAGAGAGGGCAGCGATCTAAGTAAAGAGGTAAAAGAGGGTGTGAGTAACAAAATAAAATATTTTGGTGAGAGGAAAGAGGCTAAGGAAAAGAAAAATGAGAGCCTTTTTATAAAAGCCAAGGAGTGTTTGAATGCTAGGAGAGAGGGGCTGCCCATAATACTACTTACTTACAAAGAAGTATTGATTAATTTTGAACAACTAACTCCTTCTTTGCCAAATAGTGTTTCTTCTCTTTTGCAGAATTTTGAAGATGTTTTTCCTGATGACACTCCAAAGGGATTGCCACCTTTGAGAGGGATTGAGCACCAAATAGACTTTGTGCCTGGGTCTCAACTTCCTAATAGGCCTGCCTATAGGAGCAATCCTGAAGAGACCAAAGAATTACAAAGGCAAGTTGAAGAATTGCTTGAAAAGGGATTTGTTCGAGAGAGTATGAGCCCATGCTCTGTTCCAGTCCTATTGGTCCCCAAAAAGGATGGAACATGGAGGATGTGTGTAGATTGTCGAGCTATCAACAAGATAACGGTAAAGTATCGCCATCCTATCCCTCGTCTTGATGACATGTTGGACCAACTGTATGGTTCCAAAATCTTTTCTAAAATTGATCTAAAGAGTGGTTACTATCAGATTCGTATGAATCCTGGAGATGAATGGAAAACTGCTTTTAAGACCAAATATGGACTTTATGAGTGGTTAGTTATGCCCTTTGGCTTGACTAATGCACCAAGCACTTTTATGAGACTAATGAATCATGTTTTTAAAGATTTCCATGGAAAATTTGTTGTGGTGTATTTTGATGACATCTTGATCTTTTCTCAAAATCTGGATGAACACCTAGAGCACTTAAAACAAGTTTTTGAAGTTCTTAGAAATCAACGCTTATTTGCTAATCTCAAAAAGTGTACTTTCTGTGTGGATCGTGTGGTTTTCTTAGGTTTTGTAGTCAGTTCTAAGGGAGTTGAAGTAGATGATGAGAAAATCAAGGCAATAAAAGAATGGCCTAAACCTAATAGTGTAACTGAAGTTAGGAGTTTTCATGGACTTGCTAGTTTTTATAGGAGGTTTGTGCGAGACTTTAGCACCATTGCTGCTCCTTTAACTGAAGTTATTAAAAAAGATAAGGTTTTTACATGGGGAAAGGAACAAGATGATGCATTTAACTTGCTGAAGGATAAATTGTGTTCTGCTCCTCTTTTGCAATTGCCTGATTTTTCTAAGTCTTTTGAAATTGAGTGTGATGCCTCTGGTAAGGGCATAGGTGCAGTTTTGATGCAAGACTCCAAGCCAATTGCCTACTTTAGTGAAAAGCTAAGTGGAGCAACATTGAACTACTCAACTTATGATAAGGAGCTATATGCCTTGGTAAGGGCGTTAGCTACATGGCAGCACTACTTGTGGCCTCGAGAATTTGTGGTCAAGACTGATCATGAGTCATTAAAATACTTGAAGAGTCAAGGTAAACTTAGTCGTAGGCATTCTAAATGGGTAGAGTTTATTGAAACTTTTCCTTATGTAATTGCTTACAAACAAGGAAAGGAGAATGTGGTTGCTGATGCACTCTCAAGAAGGTATGTTTTGATCTCTACTCTTACTTCAAAGTTGTTGGGTTTTGACCAAATCAAGTTCCTCTATGCTAATGATTCTGATTTTGGTGAGAATTTTGCTGAATGTAAGTTAGGTCCTTTTGAGAAATTTAATCTTCAAGATGAATTTCTATTCAAGGAAAATAAATTATGTGTTCCTAACTGCTCATTGCGTGAACTATTTGTTAGGGAAGCACATTGTGGAGGGCTAATGAGACATTTTGGTGTACCCAAAACACTTGAAATACTTTCTGAACATTTTTATTGGCCTAGCATGAGAAAGGATGTTGAAAAAGTGTGTTCTTATTGTCTTGAATGTAAACAGGCTAAGTCTAGAACATTGCCGCATGGTCTTTATACTCCTTTACCTGTTTCTAATTCCCCTTGGATTGATATTTCTATGGATTTCATATTGGGGCTGCCAAAGACTAAGTATGGTAAGGATAGTATATTTGTGGTAGTAGATAGATTTTCTAAAATGGCTCATTTTATCCCATGTAAAAAGACTAATGATGCATCTCATGTGGCTGACTTGTTTGTAAAGGAAGTGGTTAAATTGCATGGAATACCTAGAACTATTGTTAGTGATAGGGATGCCAAGTTCTTAAGTCACTTTTGGAGAATTCTTTGGGGAAAGTTAGGAACTAAATTGCTATTTTCTACATCTTGTCACCCACAAACGGACGGGCAAACGGAAGTGGTTAATAGAACCTTAGTTAACATGTTGAGGGCTGTTTTGAAAGGAAAGTTAACTTCTTGGGAAGATTACTTACCTATTGTAGAATTTGCTTATAATAGGACCTTCCATTCTTCTACTGGTAAGACTCCTTTTGAAGTTGTATATGGATTCAACCCCCTTACCCCCCTTGATTTATTACCTTTGCCTACTAATGATTTTGCTAATCTTGATGGTAAGAAGAAGGCTGATCTGATGAAGAAAATCCATGAACAAACAAGGCTTGCAATTGAAAAGAAGAATAAGGAAGTTGCATTGCGAAGGAATAAGGGCAGAAAATATGTTGTTTTTAAACCTGGCGACTTGGTTTGGGTGCATATGAGAAAGGAAAGATTTCCTTCCAAAAGAAAGTCCAAACTAAATCCTAGAGGAAGTGGGCCATACAAAGTCCTTGAAAGGATTGGAGACAATGCTTATAAACTTGATCTTCCTGGTGAGTTCCAAGTTAGTGCTACTTTTAATGTTTCTGATCTTTCCCATTTTGATGCAGATTTAAATTCGAGGACGAATTCTCTTCAAGAAGAGGGGAATGATAGCATCCAAGGAAGCTCTACTCCATTGAAGGACAAGTATGAAGCTTTAGAAACTCCAAGGAGGCCCATAACAAGATCTCAAACCAAGGAGTTCAATGATAAGCTCAATGGGCTTCAATCGCTGATCCAAAGGTTTCTTATTGGGGAAGAAGAGCTCAAGCCCAAGGGAGAGGAATTGTCCAAATGCTACAATTATTTGGTGGCCCAAATTCAAGCCCAAGATGAGGAATTTTAAGGTCCAATTTCGTGCAAATAAGGTCAAGAAAAGTCCAAGAATCAGCCACAACAAGAGTTGCTTTCTGCCCAAGTTTTGAGAGAAGACTAGTCAAACTTTCCAAGATTGTCAAGATTCTTTTCCTAGTTGGGATTTACCTTATTTGTTTATTTATATATAGGTTATTAATATTTTCCTTAGTCTATTTATGGTCTCCTAAGTACCATTTAATGCTTTCCTAGAAGTACCAAATTTGTTCCTAGTTAGGTTACTTTATTTCCTTTCTAGAGTAGGATTCCATGTAATTGTCTTTTTAGGGTTTGGCATAAGGGGTCTTGGACGTTTTTCCCCCCTTCTCCTATATATAGGAGTCCTTTTTATTCATTAAAGACAATTTAGATTGATATTAATAATATTTGAGAGAGTTCTTTGAACCTTTGTGACTTGTTCTTTGAGAATTTATCTTTAAACCTTTACTAGTTTCATAGTTTAAGGTATAAAGTAATTTCTTCTTGTGATATCTTTGGTTTCTTTTTGGTATTCTTTAGAAGGTGATTAGTTTCTACATACTAATTATTGTCTTTAGTTACTCATAAAGCGGTCAAGATCCGAATCTATCGTTTTGATTCGTTTTCTCAAGTAAAGGCGTTAGATTTCTTCCATAAATCTATACGTTGTTACTTGGATCTTTTCAAGGCCTTAGAACATCTAATCCTTGGAAATTCGTGGATCTTTCCTTCGAATTTCCCATATCTTTAGTTAGTTTTTTTGTTTCTTTTCTTTGTGCTTCCGCATTCTAATATTCAATTCCCTATTTGTGATATCCCTTAACCTTGCTGTTATCAAGTGGTATCAGAGCGGTTTTATCAAGATTCCATTCTTGATAAATCTTGGGATTTCTTCTTATATTAGAGCAAAAAAAAAAAAAAAAAAAAACTGTATTGTGAACAGTAGCGGCGTGAAAAAAAAAAAAAAAAATTTTTTTTACAATAGCGTGAACAGAAAAAAAAAAAAAAAAAGTTATTACTTGCTCTCTAAGAAATCTAATTACTTGTCCTCCAAGAAATTTGATTACTTGATACCCAAGAAAGCTTATTATCTGCTATTCAAGAAATCTTACTACTTGCTCTCCAAGTTTTGCATTAATTTATTTCCAAGCAAGAAGGTATCAAGAAGAGGGAATTCTAGATCTTTAAGAATTAGAGGAATTTTTTTTTTCTTTCTTGTTCTTATAATTCTAAAATAAGTTCCTTTTTATTCGTGTTTTGTTTCAACTAAATCCTACTTGTTCTAGGAATAGTTCTTTACTTTCTTTTTGTACCCCAAGATTCCATACTTTATTACCACGAACTTGATACACGTTTTGGTTTAATTATAAATCTACAAAGTATTCTCGTTCAAAGGTTATTTTTAGTGGAAAAAGGCAAGTGTGGGTGAGTTTAAAAGAGGGTAAAAGCCATATTAAAAGTGTGATACTTGATCATTTATTCTTTTTTTCTAGATGTCTATTTCAGGTGGTGATGAGGAAAGGGCTCGTTTAGAAGCCGAGGTCAAAGGAAGGAACGACTTCACCCTTCAAGCTATGCACCAACAATTTGAGAGATGGACCCTTCAATTTCAAGAGATGAGGGATATGATTATCGAGCAGAACGACACCATAGCTGCAATTAGGAGGGAGAATAATGTTGTACCCCCAAATAATGTTAGACCCCAAGTTAGAAGGAATGTACCCCATATCCCTTTTGTAAATCCTGAATATGATAATGATGATTTTGATGTTGAATTTAATCTAGAAAGAAGAGATAGGAGGGGACAAAGAGGTAGAGTAGAAGATGATAATATAAATAGTATAAAGATGAAGATGCCATCTTTCAAGGGGACAAGGGATCCAGACTTGTACCTTGATTGGGAGAGACGAGTTGAAGCCATCTTTGATTGTCATAACTACTCTGAGGGTAAGAAAGTTAAACTTGCTGTTGTTGAGTTTTCTGATTATGCTGCTTCTTGGTGGAAAAAGCTTGCTAGAGACAGATTGCAAGAGGAGCTACCACCTATTTCTACGTGGGCAGAGATGAAGAGGGTAATGAGGAAGCGATTTATTCCATCATACTTCCAAAGAGATCTACAGTCTCGCCTTCAACATTTGAAGCAAGGCTCCATGTCAGTGGATGAGTACTTCAAAAGCATGGATATGGCTATGATCCAAGCTAACTGCATGGAGGAAGAAGAGGCTACAATAGCTAGATTTTTAAATGGTTTAAATACAGAAATAGCTAATGTAGTAGAGATACAACAATATGTAACTTTAGATGAGTTAGTTGATTTGTCTGTAAAAGTTGAAAAACAAATTGAGAAAAAGCGGCAAAATAACTCATGGAGAAGTCGACCAAACACTATCTCGAAGAAGCCATGGTCAACTCAAGAGGGGAAAGCTCCTTCCAAACCTCAAGATGATAGAGGTAAAGGTAAAGTTGAGGAGGGAGGTAAAACCTTTAATCCTAAATCTTCTAAACCTTCAAGTTCTATTCAATGTCACAAATGTCATGGAAGGGGGCATATGATGCATGAATGTCCAAGTAGAAGAACCATCCTACTTAGAGAGAATGGAGAATATGAGAGTGAAAAAAGTGAGGGGGAAGAAGAAGAGGGAGAAGGTGTAAGTGAGGAAGATGATTTGGAACTGCCTAATGATGGTATAATTGGGGTGGTTAGGAGAATTATGACTATCAATTTGGGTAGTGTTGATGAAGGGCAGAGAGAGAATTTGTTTCATACTAGGTGTGGGATAAAAGGGAAGACTTATTCTATGATTATTGATGGGGGAAGTTGTGCAAATGTGGTGAGTTCATACTTGGTGGATAAACTAGGAATTGCATGCATGAAGCGCTCTACCCCATATAGGCTCCAATGGTTGAATGATTGTGGAGAAGTAAAAGTAAACAAACAATGCATGATTTCATTCAATGTTGGTAGGTATGAAGATGAAATTCTTTGTGATGTAGTCCCAATGCAAGCATGTCATGTTTTACTTGGCCGACCTTGGCAGTATGATAGGGATACTACTCATCATGGGAGAAAGAATAGGTATAGTCTTCTGCATAATGGTAAGAAGTATACTCTTGCACCATTATCTCCTTCTCAAGTGTTTGAAGATCAAAAACGATTGAGGGAAACAATGGGAAAACAAAAGGGAGAGGTAAAAAGTGAGCTTGAGGGAAAAGAAAAAGGCCAAGAGATAGAAAAAAAGAGAGATGGCCGAGAGAAAGAGAGAGAGGGCAGCGATCTAAGTAAAGAGGTAAAAGAGGGTGTGAGTAACAAAATAAAATATTTTGGTGAGAGGAAAGAGGCTAAGGAAAAGAAAAATGAGAGCCTTTTTATAAAAGCCAAGGAGTGTTTGAATGCTAGGAGAGAGGGGCTGCCCATAATACTACTTACTTACAAAGAAGTATTGATTAATTTTGAACAACTAACTCCTTCTTTGCCAAATAGTGTTTCTTCTCTTTTGCAGAATTTTGAAGATGTTTTTCCTGATGACACTCCAAAGGGATTGCCACCTTTGAGAGGGATTGAGCACCAAATAGACTTTGTGCCTGGGTCTCAACTTCCTAATAGGCCTGCCTATAGGAGCAATCCTGAAGAGACCAAAGAATTACAAAGGCAAGTTGAAGAATTGCTTGAAAAGGGATTTGTTCGAGAGAGTATGAGCCCATGCTCTGTTCCAGTCCTATTGGTCCCCAAAAAGGATGGAACATGGAGGATGTGTGTAGATTGTCGAGCTATCAACAAGATAACGGTAAAGTATCGCCATCCTATCCCTCGTCTTGATGACATGTTGGACCAACTGTATGGTTCCAAAATCTTTTCTAAAATTGATCTAAAGAGTGGTTACTATCAGATTCGTATGAATCCTGGAGATGAATGGAAAACTGCTTTTAAGACCAAATATGGACTTTATGAGTGGTTAGTTATGCCCTTTGGCTTGACTAATGCACCAAGCACTTTTATGAGACTAATGAATCATGTTTTTAAAGATTTCCATGGAAAATTTGTTGTGGTGTATTTTGATGACATCTTGATCTTTTCTCAAAATCTGGATGAACACCTAGAGCACTTAAAACAAGTTTTTGAAGTTCTTAGAAATCAACGCTTATTTGCTAATCTCAAAAAGTGTACTTTCTGTGTGGATCGTGTGGTTTTCTTAGGTTTTGTAGTCAGTTCTAAGGGAGTTGAAGTAGATGATGAGAAAATCAAGGCAATAAAAGAATGGCCTAAACCTAATAGTGTAACTGAAGTTAGGAGTTTTCATGGACTTGCTAGTTTTTATAGGAGGTTTGTGCGAGACTTTAGCACCATTGCTGCTCCTTTAACTGAAGTTATTAAAAAAGATAAGGTTTTTACATGGGGAAAGGAACAAGATGATGCATTTAACTTGCTGAAGGATAAATTGTGTTCTGCTCCTCTTTTGCAATTGCCTGATTTTTCTAAGTCTTTTGAAATTGAGTGTGATGCCTCTGGTAAGGGCATAGGTGCAGTTTTGATGCAAGACTCCAAGCCAATTGCCTACTTTAGTGAAAAGCTAAGTGGAGCAACATTGAACTACTCAACTTATGATAAGGAGCTATATGCCTTGGTAAGGGCGTTAGCTACATGGCAGCACTACTTGTGGCCTCGAGAATTTGTGGTCAAGACTGATCATGAGTCATTAAAATACTTGAAGAGTCAAGGTAAACTTAGTCGTAGGCATTCTAAATGGGTAGAGTTTATTGAAACTTTTCCTTATGTAATTGCTTACAAACAAGGAAAGGAGAATGTGGTTGCTGATGCACTCTCAAGAAGGTATGTTTTGATCTCTACTCTTACTTCAAAGTTGTTGGGTTTTGACCAAATCAAGTTCCTCTATGCTAATGATTCTGATTTTGGTGAGAATTTTGCTGAATGTAAGTTAGGTCCTTTTGAGAAATTTAATCTTCAAGATGAATTTCTATTCAAGGAAAATAAATTATGTGTTCCTAACTGCTCATTGCGTGAACTATTTGTTAGGGAAGCACATTGTGGAGGGCTAATGAGACATTTTGGTGTACCCAAAACACTTGAAATACTTTCTGAACATTTTTATTGGCCTAGCATGAGAAAGGATGTTGAAAAAGTGTGTTCTTATTGTCTTGAATGTAAACAGGCTAAGTCTAGAACATTGCCGCATGGTCTTTATACTCCTTTACCTGTTTCTAATTCCCCTTGGATTGATATTTCTATGGATTTCATATTGGGGCTGCCAAAGACTAAGTATGGTAAGGATAGTATATTTGTGGTAGTAGATAGATTTTCTAAAATGGCTCATTTTATCCCATGTAAAAAGACTAATGATGCATCTCATGTGGCTGACTTGTTTGTAAAGGAAGTGGTTAAATTGCATGGAATACCTAGAACTATTGTTAGTGATAGGGATGCCAAGTTCTTAAGTCACTTTTGGAGAATTCTTTGGGGAAAGTTAGGAACTAAATTGCTATTTTCTACATCTTGTCACCCACAAACGGACGGGCAAACGGAAGTGGTTAATAGAACCTTAGTTAACATGTTGAGGGCTGTTTTGAAAGGAAAGTTAACTTCTTGGGAAGATTACTTACCTATTGTAGAATTTGCTTATAATAGGACCTTCCATTCTTCTACTGGTAAGACTCCTTTTGAAGTTGTATATGGATTCAACCCCCTTACCCCCCTTGATTTATTTCCTTTGCCTACTAATGATTTTGCTAATCTTGATGGTAAGAAGAAGGCTGATCTGATGAAGAAAATCCATGAACAAACAAGGCTTGCAATTGAAAAGAAGAATAAGGAAGTTGCATTGCGAAGGAATAAGGGCAGAAAATATGTTGTTTTTAAACCTGGCGACTTGGTTTGGGTGCATATGAGAAAGGAAAGATTTCCTTCCAAAAGAAAGTCCAAACTAAATCCTAGAAGAAGTGGGCCATACAAAGTCCTTGAAAGGATTGGAGACAATGCTTATAAACTTGATCTTCCTGGTGAGTTCCAAGTTAGTGCTACTTTTAATGTTTCTGATCTTTCCCATTTTGATGCAGATTTAAATTCGAGGACGAATTCTCTTCAAGAAGAGGGGAATGATAGCATCCAAGGAAGCTCTACTCCATTGAAGGACAAGTATGAAGCTTTAGAAACTCCAAGGAGGCCCATAACAAGATCTCAAACCAAGGAGTTCAATGATAAGCTCAATGGGCTTCAATCGCTGATCCAAAGGTTTCTTATTGGGGAAGAAGAGCTCAAGCCCAAGGGAGAGGAATTGTCCAAATGCTACAATTATTTGGTGGCCCAAATTCAAGCCCAAGATGAGGAATTTTAAGGTCCAATTTCGTGCAAATAAGGTCAAGAAAAGTCCAAGAATCAGCCACAACAAGAGTTGCTTTCTGCCCAAGTTTTGAGAGAAGACTAGTCAAACTTTCCAAGATTGTCAAGATTCTTTTCCTAGTTGGGATTTACCTTATTTGTTTATTTATATATAGGTTATTAATATTTTCCTTAGTCTATTTATGGTCTCCTAAGTACCATTTAATGCTTTCCTAGAAGTACCAAATTTGTTCCTAGTTAGGTTACTTTATTTCCTTTCTAGAGTAGGATTCCATGTAATTGTCTTTTTAGGGTTTGGCATAAGGGGTCTTGGACGTTTTTCCCCCCTTCTCCTATATATAGGAGTCCTTTTTATTCATTAAAGACAATTTAGATTGATATTAATAATATTTGAGAGAGTTCTTTGAACCTTTGTGACTTGTTCTTTGAGAATTTATCTTTAAACCTTTACTAGTTTCATAGTTTAAGGTATAAAGTAATTTCTTCTTGTGATATCTTTGGTTTCTTTTTGGTATTCTTTAGAAGGTGATTAGTTTCTACATACTAATTATTGTCTTTAGTTACTCATAAAGCGGTCAAGATCCGAATCTATCGTTTTGATTCGTTTTCTCAAGTAAAGGCGTTAGATTTCTTCCATAAATCTATACGTTGTTACTTGGATCTTTTCAAGGCCTTAGAACATCTAATCCTTGGAAATTCGTGGATCTTTCCTTCGAATTTCCCATATCTTTAGTTAGTTTTTTTGTTTCTTTTCTTTGTGCTTCCGCATTCTAATATTCAATTCCCTATTTGTGATATCCCTTAACCTTGCTGTTATCAAGACAGAAGGGTAAGGGCCAAGGCAAGGGGGCCAAGGCTGCCCATATTTGCCAAGGCACTGCCTACCATGACCAAGAAGGTCTTCATGACCCATGGTGGCCACCACGCCTCGTGGTTCTACTCGTGGTGATGAGGCAGTACCCTCATTAAGGCTGCCCTAAAATGGCTCCTCCATGCGAGTCACTTCACGGCTCGTGAAGCCTTAGACAGCTCATGGGATTTGCCTTGTTCATGCCTTGGAGGTGTGAGGAAGGTGAGAGAAATGGTAATCCATTGCCTTAAGGCCCACAAGAGGGACCACGACTCATGGTCTTGACCACGGCTCATGGAGCCCCTCGTGAGATTGCCTTGGGCTTGTGAGCTAAAGGTACAAGTTGCCTAGCCATTGCGTCAAGAACACGGATGGGACCATGGCTCGTAGTCATGACCAAGGCTCATGGAGCCCCACGTGGTCCCTGGCAGCTCACTTTAAGTGAGCGATATTTTGGGAAATTTTGATTCAAGTCCAATCAAAGTGATGTCGTTTTGGGTAAGTTTACGGTCACTATATAAGTCATTTTTAAGTCAAATTCACCAAAACTAAGTAATATTTTCCAAACATCCAAATATTTCCCAAAGATTCATCTCTTCACCAAAAATTCTCTCTAGAACTTCAAGGAAGAAGAAGAAGGAGGAGGAAGTTGGAGCTAGCGTTGAAGGAGCAAGGTTTTCTTCTCAAATTCGTTCTGTTTCATTGCTAAGGTATGGTAGTTCTTCATCCATGGATTCCCTTCAAAACCCCAATTTCAAAAATAGAAATCCCTAAAAGCTAGGATTTTACTCCAAAGTCAAGGGTTCCTTTCTAAAACAATTTTTATTATTTAATTAATGTTATATTATGAATTAATTGATAATTTCTAATGTTTTTATGAAGAATTCCCCAAGAACCCATGAAACCCCTATATTCCCAAATATGATCTTGTAATGTGGGTGTGTTGATGAAAGAAGGATATTATGACATTATGCTTGTAGTAATTGAACTACTTGAATTATGTAATTATCCATGTCTAATGTAGTGAATTTTATGTGTTGATACAATATGAGCTTTGGTCCTTTAAAGGGTAAAATATGATATTATGCATGAATTATGAAGTTTAGTATATGCTTTAAGAACAATTCGACAGTAAAGTGAACATGATTATGATCTAATTGTTGTTGTTGAAAGATTATTCTCATATACACACTTATGCATGAATATGATATGTTGTGGAAGGTTTTACCACTATATAATGATTCTAATGTTGAAAGGTATTCTCACCTATTGAATCTATACGTAGACATGCACGATGAAAGGTTATTCTCACGCATGATCTAATGAGCTATCCTAATGAAACAAGTTACGACTTACTAAGTAATTTGTGGGATAAGTGCTTAGCACCGAGTTGATATTGAATATGAGACGAAAGCTCTTCTGCTAGAAAGGTCGGGTTTCTAGAAGCAATCTCTTGAGATGGAAGCTCCCTCGTTAGAAAGGGAAGGTTTGTAGTAGCAATCTCTGTATCCCATAAACTATGCACCCTTATAGGTATTTAGCTAGTGGATCCACCTAAGCTAAGATTATAGTTCTACCTTAGGCAAATAGAACAAACCCTTTACGGTGTGTGGTAAACACCGGATTCCATGTTAGCTCACATGGTCTATGTCGATTAAGGAAAATTCTCACAACTAGAATATGAATTATGAACTATGGTCACTTAAGAAGTTTAACTTAGCATGGGTGGGATTATGGGGTCTTATTCATACATTGAACAAGTATTCTTTGAGGGTGATTATGGTATGTTCTCTTATGTTATGATGATCCATATCTTGAATATGCTTATGATTTATGCTTTTCTACTATCTTCAAAATGATGCTTTAATTTAGTAAATTGTGTGCATTCCATTAAAATGTCCCTTTTAGCATGATTTCAACGTTTTTGTGTGTGGCTATCATACTTAGTGCATTTTGTAGTAACCCGTACTTTTCTTACACTTTTACCAAGTGTAGGGTTCGGTTCTCGAGGTGCTAATCATTGTGGCTAGAAGCTTGGATTTGCTCATTCTCCTAGCTTGTTGATGAGTCCTCAAGATTAGAGGACGGATATTGTCTTTTACTAGTTCATGTTTTGTATTTCCATTTCGGATCACATTGTATGGGCTGTGCCCCTTTTCTCATTCGAACATTGTAATAGATGGCTATGTTGAGACTTAGAGTCTAGACTTCTACTTTGCTTTTATGAAAATTTTAGACTTGACTTGAAATGCGTTTTTACTCCTATTATTTTATTGCTTATGTTATGATATGCTAAGTGTCTATCATGGAGCCTTACGGGGTTCTATGTGCCTTGTTACGTCTAGGGGGTACCCTGCATCATGATAGAGTAGGCTTAGACCGAGTTGGACTAGGGTTCAGCGTACCCTCATAGTCCTAGAACTACGTGCCCTATCAGCCTTAATGATCATGCCAATCATGCATTTATACCCCTGGAAAGGTATATTGGGTCCTATTGATGGAGCGTAAACATTGAACAGTCATACCTTTATACCACCTGTCAAGGTATATTGGGTCCTCTCAATGGGGCGTATATATCGGACTCAACATTTAGCTCACATGGTTTTATGTCGGTTAATAGTAGATCCCACAGTTAGACTCAATTGCACTTGACCAGGTTTTCAATTATAATTCAGCATTCAGTCTCAGTATGTCATGTTCAGAACTAGTACTTAGCCATTGCATTCAGTTTAGTTTTTTCGCATATCGCAGCATTTACATTCATATTCAGTTATGTTATTGCTCAGTATGTTTTGTTCAATTATATATTTTATTCAACTTTACTCTATATCTTGCATGCTCAGTACATTCTAAGTAATGACGCATACTCTACCCTACATCCTTTCATGATATAGGTTCAGGTACTTAACATTTAAATCACGTATAGATCGGTTCCCGGTCTCCATTTCAGCAGCTTCAGTGGTGATTCCTCATACTTTGAGGACAATAGACATGCTTTACACTTTAGTCTCTTTATTCAATTTTTAGTTTTTCTAGAGTTAGCTAGGGCATGTCCCAGCAACTTTAGTAAGTAGAGGCTTTTTCAAACATAGTACTACATTCAGCTTTAGTTTTGAGTTTGATCTTCCAAATGTTATTAAACTCATAGTCTTTTATAAATTCAGATTAGTATTAGGTATTCCCCACTTTCCATTAATTATGGTTTTAAGCTTCTGCATAGCATATTTTATTTAGTAATCTTTTAGTATGCTTATGATATGCCAGCCCAAGGTTAGCTTGGGGTCACTCGTGATTCTAGGTCCCGTGTTTACATCCAGGGAATAGCCCCAGGGAGTGACAAACTTGGTATTAGAGCATTAGGTTCAAGAGTCCTAGGATGTCTGAAAATCTACACTAAGTAGAGTCCTTTTCATTGGTGTGAAGTGCACCACATCTAATGAGAGGGAGGCAATGAAGTGTTTTAGGAAAAACTTCACTTTCTTGATATTCTTATCGTGCGTTGGTATGATATCCTTTCTAATCCATCGTTATACGTTTCAAATCATGCCTCCTCGTAGAGCTCACCCACGGAATGCTAATGCACGCAATGCTAACGCAATCCCTCCAGTCCTAGACCATGAGGTTTCAATGTAGAGTTTCAGAATGCTATTCAGCTTTTGGCTCAGAGTATAACTAACCAGAACAATCAGCGTGTTCCAGTTCCTACCAATTGAAATGGTGGATAAGTGGCAGCTAGTTTTCAAGATTTTGTTAGGATGAATCTATTTGAGTTTCTAGGGTCCCAAGTTGGTGAGGACCCACACAATTTCATCTATGAGGTTAAGAAAATCTTTGGAGTGATGCAAGAAACTGGAAATGATAGGGTAGAGTTGGCATCCTACCAGCTTAAGGATGTAGCTCATATTTAGTTCACTCAGTGGAAAGAACACAGGGGTACAAATGCAGTTCCTGTGACTTTGGAGTGTTTTACTGGAGCTTTTCTGGATAGGTTCTTCCCTAGGGAGTTAAGAGAGGCTAAAGCTCAGAAGTTTATGAATTTAAGGCAAGGTACCATGTCAGTCCAAGAGTACGGACTTATGTTCACTCAACTCTCTAGGTATGCTCCACATATGGTTGTCAATCCAAGGGCACAAATGAGTAAATCATGATACATCGTGGTGGCTCCTGGGTAAATGGAATACCGAGAAATATGGGCTTCTGACAAGATATATTCCCTCAAGTCATCAACATTAGGAACACACAAATGGCCTTGATATCGAAGTACACCATCTCCCTTCGGGACAATGCCTCTACAGACTTTTTAAGCACCACTTCCTTCGATTCAACCAAAATTGGATCAAGACCTTGCTTGGCTTTCACATTCGCCACAAAAGACGATTCTGAACCATTATGGACCATAACACCACCCTTGGTGGAATCAACTCAATCAGACCAATCTATGAAAATCTCAAACCAACTCATTCTTATCTTTTTCAATATGAGCAACACTACCCATAATTAACCGACCAAGAGCATCTGCCACCATATTCACTTTATCGGGGTGATAGAGAACACTCAAATCATAATTTTTCAATAACTCAAGCCACCTTCTTTGGTGAAGATTTTAATACTTTTAATTAAACACAATTGTAAAGTCTTATGGTCAGTAAAGACATCCACATGAACACCATATATATAATGCCTCCAAATCTTAAAGGCAAAAACAACCGCCACTAGTTCAAGGTCTTGGGTAGGATAATTCTTTTCATGAACTTTAGGTATCCTTGAAGCATAGGCAATGAGTTTCCCATTTTGCATAAGCACAGATCCTAGCCCAATTCTCAAGGAATCACAATAAACAACAAAACCAGCAGTCCCTTCTAGTAAGGTCAACACTAGAGCGGAAGTAAGTCTATCCTTCAATTCCTGAAAGCTCTTCTCACATGCTTCAGACCATATCAACTTAGCCTTCTTTCAATTCAATGTTGTCAATGGGCAGGCAATCGAAGAAAACCCTCAACAAACCTTCTGTAGTAACCAGCTAAACCCAAGAAACATATAATATTTGAAGGAGATAGAGATCTAGGCCAACTCTAGACCGCATCCGTCTTCTTAGGATCTACCTCAATACCCTTACTGGAAACAATATGGCCAAGGAAAGCTACGGGCCTTAGCCAAAACTCACATTTGCTAAACTTTGCAAAGAGTTGTTAGTCCTTGAGAACTTTCAACACAATCCTCAAATGATCATTATGCTTAGCCTCACTTTTCGAATAGATCAATATATCATCAATGAAGACAATCACAAACATGTCAAGGTATAGTCTAAACACCTTATTCATCAAATCTGTAAATGTCGCTGGAGCATTAATCAAACCAAAAGACATCACTAAAAACTCAAAATGACCGTATCGGATTTGAAAAGTTGTCTTCGGAATGTCATCTTCCTTCACCCTCAACTGGTGATAACCCGACCAAAGGTCAATCTAAGAGAAATAACTTGCTCCTTGAAATTGGTCAAACAGATCATCTATCCTTGGGAGAGGTTACTTATTCTTAATGGTAACCTTATTCAACTGTCGATAGTCAATACACATACGAAGAGCACCATCTTTATTTCTAACAAATAAAATTGGAGCACCCTACAGAGAGATACTTGGGAAGATAAAACCCTTATCCAACAAGTCTTTCAATTGTTCTTTCAACTCCTTTAGTTCTGCCAGATCCATTCAGTAAGGAGGAATAGAAATAGGTTGGGTATCTGGGAGAAGGTCAATACCAAAGTCTATTTCCCTTTCGGGAGGAATACTAGGTAAATCATTTAGGAACACTTCTGGAAACTCATTAACAACGGAGACTGACTCAAAAGTAGGGGTTTCGGAATCCACATTCCTCACCATAACTAGATGGTATATGCAACCCTTAGCAATCATATTTCTAGCTTTAAGACAAGAGACAAACTGACCCTTAGGCATAGAATTTCCCATTTTCCATTCTAGGATAGGCTCATTCGAAAATTGAAACTTGACTACATGAGTCCTACAATCGATAGAAGCATAACATAAGTGCAGCCAATCCATACCAAGGATAACATCAAAATCTAGCATATCAAGCTCTACTAAATCAACAAGAGTAACTCTTTGGGACAAGGAAACGCGACACTTCCTATAGACCCTCTTAGCCACAACAGAATCACCAAGAAGAGTAGAGACAGAAAAAGGATCTAACAACACATCTAGAAGAACATAAAACCGCATAGCCACATATGGAGTCACAAAAGACAAGGTAGCACCGGGATCAAGTAAAGCATAAATGTCAAGTTGGAAGACTTTCAACATACTAGTAACCACATTGGGAGAACCCTCTTGTTCACCACCAGTCTGAAGTGAATAGAATCCATTTTGCTTAGGATTATTGGAACTCGAACCACTAGGAGGAGCTTGCTTGACCTCTCTTCCTTTATCTGTAAGCATTGGGCAATCCGTTATCTTATGATCACTTTTATCACAACTAAAGCAATCGTTCGTGTAGTCTAGTACCTGAGTGCTTTTTTCCACACCTAGCACAAGTAGACATAGTCAATGAAGACCCACTACCATTCCCTCCTTGAGGCTTAAGATTAGTCACCCTCTCTTTATTTAACCTAAGAGGAGAACTGGAGGAACCTTGAACATAAAACCTTTGTCGAAATCTAGGACAACCACATCCATCGAACCTTGCATGAGAAAAATTACCATCACCAATTTTTTCCCTCTTTGTCTCCCTAGACTTTTCCTTATGTTTCTCCTCTTCGATCTGTTGAGCATGAACCGTGAGACAAGAGTTATCTGTGTCATTAATGAGCATTATGGAACGTCATTATTTAACCACCTTTTTGGACACCCGAAATGAACTTGCTCATCCTTGCCCTAGGATCGGCAACCATTGTCGTGGCATATTTAGACAATTTTGTGAACTCAAAAGCATATTCCCTCAAACTCATACTTTCTTGACGAAGATTGATGAATTCAAGAACCTTTGCCTCCCTCATCTGAAGGGGAAAGAACCTATCAAGGAAAGCAACCTTAATTTTTTCCCAATCAAGAAGACCCGCATCTTCCGGTCTCCCTTCGTTCCATTGGTTGAACCAAATTTGTGCAAAACCCTTAAGTTTATAAGCTCCAACTCCTCATTTTCCACCAACGTCACTCCCATGATCCTCAACACCTTGAAAACCTCATCATTGAACTCTTAAGGATCTTCCTTAACTTTAGAACCATGAAACTCTGGAGGATTCATCCTAGTGAAGTCCCTCACTCTAGATGCCGTCGTACCCATACTTGGGTTCACGGGAACAACAACCTCCCTATTGTCTTGGGCCGTCATGGCTTGAGCCAATACTTGAAAAGTAGCCCTAAGCTCTACATTTGTCACTTGCTCTGCCTAAGGGTCGACTGGAGCTTGAGGAGCTTCTTGTTTTGCCTTCTCCCTCACATTCCTTATAGAATAACCTCTTTGAGTACCCATATCTCGTAAAGCATCGGATAAGGATTAGGAGAAAGACCTTATAGAGTTAAACTATATCGCACGACTTTAGAGTAATGAAAGAAGTAGAGTATCCTAATCATCTTTAGCCTCTCATTCATAAGTGTGGCACGCTTCACACACATGAACAAGAATCTACTCGACGTGGCTTATGAGACATCCTAGGACCATTCTAAACCTTGTGCTCTAATTACGAAGTTTTTCACGACCCAAGGTGCCCCCTAGGCGTAACATGGCGTATAGGACCCTAAGAGGCCCCATACAAGCCACTTAGCATTAATAACATAAGAAATAGAACAAAAGAGGTAAAGAAATACATTTCAAGTCCAAATTATTTTTTATAATAGTAATGCGGAAGTTTAAGCACTTTGTCTCATTAGCCATCTAGTACAATAGAATGAAATTGGCCTAGCCCATACATCTTGTCCAAAATTGAAAATAATAAGGAAGACTGAAACAATGAAAATCCGTCCTTGAAGCATGACGACTCACCAAAGCTCGGAATATCTCAAGTCACCCTCAAGCCATGAAACTGATAACCCTAACTATCGAACCCTACATTTGGAGAAATGTAGGTAAGAGTATGTGTTAGTACAAAATATGTACCAAATTTGATAGCCATGCATACAAACATTTATTCATGCTAAACTAGGACATTTTCATGACATGCAATGACCAAGCTAAAACATGATATAAAAGGGTTAGAAAGTGTAAGTCATAAAACATGGTCAATGCAAGCTAACATCTTTAAAATCTTTGGACACGTGTGAGATACTTTTTGAAGTAACCTTATTTCATTATTATTGTGGGAAGTAGCCTTAACCGACATAGAGACCATGTGAGTTATATAACATGATTCCTCAGTGTTTCCCTCACCGAACTCACCGAAAAGGGTTGTCCTACTTGCCAAGGTAAGGACCATGAACTTCTAGCTTAAGTGGATCCATTGGCTAATGTCTATCTACACAATCATCCTATGGGGGCACATAGGTAAGGGATAAGGAGATTGCTTCTAGAAACTTGGCCTCTACTAATGGGAGGGCTTCCATCTCATATCCTATCGGTGCTAAGCATAAATCCTACAGAATAGTCATTTTCTTACTAGTTCTTATTATCCATGGAAGGGCACGTCATCTTACCAATCCAAGCTAAGACATAAGTAATCCATGAAAAGGTATCATTCAATAACCAATCCAAGCTATGTTTCATTAGGATAGCTCTTTATCTTTGATTCATTTAGGTGAGAAGACCTTTCGACCTTAGAACCCTTACTATGTGAGAAAACCTTTCACAATCATTCTTTCATGTGTAATGAGAAAATTCTTTCAACAACACAACAACAACATCATCATTGATACTTCACTCTCAAAGCATCCTTAAAACATTTTCATAGATTTCATAAGAATATGCATTATTCAATAATTCACCGTCCAAAGTTCAAAACCCACTTTCAATCATCAACATCTAGAAGACATGGGTTCATAGAAATTCATCATAAATTCATGCAATTGTATCAATTCATGCTTGATTTTATAAAACTTTTCTTTCATAATGCAAGACCCACATTACATGCTCATAACTTGGAAAACATGGGAATTTCATGGTTTCATGAGGAATTATCACAAAATAATTAAATTAACTCAATTCATGCATAAAAGATCATAGATCAATATGCTAAATCAATAATTAAAGTAAACCATATCATAGAAGAAAGCCCTAACTCAATTGGGGAATTCTAACATTGAAAATAGGAGAATTTGGGAACTCCATGAATGGAAGGAATCCATGGATGAAAACTATCATAACTCAATGCCAATTGCTTAACTTCAATGAATGGAAGGAATCCATGGATGAACTCCATGAATGGAGGAATTGGAGAATTGACTTGTAAACCCTAGCTTCGACCCTTCTTCTTCAAGTTTTTTAGAGAGAGAAATATTTGGGAGGAAGACTTCTTCTTCTTTTTTAAATTTAAGAGAATGATTTTCAATTGGGAAATTTTAGAGTTAACATACTTATATAGGGGTTTTGGTGAACGGTAAAACGACATAGTATTAAGCTAGACTAATTAGGAAAAGACCCAACTGCACCTAGGAAATAACTACTGCTAGTAACGATGGGTCAAACCAACAGACCATGGTTTGACCACTAATCCATCCTGCACATCTGTCATTCGATGTCAAAAACTAGAATTTGAGGTCTGGACCTACGAAACACCTCCATGGACCATGGACCCAACGATGGTCCATTGGTCCAGGATATGGTTCATTGGATCAATGAACCAATTAAGTTGCCAATCCATGGACTAGACCTACAGTCCATGGCTCAGTCCATGAGCCGTGGCTGGCCTGCGCCGGATCGCACAAAAAACTTCTGAAAACTGCTAGTGAGCCCCTTCTCAAATCTGAGGTGTTACATCAGCAATATCTTTCTTTATCACAGGCCACCAGTAGATCACCCTATTATTATGATACTTCTTCGTAGAACCTGGGTGAATTGAATATCGATAATAGTGTGTTTTCTCCATAATTTGTTGTCAAACACCATCAACATCTTTAACACACAATCAATGTCCATATCTAAGTTATTTATTCCAACAAGGGTGGTATCATTATTCATAATGGCTCAGAATTGTCTCTTGAAATAGATTTAAAGGAAAATCAAGATCTTGATCTGACTCTTGTCGAGTTGAATAAGGCGGTTTTCCAAAAAGCCATTGAGGATTTCTCCCAAGGAGGAGATGGGTTCTTCATTACCAAGGTCAGTTCTTAGTTTAGAATTTTGATGAGTTAAGGCAAAAAAATTATTGGGATCTCAATGATATCTGCATTCTATTACTCATGAGCCACCAAGATGTACCATGATTTGTGGGAAGTTTATTGGTTGAATAGGATGAAGAAGGATATTGCAGAACTTGTGACTACGTGACCAAATTTTCAATAAGTGAAAGTTAAGATTAAAAAATGGGAGGTTTGACTGAAGATATTTGCATTCCTAGATGGAAGTGGAATGATTTGAATATGTACTTCATTATAGGTTTACCTCGTACTCATCAACAATTTGATTCTATTTGGGTTGTTATTGATCGAGTAACTAAGTCGGTGCATTTTGTTCCAGTGAAGACTTCTTTTTCAGCCAATGATTATGCCTGTCTCAATATTCGGGAGATGATTAAGTTTCACATAATGCCTTTATCCATCATTTTCAATAGAGGTACTTAGTTTATTTCTCAGTTTTGGAGATGTTTTCAAAAAAGTCTTGGTACTAAAGTGTAACATAGTACAACTTCATCCTCAAACCGATAGTCAAGCCGAGTGTACCATTGAGACTTTGGAAGATATGTTGAGAGCTTGTGTGATTGACATTAAAGGTAGTTGGGATGATAATTTTCCTTTTATTGTGTTTTCTCATAATAATAGTTATCACTCAAATATTTAAATGACTCCATTTGAGTCCCTCTATGGTAGGAGGTATTGGTATCCTATAATTTGATTAAAGTTGGTGAGGTCTCATTGATAGGGTATGAGTTAGTGCATGAGACTATGGAAAAGGTACGACTTATTAGAGAGAGGTTGAGAATGACTCAAAGTTGACAAAAGTGTTATGCGGATGTTAGAAGAATAGAGATTGAATTTGATGTTAATGATTTAGTACACTTAAAGATCACCCCTATGAAGGGTGTGATGAGATTCAGAATGAAAGGGAAGCTTAGTCTCCATTATGTAGGAAAATACTAGATTTTGATGGGTATCGATAATGTAGAATATGTGTTTGATTTGCCTTTAGATTTAGCATCGGTTCATCCAATGTTTTATGTTTTTTGTTGAACAAGTATATTTGTAATCCTAATTTTGTCATTTTACTACAGAGTGTTTGCCTTAAGGAAAGACTTTCTTCTGAAGATATTCTGATTGAGATTTTGGATCAACATGTTTGGAAGTTGAAAAATAAGGGATTGGCTTCCATGAAAATAATTTGGATGAATCAATAAATTGATGGTTCTATTTGGGAGGTCGAACCCGATATTGTCACAACCAAAGTGTACCCTAGATGTAACATGGCATATAGAACCCCGAAAGGCAGTACATAAGAAACTTAGAAACATCATACAAGATAATAGATATAAAGATATAAATAGTATAATTTTAATAAAAATAAAGAGTTTACAAAGAAGAAGCCTAACATAGTCTCAACAAGCCATCTGCGCATCAAACGAAGTGGTTAGGACATAACCCTTACACCACATACATCATCTGAAAACTAGAAAGACAGAAAGAAAGTAAAAATGTCTCTTTCCTCGGAACATGAGGACTCACTAACTCTTGAATCTGGTAGAATGATCAACTAGCCACGAGTGTGAGATGTAGGAGAATCAAGACCCACATTAATGAGACAATGTAGGAAGAATTATGCATTAGTACGTGGAATATACTAAGTTTGGGGAAATATGCATAAATAGACATGATTGAATGAAGAACTTAAACATGTGAGATATTACCAACATTGAGCATTTATAGGCTTAGGAAGCACAACATATATTTCATAAGATATGGTCAACACATTTAAAATAAGACACATAAGAAAGCTTTTAAAGAAACATATTTATCTTGTGGGATATTAGTTTTAACCGGCATTCAGACCATGAGACCTATATCATGGAATACGGTATATACCTTATACCAAAAGATGGAGATTCTACTTGCCAAGGTAGAATCTGTACACATCATCTTTTGCTAAAGTCGATCCACTAGCTATGTCATTTAAGAAAATCCTACAGGGATACATAGTTAGGGAATAGAGGTTAGTACTAGAGACTACCCTATTTGAACCTCCACCTCAAAGCCCTCTCGGTGCTAAGTCTAAATCCCAATGGAATAGATAAATGTTAATTATCATAATAAAATAGGAAAAGTAATGATCAATATCAGTCCACATCTTAATGATCAAAACATAGAATAAATCCTTAAATTACAATTCAACCATAGGTGAGAAAACCTTTCATTAATGAAAATCCATATATGAGAGAAATACCTTTAATAGTACTGATCATATTAGTATATTAGTAACACTTCCACACCATCATTGATACTTTTATTTCAAATCACCCTTTTATCATAAACAATATTTTCATAAGACATGTATAACCTCCAAAAAATTATAGTTCATGGTTACATGGGTTCATCATAGGTACCATATGTGAAAATCATGAATAATAAATGGCTCCATATAATTTCAACTAAATATCATGTAATAACATTGAATTAAGCATTGGAAGACTTAATCCAATATAAAAATCACAATTGAATGAAACATATGTAGAACTACTATAACACCCCATATTCTATGTGAACTAGTTCTATTTATATGACGCTTATAAATTGCCTTTGGTATAAAGTTATGGACGTGGTTTCCTATGCGACTAGTGACAATAGAATAGGTTTAAAGTTGTAAAACCCCATGCCTTCCAACACATATACTACTACGTGAACTTAAAAATAATTCGAACTCAGGAAAGGTGGTATTTGATGTAAAATTCAGAGTGGTCAAGTGCGTATTAATGCTACGGTCTTGTAAAGAAACTAAGATTGGGAAAATGGTGTAAAATAAGTGAGGTGCTTGCTTGACTAAACTATGCTAGTAGGCGACAAGTAGGTGATGCACCTACTTAGAATTAGTGGACTGCCTTTTTAAGTAAAAATGGCAAGTTGGTGATCCACCTACTTAGAATTAGTGGACATCATTTTATGTGAAAAGGGCAAGTAGGTGATCCACCTACTTAAAAACTTGTGGCAGAAATTAAAGAGGTGATGCACCTGCTTACTTAAAAGTAAAGGACCATATTATTTCTCCAATTTATTAAGTAAAAAACATCCAAAAGGGACCTCTAAAGCACTCAAGATTATCACATCTCCTTCATCACTTATTCTACAGAAAATTGCTCCCAAGGAAAGCCATAGAAGCTCCAAGAGTTCTGGTCTATAGCTTCACCATTAAAATCTGAAGCAAACCCTTTCTTTTTAAAGTACAAGTTAGTAGAACATATCTCATCTTAAGGAATTCAAGTGAATAATCTGATTTAACATCAAGTTAAGGGGGAGAGGAGTTGCTAAACCTTGAAGAATACAAGTATTAGCAAGTGAGGTTTCTGTCCAGTTGGTAAGCTATGGACTTGCATTGTTTGTGAAAGTTTTTATATCTTCATGAAATAAGGAGTGTTGTCTCTATATGGTTTGAGATTGGAGGAAGGATGTGTTGGTTGGGTAAGCCATGGAGTGGAGTCCCCTTAAATTTAGACTGTGAGCTCGTTTTAAGCATCTTAAATGTAATGTTAGTTGGAACTCATGGGATGTTGATCGGAAGCCGTATGTTCAAATTGCTATTTCCACATAGCGATGATGCTTAGGGACTATTTTATGTATCGTAAAATAAGGAGGTGTGGCTAGATATGTGCAGAGAAGTCATGGGAACTGGTTATAGGATAGAACATTGAAAGTGTAGTAATACACCACTTAATTGAGTGTTGCATGAGCTTACTTCCTGCCATCCCTTTGTATATTGTTTTCCAAACGTTATGAAACCCAAGGAATTTTGGATGACCATATAAGAAGGTTGTATAGTATATGTGAAAAATTAGAGGAGAATGGGTGGGAAGAACACCCTTGATGGGATCAATTACAGATTTACTGCCAATTACTATTTGGTCTGATCAAGTAGCCCAAACTTGTTTATGAGATACTAATGCTAGTTTTATTATTTACTCCATTGTAGATAAATAATCTGAAAAGAAGACAGTTAACTCATTGTATTATCCAAAGTTGTGCAGCAAGGTATGTAAGGCTATTCGATTTCCTATTTCTTTGGCATGAATCCAACACTTGTATTACAAAAAGTAAGCTTTCTAAGTGCCCTTGGTAGTGACTGATCCATAGTTGTAGTACCTACTCCCTAGAGCATTAAAGTGAGTACTCTAATATGAGTTTATTACTAAATGTGTGTACTTACTCTACCAAGTATTAGCATGCAAGGTTTAAACGTGTTTCATCGTCAAAGTACCCTTGGCACGTATTCCCCTTATATAAATAAAAGTGATCCTAGATTACACATGGTACATATGTTTATACGTTGGATATACAATCTGCCCATATCAAGCCAACTTGCTTCAATAGTCTATTGCATCATATATGTCATATTGTCTCATGTTCATATGTTCCTTTTATAGGTTATTATTCCCATTGTGTTAGACTATTATGTTACCTCACAAGATCTCTACTGCTCTATTGTACATTTTATATGTACTTACTTGGAATATGTATCCGTCCTTAAGTTGAATCTTCCCACGTTCTCCCTTGGTTCCATTTTTATGTGTACCTTGTATTTTATATTAGTTAGTGAGTATTTGGCTAGCATATAGAGTTCAAATCTCTTGGCTGAATTTTAAATGTCTTCACTTGATATGTGCTTCAACTTGAGATGTCAAAATGCTTACTGAGTCAGATAAGCTCCTAAGTATTACGTTGGTGTCACATTTGCTTCCCATGACATTGTTATTATTTTAAGTCCATATTCACATGTCTTCTACTAGTGGTTCATAGTTCCAAGTCTCAACAATGATTATGACCACCAAAACAGCAATCTCAAAAGAGTTATGATCATCAAAAGAATAATCTCAAAAGAGTTATGAACATCAAAACAACAATCTCAAAGATTAAAGAATCTAAGTGAAGCAATTTGTATAATGATGGGTGGCAGCCCAGGGGAAAATGCCTAGCATGGGTAGATCCCAATTGGTATGGAAGGGTGGCAACTCAGGGGCGAAAGCCTAGCATGGGCCGATCCCAATTGGTAAAGAAGGGTGGCAGCTTACTGGCGAAAGCCTAGCATAGGCCGATCCCAATTGGTTGAATTATGAGGACAGCATCCCAGGGGTTTAATGCCTAGCATGGGTCATCCTCTTCTACCACTGATCAGCTGGTCATTTGTATCATATGCCTTATAAAGATTAGAATGCACAGATAAGTAAAGAAAAGAATGTAACATACACAATTCCAAAAGTATAAGCAAAGGTGGTCTCTAATCCTGACCTATTTGTATTTGGTTTCACTTGAGCTCTCATTTTCTATTTGGCTGTATTATGCCTTACATATTCAGTACAATCTTTCGTATTGACGTCCCTTATTGTGGACGCTGCATTCCATGCTGCAGGTACAAGTACTCAACTAGTCGATCTCCCCCATAGAAGCACATGATACTTAGCGGTTGTTGGTGAGCTTCAGGTTGATTCGGGGCTTTGCCGAATCATTACTATGCATATTTTGATAGTTTTATAGTGATGGATTCTAGTAGAAGCTTTGTAGACATTTTAAAACTATCATATGTATTCATAGTTTTACCTGTCACATGTATTGGTTCAGCTAGTTGACATGTGTTGTATATGTAACTTCTCAGTAGCAAATCTATATGCATAGTAGTTCACTTTCTCGTCATAGGTCACTTGTAAAGCATATGTTCATATGGTACTTGTCCGTCTAACCTAGGGTGGGGTGTGAAAAAAGTGGTTTCAGAGCAGTTCGTCCTAGGAAGTCTACAAAGTTGTGTCTAGTAGAGCCTTACTTATGAATGTGTTGCCCGCCACATTTATAAATAGGGGGCTGCTTGGACACATAGGAAATGTTACCTTCCTTCATAATCTAGATCGTGCGATAGAGCGAAGTTAAGAAGTCAATTTTCACTTGTACCTGCTCATGTTATTCATATTATGCTTACTATAGTTAAGGTTATTGGTAGCTAAAATGTCAGCAAGACTTTATTGAGCTCATTTTATTCTACTGTCCTACTCCCCAAGGTATATAAAGGCTTTTATGTTATTTGCATCTAAAGTTGCATTTGTACCATTTGTATCACGTTTTTTCAGTTGACAAAGATATACTCTGGTTATCCATATGCTTCAAAAATGATGGGTTACCTGTTACATATAGGAGTTGTAGCATTTCCAAGCACATCTTCTTAAGAGGATATAACCAACTCTTGAGTTCTATATTTCCTCCATATTTACAGGATCTATGCCTATAGAGGACACTTGTTCTTAGTTTGTGATATACATAGAATTTCCAGCGTTACACATGTACTCGAATTTGATATTGTGGAAACCAGTTTCTTTTAGTTGGAAGAAGGTAGTGGCACAATCTGATAGGTGCATGTATCAGTGCAATTGTGTTACTAGAGAGGTACCTAATTGGCTGACAAGGCCCAAATTCTCACCATATATCATCCCAAATATGTTAATAGTTGGCATTTTATATGGTATGTGCCAACCACTCTGAATAAGTACTAATAACATTTATATTGTTTTCATGATTATAAAACATAGGGATAAGTGTGCTAATTGCTGCAAATGATATATGTATGGCAGTTCCTACTACAATCTATATTTTGTCTACAGAGTAATGTATGTGACCAAAGAGTAAGGTTAACAAAAGGAAAATTGATTGGTTAGACCTAAATTGTGATTAGTGACATTGTACATAGTGGGATTAGAGTACATAAAGCTACTAGTTTGATTAGAAGGTACTTGTTAGACAGGAAGCATGTAAGAATGAAGCTTGAAGGATACATGCCGACTATGTAGGTAGAGCTTCTAGTTAGAAAGAGATTGTACATATGAGGATGCTATAGAGGATTCAGATAGGTGGTTATGACAGAGTGATTGTTAAGTGTATGATGCAAGAATAAGGTATCAACTCTTCAACCTTAACGAGTTATAGCGACGCACTCGAGAACAACTTTGTGAATCTTTTTAGACAGAAAAGTCATTTTAGTATTGATTCCAGTCTTGATATTTGGTCTTGATAACAATAAGAAAACAAGAGGGGAATAGAAAGGTCACATAGATAGAAGATATATGGACCTAGTTCATCTACATCATTAGTACAAAAGAGAAGTAGAGTATTATACACATGTATAGACTTCCATCAAATTGAATAGAGCTACTACATGATTCAATTTAATATATGCCAGCAGTAATTCATTAATCATAGTCCAATTAAGGGAGAGGGAAAAAATTGAGCATATGCTAATTGTTCTTATTTGGTATCTTGCATGGAAAAAAAGCTGGAGCACCATCACTTGTTATAAAAAAAGAGAAAATCTATTATTAGTATGGCCGGACCTATCTAGTTGAGCCCAAAGCAGCTAACTCTAAGACGTTATGAATCATGATATAAATTTATAGGTACCTAGCATTTACATGTTATTAGAGTTCATATTTTATGGTGCATTCTAGCTTCACTGTTTAATTTCTATTTTAACCTTCAAAAGGCACCGGATATTGAGTGTGATGTAACACATAAGCTAGTAATGAAGGTAATGTTGACCTCGGTCTCCTACTCCAGAAGATGAACTATTGAGGATTTTTTTTTCTATCTTAACTGTAGTATTTGTATTGAACTAGAAGGAAGCCAAGTTCCAATAGCAGAATACCTATAAGAATTCTTAGGAGATTGAAGAGAGTAGACGGGGAAATCAATTGTATGTGCTTTGAGGTGAGTAAGGAATATGAGCAAAACTATCCCACCCATGACTTAATGCTTAAGACAATGTGTTTGTCGTTAATATGGTAGAGTGGTTCTATAGGATATCTCGTAGTTTCCAAAGATGGTCTGTTATATAATTATACATGTTGCATGTTCTATAACTTATCTATTTGTATGTCATTTGCCCTTTGTGGATTACTTTCTCACATGTTACCTAATGTCATAAAATGCTTGCATGTAAGTGTTATCTACTTCAGAGCACCCTTGTTTATTGATATATGTTTTCTTAGGATTTTCTCCCTACATGTTATTTATTGCACCGGTTACTTTCCACGTGTCAATTTTCCATATTGTGTGGGTACTGCATGCTAATTGATCATATAGTATGGCAAAATTAGTGCTCGTGGGTTTTATATGAATCACATATCACTTGTTTACATGTCATATGAATCATAAACCGTTTCTATATATATTACAGGCCTCGTAGCCTACTTGCTTAAACATTAAAGGCCTTATAGCATTTCTGGCCATGTGTCATGTGACTTGCTCATATTTCATATGTGTACTAATTGACATGTTACTCTACCTATCCATGCGATATAACGCACTTGCTTAATGTGATTTGTGTTCCATGTATAGTCTACTTACTTACGTATTATATATTTCGTAGCTTTTGTACTCATGCATCACGTTATCATCTAGTCTACTTCCTATATTCCTTAAAAGTAAAGGACCATATTATTTCTCCAATTTATTAAGTAAAAAACATCCAAAAGGGACCTCTAAAGCACTAAAGCTTATCACATCTCCTTCATCACTTATTCTACAGAATATTGCTCCCAAGGAAAGCCATAGAAGCTCCAAGAGTTCTGGTCTATAGCTTCACCATTAAAATCTGAAGAAAACCCTTTCTTTTCAAAGTACAAGTTAGTAGAACATATCTCATCTTAAGGAATTCAAGTGCATAATCTGATTTAACATCAAGTTAAGGGGGAGAGGAGTTGCTAAACCTTGAAGAATACAAGTATTAGCAAGTGAGGTTTCTGTCCAGTTGGTAAGCTATGGACTTGCATTGTTTGTGAAAGTTTTTATATCTTCATGAAATAAGGAGTGTTGTCTCTATATGGTGTGAGCTTGGAGGAAGGATGTGTTGGTTGGGTAAGCCATGGAGTGGAGTCCCCTTAAATTTAGACTGTGAGCTCGTTTTAAGCATCTTAAATGTAATGTTAGTTGGAACTCATGGGATGTTGATCGGAAGCCGTATGTTCAAATTGCTATTTCCACATAGCGATGATGCTTAGGGACTATTTTATGTATCGTAAAATAAGGAGGTGTGGCTAGATATGTGCAGAGAAGTCATGGGAACTGGTTATAGGATAGAACATTGAAAGTGTAGTAATACACCACTTAATTGAGTGTTGCATGAGCTTACTTCCTGCCATCCCTTTGTATATTGTTTTCCAAACGTTATGAAACCCAAGGAATTTTGGATGACCATATAAGAAGGTTGTATAGTATATGTGAAAAATTAGAGGAGAATGGGTGGGAAGAACACCCTTGATGGGATCAATTACAGATTTACTGCCAATTACTATTTGGTCTGATCAAGTAGCCCAAACTTGTTTATGAGATACTAATGCTAGTTTTATTATTTACTCCATTGTAGATAAATAATCTGAAAAGAAGACAGTTAACTCATTGTATTATCCAAAGTTGTGCAGCAAGGTATGTAAGGCTATTCGATTTCCTATTTCTTTGGCATGAATCCAACACTTGTATTACAAAAAGTAAGCTTTCTAAGTGCCCTTGGTAGTGACTGATCCATAGTTGTAGTACCTACTCCCTAGAGCATTAAAGTGAGTACTCTAATATGAGTTTATTACTAAATGTGTGTACTTACTCTACCAAGTATTAGCATGCAAGGTTTAAACGTGTTTCATCGTCAAAGTACCCTTGGCACGTATTCCCCTTATATAAATAAAAGTGATCCTAGATTACACATGGTACATATGTTTATACGTTGGATATACAATCTGCCCATATCAAGCCAACTTGCTTCAATAGTCTATTGCATCATATATGTCATATTGTCTCATGTTCATATGTTCCTTTTATAGGTTATTATTCCCATTGTGTTAGACTATTATGTTACCTCACAAGATCTCTACTGCTCTATTGTACATTTTATATGTACTTACTTGGAATATGTATCCGTCCTTAAGTTGAATCTTCCCACGTTCTCCCTTGGTTCCATTTTTATGTGTACCTTGTATTTTATATTAGTTAGTGAGTATTTGGCTAGCATATAGAGTTCAAATCTCTTGGCTGAATTTTAAATGTCTTCACTTGATATGTGCTTCAACTTGAGATGTCAAAATGCTTACTGAGTCAGATAAGCTCCTAAGTATTACGTTGGTGTCACATTTGCTTCCCATGACATTGTTATTATTTTAAGTCCATATTCACATGTCTTCTACTAGTGGTTCATAGTTCCAAGTCTCAACAATGATTATGACCACCAAAACAGCAATCTCAAAAGAGTTATGATCATCAAAAGAATAATCTCAAAAGAGTTATGAACATCAAAACAACAATCTCAAAGATTAAAGAATCTAAGTGAAGCAATTTGTATAATGATGGGTGGCAGCCCAGGGGAAAATGCCTAGCATGGGTAGATCCCAATTGGTATGGAAGGGTGGCAACTCAGGGGCGAAAGCCTAGCATGGGCCGATCCCAATTGGTAAAGAAGGGTGGCAGCTTACTGGCGAAAGCCTAGCATAGGCCGATCCCAATTGGTTGAATTATGAGGACAGCATCCCAGGGGTTTAATGCCTAGCATGGGTCATCCTCTTCTACCACTGATCAGCTGGTCATTTGTATCATATGCCTTATAAAGATTAGAATGCACAGATAAGTAAAGAAAAGAATGTAACATACACAATTCCAAAAGTATAAGCAAAGGTGGTCTCTAATCCTGACCTATTTGTATTTGGTTTCACTTGAGCTCTCATTTTCTATTTGGCTGTATTATGCCTTACATATTCAGTACAATCTTTCGTATTGACGTCCCTTATTGTGGACGCTGCATTCCATGCTGCAGGTACAAGTACTCAACTAGTCGATCTCCCCCATAGAAGCACATGATACTTAGCGGTTGTTGGTGAGCTTCAGGTTGATTCGGGGCTTTGCCGAATCATTACTATGCATATTTTGATAGTTTTATAGTGATGGATTCTAGTAGAAGCTTTGTAGACATTTTAAAACTATCATATGTATTCATAGTTTTACCTGTCACATGTATTGGTTCAGCTAGTTGACATGTGTTGTATATGTAACTTCTCAGTAGCAAATCTATATGCATAGTAGTTCACTTTCTCGTCATAGGTCACTTGTAAAGCATATGTTCATATGGTACTTGTCCGTCTAACCTAGGGTGGGGTGTGAAAAAAGTGGTTTCAGAGCAGTTCGTCCTAGGAAGTCTACAAAGTTGTGTCTAGTAGAGCCTTACTTATGAATGTGTTGCCCGCCACATTTATAAATAGGGGGCTGCTTGGACACATAGGAAATGTTACCTTCCTTCATAATCTAGATCGTGCGATAGAGCGAAGTTAAGAAGTCAATTTTCACTTGTACCTGCTCATGTTATTCATATTATGCTTACTATAGTTAAGGTTATTGGTAGCTAAAATGTCAGCAAGACTTTATTGAGCTCATTTTATTCTACTGTCCTACTCCCCAAGGTATATAAAGGCTTTTATGTTATTTGCATCTAAAGTTGCATTTGTACCATTTGTATCACGTTTTTTCAGTTGACAAAGATATACTCTGGTTATCCATATGCTTCAAAAATGATGGGTTACCTGTTACATATAGGAGTTGTAGCATTTCCAAGCACATCTTCTTAAGAGGATATAACCAACTCTTGAGTTCTATATTTCCTCCATATTTACAGGATCTATGCCTATAGAGGACACTTGTTCTTAGTTTGTGATATACATAGAATTTCCAGCGTTACACATGTACTCGAATTTGATATTGTGGAAACCAGTTTCTTTTAGTTGGAAGAAGGTAGTGGCACAATCTGATAGGTGCATGTATCAGTGCAATTGTGTTACTAGAGAGGTACCTAATTGGCTGACAAGGCCCAAATTCTCACCATATATCATCCCAAATATGTTAATAGTTGGCATTTTATATGGTATGTGCCAACCACTCTGAATAAGTACTAATAACATTTATATTGTTTTCATGATTATAAAACATAGGGATAAGTGTGCTAATTGCTGCAAATGATATATGTATGGCAGTTCCTACTACAATCTATATTTTGTCTACAGAGTAATGTATGTGACCAAAGAGTAAGGTTAACAAAAGGAAAATTGATTGGTTAGACCTAAATTGTGATTAGTGACATTGTACATAGTGGGATTAGAGTACATAAAGCTACTAGTTTGATTAGAAGGTACTTGTTAGACAGGAAGCATGTAAGAATGAAGCTTGAAGGATACATGCCGACTATGTAGGTAGAGCTTCTAGTTAGAAAGAGATTGTACATATGAGGATGCTATAGAGGATTCAGATAGGTGGTTATGACAGAGTGATTGTTAAGTGTATGATGCAAGAATAAGGTATCAACTCTTCAACCTTAACGAGTTATAGCGACGCACTCGAGAACAACTTTGTGAATCTTTTTAGACAGAAAAGTCATTTTAGTGTTGATTCCAGTCTTGATATTTGGTCTTGATAACAATAAGAAAACAAGAGGGGAATAGAAAGGTCACATAGATAGAAGATATATGGACCTAGTTCATCTACATCATTAGTACAAAAGAGAAGTAGAGTATTATACACATGTATAGACTTCCATCAAATTGAATAGAGCTACTACATGATTCAATTTAATATATGCCAGCAGTAATTCATTAATCATAGTCCAATTAAGGGAGAGGGAAAAAATTGAGCATATGCTAATTGTTCTTATTTGGTATCTTGCATGGAAAAAAAGCTGGAGCACCATCACTTGTTATAAAAAAAGAGAAAATCTATTATTAGTATGGCCGGACCTATCTAGTTGAGCCCAAAGCAGCTAACTCTAAGACGTTATGAATCATGATATAAATTTATAGGTACCTAGCATTTACATGTTATTAGAGTTCATATTTTATGGTGCATTCTAGCTTCACTGTTTAATTTCTATTTTAACCTTCAAAAGGCACCGGATATTGAGTGTGATGTAACACATAAGCTAGTAATGAAGGTAATGTTGACCTCGGTCTCCTACTCCAGAAGATGAACTATTGAGGATTTTTTTTTCTATCTTAACTGTAGTATTTGTATTGAACTAGAAGGAAGCCAAGTTCCAATAGCAGAATACCTATAAGAATTCTTAGGAGATTGAAGAGAGTAGACGGGGAAATCAATTGTATGTGCTTTGAGGTGAGTAAGGAATATGAGCAAAACTATCCCACCCATGACTTAATGCTTAAGACAATGTGTTTGTCGTTAATATGGTAGAGTGGTTCTATAGGATATCTCGTAGTTTCCAAAGATGGTCTGTTATATAATTATACATGTTGCATGTTCTATAACTTATCTATTTGTATGTCATTTGCCCTTTGTGGATTACTTTCTCACATGTTACCTAATGTCATAAAATGCTTGCATGTAAGTGTTATCTACTTCAGAGCACCCTTGTTTATTGATATATGTTTTCTTAGGATTTTCTCCCTACATGTTATTTATTGCACCGGTTACTTTCCACGTGTCAATTTTCCATATTGTGTGGGTACTGCATGCTAATTGATCATATAGTATGGCAAAATTAGTGCTCGTGGGTTTTATATGAATCACATATCACTTGTTTACATGTCATATGAATCATAAACCGTTTCTATATATATTACAGGCCTCGTAGCCTACTTGCTTAAACATTAAAGGCCTTATAGCATTTCTGGCCATGTGTCATGTGACTTGCTCATATTTCATATGTGTACTAATTGACATGTTACTCTACCTATCCATGCGATATAACGCACTTGCTTAATGTGATTTGTGTTCCATGTATAGTCTACTTACTTACGTATTATATATTTCGTAGCTTTTGTACTCATGCATCACGTTATCATCTAGTCTACTTCCTATATTCCTTAAAAGTAAAGGACCATATTATTTCTCCAATTTATTAAGTAAAAAACATCCAAAAGGGACCTCTAAAGCACTAAAGCTTATCACATCTCCTTCATCACTTATTCTACAGAATATTGCTCCCAAGGAAAGCCATAGAAGCTCCAAGAGTTCTGGTCTATAGCTTCACCATTAAAATCTGAAGAAAACCCTTTCTTTTCAAAGTACAAGTTAGTAGAACATATCTCATCTTAAGGAATTCAAGTGAATAATCTGATTTAACATCAAGTTAAGGGGGAGAGGAGTTGCTAAACCTTGAAGAATACAAGTATTAGCAAGTGAGGTTTCTGTCCAGTTGGTAAGCTATGGACTTGCATTGTTTGTGAAAGTTTTTATATCTTCATGAAATAAGGAGTGTTGTCTCTATATGGTGTGAGCTTGGAGGAAGGATGTGTTGGTTGGGTAAGCCATGGAGTGGAGTCCCCTTAAATTTAGACTGTGAGCTCGTTTTAAGCATCTTAAATGTAATGTTAGTTGGAACTCATGGGATGTTGATCGGAAGCCGTATGTTCAAATTGCTATTTCCACATAGCGATGATGCTTAGGGACTATTTTATGTATCGTAAAATAAGGAGGTGTGGCTAGATATGTGCAGAGAAGTCATGGGAACTGGTTATAGGATAGAACATTGAAAGTGTAGTAATACACCACTTAATTGAGTGTTGCATGAGCTTACTTCCTGCCATCCCTTTGTATATTGTTTTCCAAACGTTATGAAACCCAAGGAATTTTGGATGACCATATAAGAAGGTTGTATAGTATATGTGAAAAATTAGAGGAGAATGGGTGGGAAGAACACCCTTGATGGGATCAATTACAGATTTACTGCCAATTACTACTTGGTCTGATCAAGTAGCCCAAACTTGTTTATGAGATACTAATGCTAGTTTTATTATTTATTCCATTGTAGATAAATAATCTGAAAAGAAGACAGTTAACTCATTGTATTATCCAAAGTTGTGCAGCAAGGTATGTAAGGCTATTCGATTTCCTATTTCTTTGGCATGAATCCAACACTTGTATTACAAAAAGTAAGCTTTCTAAGTGCCCTTGGTAGTGACTGATCCATAGTTGTAGTACCTACTCCCTAGAGCATTAAAGTGAGTACTCTAATATGAGTTTATTACTAAATGTGTGTACTTACTCTACCAAGTATTAGCATGCAAGGTTTAAACGTGTTTCATCGTCAAAGTACCCTTGGCACGTATTCCCCTTATATAAATAAAAGTGATCCTAGATTACACATGGTACATATGTTTATACGTTGGATATACAATCTGCCCATATCAAGCCAACTTGCTTCAATAGTCTATTGCATCATATATGTCATATTGTCTCATGTTCATATGTTCCTTTTATAGGTTATTATTCCCATTGTGTTAGACTATTATGTTACCTCACAAGATCTCTACTGCTCTATTGTACATTTTATATGTACTTACTTGGAATATGTATCCGTCCTTAAGTTGAATCTTCCCACGTTCTCCCTTGGTTCCATTTTTATGTGTACCTTGTATTTTATATTAGTTAGTGAGTATTTGGCTAGCATATAGAGTTCAAATCTCTTGGCTGAATTTTAAATGTCTTCACTTGATATGTGCTTCAACTTGAGATGTCAAAATGCTTACTGAGTTAGATAAGCTCCTAAGTATTACGTTGGTGTCACATTTGCTTCCCATGACATTGTTATTATTTTAAGTCCATATTCACATGTCTTCTACTAGTGGTTCATAGTTCCAAGTCTCAACAATGATTATGACCACCAAAACAGCAATCTCAAAAGAGTTATGATCATCAAAAGAATAATCTCAAAAGAGTTATGAACATCAAAACAACAATCTCAAAGATTAAAGAATCTAAGTGAAGCAATTTGTATAATGATGGGTGGCAGCCCAGGGGAAAATGCCTAGCATGGGTAGATCCCAATTGGTATGGAAGGGTGGCAACTCAGGGGCGAAAGCCTAGCATGGGCCGATCCCAATTGGTAAAGAAGGGTGGCAGCTTACTGGCGAAAGCCTAGCATAGGCCGATCCCAATTGGTTGAATTATGAGGACAGCATCCCAGGGGTTTAATGCCTAGCATGGGTCATCCTCTTCTACCACTGATCAGCTGGTCATTTGTATCATATGCCTTATAAAGATTAGAATGCACAGATAAGTAAAGAAAAGAATGTAACATACACAATTCCAAAAGTATAAGCAAAGGTGGTCTCTAATCCTGACCTATTTGTATTTGGTTTCACTTGAGCTCTCATTTTCTATTTGGCTGTATTATGCCTTACATATTCAGTACAATCTTTCGTATTGACGTCCCTTATTGTGGACGCTGCATTCCATGCTGCAGGTACAAGTACTCAACTAGTCGATCTCCCCCATAGAAGCACATGATACTTAGCGGTTGTTGGTGAGCTTCAGGTTGATTCGGGGCTTTGCCGAATCATTACTATGCATATTTTGATAGTTTTATAGTGATGGATTCTAGTAGAAGCTTTGTAGACATTTTAAAACTATCATATGTAGTCATAGTTTTACCTGTCACATGTATTGGTTCAGCTAGTTGACATGTGTTGTATATGTAACTTCTCAGTAGCAAATCTATATGCATAGTAGTTCACTTTCTCGTCATAGGTCACTTGTAAAGCATATGTTCATATGGTACTTGTCCGTCTAACCTAGGGTGGGGTGTGAAAAAAGTGGTTTCAGAGCAGTTCGTCCTAGGAAGTCTACAAAGTTGTGTCTAGTAGAGCCTTACTTATGAATGTGTTGCCCGCCACATTTATAAATAGGGGGCTGCTTGGACACATAGGAAATGTTACCTTCCTTCATAATCTAGATCGTGCGATAGAGCGAAGTTAAGAAGTCAATTTTCACTTGTACCTGCTCATGTTATTCATATTATGCTTACTATAGTTAAGGTTATTGGTAGCTAAAATGTCAGCAAGACTTTATTGAGCTCATTTTATTCTACTGTCCTACTCCCCAAGGTATATAAAGGCTTTTATGTTATTTGCATCTAAAGTTGCATTTGTACCATTTGTATCACGTTTTTTCAGTTGACAAAGATATACTCTGGTTATCCATATGCTTCAAAAATGATGGGTTACCTGTTACATATAGGAGTTGTAGCATTTCCAAGCACATCTTCTTAAGAGGATATAACCAACTCTTGAGTTCTATATTTCCTCCATATTTACAGGATCTATGCCTATAGAGGACACTTGTTCTTAGTTTGTGATATACATAGAATTTCCAGCGTTACACATGTACTCGAATTTGATATTGTGGAAACCAGTTTCTTTTAGTTGGAAGAAGGTAGTGGCACAATCTGATAGGTGCATGTATCAGTGCAATTGTGTTACTAGAGAGGTACCTAATTGGCTGACAAGGCCCAAATTCTCACCATATATCATCCCAAATATGTTAATAGTTGGCATTTTATATGGTATGTGCCAACCACTCTGAATAAGTACTAATAACATTTATATTGTTTTCATGATTATAAAACATAGGGATAAGTGTGCTAATTGCTGCAAATGATATATGTATGGCAGTTCCTACTACAATCTATATTTTGTCTACAGAGTAATGTATGTGACCAAAGAGTAAGGTTAACAAAAGGAAAATTGATTGGTTAGACCTAAATTGTGATTAGTGACATTGTACATAGTGGGATTAGAGTACATAAAGCTACTAGTTTGATTAGAAGGTACTTGTTAGACAGGAAGCATGTAAGAATGAAGCTTGAAGGATACATGCCGACTATGTAGGTAGAGCTTCTAGTTAGAAAGAGATTGTACATATGAGGATGCTATAGAGGATTCAGATAGGTGGTTATGACAGAGTGATTGTTAAGTGTATGATGCAAGAATAAGGTATCAACTCTTCAACCTTAACGAGTTATAGCGACGCACTCGAGAACAACTTTGTGAATCTTTTTAGACAGAAAAGTCATTTTAGTATTGATTCCAGTCTTGATATTTGGTCTTGATAACAATAAGAAAACAAGAGGGGAATAGAAAGGTCACATAGATAGAAGATATATGGACCTAGTTCATCTACATCATTAGTACAAAAGAGAAGTAGAGTATTATACACATGTATAGACTTCCATCAAATTGAATAGAGCTACTACATGATTCAATTTAATATATGCCAGCAGTAATTCATTAATCATAGTCCAATTAAGGGAGAGGGAAAAAATTGAGCATATGCTAATTGTTCTTATTTGGTATCTTGCATGGAAAAAAAGCTGGAGCACCATCACTTGTTATAAAAAAAGAGAAAATCTATTATTAGTATGGCCGGACCTATCTAGTTGAGCCCAAAGTAGCTAACTCTAAGACGTTATGAATCATGATATAAATTTATAGGTACCTAGCATTTACATGTTATTAGAGTTCATATTTTATGGTGCATTCTAGCTTCACTGTTTAATTTCTATTTTAACCTTCAAAAGGCACCGGATATTGAGTGTGATGTAACACATAAGCTAGTAATGAAGGTAATGTTGACCTCGGTCTCCTACTCCAGAAGATGAACTATTGAGGATTTTTTTTTCTATCTTAACTGTAGTATTTGTATTGAACTAGAAGGAAGCCAAGTTCCAATAGCAGAATACCTATAAGAATTCTTAGGAGATTGAAGAGAGTAGACGGGGAAATCAATTGTATGTGCTTTGAGGTGAGTAAGGAATATGAGCAAAACTATCCCACCCATGACTTAATGCTTAAGACAATGTGTTTGTCGTTAATATGGTAGAGTGGTTCTATAGGATATCTCGTAGTTTCCAAAGATGGTCTGTTATATAATTATACATGTTGCATGTTCTATAACTTATCTATTTGTATGTCATTTGCCCTTTGTGGATTACTTTCTCACATGTTACCTAATGTCATAAAATGCTTGCATGTAAGTGTTATCTACTTCAGAGCACCCTTGTTTATTGATATATGTTTTCTTAGGATTTTCTCCCTACATGTTATTTATTGCACCGGTTACTTTCCACGTGTCAATTTTCCATATTGTGTGGGTACTGCATGCTAATTGATCATATAGTATGGCAAAATTAGTGCTCGTGGGTTTTATATGAATCACATATCACTTGTTTACATGTCATATGAATCATAAACCGTTTCTATATATATTACAGGCCTCGTAGCCTACTTGCTTAAACATTAAAGGCCTTATAGCATTTCTGGCCATGTGTCATGTGACTTGCTCATATTTCATATGTGTACTAATTGACATGTTACTCTACCTATCCATGCGATATAACGCACTTGCTTAATGTGATTTGTGTTCCATGTATAGTCTACTTACTTACGTATTATATATTTCGTAGCTTTTGTACTCATGCATCACGTTATCATCTAGTCTACTTCCTATATTCCTTAAAAGTAAAGGACCATATTATTTCTCCAATTTATTAAGTAAAAAACATCCAAAAGGGACCTCTAAAGCACTAAAGCTTATCACATCTCCTTCATCACTTATTCTACAGAATATTGCTCCCAAGGAAAGCCATAGAAGCTCCAAGAGTTCTGGTCTATAGCTTCACCATTAAAATCTGAAGAAAACCCTTTCTTTTCAAAGTACAAGTTAGTAGAACATATCTCATCTTAAGTGATAACAGCAAGGTTAAGGAATATCACAAATAGAGAATTGAATATTAGAATGCGGAAGCACAAAGAAAAGAAACAAAAAAACTAACTAAAGATATGGGAAATTCGAAGGAAAGATCCACGAATTTCCAAGGATTAGATGTTCTAAGGCCTTGAAAAGATCCAAGTAACAACGTATAGATTTATGGAAGAAATCTAACGCCTTTACTTGAGAAAACGAATCAAAACGATAGATTCGGATCTTGACCGCTTTATGAGTAACTAAAGACAATAATTAGTATGTAGAAACTAATCACCTTCTAAAGAATACCAAAAAGAAACCAAAGATATCACAAGAAGAAATTACTTTATACCTTAAACTATGAAACTAGTAAAGGTTTAAAGATAAATTCTCAAAGAACAAGTCACAAAGGTTCAAAGAACTCTCTCAAATATTATTAATATCAATCTAAATTGTCTTTAATGAATAAAAAGGACTCCTATATATAGGAGAAGGGGGGAAAAACGTCCAAGACCCCTTATGCCAAACCCTAAAAAGACAATTACATGGAATCCTACTCTAGAAAGGAAATAAAGCAACCTAACTAGGAACAAATTTGGTACTTCTAGGAAAGCATTAAATGGTACTTAGGAGACCATAAATAGACTAAGGAAAATATTAATAACCTATATATAAATAAACAAATAAGGTAAATCCCAACTAGGAAAAGAATCTTGACAATCTTGGAAAGTTTGACTAGTCTTCTCTCAAAACTTGGGCAGAAAGCAACTCTTGTTGTGGCTGATTCTTGGACTTTTCTTGACCTTATTTGCACGAAATTGAACCTTAAAATTCCTCATCTTGGGCTTGAATTTGGGCCACCAAATAATTGTAGCATTTGGACAATTCCTCTCCCTTGGGCTTGAGCTCTTCTTCCCCAATAAGAAACCTTTGGATCAGCGATTGAAGCCCATTGAGCTTATCATTGAACTCCTTGGTTTGAGATCTTGTTATGGGCCTCCTTGGAGTTTCTAAAGCTTCATACTTGTCCTTCAATGGAGTAGAGCTTCCTTGGATGCTATCATTCCCCTCTTCTTGAAGAGAATTCGTCCTCGAATTCAAATCTGCATCAAAATGGGAAAGATCAGAAACATTAAAAGTAGCACTAACTTGGAACTCACCAGGAAGATCAAGTTTATAAGCATTGTCTCCAATCCTTTCAAGGACTTTGTATGGCCCACTTCCTCTAGGATCTAGTTTGGACTTTCTTTTGGAAGGAAATCTTTCCTTTCTCATATGCACCCAAACCAAGTCGCCAGGTTTAAAAACAACATATTTTCTGCCCTTATTCCTTCGCAATGCAACTTCCTTATTCTTCTTTTCAATTGCAAGCCTTGTTTGTTCATGGATTTTCTTCATCAGATCAGCCTTCAGTAGAAGAATGGAAGGTCCTATTATAAGCAAATTCTACAATAGGTAAGTAATCTTCCCAAGAAGTCAACTTTCCTTTCAAAACAGCCCTCAACATGTTACCTAAGGTTCTATTAACCACTTCCGTTTGCCCGTCCGTTTGTGGGTGACAAGATGTAGAAAATAGCAATTTAGTTCCTAACTTTCCCCAAAGAATTCTCCAAAAGTGACTTAAGAACTTGGCATCCCTATCACTAACAATAGTTCTAGGTATTCCATGCAATTTAACCACTTCCTTTACAAACAAGTCAGCCACATGAGATGCATCATTAGTCTTTTTACATGGGATAAAACGAGCCATTTTAGAAAATCTATCTACTACCACAAATATACTATCCTTACCATACTTAGTCTTTGGCAGCCCCAATATGAAATCCATAGAAATATCAATCCAAGGGGAATTAGAAACAGGTAAAGGAGTATAAAGACCATGCGGCAATGTTCTAGACTTAGCCTGTTTACATTCAAGACAATAAGAACACACTTTTTCAACATCCTTTCTCATGCTAGGCCAATAAAAATGTTCAGAAAGTATTTCAAGTGTTTTGGGTACACCAAAATGTCCCATTAGCCCTCCACAATGTGCTTCCCTAACAAATAGTTCACGCAATGAGCAGTTAGGAACACATAATTTATTTTCCTTAAATAGAAATTCATCTTGAAGATTAAATTTCTCAAAAGGACCTAACTTACATTCAGCAAAAATCTCACCAAAATCAGAATCATTAGCATAGAGGAACTTGATTTGGTCAAAACTGATAACAGCAAGGTTAAGGGAGATCACAAATAGAGAATTGAATATTAGAATGCGGAAGCACAAAGAAAAGAAACAAAAAAACTAACTAAAGATATGGGAAATTCGAAGGAAAGATCCACGAATTTCCAAGGATTAGATGTTCTAAGGCCTTGAAAAGATCCAAGTAACAACGTATAGATTTATGGAAGAAATCTAACGCCTTTACTTGAGAAAACGAATCAAAAACGATAGATTCGGATCTTGACCGCTTTATGAGTAACTAAAGACAATAATTAGTATGTAGAAACTAATCACCTTCTAAAGAATACCAAAAAGAAACCAAAGATATCACAAGAAGAAATTACTTTATACCTTAAACTATGAAACTAGTAAAGGTTTAAAGATAAATTCTCAAAGAACAAGTCACAAAGGTTCAAAGAACTCTCTCAAATATTATTAATATCAATGTCAATTGTCTTTAATGAATAAAAAGGACTCCTATATATAGGAGAAGGGAAAAAAAACGTCCAAGGACCCTAGAAAGACAATTACAAGGAATCCTACTCTAGAAAGGAAATAAAGTAACCTAACTAGGAACAAATTTAGTACTTCTAGGAAAGCATTAAATGGTACTTAGGAGACCATAAATAGACTAAGGAAAATATTAATAACCTATATATAAATAAATAAATAAATAAATAAGGTAAATCCCAACTAGGAAAAGAATCTTGACAATCTTGGAAAGTTTGACTAGTCTTCTCTCAAAACTTGGGCAGAAAGCAACTCTTGTTGTGGCTGATTCTTGGACTCTTCTTGACCTTTTTTGCACGAAATTGGCCCTTAAAATTCCTCATCTTGGGCTTGAATTTGGGCCACCAAATAATTGTAGCATTTGGACAACTCCTCTCCCTTTGGCGTGAGCTCTTCTTCCCCAATAAGACACCTTTGGATCAGCGATTGAAGCCCATTGAGCTTATCATTGAACTCCTTGGTTTGAGATCTTGTTATGGGCCTCCTTGGAGTTTCTAAAGCTTCATCCTTGTCCTTCAATGGAGTAGAGCTTCCTTGGATGCTATCATTCCCCTCTTCTTGAAGAGAATTCGTCTTCGAATTCAAATCTGCATCAAAATGAGAAAGATCAGAAACATTAAAAGTAGCACTAACTTGGAACTCACCAGGAAGATCAAGTTTATAAGCATTGTCTCCAATCCTTTCAAGGACTTTGTATGGCCCACTTCCTCTAGGATCTAGTTTGGTCTTTCTTTTGGAAGGAAATCTTTCCTTTCTCATATGCACCCAAACCAAGTCACCAGGTTTAAAAACAACATATTTTCTGCCCTTATTCCTTCGCAATGCAACTTCCTTGTTCTTCTTTTCAATTGCAAGCCTTGTTTGTTCATGAATTTTCTTCATCATATCAGCCTTCGTCTTACCATCAAGATTAGCAAAATCATTAGTAGGCAAAGGCAATAAATCAAGGGGGGTAAGGGGGTTGAATCCATATACGACTTCAAAAGGAGTCTTACCAGTAGAAGAATGGAAGGTCCTATTATAAGCAAATTCTACAATAGGTAAGTAATCTTCCCAAGAAGTTAACTTTCCTTTCAAAACAGCCCTCAACATGTTCCCTAAAGTTCTATTAACCACTTCCGTTTGCCCGTCCGTTTGTGGGTGACAAGATGTAGAAAATAACAATTTAGTTCCCAACTTTCCCCAAAGAATTCTCCAAAAGTGACTTAAGAACTTGGCATCCCTATCACTAACAATAGTTCTAGGTATTCCATGCAATTTAACCACTTCCTTTACAAACAAGTCAGCCACATGAGATGCATCATTAGTCTTTTTACATGGGATAAAACGAGCCATTTTAGAAAATCTATCTACTACCACAAATATACTATCCTTACCATACTTAGTCCTTGGCAGCCCCAATATGAAATCCATAGAAATATCAATCCAAGGGGAATTAGAAACAGGTAAAGGAGTATAAAGACCATGCGGCAATGTTCTAGACTTAGCCTGTTTACATTCAAGACAATAAGAACACACTTTTTCAACATCCTTTCTCATGCTAGGCCAATAAAAATGTTCAGAAAGTATTTCAAGTGTTTTGGGTACACCAAAATGTCCCATTAGCCCTCCACAATGTGCTTCCCTAACAAATAGTTCACGCAATGAGCAGTTAGGAACACATAATTTATTTTCCTTGAATAGAAATTCATCTTGAAGATTAAATTTCTCAAAAGGACCCAACTTACATTCAGCAAAAATCTCACCAAAATCAGAATCACTAGCATAGAGGAACTTGATTTGGTCAAAACCCAATAACTTTGAAGTAAGAGTAGAGATCAAAACATACCTTCTTGAGAGTGCATCAGCAACCACATTCTCCTTTCCTTGTTTGTAAGCAATTACATAAGGAAAAGTTTCAATAAACTCTACCCATTTAGCATGCCTACGACTAAGTTTACCTTGGCTCTTCAAGTATTTTAATGACTCATGATCAGTCTTGACCACAAATTCTCGAGGCCACAAGTAGTGCTGCCATGTAGCTAACGCCCTCACCAAGGCATATAGCTCCTTATCATAAGTTGAGTAGTTCAATGTTGCTCCACTTAGCTTTTCACTAAAGTAGGCAATTGGCTTGGAGTCTTGCATCAAAACTGCACCTATGCCCTTACCAGAGGCATCACACTCAATTTCGAAAGACTTAGAAAAATCAGGCAATTGCAAAAGAGGAGCAGAACACAATTTATCCTTCAGCAAGTTAAATGCATCATCTTGTTCCTTTCCCCATGTAAAAACCTTATCTTTTTTAATAACTTCAGTTAAAGGAGCAGCAATGGTGCTAAAGTCTCGCACAAACCTCCTATAAAAACTAGCAAGTCCATGAAAACTCCTAACTTCAGTTACACTATTAGGTTTAGGCCATTCTTTTATTGCTTTGATTTTCTCATCATCTACTTCAACTCCCTTAGAACTGACTACAAAACCTAAGAAAACCACACGATCCACACAGAAAGTACACTTTTTGAGATTAGCAAATAAGCGTTGATTTCTAAGAACTTCAAAAACTTGTTTTAAGTGCTCTAGGTGTTCATCCAGATTTTGAGAAAAGATCAAGATGTCATCAAAATACACCACAACAAATTTTCCATGGAAATCTTTAAAAACATGATTCATTAGTCTCATAAAAGTGCTTGGTGCATTAGTCAAGCCAAAGGGCATAACTAACCACTCATAAAGTCCATATTTGGTCTTAAAAGCAGTTTTCCATTCATCTCCAGGATTCATACGAATCTGATGGTAACCACTCTTTAGATCAATTTTAGAAAAGATTTTGGAACCATACAGTTGGTCCAACATGTCATCAAGACGAGGAATAGGATGGCGATACTTTACCGTTATCTTGTTGATGGCTCGACAATCTACACACATCCTCCATGTTCCATCCTTTTTGGGGACCAATAGGACTGGAACAGAGCATGGGCTCATACTCTCTCGAACAAATCCCTTTACAAGCAATTCTTCAACTTGCCTTTGTAATTCTTTGGTCTCTTCAGGATTGCTCCTATAGGCAGGCCTATTAGGAAGTTGAGACCCAGGCACAAAGTCTATTTGGTGCTCAATCCCTCTCAAAGGTGGCAATCCCTTTGGAGTGTCATCAGGAAAAACATCTTCAAAATTCTGCAAAAGAGCAGAAACACTATTTGGCAAAGAAGGAGTTAGTTGTTCAAAATTAATCAATACTTCTTTGTAAGTAAGTAGTATTATGGGCAGCCCCTCTCTCCTAGCATTCAAACACTCCTTGGCTTTTATAAAAAGGCTCTCATTTTTCTTTTCCTTAGCCTCTTTCCTCTCACCAAAATATTTTATTTTGTTACTCACACCCTCTTTTACCTCTTTACTTAGATCGCTGCCCTCTCTCTCTTTCTCTCGGCCATCTCTCTTTTTTTCTATCTCTTGGCCTTTTTCTTTTCCCTCAAGCTCACTTTTTACCTCTCCCTTTTGTTTTCCCATTGTTTCCCTCAATCGTTTTTGATCTTCAAACACTTGAGAAGGAGATAATGGTGCAAGAGTATACTTCTTACCATTATGCAGAAGACTATACCTATTCTTTCTCCCATGATGAGTAGTATCCCTATCATACTGCCAAGGTCGGCCAAGTAAAACATGACATGCTTGCATTGGGACTACATCACAAAGAATTTCATCTTCATACCTACCAACATTGAATGAAATCATGCATTGTTTGTTTACTTTTACTTCTCCACAATCATTCAACCATTGGAGCCTATATGGGGTAGAGCGCTTCATGCATGCAATTCCTAGTTTATCCACCAAGTATGAACTCACCACATTTGCACAACTTCCCCCATCAATAATCATAGAATAAGTCTTCCCTTTTATCCCACACCTAGTATGAAACAAATTCTCTCTCTGCCCTTCATCAACACTACCCAAATTGATAGTCATAATTCTCCTAACCACCCCAATTATACCATCATTAGGCAGTTCCAAATCATCTTCCTCACTTACACCTTCTCCCTCTTCTTCTTCCCCCTCACTTTTTTCACTCTCATATTCTCCATTCTCTCTAAGTAGGATGGTTCTTCTACTTGGACATTCATGCATCATATGCCCCCTTCCATGACATTTGTGACATTGAATAGAACTTGAAGGTTTAGAAGATTTAGGATTAAAGGTTTTACCTCCCTCCTCAACTTTACCTTTACCTCTATCATCTTGAGGTTTGGAAGGAGCTTTCCCCTCTTGAGTTGACCATGGCTTCTTCGAGATAGTGTTTGGTCGACTTCTCCATGAGTTATTTTGCCGCTTTTTCTCAATTTGTTTTTCAACTTTTACAGACAAATCAACTAACTCATCTAAAGTTACATATTGTTGTATCTCTACTACATTAGCTATTTCTGTATTTAAACCATTTAAAAATCTAGCTATTGTAGCCTCTTCTTCCTCCATGCAGTTAGCTTGGATCATAGCCATATCCATGCTTTTGAAGTACTCATCCACTGACATGGAGCCTTGCTTCAAATGTTGAAGGCGAGACTGTAGATCTCTTTGGAAGTATGATGGAATAAATCGCTTCCTCATTACCCTCTTCATCTCTGCCCACGTAGAAATAGGTGGTAGCTCCTCTTGCAATCTGTCTCTAGCAAGCTTTTTCCACCAAGAAGCAGCATAATCAGAAAACTCAACAACAGCAAGTTTAACTTTCTTACCCTCAGAGTAGTTATGACAATCAAAGATGGCTTCAACTCGTCTCTCCCAATCAAGGTACAAGTCTGGATCCCTTGTCCCCTTGAAAGATGGCATCTTCATCTTTATACTATTTATATTATCATCTTCTACTCTACCTCTTTGTCCCCTCCTATCTCTTCTTTCTAGATTAAATTCAACATCAAAATCATCATTACCATATTCAGGATTTACAAAAGGGATATGGGGTACATTCCTTCTAACTTGGGGTCTAACATTATTTGGGGGTACAACATTATTCTCCCTCCTAATTGCAGCTATGGTGTCATTCTGCTCGATAATCATATCCCTCATCTCTTGAAATTGAAGGGTCCATCTCTCAAATTGTTGGTGCATAGCTTGAAGGGTGAAGTCGTTCCTTCCTTTGACCTCGGCTTCTAAACGAGCCCTTTCCTCATCACCACCTGAAATAGACATCTAAAAAAAAAGAATAAATGATCAAGTATCACACTTTTAATATGGCTTTTACCCTCTTTTAAACTCACCCACACTTGCCTTTTTCCACTAAAAATAACCTTTGAACGAGAATACTTTGTAGATTTATAATTAAACCAAAACGTGTATCAAGTTCGTAGTAATAAAGTATGGAATCTTGGGGTACAAAAAGAAAGTAAAGAACTATTCCTAGAACAAGTAGGATTTAGTTGAAACAAAACACGAATAAAAAGGAACTTATTTTAGAATTATAAGAACAAGAAAGAAAAAAATTTCCTCTAATTCTTAAAGATCTAGAATTCCCTCTTCTTGCTACCTTCTTGCTTGGAAACAAATTAATACAAAACTTGGAGAGCAAGTAATAAGATTTCTTGAATAGCAAGTAATAAACTTTCTTGGGAATCAAGTAATCAAATTTCTTGGAGGACAAGTAATCAGATTTCTTATCGAAATTTTTTTTTTTTTTTTTGTTCACGCTACTGTTCACGCTACTAAATTTTTTTTTTTTTTTTTTTTTCACGACGCTACTGTTCACGCTACAGTTTTTTTTTTTTTTTTTTTTTTTTTTTTTTTTTTTTGGCTCTAAGAAGAAATCCCAAGATTTATCAAGAACGGAATCTTGATAGAACCGCTCTGATACCACTTGATAACAGCAAGGTTAAGGGAGATCACAAATAGAGAATTGAATATTAGAATGCGGAAGCACAAAGAAAAGAAACAAAAAAACTAACTAAAGATATGGGAAATTCGAAGGAAAGATCCACGAATTTCCAAGGATTAGATGTTCTAAGGCCTTGAAAAGATCCAAGTAACAACGTATAGATTTATGGAAGAAATCTAACGCCTTTACTTGAGAAAACGAATCAAAAACGATAGATTCGGATCTTGACCGCTTTATGAGTAACTAAAGACAATAATTAGTATGTAGAAACTAATCACCTTCTAAAGAATACCAAAAAGAAACCAAAGATATCACAAGAAGAAATTACTTTATACCTTAAACTATGAAACTAGTAAAGGTTTAAAGATAAATTCTCAAAGAACAAGTCACAAAGGTTCAAAGAACTCTCTCAAATATTATTAATATCAATGTCAATTGTCTTTAATGAATAAAAAGGACTCCTATATATAGGAGAAGGGAAAAAAAACGTCCAAGGACCCTAGAAAGACAATTACAAGGAATCCTACTCTAGAAAGGAAATAAAGTAACCTAACTAGGAACAAATTTAGTACTTCTAGGAAAGCATTAAATGGTACTTAGGAGACCATAAATAGACTAAGGAAAATATTAATAACCTATATATAAATAAATAAATAAATAAATAAGGTAAATCCCAACTAGGAAAAGAATCTTGACAATCTTGGAAAGTTTGACTAGTCTTCTCTCAAAACTTGGGCAGAAAGCAACTCTTGTTGTGGCTGATTCTTGGACTCTTCTTGACCTTTTTTGCACGAAATTGGCCCTTAAAATTCCTCATCTTGGGCTTGAATTTGGGCCACCAAATAATTGTAGCATTTGGACAACTCCTCTCCCTTTGGCGTGAGCTCTTCTTCCCCAATAAGACACCTTTGGATCAGCGATTGAAGCCCATTGAGCTTATCATTGAACTCCTTGGTTTGAGATCTTGTTATGGGCCTCCTTGGAGTTTCTAAAGCTTCATCCTTGTCCTTCAATGGAGTAGAGCTTCCTTGGATGCTATCAAAAACCCAACAACTTTGAAGTAAGAGTAGAGATCAAAACATACCTTCTTGAGAGTGCATCAGCAACCACATTCTCCTTTCCTTGTTTGTAAGCAATTACATAAGGAAAAGTTTCAATAAACTCTACCCATTTAGCATGCCTACGACTAAGTTTACCTTGACTCTTCAAGTATTTTAATGACTCATGATCAGTCTTGACCACAAATTCTCGAGGCCACAAGTAGTGCTGCCATGTAGCTAACGCCCTTACCAAGGCATATAGCTCCTTATCATAAGTTGAGTAGTTCAATGTTGCTCCACTTAGCTTTTCACTAAAGTAGGCAATTGGCTTGGAGTCTTGCATCAAAACTGCACCTATGCCCTTACCAGAGGCATCACACTCAATTTCAAAAGACTTAGAAAAATCAGGCAATTGCAAAAGAGGAGCAGAACACAATTTATCCTTCAGCAAGTTAAATGCATCATCTTGTTCCTTTCCCCATGTAAAAACCTTATCTTTTTTAATAACTTCAGTTAAAGGAGCAGCAATGGTGCTAAAGTCTCGCACAAACCTCCTATAAAAACTAGCAAGTCCATGAAAACTCCTAACTTCAGTTACACTATTAGGTTTAGGCCATTCTTTTATTGCCTTGATTTTCTCATCATCTACTTCAACTCCCTTAGAACTGACTACAAAACCTAAGAAAACCACACGATCCACACAGAAAGTACACTTTTTGAGATTAGCAAATAAGCGTTGATTTCTAAGAACTTCAAAAACTTGTTTTAAGTGCTCTAGGTGTTCATCCAGATTTTGAGAAAAGATCAAGATGTCATCAAAATACACCACAACAAATTTTCCATGGAAATCTTTAAAAACATGATTCATTAGTCTCATAAAAGTACTTGGTGCATTAGTCAAGCCAAAGGGCATAACTAACCACTCATAAAGTCCATATTTGGTCTTAAAAGCAGTTTTCCATTCATCTCCAGGATTCATACGAATCTGATGGTAACCACTCTTTAGATCAATTTTAGAAAAGATTTTGGAACCATACAGTTGGTCCAACATGTCATCAAGACGAGGGATAGGATGGCGATACTTTACCGTTATCTTGTTGATAGCTCGACAATCTACACACATCCTCCATGTTCCATCCTTTTTGGGGACCAATAGGACTGGAACAGAGCATGGGCTCATACTCTCTCGAACAAATCCCTTTTCAAGCAATTCTTCAACTTGCCTTTGTAATTCTTTGGTCTCTTCAGGATTGCTCCTATAGGCAGGCCTATTAGGAAGTTGAGACCCAGGCACAAAGTCTATTTGGTGCTCAATCCCTCTCAAAGGTGGCAATCCCTTTGGAGTGTCATCAGGAAAAACATCTTCAAAATTCTGCAAAAGAGAAGAAACACTATTTGGCAAAGAAGGAGTTAGTTGTTCAAAATTAATCAATACTTCTTTGTAAGTAAGTAGTATTATGGGCAGCCCCTCTCTCCTAGCATTCAAACACTCCTTGGCTTTTATAAAAAGGCTCTCATTTTTCTTTTCCTTAGCCTCTTTCCTCTCACCAAAATATTTTATTTTGTTACTCACACCCTCTTTTACCTCTTTACTTAGATCGCTGCCCTCTCTCTCTTTCTCTCGGCCATCTCTCTTTTTTTCTATCTCTTGGCCTTTTTCTTTTCCCTCAAGCTCACTTTTTACCTCTCCCTTTTGTTTTCCCATTGTTTCCCTCAATCGTTTTTGATCTTCAAACACTTGAGAAGGAGATAATGGTGCAAGAGTATACTTCTTACCATTATGCAGAAGACTATACCTATTCTTTCTCCCATGATGAGTAGTATCCCTATCATACTGCCAAGGTCGGCCAAGTAAAACATGACATGCTTGCATTGGGACTACATCACAAAGAATTTCATCTTCATACCTACCAACATTGAATGAAATCATGCATTGTTTGTTTACTTTTACTTCTCCACAATCATTCAACCATTGGAGCCTATATGGGGTAGAGCGCTTCATGCATGCAATTCCTAGTTTATCCACCAAGTATGAACTCACCACATTTGCACAACTTCCCCCATCAATAATCATAGAATAAGTCTTCCCTTTTATCCCACACCTAGTATGAAACAAATTCTCTCTCTGCCCTTCATCAACACTACCCAAATTGATAGTCATAATTCTCCTAACCACCCCAATTATACCATCATTAGGCAGTTCCAAATCATCTTCCTCACTTACACCTTCTCCCTCTTCTTCTTCCCCCTCACTTTTTCCACTCTCATATTCTCCATTATCTCTAAGTAGGATGGTTCTTCTACTTGGACATTCATGCATCATATGCCCCCTTCCATGACATTTGTGACATTGAATAGAACTTGAAGGTTTAGAAGATTTAGGATTAAAGGTTTTACCTCCCTCCTCAACTTTACCTTTACCTCTATCATCTTGAGGTTTGGAAGGAGCTTTCCCCTCTTGAGTTGACCATGGCTTCTTCGAGATAGTGTTTGGTCGACTTCTCCATGAGTTATTTTGCCGCTTTTTCTCAATTTGTTTTTCAACTTTTACAGACAAATCAACTAACTCATCTAAAGTTACATATTGTTGTATCTCTACTACATTAGCTATTTCTGTATTTAAACCATTTAAAAATCTAGCTATTGTAGCCTCTTCTTCCTCCATGCAGTTAGCTTGGATCATAGCCATATCCATGCTTTTGAAGTACTCATCCACTGACATGGAGCCTTGCTTCAAATGTTGAAGGCGAGACTGTAGATCTCTTTGGAAGTATGATGGAATAAATCGCTTCCTCATTACCCTCTTCATCTCTGCCCACGTAGAAATAGGTGGTAGCTCCTCTTGCAATCTGTCTCTAGCAAGCTTTTTCCACCAAGAAGCAGCATAATCAGAAAACTCAACAACAGCAAGTTTAACTTTCTTACCCTCAGAGTAGTTATGACAATCAAAGATGGCTTCAACTCGTCTCTCCCAATCAAGGTACAAGTCTGGATCCCTTGTCCCCTTGAAAGATGGCATCTTCATCTTTATACTATTTATATTATCATCTTCTACTCTACCTCTTTGTCCCCTCCTATCTCTTCTTTCTAGATTAAATTCAACATCAAAATCATCATTATCATATTCAGGATTTACAAAAGGGATATGGGGTACATTCCTTCTAACTTGGGGTCTAACATTATTTGGGGGTACAACATTATTCTCCCTCCTAATTGCAGCTATGGTGTCGTTCTGCTCGATAATCATATCCCTCATCTCTTGAAATTGAAGGGTCCATCTCTCAAATTGTTGGTGCATAGCTTGAAGGGTGAAGTCGTTCCTTCCTTTGACCTCGGCTTCTAAACGAGCCTTTTCCTCATCACCACCTGAAATAGACATCTAGAAAAAAAAGAATAAATGATCAAGTATCACACTTTTAATATGGCTTTTACCCTCTTTTAAACTCACCCACACTTGCCTTTTTCCACTAAAAATAACCTTAGAACGAGAATACTTTGTAGATTTATAATTAAACCAAAACGTGTATCAAGTTCGTGGTAATAAAGTATGGAATCTTGGGGTACAAAAAGAAAGTAAAGAACTATTCCTAGAACAAGTAGGATTTAGTTGAAACAAAACACGAATAAAAAGGAACTTATTTTAGAATTATAAGAACAAGAAAGAAAAAAAATTCCTCTAATTCTTAAAGATCTAGAATTCCCTCTTCTTGATACCTTCTTGCTTGGAAATAAATTAATGCAAAACTTGGAGAGCAAGTAAAATTTTTTTTTTTTTTTTTTTTTTCACGCCGCTACTGTTCACGCTACAGTTTTTTTTTTTTTTTTTTTTTTTTTTTGCTCTAATATAAGAAGAAATCCCAAGATTTATCAAGAATGGAATCTTGATAAAACCGCTCTGATACCACTTGATAACAGCAAGGTTAAGGAATATCACAAATAGAGAATTGAATATTAGAATGCGGAAGCACAAAGAAAAGAAACAAAAAAACTAACTAAAGATATGGGAAATTCGAAGGAAAGATCCACGAATTTCCAAGGATTAGATGTTCTAAGGCCTTGAAAAGATCCAAGTAACAACGTATAGATTTATGGAAGAAATCTAACGCCTTTACTTGAGAAAACGAATCAAAACGATAGATTCGGATCTTGACCGCTTTATGAGTAACTAAAGACAATAATTAGTATGTAGAAACTAATCACCTTCTAAAGAATACCAAAAAGAAACCAAAGATATCACAAGAAGAAATTACTTTATACCTTAAACTATGAAACTAGTAAAGGTTTAAAGATAAATTCTCAAAGAACAAGTCACAAAGGTTCAAAGAACTCTCTCAAATATTATTAATATCAATCTAAATTGTCTTTAATGAATAAAAAGGACTCCTATATATAGGAGAAGGGGGGAAAAACGTCCAAGACCCCTTATGCCAAACCCTAAAAAGACAATTACATGGAATCCTACTCTAGAAAGGAAATAAAGCAACCTAACTAGGAACAAATTTGGTACTTCTAGGAAAGCATTAAATGGTACTTAGGAGACCATAAATAGACTAAGGAAAATATTAATAACCTATATATAAATAAACAAATAAGGTAAATCCCAACTAGGAAAAGAATCTTGACAATCTTGGAAAGTTTGACTAGTCTTCTCTCAAAACTTGGGCAGAAAGCAACTCTTGTTGTGGCTGATTCTTGGACTTTTCTTGACCTTATTTGCACGAAATTGAACCTTAAAATTCCTCATCTTGGGCTTGAATTTGGGCCACCAAATAATTGTAGCATTTGGACAATTCCTCTCCCTTGGGCTTGAGCTCTTCTTCCCCAATAAGAAACTTTTGGATCAGCGATTGAAGCCCATTGAGCTTATCATTGAACTCCTTGGTTTGAGATCTTGTTATGGGCCTCCTTGGAGTTTCTAAAGCTTCATACTTGTCCTTCAATGGAGTAGAGCTTCCTTGGATGCTATCATTAAGGAATTCAAGTGCATAATCTGATTTAACATCAAGTTAAGGGGGAGAGGAGTTGCTAAACCTTGAAGAATACAAGTATTAGCAAGTGAGGTTTCTGTCCAGTTGGTAAGCTATGGACTTGCATTGTTTGTGAAAGTTTTTATATCTTCATGAAATAAGGAGTGTTGTCTCTATATGGTGTGAGCTTGGAGGAAGGATGTGTTGGTTGGGTAAGCCATGGAGTGGAGTCCCCTTAAATTTAGACTGTGAGCTCGTTTTAAGCATCTTAAATGTAATGTTAGTTGGAACTCATGGGATGTTGATCGGAAGCCGTATGTTCAAATTGCTATTTCCACATAGCGATGATGCTTAGGGACTATTTTATGTATCGTAAAATAAGGAGGTGTGGCTAGATATGTGCAGAGAAGTCATGGGAACTGGTTATAGGATAGAACATTGAAAGTGTAGTAATACACCACTTAATTGAGTGTTGCATGAGCTTACTTCCTGCCATCCCTTTGTATATTGTTTTCCAAACGTTATGAAACCCAAGGAATTTTGGATGACCATATAAGAAGGTTGTATAGTATATGTGAAAAATTAGAGGAGAATGGGTGGGAAGAACACCCTTGATGGGATCAATTACAGATTTACTGCCAATTACTATTTGGTCTGATCAAGTAGCCCAAACTTGTTTATGAGATACTAATGCTAGTTTTATTATTTACTCCATTGTAGATAAATAATCTGAAAAGAAGACAGTTAACTCATTGTATTATCCAAAGTTGTGCAGCAAGGTATGTAAGGCTATTCGATTTCCTATTTCTTTGGCATGAATCCAACACTTGTATTACAAAAAGTAAGCTTTCTAAGTGCCCTTGGTAGTGACTGATCCATAGTTGTAGTACCTACTCCCTAGAGCATTAAAGTGAGTACTCTAATATGAGTTTATTACTAAATGTGTGTACTTACTCTACCAAGTATTAGCATGCAAGGTTTAAACGTGTTTCATCGTCAAAGTACCCTTGGCACGTATTCCCCTTATATAAATAAAAGTGATCCTAGATTACACATGGTACATATGTTTATACGTTGGATATACAATCTGCCCATATCAAGCCAACTTGCTTCAATAGTCTATTGCATCATATATGTCATATTGTCTCATGTTCATATGTTCCTTTTATAGGTTATTATTCCCATTGTGTTAGACTATTATGTTACCTCACAAGATCTCTACTGCTCTATTGTACATTTTATATGTACTTACTTGGAATATGTATCCGTCCTTAAGTTGAATCTTCCCACGTTCTCCCTTGGTTCCATTTTTATGTGTACCTTGTATTTTATATTAGTTAGTGAGTATTTGGCTAGCATATAGAGTTCAAATCTCTTGGCTGAATTTTAAATGTCTTCACTTGATATGTGCTTCAACTTGAGATGTCAAAATGCTTACTGAGTTAGATAAGCTCCTAAGTATTACGTTGGTGTCACATTTGCTTCCCATGACATTGTTATTATTTTAAGTCCATATTCACATGTCTTCTACTAGTGGTTCATAGTTCCAAGTCTCAACAATGATTATGACCACCAAAACAGCAATCTCAAAAGAGTTATGATCATCAAAAGAATAATCTCAAAAGAGTTATGAACATCAAAACAACAATCTCAAAGATTAAAGAATCTAAGTGAAGCAATTTGTATAATGATGGGTGGCAGCCCAGGGGAAAATGCCTAGCATGGGTAGATCCCAATTGGTATGGAAGGGTGGCAACTCAGGGGCGAAAGCCTAGCATGGGCCGATCCCAATTGGTAAAGAAGGGTGGCAGCTTACTGGCGAAAGCCTAGCATAGGCCGATCCCAATTGGTTGAATTATGAGGACAGCATCCCAGGGGTTTAATGCCTAGCATGGGTCATCCTCTTCTACCACTGATCAGCTGGTCATTTGTATCATATGCCTTATAAAGATTAGAATGCACAGATAAGTAAAGAAAAGAATGTAACATACACAATTCCAAAAGTATAAGCAAAGGTGGTCTCTAATCCTGACCTATTTGTATTTGGTTTCACTTGAGCTCTCATTTTCTATTTGGCTGTATTATGCCTTACATATTCAGTACAATCTTTCGTATTGACGTCCCTTATTGTGGACGCTGCATTCCATGCTGCAGGTACAAGTACTCAACTAGTCGATCTCCCCCATAGAAGCACATGATACTTAGCGGTTGTTGGTGAGCTTCAGGTTGATTCGGGGCTTTGCCGAATCATTACTATGCATATTTTGATAGTTTTATAGTGATGGATTCTAGTAGAAGCTTTGTAGACATTTTAAAACTATCATATGTATTCATAGTTTTACCTGTCACATGTATTGGTTCAGCTAGTTGACATGTGTTGTATATGTAACTTCTCAGTAGCAAATCTATATGCATAGTAGTTCACTTTCTCGTCATAGGTCACTTGTAAAGCATATGTTCATATGGTACTTGTCCGTCTAACCTAGGGTGGGGTGTGAAAAAAGTGGTTTCAGAGCAGTTCGTCCTAGGAAGTCTACAAAGTTGTGTCTAGTAGAGCCTTACTTATGAATGTGTTGCCCGCCACATTTATAAATAGGGGGCTGCTTGGACACATAGGAAATGTTACCTTCCTTCATAATCTAGATCGTGCGATAGAGCGAAGTTAAGAAGTCAATTTTCACTTGTACCTGCTCATGTTATTCATATTATGCTTACTATAGTTAAGGTTATTGGTAGCTAAAATGTCAGCAAGACTTTATTGAGCTCATTTTATTCTACTGTCCTACTCCCCAAGGTATATAAAGGCTTTTATGTTATTTGCATCTAAAGTTGCATTTGTACCATTTGTATCACGTTTTTTCAGTTGACAAAGATATACTCTGGTTATCCATATGCTTCAAAAATGATGGGTTACCTGTTACATATAGGAGTTGTAGCATTTCCAAGCACATCTTCTTAAGAGGATATAACCAACTCTTGAGTTCTATATTTCCTCCATATTTACAGGATCTATGCCTATAGAGGACACTTGTTCTTAGTTTGTGATATACATAGAATTTCCAGCGTTACACATGTACTCGAATTTGATATTGTGGAAACCAGTTTCTTTTAGTTGGAAGAAGGTAGTGGCACAATCTGATAGGTGCATGTATCAGTGCAATTGTGTTACTAGAGAGGTACCTAATTGGCTGACAAGGCCCAAATTCTCACCATATATCATCCCAAATATGTTAATAGTTGGCATTTTATATGGTATGTGCCAACCACTCTGAATAAGTACTAATAACATTTATATTGTTTTCATGATTATAAAACATAGGGATAAGTGTGCTAATTGCTGCAAATGATATATGTATGGCAGTTCCTACTACAATCTATATTTTGTCTACAGAGTAATGTATGTGACCAAAGAGTAAGGTTAACAAAAGGAAAATTGATTGGTTAGACCTAAATTGTGATTAGTGACATTGTACATAGTGGGATTAGAGTACATAAAGCTACTAGTTTGATTAGAAGGTACTTGTTAGACAGGAAGCATGTAAGAATGAAGCTTGAAGGATACATGCCGACTATGTAGGTAGAGCTTCTAGTTAGAAAGAGATTGTACATATGAGGATGCTATAGAGGATTCAGATAGGTGGTTATGACAGAGTGATTGTTAAGTGTATGATGCAAGAATAAGGTATCAACTCTTCAACCTTAACGAGTTATAGCGACGCACTCGAGAACAACTTTGTGAATCTTTTTAGACAGAAAAGTCATTTTAGTATTGATTCCAGTCTTGATATTTGGTCTTGATAACAATAAGAAAACAAGAGGGGAATAGAAAGGTCACATAGATAGAAGATATATGGACCTAGTTCATCTACATCATTAGTACAAAAGAGAAGTAGAGTATTATACACATGTATAGACTTCCATCAAATTGAATAGAGCTACTACATGATTCAATTTAATATATGCCAGCAGTAATTCATTAATCATAGTCCAATTAAGGGAGAGGGAAAAAATTGAGCATATGCTAATTGTTCTTATTTGGTATCTTGCATGGAAAAAAAGCTGGAGCACCATCACTTGTTATAAAAAAAGAGAAAATCTATTATTAGTATGGCCGGACCTATCTAGTTGAGCCCAAAGCAGCTAACTCTAAGACGTTATGAATCATGATATAAATTTATAGGTACCTAGCATTTACATGTTATTAGAGTTCATATTTTATGGTGCATTCTAGCTTCACTATTTAATTTCTATTTTAACCTTCAAAAGGCACCGGATATTGAGTGTGATGTAACACATAAGCTAGTAATGAAGGTAATGTTGACCTCGGTCTCCTACTCCAGAAGATGAACTATTGAGGATTTTTTTTTCTATCTTAACTGTAGTATTTGTATTGAACTAGAAGGAAGCCAAGTTCCAATAGCAGAATACCTATAAGAATTCTTAGGAGATTGAAGAGAGTAGACGGGGAAATCAATTGTATGTGCTTTGAGGTGAGTAAGGAATATGAGCAAAACTATCCCACCCATGACTTAATGCTTAAGACAATGTGTTTGTCGTTAATATGGTAGAGTGGTTCTATAGGATATCTCGTAGTTTCCAAAGATGGTCTGTTATATAATTATACATGTTGCATGTTCTATAACTTATCTATTTGTATGTCATTTGCCCTTTGTGGATTACTTTCTCACATGTTACCTAATGTCATAAAATGCTTGCATGTAAGTGTTATCTACTTCAGAGCACCCTTGTTTATTGATATATGTTTTCTTAGGATTTTCTCCCTACATGTTATTTATTGCACCGGTTACTTTCCACGTGTCAATTTTCCATATTGTGTGGGTACTGCATGCTAATTGATCATATAGTATGGCAAAATTAGTGCTCGTGAGTTTTATATGAATCACATATCACTTGTTTACATGTCATATGAATCATAAACCGTTTCTATATATATTACAGGCCTCGTAGCCTACTTGCTTAAACATTAAAGGCCTTATAGCATTTCTGGCCATGTGTCATGTGACTTGCTCATATTTCATATGTGTACTAATTGACATGTTACTCTACCTATCCATGCGATATAACGCACTTGCTTAATGTGATTTGTGTTCCATGTATAGTCTACTTACTTACGTATTATATATTTCGTAGCTTTTGTACTCATGCATCACGTTATCATCTAGTCTACTTCCTATATTCCTTAAAAGTAAAGGACCATATTATTTCTCCAATTTATTAAGTAAAAAACATCCAAAAGGGACCTCTAAAGCACTAAAGCTTATCACATCTCCTTCATCACTTATTCTACAGAATATTGCTCCCAAGGAAAGCCATAGAAGCTCCAAGAGTTCTGGTCTATAGCTTCACCATTAAAATCTGAAGAAAACCCTTTCTTTTCAAAGTACAAGTTAGTAGAACATATCTCATCTTAAGGAATTCAAGTGAATAATCTGATTTAACATCAAGTTAAGGGGGAGAGGAGTTGCTAAACCTTGAAGAATACAAGTATTAGCAAGTGAGGTTTCTGTCCAGTTGGTAAGCTATGGACTTGCATTGTTTGTGAAAGTTTTTATATCTTCATGAAATAAGGAGTGTTGTCTCTATATGGTGTGAGCTTGGAGGAAGGATGTGTTGGTTGGGTAAGCCATGGAGTGGAGTCCCCTTAAATTTAGACTGTGAGCTCGTTTTAAGCATCTTAAATGTAATGTTAGTTGGAACTCATGGGATGTTGATCGGAAGCCGTATGTTCAAATTGCTATTTCCACATAGCGATGATGCTTAGGGACTATTTTATGTATCGTAAAATAAGGAGGTGTGGCTAGATATGTGCAGAGAAGTCATGGGAACTGGTTATAGGATAGAACATTGAAAGTGTAGTAATACACCACTTAATTGAGTGTTGCATGAGCTTACTTCCTGCCATCCCTTTGTATATTGTTTTCCAAACGTTATGAAACCCAAGGAATTTTGGATGACCATATAAGAAGGTTGTATAGTATATGTGAAAAATTAGAGGAGAATGGGTGGGAAGAACACCCTTGATGGGATCAATTACAGATTTACTGCCAATTACTATTTGGTCTGATCAAGTAGCCCAAACTTGTTTATGAGATACTAATGCTAGTTTTATTATTTACTCCATTGTAGATAAATAATCTGAAAAGAAGACAGTTAACTCATTGTATTATCCAAAGTTGTGCAGCAAGGTATGTAAGGCTATTCGATTTCCTATTTCTTTGGCATGAATCCAACACTTGTATTACAAAAAGTAAGCTTTCTAAGTGCCCTTGGTAGTGACTGATCCATAGTTGTAGTACCTACTCCCTAGAGCATTAAAGTGAGTACTCTAATATGAGTTTATTACTAAATGTGTGTACTTACTCTACCAAGTATTAGCATGCAAGGTTTAAACGTGTTTCATCGTCAAAGTACCCTTGGCACGTATTCCCCTTATATAAATAAAAGTGATCCTAGATTACACATGGTACATATGTTTATACGTTGGATATACAATCTGCCCATATCAAGCCAACTTGCTTCAATAGTCTATTGCATCATATATGTCATATTGTCTCATGTTCATATGTTCCTTTTATAGGTTATTATTCCCATTGTGTTAGACTATTATGTTACCTCACAAGATCTCTACTGCTCTATTGTACATTTTATATGTACTTACTTGGAATATGTATCCGTCCTTAAGTTGAATCTTCCCACGTTCTCCCTTGGTTCCATTTTTATGTGTACCTTGTATTTTATATTAGTTAGTGAGTATTTGGCTAGCATATAGAGTTCAAATCTCTTGGCTGAATTTTAAATGTCTTCACTTGATATGTGCTTCAACTTGAGATGTCAAAATGCTTACTGAGTTAGATAAGCTCCTAAGTATTACGTTGGTGTCACATTTGCTTCCCATGACATTGTTATTATTTTAAGTCCATATTCACATGTCTTCTACTAGTGGTTCATAGTTCCAAGTCTCAACAATGATTATGACCACCAAAACAGCAATCTCAAAAGAGTTATGATCATCAAAAGAATAATCTCAAAAGAGTTATGAACATCAAAACAACAATCTCAAAGATTAAAGAATCTAAGTGAAGCAATTTGTATAATGATGGGTGGCAGCCCAGGGGAAAATGCCTAGCATGGGTAGATCCCAATTGGTATGGAAGGGTGGCAACTCAGGGGCGAAAGCCTAGCATGGGCCGATCCCAATTGGTAAAGAAGGGTGGCAGCTTACTGGCGAAAGCCTAGCATAGGCCGATCCCAATTGGTTGAATTATGAGGACAGCATCCCAGGGGTTTAATGCCTAGCATGGGTCATCCTCTTCTACCACTGATCAGCTGGTCATTTGTATCATATGCCTTATAAAGATTAGAATGCACAGATAAGTAAAGAAAAGAATGTAACATACACAATTCCAAAAGTATAAGCAAAGGTGGTCTCTAATCCTGACCTATTTGTATTTGGTTTCACTTGAGCTCTCATTTTCTATTTGGCTGTATTATGCCTTACATATTCAGTACAATCTTTCGTATTGACGTCCCTTATTGTGGACGCTGCATTCCATGCTGCAGGTACAAGTACTCAACTAGTCGATCTCCCCCATAGAAGCACATGATACTTAGCGGTTGTTGGTGAGCTTCAGGTTGATTCGGGGCTTTGCCGAATCATTACTATGCATATTTTGATAGTTTTATAGTGATGGATTCTAGTAGAAGCTTTGTAGACATTTTAAAACTATCATATGTATTCATAGTTTTACCTGTCACATGTATTGGTTCAGCTAGTTGACATGTGTTGTATATGTAACTTCTCAGTAGCAAATCTATATGCATAGTAGTTCACTTTCTCGTCATAGGTCACTTGTAAAGCATATGTTCATATGGTACTTGTCCGTCTAACCTAGGGTGGGGTGTGAAAAAAGTGGTTTCAGAGCAGTTCGTCCTAGGAAGTCTACAAAGTTGTGTCTAGTAGAGCCTTACTTATGAATGTGTTGCCCGCCACATTTATAAATAGGGGGCTGCTTGGACACATAGGAAATGTTACCTTCCTTCATAATCTAGATCGTGCGATAGAGCGAAGTTAAGAAGTCAATTTTCACTTGTACCTGCTCATGTTATTCATATTATGCTTACTATAGTTAAGGTTATTGGTAGCTAAAATGTCAGCAAGACTTTATTGAGCTCATTTTATTCTACTGTCCTACTCCCCAAGGTATATAAAGGCTTTTATGTTATTTGCATCTAAAGTTGCATTTGTACCATTTGTATCACGTTTTTTCAGTTGACAAAGATATACTCTGGTTATCCATATGCTTCAAAAATGATGGGTTACCTGTTACATATAGGAGTTGTAGCATTTCCAAGCACATCTTCTTAAGAGGATATAACCAACTCTTGAGTTCTATATTTCCTCCATATTTACAGGATCTATGCCTATAGAGGACACTTGTTCTTAGTTTGTGATATACATAGAATTTCCAGCGTTACACATGTACTCGAATTTGATATTGTGGAAACCAGTTTCTTTTAGTTGGAAGAAGGTAGTGGCACAATCTGATAGGTGCATGTATCAGTGCAATTGTGTTACTAGAGAGGTACCTAATTGGCTGACAAGGCCCAAATTCTCACCATATATCATCCCAAATATGTTAATAGTTGGCATTTTATATGGTATGTGCCAACCACTCTGAATAAGTACTAATAACATTTATATTGTTTTCATGATTATAAAACATAGGGATAAGTGTGCTAATTGCTGCAAATGATATATGTATGGCAGTTCCTACTACAATCTATATTTTGTCTACAGAGTAATGTATGTGACCAAAGAGTAAGGTTAACAAAAGGAAAATTGATTGGTTAGACCTAAATTGTGATTAGTGACATTGTACATAGTGGGATTAGAGTACATAAAGCTACTAGTTTGATTAGAAGGTACTTGTTAGACAGGAAGCATGTAAGAATGAAGCTTGAAGGATACATGCCGACTATGTAGGTAGAGCTTCTAGTTAGAAAGAGATTGTACATATGAGGATGCTATAGAGGATTCAGATAGGTGGTTATGACAGAGTGATTGTTAAGTGTATGATGCAAGAATAAGGTATCAACTCTTCAACCTTAACGAGTTATAGCGACGCACTCGAGAACAACTTTGTGAATCTTTTTAGACAGAAAAGTCATTTTAGTATTGATTCCAGTCTTGATATTTGGTCTTGATAACAATAAGAAAACAAGAGGGGAATAGAAAGGTCACATAGATAGAAGATATATGGACCTAGTTCATCTACATCATTAGTACAAAAGAGAAGTAGAGTATTATACACATGTATAGACTTCCATCAAATTGAATAGAGCTACTACATGATTCAATTTAATATATGCCAGCAGTAATTCATTAATCATAGTCCAATTAAGGGAGAGGGAAAAAATTGAGCATATGCTAATTGTTCTTATTTGGTATCTTGCATGGAAAAAAAGCTGGAGCACCATCACTTGTTATAAAAAAAGAGAAAATCTATTATTAGTATGGCCGGACCTATCTAGTTGAGCCCAAAGCAGCTAACTCTAAGACGTTATGAATCATGATATAAATTTATAGGTACCTAGCATTTACATGTTATTAGAGTTCATATTTTATGGTGCATTCTAGCTTCACTATTTAATTTCTATTTTAACCTTCAAAAGGCACCGGATATTGAGTGTGATGTAACACATAAGCTAGTAATGAAGGTAATGTTGACCTCGGTCTCCTACTCCAGAAGATGAACTATTGAGGATTTTTTTTTCTATCTTAACTGTAGTATTTGTATTGAACTAGAAGGAAGCCAAGTTCCAATAGCAGAATACCTATAAGAATTCTTAGGAGATTGAAGAGAGTAGACGGGGAAATCAATTGTATGTGCTTTGAGGTGAGTAAGGAATATGAGCAAAACTATCCCACCCATGACTTAATGCTTAAGACAATGTGTTTGTCGTTAATATGGTAGAGTGGTTCTATAGGATATCTCGTAGTTTCCAAAGATGGTCTGTTATATAATTATACATGTTGCATGTTCTATAACTTATCTATTTGTATGTCATTTGCCCTTTGTGGATTACTTTCTCACATGTTACCTAATGTCATAAAATGCTTGCATGTAAGTGTTATCTACTTCAGAGCACCCTTGTTTATTGATATATGTTTTCTTAGGATTTTCTCCCTACATGTTATTTATTGCACCGGTTACTTTCCACGTGTCAATTTTCCATATTGTGTGGGTACTGCATGCTAATTGATCATATAGTATGGCAAAATTAGTGCTCGTGGGTTTTATATGAATCACATATCACTTGTTTACATGTCATATGAATCATAAACCGTTTCTATATATATTACAGGCCTCGTAGCCTACTTGCTTAAACATTAAAGGCCTTATAGCATTTCTGGCCATGTGTCATGTGACTTGCTCATATTTCATATGTGTACTAATTGACATGTTACTCTACCTATCCATGCGATATAACGCACTTGCTTAATGTGATTTGTGTTCCATGTATAGTCTACTTACTTACGTATTATATATTTCGTAGCTTTTGTACTCATGCATCACGTTATCATCTAGTCTACTTCCTATATTCCTTAAAAGTAAAGGACCATATTATTTCTCCAATTTATTAAGTAAAAAACATCCAAAAGGGACCTCTAAAGCACTAAAGCTTATCACATCTCCTTCATCACTTATTCTACAGAATATTGCTCCCAAGGAAAGCCATAGAAGCTCCAAGAGTTCTGGTCTATAGCTTCACCATTAAAATCTGAAGAAAACCCTTTCTTTTCAAAGTACAAGTTAGTAGAACATATCTCATCTTAAGGAATTCAAGTGAATAATCTGATTTAACATCAAGTTAAGGGGGAGAGGAGTTGCTAAACCTTGAAGAATACAAGTATTAGCAAGTGAGGTTTCTGTCCAGTTGGTAAGCTATGGACTTGCATTGTTTGTGAAAGTTTTTATATCTTCATGAAATAAGGAGTGTTGTCTCTATATGGTGTGAGCTTGGAGGAAGGATGTGTTGGTTGGGTAAGCCATGGAGTGGAGTCCCCTTAAATTTAGACTGTGAGCTCGTTTTAAGCATCTTAAATGTAATGTTAGTTGGAACTCATGGGATGTTGATCGGAAGCCGTATGTTCAAATTGCTATTTCCACATAGCGATGATGCTTAGGGACTATTTTATGTATCGTAAAATAAGGAGGTGTGGCTAGATATGTGCAGAGAAGTCATGGGAACTGGTTATAGGATAGAACATTGAAAGTGTAGTAATACACCACTTAATTGAGTGTTGCATGAGCTTACTTCCTGCCATCCCTTTGTATATTGTTTTCCAAACGTTATGAAACCCAAGGAATTTTGGATGACCATATAAGAAGGTTGTATAGTATATGTGAAAAATTAGAGGAGAATGGGTGGGAAGAACACCCTTGATGGGATCAATTACAGATTTACTGCCAATTACTATTTGGTCTGATCAAGTAGCCCAAACTTGTTTATGAGATACTAATGCTAGTTTTATTATTTACTCCATTGTAGATAAATAATCTGAAAAGAAGACAGTTAACTCATTGTATTATCCAAAGTTGTGCAGCAAGGTATGTAAGGCTATTCGATTTCCTATTTCTTTGGCATGAATCCAACACTTGTATTACAAAAAGTAAGCTTTCTAAGTGCCCTTGGTAGTGACTGATCCATAGTTGTAGTACCTACTCCCTAGAGCATTAAAGTGAGTACTCTAATATGAGTTTATTACTAAATGTGTGTACTTACTCTACCAAGTATTAGCATGCAAGGTTTAAACGTGTTTCATCGTCAAAGTACCCTTGGCACGTATTCCCCTTATATAAATAAAAGTGATCCTAGATTACACATGGTACATATGTTTATACGTTGGATATACAATCTGCCCATATCAAGCCAACTTGCTTCAATAGTCTATTGCATCATATATGTCATATTGTCTCATGTTCATATGTTCCTTTTATAGGTTATTATTCCCATTGTGTTAGACTATTATGTTACCTCACAAGATCTCTACTGCTCTATTGTACATTTTATATGTACTTACTTGGAATATGTATCCGTCCTTAAGTTGAATCTTCCCACGTTCTCCCTTGGTTCCATTTTTATGTGTACCTTGTATTTTATATTAGTTAGTGAGTATTTGGCTAGCATATAGAGTTCAAATCTCTTGGCTGAATTTTAAATGTCTTCACTTGATATGTGCTTCAACTTGAGATGTCAAAATGCTTACTGAGTTAGATAAGCTCCTAAGTATTACGTTGGTGTCACATTTGCTTCCCATGACATTGTTATTATTTTAAGTCCATATTCACATGTCTTCTACTAGTGGTTCATAGTTCCAAGTCTCAACAATGATTATGACCACCAAAACAGCAATCTCAAAAGAGTTATGATCATCAAAAGAATAATCTCAAAAGAGTTATGAACATCAAAACAACAATCTCAAAGATTAAAGAATCTAAGTGAAGCAATTTGTATAATGATGGGTGGCAGCCCAGGGGAAAATGCCTAGCATGGGTCGATCCTAGTTGGTATGGAAGGGTGGCAACTCAGGGGCGAAAGCCTTGCATGGGCTGATCCCAATTGGTATAGAAGGGTGGCAGCTTACTGGCGAAAGCCTAGCATAGGCCGATCCCAATTGGTTGAATTATGAGGACAGCATCCCAGGGGTTTAATGCCTAGCATGGGTCATCCTCTTCTACCACTGATCAGCTGGTCATTTGTATCATATGCCTTATAAAGATTAGAACGCACAGATAAGTAAAGAGAAGAATGTAACATACACGATTCCAAAATTATAAGCTAAGGTGGTCTCTAATCCTTACCTATTTGTATTTGGTTTCACTTGAGTTCTCATTTTCTATTTGGTTGTATTATGCCTTACATATTCAGTACATTATTTCGTACTGACGTCCCTAGTTGGGGACGCTACATTTCATGGTGCAGGTACAGGTACTCAACTAGTAGATCTCCCCCATAGAAGCACATGATACTTAGCGGTTGTTGGTGAGCTCCAGGTTGACTTGGGGCTTTGCCGAATCATTACTATCCTCATTTTGATAGTTTTACAGTGATGGATTCTAGTAGAGGCTTTCTAGACATTTTTAAACTATCATTTGTATTCATAGTTTTACCTGTCACATGTATTGGTTCAGCTAGTCGACATGTGTTGTGTATGTAACTTCTCAGTAGCAAATCTATATGCATAGTAGTTCACTTTCTAGTCATAGATCACTTGTGAAGCATATGTTCATATGGTACTTGTCCGCCTAACCTAGGGTGGGGTGTGACAACTACGAAAAATCCTAATTTAGTTAATTGAAATTGAAGTGAGAAATTCAAAAAAATGGGGACCCCATGGAGGAATGGAATCCATGGGTGAATACCGACATACCTTGATACTTAAATCACAAAATGAATGATGATTTGAAGATCTTGGATTGAACGCTAACTTCTTCTTCGTTTGGTTGAGAAAGAATTTAGGAGAGTGAATTTGGTTGGGTTTTGGGGAAATAGGAAAATGGGTTTAAAATAGGTATATTTAGGATATAAAAGCTTTATATAGGGCTTAGTGTAGAAGCCAAAATGACATAGTATAGGTTTAAAACATTTTAGAAAAGACCCAAAAGCCCCTAAAAATAAACAATCGGACTAGTCTACGGGTTAGAACTATGGACCTTTGAGCTTTCTACGGTCCATATTGGTCTATTGTATACCAAGTAACCTGCCCCCCCCCCTCCTTAAAATTATCCAACTTTAGATGGAACTTATCGACGATCTTTAGGACTTCCTACGGTCCATAGACCCTAACACTAGAACTCAGCTTAGACCTCAAATATTTACTATGTCTGGGACCTACCTACGAGACCCATCTATGGCTCATAGAATAGATGATGTTCCATCCTAGCTCACCGTAGGATGGGTTTAAGGGCCTTGATTTTTCAAAAACTATTTTCCTATTCCTACGAGACTAGTCTACGACCAGTAGAAATTTCTATAAACCATAGACTAGTCCCATAGACCCCAACTAGTAGCCAAAATCCATGAGACCTATTTCCTTTCCAAAATCTGAGGTGTTACAGATATGATGTCCAACTACCCCCATCTCTTTTCCTCTACTTTAGTTTTACCTTGAGGTATTAATTCATCATATATACACTTTCAAATTCATGCATTTTAGTTATTGTCATGTTTTCATATGCAAGCATGTTCATGAAACTTATTTTTGAGTTTATGTTTTAGCTCTGGGTCGAATACTCCTTGGTTTTATACATTTTGATGTTATTTGTATTCATATTTGGGTGTTAGATCTCTATCCCTATTTTATTCATTCTGGATAGAGTTCCATGCGAGGATGAATTTTCCAAGGAGGAGATATTGTAATACCTCAAAAATTGGAAAGTTTAGTTGGAAAGGATAAGTTGTAGAAAAATCTATTGGAGCAACTTCTATGAGGCGCGCTATGGACCATACAAGATTCTACGGTCCGTAGAAGGTAGTCATGGTACAAGTATGGAAAGTTAAAAAAATTTAAATCATCTATAAGTTTTTAATGACCAACTGGACTGTTCATGGATTGTATCAAGACTTGTAAGAAGTGGTCATTGTCTGAATTTCAGACTTGGTGAAATTTTACTACGTTAGATCAACAAATGGGTTGTATGGCTCATTTGAGGTTGAAGGGTTTGTGTTCCTTCACTCGTGGATGATGATTGGCACTTCAAAGAAATTATTGACTTGACTTTAACGGGAGAGATTACGGTTCATGGAAGGAATAACAACTTGTATGAGTGATTCGTTGTTTTGATATTGAAATTTAGTTCTCCAGTAAGATGGTCCATGGATGACCAGTTTGGTTCATAGAAGCTTGTATGGACCATAAAAGATTTTGTAGGTCACTCCAGCAGTTTTTTGGTCAAGGTTATTTTGTTTTTTCCAACATTTTTAATTCCTAAACTATGTCATTTCTAGACTTCTCCTAAGACCCTATAATTGATCTTAAACTTCAAATTTCTCCCATTCCCTCTCATTCTCTCAAAACCACAAAATCTCAACGTCCTCTTCTCAAAGGAGTCTTGAAGCTTCAAGTCTCTTTTTAAAATTCCAAAGCAACGGTTCATTAAGGAATGTAGAAAATTCATCAATGAATCCCTTTCCATCCATTAAGTCTCAAATAAACCTCCAATTCTCTCTTATGATTCTTACACAAATTCTAGAGTTTGCATGATTCTTTTAGGTTCATTTGTTTATGAATCAAATACTTAAATTTGATTATACATGATTTGCTATAGATTATATGTTTCAATTCTATGAACCTATGTTATATGAATATTTTATGATCATGAACTAAAGCTTTGAAAATTGGGATGCATGAGAAAATGTAGAGACTATGAATCTAGGGTACTTTTGAATAAAGTATCTTGTGTTTTATGAAATTAGGTTGCTCCGATTCGAGTCTTCTGATTACGAAAAGATTATGATGATTTAGATGTTTTTGATTAAGTGTGTTTTATGAATTGATTAGATTATTAAATCATGATATTTTAATAGGATATTCTTATGATTTATGACTCTTTATGATTGAATTGGTATTACTAGATGATACAAGTTAAATGGATAAGTTGTCGTCATCAATAAAAACACCCAACTAAGAATCACTGTTGAATCTCACAATGAACCATTTTCTGGAAATTGAAAAGACAAAGAATGAATGGTTACAAGATTGAAAATAAATACACAGTATACAAGGTTATAAAATAATGAAAAAATTTGGTAACCAATTGATGGTTCTGGGCAAAGATAATATCCAGCAAGTGATATATGTGAATTAAGTAATTAGTAATTCAATCCACACTCAATGAACCATTGCAATTCAACACATGATCATTCTATCATAGATATGCTAGATCATAATCATTCAACACTAAACCCATTACAGTGCAAATGTGTTATATCATGAAATCTCCTTTCTAGCAACAAAGCAATCCAAGACATTATTCTAAACCCCTATTTCTAGCAAGTTTAGCAATCAACAACAAAGCAATCCAAGACCTCAATAGTCTCAACAACAAAGCAATCCAAGACCTTAATCTAAACCCCTATTTCTAGCAAGTTTAGCAATCAACAAAGTAGACCTAAATTATCTACATTCGGTCTTATATTTAGGACTCAAAGTAAAATATGATTATTAACCAAATTCTCCAATTCACGAATTCTATTTCAAGCAACCCACAAAGATTGGAATCTACATTCAAGCGTGCACTCTCAAATTGTACATTAAAGCTGAGGACTAGATTAAACCCACTTCATGAAATTAAGAAAGTAATCATGGAATCACAAAAGCAGTAGAGTAATAAATCAAACACCCAAATATATTTGTCTATTTATAGCACAAAAGCCCTAATTTCATATACACGATTACACCCGTAATTCTAGCAACGTGAAGCAAGCAAAAAGGAAGGGAATACAAGATTTTACTATTAAGAATACAATCTTCAAATCCAAATATGAATTGTGAGGCAACCTGTATTCAAAGTCTCAACCCAAAATTAAGAATGATATAATGTTTTTCTCTACTCCTACGATGATGAACTACTCTTCTAAAAAATCTTATATGGAATAATGTTTCTCTTCAGCCCCTTTGTGAGAATTTGGATCCAATGCCTGAGAAATTCCAATTTTGTCATTGTCCAAGTAGGTGGGCTTCACAAAATCATATGGATGTTCGCAATAGCGAACGTCACAAAGGCAAAACTCCAATCGCTTAAGAGAACCACACCCTTTGTGGCTAGTTTGCAAAAGCGACTCCGCACAGTCGCTTAAGTGTCTTGTTGACTGCCTTTGATAATTCACTTAAGCGAACCTTCACATGTAGGTGCGGCATCAGAGACCCAATTAGTACTATGTTAAACTTCTTTTCCACTTTTGTCCATCATTTTCCTCCACAGCAATAAATACCTTAAATAAACGCAATTAAATGGATAATTAGCCTCTTTCTCCACTTGAGTGCCATAAAATAAGAATAAAAGACCCTCAAATGAGTGGAAATTCACACCTCATAACACCACCAACTTAAAAACATTTCTTGTACCCAAGCAAAATAAACTCAAACTACAAGATGCACTCAAATTAAGCACAACACCCTTCTATTTAAACTAAGGATCGTGGTAATGGCTATGGTTGTTACATATAATTAGCAAGCAAGCAAATGATTTCATTTTGAATCAACCTCCTCAAGTTCAAGCAAAATTTCAAAACTCAGAGTATTTCCAAGAATGATCAAGTCACAACAAAAGTTCTCAAGAAGTGACTCAAAATTATAAGTTAATTAAACCTTGACTCAAATTCAAAATCTATCAACTTCACCAATTCATCCTAATTTTCATGCCCTAACAAGAAAATAAATGTCTCACAAAGGCACACACAAATATTCACAAGGCAGGGAACAACAGTACAAATACTCAACATACAATAGAACATCTCATGAACACAATGCGACACCACAGGCTTGCACATATTGTCAATCAACATTGAATCAACTTCATTTTGTAGGGATCTCAAAGGAAATTGTTGATCTTGTAATGTAGTCATAGGGAAGGTTAGTATATCATTTAGGTACAACTGAATACAACCTTCTTGAACACTACACAACAACTCATCATTTTCAATTTTTCCATATTTCAAACCAATGCACACTTCTCATTATTATTATTTTTCTTTTCTTATTTCCACTCTAGATTCCCATCATGCCATAATTTTAAACTTTGGGAGGGTTAAAGTATCATTTGTTCACTTTCTTTCTTTCTTTTCCAAAGCTTTTTTTTTCATTAAGACTTTTCCTCCATTATTAAATCTCTCTCTCTCTCTCTCTCTTATTTATCAAGCCCTCATGTGGTAAGAATCTCTTCTATGAGTTTCCCATAACACCTCTAACTTAGGCTTTTAGCCTCAACTTTCACAACTTCAAGTTCATGGAGGGAAGGATCAAAAGAGGGTTACTTTTTTGAAGAAGGAATAAGCCTTGTAATATGGTTGCCAAAAAAATGATTAGGCTCAAAAGGGGACAAAAAATGATATATTTAATGCAAATGTAGGATTTATAGGCCAAGTGGACTTCAAAAACAATCAAAGAAAGCCTAAGATCATTTCTCCAACAAAACTTAATCAAAACAAATATTTCTAGACCAACCAGGCAAGTTCTAGTTAGCACAAGTGAATAGAAGGAATTATTTTCAATACTCACCAAATATTGCATGTAAGCTATTCAAGATTGATCAATTTCACATCCTAGTCAAGAACAAAGGAGATATTTTTCGCTTTCACCAACTAGTAAGTTAGAGTCACAAAAAGACTCAAAATATCATCACAAAGTCCTTCACTTCCACAATTTCGTTATTCACTAAATTTGGAGGGTGTTCATTAATGACTTGCAAGGCTTGACTAAGTCTATTAGTACCAAACAACTCACAACCTCACATAAAAGCACCACAACGACATCAATACTCAACAAAATGAAGATTTGTCCTTAATAATGAAGTAACTTGATCTATCATTTGGCAAATTCAAGCCTTTTCGTTGAGCATTCACAAAGATTTTCAATCTCATAAGCTATGGGTACTCATATTTCCCTTGTTTCAAGGCATACAAGCATTATCACCACGATTTATTACTACTAAATTAAACTAACAAAAGATACTAACACAACAAAGGTAAAATATAATAAAAATGACCAATCCACACAATAAACAAAAGCCTAACAAGGCAAATAGAAACAAAAATCCAGAATATCCATCAAAAGCATAAACTGCCCAAAGTGGAGCACCCCCAACTAAAGATGATGTTATATCCACACAGCACAAGTATGAAAATCACAAAGAGAATATAAAAGGGCTCCTTGGACTGCCTCAATCATCTCCATCACTATCGGTGGCCTCATTGTCCTCAGCTCTACAATCATCGATCCATGCAGCTGGCTCATTTGAGTCTTCTTCTGGCCTCAAATTCTGGAGTGGATCATTTTCCTTGAACACCTTCCAAAGACATTTGACCCCCTTCCACATCTGTGTGAAGAACTTGTGTCTAATTTTCTCCCTATTCTTCATTTTACTATGTGAGATGCTTAAATCACCATGCTACTTAGCCAAACTGGTGTAAGCCTTCTTCAAACTTGCAATATGACCTCTTTGCTTCCTTTGATAACTTAAGTAACCGTCGAACTCATGTTGTGGACTATATGAAACTGGCCCAGAAGATGGCTCACCCAACCCTTGAGGTAGATTCATCACAATTTCTTTCACTATTTTCAACTCAATAGCCAATGACTCAAAAGGCCTTAAAACCATAGCTATCGCAGAATCCTCTTCCACATGTATGGACATTCCAAAGTCAACTTTCCTCTTCTTGATTTTCAAAATTGTTCCCTCACAATGCATCTTATGGGGAAGGTTTGATATTTGGGTTCCACCCAAGTATAACCTGGGAGCAGTTCTACTTTAGAATATTAGCATAGCTCCATGATCAAAGAAGGGACAACATTGGACATGTTGTCATGGAGCTTGAACTCTCAAAACTCATACACGATCTAATAGCCCACATTCAAAAGGATATGCTCAAGTAAACATGCAACTATTTGCCTCCGCAGCATCGGAATGTTGCTAATGTTCCCACTTGGGGAGATGCGGTTGCATACAATGGTCGCCCATTTCTCGCCTCAGCCATAAAATCTGAGCATAGGATCCAAACCTTTGTTATGGACCATGGGAAACTTTTTTCTTGGTCATATCATTGATGATATCCAAACACCCAACTAGCAATCCTTGGTGGTGAAGGCCTCTATATCGTGGTCTAGCAGCCTACAAATTGCATTGTTGCTTCTGGCCCATAATTGATAGCCTTTCCTTGAATGGTAATAAACCTTGTCGACATGTCCGTTTCCATGAGGTTAGGATAAAATTCCCTCACCCATTTCTCATTTTCTTTGCATGGTTCGGCACAAAGATGTCCAACTTTATTTCCAACCTTTGATAGAGGTTCGGAAGCATCTCTTCAACTTTGTCAATTGCATTGCCTATCTCTTGGATCAATTTCTTCTTAATCAAATCAGAATAATAAATATCCTAAGCTCGGAGAGAGGCAAAGAGATGTTGGTTATATTGGACCACAACTTCCTCTTCAAACTCAAGTTCTTGCACCATTCTTGACTTCTGAGAAATTTGAAAATTACAATAGCATGAAAGTTGAAGAATCAAGTGTTAAACGATTATATTTCACTGAATAAGTCAACGGAAAGGGTCGGGAATCAATTCACGAACCAACACAAGTTTGATAAAGAAGTTTCCACTTGAAGAAAATGGCCTCTCATATTGCAAAAGTGAGACAATGTTCACTTAGGTGAACATTGCAAAAGCGACCAGGAAACCGCTTATGCGGAAATCACGAAAGTGAGAAGGGTTAGCTTAAGCAAAGTTCGCTTTTGCAAAAAAGAGTTTGTTTTAGCGACAAGTCATCCTCTCAACATTAACAACCAAATTTTTACACCATTTTTGCACAAAAATTCAACTCCCAATATTTCAAATTGAACAACAACCAAACAAGCAATTTATAAACTCAATCATTTTGGCTCAAAAAGCTTCTAAAATCATCCTTCAGTTCTCATGGGAATTTTATCAAACACATGGTGCCCAATCTAGTTTTAATCAATTTAATTATAAAATGGTTGCTCAAGACTTCCCCAGATACTCCAAATCAGCCCACACAAATGTATTCAACATATATCAATCACAATTCAGTAGACAAATAAAAGAATTTAACCCCTCCCCTATTAATTGAGAAGTTCCTACCCACATAATACCCCAAACTTTAAACAAGATACATAATTTGAAGAACAAATTTACCACTTCAAGATAGTAAAGTTTGATAGACATACCAGATTGTGTTTGTGCAAGGAAGACCAAGAGTTGTTGATTCAATATGAGACAAGTTAGAAAGAGAGCAAGGGTGTAGACCTTTTATTTTAGACATTTTTCAAGTTTTGCTTCTGCCCACCGCCTTACAAAATCCCTTACCTTGGCCTAAGCGACATATTGGTCACTTTTGCAACCCTCTACTAAAGATCGGAGTTCACTTTTACAAAGGCCCTTGCGCTTAAGTGATAATCACCTTTGCGAGAGGGTACCTCTTTTGCTGACTTCACTTAAGTCAACTTCATTTCGCTTTTGTGACATCCGAAGAATTTTTCTATAGGGTTCTCACTGACTATTTCAACGGTCTTGGGGTCTATTGTGTGATCCCCTCAGTCTCATCGAGCGATCCTCGTCGCCCAAAAAGTTTCCCAAGTCATATTTTGATGGGGTTTTACCCCAAACTTCATTTTCTTCACGATTCATGCCTCCAAACATATTCAAAGTAACTCCAAATACTCTAAAATCATAGGGATTAGTCAAAAACAAAAAAAAATCAAATCTTATCTACATATCAATAACTCAGAATTAAACTAAGAACTTCATTTATTTGAATAGCGATGGGGAGTGCATTAGAGAATCAAGCATTGTGTTCGATCTCTCAACATTGAAGACTTGAATATGTTACCCAACTTTGCATCATTCTTCCGTTTTGGATCCTTGGGCAAGATTCAAACTGAGAGAGTCACTACACCAAATGAACATTGAATTTTATGATTGTTGACCCTTAACTTTTTGACACACTCGAATTCGCATAAACTAAAGTTGCCATTTATGATCTTGTTGGCTTTTTCTTGAACTCTAGTATCATATCATTTATTTCGACTTCTTTGATTGTTATTAGTTTAGATTGATTGTGCATGCTCAAGATATCCTCTATATCCACCTCAATCGCTTTATGTGTTCTCGTATTGGCTTTCAACATTGTATTCCCAAACTCAAGTTGAACCATCTCATCACACTAATCTAGTTGAAAGTTGTGAAACTCTTCTTCGCTCTTTCCAACCATTCGATAAGAAGAAGTTTCTACCTCCACATTTTTTCTCACTGTAGCCCTAAGACATGCTAGTCCAAACTCAAAATTTACCACATCATAGCATCGAATTAGGTATATTTTTCAAAGCTAGTCCTTTTCTTGGGAAAGTAGTAGTAGGGTTCTCTTGGCCCAGATTAGCTTTTATTCCACTACCCGAAGCTTTAATTGACTTATCACATTAATTTCACCACAAGGCCGTGGGCATACCACTCACAAATATATGATGATCACAGAAAGCCAAAAAAACAAAAACAAAATAAAGTAAAGACAACTATTCTTAATCTTGATAGGAACAAGTACATTATAAATCTTAAATCAATTCAATACATCTAATTGTTCTCCTGTAGCGACAATTTTTTGACAACGCTCAAATTACCCTAAAACAAATTAAAAGGATAAGCATTCGCCATCAATAAAAATATCAAATGAAGAGTCGAGGACCAATCCCACTGAGAACAATTTGTCACTAATTGAAAAGACAAAGAATGAATAGATACAAGTTTGAACCTAAACACACATTATACAAAGTTATGAAATAAAGAGTAATTTTGGTAACAAAGTGTAACGACCCGAACCGTCATTAATTAGGAAAAAGCAAAACTTTGAGAAATACTAGGCCACTGTCCCGCCAGGAGGGACATATGCAGCTAGGGCGGCAGCGCCACAGTGGGGTAAGTTGGCGCCCGAGTGGGATAGGTGAGACAGAATGTAAATAATGCAAAATCTTATTTCCTCCATCTCCCTAAAATACCTAATTTAGTCGTAAAACCCCCCTAGAAACCCCCAAAACGCTGCTCCAAGCTTGGGAAAGATGGAGAGAGAGATTTCTAGCGTAAGGAAGTTGATGGATTGCGGATTTCCAGACAAGATCACCGTCACGAGTTTTGGAAACAAGAATCGAAAACCAAAACCCCGTGCAGTTGTGTGGCACCTAGGTAGGCTAGGTTTGATGAATTTGGTAGTTATAAATTTGTGTTCACTACGTAATATATGTAAATCAATAGTTGGATTTATGCGTAGGCCTTCTTGCACCGAAGTGAAAGATGATTAAATCCTAGGAAGAAGCCTTAGATGATGAACTAGGGCTAGGTAGGGTCGAAATCAATGTTTACGTGATATATGTCGATGAATAGTTCTTTGTGACGGTTGAGATTCTATGATTGTGTGATGTATGTTTGTTTTTGCTTCATTATGATACATGTATGTATGTGAATGTTGCATTATTGATCACAGTTGTTGTAAATAAGATAGACGAATGATGATTGCCATGAAGCATGACTTAATTGTATGAACTTGAGAATATACTTGTGATTGTGATTGTGATTGTTGCATGTTGAATGGATTAGATGTTGCATTCTGACACACTAACTTGGATCAGTTGCCACGTTCTGGCATAACTATGGGATTGGTTGCCACGTTCCAGCATAATATTGGATCGGGTACCACGTTCTGGTATGCTAATAGTTTGGGTTTGGGTTTGGGTTTCGTGAGAAGACCAATGATTTGATATAATTGTGCATCTTGAGAAATATGAAATTGTATCATGTTCATAAATAATATTTGATGTTGTTTCCCCGGAATTGTATATGGTATATCACCTATTTATATTTGTTCTACTATGTTGACTTAACCCGTTATGTATATTGTCGTTTGAATGAAACTGGAAAGACCAAGGATTTCAGGGGATTATTGTGGTGGAACAAGGGTTGTTTGTATGTTACAAGGGTGAGAAGTAGAGGTAGGGTAGGTGGTGTAATTAATCAGGAAAGTGTTAGAGGGGATTCGGGAGTGGTTAGTCAGAATATTTGTAATTGTAATGATGAACTCTTATATGCGCTAGAGTTGTTAGGCTATGTTCAAGAAATGGGTGGTAAGTTGAATTTAAAAGTGGTTAGTAATAAGGCTATTAGTGTAACTCTGAGGTACTTGTGAGAGGGTAAAGGTGGAGAAGCGAGTGGTATATTGCATATTCTTACTAGTTATTTTCTTATATTATGTGGTGGGTGTCGGGTTGACCAATGATACCTACCAGTACGTGTGTTTGTACTGATACTACTTTTGGTATGCCTTTTTGGCATAGTCTGGATGCCGGGTTGCTGATGTTTCAATAGGTGATGACGAAGAATTCTCAGCAGCTTCTATCTTTCCTTCCGCATGGTGGGAGCTGTGTCTTTTATTATTTAGTCCAGTCTGTATTCTTAGTAGCTCTTGTACCTGCTTAGACTAGATCCTTGGGGGTGTTAGTTACTTTACAAATTTTAACCTGAAATTGTTTAAAAGTTTTATTTATGAAAACCCTATGATTCTTTTATCTTTATTTTTCGTTAATCTTTCGCATGTTTTAGCTATTGGGATATAAGGGTTCTCCTACTTAGGTGTTAGTTGTAGGTGCCCGCACAGCCCGATGGGTTGGGTCGTGACAAATTGGTATCAGAGCCTAGGTTACCGATCTCCCAGTACAAGAGCAAAATGTGGACTAGACTCTTGCGGATTGGTGTGTTGACGTCCACACCTAATCAACAAGAGGCTAAGGAACATTCTAGGAAGTGTTCCACTTGTTCTCTCCTTTTGTGCATGTGTTGCTTGTGGTATGAGTTGGGTCCAATTGGTATATCCTGATTCTAATTAGTATCTCAACAAAGTAAACTGGACGTCGTGGTCACGATTGAGGGGCCCCGAGCAAAGCAAATGGGAAATTGAGAAGTTTCCAATTGTTATTTGGCCCTAAGGGTTGCATAATTTCATGGATGACCATTATGGAACGAACTAATTAACATATTGGATTGGTCTATGCTTTGCATCTTGGAAATGGTGAATGTGTGCTTCTTGTTTTCTAAGCTAATTGTGAATATGAAGTCATAACTGGTTGAATATGATGACATGATTTTGTGTACTATAATTATGTGTCGGAACCTTGTTACGTTCAAAAGTAAACCTAGTTGTTAAAGTATGCAAGAAGTAAATGTATCGTGAAACTCATTGTAAAAAGAAGATTTTGACTAAGTTCGAGGCAAGGGTCTAGATGAGTCATAAGGTTATTCGTAAACAAAATCTTGATGTGTCATGCGTTTGACAAAGGATTGTATGAGTGTCTGGGTGTATCCTGGAGATGTGCGGGTTGTGGTGTTGAATTAAGGAGAACGTGTTGGGTGTGTATTGTGGAGATTGACTCAGGTAGTTATCGACTATCCAACTAACGAAATTATCCTAAAATTGCTAAGTAAAGCTGGGAACCTTTGTGGAATCTAGAAAAGAGAAAAAACCCCAGAAAAATTTATTCCTGGGTTCTGGTTCCGTCTGAGCCAATGAGGGATTATTCCCGCCAGGGCGAGACCACCAGAGTGAGATTTCTCCCGCCAGGGTGGGACGAGGGGAGGCAGAACCTCAACCTACCTCTTTTGTTTCCCCAAATTACTCAAATAAACCCCAAATGGTATCCGGGCTAACCCCTGCAATTCAATCAGTGTTCAGCAATCGAGAATAGTTATAAAAACTTAATAATTAACCATTTTCTATGGAGAGATCAGAAAAACTAGCATCCAAGTGCTTACAAAAACATAAGAAAAGCGAAAAGATAAAAATAAAGTCGTCCTAAAATTTACAAGCCCAAGAGGGGCAAAGAAACAACTCAAGAGCCCTGGGACCGAGAGGTGTCGGTGTAAAAATCTAGCTCCTCTGGGGGCACTAGGCCTATCATGGCCTCCTCTAGACTAGAGAACTGATAGAAATCCCCCTTCTCCATTATGGGAATCTCCCGCCCTGTAGCGACACAAGTGAACATGATCTTCACCGCCTTTCAGATCCGAACCAGCAAACGGTCCCTCTCCAGGCCCTTCCTCCTCTCCTGGCGTAGCTCACGATGGAGCATCTTAAGCTTTAGGGTGGTGTTGGGGGGAACCGGGGTGGTGGGAGTGATAGGGCACCCCATCCTCCTCCGCACAGCTACCAAGTCCTCCTCTACCTGTGCTGCTGAAAATGGAGGCTGAGACCCAGTAGGAAGAGTGTCATCGCCTCCCTTCTCATCCAACCCCACGGCTGCCTTGCTGCTGCAAGCCCTGTCCTTCCTCCTTCTCTTGCTCCAAGAAGTAGAAGCATGTCTAACCAAAAGAGGGTGAAAGGGGGGATCCATGGGAAGTACCTCATTAGTGTCAAGAAGCGGCACTCTTGCCCGCTTGCACAGCGCAATGATAAGACCAGGGAGGAAGAATGCCTTCTTGTTACCCCGGTAGAACATCTTCCACTCTAAAATCATTTATGCCCCGACATTTAGCTCAATGCCCTGCACCGCGCATGCCACCACCAAGACCCGAGGGAACGTCACGTCGATGCGGTTACCGGACGAGCGAATCCTCCTTGTGACCAAGTGAAGCCACCTCTTAGCATCCGATGACCAGTCTGTGCTAGTAATACCCTTAGCAGAAGGCCAATAGACTATGTCCCGATGTGCAGGCTCCTCCAGTGTATCCCTCAGCCATTCTAGATCTATTTCCCTCAGCTTGGCCTCGTACTCAGTATTCGAGACCTCTGGCAACTCTAGTACCTCATTTAGGGTCATGGCATTTAGGGAGATGTCAACTCCCCAGATATGGATGAGAGGGTGAGGTTCGTCCCAGCAGAAAGTGGGCAAGATAGCATAGAACTCCCGTACCCAGTCAACACGTGCGGCAGGGGGAGCCTCGGTCAGTGGAGCCCACCTAAATTTTATCAAGCGAGCATAGAATTCTGGCTCTTTCTCCTCTAGCCTAAGCAAGACGAAGCCCCTCTCACAACAAAAATTATTGTTCCGAAAGTCATGAAATCTCTCTCGACTAGCGGTGTCGGGAAATCGAACAAAGGGTAGGTTCTCTTTATTCAGACCTGCCATTTATATAGGCCTGCAAGTTATGAAAAATATAAGTTAGATCACGATGGAAATAGACAGTGTAAGGTTAGAAGGGGAAGAGGGAAAAATTTTGAGTTAATGGGCCAGACTACTGGTCCCCTGAATCTCGCCACAGCGGCCTAATTACAGCCAGAGCGGGATGAAGGAGGCCGCCATAGCGGGATGAAGGTCGCCAGAGTGGCCTTCATCTGGGACAAACACCAAGCGCGATCATGGCACCTTTTCATCCCAAAACCTCTGTTTTTGATAGAATTTCAGCATATCAGAGTATAATAACTACCCTAGAACCTAATTATGCAATCATATTAGCAAATAAACCCCTAAATAATGCCCAAATCAGAGTTTTTCATCAAGAGACCCTTCATCTTCCCCCCACCCATTTTTGTACCGATTTAACTATTTTTAATGAAATCCTTACACCCAGGACGTTATAGAGATGTTTAGGACGTAAGGGAAGTGCCCATGCTACGTTTTCTATCAAAACTAGCAACTCAAGTTCATTTTCAAAAATTACCACCCAAAACCGTTTCTAATCGATTAAATAGTAGCATGCAATCATTATTAATCAAGTACTGAAGTAAGGAGTGTATAGAGCAAGGAACTTACCATAAAATTGAGGTTCGGAGAGAAGCAATCTAGAGTGTTTTTGGGAATTTGTTTGGGAGAGTTTAAAACAAATGGGGGGAAATGAACTTTTCCCCCTATATACTATGTCCTGATCTCCCGCCTTAGTGGGAGATCCCTTGCCACAGCGGCCCCACCTCAGAGGGAGGGTTGCCGCCTTGGCGAGGCAGGCTGTGTAAATTGGGATGCAAATTATCTTCGAGCAGTGCACCATATCCCTAACCGGTCCTTTAATGTATAGAACCTGGCAGGAAATCAGACTTGGGAAATAAAAACCATCCTCACCCGTGATTTCATAATGGACCGACTTGTTAGTTAAAAATACTTCGAGATGGGGTGCGTAATGATCCATGCACTAGTCGTTCAAGGACAAACAAAGGGTAAATTGGTATCTATTGTAACGACCCAAACCATCGTTAATTAGGAAAAAATGAAACTTCGAGAAATACAGGGCCAGTGTCCCGCTAGTGCGGTACATATTCCACTAGGTCGATAACGCCACAGCAGGGTAAGTTGGCGCCAGAGAGGGATAGGCGAGACAAAATTAAATAACGCGAAATTTTATTTCCTCCATCTCCCTAAAATACCTAATTTAGTCGTAAACCCCCCTAGAAACCCCTCAAAAAGCTGCTCCAAGCTTAGGAAAGATGGACAGAGATTTCTAGCATAAGGAGGTCGATGGATTGCGGATTTCTGACCAAGATCACCGTCACAAGTTTCAGAAAATAAGAATCGAAGACCAAAACCACGTGCAGCTGCATGACGCCCACGTAGGCTAGGTTTTATGAATTGATTATGTTATATATCTGTGGTCACTACATATATGTAAATCAATAGTTGGATTTATGTGTAGGCCTTCGTGCACCGAAGCGAAAGATGATTAAATCCTAGGAAGAAGCCTTAGATGATGAACTAGGGCAAGGTAGGGTTGAAATTAATGTTCATGTGATATACATCGATGAATAGTTCTTTGTGATGGTTGTGATTCTATGATTGTGTGATGTATGTTTGTTTTTGCTTCATTATGATACATGTATGTATGTGAATGTTGCATTATTGATCACACTTGTTGTAAATGAGATATACGAATGATGAATGTCATGAATCATGACTTAATTGTATGAACTTAAGAATATATTTGTGATTGTGATTGTCGCTTGTTGAATGGATCGGGTGTTGCGTTCCGACACACAAACTTGGATCGGTTGCCACATTCTGGCATAAATATGGGATCGATTGCCACGTTCCGGCATAAACATTGGATCAGGTACCACATTCCGGTATCCTAACAGTTTGGGTTTGGGTTTGGGTTCCGTTAGAGGACCAATGATTTGATATAATTGTGCATCTTGAGAAACGTGAAATTGTATCTTGTTCATAAATAATATTTGATGTTGTTTCCCCAGAATTGTGTATGGTATGATGACCTATTTATGTTTATTTTACGATGTTAACTTAACCTGTTATGTATATTGTCATTTGAATGAAATTGGAAAGGCCAAGGATTTCAGTGGATTAGTGTTATGGAATAAGGGTTGTCCGTATGTTACAAGGGTGAGAAGTAGAGGTAGGGTATGTGGTGTAATTAATCAGGCAAGTGTTAAAGGGGATTCGGGAGTGGTTAGTCAGAATGTTTGTAGTTGTAATCATGGACTCTTATATGTGTTAGAGTGGTTAGGCTATGTTCAAAAACTGGGTGGTAAGTTGACTTCGAAAGTGGTTAGTAGTAAGGCTATTAGTGTAACTCTGAGGTACTTGTGAGAGGGTAAAGGTGGAGAAGCGAGTAGTATATTGCATATTCTTACTAGTTGTTTTCTTATATTATGCGGTGGGCTTCGGGTTGACCAATGATGCCTACCACTACGTGTGGTTGTACTGATACTACTCTTGCTATGCCTTTTTGGCATAGTCTGCATACGGGGTTGGTGATGTTTCAATAGGTGAAGACAAAGAATTCTCCAACAGCTTCTATCTTTCCTTCCGCATGGTGGGAGGTGTGTCTTTTATTATTATGTCCAGTTTGTATTCTTACTAGGTCTTGTACCTGTTTAGACTAGATCCTTGGGAGTGTTAGTTACTTTACAAATTTTAACCCGAAATTGTTTAAAAGTTTTATTTATGAAAACCCTATGATTCTTTTATCTCCTTTTTTCGTTAATCTTCCGCATGTTTTAGCTATTGGGATATGAGGGTTCTCCTACTTAGGTGTTAGTGGTAGGTGCCCGCACGGCCCGGTGGGTTAGGTCATGACACAAAGTTATCATTTTGGGAAAAGACAATATCAAACAAGGGATATATGTGAATTGGGAAAGTGAGAATTCAATCCACATTGAATGATCAATAGAAAATCAAAACATACTCAATCAATAATGGATAGGCTAGATTATCATCAATCAAGACTAATCTACTTTCATGTAAAACTGTTATTTAACGAAATCTCCTTTATGTCTCAGTAGTGTCAACAACAAAGCAATCTAAGAACTTAATCTAAACACCTATTTCTAACAAGTTAACCATTCAACAAAGTAGACCTAAATTATTAACATTATTCTCCACTTCATGAATTCTATTTAGAGCAACCCACAAAAATTGGAAGCTAGATTCCAGCGTGCTCTCTCAAATCATAGATTAAAGCATGATAATTAGATCAAACCCATTTCATGAAACTAAGTATGGAATCAAAGAATCAGCAAAGGAATAGAGAAATAAATCAAATGCCCAAATAGCTTTGTCTGTTTCTAGCACAAAAGCCCAAATTTCTTATACATAATTAGACCCATAGTTCTAGAATTGTAAAGGAAGGAAAGAAGAAGGGAACAAGAAATTTTACTATTAATCACAAAATCTTCAAACCCTAATGTGAATTGTGAGGCAACATGCCTTGAAAGTCTCAACCCAAAATTAAGAACAATATTTTTCACCACTCTAAGCTAAGTAGATGAACTACTCTTCTAAAAAAATCTGATTTGGAATAATGTTTCTCTTCAGCCTCCTTGTGATAATTTGAATCCAATGCGTAAGAAATTCAAATTCTCCATTTGTCCAAGTAGGTTGGCTTCACAAAAGTGGATGGAAGGTCAAAAATGCAAACATCGCAAAAGTGACACCCCCATCTCTTAAGCGTACTCAACCCTTTGTGGCTAGTTCACAAAAGCGACTCCTAGACAGTCGCTTAAGTGACCTATTGACCACATTTGACCATTCACTTAAGTGAACCTTCACTACCATGTTGTACATTAGAAACCCAATTATTGCCAAGTTAAAAAAAATTTAGCTTCTTTTCTACTTTGGTCCATCATTTTTCTTCCCAACAACACACACCTTAAATTAACACAATTAGATTGATAATTACCCTCATTCTCTACCTGAGTGCCACAACATAATAAGAAAGAGCCTCAAATGAGTTGAAATTCACAACTTATCACTAGATTCTTACAATTTCAAAGACTAAGAATATGAATAGGATATGATTTAATAAATTTTCCATTGGGATTTTATGTAACACCCCGGAATCAAGGAGTCTAGAAGTGGGTCAAGTGGAAACTCACAAGCCCAAGAAGTGGACAATGGAACCCTCCATGGAGCCCTAGACGGGCCGTGAAGGGGACCACAGTCCGTTAAAGGGCTCATGGTAGGTTTCCAGAACCTGCCCCATGCAAGCTTCACTTTGACAGACACCTAGACGGCATGTTGTGAGGTTGACATGATGTTAAAGTGGTCGTATAGGGGGTCAAGTAAGTAGGGGTCCTCCCTAGCTACTGGTCAAGGGCCATGGGCATCACAACGACCCGTGAATCCCCACACGGATCGTGAAGTTGTTTGTGAAGGGTTTTTCTTAGACTTAGAGTTTAGGGTCAACTTCAAACAATCATATATTTTAGCTCAAAACGAATTAGGTGGCCCATTACCTATCAAATTAAAGGTCTTTGAATCCTCTTTCCAACACCACCGAGTTTACCCAATTCCCATCTCTAAGTAAAAAATGATGTTCGATATAGTGAAGAACTGTTCGTTTGAATTTCTTAACGACCCGTTTGACGGGCCGTGGTGGTCATGACGACCCATGATGGGCTTCTAGTGAGCCAATTATGCGAATTTTAAGTCAGGGGTTATTGGGTCTTTTTTCAATTGTCTTAACTCAATACTAAGTCGTTTTTCCTTCTACTCAAAGCCCTATATAATGATTCAAAACCCCCAAAATCATCCAAACTAAATTCATTCTCTTAAATTTCTAAAAGTTGATCAAGATCTTCCTCTCCAAATATTTCTCTCTCTAGAAATTGAAGAAAAAAGGTAGGGTCTCAAGATCAAGCCTCGAAATCCTCCATTGCTTTCAAGCTTTTGGCATCAAGGTATGATAGTTTTCATCATGGAGTTCCCAAATTCTCTAATTTTAAAAGTTTGAATTTCCTGATTGAGTTAAGGCTTTCTTCAATTACCATGAGTTCTCTTCAATGTTGATTTAAACGATTGAATTATGATATCTTATGCATGAATTGATGAAATACTATGGTTTTTATGAAGATCCCCCATGAACCCATGTAAATCCCATATTTTCCAATTATGATGATATAATGTGGGTTTGATTATGAAAGAAGATTTTTATGAAATCAAGAATGAATTGATAGAATTATATGATTTTATGATGAATTTCTATGAACCCATATCTAACCCGAGATTTCTAGATGTTGATGATTGAAAGTGGGTTTTGAACCTTTAAAGGTGAATTATGAAATGATGCATGTTCTTATGAAGTTTATGGAAATGTTTTAAGGGTGCTTTGAGAGTGAAGAATCAATGATGATGTTGTTGTTGTGTTGTTGAAAGGAACTTTCTCATATACACACCTATTCATGATTATGAAAGGTATTCTCATATAATAATGGTTCTTAGGGTTGAAAGGGCTTTCTAACCTAAAATGAACCAATGCTAAGAAGCTCATCTTATGATGAGGCAAGAAGCAATTACATTTTCTCTCTAATTGAATGAAAAGAGGTGATTACCCAAGTCACATAATGTAAGGACAAGAGGCGATTACCCATGTTCCTTTATGGGCTATGATGAAAAGATCATGGATGGTGAAGGTTTTATCACACATGGTCTAAGGAGCTATCCTATGATAAGATAAGGGGCGACTACCCGTGTCTTTTAAAGATAAGATAAGCCAAGACTTAATAACTACTCCGTGATTTATGCTTAGCACTGAGAGGATATTGAGATGGAAGCTCTCCCGAGTTGAGGCCGGGTTTCTAGAAGCAATCTTCTTATCCCTTTCCTATGTGCCCCCATAGGATGATTGTCGAGATAGGCATTAGCTAGTGGATCTACCTAAGCTACAATTTCATGGTTCTACCTTGGCAAGTAGGACAACCACTTTCGGTGTGGGAGACACTGGGGGATCATGTTATAGCTCACATGGTCTTTATGCCGGTTAAGGCTCATTCCCACAATAATAATGAACTAAGGTTACTTCAAAAGTATATCACATATATTCAAAGATGATTTTCACTTGCATTGATCATGGTTTTATGACTTATGGTTTCTAACTCCCAAAATATATATTTTAGCTTAATCATTGAATACTTATGAAAATGTCCCTTTTTAGCATGATTTAAATTTTTTGTGCATGGCTATCATACTTGGTACATTGTTTTGTACTAATGCATACTTTTGCCTACAATTCCCCAAATGTAGGGTATGACAATCAGGATTCTCAGTTTCGTGGCTAGAGGATGGATTCTCATTATTTTCAATTTTTGTCTTACTTTCAGTTTTGGACATGATGTTTGGGATAGACCTAATTTCATTCTATTGTATTAGGAGCCTATTGAGACAAAGTGTTTTAGACTTCCTCTTTACTTTTATAAAACTTTGGACTTGAATTGTTTCCTTTGTACTATTTCTTATGTTATGAATATTAAGTGGCTTGTATGGGAACTCTCGGGCTCCTATACGCCATGTTACATCTAGGGTGTACCCTTGGGTCGTGACAAACTTGGTATTCAGAGCATAAGGTTTAGAAAGGTCCTAGGATGTCTCATAAGCCACATCGAGTAGAGTCTTGTTCAGGAGTGTGAAGCGCGCCACATTTGTGAATAAGAGGATATAAGATGTTTAGGAAACTTCACTTCTTTCATTACTCCTAAAGTTGTGCAATAGAGTGTAACTCTATATGTCTTTCTCTCCAAACCCATATTTATGCTTTTCAGAATATGCCTCCATGAAGGAATCCCGTGAGATTGAATAAGAATGTTCATGAAAATGTGAGACAAGAGTTCCTCAAGTTCCGGTCAACCCTTTGGCCGAGCAAGTGACTAATGATGAGTTTCGAGCCGCATTTCATATATTGGCCCAAGCTATGATGGCTCAATCAAATAGAGAGGTTGTGGCTCCCATGAACCCAATAGTATGGCGGAAACAAGGGTGAGGGACTTTATTAGAATGAATCCTCCAAAATTTAATGATTTTAATGTTGAGGAAGATCCTCAAGAGTTCATCGATGAGGTGTATAAGGTGTTAATGATCATGGGATTGACGCTGGTGAAATAGGCGGAATTGGTCGCTTATCAACTTAAGGGTGTTGCTCAAGTTTGGTTCAACCAATGGAAAGAATAGAGGGCGGTAGGTGAGGGTCCTCTTAATTGGGAGAAATTTAAGGTTAGTTTTTTTTGTGTAACACCCTAGAAACTAGTAAGTTGAACTAGAGAGTTCTAGAGCCTTTTGTAAGAGTTGTGGAGTGTGCTATGAGGATTAAAAGTTGTAAAAATGATTTCCGTACTTATAATAGGGGTTTAAGGGTTAGGGAATCAAGGTACAACCCCCCAAGGACCACCCAAGGGGTCCTTGGGGAGGACCCTTAAGACCGCCCAAAAGCTGTCAAATTTCAGCACCTACGATTGGCCACCTACTGGTCGTAGGTGAACCCACGCCCCGTAGATGGGGGTCATGGGTCAAGGCCTGCTCTTTGCCTGCAAGGTTGAGCCTCAGACAGCACCTACGGAGGTGCATTACACCCCATAGGCCCACCCACGGTCCGTGGGTGGGGGATCCGTAAGTCAACACAGTTTTTGAGTTTTAGTTTTTAGTTAGGCGTTTGGGGGTTAAGTTAGTAATTAATTAGGGATTATTGTAGGTCGGTTGGTTAGTTATTTAACCACCTATAAATACTTAATAGGCCCCTAAACTAATTCATTAACTTATTCACCTAAGAACCCCAAATCCTCTCCAAATATCCTAAGAAGAAGAAGAAGAGTAGATTTCCTCCATTGTTTCAAGATGGTTTTAGGGCTATGAATTGAGGTATGTTAGATTAATCATCTATGGGTCCTTCCACCCATAGATCCCCCAAGGCTTTCCCCCAATTGTGAGTCAAAAACCCAATCTATCTAAGGTTTCCTTCTTACATTGTGGGTAGAGTTTAGGTATGATTCTAACTAGTGGATAATACCTTATTATAATTGTATTATCATTAAATTACGACTATATGATGAATTTATGTGATTTCTATGGTAAACCCTAGTCTGAATTGATGAATGTGATGTTTGTGGGTTTATGCCATTAGAGGTGAAATTGAAGGTTCAAGGTGATCTTCCTAAATCAATGTCATGTGTAGTAAGTGATCAAAGTTAGGATCATATAATCATGAATTGAACTAGACTTTATTGAATATGATGGATCATGATTTGAAAAGTTAGAATTGAACCTTTCTGAATCAATTATGACTAGAATCACCTACTAGTGAATAATGTGATTGAATTACCTTGAAATCTAAATATGATGATGAGATTAAGAAAGAAAGCTTGAAGTAGGGCTTGTACTCATCAATGTTAGGGCTTTGGGGGTAAAGTCAATACTATGTGATTTTGTTGTGTATTGCTTCTGTCTTACAAATTTAGGCATAAAGATGCTAGGAGATCCAAGGTTCTCTCACATAGAATGATTCTAGGTTGGCTTAATAACCTAAAATGAATCAAAGCTTGTTAGTCTAGAATAGCTTGAAGTGGTGACATATGTTCCCCTCATGTATAGCTTGGCTTGGTAGGATAAGACCAATATTGATAGCTTAGGATGGAGGATCTATACTCTCCTAAGGGATAGCTTGACTTGGCATTGTAAAATGCATTTCATGGTAGCATGAGTTAGGAGTAATCATGGTAGCCTAGGATAGAGGATTTACACTCTCCTATGGGTAGCTTGAACTAGTATTGTTAAGATGCCTTCATGATAGCATGACTTGGTTTGGCCAAGACCATTTCATGGTAGCTTTAGGATTGAGGACTTATACTCTCCTAAGGATAGCTTAGGATTGAGGATCCATACTCTCCTAAGGGTAGCTTGACTTTGCATTCTAAGATGCATTTCAAGGGTAGCTTGAGTTAGAGTTAGTCATGGTAGCTTGGGATTAAGGATTCATACTCTCCTAAGGGTAGCTTAGGATTGAGAATCATACTCTCCTAAGGATAGCTTGCATTTGTATCATAGTATACTTGTAAGGGTAGTATGACTTAGTTGGTCTAGGACTATTTCATGGTAGCTAGGATAGGACACTTGTACCTTTCCTAGAATAGCTTGGACTTGCATGTTAGTGTGTCTTACAAGGTAGTTAGCTTAGCTTAACCTAGTTATGTTAGTAAGATGATAGCATGGTCTAGCCTATTAGGGGGTTATTCCTTGGTAGCCTTGAATTGAGAAATAGAGTTCATTCATGTGTTATGACTTGCCTAGTACTAAATAGAGAAGTACCTTATATGAATAAAGGCAAATAGAATAGAGGGACTAGTCCCCAACTAGTGAGCATTTATGATAGCCTAAAGAAGTACTTAGTGTGGATAGTAGTATGGGATGCCATTCATACATTGCACAAGTATGACTTAAGGCTAGGTATGAAGGGTTCTTTTACATAGTATGGTTTAGCTTGGGTTGTTGCTATAGTTGTCTTCCCAGATATGATTGACTTAAGGTTATAGTTCCCTTGTCTACATGAAGTAAGCAAATAGTAAGACCAAAGGAGCGTGAATATGACTAAATGACTTCAAGGCTGTGCTTAGTGTGAAGGGTAGTATGGGATGCCTTTCATCCATTGCACAAGTGTTCTTTGAGGTTACCTAGAAGTATGGTGCCCTTATGGTAAGGAAGCTTAAGACTTGACCATGTCTATAGACTATGATTAAGATGACCAAAAAGGGATACTTGGCTTGGGTGGTATTATGGGATGCTTTTCTTGCTTTGCACATGTATGCTTTTGAGGTTACTTGAGAATGGTGCTATTATGGTATAGATGAATAAGAGTCAATTATGCTTATATGATTATGACTTATATCCTATGCTCATTCAATATGTCTTATGTTGACTTATGATTATATGATTCTTATGTTGGAGATTATGCTATGACTATGTTATTATATCTTATGCTTATGTCTTATGTTGACTAACCATTTTGAGATGTTCTTATGATGTTGTGCTAGCTTTCATACTTGGTACATTTTGTACTAATGCATACTTTGCCTACATTCTAATCAAATGTAGGGTTTCGGAGACTGAGTTCCTTTGGTGGCTAGGTTTCTAACAAGCAAGAAGAGTTGAAGAATTGGTGAGTTCTCATAGCTTTAAGGACAAACCCATTATTTCCTTTATGTCATTTCTTTATGTTTTAGACTTTGTATGGGAAGTGTCCCAAGAGTTTTATTCAAGAGTTTAATAGATGGTTTGAGACAAAAGTGTAGTACGAACTTCCGCTTGCTTATGAAAATGTTTTCGATTGTATGGTTTAAAAGAAGTTTTGAATTTCCCGTACTTTTCTATTATCTTATGTTATGATTATGCTAAGGGCTTGTATGAGACCCCTTCGGGGTCAAGTATTCCATGTTACGTCTAGGGGTACCCCTAGGTCATGACATTTTGATAGGTTCTTTCCCATTATGATGAGAGAGGCAAAAGTACTTGAGTTCATTAACCTTCACCAAGGAGATATGAGTGTGAAGGAGTTTGCTTGGAAATTCACACAATTGTCTAAATATGCTCCAATTATGGTTGCCGATCCAAGGGCAAGGATGAGTAAATTTGTGACGAGTGCTTCCGACTTAGTGGTCAAAGAATGCCTAACCACCATGCTTGTTAAGAAGATGGATTTTTCTTGGTTGATGATACATGCACAACAAATAGAATAGGAAAAACTTAAAGATAAAACTATGAATTCAAAGAGGGCAAGAAGGGATGATGGTGAGTCTTCACATTCAAGGTCCAACAGAGGAAATCGTTCTCAAGGTAAGGGTGGTAATGAGAAAATGTGGCCCGAGTGTAGGGATGTGGGGGAATAGGGTAAATGTGTAGCCGGTTCTAATGCTTGCTTTGGGTGTAAAAAGAGTGGTCACAAGAAAAGAGATTGCCCTATCCTTACTTTTAACGGAAGGGGTGATAGGCAAGATCAAACTCAAGAAGATCATGAGGACTCCCCGGATGCGGTAATTGGTAAGTTAAGGTCTTTTAGCTTTAGGTTATGCATTGCCTGATATTGAGTGTTTCATTGGATATGGTAAGACTCCATGTATGGTGATTGTTTTTGAAGTAGTCCTTGGAAATCCTTGTGGAAACTTCTCAAGTGTTTACTTGTATCAATGGTTTAGTGGTTGTAAAGACGTTGGTGTTATGGTTGGGATTGAGGGAGATGAATTTGAAAAGACTAGTAGGGTTTTCTCCCAAGGGGGAGATAGTGTGCCTCATGGTTGGTACGTGAATAGAACTATGTTGGTTTTGGAAGAATTCCTTGTAATGGTTTGGTGGGTGAAAGTTTGGAGGTGATGTGACTTCTTAGTATCCCTACCTCTCTCCTTTATCTTCGAGTCTAGCTTGAGATCTTAGCTCCTCATGGTTCACTCTTTAGGATTCGGGTTTCTTAGTCATCCTCATGTTTTCTGATGCATGCATGCTCATGGAAAATTTGATTTTTCAAAAATATGATTCAGTTTAATTGATTGTTGCGTGATTATATCCATTTGAGTATGATCTTACATGTTTGTCTTATATGAAAAGATATTTTTAAAAGTATGTCTTAGCTTGGAGATGGAGTTTCCTCCTCGAATATGTGCATTTATGTGATTGCATTCATGTTGGGCTTCTAGGTCTAGTTCCTATCTTCCTTATGATATTTTGAATATCTTCTAGCATACAGTCGAGGTTCCTCTTTGTTTATATGCATTTAGATGAAGTTGCATTAATGATTGGGTTGCTAGTTCTCTCTTACTCTTTTCGTGGTAGTTAAGTTCCATTCGAGGAAGAATGTTCCCAAGGGGGTGATAATGTAACACCTTGGAATCAAGAAGACTAGAAGTGGGTCAAGTGGGAAACTCACAAGCCTAAGAAGTGGACCATGGAACCCTCCATGGAGCCCCAGACGTGCCGTGAAAGGGACCACGATCCGTTAAGGGGGATCGTGGCAGGTTTCCAAAACCTCCCCCATGCAAGCCTCACTTTAACGGACGCTGATGTTTGCGTAATCAAGACACAACTTCCAATGCAAGTGTCTACGATCGTACAATAGTAAATAATCCAACCAAGGGTTGGGGTCGAGTCCAAAGGGAGTGGGCTTGATAATTAATAGAAAAATAAAATTAAGTTCTAATTAGCCATATCTAAAAATATTATTGATTAAAAATATTATAAATCAAAGGGGTGACGCAAGCGTCAATTAACAAATAGGGTTTGTCACAAGTAAGAAAAAATGCAAAGAGTTAACCAATGAGATGGGATTCTTGGGATGTGATAGGAACACGGGATAAACTAAACTATTGGGTACATGATTTTGATAATAAATCTGTTGAATATTTGTGACTAGGCTAGACTATAGTGGGGGTAAATTATCTCTCGAGCAACTTACCCTGAATCAAATGGGTTCCTCTCGAACACCCACTTGCCGTATGAAGAACAGCCTCCGCCTTAGCCCACTCACTCTCTCGAGCTGAGTGTGTGGGAGAAGGACTAGGGTTCACTCTCTCGAGTAGAACCTCATGTCGACCCAATCCCACCGGCCATCAATTTGGTAGTCTTAGTTTTACGACCTCCTTCTCGAGCAAGCCAAAAACACAAAGGTGAAATCGTATTTGCAACTACAACTTCATTAAGTTCCACTACAACTACTAAACGAAATCACATTTACTCAACAAATAAACCATCAATAAGCAAGACCCAACAGATAATCTAATCCATATTCACAAAATCACACCCCAAGAATTGGGGTTTTAGCTAGACATGTAAAAGAGATAGAAATTTATACCAAAATGAGTTTGCATTCAAATGGGTATGAAGATTTAAGTCGTAAAACAAGCAAAGAATGAAGAATCCACAAGACCCAAGTCCAAATTCTTGGAGCTGAAACCCTTTGAATCTTCAAGTTCTTCAAAACTCTCTCCAAACTTAGAACTCAAAAATCTATGTTAAAAATTCTAAATTAAAAATCTGAAAATAAGCTACTACTCTCAATGAGTATTTATAGTTTTAAAAAATTTATGTTGCAGCGGATCATTCGGCGTCGTTAGTCGAGATCGCCGATCAACTCGGCGATTCGCCCTTTGGTAGGTTTCATCACCGTCTTGCTCTATCCTTCAGCATCGTCGTGTTTTGGATCATTCGGCGACATAGTACAGCTTCGCTGAACCGCTCAGCGATACGTCAACTGCTCCTTTTCACCGCCGATTTGATTCGTTCTTTCAGGGCTTAGCACACTGGAACAAAAGGTGAGGATAAGACCTTTTGGCGATTCGCCGAATGGGTTCAACGATTCTCAGATCTTCATTTTTTCATTTTTTCAGCTGCCTTTGTTCCTTTTTTGCTAAGTAGTGTCCATGCTTTCCCTCAAACTCCAAATACCTTAAACTTAAGGGTTTTCATTAGATATTGAGATAAAATATTCATTTGAGGACACTAATTCTATCAAAATATAGCCCTAAATGAGTCCAATTTGTTGACTCATAAGACGCCTTGATAGCCCGTGGTAAGGTTGACGAGCCGTCAAAGTGGTCGCGAAGGGGGTCAAGTAAGTAGGGGTCCTCCCCTAGCTACTGGTCTGGCCATGGGCATCACAACGGCCTGTGAATCCCCACACGGATCGTGAAGTTGTCTGTGAGGGGCTTTTCTTAGACTTAGAGTTTAAGGTCAACTTCAAACGATCATATCTTTTATCTCAAAACCAATTAGTTGGCTCATAACCTATCAAATTAAAGGTCTTTGAGTCCTCTTTCCAATGCCACCGAGTTTGCCCAATTCCCATCTTGTAGTAAAAAGTTATACCCAAAATAGTGAAGCATTGTCAGGCTAAAAATTTTCACGACCCGTTTGACAGGCCGTGGTGGTCATGACGACTCGTGATGAGCTTCTAGTGAGCCAATTCAGCAGTTTTTAAGTCAGGGGTTATTGGGTCTTTTCCCAGTTGTTTTAACTCAATACTTAGTCGTTATTCCTTCTACCCAAAGCTCTATATAATGATTCTAAACCCCAAATCACCCAAACTAAATTCTTTCTCTTAAATTTTCAAAAGTTGATCAAGTTCTTCCTCTCTAAATATCTCTCTCTAGAAATTGAACAAGAAAGCTAGGGTTTGAAGATCAAGCCTCCAAATCCTCCATTGCTTTCAAGCTTTTGGCATCAAGGTATGATAGTTTTCATCATGGAGTTCCCAAATTCTCTAATTTTAAAAGTTTGAATTCCCCAATTGAATTAAGGTTTTCTTCAATTACCATGAGTTCTCTTCAATGTTGATTTAAACGATTGAATTATGATATCTTATGCATGAATTGATGAAATACTATGGTTTTTATGAAGATCCCCCATGAACCCATGTAAATCCCATATTTTCCAATTATGATGATATAATGTGGGTTTGATTATGAAAGAAGATTTTTATGAAATCAAGCATGAATTGATAGAATTATATGATTTTATGATGAATTTCTATGAACTCATATCTAACACATGATTTCTAGATGTTTATGATTGAAAGTGGGTTTTGAACCTTTAAGGGTGAATTTTGAAATTATGCATCTTCTTATGAAGTTTATGAAAAAAAATTAAGGTGTTTTGAGAGTGAAGTATCAGTGATGTTGTTGTTGCTATTGTGTTATTAAAAGGAATTCTCTCATATACACACCTATGCATGATTGTGAAAGGTATTCTCACATAATAAGGGTTCTTAGGGTTGAAAGGTTTTCTCACCTAAAATGAACCAATACTAAGAAGCTAATCTAATGATAAGGCAAGAGATGGTTACCCATTCACTCTAATTGAATGAAAAGAGGCGATTACCCAAGTCACAAGAGGTGATTACACATGTTCCTTTATGAGCTATGATGATAAGATCATGGACGGTGAAAGGTTTTCTCACGCATGGTCTAAGGAGTTATCCTATGATAAGACAAGGGGAGACTACCCATGTCTTTTAAAGATAAGATAAGTCAAGACTTAATAACTACTCCATGGGAATTTATGCTTAGCACCGAGAGGATATTGAGATAGAAGCTCTCCCGAGTTGAGGCCAGGTTTCTAGAAGCAATCTCCTTATTCCTTACCTATGTGCCCAATAGGATGATTGTCTAGATAGACATTATCTAGTGGATCCTCCTAATATAGAAGTTCACGATTCTACCTTGGCAAGTAGGACAACCCTTTTCAGTGTGGGAGACACCTAGGGATCATGTTATAGCTTACATGGTCTTTATGTCGGTTAAGGCTCATTCCTATAATAATAATAATGAACTAAGGTTACTTCAAAAAGTATTTCACTTGTGTTCAAATATGATGTTCACTTGCATTGATCATGGTATTATGACTTATGGTTTTTAACTCTCAAAATACATGTTTTAGCTTGATCATTGCATACTTATGAAAATGTCCCTTTTTAGCATGATTTAAATATTTTATGCATGGCTATCATACTTGGCACATTGTTTTGTACTAACGTATTTTCTTGCCTACATTTCCCTAAATGTAGGGTTCGAAAGTCAAGGTTCTCAGTTTCGTGGCTAAAGGTTGACTTGAGAGATTTTAGGGCTTTGGTGAGTCCTCATGCTTTGAGGATGGATTCTCATTGTTTTCAGTGTCTGACAATTAGTTTTGACATGATAATTGGGCTAGGTGATGAGACTGAAATTTGACTCATTTAGGGCTTTATTTTCATAGTTTTATTGTCCTCGATGCCTAATTTATGTCTAAACTGATGTTAAAGTGTTGATTTGCAGTAATGAAGGCTAAGAACCAAGACAAGGACATTACCAAGAAAAAAAAAGCAAAGAAAGCTGAAGAAGTTAAAGAGAGGCAATCCTGGTGATCGCCAAGACCACTCGGCGAGCCGTCGAGTGGCTCTTCAGCTCGCCAAAAGTTCTGGCATGCCAGCCTGGGGAAAACCTACTTGGTGATGGAACTAGACAGTCGGAGGACCGCCTAATGGATCGGCGACCTCGATCTTGATCGCCTAAAGTCACAGAAATTTAAGGCTAAAAAGCCAAGGCAAATCGGCGATGGAATGGAGCAAGTGGTCCTGAAGGCCAAAATTTGGAAAACTATAAATTGAATTTCAAAAAGCAGAAAAAGGATCTAGTCTTGAATCCAGTGATTTTTCCTGGGTAATTTCTCCATTTGTAGAACTTAGAGCTTTTGAGACTTTGTTTTACTTGGTTTTGAGGAGTTTTCAATTGGGTTTCTGAATTGAGTTGATTTGAAGCATTGTAGAGATTTGGGAACCATTACCCAGTTCCTGGATAACATAATAAGTAATTGTTTCTTCCTTTTAATGATGTGCGGCAAAAACCCCAATTTTCGGGGTGTGATCATGTGATTATTTGCTTTAATTAGCTTATGGGTATTGTTGTTTACTGATTTAAATGTTGATTTGAAGTGGGTTTAATTGATAGTTGTGTATTAATCTATGAATTGTAGATGCAAATGCAATTCTAACTTAGTGTTCTGGGCTTGCTTGAGAAAGAGGTTTAGAACTAAGGTTTTCGATTGATGATTGTAGTGATTGGGTTATGGTGGGTTCAGCTCGAGAGAGTGAATTCTAAACTCGATTCTACCAATCTAGCTCAAGAGAGTAGATAACTTGAGCTATTGGGCTGCTTATAGTGTTATGCTTGTGGAGGTTCGAGAGAACTCGCTTGAATTGTAATAGTTGTTCGAGAGAAAGCTATTGCATCTATAGTCAAGCCTACCCACTGAGATTCAGCAATTGTTAGTAACTCACAATTACCCATATAGCGAAATTAGCCTATAATTGATCACATCCCTAAGAATTCCTCTCTACTTGTGTAACGACCCGAGAGCACCCCCTAGTCATTACCAGCGTATTCGACCTCTCGAAGGTCTTATACAAGCCCTTAGCATTCGTCATAGCATTTACATAGAAAATAGCGGAAAATTTAAAACTTTTCCATAATATAACACAAGACTTAAATGTCACCTCATTTAAACCTTTAATACAAAATCGAAGTACTACGTCTCAAGGTAGCCATCTTAAAACATGACTACAACACAAGAGGGACACAGCCCTTACAATACAAAAGTAACTACTATCTAGTACATAGAACTTAAGGAAACTCTTTAACATAAAGGTCCTTGAATCTTTAAGACACACCCGAACTTGGGAATAGTAAGCCAAGCTCATCACTTCTAGGAAAGACCCTTTAGTCACCATCACCTACACTTGGTGTAAAAAGATGAAGAAGAATGGTGTTAGTACAAGAATGCACTAATTATGATAACCATGCAAAACATGCTTTTAAAAGGACATTTAGTTGGAAACTATGCATCATGCCTTTTTAGAGAAACTTCAAGAACATTTAGTACATAGGTACAATATAAACCACATACATCATCAAACACATGGAAACCATTCATAATAGCACATAGAGCCACTTATAACATTTTAGGCACATTCAATGCATATAATACATTACCTTCCTCTTTATCTGAACTCCTTTCCTCAAGCAACCCTTAGGGAATACTTGGTGCAATGTATAACCTTAAGGTTACCAAGGGTGAACTTACATATAGCCTTCATCAATCCATCCACATATATTCATAGAATTATAAGCACACCATAAGACATAGTCTTCACATAGGAACCATCACCTAAGACAACCCCCCAGTCACACTAGTGCAATGTGCAAGTAGCATCCCATAATACTACTCCCACCAAGTGTTCCTAGGAAGCCACCATCGATTAGGCACATCATATTCAACAAGTCATAACATCTTCATTTAACATTAGACATAAGACCAACATACTTAATAACATCATATAAGGACTCATTCATTTACTACATCATTAGTCATAACCCATTTAGTTCATATCATAGGTAAACCACCCTCACAACCCCTTCACAAGCTCACTTGTGCAATGTACACATGAAGTCCCATACCCCCACATATACTAAGCAAACCCATTAAGAAGTCATAACTGTAATTCACATGCATAAACATACTTCATGTCTTGACATAAGTAAAGTCAACCTTAACATGCTTTCATATTAACATACATAGACCATAGTCTTCATTACATAAAGAGCCTAATCATAACCTCCCTTAGAGTACACTTGTGCAATGCATAAGTAGGGTCCATAGTCCTACCTACACTAAGTAACTCTTCAAGAAATCATGACTAGAGTTCATATTCTTATCTTAGTTCATTTCTTAACTTTCAGGAGACATTGCCATAACTGACATAGACCATGTGAGCTACATGGAATCCGGTGTTCTACTCCCACACCGAAAACAGAGGGTACTACTTGCCAAAGTAGGACCTACATACATAATAGCTATCTAGTGGATCCACTAAGCTAATACCTACGGGGGCACGTAGTTATGGAACAAGGAGATTGCTACTAGAAAACCTTGACTTACTAAGCGTGGAGGTTTCCATCTCATGAGACAACATCTATGTTGGGAACCCGGACTTGCTAAACGTGAAGATTCTCTTGTGGGAAACCGGACTTGCTAAACGTGAAGCCCCCACTCTCATTTTTCACGTTCACTCGGTGCTAAGCTCCAACTCCCTTTTTAAACATCTTTAAGCCTTTATTTAACATTAGTTCATAAAGTAGGCTTTTGGGACTTAATCCCTCATATCATATAGCTCAAAGGTTTCTAAGATGAAAATGAGCTTTCATCATAGAACCTACATTATGTGAGAATGACCTTTCACATAATCATACCATATTCATAACATAGTCTAGTTTAGAGTACAATTGAGGAAACCTTTCAAGAGACTCACTTTCACTAGATTATCATAAACCTTATTCATTCATTCATGTGTGTGTACATATGTGAGAAAGCCTTTCACATAAACACCTTTATACAACACATATTCATACCTTGCTAATCATACACTTTGCATGAATAATAAGATATAAGGGTGCATATAAGAGTTCACCTTTCCATAGACACCATAACACATCATATTCATAGCTATACATTTAGAGTGTGTGTGTGCATATTGGTCATCATAGTGACATAATAGCAACAACATTGATATTGAGTGTTCTTCCATTAAAGGGATCACCACACATTCACAATGTCCCCAATTCATAAGAAATTCACATATAAAGCCCTTAGGGATTCTAGACCACACACCCACACTTCATCATAGGAGACAAGGACACATTCAACATTGAATAGGTACTCCTAACATGTATATGATCAAACATCATATAGAGGTCATATAGGTAGGGGTCATTCCACAATAGTACCTAACATAATCAATCATGTAGACCACACCTTATCCCTAACATTATCATTCACATTATACTCCTCATCATCAACACACTTTAAACATCATGCTAGCATTGAGGATTTCATACATGACCTTCATAGCATAACTTCTTAGACATATGCATCATAATCATCAATTCACTTCACATCTATTGCCTTCAAGGCCATGATCTCAACATGCATAGATAGACAAGAAGTAAAAACCTCCACCATAAGTGGATCAAACCTCGCAATATCAATTCTCATACTATAGACTAGAAGTTAGGTCAACTTACCAATTCTCCAAGCCATGATCACCATGGATCAATCCTCAACAATTCATAATCAATTGACATAGGTAGCAATAGGAATCAACAATGTAATTCAATATCATAAACATAGTCTAAGTACAATTCCATAAACAAAGGGATCAACCCACAACTTTGCCCATAAGGCCATAATCCTCAACTCATCAATATACCAAAAATTCAACATGAATAAGTATTGATAATCATAGGAAACATCAATACAATCTAATCTAAACATAATTTCACCAATAGAGATCATTATCACAAAGACCCACATCATAGGCCATTTTTTGAGAATTTGGGGATCATGGATTCTTCAAGAATTCCTTTGAAAATTGTCTTAAAAACATTAATTCCACATTAATTCAACAATAGAATGATTTATAAAATCGTTTGACAAGGAACCCATGTTTAGATTGAAAATTGGGAATTTCGGTCTCTGAATCACTTTTGAAAATCTTTGATAGAACTCCTTGAATGAGAGGTTATTCAAGAATCAAGAGTCACCATACCTTAATTATTAAAGACCCATGAAATTGAAGAAGAAATCAGTTGAAAACCCATCTTCTAGCTTGAGCTTCATCAAGGTCTTCAATGGAGTTTTTGAGAGAATCTATTTTGAGAGGGAAGGGTCAATTTGAAGAATAGGGTCTAATTTTAGGATTTTGGGGTTTTAACCAACTTAAAATACCCTAAAATAGGTATAATAACCGTTTATATTAATTCCCCAAAGTACCCAAACTACCCCTCACTTAGTTGGACCTTTTAAACAAGTCAAACTTGAGTTTTATTTTCGTAGATTTCGTCAGGAAACAAGTTCGCGACGTGGAGGTGTTCCCACAAGTTTCTGGAAATTAAATTTCGAGGCAGTAGAGTCCGCGACATGTCCGCGATGCGGACCAAAACTTTGGCCTATGGTGGAGCTAGTCTGCGACACGGACATGCTCCCTCCATGAGCAATGTCAAGCTGCCTTGGCAGCTTGCTTAACCAAGGTTGGGGTCCTCCTCGGGGACCCTTAGGGTGGCCCCCGGGGTGTCGTATCCGAACGTTTTGACCCTAAAAACCTTTATTAAGACACTAGGGTCACCTCCACTGATTTTAGACTCCAAACAACACATAAAAACATGAACAACATACTAGAACACACCAACACGTAAAAGACTAGTTTCTGAACGTCTTGGTCGTCCCTTGACGTTTGACTTCCAAACTCTTTAAAAATGACTTACAAGGCCATTCTTCATTATTTTAACAAGTTATTAATGCATAAAACCCATGTGAGGCTCTACTTTATCCTACTTCATTTTGAGGGTCGTTACAACTTGTTGATTCCCCTCTTTTCCTAATTGTTATAGTAGTTAAATTGACAAATCAAATCCCCCCATCTGACATTCGTTGTCACCCCTTTGATTTATCTAAATGTTTTCGATAATTTCTATTCCTACAATTGATTGGATCACGTTTATAACTTCGTAACTGAATTCTAACTTGTATCACTCCCTGTGGAATCGACCCCAACTCTTTGTTGGGTTTATACTAGATTGCGACCACCTACACCTAGTATCGGATGAGGTGTAGTTGAGTATTCTAGAATCGACAACCATAGAAGGAGTATATATGAACAATTCTATGAATTTCAAAGCATAGTCTTTCACACATATTTCCTTGACGAATGTTAATGAATTCAAGTACCTTTGCCTCCCTCATCTCAAGGGGAAAGAACCTATCAAGGAAAGTACCCTTAAGTTTTCCCCAATCAAGAAGACCTGCATCAACCACCCTCTCTTCCTTTCATTGGTTGAACCAAACTTGAGCAACACCCTTAAGTTGATAAGCGGAAAATTGCACCTGTTCCAACGTCGTTACTTCTATGACTATCAACATCTTGTGTACCTCATCAATAAACTCTTGAGGATCTTCCTTAACCTTGGAACCATAAGACTCTAGGGGATTAGTTCTAGTAAATTCTATTACTCTAGTTTCTCCCGTACCCACATTTGGGTTCACAGGGACCACACCCTCCCTATTGGATTGAGCCGTCATGGCTTGGACCAACACTTTAAACTCAACTTGAAACTCTGCATTACTCACTTGTTTGGCCAAAGGGCCGGCCATTACTCGAGGATCTTGAGGAGCTTCTTATGGAGCTTCTTTTTCCATGTTTTAACCTGCATTTCTTCTAACGTATGCTCTTCGAGGGGACATATCCTGAAAAGCATCAGATAGGGATTAGGAGAGAGACATATAGAGTTACATGCTATCACACGACTTTAAAGTAATGAAAGAAGTGGAGTTTCATGTACATCTTACAACCTCTTATTCATAAATGTTGCGCACTTCATACTCATAAATAGGACTCTAATCGACGTGGCTTATGAGACATTCTAGGACCTTTCTTAACCTTGTGCTCTAAATACCAAGTTTGTCATGACCCAAAGTATACCCTAGGCATAACATGGCGAATAGAACCCCAGAGGCCCTACACAAGCTACTTAGTATATATCATACAAGATAATAGAAATAAAGATATCATATATATTTATACATCAAAAGAGTTTGACAAAGCGAAAGTCTAACATAAGTCTAAAAATACATCTAATACATCATAAGGAAAGTGATTGGGACGTAAGTCATACATCACATACAAAGTATGAAAATGGAAATGACATAAAGCAATAAAAGTGTCTCGATCCTCAGAACATGAGGACTCACCAATCTTCAAAAGCCCAAAAGGATCAACTACCCACGAGTATGAAAGGTAGGAGTGTCGGACCCTACATTAGTGAAACAATGTAAGCACAAGTATGCATTAGTACATGAATGTACTATGTATGCTAGCAATGCATAAGAGTTATGAAATCATGCTAAAAAGGAATTTATATGGCATGCAATGACCAAGCTAAATTGTAAGATAACATATTAGAAAACATAAGTCATAATCATGGTCAATGCAAGCTAAACATCTTTAAAACACTTGTGAGATATTTTTGAAAGTAACAGTATATTATTGTGGGAAGTGTACCATATAACCGACATAGACCATGTCAAATATAACATAGAATCATGTGTCTATCCCACACCGAAAATATATGTCCTTACTTACGAAGGTAAGATCCATACATTTGAGCTAAAGTGGATCTACTAGTTAATGTCTATCTATGACAAACCCATGAACATGCATACTCTCAAAGCAACTTAAATCAATTATATCAATTATTTAGAAAGAACATGCATATATGTATTAATTCACTTTTCATAGTTAATAAGCTTAATCATGTGTTCATAGTCTAAAATTCATGGGTTCATATGAACATAACTCCAAACCATGTAATTGCCTCAATGGATGCATCAATAGATAGAAAACAATCAATTTGATCAAAATTAAAACTCATGAAGATTGAATAAAACTCTAACTTGAATTGAGAATCTATCTTTACAAAATAGAGATATTTTAGGACCCTATGGAGGAAAGGACTCCATAAGTGAATACTAACATACCTTGATGTTAAAAGCCCACAAAGAATGTAGGATTGGATACTTAAAATTGAACCTTAGCTCCTCTTCTTCTTCGTTAGTCTTGAGAGAATTTGGGGAGTGAATTTAGGGGATTTTAGGAGAATGAATACAAATTGCTGATTTGGGGTTAAAAACATTATATAGGGCATAGGGTAGAAGGTAAGATGGGGTAGTTTAGACATTAATCATTTAGGAAAAAGACTTAAAATCCATTTTTAAAAAATCTTTCAAACTCGACCTACAATTCCGACCTAGGGTCTGTACTGGTTAACCGTAGATCATGTACTAGACCATGAAACCACCTATCTTTTGACGGAACATTTCTACGGCTCGTAAGTCTTCCGGCGGTCCGTAAAAACCAACTTTAACCCTCAAAACTTCACTAAGTATGGGACTCACCTACGAAACCTATCTACGACTCGCACATAGGATGATGGACCGTCCTGCTGAACCGTAGAAAAGGTACTAGACTTGAATTTAAGAAAATATGTTCCCCCTTTTAACGGATGCCATTACGGTCCGTAGATGAGACCCGTAGACATAGTCTGCAGTCCAAAATTTTATTTTCTTCCTTTTTCCAAACTTGAGGTATTACACTTAGCCACAATAGACTCACCAATAAGAGTAGAGACAGTAAAAGGGTCTAACAACACATCCGGAGAAATATCAAATCTCATAGTCACATATGGCATTACAAAAGACAAAGTAGCACCGGGATCAAGAAAAGCATAAATATCAAGATGAAAAAATTTCAAAATACCGATAAACACATTGGGAGAGCCCTCTTAATCATGACGTGTTTGAAGTACATAGAATTGGTTTTGCTTCGGAGCACTTGAACTTGAATTACTAGTCGTAGCTTGACAACCATTTTTCCCTTAGTAGTAAGTGACAGACAATCCCTTATCTTGTGACCACACTTATCACAAACAAAGCATCCCTCTATACCAGCTAAGCATTTACCATCATTCTTCCTTTCACACCTAGTACAAGTAGACAAAGAAGATCCACCACCATTTCCTCCTAGAGGCTTAGGGTCAGACACCCTATCTTTGTTAAACTTTTGAACCAGAGAATTAGAGAAACCTTGACCACAGAACCTTTATCGAAATCTAGAATGACCATGTCCATCAGACCTCGAATGTGAAAAGTCACCATCACCGGTCTTTGCCCTCTTTGCCTTCCTAGACCTTTCTTTAAGCTTCTCATGTTAGATTTGTTGAGCATGTGTCATTAGGAGAGAAATATCCATTTCTTTAATGATCATGGTGGTACGACATTCCTCAACCAATAATTTAGACACACCTGAAACAAACTTACTCATCCTTTCCCTAGAGTCGGCCACCATACAAGGAGCATATTTGGACAATTGTGTGAATTTCAAAGCATACTCTTTCACACTCATATTTTCTTGACAAAGGTTAATGAACTCAAGTACTTTGGCCTCCCTCATATCAAGGGGATAAACCTATCAAGTAAAGTAGCCTTAAACTTTCCCCAATCAAGAGGACCCGCATCTACTGCCCTCTCTTTCTTCCATTACTCAAACTAAACTTAAGAAACATCCTTAAGTTGATAAGGCACCAATTCGAACTTTTTTACCGGTGTCACTCCCATGATCATCAATACCTTATACACCTCAGAAATTATTTCTTGAAAATCCTCCTCAACTTTGGAATTGTAAAACTCCTGGGGATTCATTCTAGTGAAGTCCCTCACTCTAGTTGCCATCGTATATACATTTGGGTTCATAGGTACCACAACCTCCCTATTGGCTTGAGCCATCATAGTTTAAGCCAACACTTGAAAAGTAGCTCGTAAGTCGGCGTAACCCACTTGTTCAGCCAAAGGGTCAACCAGAACTTGAGGAACTTCTTGTTCTACATTCTCACACGAATTCCTTGTAATGTATGCCCTTTGAGGGGAAATATCCTTGAAAACATTGGATAAGGACTAGAAGAGAGACATATAGAGTTACACTCTATCGCACGACTTTAGAATGATGAAAGAAGTGAAGTTTCCTAAACATCTTATAGCCTTTTATTCATATATGTGGCAAGCTTCACACTCATGAACAAGACTCTACTTGACATGGCTTGTGAGAAATACACTTTCTAAACCTTGTGCTTTGAATACCAAGTTTGTCACAACTAAAGTATACTCTAGGCATAACATGGCGTATAGAACCCGAGAGGCCCTACACAAGCCACTTAGCATACATCATATAAGATAATAGAAATAAAGAGGTCAAAAGAAACAGGCTTACATCATAAAAGATTTTGACAAAGCTAAAGTCTAACATAATCTCAAAAATCCATGTATTACATTAAAAGGAAGTGGTTAGGACGTAACTCATACACCACATACAATGTTTGAAAACTGAAGTAAAGAAAATCATGTAAAAGTGTCTTAACCCTCGGATCATGAGGACTTAACGCTCAAATGTCCTCCTTAAAACCAATTAAAAGGGACAGTGGTCGTAGTCAATAAAAATCCTATGAAGAGTCGAGTTGAATCCCACATGGAATGGTATATCATAGAAAATTTCTATCAAGAAATTTGGATTGTAAAATTGCTCATTTGTAATAATAAGAACAAGTGGGTGGATAACTCCACCAATTAAAAAAAAAAACTTTGGTTATCAATTGTCATAATTTAAACTAAAATTTTGGAGAATGTAAGAGTTACCAAGAAATCTAGGGGTGCAGGGATTAGAAATCGATGTCAAATTTGGGTAATTGTGTTGCTCTATAGTGATGAACATTCATGAATAGCCTAAGTCATCCTCAATGACACTAATCATCTTTTTATCTCAAAGCATCTATACATGGAATCTCCTTTCGGTCACATCTAAATGCAAGACTAAATACCTTATTGTATTCTCTCTTTAGATGTAGAAATAGGATAAATATATTCGACCATAACCTCTATTTTCAAGCAAATTACATACATCAAACTTAAATTGCTAGTATTGGACTAATAACCCACTCCAATCACTCTCTTTCGAGCATTGACCGGAGATCAGGAGTAGGATATATGTTTGCAACATTAACCCATAAATTACCCCATGCTAATTAGACCAATTTCATATATGAACAACAAAATAGAACATAACACAATACCCACTATATTAAATCAACACCAAACCCCATAATCACACCCCTATATCTTGGGTTTTAGCCATCCATCAAAAAACCAAATAAAATATACCTTCAATGAAAGCAGCCATTAGTAGTATGAAATTAAGCAGTTACAAATAAACTCACTTTGGATTCAACTTCAATTTATCAAATTCAAGAGCAAAGTTGTAAAACCCCTAAAACTAGAAAGTGTTCTTCACAAAGGTCTAGTGTTCTCTCTAAACTCAAAATATTTCTCACTATTTCTTACTTTCAGAACTATTTTTAGGACCCTAATTTCTCTGTCCTTTGGGCTATTTATAGTTTCCCAAAATTTTGCCCAAAATACAATGCGCGTCTCATTCGGTGACATTAGTCGAGCTCGCCGAGCTCGTTCAGTGAATTGCCTCTTGCTCTTCAGCTTGACTTTTCATGATCTAGGCTTCAGGTATTTGAACCTTAGTTGGTGAACTCGTTTGGGTCAGCCTTTTACATATGGGGCATCGTTGGGCATTGCCTTTCGAGCATTCAATCTTTCTTCTTACACTATCATTTTCGTTGATGATCAACAAGGTCACCTTTCTCATTCAGTGCATCTCCTTCTCTAATGGAGTTTGTCGACCTGATTCGATAGACACAAGTGTTATACACTATCATTTTGGGCGGGGTCAGTCTCACTAGGCGATCCGCCTTTCTCATTTGGCGATCAACAATGTATAGTTTGCACTTTTTGTATTTTGGCCATTCTTTCAAACATCAATCCTTGCCTTGTCCATTTGCCTTCATAGCTGAAAATCATCAACATCTTATTGGAATAGGACAAAATTAGGCATTGAGAACACTAATTAGTGAGCTAAATAAACCTCAAATGACTGCAAATCTACCACTTATCAACACCCCCAACATAAACTTTAGTTTGTCCTCAAGTAAATCAAGAACACAATTAGCTTAATATGGGTGTCTACAACAGTACTTAATAAGAGATAACATGCAAGTGCCATAACAAGACTACTCTCAACAACATGCTACACTCAATCAAGATAAAATACTTCAAATGATGACTAGACGGTCTCAACATAAGCTCAAATCACTTTAGCTTCTCTTCTAATGCAAGAACATGTTTCAATAAATGCATTCAAGTACCCTCACATCAAGAACGATTCCATGTTGTCACAAAGAAAATCAACATAAAAATAAGGAATAAATGCAACTCTCACTCTCTCAAAAGAGAAACACATGCAAGCTTTGTCCCATAGGTTTGCCCATATTTTCCAATCATCACACAACCTAGTTCATGCAAGAGCTCAAGGGTCTTTTAGGCTTGTAATAGGGCTTAGGGTTACGGTATGGTCAATTTGGCTTGGTGACTTTATGTTTTCAAAGCATTGTTGCAACCATGTTCACCTCTTCTCAAGTTCTTTTCATTATTTTTTATTTGAAAACTCAACTTTGACTTTTCGCTCAATTTATTTGGAATCCTCTTTATTTCATTCACTTCTCTTTTTCATTTTCCTTTTTCCAAAGCATTGTCATCACAGTGAATCTTTTTTTAGAAGAAGGGGTTCCTTCTTGTTATAACAAACTTCAAAGTTGAGTCTCATTTCATCTTTCTTTGGCTTTAATTCCTCCTTCCTTTCTACACCACCAACTTAGGCCAAAAGCCTAAGTTGGCTATTCAAACATAATAATGCATCAAAAAGGATTTTAGGTGAGAAGGTAGGGACAATTTGGATTAAGAGGCTTTCTTTAGGTTTATTTCCAACAAATGGGTTAGGCTCAGATGGTGCCAAAATGGATGAACACCATCAAAAGGTAGTCATGAAAGATTATAGACATTTCAGTTCCCTCTTTGAATTGTTGCCCAAGATCACGCCTCACATTCGCCAAGATTTAAACAATTGGATAACAAGGAAAATTATAGGACTCCACACACATGCTTTCAAGTAAGACCTCACCATACTATGCACTTCAAAATATACTCATCAGGCACATGAGATCAAAAGCGTACATGCGATCTTCATTATAAGGATCACATCAAAATGCAGCTAGTCAACAAAACACTCAAAAAGATCACTCAAAAGTGAAACCACATTGATTTCATTCTCACAACACCACACTCTACATCGTGCTCATCATGACTACAAGAAAGAAGGTGTTTCCCAATGATATTTTTTGTTGCCTATATTGAATGTTGTTGCCAAAAGTATTTTTGGCAACAATAAAAAAGTTGTTGCATGTCGTTGCAATAAACGCCGATGGGGAAAGTTTTTGCAACAACAAAATTTATTGTTGCCAAAAATGACTTAATACAACCAAAAAACTGGTTGCCTTACATTTGTATAGTTGTGGCTTATAAAAGTTATCGCACCAAAATCTATTGTTGCCACAAGTTAAACTATTTACCAACAATATTAGTTGTTGCAAAAAATTAGTAATTAATCTGTTAGCAACGATAATTTTTATTGCAATAAAACAAATATTTTCCATACACCTTTAGCAACAATTTTTTTGTAGTTGTTATATACACATTACACATTTCTTTTAAAAAATTTACACAAATATTTAAACTAAAAATTATATGAATTTGCAAACGTCAATACATAAGATTGATGGACTAGATATTTACAGTTCCTACAAAACTAAATACTTTTGCGTATCTCTACTAATAGTGAAAAAAATTATACATATAAGTAAAGTCATTGTATTCTAATTCTACAAGCAATTTAAAAAAAATATTCTTCCGGTAGTACTTGTACTGCTGGATTGTTGAATTATGCATGTTCATCCTGCTAATAAAAGATAAATATAATTATATTTTGATAAAGTCAACTATAAAATACACAAATATAAATTTAAAAGGCAGAGAGAATCACTTAATATCTAGGTATATGTTTTAAGACTCATACACCCAAAAATAACTAGTTCTTCCTAGGCCGCATTGAACCAAATAAAAGAAATAACAAGTAAAAGCCTAAGTATAGTGTTGTGCATCGACTCATTCCAACAAATTTAATCCCAGAATGGTAATTGTTACATTAGGAAGTAGAGCGTTAATGATCCAAGAAGTCTATCATCAAACTAAACTTTCAAATGACATTTATAATTTTTAAATTTTTTTACAAGTAGATGTCATTCATATTTCTTCAATTAGCTATTTGTCTACACAATAAATATGTTACATAGGCAATATATTACCCTTAGTGAATGAACAAAGAGAACCTTAATCCTATATACCAGCTTATAATGAACAAGAGCAACAAGTTTTTTCCTTATGAAGTACTTAGGAAACACTAGTCATTATTGACACAATCTTGACCAGTACAATCTCTACAAATTTTACTTCACTCTCAAAGAACAAGAGTGAAGTAACCACATGTTTACATAAATATAAGCAAAAAAATGATGTTTCTAGGTATTCAACTGTTTATAGCTAAACTGAGATATCAACACATTTATGGAATAAATGATAAAGAAAATAGATAAATATTACTAAAGTGCTTTATCAAGTGGCAAATAGATAAATAATACTAAAGTGCTTTATCAAGTGGCCATACTAATTTTTAACAGAATTCAATTGGACTCATTAGACTTCAATTTTAAAACATAAACTAGTTACATAAGGTGAAAAAGGAACCAAAATATCAACTCCAAGAATGCAATTAACTGCGAAGACACAAGATTTCCAAGACACCTATTTGATCTAATTTCACTTCTCTTGAAACTTCCTATAGACAACCATTGATCAATGACCATAATTATGCAAAGATGTTGATTTATAGCATTCATGATAGACTACTATGCTATCATAGCAAACACTAGAATATTTTCAACATATACAATTGCATAAAAAGATCTCTTAAAGACATGATTTACCTATTGAAGCATTTATTTCATTAGTTATCTTAAACTAGAGTTTTTGATTATCACAACATGCTCATCAATACAAGAATTAACCATCATGAAAATCAGAGTGACTAGAAATATTGATTATTGGCTTTAAGTGTTATCTAGACATAGATCGGATGCAAGAGTGGCTCTTAATATATTATGTAATCTAGATAATCACAAAGCACAAAATAGGAGGGACCAACTAAGATTTAATTGCAAAAGAACAAAACAAGAAATAAATCTAACTAATTATTACCTTTTAGTATGTACATATAGAACAGTCCATTAATCTTAATAGAGAAAAATGGAAGTAATATGTTGACAAGTCCAATCCCATTCCAAGATCAAACTATCATATAAAAAATTGCATTCAGTTTCTAACTAGGAGAGCAACAACTAATTTCATCGGAGTCAATTCTCACTGTTTTAACTATACTTGTCAATTACACTACTCCAATCAATTATTTCTAAACTTTCACGATTTTATCCTTTCAGTTGTGCATCTTTGTATCATTAACAAAGCATGCGTAACTAACTATACAGATTGTCACCAAAGAACCCCAAAACCATTTGAAGGGAACCACAACCAAGCAAGTCTAAATGTACATGTTGATTCACAATGTAAATATAATTTGACATTTGGCAAGAAGCACTTAGACAAGTATCTTCCACAGCAACCTAAGGTTTGAATAGCATAATTGTGACTGACCTGTAGTTAGTGGAATTTCATAATGCGCATATCTTGTAGCAGGGGATTAACTTTGTTACCAAGCCGCTAAAGGCTTCACCAAGCTCAGACAGCAAACCAACCAATTTAGGCGCAGAACTATAGACAACATCCACAAAAATATTGCTTTAAAAAATGTATTAGGTACGAAGATGAAGAAAAAAATACGTGAAGATGAATTAAACGTTAACTAAAATCATTACGCCAACGCTTCAAACAATGAGAGCACAAAAAGACATATAAAGAAGCAGATTGAGGTAGAATAAACAGATCCAAAACAAAAGGAAATATTGAATGCATCGTATAAATACGATGCCCTTCAAAAATTCAAAGAGGAAGCTAATAGCTCCCTCAGAAAGAGATGCTCATAATTTAAACATAGCAACATTTACATAAAGTTGTACAAGGCTCACTATGGTGATGCCTGATGCTTATACAATCAAGATATAACATGAAACTCATAAATCTCACAGTTGAAGACTCGCCATTCAACCAGTTAATAGAATACAATGATCAACAATGTAAGTGGACTGGAGAGGAGTGAGGAGCAAAAACACAAATGCAAATGGGTTAGGAGACTGCCTGATGAACAGAGAAGTCTCTTTATCTTATAACCTTTTTGAATTTCACTCTTATGTCCTATACAACCCATATTCACAATACAAAAAATTGTCAAGTTAATCATAAAAGAAATCACTAAATAACTCCAAAACCACAATGCACTTCTTCAAGATACACTTTCAAAAGATTACTGACCTTCTTGTTTATCGAAATAGTGATTTTATTTCAAAAGAAATCTTTAGTTTTGATGACTATTAGTATACATTATAAGTAGCATGCATTGATTGCCTCCTTTTATTTTTCATGCCACAAGAATCCTATCAAAGCACTGGAATCTAAAACTTACTCGATACAAGTAATTCATAATGACTAGGTTCGAAGGAACTTAAGTTCTACCATTTTTGGTTCAAACTTGGCTTTTAAATTATACTTTTTAAATTCTAAAATATGCTAGTTGTGAAAAGCCAAAAAACACTTTGTTAGATATATTTTTTAAGAGAAATGAGATTGTAGTACAATTTATGTAAGAGAACATTTGAATGATGAGAAGCATAAAAAATGAGTCATTTGAAATACAACATCTAAAATTTATTAGAATTGACTAACTACTTCAACACACAGATAGATTTATATACATTTGACTTTAGATATTATCTCTAACCTTAGCTTTTATCCGAGAATTACAGATATAAGTTATAATAATTCTTTATTTGAACAAATATAAGACACCTTTTAGAAATCAGATAATGCAATTGGGAAAATATAATTCAAGACAGACAGTACAAGTTAAACCCGATAAAATCTACCCAACTAGGTGTGCTACTCTGAACCAAATCTTATATGAGTTGAAATATATTTTAATGACCAATATCTCCCATGAGTATAGTGCCAACAGCTTACTAGAAGAGTAATAGAAAAATAGAGAAAAGTTTTCCTTGCTTTGTCTGAAAGAACTACCTAAGCTACAATGCTTAAAATTATAATGCCTTAATCGTTTGATTGGAAACAAGTTATTCCGGAATTAATTATCCTAGATAAGTTATTTTACCATGTATTTGGATAACTTATCCCATCTCAAAGCTATAAATGGTGGGGTAAATAATCATAAGATTGCCTAATACCTCCAACAAAATGACTCCTAATAGTCCTCATCTTACAATTCAATATAAAAGACATTTATTCTTTTTAGGCATGTAAGCAAGAATGTATATAAAGTTCAAACGTGAACAATATAAATTGCATTCAAGACTATAACCCAACAAAATCTCAAAGGAAAACACATTGATAATAGAAAACTAGATAGCAAAGCTAGCAATTTTCAGTTTTGAGCAATGAAAAGGACAACTCAGAATAAGATTAGTCATAATCGACTAAAGAGAAAGTGAGAGGCGAAAATTAATGACCTTAGAAGTGTCACCGCATAGTGAACCCAAGAATCCCAAACACGGAAATATGGTTGTCGATGTTATAAAGCACATCCTTGAGTTCTGTTCTAGATCCGCCAGCGACGCCTTTCAATAATAAAGATACGGCTCTCCAAAATGTATTTTCAACAATTTTATCCTAAAGGTTCATCAACAAGAAAAGATATGCATTTACGTACATGATAGAAAATCGACTCATATGACCAGCAATACATGAATCCTTCCATTCCAAATGAAATCCTTACCTTGCGAGCCCATCAATTTCAAAGAAGACAAACGAACGAAATGTTGGAAGAAGTAAAAGATGGATTGGAAGTAGACAAGAAAAGGCACGGACAGTGCAGAGAAGATTATGACATGAATTAGTGGGAATAGATCAGTCCCAATCTTTACCAGCCTTAATTCTTTGTAATTAAGAAAAGAATTACATGAATTATTTTCTTAATTCTTCGTATAGCCTTATCGGAGAAGAAATCAGTTCAGCAGTTGAAAAGAAAAAAATGAGAAACCCTAGAGCTAGATTGAAACAAAGAGAGGGAAGATTGTTGGGGCAAAAAGAGGGATATTTTAGCGCCTTTACTTTTCGTACTAAAATGGAAAAAAAGTTACTGTGTACTTATCTTTAGGCCACAAATTAATTAGTTTGTTGAGAACAAAAATATGATACTTTTTTCAACGATGAAAATATATTGTTGCCAATTCATTTTATACTTTATATATACTATATTACTCATTATTAATGGCAACGAGAAAATAATTTTTGCTAACAAGAAATAAGTTGTGGGGGAAATTTTGTTCTATACCAACAACTGAATCAAGTTGTTGCCATTAATTGAAATTAGCAACAATTTTTTAGTTGTTGATAAAAAGTTGTTGCCAATTCTATATTTTGTTAAAGATATCTATATTGAACACAATCTATCCTCAGATCATTATCAATGAAAAAACTTCAAAGATTTCATGATTTTCAAAACTCATGAGGGGTTGTAAAATCAAGAGAGAATGAAAAGGATAAAAGAGATTCACTCAACCAAAATAAACACTATAATATAAACAAAATACAATTGTCCAAAACTAAAAGTAACAAAATACAATCAAAACGGAGAATAATGGCTCGAAGGCCCTCACCCCACCAAAAATAAACAAGTAATGTCCTCAATGAAATGACAATAATAAGTACGGAAGGCTCAGATAGAAGGGTCTCCCTGAGAGGTTATGCCTTTGGAGCACTCTCATCTTGAGTCTCTAGAACGGAAGCATCATTCGGGGCATCAATGCCCCGCAATAGGATCACCAGAGGTAGTAGTGAAGACTCAACTGGGCATCAATGCCCGTTTCAACACTCAAATGGATGGTGGAGTCTAAAGAGACTCCACTAGGATCAACAACTGAAGTCTCTCGAAGGGATCTATCTAGGGCCACCTAAAAAATGACCTCATCGATCTCCTGCATCTCATTCAGAGTCTGTGAAATCCCATGCTCTTTGCTCCTTGCTCCTCAACTCCTTCTTTTCTCTCTTTGGCCAAACATTATCAGCCCTCTCAATATCATCAGTACATAAATGTCAATACTTGCGACTGTCTCAGGCTGCACACTAGGAAAGGCACACTACTAGGCATATATGGCATAGAGGTAGGTGCATTCAATAGGGGAATATCATCCCATAACATAGATATATTTGTGGACTGCAAGTGGGTCACCTTCTCGTAAGTAGCAAGCTCCTCTCCCGTGGTGTCTAGTGCACCAGAATTACCCTTGTTCTTATCTTGGTCCTCAAGTCTCGCAGTGAGGTTGTCCAACCTCACACCATGGCCCTCGACCAACCCCTCACACCTACTCATCCTGTATTTCAACGGAGCCAAGGATTTTCTTAATAGCTTTATCAATGATCCCGAGCATGTCCATCTCAACCCATGCGACTCTAATATTCATCAATTGGGCAAGGTTTCCCATTTGATAAATCATTTCCTAGGTCAAAGGGGATGAGTGATAGAAGTGTGGGTAGGTCTCACAACAGCAGCAACAATAGCAGAACTAGTAGCAATAGGAGTAGTGGAAGTTGAAGGCATAGTAGAAGAGGATGATATACCTACCTTCTCCACAAAAGGAGAAAGTGTGATGGCCTCAGCTGCTAGTGTAGTAGGATCAACTACGGGAGTCGTGTCTGGTGGTGGAGGCTTCCTCTGAGCCGTATCATCCCATAAAAACTCAGCCTTAACCCTTCGAATGTCACTGGAAGAGGCCGGTGTAATCCTCATATCAGTCTTCCCTCGAAAGAGAACTCCTGCTCTCTCACACAACTGAGTGATGAGAACTGGGAAATGAAGGGAGGTTTGCTCTTGTCGAGCCTGTAGAAACATCTATTCCACAATGATTTTACTACATTGATCTACTCATTTTAATGATAGTGCCGACTAGCACTGCATTTGGGTGCCGGAGTATTGATTCATTTTGGGACGGTATGATATTGCTGCTAATAAACCCAAACCAGTACCAGGCTACAATGTTTGAATCCTTCTTCTCTATCTTCGCACCTTTAGTCATCCAAGAGGGAGAAGACTCATCAGATATCAATGTGGCTAACCACCCCTTTAAGGCATCAAGATTTCTATGCATCCAAATCTCGTAGGTATCAACATGAGTAGAAAGGTGCACAGTATTGTGTTAACTTCACCCGCATGAAACTGAACCATCTTACCCCACACTTTCACATCATCCATGGGCTTCTAGATAGTGCTCTTTCTCTTCTTGGGCAATGCCTCAACATAGGCATCATAGAATTTCCAGACCCATTTCGGCACATAAGGATGTCTGAGCTTTGTAAATTGCTCAAACTTATAGTACTTGATGGTTTCCTAAATGGTCAGGTAGTCACTCATGACTCCATCTGCCAAGGGCCTACGCTCTTCCGAAATAGTTTGTTCTCCTTCCGCTTTGAGCCTATTTAAGGCCCTTGGAACTATTATTGTGAGAACACAAGAAGCATGAGTTGGATCTTATAGAGGCGACACTAACTTAGAGCTAATGCTTACCTGCTTGGTGGCAATATGTTTTCGAACTTTCTTGCCCCCACTGGTAGGGGTCTGAGGATTGGCTTGTTGAACACGAGGAGCCTCCAATGTCTTATTAATAGATATTCCTTTCTGTTTCTTCAGATGAGAAGGAGGATGAGAGTCTTTGTCTAACTCCATATCTGATGTAACCACTTCCTTACCTCTTGTTTTAGCCATTACCTGCAAAGTACACATTCAAATATAGGATTTGTGAAGGTTAGTTAAAATCAAACTCATTTTGAAACTTATTTAAAAAAACATCATGTGGCTCGCCTAACGGGAAGGCGGATCGCCAAACAGGAATGATGAGCTTCAATGAGCTCGCTGAATCAGACAATAGCAAAAAATCTCAAGAATCAAGCATAAAAATAGAGTCAATTCCAACTCGGTAATTCGCCAAGTCAGTTTCTGCGGGCTAAGACAAGCCCGCTGAAAATGACAGTTCAAATTGAAAAGAAAAGGGCATCAAAGGCGATGTCCACTCTCACTCAGTGATTTTCCAAGTGGGTTTAGTGGACTAAGACAAGCCTGTCGAATGAGACAGTACCCAATGTCACACATATGCTAAAGAAGGTGAGCTGGGGCTTATTCAATGATTTTCCTAACCTCCTTGGCGAGCTAAGACAAGCCCTCCGAAAAGAAAGTGTTCAACCTAGTACCTAATTTTTACAGCCAAACCCAACATACACAAAAAATACTAGTTTCCCAACATCATTACAACCCACCTTATGTTTTTCTACCCGTAGCTACTCAGACTTCCCCCAGATATTGCTAAGTATTGCTTGAATTGACGATTTTCCCTTAAGAAAGTAGTCACCATGTCTATCATTGGGCAAAATCATGCAATTGGGTCAACACTGGGTTAATCAGACTTCACCCGCATCAAATTAAGCTCATACCCATCAAATATATCAGTTTAATTTCAAAATTCAGCCAACACAATCAAGATTAACATTCTACAGACACACACATACACTAACTCATGGGTACAATTCAATACGCACAATAGAAAGCTACCCAACGAATTTTAACAATCAATATCACTTAATGGCTTCAAGCCCATACACATATTGTAATTTAAAGCTCAAAATTCTCATTAAAATTGAAAACCAACCTTAGTAGGAAGAACAAATTAAGGATAACAAGGAATTGGGTTGGGTTGACTGTGAATGCAAGCAAACACACTCCTCGACTTTAAAATCACACACTCAATACTAACAAACACTCAAATAATGCAATGAAAGAGAAAGGAGATTAAATGACTTGAAGATATCAAAGGGTTTAAATTTTGATTTTGAAAAGACCCTTGGCCTTTTTATACCAAACTCGTTCGGCGATCACGACTAATGTCATTGAACGTTTTTGGTGAATCATCAATTGGAGCTCAAGATCGCTGAAGAAGCCTTGATGAACACCAAACCTTAAGGTTGATTTGGCAGACCCGATGGAGTCCACATAGTGCACTTCGGCGGATCTCCTTTTGGAACTCTAACCATTGAAATCGACAGTACATTTTTCCACATGTTCAAGCTCAAATGTCGTCATTTTGACTATTGTGACTATTGTTGCCACTACCATGATCACTCATTGTATAACACCTGCAAATCAACCAACAATAACACAAAACAACAATCTACTACAACTAAACAAAATTAAAATCTAATTTCTCTATTAGAATTCTCAACCACCATTCCCCGGCAATGGTGACATTTTTTATAACACTCAAATGTCCTCCTTAAAACCAATTACAAGGGACAACAGTCGTAGTCAATAAAAACCCAACTAAAAGTCTGGGTCAAATCCCACCAGGAATGATATATCGTAGAAAATTCCTGTCAAGAAATTTGGATTGTAAATTGCTCATTTGTAATAGTAAGAACAAGTGGGTGGTAGATAATTCCACCAATTTAATAAAAAGCTTTAGTAATCAATTGTCACAATTTAAACTAAAATTTCAGAGAATGAAAGAGTTAACAAGCAATATAGGGGTGCGGAGATTGGAAATCAATGTCATATAGTGGTAATTGTGCTGCTCTATAGTGATGAATATTCATGAATAGGCTAAGTCATCTTCAATGACTCTAATCATCTTTCGATCTCAAAGCATCTATGCATAGAATCTTTTTTCGGTCTCATCTAAATGCCAAACTAAACAACCAAATACCTTACTATATTCTCTCTTTTGATGTAGAAATAGGGTAAATAGATCTGACCCATAATCTCAATTTTCAGTTATAGATATCAAACCTAAATTGCTAGTATTGGACTAATTACTCACTCCAATCAATCTCTTTCAAGCATCAACCGGAGATCGGAAGTAGGAATTAAGTTTGTAACCTTAACCTACAAAATAATTCCATGCTAATTAGCCTAAATTCATGTATGAACGGTAGAAAAATAGACCATAACACAATACCCACTACATTAAATCAACACGCAACCCCATAATTGCACCCCTAGATCTTGGGGTTTTAGTCACCCATCACAAAAGGCAAAGAAAGTATACCTTCCATGAAAGCAGACATGGGTAACATGAAATTGAGCAATTACAAGAAAACCCTCTCTAGATTCAACTTCAATTTATCAAATATAAGAGCAAAGTTGTAAAACCCCAAAAGTTAGAAAGTGTTCTTAATAAACAAAGGTCAAGTGTTCTCTCTAAACTCAAAATATTTCTCACTCTTTCTTAATTTTAGAAATATTTTTCATGACCCTAATTTCTCTCTCCTTTGGGCTATTTATAGTTTCCCAAAATTTGGCCCAAAATCAAATGCACATCTCATTCGGTGACATTAATCAGGCTCACCGAGCTCGTTTGACAAATCGGCTCTCGCTCTTCAGCTTGGTTTTTCATGCTCTAGGTTTCAGGTGTTTGAACTTGTGTCAGCGAACTCATTTGAGTCAGCCTTTCATATTTAACGAATCACCGAGTACCACCTTGTTTCACCTTTCGAGAATTCAATCTTTCTTTTTACACTATTATTTTCGACGATGATCAACAAGGTCGCCATTCTAATTCAACGCATCGCCTTCTTTAATAGAGTTTATTGATCTGATTTGATAGACACAAGTGTTATGCACTGTCATTTTGGGTGAGGTCGTGCTCACTGGGTGATCTGTCTTTCACGTTCGGCGATCTACAATGTATAGTTTGTACTTCTTTTGCATTTTTGGCCATTTTTTCAAACATCAATCTTTGCCTTGTCTATTTGCCTTCGTAGCTGCAAATCATAAATATTTTATCAAAATAGGACAAAATTAGACATCGATAACACTAATTATCAAGCTAAATAGACCTCAATGAGTGAAAATCTACCACTCATCAAGAATCACCAATCTTTAAGTGCCAAAGGGTTCAACTAGTCATGAGTGTGATAAGTAGGAGCATCGGACTATACACAAGTATGCATTAGCACATTAAATGTACTAAGAATGATAGCAATGTATAAGAGTTATGAAATCATGTTAAAAAGGATTTTATATGACATGCAACGACCAAGCTAAATCATAAGATAAAAGGTTACAAAAAATAAGGCATAATCATAGTCAATGCAAGCTCAACATCTTCAAAATACTTTATAAGATACTTTGAAAGTAACCTTCGTTCATTAATGTGTGAAGTTTACCATTTAACCAACATAGACCATCTGAGCTATAACATGAAATCCAAAGTCTATCCCACACCAAAATGAGATATCCTTACTTGCCAAAGTAAGAACCATGAGTCTGATCTAAAGTGAATCACTAGCTAGGTCTATCTAAGACAAGTCCTATGGTGGCACATAGTTCTGTGACTTAGGAATTACTACTAAAGATCCATAGACACTAAAAAGAAACCTTCATTCCAAATCCTGCTCCGTGCTAAGTAAAATTCCATGGAATAGTCATTAATCATATACATATTATTATCCACGAAAAGGTACAATTAGGCAATCAATCAAGCTAAAGTTATTTAGAATAGCTCCTAAAACTTAATTCAACTTAGGTGAGAAAACCTTTCAACCTTATGCATTCTTATGTGAGAAAAGCTTTCATAATCATGATCTTATAGTATGTGAGAAAACCTTTCACAACAACAACATTGATGTTTTCCTCTCAAAGCATCCTCAAATCATTTACATCTCTTTCATAAAAGCATGTGTATCTTTATAAAAGTCACATTTCATAGTTCATAAGCTTCATCATGTATTCATAGTCTAAAATCACGAGTCATGCATGGGTTCATATGAATTCAATTCAAAAACATGTAATTACTTCAATTCATGCATTTATCTAATCCACACAAAGCTCTATCTTAAATAGGTAATGTTCATACGTGGAGGTACTATTATATCGTGAAGATTTATAAAGTAGTTTATAGTGGTCCCTTTATCAAATCATGCTAAGATACTAACTATTTATGAAGAAAGCCGAGAATGTGTGTGGTAGAGGTTCACGATACATCTCATTCGACAAAAATATGATTTGGAATGTGAAAAAGTACCCATAATTTTACATAAAAATAATGTAGAATGCATAACATAATTAAATAGAGGATTCATAAAATGAGACAGAATGAAACACATTTCGTCAAAGCTTTTCTGCTCACATGAGCTCCAAAACAATAGTTATATCAATGTGTGATAAGTCACATATTTTGACCTCATTTGAGATTTATAGTTCACCAAATACTATCCTTAATACTTGTTTATATCCATTTCTGATGTTAAATTGCTTGACTTTTAGCTATGAGAGCTCAAGGACAAAACAAGGACAAATAGAAGCAAAAAGAAGTCAATCGCCAAAAATATTGGAGAACTCTACTACAAATGAAAGCCAACTTAGTGAGTGAAGTTAGAAACAACGATTCACCGATCAAGATTGTCTAGCTCCATTAGGCTCACTAAAGGTGTTCAACACCTGAAGCCATGAAGTGAAGCTAAAAGGCATAACATTCGACAAGCCCAACTAACGTCGCCGAAGTAATTCTGAAGTGTAATTTTTTTTCAAACTTTGGGAAGGTATAAATGATGTAGATAAAAATTATCTATCATTATTTTGGTGTGAAAATACTAAGAACACTCTAAAGTTTTTGGGTGATTTTTGCTTGGAAGACTTAGAATTCCTTGGGTTTTGATTTGGGTAATTTGAAACTAAAAATTGAAGCATCTAGCTTGAATTGAGAATCGTTACTTTGGCAAAATTCTTTTCATTTCTAGCTTAAGTGGCTAAATCTCATAATTCTAGAGATGTGTAATGTAATTGGGTCCTAAATTGTCTGTGGTCTTTGTGTTCCTCAATTAAATGTTAGTTTGAAATGAGTTCAATTATTTTATCTTGTTTTTATGTATGATTTGAGGTTGAAAACTTCAATCTAGTTTAAGATCTCTATGCTAACTTGTGAAAGGTGCTTTAGAATGAGTGATTTAATTGAAAATTGTTGATTAAGTTCATATTTTAGTTTTGCTTGAAAGAGGAAACTATATTAAGGCATTACATCAACTTTGTATGTTACACATGTTGAGGTTTCACAAAACTCACATGAAAGACGATAAGTAATTGATAAATATTTATCGTATTTGTTAATCTAGCATATCTATTAAGAATCAACTATGTTGAGCAACATAATTACCCACATTCGAAATTGACATTCAATTACGCACATTCCCAAGATTCCTTTTCTTACTTGTGAAATTACTTTGTCCTTTACTCTGGTTAAAAATCCGTTAATCAATCTCATTACTGATAGCTTGAAATCTCTCAAATTTGTATTTATGTTAACATCAAATAAACAACTTACAAAAGACTAGTACATGGATTTACTCCGTGGTTGAAGTCTAGATTTACCATTCCTTATGGAATTTAACCCCACCTCCTCGTTGGGTTCTTTATTACTAATGACTGTGTATACGTTGAATTATAAAACATGTGTTTGAGCATTATCAATGTGCAACAGATTTGTTCGAATAATAATGTAGTTGATTTATTCATCAAGTCTCTACTAATTGCAACTTTGGAGAACATGATGCACAAAATTGGAATGAGAAAATTCAAGTCTTTAAATTAATGTTTTTATTAGGGAAGGTTAATTAGTATGCCTTGTACTCTTTTTCCTATAGAAGGTTTTGTCATTGGAATTTCTGTAAGATTTTTAATGAGACAGCTTAAATATGTATTGTTAGATCTGTGGATTTTTTTTCTTTCATTAGATTGTTTGTATTAAACTTTTTCTAACAAGATTTTAACGAGATATATTATCTATTTTGACATTTTAAAAAAAATGTTATAAATGATAGTTTATGTCTATCACGTTATAATGAAAAGTTAGAAACCCTAACTTTAAGATCCAATCAGCTTTGCTCCATAAATAAATGATTATTTTCGTTGTAAATTATCACTAAGAGATATAAATTTATTTTATACTTTTTCTTGTTTAATTACATCTTAGTCCCTCTATTTCATATTAAATGAGTTTTTATTTTTTATTATTATTTAAAATAATTAAATTGTTTAAAGGTTCAAAATAAATATTTTAAATTTTTTTCCATATTTGCCTCTTGGGTTTGATATCTTTGTAAAAGATAAATTGCATTTTATCCTTCTTTTTATCCTTTTTCTTCCTTTTTATTTTTTCCTTGCCATTTTCAAACCTCAAAAATCTCCACTCCCGCGTAGAACACGATACGCTTCTCCTTCTTCCTCAAACTAAAAATGGACGACTCAATAGGCAAATTCTGCAAAACCATGGCCGTTTTCTGTAACAATCTCGAAAACAGCTGCAACGCCCTCAAAGAGTCCGTGGATCGTCGCCCCATACCCCTTGGTATAACTTACCTACAGTTTTACCTTCTTTTTTTTTTCTTCTTTCAAAATAAATCTGTACAGTCTAGCTTTGTACAGATTCAGCATCGACGACCTTTGTACAAAGCCTAAACCAGAGAGTAATGTCACTAAGCGGTGACCTCAATGTGCTGGAGTCCATGTCTTGTGGAACGGTGTCGTTCGAGGAGCTGCTGGGCCATTGCAATGAAGTTTTCAAGAAGAACCAAACTGATCTTCTGTCCCTTCAGGACCGTCTCCATAATCTTGGCTACATTGCTTCTGGTAAGTAAAATCAATCAATGAATGTTATGGTTGTTATTAATAATTCTGTTACATTCAGGTCTAAATCATTCCATTTCTACTTTGCTTATAAAATTTTTGCCCTCGAAAAATAGAGATCTTAAACTAGAGGTTTTGTCAATTTCACACTTACCTGGTTAAAACCGGACCTATTTTTTGTTTGTTTGTTTGTTATTCTTTAGTCAAGTCTACATTGATTACGAGTGATTTAGGTCTTTTGAGTGTCACATGACCATTTTGAATGTCCTGCTAAGTTTCCCATTAAATGTTCAGAAGATTTTAAAATTGGGTGCTCATTGGAGCTAGTACTACTCTATTCTAATTATTTTAAATGTTTTATCTTGTAGTTTTCTCTTTCAGAAAACAAATACATTGGTTTTTTTGGTGGAGGTGCTGTATTCCTGTCTACCTTTTTGAATTGGGCACAAAGGTGTGCCGAAGTCTGACCTCTTTTGAAATCTTAAAAAAAATATAGAACTGGATCATGTGACAAATAACCATGTTTTAGCATTATATGATTGACAAACATGGTTCCAAGCTCCCACAAGTCCAAGGAAGGAAAGGAAAAGCTCTAAATTCAATCTTTTAGTGAGAAAGGAATTATTACATATTTAAGGGTCAATTTTTGGGTTGTAACCTGTAAATACATGAAATTGCTACAAGATTGACTCTTGAAGGTCAATAAATCTGGAAATTTCACAGTATGAACATTTTCATACTCAATTGCCATGTGAGTTAATTTTAGAAATAATTGTATCAAGAATATGTTAGGGAATGTCCATTAGAGCTAGTATTAGGTTTCTATAGTCTGTAGCATTTACTCTATCGATGTGTTGCCTGGTGACGAATCACCAACTCAGGAGTCTTTGAAAGCCTCAATCGTTGTACATTAAACATGTTAAATTGTCATATTGGGGAACATTAGAAATTCTGGTTATCGTTTAACATTCTGCCTTTCGCTTTGAATGATTAATCATCTCATTTTGTGTAGTAATTACTTATTGACTGGTTTGCTATTTTCCTTGCTCCACAAGTCGATCTTATTGGTGAAGATAGTGAAGGAGAAGAAGAGGACCCTAATGTTTCAGAAGATTTATCTTATGACTGCAGCTTAGACTTCAAGAAAATTGAAGATGATCCTTTGTATCCTTTATGAATGTTTTATCTAATCAAACGCAAATGTTGTACTTGAATCCTTCTAAACTTTTATGCTCTTAGCATAATAACAATAGTGGATATTTTTACTTGGTGAACTTAGTGCAGGTTCATGTTCAACATAGCTTTCCTCTGCCAAGAAAATTAGGTGTTTTGCTTATTTTCATTTTTCCTGAAAAAATGAAGCCAAATAATGTGACGAAGAAAGAGTTGTGGTACCATCAACTTGCATACGATTAGATTTTGAATGATTATTAAGAAGTTGAGGTGTGTGACCTTTCCCCGGACTATGCGTGAACCAGGGATGCTTCGTACACTAGGCTTCCCTTTTAAGGAGATTTTATGTGTGCTACTTAACACTTTTAGGCTGGATGATACTCTGAATTTGCAGAACCTTGGTCTCTCTGATGTTTGCCTAGCTACCATAGCATCTGAAGGTGAGTTTTAAACTCAGGAATCAAATTGCCATATCTTGATGAGATATTAAGAAAAAAATTTGAGGTGTGAATTGACTTGTAGATTTATATTACATGTGTTGTCTTCAACCCCAAGGGGCATCGCAAAGATGTATCTGGACATACTAGTAAAAACTATTTCCCCATTTTCTTTCAAACTATGCTTTAGATTTGTGCAGAGGAAGAAAGTTTCTTGATGCCTTTGCTCTAGTTTTTTTTAATGATAATTTATAACTTGAGATATTTCTTTCGTCTCATTTGTATTTTCGTTTGCAGCAAATACTATATATGAGAAAGAGGGATGCTATCTATCCACTGAAAAGAAACAGGATAGTAGTGATGGTACAAAATTCACATTCCGCATCATTAACTTTGTAAAATTAGTATAACATGGTGTCTAAGATGTGTTTCTTGCTTTTCTGAACATAGGGAAAATGAACGAGGAATTGAAGTCATCTGAAGATATTCAGTCACTGATAACTGTGTCTGAAGATGATTATGAAAACCTCCCCAAACATATGAAGAATTTGGCTTCATGGCAGGTGTGGTTTCTGTATTGGTGATCTCATTTTCTTGACAGTCTTATTCTAAGAAAAACAGAGCTTCAGAGTAGAAAATGAGAAGACCAAGGAATATTTTTAGTTTATGAATTTGATTGTATTTAGCCATATTTCCTTTTTAAGATTTTTATTCTTTTCATCCAGTATACAGTGGATTAAGCACTAGGCAGCCCCAAGTATAAATTTTTGATTTTGGTCTTTTAAAATTTTTCTTCACTTTAATGAAGCAAGCACTTTTCTTCACTCTTCGATTGAAGTGTGGAGGGGGGTCTTGTCGCTTTTTTCCGCTTTGCACTTCCATAAACACAATGATAAGCAGATTTTGGGAAACAATTGGGTTAGTTGGGCTTATCTTGAGTCCAATGGAAGAAGTGGTGGAATTATCTTTTTTATGAAACAAAAGAGCTGTGGAAGGTGAGGTTCTCAACTTTGGGACACAAAGTATTACATGCAAATTCACTTTAGTGACCTAAAACTACACTTGGCATATCATAGGGGTTTATGCCTCAAATTATAAAATTGGTAGGAAATAATTGTGGTGGGAACTTGTTGTCTCCATTAGAGTGTGTACATGACCATGAGTGGTTTGACGACTTTAACATCACAAGACTTGTTAGTGAAATGAGGGGTGGTAGTGAAAATAATAGAGTTATGCGAATAATCTAACTAAATAGTAGAATTAGAACTGGTTGATTTGATGAGAGACAAGACGGAGTTAATGATAGGCTGGAGGTTTGGAGACAAACCATGGAGTCAGAAAGGTTTAGGTTGAGCAGGACTAAGAAAAAGTACTTAGAGTGCAAATTCATTGACGTATCTCACGAGGCGAATTGGGATGTGAGGATTGATACACAAGTCATCTCCAAGAGAGAGTTTCTTGTACCATGGGTTAATTATCCAAGGAAATGGGGAGATTAACAACGATGTTACACATCGTATTAGAGCAGGGTGGATGAAATAGAGCCTCACATCTAGTGTTATGTGATAGGATTGTGCCACCGAGACTTATGGTAAGTTTTATAAAGTGATTGTTAAACCAACTATGTTATATGGGGCAGAGTGTTTGTCAGTCATGAACTCGCACGTCCAAAAGATGAGAGTAGCGGAAATGATGTTGTTAAGATGGATGTGTAGACACACTAGGAGAGATGGGATTGGGAACAAAGATATTCAGGACAAGGTAGAAGTGGCCTCCATGGTGGACAAGATGAGGGAGGCGAGGCTGAGATAGTTCAGGCATGCGAAGAGAAGATACCTAGATGCACAGTGAGGAGGTGTGAGAGGTTAGCTATTGTGGATCTAAGGAGAGGTAAAGGTCAACTGAAGAAGTATTGGAGAGAGGTGATTAGATAGGATATGACACACCTACAACTTACCAAGGACATAACCCTAGATAAGAGAATATAGAAGTCCAGGATTAGAGTAGAAGGTTAGTAGGTAGTTGATCCTTGTCTTGTTTTCATTATCAGTATTATTAGTATTATTACTGCCCTACTATCTCTTTGATTATATTTTTACTTGTTGTTTCCTTTGTTTTGGTTATCGTATTTTTTGTTGTTGCTACGGTTCATTCTTCCATCATTTTCTACATGACTTCTTCACTACTGTATCTCCTCTTTTTATTGATTCTGATATGTTTTACTTGAGCCGAGGTTTATTGGAAGCAGCCTCTCTACCTTCGCAAGGTAGGAGTAAGGCTGCATACACCACCCTCCCAAGACCCCAATTGTGGCATTACACTCTATATGTTATTGTTGTTGGAACTGGTTGATCTTCATTTGGTGGTGTAGTTTGTACGTGGTATAGGGAGAACAATCATGTAACTGCATCGAGACTTGATAGATTTCTTGTTTCAACTAAATGGGATGTGGAGTTCAATAACATCACACAATGCCTGCTACTTAGAACTGTCTGATCATATCCCAATTTTGTTACAATGTGGGGAATGGGGTGAGCAGGAAGGCCTATTTCAAATTCCTGAACCGGTAGCTTGAGACGAAGGGCTTTGGGTAGAAAGTCAAGGCGGTAGGAGGCTGGCTGGATTATATACTGGCAATGAAGTTAAGAGCCCGTTTGGATTGGCTTAAAAAATGTAGATTTTAAGTCAAAAATAACAAGTCAAACTGAAATGACTTTTAAGTCAAAAAATAATAAGTAGGGGGAGACCTACTTTTGGTTTCTGACTTATTTTAAGTCATTTTTTACCTTGCCAAACACTTCGTAACTTATTTTAAGTCATTTTTGACTTATTTTAAGTCATTTTTTATACTTGCCAAACACTTCCAGAAATTAAAAACTGACTTAAAAGTAGGTTTGACCAACTTTTAAGCCAATCCAAACGGGCTCTAAAACTGTTTAAGGCTAAACAGAAGGAATGTAATTCTAATAATCATGAAATCCAAGAGAAGAAAAAGAAAGACATGTTAGATCAAGTATTACAAATTAACAAGATTCAGGAGCAAAGGAACCTTAATGACGATGAACTCTTTACCAAAGCTATTTTGGAGATGAAGTTTGAGGGAAAGAAATATCTTGGAGGCAAAGATCTAGAGTTTTATGTTTAAAGCAAAGGAGATAAGAATACAAAAGATTTTCAAAGAATGACAAATGCGCGTAGAAGGTTAGTAATCTAGACAAGCTGCTAGTTAATGTAGAAGAGATCACTGATCTAGAGGGTATTAAATTTTTTTTGGAGTTCTATCAGAAGCTTTGTGATGAAATAGAGGTATGGAGGCCTTACTTTACTTCCTCCATTTCAATTTGTTTGTCTTACTTTCCTTCTTTGGGAATCTCAAATTGGCTACCACCAACCCAAAAACTCTTGTGAGGTCCAAAAGTGAGACTCCTCCTTAGTTCCTGTCCCCGAAACATTTGGAACTGTTCCAGGACACATTGATACTGAAGATTCCCTGGAATGGAAGGGGGCCAACAACAAGATGTTTATAGTGAAGTCATCATATGCTGTATTCACAGATAATGATCAGGTGGACAACAATTAGCCTTAGAAACAGATCTGGAAAACCGAAGCTCCCTTCAAGGTTGCTTGCTTTGTTTGGTTTGTGTCTAGACAGGCTTGCTTAACTCAGAATAGCTTAAAGAGGAGGAATTAATATGACTTTCAGCTACTTATGTTATGCAGCTGCAGAAATAATAGTCATCTATTTTGTATTGTGGATTTACTAGCCACGTGGCAATTATTTCTTAACATGATTAGCCTTAGATGGACTATGCCTAAGTCCACTGTTGAGCTTTTGATGTGTTGGTACAATCAGGGTAGCAATGTAAGATAGAAGAACTGGTAAAATATGATTCTAGCTTGTATTTGGTGGATAGTCCTGAAAGAAAAAAAATGTTAGGTGCCTTAAGATAGGTGAAACTCGATTCAGAAGATAAAAAGCTGAATTGTGTACTATTTATCACTTTTGGTGTAAATAATTTTTTGAAACTAGAATCCTTGTATGAAGAACAAGGATAGGTTTTTGTACGTTTTTCAGGAATTTGGTACCAGCACAGCTTTCGTGTTGAAGATTAATATAACTGTTACTTTTCTAAAAAAATAAAAATAATGGGCCAGAATGTTACATGTTGAGTTAAATCTTAGATACTGAATTGATACTAATGTCACTAATTGGTTGCCATTAGATTTTCTTGTAGTATTGTATTCTTAGCTATTAGAGTGTTTTTGGGACACTTAACTATATCTGAACTTCAACATAATCTGTGATGTTCCATTTGGAGTAATGCCGTTCCAGTTTCTAGACATTCAGAAAGAAAAATCTACTTTCAGAAGTTATCCTACTGCTGTAAGCCTTGTAGAAGATGATAAATTCTTATTTCTAAGTTGCTGTGCTTGTTTTTCACCTTGAACAGCGAAAATGCTTTCTTGACTGCTGTAATGCTTTTCTTCCTCTTGTTTCCTTTTTCCGTTTTATTGTTCTTGTTCCCTTGTATTCATATTATATGGCTTCCGCTCATACACTAAAGTTCTGAAATACTTTTATAGGAGTTAGTTGTTGCTGTTGAGAAGATGAACTCATTCCTTGACACGAAAAAGACCAGGCCATACTCCTTCCAGCAAGCTGAAATTGTGGAATTAGGATTAGGTATGTGTTTTTCACTTTGTTCCCTTTTCATTTTGTATTTGTGTATATGTTAATTGTAGACATGGAAGTGCAGTTGTCATTAGATGAAGATCTCCATTCTAGTGCATTAGTTAATTGCTCTACATAATTTTAGTGTTTCCAGAAACTGACACTAAAATTATGTAGAGCAATTAACTAATATACTAGAATGGAGATGATTTCTATCAGACTTACGAAGGTAGTGGACGAGACTATTCCTACTTCGCAGAATGCTCTTGTTGAGTAGACAGATTTTGGATGTAGCATTGGTGGAAAATGAAGTGGTGGTTCAAGGAGAAAGTAAGGAGTGCCAAGTGTGTTGTGCATTTGATCTTGAAAAGGCCTACAATCATATGAATTGGAGGTTCCTAGAATCTATTATTCTACAAATGGGATTTGGCAAGAAGTAGAGGACATGGATTTACGTTTGCCTAAATTTTGAATTGTAGAGTTAGGGCCCTTTCAACTACCTATCTTGGAGTACCATTAGGTGCATCGAACAAAAATCAAATGGTGTAGAATCTGGTTCTTCAGAAGGTTTACAAGAGTCTAGCAAGATGGCAGAAAATATGTCCAAGGGTGGGAACGAAGTGCTTATTTAGATCACTCTCGAACATTCCCACTTACTACATGTCCTTGTTTGTTGCTACAATATCGTTCACTGAAAAGATGGAAAAGATGTAGAGAAATTTCCTATGGGATGGGGCAAGGAAGCTCCACTTGGTGCTGTTGGAGACTATCACATCTCCTAAAAAATGAGGTCTTGGAGTTAAAGATTTAAAGGTTTTTTAATAAAGCTTTACTGAGCAAAGGGCTTTGGAGATTCAGGGTGGAGGTACAAGCGTTGTGTGTGTGTGTGGGGAGGGGTGATAATTGGTAAATATGGGGTTATGGAAGGAGGGTGGAGCACTAGAAGTATCACTTTGCCTTTCGGTTGTGGTTTGTGGAGCAATATCTTGAAGGGGTAGGATGTTTTTTGGGATAACATCTCATTCAAGGTCGCAACAAGAGGAGGGTAAAGTTTTAGGGCCATAAATGGTGTGGGGACTTAGTTTTAAGGGTGAATTTTAGAGTTTGTACAAAATATCTTTTCAAAGAGACTTGACAATTAAAGAAATTAGGGGGAATCGAATTCCACTATTGGGAAGTGGCTCATATTTAAGATCCAAACCTTAGGATTTCATTACTTTGTTAGTTTCATGATGATTATTCAAGATGTACGTGGATTTTCTTAGTGAAATATTGTTTTGAGTTTTGACAACTGAGGAAGTTATGGGCACCATTGGGTATAGTGTCTGGAAAACCATAAGAAGACTGTGGCCCCAGTTCAACAATAACATCTCAATCACTGTGGGTAATGGTTTAAAAGCTGACTTTTGCAATGAGGTGTGGATTGGAGAAGATAGTCTTAGAAACTCTTTTTCTCACCTATATACCTTAAGTCTTTAGAGGAATGCCAAGGTATCCCAAGTTTGAAGCCAACAAGGTTGGGACCTCTTATTTAGAAGAGCATTTAATGACTGGGAAATTGGAGAAGTTGCCAATTTATTGGAAGTTCTTAACTCACATCCAGCTCTATCTGTGAGACATTGACAAACCTAGATGGAAACTACACAACAAGGGGGTGTTCACAGTGAAATCATGTTATTGGAATCTTAACACACTACAGACAGCTAGACAAATGGCCTTGGAAGCTAGTTTCAAAGACCAAATGCCCTCCAAAGGTGGCATGTTTTACTTGGTTGGTTGTAGAAAGGCATGCCTAACTCATGAAGCCTTACAGAAAAGGGGCTGGCAGATTTGCTCAAGATGTGTCATGTGTGAGCAAGAAGAAGAAATCAATGATAATCTATTCCTTCACTGTAAGGCGGCTTTGAGCCTATGGAACATTTCTTTTTGTTTTTTAGGAGTATAGTGGGTGATGCCTAACACGACAATGGAACTCCTAAGTAGTTGGAAAGGTATTGGCAAGAGGAAGAAAAGAATTTTGGTGGAGAACTATCCCAGCATGCATATAGTGGACTCTTTGGAAAGAAAGGAACTCAAGATGCTTTGATGGACAAAAAACTAACTTACAAAAAATTAGAATGAATTGTATAAGCCTTGCGAAATGGTCTGATGGACCCTTATACTTGTATGCATTTGTATTTTGAACCTTTCAACTTAGAACTTTGTCAACTGAACCCTCTAACTCAATGAAATTTAACATTTTAAATCTCTTTAACCTTTGACCAGGCTTATGTAGCAACTTGATTAATAAGTTGGAACAAATACATGATTCCACGCGCAAAAGGAGCGTAGACACAAGAATTTAGACTAAAAATAATTTAAAGAAAAAAGAAAAATAGAATAAAAAGAAGAAAAAAAAATTAAAAATAAATATGTCATTCTCTCTCCTTTCCCCCCACCCATCCCGTTTCTTTTCCTCTTCTACCATTACTTCAGTTTCCCTGTTCTTCCCCACCCAGACCCCCATTTCTCTCTTTCTCCCCTTCCCCGCTCCTTTCCAATTTCTTTTTCTCTTTTTTTTTTCGTTTTCTCTTTTCCCCAAATTAAAAACGAAATTGTGTAAAAAAGTTGAACATAATAAACAAAGGAAAATTCAAAAAATTGGTGCGATACACATAGTTGTTGGAAGAAATATGTCTAATAAGTATCCTGACCTCTTTTGCTGTCAAATTTGTTCTTGATTTGTCATTCTCTTCATTTTTCTAGGGTAAAGTGACAAGATCTGGTAGTTTTGAATGGTGAAAAGTAATTGTTGAATATCTTTATGAAATTAGATGAAGTGTATTGTGTAGAATTATGCGCAGATATTAAAATATATTAAGGTATTATAAAGGTAATTCATTTGTATCAATGGAAGAAAGGGTTTTAGAAGTTGCTCAAGTAACAATGAAGGGAGTAATGGAGTGAAAAAAGAAGAAAAAAATATTATTTTTTTAAAAATTAAATAATAAATGATGTGTCATGTAAAATCTGATGTGAATGATGATATGTCATTTTCATTGGGCGTTTGAAGTTCACACAAAGTCAAAGTAATTTAAAATGTTGAGTTTTATTGAGTTAAAGGGTTTAGTTGACAAAGAACAAAGTTAAAAGGTCCAGAATACAAACTAATACAAGTATAAGGGTCCATCAGACCATTTCGCCTATAAGCCTTTTGTTTTTTTGGTGTAAACAAAATCTGATAGGGGAGATAGTAGAATTAGTTGATTTTATAGGAAACTTGTAAAGAATGCCCTATGTGGGATGTAAGTTTCCAATTCATTATTTTTTGGATGATGAATCTTTTGGTGTGAATACAAGGTTACCCTTTTCTCAAACAAATATTGTTTTGAGTTTGTAAAGATATGACACCTAGGCCTAACTCAACCCCAAAAGTTAGCTCATGAGGGGAGGTTTGTCCAAGTCCATATAATGAGACTAAATTCTCATTCCTCTACCGATGTGGGACTTCTTAACACTCCCCTGCACGCCCAGACCTCAACTGGAGTGTGAACACTTCTAAATGGGGGCCCAACATCGGTGAACAACAAATTGAGATGGACCTGACTTTGATACCATGATTAAGTGTGTGAACATCTCATCTAAAAAGATATGGTACCTGGGCCTACCTCAACCCCAAAAGCTAGCTAATGAGGGGAGGTTTGTTCAAGTCCATATAAGGAGACCAAATTCCCATCCCTCTACTGATGTGGGACTTCTTAACAAAGTTGTTTTCTAAACTCTAGAGTTTTTGTGGTGAAATACGAAATCATTTTGGTGTTTCTATTTGTACTTTTCACAGTGATAATGCCTTAGAACACTAATCCTCCCAGTTTCTGCAGCTTATGGCTTCTCAAAGAATCATTCATTCGGCATCTTGTTCATATGTACTCCTCAATAGAATGGTGTAGCGAAGAGGAAGAATAGACACCTCATTGAGGCTACTTACACTCTTCTCATTCAATTTAATGTCCCACTATGATTTTAGGGTGTTGTGATTCTCTCATCTCACCATTTAATTAATTGAATACCTTTATCTTCCAGCCAAAGTTAGATTCCACATTTAGTTTTGTTTCCTCAGTCACCTTTATACTCCCCCTCCCCGCGTTTTTGGGAGCACATGTTTTGTTCATAACTTAGCCCTCGGAAGAATGAACTAGCTACTCATGGTCTGAAGTTACATCCCAGCCATAATGCAACAACTTCTAATTTATTATCATCGCCCATGTCTAATATTAGACCGCATGATTCACATGCTGCACCTATTGTGGACTTGTCTCATTTTAGTTAACGAATTGCACTTCAATAAGGTATATGGTCCACTTGTAATACCAAACCTCATTAACATTTTTAAGTTATTATCATACATCATCACCCTATTTATGCTTTTGTCATTTTTGTCTTTTATTTCCATGTTTTGATGATGACAAACTATGATTGATGAGATATTTGGTTTACATGCGAGTAGTATCTCGGAGTTTGCGTCATTTCCTTCAAGGAAGTCTATGTTGGTTGTTGTTGGGCTTATGTTGTCAGTTAGTCTGGACAACTAGATTGATAGGCATAAGGCTCTTTTTGCTGCAAAAGGGTATTCTCAAATATTTAGCCTACATTGCAGTTGTTCAATTAGGTCTTGGGCATAACTCATACCCCAAAAGCTAGCTCGAAGGAAGGATGATTATCCAAGCATTGAAGGAGTCCACCCATATCATTAATGACCATTGTAGGATATTTGTAATTCTTTAACACCCCACCTCACGCCTAGTGCTTAGCATCTGGTGCGTGGACAATTTTTAATTTCAGGGGCCTAACATTAGGTGAGATGGGTCATGCTCTGATACTATGTAAAATTAGGTCTTAGGCCTAGCTCAATCCTAAAAGCTAGCTAATGAGGGGAGGATTGCCCAAGTCCATTCCCTAACCAATGTGAGACTTTTACCAAGGGGTGTACAAAAATCGAACCGATCGATAGACTGAACTGAAAAAATTGCTATTGGGTTAACATTTTTTAATGGTTTTATAAAAAATAAATATCGGGTTATCAACTCGGTTTTGATTTTTTAATATTGGTTATTGGATAAATCGATAACCCATTAAGACTGTAGTAAATTATTACTTTACCTATACATAAATATATTAACCTCAATACCTTCCTAGTTACTGCATTTATCCTTTAATTCATACTTCACATTGATTTTGAGTTCACAACTTCACATTATACAAAACGTCAAAACCTTAATTAAGAACCATATTTCTCTTAATTTTTCTTTGTGTTATACTTGTATAGTTCTTTTCATGTTAGTTATCATTGTTTCTATTTTCTGAGCATTTGTAAAGTTACATTATTGTCTTGTCGCATCAAATTGTTGTCGAAGTCATATATTTGTTTTATAAGCATTTTCTTATTGGTTAAGCCAAAAACTGAACTATAAGAACCAAAATCGATAAAATATATCGTATTGGTTTGGTTATGAGTTTAGCGTATTTAAAAACCAAAAATCAATAAATCGAACCAATAATACATAAAACCGAATTGAACCGGCCGATGCACAACCCTACTTTTACCCACTCTAACACCCCCTTCACGCCAGGCCCAATTGGAGCGTAGACCGGGAGCCCAAACAGGGATGGACCTAGCTCTGATGCCATGTTAAGATATGACACCTAAGTCTAACTCAACCCCAAAAGCTAGCTTATGATTGGAGGATTGCCCAAGTCCCATATAAGCAGACCACCAGTCTATTCCCTAACCAATGTGAAACTTTTACCTACTCTAATAGTATTAGAGCAGGTCCATCCCAGTTTTGGCTCCTTGTCCACGCTCCAGTGGGCCTAGGCGTGAAGGGGGGTGTTAGATTGGGTAAAAGTCCCACATTGGTTGGGGAATGGACTGATGGTCTGCTTATATGAACTTGGGTAATCCTTTCCTCATGAGCTAGCTTTTAGGGTTGAGTTAGGCCTAGGTGCGATATCTTTACAACAGTAATACATTCTCTCATGACTAAAATTGCATATATCCATCTTATCCTATCCATGGTTGTTCGTCATTGGCCTCTTCATGAGTTGGACCTTAAGAATGTTTTTCTCAATGGGAACCTTCTGGATGTAATTTATACAATGTTATCAAAGGCGGAAATCGTAAAAAGATCTAAGGTCTGTTAGGGCTTTAAACGCAAATAAAGCATGGGCTTTAATGAAGAAAAGCTTAAATGAAAGAAAATATAAATATGTATGTGTAGTCCAAGACTAACAATTATAAGCTTGAATAGTAAATATATAGACAAAGAAATTGAAACAAAGTTATGATAAAGTGAAATATAAATTGTTTAATAATGCCTCTTTAGGATTACTCTTATTGTCAAGGGAAAAAAAAGTCTTAGATCCTTAATGACGACATTAAAGCGTCCTCTAAGTGAGGTGAAACACTCAACATGTTTTGTGCCTAGCTTCCGGCTTAAACGTGCTTTAAGCGCATCTTTGACAACATTGGGTTTGTTCGAAAAAACCATTTGTTTTGTTTTGCTCGGGGGGGGGGGGTCTAGTGGTCTGATATGTCAATTGCATAAGTCACTCTATGGTTTTACGCAGTCTCCTTGAGTCTGGCTTGGTAAATTCAACATTTTTATTCTGGAGTTTGGAATGACTTATAGTGAAGCTGATCACAATGTTTTATCAACATTCTGCTCTTAATCTATATATTTATTTGGTGATTTATGTTGATGATATCCTTAATACCGGCAAAGATTAGGATGATATCACTAATTTGAAGCAACATCTCTTTCAACACTTCTAGACTATGATTAAAGTATTTTTTGAGGTATTGAGGTTGCTCAATCCAGATCAAGAATTGTTATTTCACAACATAAGTATGCTTAGACATTCTTGAGGAGATATGAATGATGGGGTGTAGACCCATTGATACTCTTATGGATCTGAATGCTAAACTCCTGCTAGGACAAGGGGAGCCCTTAGTGAGCCTGTGTGCAGGGGTGAGACCTAGCATTTCTTTTGTTGTGATTGTTGTAAGTCAGTTTATGGATTCTCCATGTCTATCCACATTTTACGATATATAGAATCAGCCTCACGCAAATGATGACACTTCGATGATCATAGCCATGAGCGGATCGTTGAATATATAGACGTTGACTAGGAAGGACCACCATCTGATAGACATTGTACATTTGAATATTATATCTTAGTAGGAGGTAATTTGGTGTCTTGGAAGAGCAAGAAACAAATGGGTAACTCATTTTTAGTAGGAGGTAAATTTGAGGCGTTGGGGTTGGGGTTGGGGGTGGGGTGGGGTGGGGGGGGGTGAGGAGGGTGAAGAGTGAGGTAGAAGATTTTGCTTTTGAAGCTTTTAAAATGATTCCTATAATAATATGGGTAAATATGAGTACCCATACTATCCATTGGGTAACTCGTTTTTACCCATTTAAAATATGAGTCGAGTCAAGTATTCTACCCATTTTAATTTAACTTGTTTTCAATCTACTCATATTTGACTCGACCCGCTCGTTTGCCACTCATACATTGTAGGTTGGCCTCGATGGACATATTGATCGCCTAAAACTCAACTAATGGCCAAGAGTTATACACAAATTTTTGGTCTTGACTATGGTGACACCTTCTCTCATGTGGCCAAGATTGCTTTAGTCTGTCTCTTTTTATTCATGGTTGTTGTTCGTCATTGGCCTCTCTACTCGTTGGATATCAAAAACCCTTTCTTCATGGAGATCTCGAAGATGAGGTACATCTGGTTATGTTGCTCATGGGGAGTCTAGTGACATGGTGTGCAGACTATGACGAGCACTCTGTGGCCTAAAACAGTCTCCTCAAGCATGGTTTGGGAAGTTTAGCATGGTAATTCAGGAGTTTGGCATGGTACGAAGTGAAACTTATCATTTTGTGTTCTATTGTCACTCTGCTTCAGGTTTGTGCATGTATTTGGTAGTTTACATTGATGACATAGTTATCACAGATAATGATAACGAGGAATAAACCAAATTGAAACTTCACCTTTTCCAGCACTTTTAGACCAAGGATCTTAGTCGGTTAAGATAATTCTTGTGCGTTGAGGTTGCTCAATCCAAATAAGGAATTGTCATTTCACAAAGGAAGTATGCACTTGATATTCTTGAAGAGACGGAGATGACAGGTTGTAGGCCTATTGAGTCTTCAATGGATTCAAATGCTAAGCTCTTGCCAAGTCAGAGGGAGCCTCTTAGAGATCCAAAAAGATCTAGAAGGCTGGTAGGAAAGTTGAATTATCTCACAAGTCACAATGACTCGACCTGATATTAACTTCTCGATTAGTGTCGTAAGTCAGTTCTTGAATTCTTCTTGTGACTGTCACTGGAATGCAGTTATTCGTACTCTTCGATACATAAATTTGCTCCAAGGAAAGAACTACTTTATGAATACTGAGGACATGAGAAAATTGTTGGATATTCTGATGTAGACTGGGCAAGGTCACCCTCTGACAGATGATACACTTCTGGATATTGTGTTCTAGCTAGTGGAAAATTTGGTGTCTTGGAAAAGTAAAAAGCAAAATGTGGTTGCTAGATTTAGCATAGAAGCAAAATATTGGGATTATGTGTGAACTCTTATGGATCAAGCAACTATTGTAGGAGTTGAATTTTGGGGATACTAAAGACTGGAACTTGTGTGTGATAATGATATGTCATGAACTGAGTTCTGCTTGGGATGTGATTACTGTGAGTGAGAACTCTTGAATTTGGAATCAATGGCACCACAAAAGAGATCGAGCTGGCAGTAAGAGTGGAATAATGTCTTACTGTGAGTGACTCCATGGTACAGCTTGATCCTTCTTTTCAGGGGGACTCCTAAGTGGTTGAAAGTTAGTGGTTATGATCACTCAATCACAAAGTGATCTTCACAATAAAGTTGTCAATATGCTTTTGATGTATGGTAGTAGGACAAGCTCCTTTAAATTTCTTTATCATATGCGAGATGAAGATGTGAATTTGTGGCATTTGATGATAAATGGTTATACATTGAACGGATTGGGAGTCAATGGTTTGGATTTGTATGTTCAGATGAATCCACACAAGGAAATCTTTCTTGAAGATCTTGGGTTTGTGCCTTTCATGAAACTGCACAGCTATTTGAGCTCGAGTGGTCGGGCTATCTATTTGTTTCTTTGTGTTGGGACTAGAGCTATCTTCAAGAACCTGACCAAACAGTCTCTGCATATCCATTAACTGGCAATTCAATACAAGAAATATCTTTGAGCATGCCCTTATTGATGCTGGTTTGCACGTTGCAGAAGTTAGCAGTCTATGAGAGTTTTACAGGGGATTCAAACCAACTTTTCTGTTTGCTGCTGAAACTAATGCTGAGCAAAGGGAAAAAAACATGACCATCAAGTTCAGAGTTTATTCTCTCAACAGTTTTCGTCCTCTCTTATTGATCCAAGTTCAGCTCCTCTAAATTGCAAGGCTCTTATGGTGTTAATTAAGGCACACAAGAAGAAGACTGAACCAACAAATCTCATGGTTTCAAGTGTGTAATGCTTGCAAAGAGATGGAAGTGTTTGATTCAGAAATGTCTGTCCATGAATTTGCGCTAAAGGTCATGTTAAAGGGTAACATAGGTTTGAAAATGCACTAGTTGGAATGTATAGAAAAGTTAGAAACGTGAGCGATTGTGAGAGCACATTTCATGACCCAGAGAGCAATAAGATCACTTGGAATGTAGCAACTGGTAGTGCATGTGGAACAATTAAAATATACAGGCCTATATATGAAGAAAACGTGAGAATTTGAACAGGGAAGATTGGAGCTCAGAGCTCATTCCAACTTGAACCAAAGGATAACTGGAACCATGCATTTCCTTCAAATATGCTCGAGGCTACTGGAATTGACATGGCTTTGTCAGAAATACCAGATTTAGAAGTTATACCAGGAGTTCAAATTGGTTTTATTGGTGATAAGTTCATTGTGAAGCCAACAATTCAGGAAATGGAGAACTTACAGTTGGATTTGTTATTTGCAGAGATCAGAATGCAACATTAATGGTCGAGGGCTATTGTGATTTTCTTCTCTAGGACAAGTTGGTTGAAGCTACAGATGTAGGGCAGAATGCTGTGCGGGTATTTGCAAGTAGGTGGAAACTTTAGTGCATAAATGCGGAAGGACAAAATGCTCGATGCCTCAAGCTATCTCCAAATTTGAGCAACACCGTTAAGTTGATAAGCGGCCAACTCCGCCTTTTCCACCGGCGTCACTCCCATGATCATCAACACCTTGTAAACCTCATCAATGAACTTTTGGGGATCTTCCTCAACCTTAGAACCATGAAACTCCGGAGGATTCATCCTAGTGAAGTCCCTCACTTTAGATGCCGCCGTACCCACATTTGGGTTCACGGGAACCGCAACCTCCCTATTGGCTTGGGCTGTCACGGCTTGAGCCAACACTTGAAAAGCAGCCCTAAACTCCGCATTAGTCAGAAAAGTTGCCGGCGAGGAGTTAGTGGAAGTGCTGCAAATTGAAAACAAGATTCCAAGAAGAAAGGCCCAATTATTATTGGAAGAAAGTATTAAAAGCATATTGTCAGAGGGATTATATCAGTAAAATGCAAGGTTTTGGGTTTACCGGAACGATTTGTAGTTTGTAGAGAATGGTGCCAGCATTAAATAAAAGAAGACACAAGAATCAATTAGGAAATGCTCTTGTTTACAGCTTGCAAGATTGATTCAAAGACACAACTGCTATATTTGGTGACTTTTCACAATTTCCACTTGATTCTGGCAGTGTTAGGTCTTGCATTTTCACACTATCACATCCTTGAGGGCAAGGGTTGTTTAAGGGAGGGATCTGAATCCGATATGATGTAAATTTCTAGCATGTAACTGACTCACGTGAATAGCCATTTGGTACCAAGTAGTTAAGCTCATTTTAGCAAAATTACTTATGGCTTAGCTTAGCAGTGCATTTTAGCTTCTCTAATAAGTTGTTTTCCTTTCATGGTAATCATCATTTTGCAGAAGTAAGATAGCCATAGTGTAGCTTAGCTCTTAAACTTTGTTTTCCCTTCCCTGCAGTATTTTTCTTACCTTCAGTGAGCCCATTCACATACTTAATCCCAATGCAATTAGCTCTATTAGATATAAATGGATTTGTTATTACAATGCTGTAATATTGAGCTGGCTTGTACGTCCGTAAAAGTATGTGTGCTATTTTTAACTGATGTTTACAACACTTAAATATTTATTCACAATGAAATGGAAAGAACCAATAATTGTGCCCCCTCCAGTTAAATGAGTTTATTTGTTTTTTCTTTAGAGTTTTAACTAGCCATAGAGTAACTGGTTGTTTATTGATGCAGGGCATAAAGCTAGATCCTATCTGCTGCTGCTCATAAGACTGAGTCGAGTAATAGTGGAGACAAGTGGTGGTTTGATTTGTTATAGAATCTTATAGTGTAGAATGAGTGCAGAGATAAAATACTATTGATATTAACGTGTTAGCAATAATTAGCTAAAGTGCTTTTAATGGTTGAGCTTCAAGCACAAAAATGAATGTTGGTATTAAGTTGTTAAAAATTCTCCTTTATTTTTTTAACTATACTGCACGGGTAGTGTGCATGCACATTGATATTTTATCAAGTACTTACTATGTCTTACCAGCTCATACATTAGGTAAGCGAAAATAAGATTTGACTGATTACAGGTAATACTGATTTTCTGGCTAAGCAATTGCTTTGTTGAATGTTAAATTGACTGCATTTGAAGGAATGCAATCACACTGTCTACTAGAAATGTACTTAAAGAACTTTACGCGAGGGGTGGGGGTGGGGGTGGGGGGGGGGGGGCGGGGGGATGAACATTTTAAATTGGTGTTAAAATATTCTGACATAGAGAGTGTATGTACTCTCTTAAAGAGAGTGAGTAACCTAAGATAATGATTATAATATTGGTTTTATGAGTATTTTATAATGAAATGTATTTTCTTATTTTTCTCATAGTTACAACTTTTTTTCTTATTCTTTTTATTTCTTTTTCCTTCTTTATTTCTTCCTTCTTTAAAAATTAGCTGCATTCTTCGATGAAACTCCGCCACCTTCAATGTGACCATTTTTGTCACAACATTCTTTTACTATTATTCCTTTTAATTCTCAACTCTAAAGTCTTATCTACGTATTTTATTTTTTTTACATTTCGAATAGTTTTGTAAACTCATTAGATTCAAGATGATTAGAAGATACCATTTAGTTTTTTTTTTAATCTGAATTTCAATTAAGATCCTTACAATTTTGAAGAAATTCATTGATTTTTTTCAAAATTATTTTTTAAAGTTATATAAAAAGAAGATAAATCAATTGATGATATTTTCAAACTTTGAATTTGCTTGAAGAATAATTAATTTTTGTTATCAACAACATAACAAAATCAAGAAAATAATATATATATATAAAATTTTATTTTTTAAATAAAAAATCAATAATAAGAAGAAAAGAAAGAAGAGGAGTAAAGAAAATGGGGGAAAGGGTTTGCAGTGGAAGGGGTGGGGGTGGAGGTGAAAGGGAAGTGTATTTTGGATGAAGTTATAATTAAAATAAAAAAGGATAAAAATAATTCAAAAAGTAAGAGAGAAAAAGAAAAAGGAAAACATAAAAAGTATAAAGAAAAATATAAAATCAAAAAAATATACATTTTTAATTAAATTAACACGTGACAAACATTGATTGATGGGTGATTAACACTTTACTTTTAAAATTTTGGACTAGTCCAAAAATAACGTAATAATACTAGTTCAAAGTTGTTTAGGGGTAATAGGATTCCCGCAAAGTTTAAGTATCTTTTTCAAAAACAGTCTTACTTTAATGGGGTAATGATGTATTCTCTCTATATCATATCATATGTCATCATCTATCTTTCTATACTACCTTGAACTCCCTTACTTGAATATTAAATTACTATAATACCCTCAACTTAAAACACCAATTTAGTATATATTCTATATTTTATATTATATTTTATTTATTTATTTATTTGTTCTATATTATATTAAAAGCTTACACCTTTTCACATTGATGAGTAGTGATTTTTCTGAAGGGTTGTGAGTTTTTTAAAGAGTTGTGAGTTTTTTGATGAATTATGACATTTCCGAATGGTTGTAATTTTTCTGAAAGTTTGTGGCTTATCTGATAAGGCATGATAAGCACATTTTCATACTATCATTTGTTATCTAATCTGTTGTCTATAAATAGAGGGGTTTTCTCACATTTTTAATCTACGAATTTTGTAACTTTTATATTCTTCTTCTTCTTAAAACAAGGAAGATTATGAGAATTGCTCAACTTTGCAATTACAATATTTTTTTTGTGGGTAAATTAGGCAGATCAATAAAAGTTGATGCAACAAGGAAAATTGAATAACTCAACTTCAAACGAGAAGACTATCTAGATAATTAATATATACTCATGTTCATTGCCATAAATATACTTTTGCAGCAACTTCTACTTGACAAAAAATTCAATGAATTTATGTTGCACCGACTACAACTTGGTGTTCAAGCTGCGAAAAGCCTCAAATTGTTGGATAAGAAGAATTTGATCAAAAACTTATTTAATGAGTCGAAACTAGATTTAATCAGTACTCATCCGTTTTCAATTTATTTGTTATACTTTTATGTTTATTCAGTTTAATATAGAATGTTCTTTTTTTTTTTTGTGATGGGGGAGGGGGCATGTTTAAGACGACAAAGTTAAAAGTTTTTTTTAATGTTTTACGTATCCTTAAATTAAAAGTCTTTTTTATTTTTTAAAATTCATATCAATTAAAATTAGACAAATCATTTTTTTTTTAAATCTATATCTATACTACCTTAAAAGTATGAACTACCTAATTTAAATGTTAAATGATTATAATGCCCCCCCCCCCCCCCCCCCCTTAAAACACCAAATTTAGTATATCTTCTATATTATATATTGTATTATCTATCTATATATAATAGGAGAAGAAAAAGTGCCACATGTCAGCACCAGAAAATTTCTCCTTTTTTTAGTTTTAAAAATTAAAATTTTAAAATAATTTTAATCTGCATTAGTTATATTTTTTTAAAAAAAAACAGGTTCTACACGTGGTTAAATTTTCTTGGACTCTTATTTTTATTTTCTAATTAGAATATATTTATTTTTGTCCTATGTATTTGTGAGTATAAGTGGACAAATAGGATAATGTTATGTAGTTTAAAAACTGCCAATTGACCAAAAAAAAATACTTTCAATCCAAAAGAAATAATTAATAAATAATCTAATAAAAATTAAAAATTAAAAACTTATTGTCAGTAAAATAAATAAGACTCTGGGTTTTCGTAGGGAAAATGGGTAGTATTTTTTTTTCCTTTTTTAATTTATTAAATCTTAAATCTACGGATAACATGCCTAGAGGAAACTTTCAATTCATAATAAAATAAATAAATAATTAAATTACTAATAAAAAATAATAATTAAAAACTTATTGTCAAAAAGATTAGAAAATTAAAAAATGTGGATTTTCACAGGGAAAATGCGGTAGTTTTTTTCCCTTAAATTTTTTTATTAAATTATATCCAGATAACATGGCTTATTTTTATTTAATAATAGAAAGAAAAAACTTTAAATCCGGATTAAAAAAAGAAGAAGCCACGTCCTTTAAGGAAAAAAAAAACTTAAATTAGCCATTGTAAGATTTTAAATAATTAATTTAAAATTTGAATTTCAAACAATAACTAACCTTATCCCTAAAAAAACATCTAAACATCATAACCCACATCTCTGGAAAATAACTACATCATCCACATCTTCTTAAATCAACTCTTCAAAATATGAATCCAAACAAGTGTAAAACAAAAATCACATTCAAACAAAAATCTGATTACACTTACAAAGATCATAAAAGCATATTTAGAGGAAGCATAGTAGTACATTGTGTGTGTATATGCACTCTCTCTCAATTGTTTGATCTGTTTGATTATGATTGAAGAGAAAGAAAGAAGAAACTAACGATAAAGAAATGGAGAAATTTTGAAGAATTTCATGGCGGAGGATCATGTACGCCACCTTTTAATACTTTTGGTACATAAATTACTACAATTGTTTCATTGATTTGGTGGCTTTGCATGATATTTAATTTTTTCTTCATAAATTAGTTTTTTTCGGTTCATTTTTAATAATTATTGTAATGATCCCTTTTTATGTGATTTATAGCCGAAATATATAGTCATAACTTGGTTATTTGAATAAGATTTATTTATTACTATCATAATGATCTGACGGCGAAAAGTGTAAAGTAACAAATGAAAAATTTATAATGATAATTTTCCATGTTGGTAATTTGTGTAACTCAAATTTTTTGATAGAAAAAATCTTTTTAAAAAAATTTACATATCACATTACATATGATGCAAAAATAACAATATAGCCAAAATATTGATAGATTTTTAATAAAATAATATTGAATGATCTTTTGTTTAACAAGTCATGACAACTTTAAGCAATCAATGGATCCTACAGCAATACTAAAAAGATGTTGAATTTTGATATCAAATCTCAATATCCTACATTTTCTCTCTAATTTGCATGGAAGTTTATTTTATATAGTGATTGAAATTATATTTGTTGAATATAAATAATAAGAAGATTTTTACTAATGAAATAAAAGTACAATAAAATAAATAAATTGTAAAAGTAAAAAACTGTATAATTATTAACATAATATATTAAAAGATGAGCAATATAAAGGACATAAGTGAAAAAAATATACTTCTACGAAAACACATGGCAAAAGGTTATAACACAATAATTATTGTTATGAACAAGAAAAAAAAACATATAAATAAATAATTTCAATGTGGAAATATATTTAAATTCAAAATGAGAAAGCATTTTGAATTATGAGTATGTATAATAATACAACATTATGCCTGCTATAAGGTATATCATATTTCTTTTTTTTTTTTACCAAATTATTTATTTTTCGATGCAGAAGGAAGATGTATTAGAGTAATATTTAATTGTATATATTTTCGACACGATATGTATATTACAGTAAACACATAAATTATTTATTAAGGAGGTTCAAATATAAAAGTAAGCAGTAAATACACAAAGAAATTGAGTAGAGCAACCCATAATACATTCATAAAAATAATTTTAAATTTATATAGTGTAGTTTTCTATCTAAGAGATTAATTTTCTTAACTCTACAACTATATTAGAGTAAGAACTTATAAGTGAACAGTGCATACCAAGTTATTAAATAAAACGTATATAGAGAAATTAAATTGAAAGCTATACAAATGTAGGTAAAAATGACAGATCTTATAATCTCAAAAAAACTATTTCATTATTTTATTTAATTAACATAAAGATTATGTAACAACTTTGGGGAAATATTTTTTCATAAGTAAAATCACAAAAGTTATATTTATCTTTAGAGTTGCTTAAGTTTCACTTACAAAATCATACTATAATTTGCTACTTGAAAATCTTAGCATGAAATTAATGAGTAGTTTACGAAATCAATTCTTGAAAATATCATACGAATTCATGAATACACTTTGAATATTATTACATATAACATAGAATTTGGCATAATTTTAGATCGAGAAAATATTTTTAATATTATTGATATACCATTAAGTTAGTATGATCATATATATATTAAAGTAATAATGTATTACTATAACTATTTAAAAAGATAAATTAACAAGATGATAAATTTTATAAATTATTTTTAATTTAGAAATTATGGCATTTTAAATATCTGCGCAACGCGTGGGCACATAAACTAGTATTATATTAAAAGCAGACACCTTCACACATTAAAGGGTTATGACATTCTGAAAGAGTTATAACTTTTCCAATTAGTTGTGACCTTTTCGAAGGGTTGTGACTTTTTCGAAGAGTTGTAACTCTTCCAAAGAGTTATGACTTTCCTATGAGTTGTGACTCTTAAAGGGTTGTGACTTTTCTAAAGGATTGTGGCTTTTTTGATAGGACACAATAATCATCTTTTCATACACTACCCTTTGTTAGTTATAAAAAGAGGGGCTCCCACACATTTTTAAATTACAACTTTTTAAAGTTTTATATTGTTCTTTTTCTTCTTAAAACACCATATTTAGTAAATCTTCTATATTTTATATTATATTTATTTATTTATAGGGTAAAAAAATTAAATATACAATTTAAGAACATAAATAACACGTATATAACAATAGTTTTACTTTACACCAAAATAGCAATAGAATCATTACAAAATAAAACAAATAAAAAAAATAATAAAATGAAAATTAACCCACGCACAATTCTAGAGTAAATAAAATTCTAATCCCTTAATTTACTCCATGTTGCTATTTACTTTCCACAAATATCTCAATTGTTATTTAATGTTTCTCTTTCATAACCTCAATATAATTCCTTTTTCCATAGTTAATTCTGAAAACTTTTTAAGAATTGATTGTTGTTTAGATTATTTTGAATAAATAATTTTTTTCAGAATAGTATTTTATGGTATAAACGATTGCATAATTATTCGATTTTTAAGCATTTTTCAGAATGATGTTATTTTTTCAATTGTTAATTTTATTTTTATTAATTCCAACAGTGTTGGTTTTGTTATGGCTTAAAATGAATAATTTCGAACAAAAAAAATGTAAAACAATTAACATAATGCTAATATATTAGAAAATTATACGATTTCAAGTTGGGGGTGAAATATGGTATAAGTTAGTATATTATATGATATCTAATTGGTAGTATTTATTTCAATACAGATTGGTATATTAAACGAAATCTTGTTGATATGATATATGGTATAAGTTAGTATATTATATAATGACTATATGGTAGTATATATTTCAAGGAAAGTTGGAGTATATTATATGATACCATATTGGTGTGATATATGGTATAAGTTACTATTTTATATGATGTCTATATGGTAGTATTTATTTTATGAAGGTTGATATTTTATATGATACAATGTTGGTATCAAATATGGTATAAGGTAGTATATTATAGGCTCAAGTCATCGAGAGCCCCTTGAAGTTGTTCGCATATTTCATTTGGACACTCCAATTCAACCTTATATCTATTGTACACTGTAAGAAATTTGTACGTTTATATTGAGGTATATTGTTGGATTAAAATATGGTATAGTGTTCTTGCTAAATTGATAGCCTGAATACCAACTTTTATACCATAATTTATTCATATAATGCACGTTTGTTAATAATTTTATAAATATTTTTTCAGCTAGTCATTTTATACCATAACGAACACCAACATAATTTATATCAAATAATACCTTTTCGGTCCAACACTAGAATGAACAATACCACATTTTGAGAAATATTATTTTTCAGAATTTTAAGAAACACTAAAACTAGGCACAATGAAATACCAAAAAAATCATCATCAATTTTTTTATTTTATTTAATTGTAAGATAAAATAATTTCTCAAAATAAGATAAAGTGATGGAAGAAATTGTTCTAAGATGAACTTCTATATAAAATTACTATCATACGAATACTCCTTCAAATGAACGGTTGAAACCTCTTTCTCCTTACCTTTCTTTTTTGTCAAATTAGGGGTAACATAGATAGACCTTTCACTACCGATAACAAGATTAGGGAGGCTAAGTAAATGCATTCAACTCAATATTTAATCTCGAGCACACATCAAGATTGTTAATATTGCAGTCAATACCCATATTATTTCTACAAAATGAATTCATGAAATTTTCCTATTCATGATCGTATAAATCAAAGAAAACACACAATTTTATCTCAAAATATAGATAATTTTGAAGAAGAAAAAACAAGTATGAAGAAGAACCTACATTCTTAATGAGAAAAAATGGAGATTTTATCCAAAAACTAACGATGATATGTGAGAGAATAAAAAATTAAATGGTGTGATTTCATGATAAAAAAATTAAGAGAGAGAGAAAAGAAAGAGAAATTAAAAGGTGTTTTAAAAAAAAAGAAACGTATCACAACATGACTGTGCTTGGAAATTCAAAAGGTAAAATAGTAAATTATCAATTCCATAAAATAAGCACACTACCCCCAAAAAGTAGTAAATAAAACCGTATCCCACGTAAAAAAAAATTGCATTTTATTATATTGTTATGTATATATTTGTAATTAAAATGTTAATGTTGTAAATAGCGACTAAAATAATATTATGTAAATAATGGTCTTACATAGTATATTCTTGTAATTTTTCCTTATTAATATTATTATATCAAAAGAAGACCTCTTTTCATTGAATGCTTACGACATTTCCAAAGAGTTGTGACTTTTTCGATGAGTTGTGACCTTTTCGAAGGGTTGTGACTTTTTTGAAGGGTTCTGACTTTTATGATAAGGAACCATAAACACATGCTCATACTACCATTTGTTAAATTTAAATGGAGGAGTTTCCTCACAATTTTTAACCATGACTTTTTGGTGTTTTATATTCTTCTCTTCGTAAAAACTCAAGTGTAATTTACGGACGTTGAAAATCTCAAAGTTCAATGGAATTTGAACACTCCCTAACATGAATGTTAAATTAATATAATACTCCAAGGAAAAACATCCGGTTTAGTATATCTTCTATATTTTATATCAATATTTATTTATTTATATTATATTATATTATTTTAAAAGTAAGAACTCCAACAATACAATGATAACTAAGTAATGCACTATAGGGGAGGGAGGAGAAAGTATATTTAAGAGGTGTAACTAAGAGATTTTAGGAGTGACTTTTTTTATTTTTACATATTACAATTAATTTTAAAATAAGAAAAAACTCAAAACAACAAAGAAAAAGATAAATTTAATTGGAGGTCATAGAGAAGTGTCAGATCACATTATCTATATCTACCTTTATATTATAAATAGTTATAGGTGTTTTTTGGATGTTGATTTTACAATTTTCAGTAGTAATTAAAAGAAAGTTTACATGCACTATTCATAGGAACTTATACTTTACCATTTCATTTATAATTGATTATTTATTTTTTATTTAATAATATAGAAATTATTTTTAAAAATAGTGTAGAACATGATTTGATATTCATGTGCAACACACGTATATCAAAACTGGTATTATATAAAAGTGAAAGCTTCTACGTATCTTTTTGTATCCCAATCTTTTCGCATGCCTAAACTAAATATATGATATTTGAATGAATTTATAATTAAATACCCTAATTAATCAGGGTCTTATTAAGTGGTTCATTATCTATTATGACAGGTGAACGTGAGAATTGGAACTTTAACACCACCAAAGCATTTACACCTCCAGGGTGTACATGGGCGGGTTGGTTCAGGTTTTCAAATATCAAATTAAATTATATGTGTCGAACTTTTTAAATTTATAAATAAAATCAAACTAATAAAACTTGAATTTTTCAACCTCAGATTTTTTGGATTTTTAGAGTTTTCGGGTTTAACTGGTAAAGTTTTCATACAAACATATAACTAACTTGTGCTCAAAGATTTTTTTAATCATACCAAAATACAACCAACTAAGGTACTTTTTAAAAAAAAAAGAAGAAAATAACACAAAATATCAGATTAGTGATGCTATAAAATATTCAACAAATAATAATAATAAAATTACATAAAATACATATTGCAAATTAATAAATCAAAATGAAACTATTCATAATTTAAAAGTACTAATTCATGTTAAAATAAATCTAATAAGTATTAATTACATTATTTTACATAAAAGAAAAACTAAACACATCGATCTTTATGCAAGAACCTACCATAAAGAGAAACCACCTTTAGAATCACTAGGGATCCACTACAGCTCTAAACCCGAAACCCCATCAAATATAACCAACAAAGCCCAAAATCTTAACTGCAACACTCCAGGGCCGAAACATAAGGAGAGTTATAGATGAAAGGTCACAAGAGCCGAGTTGTCACCTATATTAAGATTTTTACTACCAGACCCAAGTCCACTACATTAGTCTACAAGAGCTGAGTTCTCACCTAACTAAGGATTGAGAAATTGAGTATTTTCTCATGTGTTACTATGCCAGAACATGGATACATTTATAGAAGTTCTAATATGCTAAAAAAAAATAGGCTAAGTATCCTACGTAGAGACTGTGATTATTGCATTGAATTGCATACTAACTCTACAATATTATATGATTAAGGTCTTTCTGGCTCATAGTGTACTGTAAACTTACGTGGTCAGTGTAGATTTCACATCGGAACTCATAAAGGTAATGCCTCCAAAACTTAAGAATGAATACTACCACCGTCAACTCCAAGTCATGAGTGGGGTAGTTGCATTTGTGAACCTTAATTTTCCTCAATGCATAGGCAATCACTCAGATTACTGTAATAATACACAACACAAACCAACGCTAGATGCATCGAAATACACTGTGAAGCTCTCTCCCTCAACTAGAAGAGTCATAACAGGAGCAGTAGTTAACAAATCTTTCAACTTTTGAAAGCTCGACTCATACTGACTAGACCACTCAAAAGGAACATCAAGACGATTCAATTGAGTCAAAGGTGTTGCAATCAGTGAGAAACCCTCGACAAACTATTTGTAGTAACCAGCTAACCCAACAAAGCTCCAAATCTCTATAATTAAAGTGGACCTAGCCCAATAAAAAATATCCTTAATCTTTGCTGGATCAACCATAATTTCATTCCTGGTTACCACGTTCCTCGAGAATAATACAAACTCAAGCTGGAACTCACACATTCAGAATTTGGCATAAAGCTGGTGATCTCTCAAAGTCTGGAGTACATTCCTCAAATGTCGCCCGTGCTCCTCCCTACTTCGCGAGTATACCATAATGTCATAAATGAAAACAATGATGAATGGGTCAATATACAACCCAAATGTTTATCAAGTCTGTGAATGCCTTTGGGGCATTGGTCAACCCAAAATACTTTACTAGAAAATCAAAATGGTCATAACGAGTCTTCAAAACTATATTAGGGATGTACGATGCCATAATCTTCAGATAATGGTCATCGAATCTCAATTCAATCATAGAGAATACCACGACACCCTAAAACTTGTCAAACAAATCATTGATACTGTGGATAAGGTATATATTCTTCATTGTCACCTTGTTCAACTGCCTATAATTGATACACATATGCATAGACCCATCCTTCATCTTTACAAATAGAATTGGCGCACCCTAAGGAGAAACACCGGGTCTAATGAATCCATTACCCAAGATATCCTGAAGCTGAACACTGAGCTCCTTGAGCTATACAAGGACATACGGTAAGGTTAAATATAAATAAGGTGAGTTCCTGACTAGAGGTCAATAGCAAAATAAATGTCAAGACCAATGGGAAGTTTGAGTAGATCGATATAGAAGAAATTTGTGAACTCTCACACAACATGAACTAAATCAACTATAGGGCCCTCTCTACTAACATCCTACACATAAGACAAATAAGCTAAACACCTTCTAGCTACTAGCCTTTGAGCAAAAATATAAGAGATAACCCTAGTCAGCGTGTCACTAAAAGAGCTTTGCTACACAACAAGAGGGATACTAGGCATGACTAAGGTATCAGTCTTAGCAAATAAATCCAAGACCACACAGTTGGGGGATAACCAGTCCATGCCTAGAATAATATCAAAACCAAGCATATCCAATACAATATGATCATCCCGCGTGTCACAACCCTGGATAGTCACTAAACATGATCTATCCACTACTAAAGACTCACCTATGGGGTCAAAATATGTAACTACGTGGATAGAATCATATACAAATTCAACCAAGAAGCACAATACACAGAGATGTAAAAAAATGTAAAACTTGGATCAAATAAAGTAGAGGTAGGTTGATGGCATAAAAGAATTATACATGCGATGACACCATTTGATGCCTCAGACTCCGCCCTTGCTAGATCTCCATATAGGTGGCCCTATCTACATCCGAGCTGAGCATCCGATCTAACCCCTGACCAATGATGTACCGCAAATTTATGGTACTTATAGTGCTTTAAACTTGGAGTTTTTCGTGTATCTTAAGCATTTTTTATTAGATTTAATGGTATTTTGCAGGAAAATAGGGTTTGGATTAGTCGAGATGAAAAAAATTGAAGCAACAACATTTTTGGTGATTGACGACTCAACCTAAGAGTCGTATAATTTTTTAAGAGCCGTAAGAATTAGTTGTGGACTGAAGCACTGAAAATTGGGGCTAAGTATAAAAGATAAGACCAACCTATGAGTCGTAGAAACTTCTACGAGTTGTAGGTTTGAGTCGTAGGAAAGATCAAAGAATTGAGTCCCACTACTTGAAACCACGAGATGCCAGGATGGATCGTGCAAAGTTCTACGAGTCGTAGAACATACCCGTAGAAAGATGCATAGGCCAAGTTGAAGAAGTTGTTTTGACGAGAGGTTCCTATAGGCTGTAGGAGTTTCTATGAACCATAGGACCTAACCGTAGAAGTGACTGATGAACCAGATTTTCCTTTTCAACTTTATTTCGAATTAGATGTTTATAAATAGTCATTTTATGTATGTTTTGGAGTTAGACAATTGGATATTTAGTTTTTGTCTTTGAGATTATTATTTTATGAGCATGTTTTCCATTTAATTCTTGAAGCATTGGTTTATAATATCATTTTTGTTCGTCAATTCAAGATTCCAGATTTATCTACTCTAATTGTGAGTTCATGATTTATTTTAACAAACTTATTATGAATTGTGATCACCCAAGCATGAGTAGCTAAATCCACACAACTAAGGTTGTGGGAATCTTGAGTAATTAACAACATAGACCTAATAATTACGTAATTCTTGAATAGTGTTTATGCATGTATTGTTGATCTTTTTACTTTGATTGATTTTTAATGGTGCACAACCTTAGGACGCACCTTATTCCTACTTGCACAACCAATGAGGTAATGAATGAGAAAAGAAATTAAACAACGGAGTTTGGCGTGACAATCCACTGTCTAATAGGCTGAACCCAAAGTGTGAAGCCTAATCTAGGGTCAAAGGTAAGAATTGGTAAATCCCACACCCGTAGACCGACCAAGTTGCATGGTGAAATTCCCTACTTGGATGACCAATCACTTAGTATATACCTAACTTACTAACTTTGCATGTTAAACACTAGAGATAGTTACTATTATAAGGTTAACTGCATTAAGAACTTGTGGGGAAGACATACACCCTAATTTCATATTTTATTGATTTTACAAAATGTTAAATCATGTTACTTGTTACTGAATTAAATAAATTAAATTGAGGCAAAAAGAGGACAAAAAGTGGAAAATTGAACTAGCATGAACTTATTCATCGTGGTCGCGTGGTCAATCAAAATTGGGAGCCTCGCAATCGAATGGTCAATGGTCACGATCATGGTCCACTGAACAAGAACCCATCGCAATCGCATGGTTTAAATCTCGTGAACGCAAAGAGAAATGTCAAGCACGTCTGGGAAGAATTGGAAATTCACATTTTGATCCCAAATTCCATTTTATACTCATGCAGAACCATTTTGATGGACATCTTTTTATTATTACCTTTTGAAAAATGAAAAATTCTCCTTTGTAATAGAGTGTTCATAGCTTTGAGGTTTTGATCTTGGATAGCAAATTTCCTTACAATTCACATTTGGGTTTAAAGATTGAAAGCTTAATAGCAATAATTTTTACTCCTTCTTCATTTCCTAGCTTTGTATTGCTTGAATTATGGTTGTAATTGATCATTGGAGATTTGGAGTTTTGTGCTAGAGATAGATAGTTAATTGGATTGCCGATTTTATTCTCTTTGCTTTTGTAATTGATTGATTGCTTTCCATTTATGGTATGTGTTCAATTTGATTGCCATGTTTTGATTCATGATTTGAGTGTGTACACTCAAGTATAGCGTAGATCTTCATGGGTTTCTTGCGAAAGAATTTATGACGTGAGTAATTTAAGTGATAATTGCATATTGGCTTTGATTCCTAAATTTGCTTGAGAAAGGAATTTTGGGTTTCATTATGGAATACTAGATTTGCTTGGGAAAGAAATATATATTAAGGTTTTGGGTTGCTTTGTATGATGCATTGGAGTGTCCAAGAGGAACCCCTATGATAAACAAATGTGTGATTGAGAAATGCATGTTTGTGTTTTAGAGAAATCTAGCCTACCCATTGATGAATGAATCCGCATGATATTGAGTTGCATTGGATCGTTTGAATGTAAATTAGCATCGCTTTCCCCAAACTCCATTAATCCCTTGCTTGAAAAGATATTTGCTTCCACCTTTAGTTGTTACTAAAATCACCTCGTATTATAATTTTGTACTTTTCATTTAAATTCAAACTAGTAGCTTGTAATGCTTTAACTTTTCAATTGCCGATCTATTGTTCCTTGTGGGATTCGACCCCGACCTCATAAGTTGGATTACTAGATTGATAACGATCGCTTACTTATATTTTTTACAAGTAATTTGAGCATTTATCATATACTATTACTGGAGGATCATTTAGAGCTAACACATTTTATCAAGCTATAGAGAACTTGAAAAGATTTCCAAAATTAATAAAGCATGGTGCACTAGAGGTACAACCACCACAAAGAGCACTTTTTTGGTACAAGGAACTCACAACCAAGCGAATAAGGAGATGCATCAATATATAGCACAATTAAGAACATAGGTTAGTTTGGTGTTAAAATATTTAAGTGGGAGTGAGAAAGTTAATGCAGTAAACTACCCCATGCTGAGTATATATATGAAGAAGATGTTAATTATGTGAATGAGTAGAAATGTGGTTTCTGGACTAAAACCTAAGCATCCAGTCAGGATAATTGGAGCCAAGTTTAAGAAAATAAAGGTGTGAACTAAAACAACTACAACCGGGAAGGAAACTATAATTGCGATAACAATAACAACCAGGATGAGTATAACAATAGAAATGATAAGGGTGGCCCATATATTCCACCAGGAAATTAGGATGGATGATCAAGTATGAATCATATTGAGGATATGATGTCCAAGAGGATACAAAGGTTCGACTTGATAGATGATAATGTGAAACAGATGCATACTTATCTAGCAAGCATTTGGAAAAAGGTACATTCATATATAGTTTCCATTAAACAGATTGAGAAGCAGTTGGGACAACTATCTTTGTCCTTGAATCCATGCCAACAAGGAACTCTCCTTATTGTCCAAAATCCAAAGAATGATGGGAAGTGCATGGTAGTTAATGCTCGAGGTGGAAAGTAAACCATTGACCCTCTTATGCCGACTGAAGTGGAAAGTGAGAAGAAACCTGAAGAGGCTGAAGTTGAAGAAGTGGAGAAGCCCTAAGATCAAGTTGGGAAAGAAGAATAAGTCACTCAAAAGATTAATTTTGATGCCCCGACCTCCTCCCTTTCCCCCCCTAAATATTGGTTAAGAAAATCGAGGAAGGTTGGTATGCTCATCTTGATGTTGAAACAACTCTGGATCAGTGTTCCCTTGATTGAAGAACTAGAACAGATTCCGGGATATGCTAAACTTATGAAATATTTAGTGACTAAAAAGAGGGCCGTCAGTTTTGAAGAGGATGAAAAGTTGCAACATTGTAGTGTCATTGCTACTAGATCATTAGTGCAAATTAAAGAGGATCCAAGGGCTTTCATCATTCCATGTACAATTGCCACATTAAATTTTGCTAGTATTTACTTGATGCCTCTATCAATGTTTTAATAGTTGGGCTTGGCAGCCCCCAAACCGACTGCAATGCGACTATTTATGGATGATCGCATCACAAAGAAACTAATTGGTGTCCTTCAGGATGTTCTAGTCAAAGTGAAAGCGTCCATATTTCTTGTGGACATCATAATCTTGGATTATGAGGTTGACTTTGAAGTGCCCATCATCTTAGGGATACCTTTGCTTTCTACTAGACGTGCGTTAGTTGATATAGATAAAGGAAAAATGAAGTTTAGATTGAACAATGAAGAGCAACTTTCAAAATCTGTAATTCAATGAAGCATCAAGTGATCTCAAGGTGGTGTCCATTGTGATTTTGACTACTGAGGAGTTACCAAAAGTGACAACTGAAGAAATATTAGGTGTTCAGGTGTAGCTATTGTGATCATGTAATTTGATGGAGTGGACATTGCGGAATATGAAGAGATGGTTAATGCACTTGATGGAATCAAAAAGTTTAATCACGCACCAAAAAAGTTAGATCTAGATTTGAAGAATAATGAGACCCTACCTGCAAAACCATCCATTGATGAGCCTCCAAAGTTGAAACTAAAATCTCTCTCATATCACTTGATTTATGTGTTTTTGGGCCAAAAGAATACTTTGTCAATCATCATAGCAGCTGATCTAATTAAAGGAGAAGTAGAGGGTTTGATATCGGTGTTGAAGCATTTCAAGAAGAAGATTGGATGGACTATTGCTGGCAATAAGCATCCCACCAGGCATTTTTTCTCATAATATACAACTTATGACGGAGTGTAAACCAAGCATTGAGCACTAGAGGAGACTAAATCCACCTATGCAAGAAGTCATCATGACGGAGATCATCAAGTGGTTGGATGTTGGGGGTGGTTTATCCTATTGTTTATAGCAAGTGGGTAAGCCCTGTTCAATGCGTTTGTTAAAAGAGAGGAACCACTGTGGTTCTCAATGAAAATAATGAGCTCATACCATTGAAGCCGGTTACTAGGTAGATAGTATGAATGGGTTGTCACAAGTTAAATGCATGGATAGAGAAGGATAACTTCCCAATAGTGTACATGGACCAAATGGTAGATTGTCTTGCTGGTAGAGGTTGGTACTATTTTCTGGATGGGTAGTCAGGCTACAATCATATCTCTATAGCCCAGGAAGACCAAGAGAAGACTATTTTCACTTGCCCCTATGGGACGTTTGCTTTCAAGAGGATGACATTCGAGTTGTGTAATGCACCGGTGAACTTTCATCGTTGCATTATGTCGATCTTCTCAGACATGGTGGAGGAAACTATTGAGGTATTCATGGATGACTTTTCCGTCATAGGTGACTCGTTTGATGATTGATTTCCCATCTAGGTGATGTTCTGAAATGGTGTGAAGAATGCAATCTTATGCTAAAACTAGAGAAGTATCACTTCATGATGAAAGAGGTCATTGTTATTCGTCATAGGATCTCCAACAAAGGCATTCAAGTAGATCAAATTAAAATTGAGGTGACTGAAAAATTGTCCCCACCTATCTTTGTGAATGGTGTAAGATGCTTTCTGGGGCATGCTATTTTTTATCATGCTTTCTGGGACATGCTATCTTTTATCGAAGATTAATCGAAGAATTTTCCAAAATAGAACACCCACTATGCAAGTTACTTGAAAAGAAAATGAAGTTTAATTTTGATGATGCTTGTTTGAATGCATCTGAGGGGTTAAACAAAAAAGTTGATTTCTGCAGCTATCATTTTTTCCCCGAATTGAGAACACACGTCTGAAGTTATGTGCGATGCGAGTAGGGTGGCACTTGGCGTGGTGTTGGGGCAAAGACTGAGAAAATTATTTATTCCATTTACTATGCTAGCAAATCCCTAAATGTTGGTCAAAGGAATTACACAGTCACTGAGTAAGAATTGCTTGTCGTAGTCTTCACGTTTGTTAAAGCTAGATCCTATTTGCTTGGAACCAAAGTCATTGTGCACACTGATCATGCAACGTTGATGTAACTTATGTCAAAGAAGTATGCTAAACTAAGACTAATTCGGTGGATGCTTTTGTTGCAAAAATTCGATTTCGAATTGAAAGACATAAATAGACTTGTCCAGATTAGTAAAAGAATCCATGTTGAAGATGGCTGATGGAGTTGAGATAGATGATACGTGTAACACCCAGGATGTTTACAGTTGTCTTTTTTGTCTAGTATTGAAGTCTTACGAACCTAAATTTGAGTGTTTTGTGTTAACACAACTCGTGTTTGAGAATATCAGTTATAAATTGAAAATTTTAGTAATAATATATTTCTCTCTCTCTTGTAAAGTATCTTATAATATTTGTACTTAATTTTATTTTATTTTGGTGAAGATATATTTATATATGTATATATTTTTAGAAACTTTTTTTTTATAAAGAATTAATATTTTAATAAAAATAATAAGTATAGTTACATCAAGGAATTATTATTATATGAGTTGGGCTTTATTCGATATAATTATTTGTTAATTGTGATATATTCAAATTATGTATCTTTTACCATAATTCTACACAACAGTTGTGATACATTCAAAATGAATTGATAAGGGTAGGTGTAGTGTTTGACACCACCACACGTGGGTCCATGGCTAAACAAGTAGTATAATCTATCTATATATCTATATTCTATATTACCTTAAAAGCATGAACTCCTAACTTCAATGTTAAATTACTATAATATCCCTAACTTAGGTTGTGATTTTTTCGATGAGTTGTGACTTTTTTGATAAGTTGTGACTTTTTTCGAAAGGTTGCAATGAGTTGTGACTTTTTCAATAAGTTATGATTTTTCCAAAGAGTCGTGATTTTTTCAATAAGTTATGACTTTTCCAAAGGGTTGTGACTTCTTGAAAAGGTCATGACTTTTCAGATAAGACACAAAAACATTTGTCCATACTACCTTTTATTGACTATAAATAGAGGAGCTTCTTCTCATTTTTCAACCACAATTTTTATTTTATCTTCTACTCTTCTTCTTCTTCTTCTTCTTCTTGCTTTTTAAAAGTTTTTGTGTGATTTATTGTCGTTGAGTGAGTTCGAAGTTTAGCGGAATATGAGGTACCACTATTCTGATGAAGTAAGTCATTCTATCCTAAGAGGGTATATTCCATAACCTTGAGTACTCGAGGAAAATAAATTTGATGATATAATAATTATTATTTTTTGCTTAATATATACATTAGTATTTAATGTTCCAATAGATGAAGTTAACATGATGTAATCTAAATTCATTTGTTATTGTTAACAATTTCTCTTGTGATATAGATATATGCTTCTAAATATCTTTTTCAAAATTTAGAGAATTGTCACGATATATTTTTGATGCTCAAGACAAAAGAATGAATTTATTTATCAATACTAATGTGATTTAGACTCTCAGAAGGTTTGCTTCAAAATAGTTATTACTATATAAACATTGCCCTTTTGTTTTACTTATTTACTATTTCTTAATATTTCAATATTTTAGACGAAGAAAAGTTCATATGACTTATAATAACGCCAGTTGAAGTTAATATTAGTTTAATTTTTATTATTTATTTAATAGTTAATTTTATGAGATAAATATTTTCATTAATACAAATATGTATTTATATTTTGGTAGGTATTTGTATTTAAATTAAAGTATTATCTATGTCACTATTATCAAGTAAACAAGATCTTCTAACTTCAAAATATATTATTTTAAAATGTTCTAATTTTTTTAAAAAAATAAACTCACAACAAATGTGAAAATATGAGAATATATAAAATGTAGTTGTTCTCTTCACATGTTCATATAACATCTAAACAATCTAACGTGGAATACACATGCAAAGCGCATCTGGTTAGATGACAAGAAAAAGACAAAACAAATATTGTCTATAAGGTAATATTAGTGAGATAAGACAATTACATGATTGAACCTCATCATATTGAAATAAATATATACATTATTGCATTTAACTAATGAAATTTTTCATTGACCATCTGCATATGTTTGTGTGAATATATATATATATATATATATATATATATATATATATATGACGATCCACATTGAACTTTCACAAAAGAATCTGCAATATTATTTTTTGCTAAGCTTATTATTCAAATCTTCGCTTAAATAAGCGATGCGATTTACTATAACATATACTTTTGGAATTGGTAATCACGTGCAATGCACATGTCTAAAAACTAGTATATATATATATACGCATGGCGGTGGTAGTATTGGAGGATATAGTTAATTAATTAATCTAAGTGTAGTTATATCTATGGACCCACAATTACAGATAAAGTTCATATTTTTGGAAGATATATAGTTTTATTGTTTGAAGTAGGTTGCGTAAGAAGAAATATTTTTATTTCTCATTCTTCACTCTTCCATAAGGAATTCATAAATATATTATTCTAGATTTAGGAAACACTGAGGAAAATAGGTATAAATGGTAGCAATTTCCTTTCGTGATTTGATTAGTGAGATATTCTTGCACAAATCGTTCTTGTTGAGCAACATAGCTGAGTGAATATGACTTTACTACACACATGTATAATTGTCTAAAGGAAATATTTCACTACTTAAGTGAGGCATCGGTTCCTTTTGCCTATATCGGATGATGACCCTGGTTCAATTTTACTCTTCAAATCAATTTTATTTGGTGAAAATCAATGGGATGACGTAAGAGATAATGCTTTGGAATAAGGTATGTAAAGGCAAAACTCTATTCTTCATACCAAGAAAATTACGTACAGATTATCAAATGAGTTGTTTTTACTTTTTTATTGCTAGAAAGATTCTCTGTGAAGGGCATTGAGATGTCAACTGATCTTAATTCCTAACTTATTGTATTATTGTCGCATTTGTAACATTGTGAAATATGTTTGACAGTTAAAATTACCTTTCATCAAGTTTTTCCATTTCTTATGTCTATTAGCGAGCAATTCTCCTAAGAGTGAAGCTGAAATGTTGGAATCTTATTATGTTGTATCTAAGGGAGTTGTTCAACAATTCTTTTTGTTAGGAGTTGTTACAAAAATGTTATTTAAAAAGGATACTAACACTAAATCTTGTACTCTATTCTTTTGGTTATTTAATTATTAATCAACCTTGATTCTAAGAAGGACCATACTACTACCTAATGGAGTCATTCTTAAATTAAGTCAAGTATATCCATCCCCTTTTTAATTCCCAAATGATTAACTTACTATGTTGAAGTCGAGTCAAGAGCTTCAAAAGCCTATATGAGTTCTATAGGCCTAATTGATCATAAGAGGTTCTACGAGACATTTACATGTTATACGGAAGTGATTACAAGGTTATAAGAACAAGAGTACCAACGGTCCAAGATTGGCGGCATGATTCAGGTAGCACAAATGCATTACGAATCCATAACATTACATGCTATGCATTCTACTTCTGAGCTATAATCCGAAGGTATGGGGCCTATTGCCTATATTTATACGTATGAGACACAGATGGCCACAAGTTGGCGAATATGATGCCGGTTCGCTACCAGAAGGCACCACCATTGCTAGCATTTGGTTGTGTATGTCATGCATTTGCATCAAAAAATATATATATATATATATATATATATATGTATTCACGACATACGATTACACGAGCATACCATGCATGTTTGATTACTATGACGTCAGATGTCGTCCATGGGGCTATTTGAGTTTCGGTTTCAGGTGGTATCTCTATTACCCTTTCTTATTGCAACTATTTATGATTCCACTTTCCGCCTTACATACCGGTACATTTTCATTTGTACTATCGTTCCATTGCCTGTGGACGCTACTTTTCTTGATGCAGGTTGAAACAAGGGTCCTGATTAGCCTTTGCAGTATGGGTGTTGGCTTAGTTGAGGATTGGTAAGCTCCATTCTTTCTGGAGCTGTTGACTGTCTATAGGTTTTGCATCCTTTATTTTTTTACATAGGTTTTGGGATTTTTAGGGCCTTTTCCCAACCATACGAGTTCTAGTATTCATAGAAACTTGTGGACATACTTTATTGAGTCTTCTGAGCTTCCTTTTATAGCCTTGTTGGCTTATTGTATATATGATTTCAGTTGTAGACTTGTCGGCTTGGTAGCTCATTATTAGTTAAGTTTTCCTTGCCACCCCTTTCATTATGTCACTAAGATTGTTGTGACCTTGCTGGTCCAGTTATCTTGTGATAATTGTTGATTTTGATGGCCTTGTCGGCCTTCTATGTTCCCTTTACATTATGCTTCATCAGTGGCTAGTTTGGTCAATAAGGTACCGGGTGCCTGTTGCGCCTGCCCTAGTTCGGGGCGTGACAATTTGGTATCAGAGTAGGTCGTGTCCCAGGGAGTCCACAAGTCGTGTCTAGAAGAGTCTTGTTTATAGGTGTGTTGTGCACCACACTTATAATCAGGAGACTACAAGGCATTTAGATATAGGTTGTAATCTTTCATCATTTGGATCGTGCGATAGAGCTAAGCCATAGGACGTTACTTCTAATTCACACTCTGCTTAAATACTGTATAATTTTTTGTCAATTTAATGTGACCTTGTATAAATGTCAAAAGGGAAAATATTAGTTTTTCTAATGAGGATGTTTTCAACCTATAACCCCTAGTCACATGCTTGACTTCTATGAGATGTTTGTCTTCAAAAACTCCTTTTTAGAAAGTGATTTATGTGAGTCCATTCTATAAATATATATTCAATTTAGGTGTATCTTTAGGTGTGCGGTGTGCGGAACCTGGATCATGGTAGTATATAATAATATTTATCGTAATATTTTTCTGCTATTCGTTTTAGCCTGAATAATTCATTAATATTATTTATGATGTATTCTAAATATAATATATCTTGGGTTCTTTGATACATATATAAATTTCCTTCCATTAATTGTTCTACCACTTTTATATCTTTCATTGTTTCTATCCAATTTTGTAAGTATTCGTCTTTCATTTCAATCTGAATATTGAATTTCTAAATCACTTAAATTAAAGTCTATAATTTCATTATTTATTCTATTTATTTCATCTATTTCATACCATATTTGGTCTATTAATTTCATTTCTTCTTCTTCTTCATGTATCTTCTCCCATATTATTCTTCTTATTTCTACTGTTATGTTCTTGAGTATATACAGGACTAATATCTTATGTGTTAACATTATTTCATCATGCAAGTAAGACATAACAAGTTTAATACAATAGCAATTTTAATATAATTCCTTCATATCATAATTTTGACGAATATCATTCATATTAGATTACTATAAACTAGATTATTCTCAAATATTTTCCTGTCACTGTTAACATCGTACTTTCAAAAGTACTTCCTTCCTCCAGCGCCTCAACTATATTTACTCCCCTTACGGCTATCCATGCCTACGGTTTCAACTTTAGGATGGCATAGTTGGAAGTTTTCCTTTCTTTCCTCATGTTAACAAACTAGAAAATATTCGATAATAATTCTAGTATATAATAACTAATATAAATCTATTCTATCATTATTATGATATTCAGGAATCAATAGTTTTAGCTATGCATAATCATAAATTTATGTACCTGTGTAGTATCTGCAATTTGATCCATAGCTTTAGCTTTGAAACTGATATTTTTATTGAGAGTATTTTGATTACAAAGAGAGGCTTGCTTTCCGTGTAGAAAGTCTTGCCTTAGATGTGCCTAATAGCCTTCTATTTATACAAGGAAATGTTACTATTTTTTCTACTATTTCTACTTTACAACTGTCCTAATACTATTATTAATTTACATCCGCACTACTAAGATTCCTAATTCCACTAACTTTACAAAGTAACAAGACAAACAACTTTACTTTACATTTTTACACGTTACTACTATCTTTTCTTCTTTCTATAAAGTAAGCTCCACTAGCATAGCTTTTCCTTTTTATCTTGTCTGTCTGTCGCTTCTTGTTTTTACTCCAGCTGTACGTCTGGAATCACGTTATCTTCTCCTTGGCATTTAGAACATTGATGATCTGGATATCTGTGCCCAATAGTTTTGCAATATCTTGTCATTATTTCTGATGAGATAAAGTTTTTCCTTATACCTCTTGTAGTTGTTTGTTGCTCAGGTTTTAGTAGACTTAATGCCCATTGCCTGAGTTCTCCCATATCTGTTTCTCTGAATTCTCTACAATTTGAATATATCATTGTTTGTTCCCTTGAATAATAGCTCCATATTGAATTTTTGTTTAGATAATTGGATGTTAACTCATTTAAGATAGTAGCTAATCCAATGACTCGTTTTCCGGCATAGAATGCTGGTATCTCCACTTTTTGTATTTCGTCTTGTTCTTCTATTTTTTCTGGTATGATCATATCTCTAGTTAATCCAATTTTTATAACTTGTATAATTGGTTTAATTTCTTCATAAAGTATCTCGGATGGTGCTGAATAGAATTTTATATAAAAAAGGGTTCCTTTAGTTATTCTTTTGTAGTTCATGAATGCTTTGTGTAGTTCCGGTATCGTAGCTATTTCATCTCCTGTCTGGGTATATACTGTGTTCAGTAATCCATAATTATAGCAAGTTGCCACTAAATTTGCATTTGTCTTAGGTAAAGCAATTAGTTTATTGTATCCTTGTAGAGTTTGGGTAATATAATCTTCGTGTGGATTTTGGGTAGTTTTAGATTTGGGGTTTTTGTTCAAAAAGGTTTGTATTTTGTGGATATTTTCAATATAGGCTCTGGTTATGTGGTTATAGATCTTCTTGTCTTGGCCCAAGCTATCTTTGTAGGTATTTATTTGTGGTGGTACAAATAATGGGTTTTGATTTCTGGGTATGAATGGCTTTTCAAATATCTTGTTCATATTTGTATTAACATATCTTTTTTCTTCTTTTGTAGATGATGTGCTACCTGTAGCTGCATGTAACAAATTGTTAGATTGGGTTTTTCGGTGTTTCCCAACGTCACCTTCTAGTTCTGGAATTTTCAAGTCTTCCGTTCGACTTAGCTCCGCATTTTTACCGTCATCCTGCTGACTTTTCATTTTTTGTATCTCTTTGTCCATGCTATCTACTTTTGTACAAAGTAATGTCATAGCATTGAATATTTTTTCAAGAGTAATTTCTTTGTCTAGATCTGTCTGAGTAGCTTTGTCTTGAGATGTAATCTGCAATGACATTTTTGTTAGTACTTATTATTTCTATTGTAAATGTAAAATTCTGTATATTTAATACTAATCTGCGTATTTCTTTAGTTGTTACCGAATCTTGTATCTTTCGAGTAATCCACCATTTTACCTGCGTATTATCTGTTCTTACGATAAACTTATTATATACGATGTATGGTTCAAAAGATAATAAACATTTATATAGTGCATATAATTCTTTTCTATTTATTTCCCATTTTATTTCAGGATTTGTGAATGTTCCTGAGTAGTATCTACAATGATGTTCTATTTTTTCTTTATCATATCTATATTTTAATACTCCTCCATAGCTTATTTCAATAGCATCCGATTCTACTATGTATATGAATTTTTTGTTTTCGTCTGGAAAGTATAATTTTGGTAAGTTCTTACATAATAATTTTATTTTTTTGTATCTGGTCTTGATCTTTTTTATCAAAATAATATTCTACATCTTTCTTTAATTTTTTATGTAAAGGTTTAAGATTTTCTGCTAGATTAGGTATATATTCTCTTACTTGGTTTACTAATCCTAAAAATGATTGTAATTTCTTTTTAGTATCTAATTGTTCCTCAGAATTTATTATTTTCTGTACTATATGGTTTTGCATTTTTATACCATTCTTATCTATTTGTATTCCTAAGAATTCTATTTGGGTTTTCATTATTTCTGCCTTTTTCTTACTCAAACTTATTCCTTAGTGTGTTATTATATGTATAAATTTTTCTAACAATCTTATATGTTCTTCTTCTGTTCGTGAGTACAACAATATATCATCTATGTATACTATACAATTTTCTAGTTGGTTGAAATAATTATCCATAAAATGTTGGTATCTTCCTGGTGCATTTTTGTATCCAAAAGGTAGTACGTTCCATTCATAGAATCCTTGTGGTACTGTAAAAGCTGTTAGTTTCTTAGATTCTTCTTCTAACTTTAGATGGTAAAATCCTGATTTACAATCAAATTTACTAAAATAGTTGTAACCTTGTATTTGTCTTACTTTTAGTATTTTGTTTGGTATGGGGTAATTATATGTTTTTGTTTTTGCATTTAAATTTCTATAATCAATGACCATACGGCTTTTTCCTCTTTTTTGTTCACTGTGTTTGTTTACGATAAATGCTGGACTTGTATGTTTGCTGTTACTTTCTTGGATATATTTATTTTCTAATAATTCTGTTATGTGCATTTTAAATTCTTTTAAATCTTCAAAATTGTATTTTAATGGTTTTTGAGTGATTATGCTATTTTCATCAATCAGTTCAATTTTTACCTTTGTTTTATGTTTTTCCCATCCTTTTAGAGGATCTTCGCTGTATAACATATCTAATTTTTCTTGGATCATTTTTAACTTATCTATTGAAAATATTATCAATTCTATATTGTGAGTGTTTTCTTTAATATTTTCTAATTTTTGAGTGATTTTTTCACTTCCTTTAATCCATGGTGTGGTTTTTCTATTTTTATTAGTAACTCTTTTTGCTCCTATTTTTTGTTTGCATGGTGTAGTAAACCACCAATGTGTCTTTGTTATTATATGTGGATATAATTTTTCTAAGAATGGCATGCCTAAGAGCATATCCTTGTTTATGAATTCATAACTATATATATCTTCTATAGTCAATATTTTATCCCATATTTGTAATTTTATGTTTTTTGCCTTATATGTTATCATACTGCCTTCATTATTAAATCCTATTACTACTATAGGGGTTTTTAATTTTTCCCATTTTTCTTCCGGTAGACAATTATGCTTGCACATATTTGCTTCTGCTCCTGTATCTAACATTGGGGTGTAATATCTATTATAATAACCTTCTACTATTATTTTGGCAAGTATATAAATTTTCATATTGCTCTTTTAATTATGACTTTTTTATAAGTTATGGTTAATTGTGTATTTTCTAGATTATATGGTTTCATTTTTTCTAACCATTTTATTCCTAATGTTATATTATCTTCTTGGTATATTTTGAAGTTTATTAATATAATTATTCCTCCTATAATTATTTCTTTTTGAGTTGTTTCTTCTATATATGATAATTCTTTTGGTAATTCTGGACATATTTGTTCTTTAGAGATTATTTCTTCTTCAGATACCAATTCTTTTGGTATATAATTTTCTTCTTGTCCAGTATTTATTATAATAATATGCTTTCTTTGTTCTATTATTCCGGTTATATAGTAATGGTATGGTTCAATTTCTTTTATCCTTTGGTATTCTACTGATTTTCTTGTGGGTTGTGATATCTCATTATCTTTATCTATGTTTTTTATCCTTTTTGATGTGCTTATCCTATCACTTACTATTTCTAAATCTTCTTCTATGTCTATTTCTTTATAACTATAATCATTATTATCTATTACTGTAACTATTTTTTCGAAAGGATTCTCTATTTTTATTTTATTGATCTTATTTTTTGCTGTTATCTTATGTTTTGTTGTTAATACATATAGGTTTTTACAGCGGGCTGTAAATATTTTACTTCCTGGGGCTAACTCTATTCCTGACATTTTCCAATATAGTACTAATGATTTATCTATATTTTTATCATTTATTGCGACTGAATAATTAGCACTTATTATAAATTTAAATTTTTGGTATATCAAATTTCCTTTTACTGCACTTATTATGCTTCTTTCTATTGGTTCTATGATTCTATCATCGGCTAAATATATTTCTATTGGTGTATCTATTCCTTCTCTAAAACAAGCTTTTATTAATATTTCTGTTCCACCTAAGTGTACGTATTTTATAGGGTCTTTAGCTTTAATTTCTTGTATTTCTTTGTTTATTATTCGTTTATTTATTATAGGTATTCTTGCTTTTCCTTGAGTATATTTACAATCTATTATATGTTCTTTCTGGCTTACTACGTAGTATTCTTCTTTTTGTCTTTTGAATATGTTTCTTATTAATGGTATCTGGAATATTTTTTCTACGCTAAGATCTAATTCTTTTCCTTTTATTTGTTCAAATATGTTGACATCAAATATTATTTTTTGTTCTGTAGATTCTTCATCTGTATATTCGTCTTTATTTATTATTTTTACTTCTCTTTCAGTCATTATTATCCTCTTCTATTTCATTTTCAGATAGGTTGTTCTCAATTTCGAATTCGTATATGCTATCATCGCTGTCTGGTTCATAATCTATATGATCTATTTGTGTATATGTTTCTTCATTGATTATTATTTCAGATATTTGTTTTCTTTTTGGATCTTTGGGTAATTTACAATCTTTAGCTAAATGTCCTAATTTTCCGCAATTATAACATGTACATTCTGATAGTTTTTTCTTTGGTCTAAAAGGTCTTTTTGCTTTAGTATTTTTTATATAATATCTTCTTCTTGGTCTTTTATACTTATACTGGGATTTAAATTTTTTATATTTTCCTGGTTTCCTATACTTCTTTTTATAATAATTATCATTACATCCAAATTGAGGTGCTATTTTATCTTTACAGCATGCTAGATTTTTTATTATTGTTTTTTCCATTTTCATTTCTTCTCTATATTTTTCACATATTTCTGAATACCATTTTTGTAAATATCTTATTCTTGCTCCAAATGTATCTTGCAATCCTGCTTCATTCCAATCTTTTATTATTTTAGAACTAAATGGTTCTGGTAATTTTGTAAAATATAATTTCCTTATTTCTTTTGCTTCTTCTGTATTATATGTTCCTTTGTAATAATATTCTCTAAATACACATGTGTATTCGTCTATATAACACATATTACATATGGCTAATTTTAACATTAAATTTCTATTTAACTGTTTTTCTTTATTCTGTTCTTCTACTTCTGTAGTTGTACTACTGAATTCATTTCTTATAGCTATTTCGTATTTATTTAATATGTCGATTGGTGTAGTTGCAATTTCTCCATCTATTTTCTTATTGTTTCTTAATGTTTTTACACTTTCGTCTACTAAATTATGTAACCATAATTTTACCGTTCCTATAAATGTTCTTTCTATGTATCCTGGTACTTCCGTCATTCCGATTTTATTATCTATTAATTATTTTGATATATAGCCTACCCATAATTGTATTGTTTTATTTATATTTGCTACGCAATCTAAATCTAGAAAGCCATTATTTTTGGATGTTGTGGATGGTGTCCATTTTTTGTTTAAATTTTTGTTTAGTCGTTTATTCCATAAACTATCATATCTATCAGATTCTTCATAACTAACTGTGTAATATTCAGGACTTATTGTTTTGGGGTTTTTTACTTCTGTACTTGTACTTGCCTTATTTTTTATTTCTTCCGTATTTATTTCTATTGTATTATCACCTATCTTTTCTAGTATTTCTGTGTATGTTTCACTTATATCTGAGCCTTGTTCTGAGCAATTTTCTTCTTCTATATCAACATTATCAATACTTATATCTTGGTTTAATTTTTCCTTAAAGTTTTCTATTTCTAGTTTTAATTCTGTTTCTATTTCTTTTTCTTTTTGTTTAGCTGCATATAATTCTTTAAGCATTTTTAGTTCTTTTTCTAATGCAATTATCTTATTATTTTTTACTTCTTCGATTTGTTGTATTTCTAATTTTGCTTGTTGTTTTATCATTTCTATTTCTTTTTTCTTATCTATTTCTTCATTTTCTTTTGTTATTCTGACCATGGTAGTTAAGCTATCTTCTAATTTTACAGTTTCTTTTTCTATCATTAAATATAAACTGTCACCTATTTTTTTATATCTTCTTCCTAAGTTTGAAAATATTATTTTTATTTTTAATCCTTCCGGATTTTCGTAGGTTTTTTCTTCTATAGCAAATTCTTCCTTATTCATCTTAAATTATGTTTCAATTTATATTATATTCTTGATATTTCATGTTGTATGTTAAATATTACTTTTCTCTGGGCAAGTATAGATTTTTGACATACTCCTGCATATATATTGCATTGGAGTCTTTCTTCTCTATGTTTTAATTCTGCTCTGTTTTGTATTACTTTTCGGATTAATTCGTACTTATGAGATTCATTGGATTCATGGTAGTAAATAATAATAATTATCGTAATATTTTTCTGCTAGTCGTTTCAGCCTGAATAATTCATTAATATTATTTATGATATATTCTAAATATAATATATCTTGGGTTCTTTGATACATATATAAATTTCCTTCCATTAATTGTTCTATTACTTTTATATCTTTCATGGTTTCTATCCAATTTTGTAAATGTTCGTATTTCATTCTAATCTGAATATTGAATTTCTAAATCACTTAGATTAAATTTTAACATTTCAACTTCTACTCTATCTAGCTCACTCATATCATACCATTCTTGGTTTATTAATTCTTCTTCTTCTTCAAATATCTTTTGCCATATTAGTTGTTTTAACTCCTGAATTTCTATATTTCGTATTACATACAAGATTAGTATTTTGTAGTTTAATATCATTTCATTGTGTAAGAACATATCCATGATTATTTAATCATAATTCCCTCATACCATATGCATAACAAATGATCTATATTAGATTACTATAAACTAGATTATTTTAACATGTTTTCCTGTCACTATTAACATCGTACTTTCGAAGGTAATTACTTCCTAACAGCGCCTCAACTCTGTTTACTCCCCTCACGGCTTCCTCGCCTATGGTTTCAACCTTAGGATGGCATAGTCTAGAAGTTTTCCCTCCTTTCCTCATATTAACAAACTAAAAAACATGCTTAAATAATTCTAGTATATAATAACTAATATAAACTTATTTAATCATGCTATGATATTCAGGAATTAATAATTTTAGCTGTGCATAATCATAAATGTGTGTACCTGTGTAATATCTGCAATATTTTGATCCATAGCTTTAATTGAAACTTTAGATTTTTATTTGAGAGGATATTTGTTTACAAAGAGGCTTGTGCTTTCCGTGTAGAAAGTCTTGCCTTAGTTTTGCCCAATGGCCCTCTATTTATACAGATATAAGTAACCTTACTAGGGTTACTTTATCCTATACTATGGTTACTTTACACTAATTTACATCTGCACTAAAGATTCCTAATTCCACTAACTTTACAAAGAGACAAACAACTTTTCTTACAAAATACTACTAACTTAACACGTTACTACTAACTTTACATAAAGATGTTCCACTTGTTCCACTAGCTCTTTTCTTTACATAAAGTAATCTCCACTTAGTTTGTCCGCATAGCTTTTTCTTTTTATCTTCTTGCTTCCTTTTTTACTCCAGCTGTACGTCTGGGATCACGTTATCTTCACCTTGACATTTGGAACATTGATGATCCGGATACTTGTGGCTAATAATTTTACAATATTTTGTCATTATTTCTGATGAGATAAAATCCTTCCTTATAGCTCTTGTTGTTGGTTGTTGCTCAGGTTTTAGTAGACTTAGCGCCCATTGCCTGAGTTCTTCCATATCTGCTGCTCTAACTTCTCGACAATTTGAATATATCATTGTTTGTTCTCGTGAATAATAACTCCATATTGAATTTTTGTTTAAATAATTTGATGTCAATTCATTTAGGATAGTAGCTATTCCAATAATCCTTTTTCCTGCATAAAATGCCGGTATCTCCACTTTTTGTATTTCGTCTTGTTCTTCTATTTTTTCGGGTATGATCATCTCTCTAGTTAATCCAATTTTTATAACTTGTATAATTGGCTTGATTTCGTCGTAAAGTATCTCTGCTGGTGCTGAATAAAACCTTATATAAAAAAGAGTTCCTTTAGTTATTCGTTTGTAGTTCATGAATGCTTTGTGTAACTCCGGTATCGTAGCTATTTCATCTCCTGTCTGGGTATATACTGTGTTCAATAATCCATAGTTATAACAAGTGGCAACTAAATTTGCATTTGTCTTGGGTAAAGCAATTAGTTTATTATAACCTTGTAGGGTTTGGGTAATATAGTCTTCATGTGGATTTTGGGTAGTTTTTGATCTGGGGTTTTTATTTAAAAAGGTTTGTATTTTGTGGATATTTTCTATATATGCTCTGGTTATATGGTTATAGATTTTCTTGTCTTGTCCTAAACTGTCTTTGTAGGTATTTATTTGTGGTGGTACAAATAAGGGGTTTTGGTTTTTGGGTATGAATGGTTTTTCAAATATCTTGTTCATATTTGTATTAACATATCTTTTTTCTCCCTTTGTAGATGATGTGCTACCTGTAGCTGCATGTAACAAATTGTTAGCTTGGGTTTTTTGGTGTTTTCCATCACCTTCTAGCTCTGGAATTTTTAAGTCTTCCGATCGACTTAGCTCCGCATATTTATCGTCATGCTGCTGACTTTTGATATTTTGTATTTCTTTATCTAGACTATCTACTTTTGTACAAAGTAGCGTCATGGCATTGAATATCTTTTCAAGAGTATCTGTGTCTAGATCCGTCTGAGTAGCTTTGTCTTGAAATGTAGTCTGCAATAACATTTTTGTCAGTACTTATTACTTCTATTGTAAATGTAAAATTCTGTATATTTAATACTAGTCTTCGTATTTCTTTTGTTGTGACTGAATCTTGTATCTTTCTTGTAATCCACCATTTTACCTGCGTGTTATCTGTTCTTACAATAAACTTATTATATACGATATATGGTTCAAAAGCTAATAGACATTTATATAGTGCATATAATTCTTTTCTATTTATTTCCCATTTTATTTTAGGATTTGTAAACGTCCCTGAGTAATATCTACAGTGATGTTCTATTTTTTCTTTATCATATTTATATTTTAGTATTCCTCCATAACTAATTTCACTTGCATCTGATTCTACTATGTATATGAATTTTTTGTTTTCATCTGGGAAGTATAATTTTGGTAAATTTCTACATAGTAATTTTATTTTTTGTATTTGTTCCTGGTCTTTTTTGTCAAAGTAATATTCTACATCTTTCTTTAATTTTTTATGCAAAGGCTTAAGATTTTCTGCTAGATTAGGTATATATTCCCTTACTTGATTTACCAATCCTAAGAATGATTGTAATTTCTTTTTAGTATCTATCTGTTCTTCAGAATTTATTATTTTTTGTACTATATGATGTTACATTTTTATACCATTCTTATCTATTTGTATTCCTAAAAATTCTATTTGATTTTTCATTATTTCTGCCTTTTTCTTACTTAAACTTATTCCTGAGTGTGTTATTATATGTATAAATTTTTCTAATAACCTTATATGTTCTTCTTCTGTTCGTGAGTACAACAATATATCATCGATGTATACTATACAATTTTCTAGTTGATTAAAATAATTATCCATAAAATGTTGGTATCTTCCTGGTGCATTTTTATATCCAAAAGGTAGTACATTCCATTCATAAAATCCTTGTGGTACTGTGAAAGCTGTTAATTTTTTAGATTCTTCTTCTAATTTTAGATGATAAAACCCTAATTTACAATCAAATTTACTAAAATAGTTATATCCTTGTATCTGTCTTACTTTTAATACTTTATTTGGTATAGGGTAATTGTATGTTTTTGTTTTTGCATTTAAATTTCTATAGTCAATAACCATACGGCTTTTACCTCTTTTCTGTTCACTATGTTTATTTACTATAAATGCTGGGCTATTATGTTTACTATTACTTTCTTGAATATATTTATTTTCTAGTAATTCTTTTATATGCATTTTAAATTATGCTAAATCCGCAAAATTGTATTTTAATGGTTTATGTGTAATTATACTGTTTTCATCAATTAATTCAATTTTTAATTTTGTTTGATGTTTTTCCCATCCTTTTAAGGGATCTTCACTATATAACATATCTAATTTTTCTTGGATTATTTTTAATTTATCTATCGAAAATATTATTAATTCTATATTAGGGGTATATACATCATGAGAAGTCATACTTTAACTCACAATGCTATCCACTTTACATAGGATCATCACAAGATCACATAAAACTCATTCACATCATACCTTCACATATAGCTTCACATAAAACTCATTCACATCATACCTTCACATAAAACTCATTCACATCATACCTTCACATATAGCTTCATATAGGACTTTACATATAGTCTCATATGTGTATAATAATACAACAATATAATAACATTTATATAATGCCCTTCATGGCCTCAATTCACAATAATACAACAATAACCACCTCCACCAAAGGTGGATCAAACCAATCAATACCAATTAGATCAATACTAAGAGATTAAGCCATCTTACCATTCTCCAAAGCCATAACCAACATTACTCAATTCCCTACTAATTCAACATAATTCATAAAGTAGGTCAACTTACCATCCTTTCCAAGACACCTTCACCATTCTCATGATCAAACAATTCACAATAGAAAGCATAGGTAATCATGGTATTCAACTATACCGTTTAAGCTAAGCATAAGCCCATAATCAACATGAAGACAAATTCACAATTTTTGCCCATTCAAGGCCAACATCCCACATCCTTCAATTCAATAAAGATTCCTAACAATTCACATATATAATACCATGTATGAACAGCCCATACCATACTAAACACAATTTTTATAATCATCTACTCAAAATCAATACACCCACTTTATGGTGAAATTTAGAGAATTTGAGAAAACATGGGTTCATGGAGATATCTTTCTAAACACCATTAATAATCATTAATAACAATGTAAATCATCATTTAAAACCCTTTTTATGCAAGAACCCATGCTAGAATCGAAATTAGGACTTTACGATTTTTGAAGAACTTTGAAAATAATTTGAATTAGCTCTTTGATTGAAAAGGGATCAAAGATAAAGAATCCACATACCTTAATATTGAGAAAGCCCACGAAAATTGATGAAAGAAGCCTCCAATTGAAACCCTAGTTCTTACCCTTCTTCTTACTTGAACTTGAAAGAAATATATGAAAGGAGATGGGTTTCTTTTTAATTCTAAGAGGAGTGACTTAAATGAAAGGAATTAAGTCATTAAAAGGTCTTATAGTTGCTAGGAAAAGAATAAAATAGCATAGGGTCAATTTTGGAAAAGGACTAAGGACCCATAAAGTCTCAACTTAAAAATTCTGCCCTTTCCCGTCTAAGCTCGTCCTTTTGGACAGTGCTTCACTATTTCGGGCATAACTTTTTACTCCAAGGTCGGAATTGGGAAAACTCAGTGGCGTTGGAAAGAGGACTCAAAGACCTTTAATTGGATAGGTAAAGGTCCACCTAATTCATTTTGAGCTAAAAGATATGACCATTTAAAGTTGATCCTTACAACTCACTAGTTCAAATGACTAGTTTCCGGACGTCACGGTCATTTCTCATCATTTCATCAAGTTCTCAACTCCAAACTCACATGTGAGGCTCTAGTTTCACTAGTTCATTTTTAGGGTCATTACTGCCTTACCAACTTGTCATGCCTCCCGTGCTGCTAAGGCATGACCGCGAGACCTCCCCCGATGTGTGGTCAAGACCACGAGTCGTGGTAATGGTCGTGGTCTTGGGGCAGTAGCCTTGCCACCCACATTTCTAAGGGGACTTCACAAGCCCCTTCACGGACCGTGGTTAAGACCACTTGTCGTGAAGGTGGTCATGGTCCTTGGGCAGTGCTTCGCCAAGGTTGGGCAGCCTTGGCCTTTGGCTGAGGCTTTTCCCCCTTGCCTTGGCACTTGCCCTTGCTACCCTCACCCAAACCTTAGGTGGTCTTCTATACTACGAAGTCTAACATGTACCTTGACGTTTAAGCTCTAAACCTCTCATTCCATGTATGGAAAGTCTCATCTACGACTCTATTCCTCATACATCAAACTCTAGAACCCTAGCTTGAGGCTCTAGTTTGGTCTACTAGTTTTCGGGGAATTACAATACCCCCCCCCCCCCCCCTTGGGTACATTCGTCCTAGAATGACTTTTCTAAACACTTCTTAAAGGAAACGACTCTAGACTAGCAGCCCATCATGCATACACTACATATAAATGCACACAACAAAGGAGGAAAACTTCAACTCCAATCTAAACATACTCAATACAACGCAAGGGAGTAGGAACTACATCTAACAACCCAAAATGCATGAAATTCTATATCTATTCCTTTTCAAGGAGGAACTAACATCTCCTAGCTAAAACATGTTCAACAAACATTCATGGAGCCAAAATGCAATTTACTCACAAAGGTCATTTATTCAAGGACGAATCTTTCAACTCCAAACTACGGTATGCTCATATAATCAACTCACGAAGTCTATATGCCACTCTACTGAATGCACTTCAACATGAGGAAAATAATGCATACAAGTCATTTCTAACAAGACCTACGCATTTTCATGAACATGCATATAAGGAAATCATGTAAACACATAATCATGTAATAACCTTATTAGATAGGCACACTATCTCCCCCTTGGGAGTTATCCTACACATGCTCTTCTAAACATCATTCATACTAAAGACAACTTCAAGGTCCAACATAACAAGTCATAAAAGACAAGAAATCCTGAAATTTACTAAAGCATAAGAAACATACCAAAAGGGACATGAGGAGATCACTCTTGATCTTCTCTAGATTGGAGAACATAAAACCTATTCTTCTTTTGGGGCTCCACATCCTCACTACTAGTGGCAACTTGCTTACCCTCTCTTCTTGTGGCCTTTGCCTTTGGGCAATATTTATTTATGTGGCCACTCTCACCACAACCAAATCAACCTTCTCTACGGTCAAACACATACCCTCATGCCTCTTACCACACCTAGAACAAGTGGGCCATAGGGACTTATTACTTATCCTTTGTGGCCTAGGGGTAGACACCCTCTCATCCTTATGCTTAGGAGAATTAGAAAAGCCTTTCCCAGAAAACTTTTGTCGATTCTTAGAATGACCATGTCCATCGGACCCATCATGAAAGGACTTATAATTATCCATCCTAGACCTCTTTTCCTCCCTAGGTTTCTCCTTCTTGACCTTTGACTATTCTATTTGTTGGGAAAATATTATGAGACATGAGATATCCATATCATCAAAAAGCATTGTCGTACGACATTCTTCGTCTACTTTATTGGACGCCCCCGTTATAAACCTATTCATCATATCCCTAGGATTTTCTACCCAAGATGGAGCATACTTAGACAAAATAGTAAATTTCAAGGCATACTCCTTGACACTCATGTTACCTTTTAAGATTGATGAACTCTTCCAACTTAGCTTCCCTCAACTTCCAGAGAAAAGAACCTATCTAAAAATGATGACTTAAATGCTTCCCATTCTATAGGACCCGCTTCGATTGGCCTACTATCTCTCCATTGTTCATACCAAATTTAGGCAACATCCTTCAATTGATAGGCGGCTAGCTCCGCCTTCTCTATAGAAGTCACCCTCATGATAGCTAACGCTTTATAAACCTCTTCTATGAACCCATTTGGATCCCCCTCCACCTTGGAGCCACTAAAATCCGGAGGGTTCATCCTCAAAAACTCTCTTACCCTAGAAGCACACATCCCCCTTATAGGGTTTGCCGGAGCCACCACCTCTCTATTGGCTTGTGTCGTCAAGGCTTGAGCCAACAATTGCATAGAAGCCCTAAACTCCGCAAGAGTAACATTCTCAATTGGAGGGTCATTTGGAGCTTGAGGAGGAGCTTGGTTTGGAACTTGGAGAGGAACATCTTGGTCCACATTTTCTTCATCTTCTCCCCTAGCATTTGCCCTTGTATTAGCCATACCCTGAAAATCAACGGGCACAAATTAGAAGAAGGGCCTAATAAAGCCAAACTCTATGGCACGACTAAGATAATTAAGAAGTGAGATTTCCTAAACATCCAATAGCCTCTTATTCATAAATGTGGTGCGCTTCACATTTATGAACAAGACCCTACTAGACGTGGTTTGAGACAATCTTAGAACCATTTTATACCTTCTGCTTTGATTACCAAGTTTGTCACGACCCAGGGGTACCCTGATGAGTCCACAAATTGGACTCATTTAGGGCTTTATTTTGATAGTAATAGTGTCCTCAAATGCTTATTTTGTCTCAATATCTGATGAAAACTCTTAAGTTTCAGGTATTTGAAGTTTTAGTGGAAGCATGGACACTTAGGCGCAAAACGGAACAGGAAGGCTGAAAAGAATGAAGAAGTTGAAGCCTGAGCAATCGCCAAGTGTACTTGGCGTTTCGCCGAAGGGATGCACTCCGCCTTTTGTTCCAGTACGCGAAGCCCTGAAGGAGAAGGATAAAAAAGGCAATGAAAAGAGCAATCGGCGCTTCACCGAATAGTTCCGTGAAGCAGTACTATACCGCCCAATGGTCCAGAATGTGAAGATGCTGAAGGCAAGCAGAAATGGCGATGAGACAGAAGAAGGGCGAGTCGCTGAGTTATTCGGCGGCCTCGACTAACCTCGTCGAGCGATCCGCCATCACTAATTTCTGAAGTCTATAAATACTAAACTCTTTATTAATTTTAAAAGAATCAAATTATTATTATAATTTTCACAATAAAATAGTACTTTTTTGGGATATTTTCTCTTAAGTTTGGAGAGGGTTTTTTGGGAGACTTGAAGAAAGAAGAATTTCATCTTCCCCAAGTTGGAAGTGGGTGTTCTCCATTCGCCTTCCTTTTCTTAAATCAACGTTTAATTCCTTCTACCCATTTGATTTTAGTATCATTTTAGGTGTATTTTGTTATTCCTTGATGTGTGGCAAAAAACCCCATTCTTGGGGTGTGATTTAGCAAATATGTGTTGCTATTATTGTTGGGTATTGTTTGCTAATAGGTTAGATGAATTTTAATGGTGATTTCACCTAGTGGTTGTGGTTTAATTTAATGGGTTCGTAGATGCAAATACAAAACCACCCATGTGTTTTCGGCTTTCGAGAGAGAGAGGTCGCGAAGCCAAGACCACTAGACTGATGGCCTAAGGAGTGGGTCGACATGAGGTTCAGCTCGAGAGGGTGAGCCCTAGTCCCATATCCTAACACTCAGATCGAGAGAGTGAGTGGGGTAAGGCGTAGGCTGGCCTTCATGCGGCAAATAGGTGTTCGAGAGGAACCCATTTGAAACGGGGTAAGTTGCCCGAGAGGGAACTTATTTCCATCTAAAGTTTAGCCTAGTCACTATTATCTTGCAAATTTCCTTCCAAAAGCATGTACCAACGACTTATCTAAACTTGTATTGCGGTCACACCCCAAAAACTTATCCCCATACATAATTTTCTTGTTATTTTTGTTGTTTTTACTACTTGTGACAAAACCCCCAATTGATATTTGACACTTTTGTGTCACCCCATTTAATCTACTATATTTTTACTCGTTAATGTCTTTAGCTACGACTAGTTCGAGCTAAATTTTATTTTTCTATCAATTTTCAAAACCACTCCCTTGGGACACGACCCCAACCTTTAGTTGGGTTACTATATTATTGACGATTGTAGACACTTGTACCGTAGGTTAGTGTTGTTGGTCATGATAAGCATCAAAATGGCGCCGCTGCCAGGGAGTGGTGTTATTTGTAAATTCTTAGTTAAGTAGAATTCTTGGTTTTTCTTAGTTTTAGCCTTACTAACCTTAGTTGTAGTTTTGTTTTGCTTGTCTGAAGATCAAAGTAGGCAAACAAGAATGGATAATCACTATGGGTATCGCACAAATCATCCTCTCCTGAAACTATTGAACCTCAGGGATAATCTACTGAAGTTCAAATAAACAGGAGAGGAAACAATTCCAGAAATGCGGATGCGGTTCAAAGCAATATTACAAACGTGCTCATCTCATGGAATGCCTGATAAGACGCAGCTGGATTGCTTTTATCGGGGTCTCGAACCCGAAAATAAAAGCATAATTGAGCACCTTTTCGAGGGAGGAATGCGCAACCAACCCTATGAAGTTGTCGCAACACTACTTGACAATATGGTCGAAGCCAGCAAAGAAACACAAAAGAAATATGAATGGGACAAGCTGGTGACTCAAGTAGATGTCTTATCTAAACGGGTGATTGGATTGGAAGAGCAAGCCAGGGAGAGGGAGAAGGACTTCTCCCTTCGTGAGTGCAAACATGGAAAGAAGCATATGGGGGTGTGCTAAAAGATGATGCCCTTTCAATCATTCAGCAAAAACTCAAAGAACAGGACAAGAAGTTGAATGACATGAAAGAAAACATTGAAATGCTAAATGAAACGACCAACGCAAACTACATGACGATTCAGCTGCAAGATGCTCAGATAAGCCATTTGATGATAGGTCAATACCCACCTGATAACAGCAAGGTTAAGGGATATCACAAATAGAGAATTGAATATTAGAATGCGGAAGCACAAAGAAAAGAAACAAAAAAACTAACTAAAGATATGGGAAATTCGAAGGAAAGATCCACGAATTTCCAAGGATTAGATGTTCTAAGGCCTTGAAAAGATCCAAGTAACAACGTATAGATTTATGGAAGAAATCTAACGCCTTTACTTGAGAAAACGAATCAAAACGATAGATTCGGATCTTGACCGCTTTATGAGTAACTAAAGACAATAATTAGTATGTAGAAACTAATCACCTTCTAAAGAATACCAAAAAGAAACCAAAGATATCACAAGAAGAAATTACTTTATACCTTAAACTATGAAACTAGTAAAGGTTTAAAGATAAATTCTCAAAGAACAAGTCACAAAGGTTCAAAGAACTCTCTCAAATATTATTAATATCAATCTCAATTGTCTTTAATGAATAAAAAGGACTCCTATATATAGGAGAAGGGGGGAAAAACGTCCAAGACCCCTTATGCCAAACCCTAAAAAGACAATTACAAGGAATCCTACTCTAGAAAGGAAATAAAGTAACCTAACTAGGAACAAATTTGGTACTTCTAGGAAAGCATTAAATGGTACTTAGGAGACCATAAATAGACTAAGGAAAATATTAATAACCTATATATAAATAAAGAAATAAGGTAAATCCCAACTAGGAAAAGAATCTTGACAATCTTGGAAAGTTTGACTAGTCTTCTCTCAAAACTTGGGCAGAAAGCAACTCTTGTTGTGGCTGATTCTTGGACTTTTCTTGACCTTATTTGCACGAAATTGGACCTTAAAATAACTCATATTGGGCTTGAATTTGGGCCACCAAATACTTGTAGCATTTGGACAATTCCTCTCCCTTGGGCTTGAGCTCTTCTTCCCCAATAAGAAACCTTTGGATCAGCGATTGAAGCCCATTGAGCTTATCATTGAACTCCTTGGTTTGAGATCTTGTTATGGGCCTCCTTGGAGTTTCTAAAGCTTCATCCTTGTCCTTCAATGGAGTAGAGCTTCCTTGGATGCTATCATTCCCCTCTTCTTGAAGAGAATTCGTCCTCGAATTCAAATCTGCATCAAAATGGGAAAGATCAGAAACATTAAAAGTAGCACTAACTTGGAACTCACCAGGAAGATCGAGTTTATAAGCATTGTCGCCAATCCTTTCGAGGACTTTGTGTGGCCCACTTCCTCTAGGATCTAGTTTGGACTTTCTTTTGGAAGGAAATCTTTCCTTTCTCATATGTACCCAAACCAAGTCGCCAGGTTTAAAAACAACATATTTTCTGCCCTTATTCCTTCGCAATGCAACTTCCTTATTCTTCTTTTCAATTGCAAGCCTTATTTGTTCATGGATTTTCTTCATCAGATCAGCCTTCTTCTTACCATCAAGATTAGCAAAATCATTAGTAGGCAAAGGCAATAAATCAAGGGGGTTAAGGGGCTTGAATCCATATACAACTTCAACTCCCTTAGAACTGACCACAAAACCTAAGAAAACCACACGATCCACATAGAAAGTACACTTTTTGAGATTAGCAAATAAGCACTGATTTCTAAGAACTTCAAAAACGTGTTTTAAGTGCTCTAGGTGTTCATCCAGATTTTGAGAAAAGATCAAGATGTCATCAAAATACACCACAATAAATTTTCCATGGAAATCTTTAAAAATATGATTCATTAGGCTCATAAAAGTGCTTGGTGCATTAGTCAAGCGAAAGGGCATAACTAACCACTCATAAAGTCCATATTTGGTCTTAAAAGCAGTTTTCCATTCATCTCCAGGATTCATACGAATCTGATGGTAACCACTCTTTAGATCAATTTTAGAAAAGATTTTGGAACCATACAGTTGGTCCAACATGTCATCAAGACGAGGGATAGGATGGCGATACTTTACCGTTATCTTGTTGATAGCTCGACAATCTACACACATCCTCCATGTTCCATCCTTTTTGGGGACCAATAGGACTGGAACAGAGCATGGGCTCATACTCTCTCGAACAAATCCCTTTTCAAGCAATTCTTCAACTTGCCTTTGTAATTCTTTGGTCTCTTCAGGATTGCTCCTATAGGCAGGCCTATTAGGAAGTTGAGACCCAGGCACAAAGTCTATTTGGTGCTCAATCCCTCTCAAAGGTGGCAATCCCTTTGGAGTGTCATCAGGAAAAACATCTTCAAAATTCTGCAAAAGAGAAGAAACACTATTTGGCAAAGAAGGAGTTAGTTGTTCAAAATTAATCAATACTTCTTTGTAAGTAAGTAGTATTATGGGCAGTCCCTCTCTCCTAGCATTCAAACACTCTTTGGCTTTTATATAAAGGCTCTCATTTTTCTTTTCCTTAGCCTCTTTCCTCTCACCAAAACATTTTATTTTTTTACTCACACCTTCTTTTACCTCTTTACTTAGATCGCTGCCCTCTCTCTCTTTCTCTCGGCCATCTCTCTTTTTTTCTATCTCTTGGCCTTTTTCTTTTCCCTCAAGCTCACTTTTTACCTCTCCCTTTTGTTTTCCCATTGTTTTCCTCAATCGTTTTTGATCTTCAAACACTTGAGAAGGAGATAATGGTGCAAGAGTATACTTCTTACCATTATGCAGAAGACTATACCTATTCTTTCTCCCATGATGAGTAGTATCCCTATCATACTGCCAAGGTCGGCCAAGTAAAACATGACATGCTTGCATTGGAACTACATCACAAAGAATCTCATCTTCATACCTACCAACATTGAATGAAATCATGCATTGTTTGTTTACTTTTACTTCTCCACAATCATTCAACCATTGGAGCCTATATGGGGTAGAGCGCTTCATGCATGCAATTCCTAGTTTATCCACCAAGTATGAACTCACCACATTTGCACAACTTCCCCCATCAATAATCATAGAATAAGTCTTCCCTTTTATCCCACACCTAGTATGAAACAAATTCTCTCTCTGCCCTTCATCAACACTACCCAAATTGATAGTCATAATTCTCCTAACCACCCCAATTATACCATCATTAGGCAATTCCAAATCATCTTCCTCACTTACACCTTCTCCCTCTTCTTCTTCCCCCTCACTTTTTTCACTCTCATATTCTCCATTCTCTCTAAGTAGAATGTTTCTTCTACTTGGACATTCATGCATCATATGCCCCCTTCCATGACATTTGTGACATTGAATAGAACTTGAAGGTTTAGAAGATTTAGAATTAAAGGTTTTACCTTCCTCCTCAACTTTACCTTTACCTCTATCATCTTGAGGTTTGGAAGGCGCTTTCCCCTCTTGAGTTGACCATGGCTTCTTAGAGATAGTGTTTGGTCGACTTCTCCATGAGTTATTTTGCTGATTTTTCTCTATTTGTTTTTCAACTTTTACAGACAAATCAACTAACTCATCTAAAGTTACATATTGTTGTATCTCTACTACATTAGCTATTTCTGTATTTAAACCATTTAAAAATCTAGCTATTGTAGCCTCTTCTTCCTCCATGCAGTTAGCTTGGATCATAGCCATATCCATGCTTTTGAAGTACTCATCCACCGACATGGAGCCTTGCTTCAAGCGTTGAAGGCGAGATTGTAGATCTCTTTGGAAGTATGATGGAATAAATCGCTTCCTCATTACCCTCTTCATCTCTGCCCACGTAGCAATAGGTGGTAGCTCCTCTTGCAATCTGTCCCTAGCAAGCTTTTTCCACCAAGAAGCAGCATAATCAGAAAACTCAACAACAGCAAGTTTAACTTTCTTACCCTCAGAGTAGTTATGGCAATCAAAGATAGCTTCAACTCGTCTCTCCCAATCAAGGTACAAGTCTGGATCCCTTGTCCCCTTGAAAGATGGCATCTTCATCTTTATACTATTTATATTATCATCTTCTACTCTACCTCTTTGTCCCCTCCTATCTCTTCTTTCTAGATTAAATTCAACATCAAAATCATCATTACCATATTCAGGATTTACAAAAGGGATATGGGGTACATTCCTTCTAACTTGGGGTCTAACATTATTTGGGGGTACAACATTATTCTCCCTCCTAATTGCAGCTATGGTGTCATTCTGCTCGATAATCATATCCCTCATCTCTTGAAATTGAAGGGTCCATCTCTCAAATTGTTGGTGCATAGCTTGAAGGGTGAAGTCGTTCCTTCCTTTGACCTCGGCTTCTAAACGAGCCCTTTCCTCATCACCACCTGAAATAGACATCTAAAAAAAAAGAATAAATGATCAAGTATCACACTTTTAATATGGCTTTTACCCTCTTTTAAACTCACCCACACTTGCCTTTTTCCACTAAAAATAACCTTTGAACGAGAATACTTTGTAGATTTATAATTAAACCAAAACGTGTATCAAGTTCGTAGTAATAAAGTATGGAATCTTGGGGTACAAAAAGAAAGTAAAGAACTATTCCTAGAACAAGTAGGATTTAGTTGAAACAAAACACGAATAAAAAGGAACTTATTTTAGAATTATAAGAACAAGAAAGAAAAAAATTTCCTCTAATTCTTAAAGATCTAGAATTCCCTCTTCTTGCTACCTTCTTGCTTGGAAACAAATTAATACAAAACTTGGAGAGCAAGTAATAAGATTTCTTGAATAGCAAGTAATAAACTTTCTTGGGAATCAAGTAATCAAATTTCTTGGAGGACAAGTAATCAGATTTCTTAGAGAATTTTTTTTTTTTTTTTTTGTTCACGCTACTGTTCACGCTACTAAATTTTATTTTTTATTTTTTTCACGACGCTACTGTTCACGCTACAGTTTTTTTTTTTTTTTTTTTTTGGCTCTAAGAAGAAATCCCAAGATTTATCAAGAACGGAATCTTGATAGAACCGCTCTGATACCACTTGATAACAGCAAGGTTAAGGGATATCACAAATAGAGAATTGAATATTAGAATGCGGAAGCACAAAGAAAAGAAACAAAAAAACTAACTAAAGATATGGGAAATTCGAAGGAAAGATCCACGAATTTCCAAGGATTAGATGTTCTAAGGCCTTGAAAAGATCCAAGTAACAACGTATAGATTTATGGAAGAAATCTAACGCCTTTACTTGAGAAAACGAATCAAAACGATAGATTCGGATCTTGACCGCTTTATGAGTAACTAAAGACAATAATTAGTATGTAGAAACTAATCACCTTCTAAAGAATACCAAAAAGAAACCAAAGATATCACAAGAAGAAATTACTTTATACCTTAAACTATGAAACTAGTAAAGGTTTAAAGATAAATTCTCAAAGAACAAGTCACAAAGGTTCAAAGAACTCTCTCAAATATTATTAATATCAATCTCAATTGTCTTTAATGAATAAAAAGGACTCCTATATATAGGAGAAGGGGGGAAAAACGTCCAAGACCCCTTATGCCAAACCCTAAAAAGACAATTACAAGGAATCCTACTCTAGAAAGGAAATAAAGTAACCTAACTAGGAACAAATTTGGTACTTCTAGGAAAGCATTAAATGGTACTTAGGAGACCATAAATAGACTAAGGAAAATATTAATAACCTATATATAAATAAAGAAATAAGGTAAATCCCAACTAGGAAAAGAATCTTGACAATCTTGGAAAGTTTGACTAGTCTTCTCTCAAAACTTGGGCAGAAAGCAACTCTTGTTGTGGCTGATTCTTGGACTTTTCTTGACCTTATTTGCACGAAATTGGACCTTAAAATAACTCATATTGGGCTTGAATTTGGGCCACCAAATACTTGTAGCATTTGGACAATTCCTCTCCCTTGGGCTTGAGCTCTTCTTCCCCAATAAGAAACCTTTGGATCAGCGATTGAAGCCCATTGAGCTTATCATTGAACTCCTTGGTTTGAGATCTTGTTATGGGCCTCCTTGGAGTTTCTAAAGCTTCATCCTTGTCCTTCAATGGAGTAGAGCTTCCTTGGATGCTATCACCACCATTCTCCGAGGACTCACCTAACTACACCATGGGTGATTCCAAGGACGAAGAGTAGTCTTTGACTTGTGTCGTGCCGCGACGTTAACCAGGTGTTGTTTGGGAGGCAACCCAAAACTCCATATTATCTTATATTTGTGTACTAGTAAAATTATAGTGTCTTAGTTTTGCAGATTGAAGTGTGGTAGGTGCCAAAGAGGTGCAGAATGGCGAGCAGCATACCCAGTTGGCGAGTCGCCAAAGACACCGATGATCAATGTTATTTAGCTGTTTGACTCAAGCCACCCTCTGAGCTTGGAGTCTATAAAACTCAGCGAGCTCAGAAAGGTTTCGGCGATTCACCCATCTGATCGGCGACCTCGATGGTCACCGTCGTTTGAACATCCACAGCTTCTGGGCCAAAGATCAATCGGAAAATAAGGGAAAGCCTATGGGTGAAAACATGCATTGTGTTTCTCTTTTTGAGTGTGTGCGTTGCATTTGAATCCTGATCTTGAATTGATTAACCTCTGTGTGTGAATATGGAATCATTCTTTATGTGAGGGCATATAGATACTTTTTGTTGAGCTTGAACTTGCATAAGTAGCAAGTATTGCGAGCATGAGACTCTTTGGTAATGGTGTGTCACAACTTGAATCTTTGAGTACACAATTGATCCTTGCATAAGTAAATTGAGTCTTGTTGTGTGCATTCATGATTGAGTTTTGTGTAGCACTGTTTGAGACACCCTTCTTCAACGGCTGAACTCAAGTTTGCTTGAGGACAAGTAAAATTTTAAGTTGGCGGTGTTGATGAGTCCACAAATTGGACTCATTTAGGGCTTTATTTTGATAGTAATAGTGTTTTCAAATGCTTATTTTGTCTCAATATCTGATGAAAACTCTTAAGTTGCAGGTATTTGAAGTTTTAGTGGAAGCATGGACACTTAGGCTCAAAAAGGAACAAAAAGGCTGAAAAGAATGAAGAACCTGAAGCCTGAGCATCACCAATCACACTTGGCAATTCGCCGAAGGGACGCACTCCGCCTTATTTTCCTGTACGCGAAGCACTGAAGGAGAAGGATCAAAAAGGCGATGAAAGGAGAAGTTGGTGCTTCGCCAAATAGTTCCCTGAAGAAGTACAATACCGCCCAATGGTCCAGAATGTGAAGATGCTGAAGGCAAGCAGAAACGGCGATGAGACAGAAGAAGGGCGAGTCGCCGAGTTATTCGGCGGCCTCGACTAACCTCGCCGAGCGATCCTCCAGCACTAATTTCTGAAGTCTATAAATACTAAACTCTTTATTAATTTTAAGAGAATCGAATTATTATTATAATTTTCACAATAGAATAGTACTTTTTTGGGATATTTTCTCTCAAGTTTGGAGAGGGTTTTTTTTGGGAGACTTGAAGAAAGAAGAATTTCATCTTCCCCAAGTTGGAAGTGGGTCTTCTCAATTCTTATTTCTTTGCTTAAATCAAGGTTTAATTCCTTATACCCATTTGATTTTAGTAGCATTTTAGGTGTATTTTGTTATTTCTTGATGTGTGGCTAAAAACCCCCATTCTTGGGGTGTGATTTAGCAAATATGTGTTGCTATTATTGTTGGGTATTGTTTGCTAATAGGTTAGATGAATTTTAATGGTGATTTCGCCTAGTGGTTGTGGTTTAATTTAATGGGTTCCTAGATGCAAATACAAAACCACCCATGTGTTTTCGGCTTTAGAGAGAGAGAGGTCGCGAAGCCAAGACCGCTAGACTGATGGCCTAAGGAGTGGGTCAACATGAGGTTCATCTCGAGAGGGTGAGCCCTAGTATCATATCCTAACACTAAGCTCTAGAGACTGAGTGGGGTAAGGCGTAGGCTAGCCTTCATGCGGCAAATGGGTGTCCGAGAGGAACCCATTTGAAACGGGGTAAGTTGCCCGAGAGGAAACTTATTTCCATCTAAAGCTTAGCCTAGTCACTATTATCTTGCAAATTTCCTATCGAAAGCATGTACCCAACGATTTATCTCAACTTGTGTTGCGGTCACACCCCAAGAACATTTCCCCATACTTGATTTTCTTGTTATTTTTGTTGTTTTTACTACTTGTGACAAAACCCCCAATTGATATTTGACACTTTTGTGTCACCCCCTTTAATTTACTATGTTTTTACTCATTATTGTCTTTAGCTATGACTAGTTAGAGCTAAATTTTATTTTTTTTATCAATTCTCGAAACCACTCCCTTGGGACACGACCCCAACCTTTAGTTGGGTTACTATATTATCGACGATCGTAGACACTCGTACCGTAGGTTAGTGTCGTTGGTGATGATAAGCATCATACCCCCTAGACGTAACATGGCGTACTTTACCCCGAAGGGGTCTCGTGTCCTTAGCATAATCATAACATAAGATACTAGAAAAGTATGGGAAATTTAAAACTTGCTTAAAACCATAAAATCGAAAACATTTTCATAAGCAAGCGGAAGTCTTTACTATAACATTTTTCTCAAACCATCTATTAAACTCTTGAATAAAACTCTTGGGACGCAACCCATACAAAGTCTAAAACATAAATAAATGACATAAGGAAATTATGAGTTTGTCCTCGAAGCCATGAGGACTCACCAAATCTTGAAGTCTTCTTGCTCCTTAGAAACCCACTCTTCAATGGAACTCAATCTTCAAAACCCTACATTTGATTAGAATGTAGGCACTATGTGTTAGTACAAAATGCACCAAGTATGAAAGCTAGCACTACATCATAAGAGCATCTCAAAATGGTTAGTCAACATAAGACATAGGCATAAGAGATAATAACATAATCATAGCAAAATCTCCAACATAAGCATCATATAATCATAAGTCAACATACGACATAGTTATGAGCATAGGAGATACATCATGTTCATGGCATAGTCCTTACTTAGACTTTCATGTTTACATACTTCAACCTTTATTCTTTCATATTACAAGAGAACTACTTCACAAGCCACCTCAAAGCATACTTGTGCAAGGCAAGAATAGCATCCCATAATACCATCCAAGCTAAGTACCTCTTTCTTTGTCATTCTTGGGCATAGTCCACATTCATAGTCAAGACCTACGTTTTCATGTCATAAGAGTACTATACTCCTAAGTAACCTCAAAGCACACTTGTGCAATGCATATGTGGCAGCCCATAATACTACACACACTAAGCATATCCTTGAAGTCACCATGTTCATACTTACTAAAAATAGGTGTCACTATTGACCTACTTCATATAAACAAGGAACTATCAACTTAGGTCAATCATATCATAGAAGGCAACTATAGCAACAATCCAAGCTAAGCATACATCACATAAGAGGACACTTCATAAGTAGCTTTAAATCATACTTGTGCCATGTATGAATGGCATCCCATACTACCATTCACACTAAGTAATTCCTTATGCTATCTTACTCAATGCTTGCTATTTATCATACTAGACTATCAAAGAATAGAACCCTACTAGGCTAGACCTAACTACCATGGTAAAACACACTATCATGCAAACCAAGTTATAAAAGGAAAAGTACAAGTACCACAACCTAGCTACCATACAAACATTCAATATAATACATGCTACCCTTAGGGTAGTATGAATCCTCAACCCTAAGCTATCCTTAGGAGAGTATGGTGTCTCAATCCTAAGTTATCCTTAGGAGAGTATAAATCCTCTATCCTAAGTTATCCTAAGGAGAGTATGGTGTCTCAATCCTAAGCTATCCTTAGGAGAGTATAAATCCTCTATCCTAAGCTACCATGAAGTAGTCTTGTCCTAACCAAGTCATGCTACCATGGAGTCATTCTAATAATGCTAGTCCAAGCTACCCTTAGGAGAGTATAGATTCTCAATCCTAGGCTTCCATGCCTACTCTAATTCAAGCTACCATGAAAATCATCCTACCAATGCTAATTCAAGATAACCTTAGGAGGTCATAATTCCTCAATCCCAAGCTACCATGAGAACTACTAACTCATGCTATCTAAAGAAGTTATACATGAAGGGATCATATGTCACAACTTCAAGCTATTCTATTCTAACATATTTTGATCCACTTTAGGTCATTAACCCTTCAATCTAGAACCAATGTATGTGAGAAGACCTTTCACATTCTACATACATGCATTCATATAGTTCTAGGTATGTCATGTGGGTAAAAACCTTCCATCACAACACTATCTATTTTGAATACCAATTCTATGCAAGATATCTTATCATATTAGACTTACTCTATAAGCCCTAGTGATCAACATTATGACTTCAAGCCCTACTATTAAGATTTACTCCACAATCATCATACTAGACTAGATCACAAGACATAATAGTCACAAGCCTTAGTCATAGGAAATTCTAAGCATAATTCATCATAAAATCCCAAATTCAATCATTACAATTCATGATCTATCATACATTCATAAATCTAGTTCAATTCATGATTTCATATTACTATTCTTGAATAATTTCTTGTCACGACCCGGGGTTACCCCCTAGAAGTAAGATGGTGTACTTGACCCCGAAGGGGTCTCATACACCTTATCATAATCATAACATAAAGACATAGAATAATTGCGGAAAATTTAAAACTTTTACAATAGAAGTCAACTTCTTTTTCATAGACGAAAATAAGAATCTAGACTTGTTTCAATCACCATCTAGTACAACAGAGTGTACAAATAGGGTCAAGCCCTTTACATCAATAAAGTCTCAAAAGTGGAAAGTACAATCAAAGCTAGAAAATGATAACATCTTGTCCTCGAACTTGAGGACTCACCAAGCCTAGGGAATAGTCAACCCAAGATTCACTTGAAGGAAGTAATACGTCTCAACGACCGGAACCTACACTCATAGAATGTAGAAATATAGGTTATCACAAATAATGTACTAAGTATGAAAGTCATGCATGAAAGGGACATTTGGTTGAAATCATGCCTTTATCAACTTTGTAAACCATAATGCACATTTATGAAGAAGCATAAGTCAAACCAACATATAAGCAATCCAAAGACATACTAATGCAATGCAAAGGTAAGATCCCATAACCCTACCAAATGCTAAGTACCACATTTAGGTCACCAACAACATACATATCTTACATTACCATATTCATATCCAACATACATAAATAAGGAGTCATTCATGTTCATAACTTGTAACAAGTGAAGTCAACCTTAACATTCATACATACCTTTCATACATAATTCATAAGTCTTCATACCATAAGAGAACCACACCATGACCCCTCTTAAAGTCTACTTGTGCAATGCATAATTGAAGTCCCATACCTCCACTCATACAAAGTAGTACCCCTTAAGAAGCCATAATTAAAGTCCATGTTCTTATCGTAGTTCATATTCATATCATATAGGGAAAATAACATTAACCGACATAGGCCATGTGTGCTACATGGAATCCGGTGTTCTACCCCCACACCGGAAAGAGGTGTCCTACTTGCCTAAGGTAGAACTTTCATAATAGCTTTTAGGTGGATCCTCTAGCTAAAGACCTATGTGGGAAAATAGTTATGGGATAAGGAGATTGCTTCTAGAAACCCTAACTACTAACGTGGAGGTTTCCATCTCATGAGATAACCATATTAGGAACCCAACTACTAGCGTGAAGAAACCCATCTCATACTCATATCTGCTCGGTGTTAAGCATAATTTCCTTTTAAAGTCGTAATAAGTCTTTACTTAAGTTCATGTTCATGAAAGAATGCACTAGCCACTCAAGCCAACATAATATCATAATAGCTCATAGATTCATAGGGTGAGAATGTCCTTTCAACCTTAGAATCATCAACATGTGAGTAAACCTTTCACATCACATTCATAGTGAGTTCATGAGAATGGCCTGTCAATCAACACTACAAGCTTATTATAAACATACGTACATACTTCATGCATAATCAAGTGTAAAGGTTATAGGTAATAAGGACCTTTCATCAATACCACAATTACACAATAGTCATAGGATCATCACTATCTAAGTGAATCATGAGTTCATATGCAATCTTCATCAACATACATAAACCCTGGTTATTGCCCGTCAAAGCTAGGAATCAAGATCAACCCTAACTACTAGAATTACAACACTAGATAGGGGAATTTCATGATTCAACAAATTAATAAATATAAACATAATCAATTGTCAAGCTTCCATGATCAATCAAGTCATACCTAAGTTCATAATTTGGGAAGAAGGGGAAATCATGGGTGCAAGGGATATTTTCAGCAAAACCCAACAATACTCCATTAATCCAACCATAAATCATCATAATTAATCATAATAAACCATAATAAAACAATTGAAATCGTTTTAGAAGAAGACCGATGAGTAGATGAAAACCCTAGGTTTTGGAAGTATAAAAAACATACTTTGAAGGGACTTCTTGGGGGTAGCTACCCAAGAATGAAAAGCATCCATACCTTAGGTTTATTTCCACAAGAAATTGGAGAATAAAGGCTTGTTCTTGAACCCGTAGCTTGACCTTGACCTTGCTCTTCAATGGAGTCTTAGAGAGAGAATATTTTGAGAGGGAAGTTGGTTGAGTTTGAGTCTTGTGAGTTATGAGGTGTTAAGTGGAGTTTAAAGACTTAGAAGTATTTATATAGGTCTAACATTACTAATAATAACCATCCCCACCCTTAATTCATTGATTAAGAAGTAATTGAAATGTTTTACCCTTGGCCGAATGGGAGCAACTTTTGCAGACCCCATCCACGAAATCCCCATTTACGGTCCGTAGGTGGGGTTACGCCCCATACTGGCAAGGTGTCGTTTGGGTCAGAGAGGGGGAATATCAGGTGAGTTTGGGGAAGACTAAGTCTTGACTCACGACCCCCACCTACGAGGCGTGAGTCCACCCAGGGGTGTGGGTTCCCCTCGCGTATGTGATTTGTTTTTTACAGCTTTTTGGGCAGCCCCTTGGTCCTCCTGAAGGACCCTTGGGGGGTCCTTAGGGGGACCATGCCTTGACATTTAGGGACTAAAACTTTAGTACTAAGTTAGGGAGGTCATTTTACGACTCTTATCTTGATTTTAACCCTTTTTAGGATTCTAGTTTACATGTTTGGCTCTAGTTTAGGTCATTAGATTTCCAGGGTGTTACATTATCCCCCCTTGGGAACATTCATCCCCGAATGATGATCTAGACACCAAACTAAGTTAGAAACTTTAGACTAACAGCCGATTATGCATGAAAGATCAAAATGTGCAAAACTCACAAATGCACTATTCACTTTATGCACTTATTCAAAAAGGAGGAAACTTCAACTCCATTTCACAACATGGTCCATGCAATACAAGAAAGTAGGAACTACATCTACCAACCTAATATGCATGAAACTCATCAATTCACATAAACATAGGAGGAATTACCTTCTCCAACTTAAACAAGCTCAACACAACAATATAGAGCCAACATATCATTTCATCAAAACATAACTAAGCATGTTCATCATTTCACCTCATAAAGTCAAAAATGCAATCATCATATTAAAATGCAAATCAACATGAGGAACATATAAACCATGAAAACTCAGTTTATACTAAACATGAATTCTCACAAGAACATGCACAACATAAGGAAATCATGGAAAACTCATACAATACACATGACTCCCAAAACACTAAAAACTCAAGAGGAAATACTTACCTCAAGTTTGAATAGGAGTAGAAGGAAAAAGATGAGGAAAACGGGACTTCATATTGGCCTCGGCCTCCCATGTAGCACTCTCAACTAAGTGATTCCTCCATAAAACCTTAACGGAGGCTACTTCCTAATTTCTCAACCTCTTCACTTACCGGTCCAAAATCTCTACCGGAACCCCTTCATAGGATAGACGAGACAACTCCTAAACCCTCCAAGGGAAGTATGGATACCAGATCACCAATGCACTTCTTAAGCATGGACACATGAAACACCGGGTGAACCAGAACCAATTCATTTGGCAAGTCTAATTCATAAGCAACTTTCCCAACACATTTCAAGAGTTGATATGGGGCCACATATCGGGGACTAAGCTTCCCCTTCTTACCAAACCTCATCACATCCTTCATAGGTGGTATTTTCAAGTAGACCCAATCACCAATTTCAAACTCTAGATCCCTCCTTCTATTATCAGCATAAGATTTTTGCCGACTATGAGACGTCTTCAACCTTTCTCTAATAAGTCAAACTTTTTCAATGACCTCATAAACTAGATCGGGACCAATTAGAGCAAATTTACCTACCTCAAACCAACCCACCAGATATCTACACCTCCTACCATATAGTGCTTCAAACGGAGCCATGGCAATGCTATAGTGGTAACTATTGTTGTAGGCAAACTCAATCAATGGGATATGGTCATCCCAACTACCCTTGAAATCTATCACACACGCCCTCAACATGTCCTCTAAGGTTTGAATGGTCCATTCTGCTTGACCATCCATTTGAGGGTGGAAAGCGGTACTAAGTTTAACATTGGTACCAAGCCCTTTTTGGAATGCCTTCCAAAAGTGTGAAGTAAATTGGGTACCCCGATGCGATATGATAGATAAGGGAACCCCATTCAACTTCACTATCTCATTAGTGTACAACTTGGCATAGTCTTTCGCCGAAAATGAAGTCTTGACCGAAATAAAGTGGGCTGATTTAGTCATCCTATCAATAATGACCCAAATAGAATCATGTTGCCTTCGAGTACGAGGAAAACCCACAACAAAGTCCATATTCACATCCTCCCACTTCCAAGTGGGAATCTCTATATATTGGGACAAACCTCTCGGTTTTTCATGTTCGGCCTTAACTTGTTGACAATTCATACATTTGGCCACAAAACCCGCTAAATCCTTTTTCATGCCATTCCACCAATAGACTTCCCGTAGATCACGGTACATCTTGGTGGCTCCTAGATGAATATAATACCATGAACCATGAGCCTCTTCTAAAATTCTCTCTCTCAAGACATCAACATTCGGAACACATTTCTACCTTGGTATCTAAACACCCCATCTCCCCTTTAGGAGAAAGCCTCAACGGACTTATTGAGAATCGATTCTTTTAACTCCATTAATATAGGATCAAGGTGTTGCTTAGACTTCACATCAACCACAAAGGATGATTCAGAACTATGATGAACCATGAATCCACTAGTTGGACACCTAACTGGGCCAATCTATGCACATCCCAAACCAATTTCTTCTTCTCATCTTCTACATGAGCCACACTACCCATAGACAATCTACTTAGGGCATCCGCAACTATATTAGCTTTACCGGAGTGGTAAAGGACACTTAGGTCATAATCCTTCAAAAGTTCTAACCACCTTCTTTGTCGGAGATTCAAGTCTTTTTGACTAAACACATATTGAAGACTCTTGTGGTCGGTAAACACATCTACATGGACCCCATATAAGTAGTCTCCATATTTTGAAAGCAAACACAACCGCCGCTAATTCGAGATCATGAGTCGGATAATTCTTTTCATGTACCTTGAGTTGCCTCGAAGCATAGGCAATATCTTTACCCCGTTGCATAAGGACACATCCCAAACCCACTCGAGAAGCATCACAATATACCACAAATTACCCATCGGTACCCTCCGGTAAGGTCAACACTGGAGCAGAAGTAATTTTATCTTTCAACTCTTGGAAGCATTTCTCACAAGCCTCCGACCACACAAACTTAGCTTTCTTTTTAGTTAAGGTCATCAATGGAGAAGCAATGGAGGAAAAACCCTCAACAAACCTCCTATAGAAATTGGCCAAACCCAAAAAGCTTCTAATATCGGTAGGAGTTAGATGTCTAGGCCAACTCTTGACCACCTCCGTCTTCTTAGGATCTACCTTGATACCCATACAATATGACCAAGGAAAGCAACCGATCTTAGCCAAAACTCACACTTACTAAACTTTGCATACAATTGGTGGTCCTTAAGGGCTTGCAATACAATCCTCAAATGCTTCATATGATCATCCTCACTCCTTGAATAGATCAAAATATTGTCAATAAAAATGATCACAAACGAATCAAGATATTACCTAAACACCCTATTTGTTAGGTCCATGAATGTTGTCGGGGCATTTGTTAACCCAAAAGACAACCACAAATTCGTAGTGACCGTACTGGGTCCTAAAGGCCGTCTTAGGAATGTCACATCCTCTTACCCTTAGTTGATGGTAACCAGAATGATGGTCTATTTTGGAGAAAAAGTTAGCCCCTTGGAGTTGATCAAACAAATCGTAAATCCCAGGAAGTGGATACTTATTCTTTATAGTGACCTTTTCAATTGGCGGTAATCAATACACATCCTAAGGGACCCATCTTTCTTTTTCACAAACAATACCGGAGCACTCCATGGAGATATGCTTAGTTGAATAAAACCCTTGTCTAGAAAATCCTTGAATTGTGCCTTCAATTCTTTCATTCTGCCGGAGCCATCCTATAAGGGGGAATGTATATGGGTTGTGTATCCAGCAAAAGATCAATGCCGAAGTCTATTTCCCGTTCGGGAGGAATACCAGGCAAGTCATCGGGGAAGACTTTCGGATACTCAATCGCTACGGGGACCGACTCTAAAGAAAGAGTCTCGGACTCAACGTCCATAACCCTAACAATGTGATACATGCACCCTTTTGAGATTATTTTTCTAGCTTTTAGACATGAAACAAAATGACCTCTAGGGATAAAATTTCCCCCTTTCCATTCTAAAGTAGGCTCATTAGGAAATTGAAACTTAACCACCCGGGTTCTACAATAAATGGACGCAAAATAAGCATGCAACAAATACATCCCCAATATGACATCAAAGTCCAACATATCTAATTCTACTAAATCAACCAAAGTGACTTTATGAGACAATGAGTTAGGAAAACTCCTATAAAATCTTTTAGCTACAACCGAGTCACCCACCGGTGTAGACAATGAAAAAGGTTCTTCTAACACATCGGGGAGCATTTCAAATTTCATAGCCACAAAAGGTGTAACAAAAGACAATGTGGCACCGGGGTCTAACAATGCATAAACATTAATAGAAAAGACTTGCAACATACCCGTCATAACATCCGGGGAGCTCTCTTGGTAACCTTAGGATTGAAGAGCAAAGAAGCGGTTCTTTTTAGGAGCATCGTGATTTGAACCACTTGGAAGGGCTTACTTGCCCTCTCTTCCTTGAGCCCTTAGCATGGGACAATCTCTCTTCATATGACCGCTCTTCCCACAACTAAAGCAACCATCTGTGCCAACTAGGCACTTGCCTTCATGCTTCTTACCACAATTTGCACAACTAGGTCTTTCAGCATAAGAGCCACCACTATTACCTCCTTGTGGCTTAGAGTTAGACACCCTATCTTTGTTGACCTTTGGAGTTCTAGAGAAGCCTTGGTTGGAAAACCTCTTCTTGAACCTTGGTTTACCTTGAACCTCATATTTACCCTTGGAAGAATTCCCAGCATCGGTCCTTGCCCTCTTCACTTCTCTATTCACTTGCTTCAGCTTTTGTTCCTCAATTTGTTCGGCATTAACAATTAGACGCGAAATATTCATACTTGGGATGAGCATTGCCGAACGACTTTCGTTGACCACCAAGTCGGATATCCCCATAAAAAAATTGTCATCTTAGCCCTAGAGTCTGTCATAAAGGTTGGAGCATGCTTAGACAATTGGGTGAACTTAAGGCTATATTCCTTCACACTCATACCTCCATGGTGAAGTTTGATGAATTTTTGCATCTTTCACTCCCTCAATTCTAGGGGGAAGAACCAGTCAAGGAAGACCCACTTGAACAATCCCAAATCAACCAAGCCCGCTCTCACGGGTCTCTCTTCCTTCCATTGCTCATACCATACTTGAGCTACGTCTTTCAATTGGTAGTCTTGAGACGATACTCCCATAGCATCAACCACCTTAAACACTTCTTCTATAAACCCTTGTGGGTCTTCATCAACTTTAGAGTCATAGAACGTAGGGGGGTTCATTCTTGTGAAATACCTAATCCTTGAAGCGATTGTATTTGCATTGGGGTTCACATGAGCTCTAGCATCCCTAGTGACTTAAGTCGCTAAAACATGTGTTAATGTTTGGAGAGTTGACCTAATCTCCACATTTGTCATAGCCCCTTCATCATTAGGAGCTTGAGGAACTTGAGGCCCTTGAGTACTTTGAGGACCTTGGGGAGGAACTCCTTCACTATCAATCACCTCTTCCACTTTAATTGTGGTTGCTCTTCTTGTAGTCATATCATACATGCACAAGAAAAGGGGTTAGGAAAAGGACTTCATAGAGCTAAAACTCAAAGGCAAGACTAAAGAGTAATGAAAGAAGTCAAAGTTCCTAAACATCTTATAGCCTCTCATTCATAAGTGTGGCGCGCTTCACACTTATGAACAAGACTCTACTAAATGTGGTTCATGAGACATCATCCTAGAATCATAATATAACCTTGTGCTCTAATACCAAGTTTGTCACAACCCGGGGTTAACCCCTAGAAGTAACATGGCGTACTTGACCCCGAAGGGGTCTCATACAAGCCCTTAGCATAATCATAGCATAAAGACATAGAATAATTACGAAAAATTTAAAACTTTAACAATAGAACTCAACTTCTTCTTCACAGACGAAAATAAGAATCTAGACTTGTCTCAATCACCATCTAGTACAATAGAGAGTACAAATAGGGTCAAGTCATTTACATCAATAAAGTCTCACAAGTGGAAAGTACAATCAAAGCTATAAAATGATAACATCTTGTCCTCGAACTTGAGGACTCACCAAGCCTAGGGAATAGTCAACCCAAGCTTCACTTGAAGGAAGTAATACGTCTCAATGATCGGAACCTACACTCATAGAATGTAGAAATATGGGTTAGCACAAATAATGTACTAAGTATGAAAGTCATGCACAAAATCCTTAAAACATGCATAAAAGGGACATTTGGTTGAAATCGTGCCTTTATCAAGTTTGAAAATCATAATGAACATTTATGAAGAAACATAAGTCAAACCAACATATAAGCAACCTAAAGCCATACTAGTGCAATGAAAAGGTAAGATCCCATAAACCTACCAAATGCTAAGTACCACATTTAGGTCACCAATAACATACATATTTTACTTTACCTTACTCATATCCAACATACATAAGTAAGAATTCATTCGTGTTCATAACTTGTAAAAAGTGAAGTCAACCTTAACATTCATACATACCTTTCATACATAATTCATAATTCTTCGTACCATAAGAGAACCTCACTATGACCCCTCTTCAAGTCTACTTGTGCAATACATAAGTGAAGTCACATAACCCTACACATACTAAGTAGTACCCCCTAAGAAGCCATAATTAAATTCCATGTTCTGATCATAATTCATATTCATATCATATAGGGAAAATAACATTAACCGACATAGACCATGTGAGCTCCATGGAATCCGGTGTTCTACCCCCACACCGGAGAGAGGTGTCCTACTTGCCTAAGGTAGAACTTTCATAATAGCTTTTAGGTGGATACATTAGCTAAAGACCTATGTGGGCAGATAGTTATGGAATAAAAAGATTGCTTCTAGAAACCCTAACTACTAACGTGGAGGTTTCCATCTCATGAGATAACCATATTGGGAACCCAACTACTAGCATGAAGAAACCCATCTCATACTCATATCCGCTCGGTGCTAAGTATAATTCCCTTTAAAAGTCATATTAAGTCTTTACTTAAGTTCATGTTCATGAAAGAATGCACTACGCACTCAAACCAGTATAATATCATCATTGCTCATAGATTCATAGGGTGAGAATGTCCTTTCAACCTTAGAATCATCAACATGTAAGTAAACCTTTCACATCATATTCACAGTATGTTCATGAGAATGGCCTTTAGATCAACACAACAAGCTTATCATAAACATACATACATACTTCATACTTATTCAAGTGTAAAGTGTATAGGGAAGTAGTAACTTGCATCAATACCCCAATTATACAATAGTCATAGGATCATCACTATCTAAGTGAATCATGAGTTCATATGCAATCTTCATCAACATACATAAACCCTGGTTATTGCCCTTCAAGGCTAGGAATCAAGATCAACCCTAACTACTAGAATTACAACACTAGATAAGGGAATTTCATGATTCAACAACTTAATAAACATAAACATAATCAATTGTCAAGCTTCCATGATCAATCAAGTCATACCTTAGTTCATAATTTGGGAAGAAGGGGAAATCATGGGTCCAAGGGATATTTTCATCAAAACCCAACAATACTCAATTAATCCAACCATAAATAATCATAATTAATCATAATAAACCATAATTAAATAATTGAAATCGATTTAGAAGAAGACCAATGAGTAGATAAAAACCCTAGGTTTTGGAAGTCTTAAAAACATACTTTGAAGGGACTTCTTGGGGGATAGCTACCCAAGAATGAAAAGCATCCATACCTTAGGTTGATTTCCACAAGAAATTGGATAAGAAAGGCTTGTTCTTGAACCCCTAACTTGACCTCAACCTTTCTCTTCAATGGAGTCTTAGAGAGAGAATATTTTGAGAGGGAAGTTGGTTGAGTTCCAGTCTTGTGAGTTATGAGGTGTTAAGTGGAGTTTAGTGACTTAGAACTATTTATATAGGTTTTATATAATTAATAATAACTGTCCCTACCCTTAATTAATTGATTAAGAATTACTTGAAATGTTTAACCCTTGGCCGAATGGGAGCAACTTTTGCAGACCCCATCCACGAAACCTCCACCTACGGTTCATAGGTGGGGTCACGCCCCTTAATGGCAAGGCGTAGTTTGGGTCAGAGAGGGGAAAATCAGGTGAGTTTGGGGAAGACTAAGTCTTGACTCACGACCCCCACCAACGGGGTGTGAGTCCACCCACGGGGCGTGGGTACCCCTCTCATAGGTGATGTTGTTTTTTACAGCTTTTTGGGCAGCCCCTTGGTCCTCCTCAAGGACCCTTTGGGGATCCTTGGGGGGCCATGCCTTGACGTTTAGGGACTAAAACTTTAGTACTAAATTACGTAGGTCATATTACGACTCTTACCTTGATGTTAACCCTTTATAGGCTACTAATTTACGTTTTAGGCTCTAGTTTAGGTCATTAGATTTTTGGGGTGTTACAGTTCTATACATGATGACAATTCTAGGAGATCTATCAAGAATCAACAATTTCTCATGAAAAGGCATAAACCCACAAACTTTGATTTCTAGGGTTAACCATGTAATTCACATAAATTCACCATAATATCATGAATCAACACTAAATTAACCATAAATAAGTATTATCCAATTAATTGGAGTCATACCCAACTAAACTCACTCATTGGAAGAAACCCTACTTTAGATTTGGGTTCTTCTTCACAAATTTGGGGAATTTCTAGGGGAATCTATGGGTGGAAGAACCCATAGATTAAAATTTAAACATACCTTTAATCAAATCCCCACACAAGCCTTTAATAATGGAGCCTTTGTTCTCTACCTTAGCTTCAAGCTCTAGCTACTTCTTCAATAGATGTTTTGTAGAGAAAAAAATATTTGAGAGGGGAGAACTTTTGGGATCTTTTGGGGATTTTGATTCTAATTACTTAATTGGGGTGGTAAATGACTTAAAATACTTTATATAGGTATATAAAATTAGTATAAAATGACCCCCCACTTAAACCTAATTAAAAAGGGAATTTACTAAATGACCCTCGACTGGGCAGCCCCATCCCAAGGACTACGGCCACTTTGATGGCTCATCAAAGGCACCACGTCCCGTGGTCCCTTGACCAGTAGCCTTCCCAACTTGTTATGCCTCTCATGAGGCTAAGGCATGACCACGAGACCTCCCATGATCTGTGGTCAAGACCACGAGTCGTGATAATGGTCGTGATCTTGGGGCAGTGACCTTGCCTCAAGGCCCTGCCTCCCACATTTCTAAGGAGACTTCACGAGCCCCTTCACGTACCATCGTCAAGACCACTGGTAATAAAGGTGGTCATGCTCCTTGGGCAGTGTTTGGCCAAGTTTGGGCACCCTTGGCCTTTGGCATAGGTTTTTCCCCCTTTCCTTGGAACTTGCCCTTTCTACCCTCACCCAAACCTTAGGTGGTCTTCTATATCGAGGTATAACACGTACCTTGATGTTTAAGCTCTAAACCTCTCATTCCAATTACGGAAAGTCTCATCTACGACTTTATTCCTCATACATCAAACTCTAGAACCCTAGCTTGAGGCTCTAGTATGGTCTACTAGTTTCCGGGACATTACACTAGGTAAGAGTTTTCTAAGACCTTTTTGGCCAGGTTCATCCTCCGTAGCATCAAGATAGACTTCGAGATAAGTTTTCAAGGTTGGAACAAGACTCCATGATTGTGTCTGAGTACGAGGTGAGGTTTTACTATCTCTCCCGCCATTCCACTATGATCTTACCTACTAAGGAGGAGAGGGTCGGTGCTTGGTTTGAGATTTGAAACTCCAGCTGCAAATTGAGATCAAGTCTATGGTTTCAACAGGTCATTTTTTTCTAGATGTTTAACCATGCTCGTGATGAGTCTACAAATTGGACTCATGTAGGGCTATATTTTGATAGAATTAGTGTCCTCAAATGCATATTTTATCTCAATATCTGATGAAAACCCTTAAGTTTCAGGTATTTGGAGTTTGAAGGAAAGCATGGACACTACTTAGCAAAAAAGGAACAAAGGCATCTAAAAGAATGAAGATCTGAGAATCGCCAAACCCATTCAGCGAATCACCAAAAGGTCTTAACCTCGCCTTTTGTTCTAGTGTGCTGAGCCCTGAAAGAACGGATCAAATCGGCAATGAAAATGAGCAGTCGGCGTATCGCCAAGAAGTTTCGCGAAGCTGTACTATGTCGCCCAATGATCCAAAACACGACGATGTTGAAGGATAGAGCAAGACGGTGATGAAACCTACCAAAGGGTGGATCGCCGAGTTGATCGTGATCTCGACTAAGGACGCCGAATGATTCGCTGAAGCACAGATATTTCAAAACTATAAGTACTCTTGAGAGTTGTAGCTTATTATCAGATTTTTATTATAGAATTTTTAACATAGACTTTTGAGTTTTAAGTTTGGAGAGGGTTTTGAAGAACTTGAAGATTCAAAGGGTTTCAACTCCAAGAATTTGGACTTGAGACTTGTGGATTCTTCATTCTTTGCTTGTTTTGAGACTTAAATCTTCGTACCCATTTGAATGAAAACTCATTTTAGTATAAATTTCTATCTCTTTTACATGTCTAGCTAAAACCCCAATTCTCAGGGTGTGATTTTGTTAATATGGGTTAGATTATATGTTGGGTCTTGCTTGTTGATGGTTTATTTGTTGAGTTAATGTGATTTCGTTTAGTAGTTGTGGTGGAACTTAATAAAGTTGTAGTTGCAAATACGATTTCACCTTTGTGTTTTCGACTTTCGAGAGAGAGAGGTCGTAAAACTAAGACTACTAAATTGATGGCCGGTGGGATTGGGTCGCCATGAGGGTCAGCTCGAGAGAGTGAACACTACTCCTTCTCCCACACACTTAGCTCGAGAGAGTGAGTGGTCTAAGGTGGAGGTTGTTCTTCATCCGTTAAGTGGGTGTTCGAGAGGAACTCATTTGATTCGAGGTAAGTTGATAGAGAGAGAATTTACCCCCCACTATAGTCTAGCCTGGTAAGTAATATTCGACGGATTTATTATCAAAAGTATGTACCCAATAATTTAGTATATCATGTATTCCTATCAGATCCCAAGAATCCCATCTCCTCGATTAGTACTCTTTGCATTTTTGTTTTATTTTGCTTACTTGTGACAAACCCCATTTGTTAATTGACGCTTCCGTCACCCTTTTGATTTATAATATTTTTAATCGATAAAACTTTTAGCTATGACTAATTAGAACTTAATTTTATTTTTCTATTAATTCTCAAGACCACTCCCTTGGGACTCGACCCTAGCCCTTGGTTGGGTTACTTTACTATTGTACGATCGTAGACACTTGCATTGGAAGTTGTGTCTTGATTTCACAAACATCAAAATGGCGCCGCTGCCGGGGAGTGGTGTTATTTAAGAATTCTTAGATTACTAGAATTTTTGTTCTTCTTAGTTATAGTTTACTCACTTACTTTTTAGTTTTGTTTTGCTTTGAAGTTGTTGATATAGGCAGATACCCTGAGCATCGCTGAGGGAAATGGTAGCAACTCGGCTGCGACGAGTCAAGAAGCCGAGAGGGACTTCAAGTTAACTGCACTAGTAACTCAGTTGAACGAGTATATTAGCACTGTATTGGGTAGACCGCTGCACTCTACACTTCCCTACGAAGGGTTGCCTATTGTTCAATCCCTAGATGACCTGAAGGGCTAACTGGCTCCTCTGATTTCTGACACCACCCCGAGGTGGATGGATGCAGGGGGACCTATTTAGAAGAAGGACTTGAACATCGCTGCCAGGTTTTGGTTTGGTTTCATCAGCAGCACCATCATGACATCCCAAAATTAGTCCATTTTGCGCCATCCTAAGGCAGCTTGCCTTGGTTCTATCATGTCCAGGAGGCGCATCGATCTGGGCTGCTGATTTCACAAGAGATGTCTAGAGGGCCAAGCAGAAGCTGACTTTTCTGCCATTCCCAGTCTTGATCACGGAGTTATGCCAGCGTGCTGGAGTACCTCAGGACACTACGAGGGATATTTAGGTCACCCCGTCTTCCTCCACTGACATCTAGCGTATTGAGGCCGAGTTCACACGAGAGTAAGGTGATAGGAGGAGAGCAGCTCCGGCAGATATTTCCCCAGAAGTTGATGTTGACTCGTTACCAGCAAGGCACCTTCGCCTACTCCGGCCTCAGAGCCTTCAGGTACATCCGCTCCTTCCTCTTCTTCACAGGTCCCAGGTGCTTTTTCATCCTCCCAGCCTTCCAGGATTACTCAGGCCATGATCCTGAAGATGGGACAGTTGTCCTATTCAACTGATGTGAGAGCGACTCGGTTGGAGAGATCCATTCCAAGGATGATCGATAGTGCTATCTTAGCTACACTGAGCCCCCTTAGGGCCTCTGTTGATGATCTGGCTACTAGAGTCACTGCTTGTGAGAGCAGACAGGGGGAGACATTCGAGGTTTCAGCTTTGAAAGCCAAAGTGGCAGATTTGAGGAAGGACGTAGAATATTTGAAGTCTACCGACTTCACCTAATTGATGCGGGGTGCAGATGATGAGGATGTTCCTGAGACCTCGAGGATTCCTTCGGCTACCACCGGAGATGTACTGAGGGGTGGCACAGCATATGAGGAGTCGGATGCAGAGACCGACGAGGAGCTGATAGCAGTATATGAGGAGGAGATTATGGAGAGTCGAGAGCAGAGCATATTTAAAGATTTGTCAGATCTTGTGGGGACGATTGTGCAGCCGGTGATCCAGACATCGCCGACTGAGACGTCCACAGCAACCCCTAGTGGATTTGGCACTGATATTCCCTCTGAGGTAACTCCGAGCACTGATGTCGAAGTTCATACTGCTACACCGGGAACTGAGGCCCCGACAGATAGAGAGACTGCATAGACATGACTTTTCTTCACCTCTCTCTTTGTCTTACTTACTTTTTCTTTTGGATACTTTTATTCGCATTTGAGGACAAATGAATTTTGTTTGTGGTGGGGTGAGGCCCACCTTTGTGCATATTTATGTTGATTATATATTTTGGGTTGTGAGCTATTAATCTCATTATATACTGCTTTCTGTGGATGTTTGAGCTTGTGGCTTCTTTTATTTTAAAATTGCAAAATGATTTTGACTCGTCCAAAAATTTATTTTTGCCACCTCTCATGTGTTGAATGTGGTTGTTCTTTTGCAAAATTTGTGTCTCGGTTCCGATCCATTCCGATGGCTTGAATAGTGCTCTCAATCGAACGAACATGAATGCGCGGCTACGATGAGGCCAAATGAAGTTGCATAGACAATATGTGAACTCTTTGCATCTCGTTTTGACTAGCCTAGTATCGAATTGAGTCTCTTGTGATGATCATTGCACACTAGCGAAAGTGTGGAGTCTTGTTTGACTTATAGTGTCAATGCCTATTGTGATAAGCTTACTCGTGAACTATGCATGATGGATCCTAGAATTTGCCCCGTTGGTCCGGTCAACTAAGTGATGCTATCTCTTGATATGATCTTAGGCAACTTCTAAGAGTGTGAGCCAATTTGACATATACCTCTTTTGTGGCCTACCTTGTGAGTTTGTGTGAACCTCTTTTGAACACCCCTTGAGCCTTACCTTTCTTTGAAAGAAACTTGATGAAATCAATGACCTTTGTTTATCCATTACCCATAATCCTCATGAAGTTGTGGTTTAGTTGAATAGCCAACTTAGGCCAAAAGCCTAAGTTGGGGGTGCGGTGAAAAGATAAGGGCAAGTCAAGAAGTGCAAGGAAAGTCTCCTCTTACCCATGGTTTTGATAAAAATGGAACCCCTCCATATATATATAAAAAAATGAAATAGAAAGTTGTGGAATAAAGTACAAAAGAAATGAGGTTTCCAAACAATTCATGGAAAGTGAATAATAGGATGACTTCTGAGCACTAAACAAAATGATGAAGGAAGAGGAAAGGAAGTATTGTAAGTACCACATTTCATGCGGATAAAAGTCAATGAGCCTAAATGACTATACTTTTGCACTCAGCCCCATTACATGCCTTGAGAAGAACATTTGATCTTGAGTGAGCTGAAGCAAGTGTTGATTGCAAATTACAGGCAAACCTATGGGTGAAATTATGCATTATGTTCTTCATTGTGAGTGCGGGCGTTGCCTCTGATTCCGAAGTTTTAAACTGTGAACTATTGTGTGAATATGGAATCATTCTTTGTGTGAGGGCATTTGGAGTTTGAGGGAAAGCATGGACACTACTTAGCAAAAAAGGAACAAATGCAGCTGAAAGAATGAAGAAATGAAGATCTGAGAATCGTCGAACCCATTCGGCGAATCGCCAAAAGGTCTTATCCTCGCCTTTTGTTCCAGTGTGCTGAGCCTTGAAGGAACGGATCAAATCGGCGGTGAAAAGGAGAAGTCGGTGTATCACCGAGTAGTTTCGTGAAGCTGTACTATGTCATCCAATGATCCAAAACATGACGATGCTAAAGGATAGAGCAAGGCGGCGATGAAACCTACCAAAGGGCGGATCGCCGAGTTGATCGGTGATCTCGACTAACGATGCCGAATGAACCGTTGCAACATAGATTTTTGAAAACTATAAATACTTGTTGAGAGTTGTAGCTTATTATCAGATTTTTAATATAGAATTTTTAACATAGACTTTTGAGTTCTAAGTTTAGAGAGGGTTTTGAAGAACTTGAAGATTCAAAGGGTTTCAACTCCAAGAATTTGGACTTGGGTCCTATGGATTCTTCATTATTTGCTTCTTTTGAGACTTAAATCTTCATACCCCTTTGAATGCAAACTCATTTTGGTATAAATTTCTATCTCTTTTACATGTCTAGCTAAAACCCCAATTCTTGGGGTGTGATTTTGTGAATATGGGTTAGATTATCTGTTGGGTCTTGCTTGTTGATGGTTTATTTTTCATGACTCGAGATCACCCCCTAGTCGTCGGCGTACTCGACCCCGAAGGGGTCTAATAAGCCTATTAGCTCATTCATTGCATAGACAATAGAAAATAGTGTGCAATTAAAAACTTTATTCAAAACCAAACTATCAAAAACTCTTTCATAAAGCAGCGGAAATACTAAGTCTCACATGGCCATCTTAAGACAAACTTTAACAAGATAGGGTCACGGCCTTTTACAATCGAAAATACTAGAATGTCTATTACAAAGTCTTAAACATAAAGGAACTAGAACAATAAGAGTCTTTGTCCTCGATCTATGAGGACATACCGAGTCTTAGAGGAAAACTCTATCCAAGCACTTCAACTTCTAGCTAGAAACGATCACTTGCCGGAACCTACACTTGTAGTAAAAATAAGAGAATATGGGTTAGCACACAAAAATGTACTAAGTATGATGACTATGCAAAAACATGCTTTAAAAAGGGACATTTTGTTGAAAGTCATGCTAGTATGCCATTTTTTATAAAACCTCATGAGTACAATTATAAGAGGCATAATACGAGTCACAACCAACATACAAGACATTGTTCACATTATAGACATGTTCAACATATAAACCCATTACCTTTACCTTTTCACCTTCACCCACAGCACCCTCAAGTAACACTTTGTGCAATGTATTGATAGCATCCCATACCACTATCCACACCTAAGCATCACCCTAAGGTCACCAAAAGTGAACTCACCATTAATCATGCTTCATATTACAAGTAATCATGCTCCACTAATACCAACAAACAACACATAAGAACATGATTCAAGTAAGTCATTTCATCATCTTAGGACCTATATCTAAAGTTACCCTAAGATACACCTAAGTAACACATGAAGTGGCAGCCCATACTACCTCTTCATATACACCTAGGTGTTCCTCAAGGCTACAATAAATAAGAACCTTTACAATTCAACACAACATGTTAGGTAACTCATTTCATCAATATAAGCTACTCATTCATCATTTTATTTAGACAATAAGTCAACAATCTTCATTAGATTCATTTAGGACACCTTCATGCATTTAGAGGACTTTCACACATTTAGTCATTAGGACTTAGAGAACTCACTATAGCACCTTCAAAGCCTACTCGTGCAATGTATACATAGCATCCCATACTACTACCTACACTTTGTAGTACCTATCAAGTAACTAGAGTGCACATCTCACATGATGGGAATAAGCGTTTAACCGACATAGACCATGCAAGCTAGACATGGAATCCAGTGGCATATAGCCCCACATCGTAAAGAGGTGTTCCACTTGCCTAAGGTAGAACGATAAAATTAGCTCGGATGAATCCTTAGCTTGGATGAAATCCACTGGCTAATATCCTATGTGGGCACATAGTTATGGGATAGGGAGATGTTCGTTGGAACTCTAACCTAACATTGGGAGAGTTTCCATCAGACCATATCCACTCGGTGCTTAGCCTACATTCCCATAGATTATATCATTCACATTACATTAGTGTATTAGGGAGGAATGCCATAGGCCTATCGACCCATGATACATCATTTCCAAGGAAGGAATGGTATAAGCCTATCGATCCGTGGTACATTCAAGGATAGCTCTAGGGTCCATATGAATGGAATGCTATAAGCCTATCGATTCATGGTCCCTCATTACATTCTTATACTCATGAAAGGAATGCCACTAGCCTATCGATTCTAGAGTCTTCATTACATTAGATCATTTATTAAAAGAATGCATAAAGCCTATCAATTCATAGCCATCAAGTCAAGACACATTCATCACTCATATATGAAAGGAATGTCATAGCCTATTGATTCATATTCATCAAGTCAAGATACATTCATTATTCTAGAAAATGATGCATAAGCCTACCAATTCTAGATTCAACAACTACAATATAGAAACCCTTCACATTCATCATTATCACTCATGAGTGTCAAATTAAAAAATACATTGAATACATGTTCATTATTCTATCATTGAATCACATGTAAGTTCTTCACATTATACAATCATATACACAACCTCATGACAATACTTCAATTCCTCATACATATCCTTCAAGGCCAGGATCACAATGTACATGTAAGTAAACACCTCCACCTTTCAAGTGGATCAACAATTCAAGAGTAATTCTACCACATGAGAATTAGGTCACAACTTACCCTTTTCCAAAGCCACAATCACCATTACTCAATTCTCCAACAATTCCCATATATAGGCATAGATAATAATAGTAATCAATTATACAACTCAATCTAAGCATAATTCCATCAACATTCATTCATAATCATAAAACCCACTTCATAAGCCAAATTTAGGAATTTAGAGAAATCATGGGTTCATAGATTTTTTTTCATCTTAAAATCATCAATTAAACATCAACCTAATCATACTTTATCATTTGAAATTGTTTGATGCAAGAACTCATGAATTTGAGTGAAATCTAGGTTTTTGGTGAAACTTGAAAACCTTGAAAACATCTTTGGAATTGACTCTAGGGTGAAAACTAGCCCTAGATAAAGGATCACCATACCTTATACTTGAATAATCCCTTGAAATTGAAGAAGAAACAACTTGAAATCCCCAACCCTAGCTTGAACTTGACCTTGACCTCCAATGGAGTTTCTAGAGAGAACTTTTTAGGAGAGAAGGGTTTTGATTTGGGGAACTATGAAGAATGAATTCTAAATTAGGATACTAATGTTTTAAATCACTTAAAATACCTAAAAACACTTAAAATAACCGTCCGTGCAATTTAAAAGACTTGAGGTGAATTTACCAATTCACCCCTCACTTAGCCGAACCCACAAACTAGATTGCAGGTCCAATCCACGAGTCACCATCCACAGACCGTGGATGGATTGACGGGACCGTACTGTCCCTTCGTGGTTTGTATCAGAGACCCTTATTTGGGGGTCTTGACCTACGGAGGCCATCCACAGGCGTGGAAGGACCTATGGGGTGTGAACCCCATCCGTAGGTCACTCCCTTGGAGGCAACGTCATGGCTTCCTTGGGGTCTTGGAGTCTTGGGGTCTAGACTTAGGGTCCTCCTCAACGACCCTTAGGGTGGTCCTTGGGGATTCGTACCTTGACATCTAACCCCTAAACACCTCAACCATGGCTCGGGACAACATAAAACACCATCAAAACTCAAGACGAACACAAACGAACACACGTTAGGCTCTAGTTTCACTAGTTCATTTTTAGGGTCGTTACATTATTTGTTGAGTAAATGTGATTTCATTTAGTAGTTGTGGTGGAAATTAATGAAGTTTTAGTTGCAAATACGATTTCACCTTTGTGTTTTCGGCTTGCTTGAGAGAGAGGTCATAAAACTAAGACTACTAAATTGATGGCAGGTGGGATTGGGTCGACATAAGGTTCAGCTCGAAAGCGTGAACCCTAGTCCTTCTCCCACACACTCAGATTGAGAGAGTGAGTGGGCTAAGACGGAGGTTGTTCTTCTTGCAGAAAGTGGGTGTCCGAGAGGAACCCATTTGATTTGGGGTAAGTTGCTCGAGAGAGAATTTACCCCCACTATGTCTAGCCTAGTCACAAATATTCAACGGATTTATTATCAAAAGCATGTACCCAATATTTTAGTTTATCACGTGTTCCTATCACATCCCAAGAATCCTATCTCCTTGATTAGTACTCTTTGCATTTTTGTTGTTTTTTACTTACTTGTAACAAACCCCATTTGTTAATTGACGCTTTCGTCACCCCTTTGTTTTATAATTTTTTTAATAAATAATATTTTTAGCTATGACTAATTAGAACTTAATTTTATTTTTCTATTAATTCTCAAGCAGACTCCCTTCGGATTCAACCCCAACCCTTGGTTGGGTTACTTACTATTGTACGATCGTAGACACTTGCATTGGAAGTTGTATCTTGATTACGCAAACATCAACCCGCACTATTGAGCTAATTCGTCGTGAGGCCCATGGGGGCAGCATCAAGAGGTCTAGACATTAGGTTAGATAAATTGGATCCCATTCTAGGCCCAAGGACTTCTATGATAGGCCCCATCAGCAGATTCAGCAAGATTACCTTAGACAACTTGTTCAGGCCTCACTACAGGCTTCATAGGGTGTCCGATATAGTCAGGGTGATTTCGGCCTGAGTCTTGTTCAAGATAGGTCATAGTCGAGTGCTTCAGGCCATGGCGGCCAATACTTTACGAGTCGATCTTTGCAGGATTATTATGATTGTGGGTAGCTTCATCATTGGTCCAAAGACTTTCCCTTGCGTGGGATGATTGTTCCATCTCCATAGGTATCTCGATCAGCCCCTACAGCAGAACCTCCAGTTAGAGGTGGAGGCCAAGGTCTGGACCATTAGGGTGGTCATCAAGGTGCATGGGGTGTTCTCTGGGGAGGCAGGTCAGGTGGTAGGTCAGATTCCTAGTATAGAGATGGTTAGGCCCACTTATGCTGCTCTAGAGAGGGCAGAGGTTAAGGCATTATATGTAGTGATCATGTCACGACCCAAGCCTAGGGCCTAGACGTGACCGGCGAATGGGGAACCCGAAGGAACCCCAAACAAGCCTCATAGCATATCATTACACATCCTTGGTCGCGGAAGCAATTAAAATGACCATAAGCGATAAGCATAATCAAGGGGGAAATCGGGACTAAGGGAGCAAGAGAAAAAAAAGAAGAAATGATACATAAATATCATAGATGAGTCAAACTCAAGCATAATACACAACTTGTCCAACACCACCTCTAAACATGAGTACTTAGTGGGGGCCAAGACAAACTACCGGGCTCACCCTCATAGTCAAAACATAACTAAAAAAAAGAAAAGTCTTATACATAGCAAAAGATCATGAGCAACGTCCCCGGAATGGAGGACTCACCAATAACCTTGATAGGAAATCGTGTTAGCCACGTGGAGGACGAGGGTCAAGCGGTGCTCCGGTCCCTACATGGTGACATCATGTAGGCATAGAGTATGCGTTAGTACGTTTGAATGTACTAAGTATATGGGATGCAATGCAATGCAACAAGGGATGGACATCATAGGCAAAATGCATAATCGTACCCGATAGATAGCATATTAATGAGATGATATGTATAATGATGCTTATATAAAAATCATATTTAGTAGGGCATAGTATATGTGTAGTGAGTGACCATCAATATAGTATTTCCAAGGCCTACCACCCCCTTGGAGAGGCGAAAGAGGTACAAACCCCTCAATGTGGTTACCCGGGCCTACCACCCCCCGAGCTAGGGACCAAGGTACAAACCCCTCGATATGGTTATACGGGCCTACTACCCCCCGTACTAGGCAACCAAGGTACAAACCCCTCGATACGGTTATATGGGCCTACTACCCCCCGTACTAGGCAACCAAGGTACAAACCCCTCGATACGGTTATACGGGCCTACTACCCCCCGTACTAGGCAACCAAGGTACCAACCCCTTGATACGGTTACCCGGGCCTACAACCCCCCGAGCTAGGCTTGGTCGACTCACACACTATATAGAGAAAATCATATACATGTATCCATTTCATCATCATTTCAATACTTATATAATCATCCGACTCATAGGACGTACATTGGACCTTCCGTTTCATAAGAATTCTATAAATGGCATTTTATCAAACATATGGTGGGCTACTTGTTCATGTAAATAAAATCATGTGTTTCAAGAGTACTAAGTCCAACCAATTTCAAAATTCATATAAAACAGCCCACCAACAACATACATATATATATACATATATAACAACCTTCATAATTTGATCATGGAGGCATGAAAACCATAAACATCATATAATAATTCCATTTCATGATAATATACAAAAATAGACCATAATAGGATGTGTTGTAGTAATTCCATAATTCAAGAGTTCATAAATGATCATAAGGACCCATAAACTTGAAGTAAAATAGAGGATAAATGGTTGGACTTGTGGAAAGGAAGGTTTCCACAATCAACCCACATACCTCAACTTTGGAGAATTCTTGATGAAGATTGGAATGGAGAATTGCTTGAGATTGAATCTTGAATCCGGAATTAAAGCTTGGGATCCTTGAATTTGGTTGATGATCTTGGTGGAAATTTTGGAGAGGGTTTAGAGAGAGTTTTTGGATGTTTTGAAGTTAAATGACTAAGTATGGATATGTCCCCTTTTTATAAAAAAAACGTCCCAACACTTAGAAAAAAAATGAGGCGGGTGAACAGTGTTTTCGGCTACTGGAATTTGCATTTTCTGCCGGACAGGTTTTACGAAAATGGTCATAACTCCTTCATCCTAACTCGGAATGAGGTGAAACAAATTGCGTTGGAAAGCTAACTCACAGAGCTTTAATTTTGATAGTTTGAGCTCCTTCCAGTTCCTTGTGTGCTGAGAGATATGCCCCTTTAAAGTTGACCCTCAAAATCGCATTTTTTGCGATTTTCGAATTTTGATACGGTTGTTCTAAAATTCGGGTTAGACCCATTTCCCACTCAATTTGACCCCCTGAATAAGAATATGAAGTCGAATTTCCGAAATGATGCACGGATTTTGAGATATATGGAAATTACAATTTTAGGTGTTTTCGAAGCACATTTTCGGGCATTTTTGGGGTCGTTTCAGATCACAACTACTATTTTCTTATGCCATCATCCCACCTTGGCTTTATTTGATTCGAGCTCTACCTTTTCATATGTATCTGTGTTTTATGTTTCCTGTTTGAGTATAAGCTTGGAGCCTTTGGTAGTGTCATTGCGTGTGTCGATCCCCGTGGGTGTGTTTTTAGTAGTGGATCGGGTGTTTTGATATTTTTCTATGACTATCAAGGAGCGTGACACCCAAGATGACCTTATATTACTTGATATGTTGAATTTTAATGTGTCTGTGGGCATGGACTAGTTATCACCCTACCGCGCGGTCTTGGATTTCTTTTTTAATTAGACCATTACCTTATCCATGCCTGGTACTCCCCCGGTGGTATGGCTGGACTATTGTAGTGGAACACCGGTTGGAGTTATCTCTTCTATTCGGACTCGGAGATTAGTGACTAGAAGTTACCTATCTTATTTACCTATGTGTGGAATGTCAGTAAAGACGTTCCTTCAGTTTAGTCGATTCTTGTTGTTTGTGAGTCATGTGGGTGTGTTTCCTACCAACCTATTGGCCTACCCGTAAAGTGTGATATTTATTTTCCTTTTGGCCTTGAGTTGGGTACTCTTCCTATTTCTATTATGTCTTAACGAATGACCCCTGCAGAGATCTGATACGGCCAAATTACACCTCTCTTAAAAACTATAAGCGGTCGTTGTTCAAATAAATAATCTAACATAGGTTAGGGTCGATCCCGTGATGAATGAGGTCTAAACTTAGCCTAATTGATTGTTAATTGTACTTTTAGTTGAGTTATTTCCGTAAAAAGGAAGTTTTGTAGAACAAAAGCTTGATTGATTGATTTCAGTAATAAGTAACCAAGTAAGCAGAATCGAATAGTTTCTAGAATCAATAGAAGATGAAACTAGGGTATTTATGTTCTCCATAAGTTCATAACGCAGTAAACCTTATAATGGTAACCTTGTCTAGTGTCTAGCATGCAAAGTCGGTAAGTTATGTATCTCCTAAGAGGTTAGTCACCCAAATAAGTGAATTTTATCACGCAACTTGGTCAATCTAAGGGTGTATGAATTACTATTCCTTATCTTTGACCCAAGATTAGTTATCCCCCAGTCTAGGTCAAGCTATTAGATGATGGTTTTAGTCGTCAAATCTCCATTGTTTAATCTCTTTTGCCATTCGTTACCCCCTTGGTTAGGCAAGTAGGAAGAAGGACAGTTCCAACGTAGACCTCCATTAAAAGAAATTAAAGCAAAGAGATCAACAATACATGCATAAATACTATTCAAGAATTACTAGTTATTAGGTCTACTTTATTTATTGCTCATGGTTTCCACAACCCTAGTTGTGGATTTAGCTACTCATGCTTGGGTAATCACAATTCATATTATTGTTAAAATAAATCATGAACTTACAACTAGAGTAGTTGAAATCCAGAATCTTGAATTGTTGAACAAAAGATGTAATATAAACCAACGATTCAAGAATTAAAAAGGAAAGGTGCTTCGCATATTAATTCTCAAAACCAAAAATCACAATATCAACTATCTAACATCAAAAATGAGAAATAAACAACTATTTATAGACATCTAATTCCTAATAAACGAGGTTAAGAAAACATAGGAAAAATAGGACCGATTTTGACAGTTGCTCCTACGATCTAGTTCTACTACACATATGAATTCCTATGACTCGTAGGAACCTTTCGTTCAAAGCAACTTCTTCAATGATTTTTTTGCACTTTCTATGAGTGTGTTCTACGGCCTATAGTACCTTGCACAACCCATCTTGGATACTCATAGTCCAAGTACTAGAGCTCAACTTTTCTGATATTTCTACGTCTTGGACCTACGGCTCGTAGTCCAGTCTCGTTACCCAATACTTAGCTCCAAAAATGACTGATCCATACCACGAGTCATTTCTACAGCTCATAGAAAAGTCTACAACTTGTAGGTTGAATCATCATAGCTCCAAAATTTGTTGTTTCAATGTATTTTCATCCCGTTTTGTCAAAAACATATTTTGCTACAAAGTAAAGGTAAAATACCATCAAATCCACTAACAAGTGCCTAAGAAATATGAAAAACTCCAAGTTTAAATCCTTATAGGTACCATAAATATGTGGTTCATCAACACCCTCAACTTAAAATTGTTGCTTGTCCTCAAGCAACACTAGTAACACAAAATGACAAGATGCAAACGTAGACTTGGAATTCAAGCAATCATATGGCCTTTTCTTAACAATATATCCTCCATTTTAAGTATTCAAAACACTACAATAATTCAGTTCACTACAATCTAACACATGCGGATCAATTCATGACATAGACATACCAATGGATACATTCACATACACAGATAACAATCACCAAGATATCGACTTTTCAACATTGTAACTTGTGCCTTACTGAAAAGAAGTCCCATTTTTCACACATATATCAATATGTATTTCCAGTGCATGGACTCGGTATACCCTCACTCTCACAACCTAATTCAATACAATACATGCACAATACCATAGACTTGCCCTTATATTCAACACTTAGACTCTCGAACCGGTAAAGTAGCATCACTATAAGGCTTTCTTAGCTTTTAATGTAGGATTAGTGTCAGTTGTGGTATATTTAAATTTACAGTGACTTTTCTTCCCTCCTTGACATTACATTGGCTACTTTCCTCTTTACAACCAATACTTGTTTCGCCTCTATTTTCATTAAAGCTCAGATGTGGTTTAAACTTTATTTTCTTTCTTTTGTTTCAATAGTTTCTTCAACTGTTACATGCAAGTCACTTGTTTCTTTTTCACTGCCACACCATAGTATTTTTCTCTTTTCATGTTGCGCAAATCTTTTCATACCCCTTTCATTTCGTATTTCGTCTATAGTAGTCACCCTAAACTTAGGATTTTAGCCTCAGTTGAGGTGCACGATATCTAAGGAGGGACCAGGTACAAAATAAAAGTCAACATTCGTGAATGGGGAAGGTGAATTGGGTAAGCAAAAGGAATGATCTATTCAAGACTCAACAATTTGTATCGAAGGGAGACTTTTCATTTGGCTGGTTGTTTTTACACTTAGTGGACTTAGTTTCGACAATGTTCTATGATCCTTTCCTAATTAATAGTTCAATTATCCTACCAAGACTAATGGGGAAAGTTCCAAATTGGCACATATCGTATTAATGAAAAAATACCTCACACAGATGAAACATCGTTTCACTACAATTACCAATGATTCTGATTCATGCTTCAACTTAATTCATGTTATCCTATCAGTTCCTATCATGTCATACAAAGATCATACATAGTCAGCTTATTAGTGATACAAATATTTAGCACAAAGCACACCATTTTCGAAGGGATATCATTTGTCATCAACATTGCCCTCATGTTTTTACTTCTAGTCCACCTTCACAATTTACATCCTAAATAAGTCGGTTAAACATAAATTAAATAATCCTTGAGGAAAAAGAACACAAGCAAGAAAACTCCGCGTTAAGATCCGACTAGTTGGGATATTCAGACTTCACCCGAACACTCATAAGCAGTTCATCCAACCCCCACATAAAAAAAATTGTGCAATGTCCCCAATGCACTACAAAATGTAAAGAACTGCGGGTTAAGACAAACGTGTGGCGCCTAGACGCCGAAGAACTAGGTAGAGGCATATGGGTCCATCGGTGTGGACCTTAGTGCATCAATGTGCGCCTCTGGATTAATCTGGGGAGCACCACCAGTAGTGCCCCCGAGCTCGAAGCTCCAACTTCCTGTTATCAAACTCGCTAATTTTTCCTCCTCGGGCTGGATGGATGCACGTCGGGATGTCTCACGTGCACGTTGTTCACTTAGTTCTTCAACGTCATTCAGCTCATTTATTATCTGATTTGATGTAGCACCCCAATCTAAATTTGACTTTTGGAGTGCCCACATGACTTTGTGCTCTAGCTCTACAAGAAAGTGACAAGATTTTCCAAACACAAGTTGGTAAGAAGACATACCTACAGTAGTCTTGAATGCACTCATATATACCCATAAAGCATCATCAAATTTTCTCAACCAATTTGTTTTATTCGCATTAACAATCTTTGCAAGGATTTGCTTTATTTCTCTTTTCAAAACTTTCACTTTCCTACTAGACTATGAATTATAATGAGTTGCCTTGCTATGTCGAACATCATAATTCTCAAGAAATGACTTGAACAACTTATTACAAAAGTGATAACCTCCATCTGTGATAATCTCCCTTGGTGTACCAAATCTTTAAAATATATATCTTATAAGGAATGTGGTTACACTCTTACCCTTATTGTTTGAAAGCACAACAGCTTCAACCCATTTATATACATAGTCAACCACTATAAGTGTGTGTTTCATCCTATTTTAACTCACAAACGGACCCACAAAGTCAAGGCCACATATATCAAACAGTTCAATCACAAGTTGGTGAAATCATGAGCATCTTGGTGAATGGTAGGCCAGAAATACCCACATTGCAAGATTTTATTGGCATTCTGGATACCACTATGATGACCACCATCAAGAGACGAATTCCAAGCTTCCAAAATACTTACCATTTCAACCTCGGGTATAAAACGATGAATAATCCCATCAGCTCAGACAAGGAACATGTATGGCTCTTCTGAGAAAAAAAACTTCACATCAGACATGACTTTTCTCCTTTGGTGAAACAACAAATCCAAAGGCATCACATCACTCACTAAGTAATTAGCGAAATCAGTAAACTGAGGGATAAGATCATATGAGGCATCCAAAACCTCTTCGTCTAGAAACGTATTGTCACGCCCCGAACTAGGGCAGGCGCTACAAGCACCCGGTACCTGATTGACGGAGCTAGCCACTGAAGCATAATCTAAAGGGAACATAGGAGGCCAACAAGGCCATCACAATCAACTGTTGTCACAAGATAACCGGACCGGCAAGGTCACAATAATATTAGTGACATAATGACAGGGGCGGCAAATGAAAACTTAACTAATAATGAGCTATCAAGACGACAAGGCTACAACTGAAATCATATATACAATAAGCCAACAAGGCTATAAAAGGAATCTTAGAAGACCCAATAAAGTATGTCTACAAGTCTCTATGAATACTAGAACTCGTATGGTTGGGAAATGGCCCTAACAATCCCAAAACCTATGTAAAAAAATAAAGGATGCAAAACCTAAAGAAAACCAACAGCTCCAGAAAGAATAGAGCTTACCAATGCTAAGCTGAGCCAACACCCCTATTGCAAAGGCTAATCAGGACCTCTGCTTGAACCTGCATCATGACAAGTAGTGTCCACATGCAATGGAACCAGTACGAATGAAAATGAACTGGTATGTATGGAGGAAAGTGAAATGATAAATAGTTGCAATAAGAAAGGGTAATAGAGATACCATTTGAAACCGAAACTCAAATAGCCCATGGACGACATCTGACGTCATAGTAATCAAACATGCATGGTATTCTTGTGTTATCGTAAGTCGTGAATATATATATATATATATATATATATATATGATGCAAATGCATGACATACCCAACCAAATGCTAGTAATGGTGGTGCCTTCTGGTAGCGAACCGGCATCATATTCGCCAACTTGTGGCCATCTATGTCTCATACGTATAAATATAGGCAATAGGCCTCATACCTTCCGATTATAGCTCGGAAGTAGAATGCATAGCATGTAATTTCATGGATTTGTAATGCATTTGTGTTACCTGAATCATGTCGTCAATCTTGGACCGTTGGTACTCTTGTTCTTATAACCTTGTAACCACTTCCGTATAACATGTAAATGTCTCGTAGAACCTCTTATGATCATTTAGGCCTATAGAACTCATAATAGGCTTTTGAAGCTCTTGACTCGACTTCAACATAGTAAGTTAATCATTTGGGAATTAAAAAGGGGACTGACATACTTGACTTAATTTAAGAATGACTCCATTTGGTAGTAGTATTGTCTTTCTTAGAATCAAGGTTGATTAATAAGTAAATAATCAAAAGAATAGAGTACAAGATTTAGTGTTGGTATCCTTTCTAAATAACATTTTTGTAACAACTCCTAACAAAAAGAATTGTTGAACAATTCCCTTAGATACAACATAATAAGATTCCAACATTTCAGCTTCACTCTTAGGAGAATAGCTCGCTAATAGACATAAGAAATGGAAAAACTTGACGAAAGGTAGTTTTAACTGTCAAACATATTTCACAATGTTACAAACACGACAATAATACTATAAGTCAGGAATTAAGATCAGTTGACATCCCAATGCCCTTCAGAGAGGGTCTTTCTATCAATAAAAAAGTAAAAACAATTCATTTGATAATCTGTACGTAAGTTTCTTGGTATGAAGAATAGAGTTTTGCCTTTACATACCTTATTCCAACGCATTATCTCTTACGTCATCCTAGTTATTTTCACCAAATAAAATTGATTTGAAGAGTAAAATTGAACCAGGGTCATCATCCGATATAGGCAGAAGGAACCGATGCCTCACTTAAGTAGTGAAATATTTCCTTTAGGCAATTATACATGTGTGTAGTAAAGTCATATTCACTCAGCTATGTTGTTCAACAAGCACGATTTGTGCAAGAATATCTCACTAATCAAATCATGAAAGGAAATTGCTACCATTTATACCTATTTTCCCCAGCTTTTCCTAAATCTAGAATACTATATTTATGAAGTCCTTATGGAAGAGTGAAGAATGAGAAATAAAAATATTTCTTCATACACAACATACTTCAAACAATAAAACTATGTCTTCCAAAAATATGAACTTTATCTATAATTGTGGGTCCATAGATAACTACACTTAGATTAATTAATTAACTTTATCCCCTAATACTACCACCGCCATGCGCGCGCACATATATATATAGATTATACTACTTGCTTTGCCATGGACCCACGTGTGGTGGTGTCAAACACTACACCTACCCTTATCAATTCACTTTGAATATATCACAACTGTTGTGTAGAATTATGGTAAAAGATACATTATTTGAATATGTCACAATTAATAGATAATTATATCGAATAAAGCCTAACTCATATAATAATAATTCCTTGATGTAACTATACTTACTATTTTTATTAAAATATTAATTCTTTATAAAAAAAAAGTTTCTAAAAATATATACATATATAAATATATTTTCACCAAAAAAAAAAATTAAGTACAAATATTATAAGATACTTTACAAGGGAGAGAGAAATATATTATTACTAAAATTTTCAATTTATAACTGATATTCTCAAATACGAGTTGTGTTAACACAAAACACTCAAATTTAGGTTCGTAAGACTTCAATACTAGACAAAAAAAACAATTGTAAACATCCTGAGTGTTACATCTTTCTCCCCTTAGGAATGACAATAATATTCATGACGTGGATAAGTGTAGGAACTCTTTCGAAGTTTGGAAGAGTTTCCTCTCTATACGGACCATCCTAAATATAAAACTTAGCCAACCCCACCCATGTGAGATTTCTCACATGGCGATATTTAAACATAACAACAAGAATATGCTTAACTAAAACCTCATCATGAGTATAACACATGTGCAATTCAATAGAGAAACTTACGTTTATACTCAAGTAGGTGGGCATGAATTGACATGTAATAAATGAATAAGCACGTGACAAAGAATTCACTGTATATGAAAAATGAACACACAAAAAAACACATAATTATATGAACTAGTGAGTCATAAAATAAAGGCTTTTACCCATGCATATGTGGACTTTGTAAGCATATGAAGTATAAACAATTTAGCTAGAAAGCATGTTATTTTTGTTGAGTTTTAAAAGGTGTGAATGGAAAATGAAGAGTTGCAACTTTTATGAAGAGTTGTGACTTTGATGAAAAGTTGCGACTATTACGAAGAGTTGTGACTTTTATGAAAGGTGGTGACCTTTCCAAAAGATTGTGACTTTTCAAAGGTTTGTGACCTTTCCGGTAAGGCACAATAAGAACCTTTTCACACTACCCTCTGTTTTCTATAAATTGAGGGATTTCCTCTCACTTTAAAAGAACCAATTTTTCTGGACTTCTTCTTCTACTACTAAATCTAGTATTCTAAGTGTACTTTACTGTCGTTGAGTGGCTCGCTGACACCAGCGTTTTGAGTATCAATACATTGGTGATTGAGATCATTCTATCCTAGGAGGACATATTCCAAATCAAACCTCGGATACTAGAGGGGAATAATTTCCTTAAGGGGACACTGTGCATTCAGTAGGCTTGATCTTCTTTCTGTTTTTCCAAATTCTGGTATGTGTTTTAGATTTTAGATTTGTGAATTAATTTATGTTCTTCTGTTCTTCACTGGTTCATTAAACTTTGGTAACTTCGTGTTTCTGCAAAGTTTGTTGGAATCAGTAAGATTCTTTAAATACAGATTGACAACAATTCTTCTTTAAGAAAAAATATTTTGTATATTTTTTCTAATCTGTTTCTGATTCTAGTTTCTCTACTAGTTTTAATTTTCTAGTTGTGAAAATGTTCTTAAATTTTATTGTGTCTTACCAAGTTCTTCAAAGTTTTGTTCTAAGTATCTTAGGAATACAAGATGTTCAACAATCTCAAGGAAATTATTATACTGTTGGTATTTCTTGTATTCTACTGATTGAGAGAAACAGATCATGGAAGTAGAAGATTAATGCATTACTTCTCTAGAATTCGGTGCTTTGTTTAGCAAGGTCGAAGTGAGAGTGTACAGAAAAAATTGGTGCTATTCCGGTTAAAGATTACACCAGGTAACCTTCTTATTATTTATCTAAGAAGGAAAATAGTTTCTAAGAGTTAACAATTTTGATTTTTTTTATCATGTGTATCTTTGGAAAAAGATCTGCAAACCATCTGTTGTGGAATGAATTTTGCTTGGCAAATAGTGTTGCCTTTAAAATTCTTTAGTTTGCAAAATGAGAGATGCATATTTTTATTTGATAAAATAGTATGTCAAAATGTTATAGTTGGAAGGCTATTGAAAATAAAAACATTTCTATGTGATAAAGAATATGTTTAATTCTGCTTGGAGACGAAAAAAACTTTTGTAGTTTTGTACTCCATGTGAAATTTGATTGTGTCTTGTAGACTAAAAACTTTTGTAGTTTTTACTCTGGATAAATCAGACTATGCAATTGGTTTGAAAAATATGAAAACTTCACATAATAAGTCAATGTTGTACTTTTGACTTTCTATAAACTTCATTGTTATATAGAAACAAATTGTACACAAATTTTTTTGTCTTTATTGTTAGTATTCTAAATACGAAGTGGTATGTCTATTTGTGATAGAGGGAAAAATATCAGTGACTTAGAGTTTGTGATTTTGTGCCTCTATGGAATGAACTTTGACACTATGTAAAGATTGTCAAAGAGAATTGAAGCAATATAATTCTTTTGTAGAATAATATTTTCAAAAGAGGTATCATACTGCCAATGACATTTTGATAGTTTGGAAAAATATGTGGAAAAACTATTTTCAAATACTTGAAAAATATTTTTGAGATCACATTTAAAATGTGGGGGTTCTTTGCTTATGATAAAGATAAAATTAGACTTGGTGTCTAATTTAATTTTGGAGCAAAAGATATGAAATTCAATGATACTTTTGTATTATGTTAGACCCACAAAATTCTTGGAGTATATTCGGTATTGTGGTTGTTGAGTTTCTCTATTACTAGTATATGATGTTACTAGTATGAAACTACCAAATTATATATATACTTGTTCAAAATAATTGTGTTCTTTTATGAAAAAGTGTCACTTAAAATGTTGTGATTTTTCATGAAAATATATGTCTATTATAATAAAAGTATTTGCATAGACATGAATATTGGTGAATAGTTATTCGTTATGTTTTGTAAAAGAAACATTTGGACTATATTGCCTTTATTGGACCTGATGAAACTTTATTCATGGGAAGTTCTATAACAATCAAATTGAAAGTTATAGAAAGGTCCTGCTGAAAAAGACATTTGACAAGGTGATGACTCTAAACAATGTTTGTGTCATACAAAATTGTAAGAAATAGGAACAAATATCTGTGAGAAAAAACTACCTCGCGGAGAGCTTTTCAAACTCAATATTTTTATTTGTTCATACTTGCTTGAGTCAAACTATTTGTGACATGAACACTTGGGACATGTCAATTACAAAACCTTGTAAGGAAAACTGATCAACTTAGAAGTTTTGTCTAACTTTGAGTGCAATAAATAAAAAATGTCAAGTTTGTGTGAAATCTAAGTATGCTGAGCATTCTTATAAATCTGTTGAAAGGAATTCTAATCCCTTAGAATTGATTTACACTGACATTTGTGATATGAAGTCAACACCATCTCGTGGTGGAAAAAAGTATTTCGTAACTTTCATTGACAATTGCATTAGAAACGACTATGAGCCTGTTTGGATGGGCTTTTAAGCTAGTCAAACTGGCTTAAAAGCCAGTTTTTGACTTATTAGAGTGTTTGGCAATTATCAAAGTGACTTATTTTAAGTCAAAAATGACTTATTTTAAGCCAAAAGCCAAAAGCTAGGTGAGGGGAGCTTTTTTTTTTTTTAACTTAAAAGCCCTTTTATGTTGACCAAGTATATTAACTTTATTGTGTCTTACCAAGTTCTTCAAAGTTTTGTTCTAAGTATCTTAGGAATACAAGATGTTCAACAATCTCTATAAATAAGTTGTGCTACCACACTATGTGCACCAGAGAATTCTCTTAAATAAATTACTATCGGAAATTTCTCATGTGATCTTGTGATTAAAGAGAAGTGTGAAATTGCTTCAAACACAGGCCCCTAGGCTTTGAAATCTTATAACGTATGAATAACTTAAGTTTTGACATTTATTATCAACATGTGTTCTATAACATTTAAACTTACAAACTTGTAAACGTATATTTTTTGTACAATTAAACATTTAAATATAAACAAATAAATTTAATATTTGTAAAATAGATGACATTTAAACAACCAAGCTAGAAAACATATGACATGTAGTTGAGAAATTTTCAAAATGTATAATCTATGGATAGTGGTATTAGTTATGTAATACTTATAACTTAAGGTGACCAATTATTCTTATAATATAATAAACAAATAATCAATGATACTTTTAGCTTGGGAGGATTTTGTTTCTAATACGTAGGCATATGAATATAATCAATTATTTTGGGAAACAAATAACATATGAAGAAAATAAATAAATCTTGAACCATATAACATATGTGCTAACATTTTTTGAAGCATATAACAAAGAAAAATGTTTTCTGTGGAACACATAAAGTATAAGCAATTTATCTAGATAAAAAAAAAATTCCATGAACATATGGTCTACAAATGACATTTAAGTAGATAATCTTGAAGGAACACATGATAGGTAACTATTAGGATTTATGCGACATATGACATCTTAGCACATAAATTGTAGTTTAGAAACAAATACATTTATGACTTATATACTATATATCATACATCATTTGAGTGGTTACACTTTTACATACTAATTATATAAATTTAGAAAACGTATAATACTCTAGCACATCTATGAGGCATGTTGCATATAAACATGTGGTTTACGTCTATAACATATAAACAAGTAACATTTATCTAATGGGTGTATATCCTTTAACATGTGTGTATGTAATATATAATATCTAGTATTCTATGAAGCACGTAATGTATGAACAAGAAGTATGTGATTCATTTAACACTTGAAACCTTATCTTATGAAATTTATATTACCCTTATGTAGAAGTGAGACTTCAAAAGGACCAACACTGCATTATTTTATTGTACTAAAGGCAGTAGTAATTGTACATTTTACAAAGGACCAACACTGCATTTTTGGATTGTACTAATGGTAGTGCTAATTGTACATCAATAAATAAAGACACCTTTTCTACAACTTTCTTCATATAATCAGACAAATTGCTAACCCTAATTTCTCGCCTCCTTCCTACAGTAGCACTATTCTCTCAGCTCTTCCTTCTACTTGTGATCTCTTCAATGGCGAATACGTCTGCTCCTTAGTATTTCCTCTTTCTCTACACACTTTCAATCTCTCTCTCAGGCCACAATTTAAATCTCTCTCTCAGGCTTTGCTGAAGATCTGGGTTTGTTTCGGACCAGCTGCGCAGGTACTTCTTCATGCTTTAACTTTCTCTCCTCCTTCGTTAAGTCTCTCAGCTGTTCCTTCTACTTCTCACCTCTTCAATGGTCAATCCATCTGCTGCTTGCTGTTTTCTGTTTGTCTACAGGCTTCAAATCTGGGTATCAAGCTTTCCTCAACATTTCTACTTGTTTCGGACGACCTACGCAGGTATTTCTTCATCGTTTAAGCCAAATTTACATGTTTGCAGTGCCAGCTCTAACGGAAAGCCTAACGTATAGTATAATCGCCCCCAAAATTCCACTGATTTTAGGCTTCACTATGAAATCAGGGCCCGCTTGTTTTGGTTCTTCTTCTTTCTTCACTCCTCTTTCATATCTGATTGTTTTCTTCTTCCAACAACAATGGTTATTTCTTATTTGCTTCTTCTTTTCTATGTTGTTGCTACGTTTGTACGGGAAGCCTTGCATGCAGGTAACTTTTTTCGCTTTACATTTCCATTGAAATTTTGAGATTTTAACCTAATTTTTGAAATTTGAGTTTGAAAAATTCTAATAGCGAAAGGCTTGAAACTCACAAATGAATAGTGACAACTGAGACAGAAACCGACATAGTCTCTGGTATTATATCTTGTTGATTTTTTGTTTTTTTCCTATCTAGCTTCCTCTTTGATCTGTCTTTGTTTCTCTATTTGATTCAATAAAACCCTCGATTACCTCTAATGTTGTTTGTCCTGCTGCTTCTTACCATATTTGTTTCTCTTTGGTGCAGTTTGTTTGTTATATCTCTGTTGTATTTTTCAATTCAGGTGAGTTTTTTTTTCCTTCTTTTGTTATTTTTTGCTCCCAGTTCTTATTAATGCAGAGTATTTTTTTTACTAATGTACATATAATGACAGGTAAAAAATTAATTATGCTTTTATTTACTGGAATAAAAAAGAGAGCCAAACTGCTCCTTGGATAAGGATGACAAGAACTTCGTTTAGTTTGCATTTCATTTATTAAAGGCTATTGTGGAACTTTTTCAGCATTTGCCTCTTTTGGTAACTGATTTTGGTCAAAATATACTCATAGAAATGTCATATTCTTTACTCAAATACCATGTTACTTTATTTGTTAGTCTGCTACTCCAAGAAAGGGTGAACTTTTTAAAATCCTTTTCGTGTTGCAAGAGATATTTTGATCACAGGCCAACTATCCGCCGAAATGCGAAGAAGCTTAATAATTTACTCCTTCATCGAAATAACATGACATGACAAGAGTTTGCCTCACAAATTGGAACGTCTCAAATAGGTTTCATAGGCGAGCCAATGGAGGTAAAGCGAGGCAGGGGAGAGTTCCATGAAAACCCAACAACATGCGTTTATGCACATTCTGAAATGGATATCGGTGCTGCTACTATTAGTGCTAGGAGATATATAGGTGAAGTAATTGGTGGTCAGGTAGGTGAAGAAGATCAAGAATAGTATGATGTAGAATATACACAGAATGCACTTGCAATTCAATGAAGAGGGCTTCAGAAAGGCATGATGCAAATTCTGGAAGATTTATAAAACAAAACAGTCAGAAATAGAAGAAGATTTTCTTAGATTAAAGAGAAGTTGCAGCATATGGAGCATGTCCTCATTCTGAGTACTAGCTTCAATTCATTTGATAACAAGATAACGGTAAGTCAAAGATATAAGCCAACGGTCCAGGTAGAAGAGAAAACTTTATAAGCCGCTTACTTAGAACTTGTACTTTTCTATCCATACCGCTTCAATGCTGCATTTGTCTATTTCAAATTGTATAATTATAACATTTTTTTGGTACTTACGTGGATGCATATATCTATATTTTCTCGGTCAATTTTATAACACCTAATGACATTGAAAACAACTCGAAGGTTGTGTCAACAAAAATTTCAACGTCAGTAATGCACTTATATTCTGTCAATTATTTTTGTTACCTTTCAGCTTAATTACGTTCTATATTGGAGTTAACAGAAAGTAGTAATCTTGTTGTCTTTTATCTAATACTAATCAGCAGCAAACAATTTATTCTAATTTTGATGATTTAACTGAACATAAGAAACAGTTGGAATTGGATTAGAGGCGACGAGATTTATGAAAATCATGATGAGGAAGTTGAAGAGCAGATCATTAGACGACATTTTTTAATTTCTGGAAGTCTTTTTCCTGCTACAAAGAATGTGTAAGGGTTTTTTTATTTAAAGAAACTGTCCTTTATAGTACTTTGTTTATGTAATCTGTTTGTGTGATAAATGTATGCAGATATGCTTGGGAGTGCACATTTAAAGAGTGTCTAAATGATTAAGAAGAGACAATATCAGTGCTACTTTGGTTGTTCTATTGGCAACAGTAACCACATATTATTTACACACATTGTAAGCATGGGCTATCCAAAAACATCAAACATCCTTCAAAGAATCATATCTGATGGTGCATATGTTGGCCAATGTCCTCACGCTGGTAAGTATTTACTTTCAATGATTTTGTTTGCCTTTCTGTCATACATTCTTTTAGCTAGCATGCTATAACAAGTTAACAACTATTTATACAATCATTATAGGTTAGCTACTATGTTAAAATACAATAACCAAGTAGCATAAAAAGTCTCTACCGAAAATTGAGCTTAGAGTATTCAGGGAAAAAATGCCACATTCAGGGATAACAGAACTGATAACAAAACTATTAAGAACTAATTGCATAAAGTCATTACTGTATTTGTATAGCTCAAGACAATAGTAAAATTAATACATAAAATAATTTTTGAAAAATATTTCATATTTACCAACTACCTATTTTTCCTTATTTAGGTAAGGAACAACAAGTGTATTTCAACAGGCTCTACCAAATTAGTATACTCTCTTCTTTTTTTTAACCCGAAAGCTTTATATTAATTGTTTTTTATGATTTAGTGTTATTCTTCTTAGTAAATAGAAATGGTATACCATATAAGCTTTGAAGTTTCAAACATTTTCTTTCATGCCTACAGATGGATGGAGCCCAAAATATTTTTTTAAAATCATTTTTATGTCAAAATTTTTCTTCAATAAGACACAGTTACTCCTTGATTGAATAATTTACTTTTGGATACAATATTATGTGAAAATGTAGTGGAAACAAAAAATTTGCACGAAATTTGACTAAATTAGATTCTTTGAGGTCGAATTGTGATGCCCCTTTCACCATAAGATGTGGCTAAATTGAATTTTTTTTTGAGTAAATTGAGTTCTTATTTGAGTGTTTCATGGATAATTAATTTGATATTTATACAAGTATAAAAAATTTTAGCTGCTAAAACTTTTTGGGTTGGAAGATTTATTTTTAGAGATGCCTTCTCTTCAGCTTCTATATTTTACTGAACATGGGCGAGGACTTCTAAAAGGAAAGATCTAATGCTTACAACATGTATACTTATTGTTGGTGGGACAGCTGTTGCATACGTGCAGTCACGGATAAGGGGCATGATTCTACGCAATGCAGTGGAGTGAAAGGTGGTATAATAGAGCCAACTAAGCAGATTGGAAAGGATAATAATAAGAAGAAAAGCAGGTAAAATAAAGGAGATTTAAATTCTGTAAAAGTTTTAGCTGCCATTCTACTATCTCAATGGGCACATGAGATCTGTTGGCTCTGGTAACATAGTGTTGACTGAGATTCTTTACTCAGAGAATATATTTCATGTCTAACTTAAAGCATAGATGTTACTGTTCCACCACTCCTAGATCTGATAATTTTGGAGTATGTAAAAATGTGTAGAAGGTGTATACTGTAGTTTTTAGCGGAGAAAAAGACATAGCATTGACACTTTTCAAAAAGGAAAACATAAGAAAAACCTCAAACACTATAAAGATTTCAATAGTTAATAGCATATGCATATACTACTGCTGATTTTGGTATTTTTTCTTTGCAGGTTTGGATTTAGAGCCTCTACTTTCTTACCGTCTTGCTGTTGCTTATGTTTTCTTAAATCTTGTGTTTTTGTTCTCCTTGAGCTGAGGGTCTTTCAAAAACGACCTCTCTACTTGGCAAGATAGCGGTAAGGTTTGCGTACATTTAACTCTCATCAAACTTCACTTGTGGACCATACTGAATATGTTGTTATTGTATTAGGTAACTGAGTTGTATGTGCTCATAAAAATGCAACAACAAAGCACGCATCCGATGAAGGCGTGTCTTACAAAATAAATCATTTAGTGATGATAAATTTGGATAGGGCCAATATATACACATCAAAAGTGCACCACTTGCAAAGGTAACTTGAGTTCAAATTTATTTACTGAGTTATGTTTAATATTTGCGATATTCTATCTTCAATTGATTGAGTGAGGAATAATTGTGCTAATCATCAACAAACAATTAACTTATTATTATTATCAATTATAACAAAGCTATTGGATCAGTGATTACTTATGAAGTTAAGGCTTTTATTAATAAGAAGTTGAAGTTCTTTGGGCATGGTGATTCTGGCATAAACTGATAACTGGTTATTATGGAGGTAGGAAAGAGGAGGGGAAGGAGATATAATCATAAAATTCAAATTTTATGAGGTAAATAGTAGTTGCAAAAGTTCTTATGACACCATATATTTGCAAGGAATTCATAACCTAGGCATATGTTTTGTTTGATTGAACTTAACTTATAAAGAGAGCCTTTTGAGCAGCTCCTTTTGTATTTCGAAAGCCTATAGTCTGAGATTCTATTTTCTCATAATTATAGCGAAGTATCTTGGTTAACTATATTTCCACCAAGTTGATGCCCTTGTGATGTAAGAGAAAGACTGAAACGCATATTCTAAATATAGATCGACTTATCTTTTAATCTACTTGCAATTAATGTTCTTTTCTTGCTTATTATTCAAGTCGACTAACCTATTTACTGGTTTATGTCGAACATGAATCATCATTCAATGTGTCTGCTAAAATGCACAGTATTAAAAATTTTGCTTGATATTCTTTTATTGTCCTTAAATTTTCTAAAGTTCTTTATGAGCATTGGCTCCATCCACTAGGTAACCGTTGATATTTTGAGGGTGTAAGTTAAATGAAATTGATCGTTGAGTTAAAATGTGGGTTCAGTAAAATTACACTACAATTTCTCCTCTCACAATTTTCATCTTTCTTCATCTGAAGTATTGCATTTGATCTATCTTTGACAGAAGAGACAGAGTACAAAGCATGTCTAATAACTGTTCTAGGATGGTCAGTCGTTATATTACTTTTGGTGGTAGATGTTGAAATACCGATACTACAACAGGTATCACAATTTTCTATTGCTTTTAAAAACTTTTTGAAGGTTTATTTCTTCTGAACATTTGTAAAGTAATATTAGAAACTATCTATTTCCAACTTCAGTGCTTCATTGTATTTCAGTAATAGTTTGCTTACACGTTTACATTTGTAACAATATAGTGACAATTTTGTACTCTATAGGTAACACATATAGTTCTTGAATTTACCAGTTATACTTACTTCAACTAAAAATTACATAGTAGGTGCATGCAGTAATGAAAAGAAGTTTACTGTGGACTTGAGCAAGTTTTCCTCTTTATGGGTTATTATTTTAGATGACGATAAACTACTCTCGGGTTCTCTCTACTTCCTACTTTATTCTCACTTTTATTGCTCTACTAGGACTCTCATTCTCAGACAGTAATCTTAATTTCACATGTAAAAAAAATTTAATCACAATATATTAAGAGGTGTTGTAGTACCATACTTGTAGTTGCTTGCATAGTGCAAAAGGCCAACAAATCAGCATTGTTGTGTTCAATTTTTTCATCAACGATACACCTACGTTACCTACATTACATATTAATAACTTTGAAGTCGGACAGAAATTATCATTCAAAATAAGTACATTAACACAAATCAGTCATTACTGAACTTAATCAACTATTAGCTGATCGAAACATGCATTGACATTTCTTTTTTCTATCGTTCTGAGATTTCTAAGGTTTTTTCTCCTTCTCTGGTTCTCTTGCTGTATGTATTTTGATGATTTCTCTTGCTTTGAATATACAATGTATGGGGTTTTCATGAGATGAGTGTTTCTTTATATGGGTTTTTTATGTTGTTGATAAATTTCTTGATTTTTGTTTGTATACTATATTATGCTCTGTTTCTCTTTCTGTATGTCTTTTGATGCTTTTTCTTGCTTTGTATATACAATATATGGGTTCTCATGAACTGCGTGTTTCTTTATATGGGTTTTTGTGTTCTTTATAAATTTCTTGTTTTTTGTTTGCATACTATATTATGCTCTGTTTCTTCATTTTTCTTGTTCTTTTGATGGTATACAATATGCTCTGTTTCTTCATACATTTTCTTCTTTTTACTTTCTACACATTATGCTCAATTTCTTCATAAATTCTCTTCTTCTTTTTTTCGTCTGAGATTCTTGTTTTTACTTTGTTTACAATATGCTGTTTTTCTTGAAAGATTTTTGTTTTTGTTTGGTATACAATATGGGGTTTTGAAGAAAGAATTTTTTATGGTTACGCAGGACATCACTGTATGTATATCAAGGTTTTGAATATAATGGTTTTTTCATCTTCTGTTGCTTGGTCTTCCATGTCTGTTTCACTTTTACAATAACCCATACCATTGGAAATCGTTTCATTTTCCGTTTTGGCTAAAAGGGTTTTAAAGAGAAACCATTATTAATCAACCAGAAAAGGAAAATAGTGCTTCTCATTTCTTAGCAGTTGTTATCAATGTGAATATTTCTACATTATTTATTGTTGTAGTAAAGTTTTGTCGCCTTTTATAGTATTTAGCCATCTGCTTATCCTTATAAAAGATTTTACTACCATTACTTACAAAGTACTCTCTCTTCTGTATGGTGATATTGTTTTGCTCTCTCAATATGTGTTTGTTCGTATTTGTGTTGATTCATATATGTATATAACACAGTATTTGTAAGGTGAAAGAATATTTGTTTTTTTCTTGCTTTGATTCATATGATCTAATTTATTTTACTTCTGCATGTTCAGTTGTGTGTATCTTTAGCTCTTCATTAATGGAACATCACAAAACTGCTGCAACAATAACATTGTAGACACTACTTCAATCAGCTGACATCTCATCGCTAATATAAATGCTGGAGTACCAATACTGCACCAGGTATCCGAAGTTTGTATTTGTTTTCAAATCCATTTCAGGGTCTATTTCTTCTAAACATTTCTCAACTAATATTTCAAACTTTATTCCCATTGAAGCAGTACTGCATAAGACATAGACATGTTTCCACCTAAAGTCAGACGCACAATAATTGAAACAATGATATCTCAGGTTAGCACTAATGACTTCATTTTAATTTTTTTTTACATCCATTCTCACTGTGTAGTATATTAGTTATTAATTCATCACATTCATGATATAAATGATAGATGTTTCTGTGCTCTTCTTCTGCAGCAGTTTGCTTGTGAAATTCCACTCACATGGATGGACAATCAACTGACATAAAGCAACAATGAAGATCACATATTGCACTAGCTGAATCAGCAAAAAAGTCTTCGCTACCTACAGTCTCCTTCAGATATTGGAGTAAAGATACAGTTAGCTTTGTTCTTCATACTTCCACTACATACTGCATCTTCAATTCTTCACTATAGATGACCAAAATATCATCCTCGATTCAATGTTAGAGTAAAAAGAAAATGCTAATGCTATAACATTTTTCCTACCAAACTCACGAGATGACACATGGTTTCACGTATCTGCCTCTGTATATATACATATATAATATATATACACACACACACACACACACTTCATACGGTAAACCACTACATCAATTTTACTGGATTCTTGACAAAGAAACAGTAATTCAAGAAATCAAACCCTCTAATGAGGTTGAAAGTCCACTTCCCCCGCCTACCAAGCTCAATATCACAGCCTTTGACCGCATTCCTCATCTGATGGTTGATTCTACTGCTGAAATTGGTCTGTCCATCCTAATTACTATTATACCACTGAAATATACATCTTCACTGTTGCAGAACACTTACCCCATTTCATTATGTGTTACATACGCAGATATACTGGCAGTCGTTCTTCGCTGTGGTCCCCAAAAAAATGCAGGTCGCAGTCATCATAGGTGTCAAGAAATTACCCTTTGTGACAATCAGTAAGTATAACACCTTACATTCTATTTTCTCAAATTCCACAATTTTTTGGACTCAGTAACCACTTTTTCCATCTGCTTGCTGCCATCATCAATTATCATCTAAGCATTATCATAGTACTTACTCTTGCCTCCTTATGTTGTCACACCCTCAGGAAAAAACAGTTTCTCTTCACTCTATGGGAGGATTTCGGAGAAATAGAAGGACATGAAGTTGCCTCTAAAATGGCAACAGAGGCAGATCTGCCTGTAATCCTCGGAAGGAGTATAGGAATCTCTACTTATCAAGGTACATATGCACTAAAATTCTTACCAACATAATTTTGCATAATAACAAAACATTATATAACCTATGTATTATACAGGCTTGTCACTGCAAACCAGGTACAACTCCACAGTACGTGTCAATCCAAATTACCCCCACGCAGTGGCACTCATCAACTGGTACTGACATTTTGCTATTTATTCTACAGCTTTATTTTCCCTGTAATGAACCTACTAAACATATTAGCTGTTCTAACAATAGGGCAAACGAAAACAAAACAATGTTGTTAAGTTGTTCATCAGAGAAAACTTCAACAAGCTCATCTGTCACTCCCACCATAGTCACTCCTACTGGCCAACAAGTTATCTCTATTGCAGAAATCTCCTCAGCACCTTCTGTAAGTCATAGTTGAAGTTCCTCATTTGACACTATTCTTTTTCCTTCTGTCATTCTGTAAACTTCCATAAATAATAAACGCTTTCGACAGATGGGAGTACTCTATGTTGAGGCAGAAATGGCCATATTAGATGAATTCCAAGACTTTTGTGTGCTCGAATGCTCAGGCTGCAAACAAAAAAAACCCACAAAGGATAGAAAAGATTTTGAATGTCCAAAATGCAATCGGAAAACAACATTAGTCCCTCGGTACTATACTTTTGACTTCTAAACTACACTTGCTGTGAAATATAGCATATATTACACACATATTTCAAGCTTCCCATCATTTCAGCTGCAACTTTCAAATTGATCTTATTGACGGCACTGCTACAACCACAGCATCTATCTCTGCTGAATTAGGAGAAAAAATACTGTGCATGGCAGCAGAAGACATATTTGACATAACTTGCACTAAGGTTAGCTCTCATTCCCGCTGCCTACTTGTACAGACCTATTGTCATAATACCATATATCCTCAGCGCACACACTTTACCACATATGCTCTGTTCTAAACTAATTGTTCTAACTTGTTACATTTACAGCGACAATCATTGTCTCTTAATCATGTCCATGACATGCTCTCAAACAAAGTCTTCGACATTCAGCTAAGGAAGTCATCTTGGGGTAGCTCAAATACCACACATGCAAGCTTGTCCGTTCTTTCCTACATCGAAAAAGCACATACCCCACAGAGCACTACTGATAGGACTTCTAAAAAGATTAAACCTTTGGAAATAAGTGAGGTAGAAGTCACGGCAACAACCACTGCAGCTGCTTCTTCAAATCCAATGCCAAAATTTGAACCACCCACCCCAACGAAAAAGGTGTAAAAGGTCAGTCTACTTCTCACTTTCACACCCACCTATAGGTCACAATATTTATCACTTGCACATATTCACAGGTATTTTAAAATATACTGCTAAAAGTGTCTACTTTTACCTGTAGTTTACTTCCTGTTATACACATAACCATATAGTTCATGTGAAACATTGTAAATCTCATACTGCTGCTTTTGCATTTGGTCTTATCTACTTTCAAATTTCACATTTTCTCCCCATTTATGTCTCACATCACATTCGAAACTCTCACATTCATTGACGACTAAAAAATGTCTATCCATGTTCATACCTACAGTCAAATCAATTGGTTACCAATTTATTTTCAACTCCTCATCTCATGTTCACTGTTGAATCAGTTATTTTTGTTATAACAATTGACCACCTCTGTTACTTCACAGTTAGCAGCAGCTCTTTCTCACACTGCCCCTAATTTCTTACTCCTTCACATTTATACTCCTTCCAAAAAGCCGCCTCACATCCAATCAAAGTGTCGTTCAAACCAACAAAACCAGAGGTGACCTTTTGACATTTGATTATGACCACTGTTGTTCACATTCATATTGATCACATTCAAAGAAATCCTTGTGTCTGCTGTGTCTTTCCGATATCATAAAACTGTAGCGTCCGTTTGCTGTTTGGTTATTCTTTGTCATTTAGCACTGCAATACAAGCCTGTCCACATGTTTCTTTCCAGAACTTCGGCTGCATACAGTCTTGTACATTTGTGGTATTCCACTTCGTTATGATGTCCTACACTATGCATACACTATTACGTCAATCACACAGACATTCAACAGGGAATCTCCCACTTTTATCATCAGTCCACGATTTGCTTTCTATTTGATTCGTATGTTATAATTCGTTTTCTATGTGTTGCCATGTTTGCAATTTCTGACAGACTTTAAACTCTGCAATTACAGGAACTCTGTCACCCCATTTTGTCACTTTTGCTTATAATAGGGACACTACAACGAATGACTCTCCCTATGCTCTGATTTTTTGCATGACGAACATTAGCTATGCAGAGGCAAACTGCAGCATCCTCTAAATATGTCATAGACAATGACATGCTAAGCTTATATAGCAAAACTGCAACATGTACTATATTATTTTGCTTATATTACATTACTTAGTATGTGCAAATCGTTCAAATCAACAGCATACTAATGTCTATTGTACATATTAATATAATATATAATATTATCCATCTTCTACAAACACCTTGATCCTTCATTCATTAATATTAACATAATTTCAAAACCATAATATTTTGACTATTGGGCCCGTGCTTGCCACGGGCCTCCCTACCCTAGTATATATTAGAAAGGACAGTTTCAAGTCCTTTTCAACATGTCAGTTTTCTGATATTAAATTAAAGTTTGGAGGTATTAAAGTCTTTTAAAAAAATTGCAAGATAAGCTTGCTTTAAAATGTTGCAACTTTTGCATTGTTATTTAAACCTCAGTAAGAGCTCTTAAAAAGATCCTCCTTTTTTCTATTTAATTACAAACTATGCCCTGCCCATGGTGAATATGATGGGTCCAACTTTCTATTTGCCATAAATGTTATTAAAGTCTTACAAAAGATTTTGCAAGATAAACTTGCTTCAAAAAGTTGTATTTCTTGCTTTGTTTTTTGTACCTCAACAATAGCTTTAAGAAAAGTCCAATCTTTTTTACTTAATTACAAATCTTGCCCTGTCATTGAAGAATATGATGAACCTCACTTTTCTATTTGTCATAGGTATCATAAGATGTGGGCTTTGGTCCACTTCCGGTTTTTCCCTCTTCCATTTGGCATAAATTTCATAGATATTTTCTTCGTTTCTATTTGTTTGTCAAGTATATTTAACAAATCAAGAAAAGATTATTTTTCTCCTATTATACCTTTAATTTATTAATATTAAATTAATATAAAAAGTAGTGAGTAAATATGTTTAAAACTTTACTATCAATTAATAAGATTAAAATGATAAACTCATTATACCAATCATTATTTTCTTAAAAGGTGTGTCAAGTCAAAATTTCACAAGTCAAAAGGGTCGGAGGGAGTACATACTTCATCCGTCTTTTACTTGTCCATTATTTAAAAAAGAAATTTTTTATTTTTATTGTCAATTTTCATATATTAAGAATAATTTTTTTTTAAAAAAAATATTATTTTATTAGTATTAATTATTTAACCTATAAATTATTTTTTTAATGAATATATAAATTTAAATATGACAAGTAAAAATGAGGTGACATAACATATAATGAGAAGAGAAGGTAGAAAGGATAAATAATGAGAAGAATCAATTATAGGAATCAAGGAAAATGTAATCCTCCTCGAAAATCAATTCATATCCACTAATTATAATTAATAAGTAAATGGCAAATGTTATCTTTAATTTGACTCTTATAATAATAAAATAATATTTTACTTATTTATTTTAATAAATTAAGAAAATTAATTATTTTTGACTGACTTTATCATTATCGTTAAGTAATTCTGTAAAATACTAATAGTCAAGTTAAACTCCTAGATAATTGAGAGACTAAAATTAAATTAATTAGTAGAGTATGCACATTTACTTTGTTTTTATCCTAATTGTTATTTTAACGAAAATTTATTAATTTGACTCTTATAATAATAAAATAATATTTTACTTGTTTATTTTAATAAATTAAGAAAATTAATTATTTTTCCCTTTATCATTATCGTTATGTAATTCTATAAAATACTAATAGTCAAGTTAAACTCCTAGATAATTGAGAGTCTAAAATTAAATTAATTAGTAGAGTATGCACATTTTCTTTATTTTTATCCTAATTGTTATTTTAACAATGATATATTAATAATAAATTTTAAAATATAATTAATAAAATTATTCCGTAGTATGTTTTTGGTAAAAAAACTAAAAATAAGAACCTTGATGACTATTGAAAAAAATATATCATCTTTCGCTAATATATAAATAGAAATCTCTATATGTGTATAAAGTGTCGCTTTAAGTATCTAATGGTATAATGTTTACATGAGTATAATAATTTAGTATTTGACAATCAACATTTATTCATGGATCGAGAGCATATTCAATTTTTAGTATGCAATACTATGAGTATATGATTAATAATTACTTAGGATGTGTTTGATAAGATTAAAAATAATATTTTAGAAATGATTTCTAGGAAAATAAATATGTTTGTTATTTATTTTCTTGTTTTGATAGGTTGGCAAAAATTATTATCCTAAAAGCATTTTTATATAATTTAGACAAATACTATAAGAGGTGAAGGTAGAGGGTAGGGATGTGTGTGGTGATGGAGATGAAGATGAAGGGGGGAGGGGGGGGAGCTCCATATTATCAGGTAAAGATGAGGTATGGTTGAAAACGGAGGAAGACATTATCAATGTAGAATATCATGTGTAACTTTTTTTTTCATACGTTTATTATAGAATTCATTTCCTCATTTTAAAAGGAAAAAAAAGCAAAGATTTTAACTGATCCAATATAAAAAAAATTTAACATTTTACATAACGAACACCACCTTAGATCCATCAAATTTCTTTTCTCCAATTTCACGTAAAAACAAACTTAACAAAAAAGAAAGAAATAATACTTAATAATATTCACGGGCCATTGCTTTCTAGTAACTAACAGATAAATATGTTTCTTATGAAACACATAACATTTCAACAATGATTCATACCGTACATAACCTATAAACAATTGATCTAGAATGTAAATAATAGTGAAACAATTATTTCGTAAAAACCAATACACATGTTACAATACCTTTATGAAACGTATAACAAGTAAGCACATTACTCATAAAACAAATGACATATAAATAATGATTCATATAATGTGTTATCTCCATATGTCTCCTGTAAATAGACAATTTACATAATTTAGGACATGCAAATAAATTGCCTATGACACATGGGCATGTGATATATAGTGTGCATACAATCATGTAATTGAGTATCTTTCAAACAAGTAACATATAAAAAAAAATAATAACACATAAATCATGTAATCATGGAAGTCTTTATCTTACAAGACAATAGCATATAAATAACTACTTAATGTAACACACACATAAATCTCACTCAACAAGTAAGTAAGCCTTTGTAGGTTAGTAATTATGTTCTGATGAACTTTACAAATAAAATTGTAGCAAACAATAATAAGCCTTGATAGATAGCAAAATCATAAAAATCCTTGATAGGCCATCAAATAAAATTATTCCCAAATGTACAAAATCTAATACAAAATAATAAATAGGCATCAAATATATAACATAAAACCTATAGAATTCTTACATAGTTTCTCTTGTTATCTTCCTTCTAGTAAGGCATCTGAATCGAAGACATGTCGGTAACTTGGTCACTGTAGAATAATGAGACAAAAAGTATTTAACAACTTAGAAGCTAACTCATCACGTTCTCCCTTTTATGATATTAGGAGCTACATCTACTTATCAATTCTAATTATCAAAAAAATAATATGACATGAGAACTATAAATAATTTTCTCAATATTTTCTAAGGGAATTCTACAACTAATCAAGGATACTCACCATGATTAACAATCCAAATACATAAGGTTAAGAATTATGTCAAGATCTATGATCAGTAATGTGAATAAACTTATTACGGCATGTATTGTCTTAAGCTTCTGTGAAGAATATTTATGCAACGAGTTTCATATTGGCGTGTAAGCAGTTTTTTGTTTTAAAAAAAATAAAATAAAATTATCCACATAAAATATAACTACAGACAAATGGTAAATGATATAAATAATATGTACATCAATAACTCCAAAAGGCCACTTAAAATATAATTTACTGAACCTATGGAAACAGTACCATGTATATTCTTAAGTCATGAAACACGTTAAGCATATAATTATACAAGGAATTTTTTCCAAACATATTCATATATAGATTTTGACGACTTACTCTTATAGGCATTCAATGTCATACCCAACCGTAAAATGTTCCACTAAGTCATCTTACTCATGATTCATAATCTATAATTTGTCTAACACGCAGGTTGATATACAAACTATAGGCATTTTTGTATGAATTTAGTGACATGTAAAATGTAATAGATTTCTCATGAAAAAGCCCTTATGATACAAATATCGTAAAACAAATGATCTCTCAAATAAAGAAGAAGAATAGCATAAAACTAGCAGCTTATGAACCAAGCGACAACTAATAATTAATATGAAAGGCATGTGACACAAATCATCCTATAATGAAGTAAATTATCGAAGATGGACATATGAACGTATATTAACTTTATTCAGTAGAAAATAAATAGTGACTATGAAAATTCTGAAATTGTTTCCTTAGACCATTGTATAGTATCGCCCTAACTAAGAATTTTAGTTCACATATGTATACATAGCTGATTCAGGTAACATTCCTCTATATCCAAAAATAATAAAAACTACTTGCTTCCCCATGGTAATTGACACTATATCCTCTGTTACTTTAAGTATTTAAATTATGTCTATTCCCTCGATATCCTTTGATTCAGACCTTTAGTCTGGTAGTAATTTCCTCTAACCTTATCGTAAAATATAATAACAAAAATCTTCACATATACATACATAAAGAACAATTTAAGATACACCTAAATAGAATATATATTTATAGAATGGACTCACATAAATCACTTTCTAAAAAGGAGTTTTTGAAGACAAACATCTCATAGAAGTCAAGCATGTGACTAGGGGTTATAGGTTGAAAACATCCTCATTAGAAAAACTAATATTTTCCCTTTTGACATTTATACAAGGTCACATTAAATTGACAAAAAATTATACAGTATTTAAGCAGAGTGTGAATTAGAAGTAACGTCCTATGGCTTAGCTCTATCGCACGATCCAAATGATGAAAGATTACAACCTATATCTAAATGCCTTGTAGTCTCCTGATTATAAGTGTGGTGCACAACACACCTATAAACAAGACTCTTCTAGACACGACTTGTGGACTCCCTGGGACACGACCTACTCTGATACCAAATTGTCACGCCCCGAACTAGGGCAGGCGCAACAGGCACCCGGTACCTTATTGACCAAACTAGCCACTGATGAAGCATAATGTAAAGGGAACATAGAAGGCCGACAAGGCCATCAAAATCAACAATTATCACAAGATAACTGGACCAGCAAGGTCACAACAATCTTAGTGACATAATGGAAGGGGTGGCAAGGAAAACTTAACTAATAATGAGCTACCAAGCCGACAAGGCTACAACTGAAATCATGTATACAATAAGCCAACAAGGCTATAAAAGGAAGCTCAGAAGACTCAATAAAGTATGTCCACAAGTTTCTATGAATACTAGAACTCGTATGGTTGGGAAAAGGCTCTAAAAATCCCAAAACCTATGTAAAAAAATAAAGGATGCAAAACCTATAGACAGCCAACAGCTCCAGAAAGAATGGAGCTTACCAATCCTCAACTAAGCCAACACCCATACTGCAAAGGCTAATCAGGACCCTTGTTTCAACCTGCATCAAGACAAGTAGCGTCCACAGGCAATGGAACGATAGTACAAATGAAAATGTACCGGTATGTAAGGTGGAAAGTGGAATCATAAATAGTTGCAATAAGAAAGGGTAATAGAGATACCACCTGAAACCGAAACTCAAATAGCCCCATGGATGACATCTGACGTCATAGTAATCAAACATGCATGGTATGCTCGTGTAATCGTATGTCGTGAATACATATATATATATATATATATATTGATGCAAATGCATGACATACACAACCAAATGCTAGCAATGGTGGTGCCTTCTGGTAGCGAACCGGCATCATATTCGCCAACTTGTGGCCATCTGTGTCTCATACGTATAAATATAGGCAATAGGCCCCATACCTTCGGATTATAGCTCAGAAGTAGAATGCATAGCATGTAATGTTATGGATTCGTAATGCATTTGTGCTACCTGAATCATGCCGCCAATCTTGGACCGTTGGTACTCTTGTTCTTATAACCTTGTAATCACTTCCGTATAACATGTAAATGTCTCGTAGAACCTCTTATGATCATTTAGGCCTATAGAACTCATATAGGCTTTTGAAGATCTTGACTCGACTTCAACATAGTAAGTTAATCATTTGGGAATTAAAAAGGGGACGGATATACTTGACTTAATTTAAGAATGACTCCATTTGGTAGTCGTATGGTCCTTCTTAGAATCAAGGTTGATTAATAATTAAATAACCAAAAGAATAGAGTACAAGATTTAGTGTTAGTATCCTTTTTAAATAACATTTTTGTAACAACTCCTAACAAAAAGAATTGTTGAACAACTCCCTTAGATACAACATAATAAGATTCCAACATTTCAGCTTCACTCTTAGGAGAATTGCTCGCTAATAGACATAAGAAATGGAAAAACTTGACGAAAGGTAATTTTAACTGTCAAACATATTTCACAACGTTACAAATGCGACAATAATACAATAAGTTAGGAATTAAGATCAGTTGACATCTCAATGCCCTTCACAGAGAATCTTTCTAGCAATAAAAAAGTAAAAACAACTCATTTGATAATCTGTACGTAATTTTCTTGGTATGAAGAATAGAGTTTTGCCTTTACATACCTTATTCCAAAGCATTATCTCTTACGTCATCCCATTGATTTTCACCAAATAAAATTGATTTGAAGAGTAAAATTGAACCAGGGTCATCATCCGATATAGGCAAAAGGAACCGATGCCTCACTTAAGTCTATAGGTAGGATTTCTAGTAGAAGAAGAGTTGAAGATTGGTAAGTCCTCATTCATCCGAGGATATGGCCACTACTTTCCTTATATTCTTTTCAGTTTAGTTTTGAACATTGATCTATGGGTTGTTTCCCAATATCTTATTGTACTAGATGGTTTTTGAGACAAGTGTATTAGAATTCCGATTCATTTTATAAAACTTTTGTTATGTTTGAAATGTTTTAAATCTTATCTATTTTCTATGATCTTTACTATGAATGCTAAGTTTCTTATATAAGGTCTCTCGGGGTCTTGTTTTCCATGTTACATATAGGGGGTACCCCTGGGTCATGACAATCCAAGCGGACCAAAGCTAGCAGGTATAGTAGAAACATAGTCAACCGATTGTTAATGCCCCAAAATGGTACCAACTCCTATCGACCAATACCACCAGCTAAGTGTAATGACAAAAATGAACCTCACATCCTAGGCAAGTAGAAAGACAAACTTGCACTTGGATCAAGTAAGGATAAACCTCAATGGAAAAGACTTTAAGCATACTAGTGACATTACCTGGAGAGTTCTCATGATCTTTGGAACTAGCCAAAGCATACAGATGGTTTGCTCCTCCGTCTGTCCCTATTATAGCTCCTCTGAGAGTACGTCTGTCTGCTAAAGCCGCTAAAGAAGATTGGGCTCTATTTCCCCATTACCCTACTTGTTCTTAGGGATATCTCTCGTAAAATGACCCGTATGACAACACTTGAAGCACTTATTGAAGCCATCGCAATAGGTTCCTCGGTGGTTTCTACCACACTTAGCACATGTAGGGGTCTAAGTAGCCCATTGTGCCATACTACCCTTAGATTGAGTAGGTTGGGCTCTGAAATTCTGATTTCGGTGGTCATTCTTGCTCCATGGTGTAGGTGTACTAGGTGATGATGGAACAGGTCCAGATAATCAGTGCTAAAATGATAAACGATTCCCATATTTGATCTTATGCTAGCTAGTTTCATGACTCGTTATTTTGTCCCTCTTGTTGCGAAACTCCTCTCTGTCCTTTAACTTTTCTTTATCAACCTAATGTACATGAATCATGACCAAGGCTATGTCCATGTCCCTTATCAACATAGTTTCCTTATCTTCGTTACTCGATAAACCAGGTAGTTCGGACATAATCAAAGTCATCATGCTTCTCATATCCGCCACAATCTTTGGAGCATAGCGGGATTGCTAACTAAACTTGAGGTTCTACTCCTACACACTCATAGCATCATGTTTTAGATTTATGAACTCTCTCACCTTAGAAACACCTTTGAGCTGATAAGAAGTCAAACCCACATGCTCTGCATAAGCAACACACATGACCTTAATAACTTTATAAAGTTCTTCCACAAAGTTCTTCGGATCCGCAATAACCTTTGACCCTATGAACTCTGGGGTATTCATCCTTAACAAATCAAGGATTTTATATGTATTAGCAATATCTTGATGACCAACTCCTTTTTGACAAACCTATTTTGCTACAGCCTGAGTCAACATCTTAATAGAATTCGTGAACTCACCATTGGTGACATGACCCTGAGGGGGTTGCACTTCAAGTTCATTGGGCACTTCTTTACCTTGTGGATTAATATTTCTCTTAGCAAGACATCCTCGAATAGCTCTTTGTGGAGGCATGATCTAAAAAGACATGCATAAGCGGGAGTTAGAAGAAACTGTTTATATAGTTGAACTCTATTGCATTGTCAAGAGTTAGAAGGAAGTGAAAAGTTCCAAAATGTTGCAACTTCCACCTCATAGATGTGACGCACTTCACACTTATAATAACAGACTCTACTAGAAATGACATCATAGAAACTCTAGGACAATTAAACTATGTTCTTTGATACCATGTTTGTCAAACCGCAAGCCTACACCCTTGACGTGCCTGAAACTCGAGAACCATTGCTGGTTCCCAACTGAACCCTTAGTCTGGCTGACTACTTAGTGGAAGATAGACTCAAGCATTTATAGGCTTAAAACAAAAGTACATCCTTAAAACTATAAAATGCTCAACTCATATTGTCTAAAACAATAATCAATGCAATAGAAATAAATTTCAAATCATCTTAAAGAAAAAGAAACTACTGAGAGACTCATCCACTCTATCTATCTATGAAGCCTCTATAGTTCGACATGGATGTCAGGATGAGACCTACAACACCGTGAACATACTAAGCTGGAAGGAAAGGGGGAGTCTTTTGGAATGCAAAGAGGCTCACGAAAAGCTAACTGGAGTGTAAAATGATCTCAATGAAGCAAATGTTAATGATCCTATACAGTTGTATCTGCATCGTGGAAAGATGCAAGTCAAATAACATCAGTGCATTGAATCTTCTAGTATGTAATAAATCTGAATATATAACTGAACGTATAAGGCTGGAAAAATACTAACCTCTACTCAACTCAAGACAAAGCAATAATAACAGAGGAAAATATTTAAAGCTTCATAAATAAAAGATACTAACTCAAGGATTTATATAAAAAATATAATAAATTACTCTTTACTCTTATTTGGAGATTCTCTAACCGAGAACCATGACAATGATCTATGTGATAATACAACGTCTCGCCCACGCTGCTAAAACTCTCATGCACCTAACTGGGGTATAGAACAACACAACTATGTGGATCCACAAAAGCTTTGACCGAAAGCAATAAGGAGTCATCTACAAAGTATGATCCTTTACTCATCTTGGCTACATGATTTATAAGGAATGTGAGTTCTCTGAACTCATCTCCATATCGGTTGTCAATACTACTCCGAATAAATATATACTCATGCTCAAATGTGTAAAACATATTCTTTCTCAATGTGAGGTAATTGACCAAAATATCCTTTTAAAAGAGGTAATGCACTTAATTAACTCTGAACTCATTACTCGTTTAGAAATCAAAGTTTCTATTTTCTCAATGTAAAATGATAAATTTGGAAATAAATAGTTCCCACAACCTTTACTCAAAATGTCTCTTTACACTTTCCTCAACACTCCTGTATACTTTCTCAGAAATCAATTTAAGATAATTGTTGGGATAAAAATATTCTCATCAATAACTCAGTTAATTATCAAATAATAGAGTTCATGCTAAACAATTTGACATGAACAATCAACTCAAGTATCTCAATGAATAAGATATGGAAACTCAGAATTTAGGAATAGCAACTCTGAATTCAACAACAAGCTTATCTCCAAAATTATTAAAATTAAGGATATAACCATAGATTAATTTACTCATAGAAAGAAGATGTAGGGAGTGAGGATGAACTCAATCCATTACTATGATCGCCTCACAAACCTCGGAAGAACAAAGTTATTGGTGAAATCGAGGACACTTGAAGAACAATAGAAAACCCTATCTTTTGTTTTTGTGAGTCCTTTCTCTAAGTCTTTGATTCATTAAAGAACGTAGAATAATATTTTAACACTGTTTAGACTCTTAATTAGGCAATAAGGGGTCATGTTTTAGGCTAAGAAAGGGTGGGAAAAGACTAAATTAACCTCCTTAAAACTGACGAGAAAACCTTCTAAAGGTCCATCTACGGTTCGTGGTTTGATCTACGGACCGTAGATTCCATCCTTGAAATTTATATTGAATTTTTAAGGCTAAAAAATCCATTTACATGTCCAAAAAATGGCACGTAGAAATTTTTATTGCCCTTAGAATGTATATGTAGAAATTGGGTCCCTAAATTGGACTCCCTGTAATTGAACGATGAATTGAAAGAACGGGTCTTCGTTCAACCTACAGCCCGTAGGTTGGATCTATCGTTCACAGACTTAGAAAACTCTTATAGGGCAGTCTCTGATAAAAAAGTCATTACATTTTATTTCGAACTCGAAATAAGGAAAACATGGTTGCATTAGAGAGAGGACTCAATGAACTTCAATTTCATAGGTCATGGGCCACCTAATTATTATGTGCTGGGATATGTGATTTCTTGAAGTTGACCTAAGTAGAATCTTATGTCAAAACAAATGGAAAATGAAGAATTCAACATAACTTTGTGCTACATGGTTCTTGTGATGGTAATTCATATCATAATCCATTCGAACATCAAAGAAATGACCTTTACACATATGAGCAATTTAAGAATTCCCTTATATGCATGGAATTAATCATTTTTTTTAGTATTTGTATTCACAATGTTATTGTCAATGAGGGTACGATTCGAATTATTCACTATCTTCATTAAGATTATTAAACTCACCTTAAAATCACGCATCACTAAATGAATAGAATAAATAATTAATAGAATTTGTGAATCTATAGTGGTTTTTTCAGTTGGTTATTCATGGTTCTCAAATAAGTTTGACAACCTTAGTGAAGATAGTCTGTTGAATAATTCTAATCGTACCTTAATTTACAATAACATTGACAATACAATGCCACAAAATTAAGACTACCATACATATAAGGGAATATCAAAGAGGTTTAATGCCTATATTGACCTTTGCAACATAATTGATCATCACTTATGTCTATTTATCTGAATTTTTCATTGAGCACGCTCATTGTATTCTACAATATATGTTTCTATCTCCAATAACTTATATTAGAAACAAGTGGATATCCAGGATTTACGAAATGAGACATCCAAAAAATTCAATGGTAGCAAGATTAGCACGGACCAAAAGGATTCTTTCGAGGAGGAACTACCTGACCAACAAAAAAATATCGATGGTAATTAAGTAATTATACATCTTACAATTTAATCTTATGTTCATTATCTGAATTTTCGTTTTATTAAGAAGTAGAGATGAATCCAACATATTAAATTCAACGATTCCAGTATGATTGAAACTCTAGACCTAAATGACACATAACATAGTTGTAACCTGAAGTACAAGAAAAATAATTGTAGCTTTAGTCCAAATTTTTGAACATAGAATTTGTTTCATAAGAATCATTTCATCACATTTGGTTACTTATAATTTTTAGGTGAGTATGAGCTCAACAAAGTTACATGTGAAGATAGTTTCCCAGATAATTCAGATCATATTTTAAATAATTTGATTGTATTTTAAAAGACAATATTGTTAATTGTGGCTTGAAACATTAGACAACAGATGAAAAAAGATGGAAATTACCACATCACACAAGGAATGCCAAAATTAATAAAATTTTATTCCATCCATAACGTCTACAAGGTAATTTATATAAACCATATGTCTTTCTTCATCTGTAACATTATGTATTTTAAAAAAAATTATTTTATTGTTTAACATTAGTTTGTTCTTTCTTTACCTTTTGTTCTTATATATTTGACAAAATTAAAAAAAATTGTTGAACTTATTTTTTTTTCTCATCAAGCTTCCTTGCTTTCTACAGTGTACTAATATGTTGTAACACCTCAGACTTAATAGACCTATACTGCAGAAGAACTTGGTGAACCATGATAGGGTTCACAGACCATGGTCCATCGACATGCTCGTGGCTCACACCCACCCAGAAGTGGTGGACCACACAACCCTTCACGGGTCGTGGACCATCCCACGAGTCGTGGGAATGCTTGTGTAAGTCTGCCAAACCAACAAGGCCCAACCATCAGTTAATAGAGCCCTCCATGGGCTGAGGTTTTAATGACGGGCTGTGGTGAGGCTCGTGAAGCTGAGCTAGTAATCTCCTTGCCAAAGTGAAGGACCACGGTAGCCTTCACGGTCTGTGATCCTTCACACGGTCCATGAAGTGGACCATAGAGGGAAGGGCCCTGAACCAGTAGACTCTGGCGAAGAACCATAACCCACTTGACAGGCCGTGGTCCTAACGACGAACTATCAGTGGCGCCCTGGTCGGCCTCGTCAGATTTTAAGTGAGGGTCATTTTGGTCTTTTCTCTTATGCGTTGGACACCTAAACTACGTTGTTTAACCCCTAAACTACATTGTTTTGTTCAGGTTAAGCCTAGTAACTTAGTCAGAAGTTAACCTAAGCGATTCATTCACCAAAATCATTCAAACTTAGAGTAAGAGGTGGCAATTTTACTAATAACAACCAGCAGGTTTCCTGCAAGTTTCAGCCCCGAAATTGAAAGATTTATCGGTGAAATTCGTCACCAGATATGTGGGATTTCACTAGTGAATTCCTTTCATCCACTAGGTGCCTAGAATTCAGTAGGATTCTTGATTCCTATATCTTGCTTAGACCTAGGGTTTCTAAAACCTTAGATATTGATTGTGATTTAGCTATTAGAGCATTCAAAATCAGATTGTCATGTTTTCGTGGAATCGTTGCTTAGTTCATTGCATGAGACACAGAACCCTAGTTGTGAAGATTCTCTTAGTTTACGAATTACACATGATAGGTCATTTAAACATATATACATGCTTAAATTTTCAAATGTCACATTAAAAATATTAAAATTGTTACATTCTCATATTTTGCATGTTAGTATGTTGAGTTATTCAGCATTTCAGTATTTCAGTCATAACTTGTCATATACATATCACTTGGGAATAGACTTAACACCGAGTAGACTAGGGTTTCAGCGTACCCTTATAGTCCCCGAACAGTGTGCCCTCATAAGTTTATATGTCCCCTTTGTGGGCATCATACTTAGTGATCAGGCTAGTCATGTTTTATACCCCTAGCGAGGTATATTGGGTCCTCTCGATGTGGCGTATACATCAGACTCCGCGTTTAGAACACTTGGTTTTATGTCGGTTAGTAGTGGCTCCGACAATATGACCCTAATGCATTTTGACTATTTTTTCAATTATATTTTAGTATTTAGTCTCAGCATGTTATGTACTTGGTCATTGTATTCAGTTAAGTTCTTTTAGTATATATCAGTATTTCCATCATGTTCAAATTATATTATTGATCAATTATGGTTAGTTAAGCCTATAAGTTTGCTCATCTTTTATCCTATCCTACATGTTTAGTACCTCCGAAGTACTGACACATAGTATGTGCTACATCTTTTCATGATGTAAGTTCAGGTCGTCACCATTCAGATCACGCGTAGATCGGTTCCCGATCCATATTAAGAAGCTTCAGTGGTGATTCCTTATACTTCGAGGACAATAAACATGTTTCAAATTCCTTTCTTCATTTCTGTTTCAGTTTTGCTAAGGTTAGATGGGACATGACCCAATAACTTTAATCAGTAGAGGCTTTTTCAGACATAGTATTAGATTCAGCTTTAGTTTTGAGTAATTATTCAGTATCACTAAACTAATAGAATTTTATATATAATCAGAACAATATTGGATATTCCCAATCATTTAGTTATCTCATGATTTAGCTTCCACGTTAGTTGATCGTTTCATAGATTTGTTTTGTTTGCTTATGATATCCAACCTCAGGGTTATCTTGGGGTCAATCATGATCCTAAGTCCTTTTTTTACGTCAAGGGGGTAGCATTAGGGTGTGACAAACTTGAAATCAGAGACAGGTTCAAGAGTCGTAGGATGTTTGAAAGCCGCACTAAGTAGAGTCTCTTTCATGGGTGTGAAGTACACCACATCTAATGAGAGGGAGGCTACAAAGTGTTTTAAGAAAAACTTCACTTTCTTTTCTACTCTTATCGTGCGTAACGTGTGATCCAACTACTCATTTCTAATTCGACGTTTTGCATTTCAGATCATGCCTGCTCGTAGAGCTTCCGCAACGCTAATGCCCATAATGCTAATAATGTTCCTCCAGTCCCAGATTATGAGGAGTTGAATGTATATTTTGGAAATGTTATCCAGCTTTTGGCTCAGTGTGTGGCCATCAAGAAAAATCAACATTCCCCAACTTCTACTAACACTAATGTTTGATCAGCTGGAGCTAGGGTATGACACTTTGTTCGTATGAATCCACCAGAATTTCTACAGTCAAGGGTTGATGAGAACCCACAGAACTTCATTGAAGAAGCTAAGAAAGATTTTGGAGTGATGCAAGTGACTGCTAATGATAGGGTAGAGTTGGCATCCTACCAACTTAAGGATGTCGTTCACATTTGGTTCACTCAGTGGAAAGAAAATAGGGGTACAGATGCATCTCCTGTGACTTAGGATTGTTTTACTATAGCTTTTCTGGACAAGTTTTTCCTAATAAAGTTGAGGGAGTCTAAAGCTCGGGAGCTTCTGAATTTGAGACAAGGTTCAATGTCAGTCTAAGAGTACGGACTGAAGTTCACTCAACTCTCTAGGTATGCTCCACACATAGTTGTCTATCAAGGGCACAAATGAGTAAGTTTTCGTTTGGGGTATTTGACTTGGAGAAGAGATAGTGCAGGAATGGTATGTTGCTATATGATATGAATATATGTAGGCTAATGACTCATGCTCAGCAGGTCGAGGGAGATAAGCTTAGGGATCTAGCCAATGACATTAAGAAGAAAAGGAAAAGGAACTATAAATACTCTCAGCAGAAATCAGGTGGTCAAAATCGCTCAGAGTTTTAACAGAAAACTTCAGCCCCAACACCTTCATCAACTAGTGCTCCATCCATATGTTTCAACAGGATAAAAAAGGTAGGGCATCAGGCTCTAAGTCTCAGGGGAGTGCTTAAGGTACCAGAACGTTCCCAACTTTTCCAAAGTGTGGTAGGAACCATTTGGGCGAGTGTCTTGTAGGCAAGGAAGGATGCCTTGGGAGTGGTCAGTCTGGTCATTGGTTGAAAGATTGCCCTACTTCCAAGCAGGGATAGGGAGGTAATAATAATAGGGCCTAGTGTATAGATCCAGCAGCACCAATAGGTCACCAAACTCAGCAGGGTGCTTTATCTGGTGCAAGTGGAGGTCAGCGCCAGAACATGTTGTATGCTCTCCAGGCTCACCAGGAGAAGGAAGATTCTCCTAATGTGGTCAATAGTACATTACGTGTCTTTCATTTAGATATTTATGTATTGTTAGATCTAGGGGTTACTCTTTCTTTTATTACGCCCCATATAAATGTAAACTTCGGTATCCATTCAGAAACTCTTTCAGAACCCTTCTCAGTCTCTATTCTAGTTAGTGACCCAGTTATTGCTATATGGGTATACATAAATTGCCCTATCAGAATCCCTCAAAAAATCACCTCAGCAGATCTTGTAGAGTTAGAAATGGTAGACTTTGATATCATTCTAGGCATGGATTGATGACATTCCTTTTATGCCTCAATCGATTGTAGAACTAGGATCATTCATTTTGAGTTTCCAAACGAGCCAATCATAGAATGGAAGGGTAGTAGCTCAGCGCCTATGGGTCAATTCATCTCTTACCTTAAGGCTAGAAAGATGATTTCCAAAGGGTATATCTATCATCTTGTTCCGGTTAAGGATTCAAACTCCAAAACCCCAACACTTGAGTTAGTTATTATAGTAAATGAGTTTCATGAAGCGTTTCCAGAGGATATTCCAAGACTTCCTCCCGAAAGGGAAATCAAATTCAGAATTGATCTCGTTCTAGATACCCAACCTATTTCAATTTCTCCTTACAGAATTGCTCCAACTGATCTTAAGGAATTGTAACAGTAGTTCAAAGAACTTCTAGATAACAACTTCATCAGACCTAGTATCTCTCTATGGGGTGCTCCAGTGTTATTCGTGAATAATAAAGATAGTACTCTCAGGATATGCATTGACTATCAACAGTTGAATAATTTCACAATCAAGAATAAGTACCATATCCCTAGGATTGATGACTTATTTGACCAACTTTATTTTTCGAAGATATCATCAGCTCATAGTCGAAGATAGCGACATCCTGAAAACATCCTTCAGAAGTCGATATAGTCATTATGAATTCGTAGTTATTTCAGTAGGGATAATCAATGCTCCAACAGCTATCAGGGATTTAATGAACAGAGTGTTCAAGCAGTATCTGGACTTTTTCGTTATCGTCTTCATTGATGATATCCTCATTTACTCTATGAATGAGGAGGAGCGTGCGACTCACTTGAGAGTTGTTCTCCAAACTCTTAAAGATCTCTAGTTATTTGCTAAGTTAAGCAAATGTAAGTTTTGATTACAATCAGTCACATTCCTTGGTCATGTGGTATCTAGTGAAGGCATTCGAGTGGATTCACAAAAAATAGAGGCAGTACAACAATGGCCCAGACCCACCTCTCCAATAGATATCAAAAGTTTCTTGGGTTTGGCCTGTTATTATAGGAGATTCTTTGAAGGATTTTAATCCATAGCTTCCCATTGACTAAGTCGACTCAAAAAAAGGTTATGTTTCAGTGGTCTGATGAGTGTGAGAAAAGCTTCTCAGAACTGAAGACTAGGTTTACTACAACTCCCGTTTTGACTCTACCAGATGGTTCAAACAGTTATGTTATCTATTGTGATGCATATAGACTCGTCCTAGGTTATGTGTTGATGCAGCGAGATAAGGTTATAGCTTATGCTTCTAGACAGCTTAAGGTACATGAAAAGAACTACCCAACTACTGACCTCGAGCTAGCAGCTGTAGTATTTTCCCAAAATATTTTGGAGACATTACTTGTATGGTGTTCACATAGATGTGTTCACAGATAATAAGATCCTCCAGTATGTGTTCACCTAGAAAGAGTTGAATATTCATTAGAGAAGATGGCTTGAATTCCTCAAAGACTACGATATAAATTTGCTTTATCATCTAGGTAAGTCCAATTTAGTAGATGATGCTCTCAGCAGATTGTCTATGGGTAGTGTAGCATATGTTGAGGAAGAAAGGATGGAATTAGAAAAAGTTGTTCATCGGCTTGCTTACTTAGGAATTAGTCGTACGGAGATGTTAGATGGTGGTGTCATAGTTTAGAAGAAATTAGAATCTTCATTGGTAACGGAGGTTAGGGAAAAACATGACAGTGATCCTATATTTTCTCAATTGAAAAGTGCAGTTCATCAGTAGAAAGTTGAATTTTTCTCCCAAGGGGGAGATGGTGTGCTTCGTTACCAGGGTCACTTATGTGTTCCTAAGATGGGTCAGTTGAGGGAGAAAATCCTTACAAAAGCCCATATCTCCAGGTATTCTATTCATCCAGGTGCCACTAAGATGTATCGTGTTCTGCGGGAAGTCTTTTGGTGGAACGAGATGATGAAGGATAAAGAAGATTGAGTGGCTAAAAGTCCTAACTGTCAACAGGTTAAGGTAGAACATCAGAAACCAGGATGTATGACTCAAGAAATTTACATTCCTACATGGAAGTGTCAAGTAATAATGTTGACTTCATTACGGGTCTACCCTGTACTCGCATGCAGCATGGCTCCATGTAAGTGATAGTAGAAAGAGTTACTAAGTCTGCTCACTTCTTGGATGTTAAGACTATAGATTCAACGAAGGACTACGCTAAACTGTAGATTAATGAGATAGTCAGGTTGCATAGGGTTCCCTTGTCTATCATCTCAAATAAAGGTCCTCAGTTTACCTCTCATTTCTGGAGATCGTTTCAGAAAGGTCTTGGTACCCAGTTAAATCTCACCACGTCATTTCATCCACAGACAGATAGTCAGGCAGAGCATACCATTCATACCTTAGAGGACATGTTTAGAGCTTGCGTGATTGATTTCAAGGGTAGTTGGGATGATCACCTACCTCTCATAGAATTTGCGTATAATAATAGTTCTCACTCCAATATTTAGCTGGCCCCTTATGAGGCATTATACAGGCGTAGATGAATATCTCTTATTGGTTGGTTTTAAGTAGGTGAAGCAGCATTGATTGGGCATGATTCGGTTCATGAAGCTATGGAAATTTTTAGCTTATCTGAGATAAACTTAAGACACCCTAGAGTCATCAAATAGTCTTATGCAGATGTAAGGAGAAGGGACATGGAATTTAAGATCGGTGATTGGGTCTTCCTGAAAGTATCACCTATGAAGGCGGTAATGAGATTTGGCAAGAAAGGGAAGCTCACTCCTAGATTTGTGTGTCCGTATAGAATCTTGAAAAAGGTTTGAAATATGGCTTATGTGTTAGAGTTGCTAGCAGAACTAGCAGCGGTTCATCCAGTCTTTCACATTTACTTGTTGAAAAAGTGTGTGGGCTTTCCAGCTTCAATAATAGCATTAGAGAGTGTGGCTGTGAAGTATAGTTTCACTTATGAGGAGCTGGTAGTTAAAATTCTAGATCGTGAGGTTTCAAGGTTGAGAAATAAAGAAGTCGCTCCAGTGGAGGTTTTTTGGAGGAGTCTGTCTGTAGAGAGAGCTACTTCGGAAGCAGAACCAGCCATGAAGGCCAAGTATCCTCATCTATTTTCTACCGATTCCGTTTCAGCTTCAGGTAATAGTTCCTCTCCAGTCTCTCAGCTTACTCTTGTGTATAATCAGTCTTAACATCTTGTTCCTTCAACTTTTCTTGCATTTTTAGCATATTTGCATGTTCTTAGAACTCATTTTAGTTAGATTTCAGTATCTATTTTTAGACCTTATTCGAGGATGAATGTTCCCATGGAGGAGATATTGTAACACCTCAAACTTAATAGACCTATACTGCAGAAGAACATGGTGAACCACAACAGGGTTCATAGACCGTGAGAGGAACCACGGTCTATCGACCTGCTCGTGGCTCACACCAACCCAGAAGTGGTTGACCACAAGACCCTTCACGGGTCGTGGACCATTCCACGAGCCATGGGAAGGCTTGTGCAAACAAGGCAGAACCTACCAGGCCCAGCAATCAGACCACAGAGCTCTCCATGAGCCGTGGTCTTGATGACGGGTACTGTTGAGGCTCATGAAGTTGAGCTAGTAAGCCCTTAGCCCAAGTGAAGGAACATAGTGGCCTTCACGGTCCGTGATCCTTCAGACGGTCCATGAAGTGGACCGTAGAGGGAAGGTCTCTTAACTAGTAGACTTTTGTCAAGAACTACGACCCACTTGACGGGTTGTGGTCCCAATGACGGACCATCAGTGGCGCTGTGGCCTCATCTAATATTAAGTGAGGGTGGTTTTCGTCTTTTCCCCTAAACTACATAGTTTTTGCCAGTTTAATCCTATTAACTTAGTAAGAACTTACCTAAGGGATTAATTCACCAAAATCATTCAAACATAGAGCAAAAAGAGGAGAAAGATGCACCAGTTTTCCCCAGAACAACCATTAGGTTTCCTGCAAGTTTCATCTCCGAAATCAAAAGATTTCTTTGTAAAATTCGTCACCAGGTGTGTGGGATTTCACAAGTGGATTCCTTTCGTCCAGTAAGTCACTACAATTCAGTCAGATTCTTGATTCCTATGTCTTGCTTAGACCTAGGGTTTCTAAAACCTTAGATATTAGTTGTGATTTAGTTGTTAGAGTATTCCTAATAAGATTATCTTGTTTTAGTGGAATCGTTACTTGTTATTTGCATGAGAGTCAGAACCCTAGTAGTGTACTTCACGAATGACACATGCTATGTTAGTTAAACAAATATACATTCTTAAGTTTTCGAATGTCACATTAACAGTATTATAATTATTAAATTCTCATATTTTGCATGTCAGTATTTTGAGCTTTTCAGTATTTCGGTATTTCAATCATAATGTATCATATACATATTCAGTTGGGAGTATAATTAAGACCAAGTGGACTAAGGTTTCAGCGTATCCTCATAGTCGCAGGACTACGTGCCCCCATAGGCTTATAAGTCCCCTTTGTGGGCATCATACTTAGTTATCACACCAGTCATGCCTTTATATACCCCTGGCAAGGTATATTGGGTCCTCTCGATAGGGCATATACATCGAACTCCACGTTTAGCTCACATGGTTTTATGTCGGTTAGTAGTGGCTCCCATAGTCAGACTATAGTGCATTTCCCAAGGTTTTCAGTTATGTTTTATTATTTAGTCTCAACATGTTATCGGCTTGGTCATTGCATTTAGTTCTGTTCTTTTCGGTATATATCAGTATTTCCATCATGTTCAGATTATATTATTGATCAGTTATGATTTTTTCATCTTATATGTTTGTTCAACCTTTATCCTATTCTACATGCTCAGTACCTTCCAAGTATTGACGCAGACTCTGCTCTACATCTTTTCATGATGTATGTTCAGGTCGTCAGAATTCAGATTGCGCATAGATCAGTTCCCGATCCACATTCAGCAGCTCAGTGATGAGTCCTCATACTTCGAGGACAATACTTATGTTTTAGATTCCTTCTTTCATTTAAGTTTAAGTGTTTCTAGGGTAAGCATGGGATATGTCCCAGCCACTCTAGTCAGTAGAGGCTTTTTCAGACATAGTATTAGGTTTAGCTTTAGTTTTGAGTGATTATTCAGTATCACTAAACTCTTAGAATTTTATACATATTCAGACTATTATTGGGTATTCCCCATCATTTAGTTATCTCATGATTTAGCTTCCGCATTAGTTTATCATTTCATAGATTTTTTTAATTTGCTTATGATACGCCAGCTCAGGGTTAACTTGGAGTAACTCATGATCCTATGCCCCGTGTGTACGTCAAGGAAGTAGCCTCGGGGCGTGACACATGCTCTCATTAGTTTAAGTAAAATTTAGTGGAATTCCCCAACTAAAGAAGATCCAAATATGAATCATTTGGCCAAATAAGATTCAAGTATCAAAACTAACAAAAACAAATGTTGGTCGTAAGAGATAAAACAAAAGCAACAATGGATAAAAGGATGTTGCAACTCTTTCCAACTAGCTCCAAGATTGTATTTAATCTTTTCTTTCATTTCTAGCTCCAAGAATGTATTATTTCTTTGAATGTTGAATGGTACCAGTTCATTAAGAATTTAAGATTTTTATTTGACGGCTAAAAGTATATATCCATGGTTTATATCTTTGTTCACAATTTTTTATTAATATATGCTAGATCTAACTAAAGTTTTACATAACAAAAGTATAACGATGATTGCCAAACGAAAATTCCCCTTTTCTAGATTTGTAATTCATAAATATATATGAAAAAATATTTTGATTTAGCTAAATATAACCTTCTAATAATCCTTTATAATGATAGTTTAAGAAAATATCAAAAATAGTTACACTCTAGTTTTATATCAAATTGTTAAAAATTATATATGTAATTGTTATTTTAGAACTATAGAAGATATTAAAACTAGATATCAACTCAATCATAAATTTAATTGAGTAACATTCCCTTTTATTTGTCAAGATGATGGTTGAAGAACTTATGGGCAAATCGATATAATTAAATGATGAAATAGCACCTTCTTCCCAACAGATAGCTCTGTTACTACTATTGAAAATTACATTTAGCCAGTTTAAATAATTTAGGTTTGTCGCTTAAACCGCTTAATAGTTAACGCCAATAAATTTTGAAATTACTATTGTGATAATAGTGATATTTAACCTTAATTAATAACCATTTCGCATTTAAATTAAAATTTTATGAAAGAAAAGTGTCTTTTACGTTGTTAGTATATATTTGTAAATTAAACAATGAGTTCTTCGACCATCATCATGCAGAAAAAAGTTAATGTTTCTCAATTCAATTAACATTGAGTTTTTATTTAGTTTTAATATCTTCGGTAGTTTTAAATTAACAAATACATATATATTATTTAGCAATTTGATATAAAACTCAATGTGTCACTATTTTTGGTATTTTTTTGAAATGTCATTATAAAGGATAATTAGAAGTTTAAAGTTAGCTAAGTCAAGTATTTTTTGATATATATAAATTACAGATCAAGAAAAGGGGCATATTTGTTTGGCAATCATCCTTATGTTTTGCTTTTATCAAACTTTAGGTAAATCTAACATGTATTCATGCAAAATTGTTTTGAAATCTACATAAAAGATGTATATATCATTTTAGACGTCAAATAAAATCGTCAAATTGTAAATTAATGTGTACCATTTAACATTCAAAGAAATGATACAATGTTGGAGTTAGAATTCAAAGAAACGATTAAATACATTCTTGGAGCTAGTTGAAAGAAGATGCAACATCCTTATCTCCATTCCTATTTTATTTTTCTCTAAAAACAAACATTCCTTTTGTTTGTTTTGATACTTGAATCGTCTTTAGTTGGAGGATTGAATTTTCAACTAGTGAGAGCCTCTTCGTACACTGTGGCATGTAAGGAAACTTGATGATAAAATCAAAATAACTTCAGCAATTTTCTTTTATTTTTTCAAATATCTAAGAACCAAAAGTAAAGAAAGAGCAAACTATTGTTGAACAATACTAGAAACTGGTTGCATATACTTAATGTTATAAAGGAAGATACACATAAGGTTTATATGAAATACCTTGTAGACGTTATCGATGGAATAAAATTTTATACTTCTTGGTGTTCCTGGCGTGATGCGGTAATTTCCATCTTTTTTCATCTCTTGTCAAACCTTTTAAGCCACAATTGACAATATTATCTTTTAAAATACAATCTGAATTATTTAAACTAGGATCATAATTATACGGGAGACAATCTTAACATGTAACATTGTTAAGCTCAGACTCAACTAAAAATTAAATGTAACGAAATGTGATGAAATGATATTCAGGAAATAAATTCTAAATTAAAATAGTGGGAATGAAGCTTCAGAAAAATGACTACATTTTAGGTTACTACTATTTTATGTTTCATTCAGGTCTAGACTTACAATTATACTGGAATAATTGATTTTAAATTTAGGATTGATATCTACTTCTTAATAAAACCAATAATCAACATACGTTTACACTGAAATATGTAAAATTCCTTAAGTACCATCAATATTTTTTGGTCAGGTAGTTCCTCCGCGAAAGAATCTTTTTGTTATGTGCTTATATTGCTTCCATTGCATTTTTTTGATGTCTCATTTTATAAATCCTAAGAATCCACTTTTTTTCTATTATAAGTGATTGTTGATACATAAGTATATTGTAGAATACAATGAGCGTGTTCAATTAAAAATTCATGTAAATAGACTTAAGTGATGATCAATTCCATTCCAAAGGTAATCAAGGGAATTAAACCACTTTAATATTTCCTTATATGCATGGTAGTCTTGATTTTTTTTTTTTTGTATTTGTATTGTCAATGTTATTGTCAATTGAGGTACGATTAGAATTCTTCGACGGACTCTCTAAGGTTATCAAACTCATATGTAAATCATGCATAACCAAATGATAAAAACAGCCTATAGATTCACTTATACTACTAATCATTTATCTTTTTCATTTGGTTGTGCATGATTTTCAAGTGAGTTTGATAATCTTACTGAAGATAGTCCATCAAATAATTCTATTTGTACCTTGATTTATTATAACATTGAGAACACAAATACTTTAATAATGTAAACTACCATGCATATAAGGGAATATCAAAGAGGCTTAATGCCCTTGTTAACCTTTGCAAGGTAATTGATAATCACTTATGTAAATTTACAATAATTTTTCATTGATCACTCTCATTTTATTCCCAATATATTTTTCTATATTCAATCACTTATAAAAGAATCATATGCATTTTCGGGAGCTAGCAAATGAGACATCCAAAAAATGCAATGGAAGCAATATAAGCAAAAATAAAAAAGATCCTTTCGAGGAGGAACTACCTAACCAAAAAAAAGATATCAATGCTACTTAAAAATTTTTACATCTTTCAATCTAAACTTATGTTCATGATTTGATTTTTTGTTTTATTCAGAAGTAGAGATGAATCCTAAATTTTAAATCAGTGAGTTCAATATAATTGAAACTCTAGAACAAAATGGCAAATAACCTAGTAGTAAGCTAAAATTCGGTCATTTGATTGAAGCTTGTGTCCCATTTATTGAACTTATAATATATTTGCTTCATGTAAATCATTTCATCACATTTGGTTATATATAGAATTTCCAGGTTAGTCTGAGCTTAACAAAGTTAAATGTGAAGATAATCTCCCAAATAATTTTTATCATATTTTAAATAATTCAGATTTTATTTTAAAAGAAAATATTGTAACTGTGGCGCAAAACGTTATTGCAGAGATGAAAAGGATGGACATTATAATCGCTTCACACAAGGAATACCAAGAAGTATAAGATTTTGTTTCTATCGATACATTTACCAGGTAATTCATAAAACTTTATGTCTATCTTACTCTGTAACATTAAGTATTTTCAACAACATTCTAGTATTGTTCAACATTCTTTTGATCTTATTTTACTGTTGGTTCTTAAATATTTGCCAAAATAAAAGAAAACTGATGAACTTATTTTTATTATCTCATCAAGTTTCCATGCATTCCACAGTGTACAAACATGCTCTCACCAGTTAAAGCTGAATTTAAATTGAATCCTCCAACTAAAGAAGATCCAAATATGAATCATTCGGAAAAAGAAGTTTCATGTATCAAAGAAAAGAAAGCAATGTTTGTTGTAGGACAAAAGAGAAAAAGAAAAAAGGCAACGAAGAAAAGAATTTTGTGACTTCTTCCACCTAGGTCCAAATTGTATTTAATCATATCTTTGAATTCTAGCTCCAAGATGTTACTCTGCTTTTGAATGTTGGATGACATCAATTCATTGACAATTTTAAATTGAAGTCACCTTTATAAAGTTTGTCAATTACTTATTCGATTCTTATTTATTAACTACCCTTTATAGAGGCTTATTATCAATATTTGTGAACAAAAATGTTGTGATATCACTTGAGTAAAAAAATACATTCAATATAATTTACTAAATCAATCAATGTAAGTTTTCTCTTAATTTCTTAAATGGCTCCGAATATAATATTGTGTCTAAATTCAGGTTAATTTCAAATAAGGTTATTGACTTATAGATTCTAACCATAAAAGCAATCACCTTTAACTAGAATGTTTCTATTTTTAATTGCACATTAGCATTAATGTTTTACTTATGTTGTTACTTTGTTTTATTGTGCACAATTTGATTAGGATTAGGTTTGTCTAATTTATTTAAGCTACTGTTATTTGTTCCTAAATTCTGGAAGGTAGTTTTGGCTGATTTAGTTTAATTCATATTTTTTAAAAACACTATAAGAGTCCCATCAAAGTAATTTTTTTTACATTATTTCTCTCTCTTTATATGGTATTAGTGCAAAATATACTCAACGGGTAATTTTTTTCCTACACATCAATGGCTCCCTCCACCCTAGCTGTTAATGTTGATTCCTCCCCTTTCGTTAATCACTTGATTCAACTCAACCCGTCATCTCAACTTCCCATTGAACTTTTTGTTAGCCACATCTTCACCGCTTGGACAACCTATAATGTCATGCTACTTCATAGCCATCACCTCTATGGTCATCTTGTGGGCACCAAGTTGTCCCCTCAAAAATAATCATGACTAATGAAACTGAAACTACCAACCCTGAGTACAAGGATTGGTTTTGACAGGATAAGCTAATCCAAAATGATCTTACGGCCTCTGTTGATGCCACAATCGCATCTATCGTTGCTTCAGCAAAATAATCCAAAGTTGTCTGGGATCATCATCACACCTCCTTTACATACTAGTCTCAAACCCACATCTTTATCCTTCAGCCCCATCTCATCAAGCTCCTTTACCATCTGATTTTTAGTCATTTTCTTGTCATCATGCCGCATATCTCATCAAGTTTCTAGCCACTAGCACATTTAATAGAAAGCACCATTCCAAGTTATTTTTAATGACAAACCAGCTTATCCATCTCTTTGTATATATGGTTTTTTATGCTACATGTGGCTTCAATTATATGCCTAAAAAATGTTCAACCTGTACTCCAAACCTTGTTTCTATCTAGGTTTCTCCATTACTTCACATTCCCATCAGTATCTTGACCATACAAGTTCCAAACTTTTTCTCTTTTGAGATGTCAGATTTTTTGAAGATGTTTTTCCATTTGACAGTATGTTTCTCACTTGAAACATACATTTTCTTTAATGTGGGAAACTGAATCTTCTCAGAATTAGTCTAACCTTTTCTCTCATCCAGAAATAAGACTTGATACTAGTATTGTCAAAATTCCCACCACTATTCCACTATTGAAAAATACATGCCGAGACGCATGCTCAATTTGTGTCGCACAAGAGAACTACACGAAGGCAGATCACTCGATAACTCAAGAACAAGGTAATACCCCCATTACTTCAGTACCCTCTTCCTCTAATAGGTATATGCAACCAAATGTTGCTCACCCTCAACCCCATTTTGTTTTCCAGAACCAACCCCATGTCCCCTCTACTTGTCCAATCTCTATAAATTGTTGTCAATAAATTAATCATGTGTGTCGGACTCAACCACCCTCATCATCTTCACTAGCACCCTATCCCTTAGTTTACCTCTCCCGTATAAACCTATTGTTATCATTCCACTCATAGAACAACGTAGTTTTGTAATGAGGTTGCAAAACAACATCTTTAAGCAACAAAAAAATCGTTTACTACATCCCCAATAAGGTAGCTTGCACCCTCTATCCCCATAACCTAGAAATAAGGACAACAATTTCAATATTGGATAGAAGCAATAAAGGCTGAATATGATGCAATAATGCAGAACCAGACTTGGGACTTGGCTCCACAAGACCATGGCCGAAGTATTGTCCCTTGTAAGTGGTTGTTTTGAATTAAAACTAAGGTTGATGTCTCCGTCGATACATACAAAGCATGTTTAATTTCAAAAGGATTCAATGAAAGGCCGAGATTTTATTTTCAGAAAACATTCAGTCAGGTGGTTTAACCAACCACAATTCGAACAATTATCACAGTTGTCATACAATTGAATTTGTGACTATATCAAATAGACATAAAGATGTTTTTCTTCAAAGTAAGATTCATTAAGACATGTATATGTAAACATCTCCTGGATATGAATACACAAATCATCCACACTATGTCTTCCATCTCAAAAAGGTAATCTACGGACTCTATCAAGCTCATAAGGTCTGATATCATTTATTGACTAGTTCCTTGATTCGTATGGGGTTTAAAATTTCTAAGTGTGATAATTCTCTATTTGTTTTGCACAATATAGGAGTCACTATTTATGTTGTGATGCATGTGGATTACCTCATAATAACCGGCTGTGATGAAACACTCATTCAACATGTTGTTACATCTCTATCCAAAAAAAATTCTCTAAAGTACCTTCGTTTATTACACTATTTCTTGGATGTTGAAGTATACATGAATGCTTCTGGGTTTCTTCTCAGTTAATCCAAGTATGTACATGATATTTTAAATGAAAATCAGATGCAAGATTGCATTGGTATTCAGCCACCTATGAGCATGTTCGAGACCCTACTATTGGCTGATAGATCTCCTAAAACTGACGACAAAAAATACAGAAGTATACTAGGTAAGCCTCAGTACCTTTCATTTACCCGACCTGATATCACATACTCAGTCGACAAGCTTTCTCAGTTTAACAACTCTCCTTTTGTGCTTCACTGGAAGGCTGTTAAGCAAATCATGCGATACCTTAATGAAACACTCCACTGTGGTATTCACATTTCCCAACAAAATTATACAACTCTATGTGCCTACGCTGATGCTGATTGGGCGGGTGACATCAATGATCTCCAATTAATCTCGTGTTACATTGTTTATTTGGGCACAACGCCCATTTCCGTAAGTAACCCACAATCTCTCGGTCCTCCACTTTGGCTGAATGTCATGCAGTTACTCTTGCCTTATCTAAAACGAATTGGGTTACTCTTTTACTCAAAGAACTTCATATGTCACTCATTGATACTCCAATGATACGTTATGATAACCTTAGGGTCATATATGTTGGGTTTTAAAAGGTGTGAATGGAAAATGAAGAGGTGTGACTTTTATGAAGAGTTTCGACTTTTATGAAAAGTTGCAACTTTTATGAAGAGTTGTGACTTTACGAAAAGTTGTGACCTTTCAAAAAGATTGTGACTTTTCCAAAGGGTTGTGGCCTTTCCGGGAAAGCACAATAAGAACCTTTTCACACTACCTTTTCTTTTCAATAAATTGAGGGATTTCCTCTCATTTTAAAAAAACCAATTTTGTAGATTTCTTCTACTACTACTAAATCTATTATTCTAAGTGTACTTTAGTGTCATTGAGTGGTTCACTGACACCGTAATTTTAGGTACCGATACATCGGTGAGTAATGTGGTTCTATCCTGGGAGGATATATTGCATTAACCTCGGGTACTCGAGGGGAATAATTTCCTTAAGGGGATACTATGCATTTAGTGGGCTCGATGTTCTTCTTTAAGAAAAATAGTTTTTATATTGTTTCTAATCTATTTCTGATTCTATTTTCTCTACTGGATTTAATTTTCTAGTTTTGAAAATTCTCTTTAAACTTTGTTGTTTCTTATCAAGTTCTTCAAAGTTATTGTTTTAAGTATCTTAGGAATACAAGATGAACAACAATATGAAGCAAATCATTATACGATTGGTATTTCTTGTAATCTACTGATTGAGGGAAATAGATCATTGAAGTAGAAGATTAATGCACTACTACTTTAGAATTAACTACCTTATTTAGCTAGATCAAATTGAGAATGTAACAGAAAAATTTGTGGTATTCCGATTAAAGATTACACCAGATAACCTTCTTATTATTTATCTAAGGAGGGAAATAGTTCGTAAAAGTTAGTCCAGTTGATATTTATCATGTGTATCTTTTGAAGAAGAGCTGTAAACCATATGTTTTGGAATGATTTTTTTTTGGAAAATAGTTGCCTTTAAATTTCTTTAGTTTGAAGAAGGAGAGATGCACATTTTTGTTTGATAAAATAATATGTCAAAATATTATAGTTGGAAGGCTATTTTAAAAGAAAAGCACTTATATGTGATATTCTAAGAATATGTTTTATTCTGGTTGGAGAAAAAAAACTTCTATAGTTTTGTACTCCGTGTTAATATGATTGTTTCTGATTTTTGTTGAGTAAAAACTTTTGTAGTTTTCTACTCTAGATAAATAAGACTATGCAATTGATTTGAACAATATGAAAACTTCATCTAATAAGTTAGTGTTGTACTTTTGATTTTCTATAAACTTCACTGTTAAATAGAAAAAAATTGTACAAAAGTTTTTGTCTTTATTATTAGTATTCTAAATACTAAGTGGTATGTCTAACTGTGATAGAAGAAAGACTAGTGACTTAATGTGTCTGATTCTGTGTCTACAATAAGTACCTCTTTGGAATGAACTTTGACACTATGTAGAGATTGTCAAAGAGAATTGAAGCACTATAATTCTTTCGTAAAATAATATTTCGAAACGAGGTTCAGGCTGCCAATGATATTTTGATAGTCTACGAAAATATGTGGAAAAAATATTTTCAACTATTTGAAAAAATATTTTTGAGATCATATTTAAAATGTGGGGGGGTTCTTTGCATATGACAAAGATAAAATTAGACTTAGTGTCTAATTTATATTTTGAGCACAAGATATAAAATTCAGTGACACTTTTGTATTATGATAGACCTACAAAATTATTGGAGTATATGTGATATTGTGGTGGTTGAGTTTCTCTTTTACTGGTGTAAGGTATGATTATGACACAACAAAATACAATGTATATTTGTTCAAAATGACTGTGTTCTTTTATGAAAAATGTCACTTAAAATGCCTTAATTTTTGTTTGAAAAGATATGACTATTAAATATAACTATTTGTATAGACATGAATATTGGTGAATAGTTATTTGTCATATTTTTTAAAAGAAGCATTTGTACTATATTGCCGTTATTGGACCAGATGAAATTAGGTTCATGGGTAGTTCTAGAACAATCAAATTGAAAGTTATGGAAAGGTTCTTCTGAAAAGGACATTTGAACAATATTGTAAGAAGTTGGAACAAATTATTTGTGAGAAAAAGTTACCTCATGGAGAGCTTTCAAACTCATTATTTTTATTTGTTCTTACTTGCTTGAGTCAAACTGTTTGTGACATGAACACATGAGACATGTCAATTACAAAACCTTACAAGGAAACTGATCAACTTAGAAGTATTGTCTAACTTTGAGTGCAATAAATAAAAATTCCAAGTTTGTGTTGAATCTAAGTATGCTACGCATTCTTATAAATTTATTGAAAGGAATTCTAACTTTTACAGTTGAATTACACTGACATCTGTGATATGAAGTCAACACCATATCGTGGTGGGAAAAAGTATCTCATAACTTTTATTGACAATTGCATTTGATACGGTTATGTCTATTTGCTGAATGGTAAGGATGAAGAATTAGAAACGTCTAGGCAATATAAAATTGAAGTTGAAATCAATTGGGAAAAAGACAAGAAGTGTTAGGAATGGAGAATACACATCTCCTTTTGCATAAATACATTGGAAAGTGGATTTATCCATGAAATTACTATCCTATTCACCTAAATTTAATGGAATTGCAGAATAGAAAAAAAACCGTACTTTAAAGGAAATGATGACTGCATAAATTATAATTTCAGGTTTACCATAAAACTTGTGTGGAGGAACTATCCTTACTGCAAAAGGAAACAACAAAAGTTTTGTATTTTCAGAAAGAAAGCAATTTTGTTTTTTCAGGACACAATCTATTCCTTATGAGAAATGAAAAGGAAGGAAATCTAGGTTGAAATATTTCAATGTGTGGGAGTATCTAGCAAAATCCCAAGTTCCTATTCCTAAAAGGATTAAAATAGGACCTAAGAACTCTGTACTGTAAAATTAGACTTGAGTAGTCTAGTGAAAGGTCTAAATGATCTTGGAAAGAAAAAAAGGAGAATGTACTTTATAAAGAGATTTAGACGTGTAGTAAATGTCAAAGGACATCTACTACCTTCAGATATGATTTTGTAACATTTCCTAAGTTTTACCTGGACTCATCCTTTTGGAAATATGGTGTCAATACTTAGATTGGTTCAATCATGGGCAATCCTATTGGAAGTTGGTTGATCTTCCTCCAGGAAATAAACATTTGGGTTCAAAGTGAATCCTTTGAAGGAAAATGAATATCAATGGAATTGTTGACAAATATAAAACATATTTTTTGACAAAGGCTTTAGACAATAACAAGGTCTTTATCTTGTCGACACATACTCATCAGTAACTAGAATTACATTCATTCGAATGTTAATATTATTAATTGCGGTATATGACCTCAAAATTCATCAAATGAATGTGAAAACAAGTCTCTTAAATGGAAAATTGGAGGAAGAAATTTACATGGAACAACCCAAGTGTTTTGTGGTTCCTGGTAAAGAAAATAAAGTGTCCGAACTTGTTAAGTCACTTTATGGACTAGAACAAGTACCCAAACAATGACATAAAAAATTTGACCAAACCATTTTGACAAATGGATTTAAGAATGATTGAAGTGATAAATATGTTTACATTAAAATCCCAAGGTCATTGTTTGTTTATATATTGATGACATGTTGATCATCAGTAGCTACAGTAATGACATAAATGCTACTAAACGTATGGTAGAAAGAAAGTTTGATATGAAAGATCTTGGAGTTCCTGATGTGATCTTAGGTATAAGAATCCATAGAACTCTATAATGTTTAGCATTGTCACTGTCTCATTGCATTGAAAAGGTACTTGACTAGTTAAAATATTTTGATTTCAATATTGTTAAGACTCCAATAAATTTGAGCTTTTCACTTCAAAAGAGTGAAGCCGAAAGTGACTCGCAATTGGATTGTGCTAGAGTATTAGGAAGTGTGATGTATATCACGAAGTGTCCACTATACGATATAGCATGTTCTATTAATGAACTTAGTCGGTTCACGAGTGATCCCTATCAAACTCATTAGATGACAATGAAAGGAATTTTGGGGTATTAAAAACATGCTCAAAACAATGTCTTGCATTATAACAATATTCTGTAGTATTGAAAGGATATAGTGATGCAAATTGGATCACCGGGATCAAATGAAGTAAAATTCACGAGTAGATATGTATTTACTCTTGGTGGAGGAACAGTCTCTTGGAAATATTCCAAAAAGACATGTATGGCTAGCTTTACAATGATCAATCATCTAGGTGCTCTAGATAAGGCCGGTGAATAAGTTTAAAGACAACAAAATTTCTTGATAGATACTTTTTTTTGGCCCAAACCTTTGGCATCACAATGCATACACTTTGATAGTCCAAATGCAATAGGCAGGGCATGGAGCATGATATATAACAGAAAGCCTCATCATATAAGACATAGACATAATGTCGTTAGAAATCTACTCTCTAGTGAAATTATCACAATTGATAGTGTAAAGGTAAAGGATAATGTGTCGGATTCAATAACAAAAAGGTCTAACTATAGAGAAAGTTGAAAGATCATCTATGGAAATTAGTTTACGGCTTAGGACAAGTCATCATGGCGGCAACTTAACCTAGAAGACTGGAGATCCCAAGAGCTAGATTCAAGGATAAAAATAAAGTTGTGACTGACGGTTCGACATTGTTAACTAACTCAATACATTCTCATGATGAAGACAATGCTCAGGAACAAGGATACAATATTAAGGCTTGTTAATGAGTTTATAAATCTTAAACATTTTTAATGATTTACTAAGTTTGCCAGATTTGACCAAATAGTGTATCTACGTGATAACATGGTCAGAAATCACCTATGTGAGTGTGAAGTGTAAGCCGCTTCAAAGAGGATGATTGTCAAAGGCCTATCTCTTTATACGCTCATGAAGAAATGAGGTGTTCATGGATGAAATGAACACAATCGTAAGAACCATAAACGGTAAAGGGTTAATTGTGTGACGTTTGGTTGTCTAGGTATAAACAGAGGATTGATGGTTCAAAGATATCAAATATATCGACTGACCGAGTATATACAACATACGTTCACTACGAAAATTTCAAAGGGAAACCTACTTATCTAGATTCAATTAATTCTTTCTTGTAAAGTACACGCACTTGTTTGTTTCATTGACTTGGAGTCATTCCCCATTCATGCAGAGGATTGTTGTGTTTTAAAAGTTGTGAATGGAAAATGAAGAGTTGCAACTTTTATGTAGAGTTGTGAATTTTATGAAAAAATTAGACTTTTATGAAGAGTTGTGACTATTATGAAAAGTTGTGACTTTTATGAAAAGTTATGACCTTTCTGAAAGATTGTAACCTTTTCGGTGAGGCACAATAAGAACCTTTTCACACTACATTTTATTTTCTATAAATTGAGGATTTTCCTCTCATTTTTAGAAAACCAAATTTCAGGACTTCTTCTACTACTACTAAATCTAGTATTCTAAGTGTGCTTTACTTCCGTTGAGTGGTTTGCTGACACTTATTTTAGGTACCGATACACCAGTGAGTAAGATTGTTCTATCCTGAGAGGATATATTCCATTAACCTCAGGTACTTGAGGGGAATAATTTCCTTAAAAGGACGCTCTACATTCAGTGGTCAGGATGTTCTTCTTTAAGAAAAATATTTTATATATTGTTTCTAATCTGTTTCTGATTCTATTTTCTCTTCTAGTTTTAATTTTCTAGTTTTCAAAATGCACTTTAAACTTTGTTGTTTCTTATAAAGTTATTCAGAGTTTTGTTCTAAGTATCTTAGGGATACAAGATGAACAACAATACACATTACCGAGAATCTGATACATCATACCAAAATTAAGTACCTTGAGGTTGATATTCACTTTATTCGTAACCAGGTCCACAGTGGACTGGTCCAACTGAGGGTCATACACTCTATTGACCAACTTGTAGATCCTCTAAAGAAAACTCTTGTCCAAACCCAGCTACCTGCAAATGCTTCCCAAGTTACACGTAATAGCGCATTAGCATTACTATTTTACTTGTGTTGTAACATTGTTTTACTGCGCGTAATTCTATAAATATTAGGTTTGTTCAATTTATACAAGCGTTAGTTTGTATTAGTTGTTATTATTTTTTACTACGATCTAGTAGCTAGTTTAGGCTAATTTGTTTTATTTTATTTGTTTAAAAACTCTACAGGAGTCTCATCAAAGTAACATACTTCTTCAATTTTATTTGTCTTTATAACACAAATATAAAAGTTGTTCTAAAACATAAAAAAAAATTCTCACTCAAATAAAAGATCCATCATTTTACTTGACATCACCCAACCTTTTATTTTTTAATAGATGAACGGTTAAAAGGCTCTTTGCAGAAATATACATATAGATATATCAATCTTTGATTATCTAGTTAAACAACTATATATATATATATATGCATTACCCTCTATCAATTTAGATTTAATGGAAGTTAGAGACATACCAATTCTATTCCCTACGAATAATCCAACCCATGTGGACTCCAATAGCTCTGTCATCATTAGCATTTCCTTTTGTCATCTCCGTAGTTTTGCGGCCACTTAATTGTTCCTACACCTCCCTAGTAGACTTATTTTCTTGAACTTGGGAGCTCTCTAGATATCGACAAGTATTTATCAAATTCTTTCTAGGCTTCTACGTCCCCAGCCGATTCCTCCAACCATAGATACATTATGTCGTGCACGTTAGCATCACATACACCCGAGATGAGAGGATTAAGATATGTGAAGTTAGGTTTATCATTATACCGACACTATATTGTGACTGTGAAGAAAACAACAACAAAATGCACAACTAAGAAATGTTCTACCTTTGATGTGTGATCGGAGAAAGGCGGAGGTATTTGCATTATAGTTATATAAATTATGACAGGAGAAGGCATAAAAAAAAAGTATTGATTTGTAACTATAAAAGAGTAACTTAAACCTAAGCTCCTCAAAAATATCGTCAAGTGTGTATAATTCCTTCCAAAGTCAAGCATTTTTTAATGATCCAACACTGACGCAATAACTGTTTTGGAGGTTTTGAATAACCTATATAGATATAAAGAATGAAGATAAAACAATAACAATCCGGACCATAATTTCTGATATTTTACATTGCAGATCAATAGCCGATTACTATTTTATGAGAGTACAAGAAGCCACAATTTGTGTAAAACACATAGATGTGAAAGGCAACACTAGATATAATCACTCCAAGAAGCACATAAGAATTAATCTACATCACAATAGTTCTTCACAACTAGTTTGTGATTTCATAGCAAACTAACGTCAATCAATTAAACAGTTCTTCAAAAAACCTACAACTAGTCAAGCAGATGCACTTTACACAAAAAAGTATTTGACAAACTCTAGCAAGTAAACTTAACCTTTAACTCCTTTATTTAATTGTGCAACATCATGAATTCATCTTAATCTGATACTTAACCACCTCCCTCCCAAAAAAGCTCAACTCAATTCCAAAAAGTTACCGAACTTATTGAAGTTTAGAATATTCGATCATGCAATTAGCTTATCATATTTCAAACAGTGGACAAAAGCTCCTACAAAATGAAAAAAACAACCCAAACCACCCACACTGCTACCCCTCCGTCCTCACCCCTACTAATGAATGTTATCTCTGTGTAGCTAGTTCAGTGTAGCAACATCTAAACAATACAACAATGCTCCAACTTTGCTAAGAGAGACAATAATACACACAAATAGGTAAGTAGCAAGAAATTCAGCAATTGCATCCACTGTACTAGGATCACAACAGAGCACCTCTAAACCCTATCCAAAAGGTCCTACACTTAATTTCTGAAGAATCCACTAAATTACTCCATCTTCGAACTCATGACTGCACCTACCAAACATTCATTTTTTACCAGAAACATATGGTTTATACGAGGCACACTGTACTAATATAACTTTAACAAATGTAAAATACTTTCGATCAAAATCAGATAGCTAAAGGCATTAGAAATTTAGTTTGAGCTACCTTGAATTGTATAGTTACATTCTTTCATTATTTCACACTGATATGTAGACAAAATTCTATTAACCCCAACCCTCAACTTAATTCATTTTGCTGAAATCAATAAAGGGATATCAATCATTTTTAATAAAAAAAGACACAATATCTCAACATATCTTCCAATGTTTGGATAGTACGCTCTATTTTCCTATCAGTTTGAGGGTCGTAATAAGCTTAACACAAGTACAAAGGCCATTTTGGAAAGATTTCCTAAACTAAGAAGTGAATTGGGTACCCGGATCAGAGATAAAGGATAAGGGCATTCCGTACAACCTAACATTTTCCCTCAAATACAACTTAGCATAGTCCTTTGCCGAATAAGATAACTTTGCGGGAATGAGTTATGTTTCCAGTGGGGCGGGGTAAACCGAAAACAAAGTTCATCTTCAAATCTTCCCTCTTCCAAGTAGCAATGCTAATATCTTGGGATAAGCCTCCCGACTTTTGATGATCAAGTTTCACTTGTTGACATTTAGGACACTTAGTCACTAATTTTGCAATATCCTTTTTCATCCCATTCAACCAATAGACCTCCTGCAAGTCATGGTACATCTTGCTGGCTCCTAGGTGAACGAAATATGGAGAACTATGGGTTTTGATAAAATATGCTCCGTCAAATCATCGACATTAGGAACACACATATGACGTTGATACCGAATCGCACCATCTCCTCCTTTGGAGAAAGCCTCAATGGACATCTTCAGAATTGCTTCCTTCAATTCAACCAAAATCGGATCAAGACCTTTCTTGGCTTTCATAGCTGACACAAAACATGATTCTAAACCATTATGAACCATAACACAACCTTTAGTGGAATTAACCAAATGAACACCCAATTGGGCCAATCTATGAACATCTCGAAGCAACTCCTTTTTATCATCCTCAATATGAGTAACACTACCCATTGTTAATCGACTAAGAGCATCTACCACCACATTCACCTTGGTAAGGTAATAGAGAACACTCATGTCATAATCCTTTAGTCATTCAAACAACCTCTTTTTTCCAATATCTAGATCTTTTTTCTTGAATACATATTGCAAGCTTTTGTGGTTGGTAAATACATCCACATGAACACCATATAACTAATTCCTCATGATCTTTAAGGCAAAACCAATTGCCGCTAGTTCCAAATCATGGGTAGGATAGTTCTTTTCATGAATCATAAGTTGTTGTGAAGCATAAGCAATAACCTTCTTATTTTACATAATAACACACCCTAGTCCAACCTTGAAGCATTACAACAAACCACAAACAGATTGGATCCTTCCGGTAAAGTCAACACCAGAGCGGAGGTAAGTCTATCGTTCAATTCTTTAAAACTCTTCTCACACGCTTCAGAACTTACTAACTTGACCATCTTTTGGGTCAGTGTCATCAATTGAGAGAGGCAATCAAAGAAAACCATTCAACAAACCTTATATAGTAACCAGCCAAACCTAAGAAACTTCAAATATCCGAATGGGACAGAGGTCTAGGCCAACTCTTTACTACATAAAATTTCTTAGGACCCACCTCAATACCCTTACTTGAAATAATATAACAAAGAAAACCCATGTATCTTAACCAAATCTCACATTTACTAAACTTTTGCAAAGAGTTGTTCGTCTTTGAGGACTTGCAACATAATCCTCAAATAAGTGGCATGCTCATTTTTTCTCCTTAGGTAAATCAAGATGTCATCGATAAACACAATGACAAAAATGTCAAGGTATTGTCTAAAAACCCAATTCATCATATCCATAGATGTAGCCTGAGCAGTATTTAAGCCAAACAACATTAACAAAAACTCATAATGACCATACTGAGTTTGTAAAGTCATCTTCAAAATGTCATCTTCCTTCACCCTCAATTGGTGATGACCTGATCGGAGGTCGATCTTAAAAAAAGTATCGTACTTCTTGTAGTTGGTTAAGCAAATCATCTATCCTTGGAAGATGATATTTATTAATTGTAACCTTTTCCAACTGCCAGTAGTCAATACACATACGAAGTGAACCATCTTTCTTTCGAACAAACAAAACTCGAGCACCACATGGAGAGATACTCGGGCGGATGAAACCCCTATCCATCAAATCATTCAATTTCCCTTTTAACTCTTTAAGTTATGCCAGAGTCAAACGGTATAGAGGGATAGAAATAAGTTGTGTATGTAGGAGGAGGTCATTACCGAGTCTATTCCCTATTGGGAGGAACATTGGGTAAATCATCGAGAAACACTTCCAAACACTCATTAACAATGGGTACTGACTAGAGAGTAGGGGTTTCAGAATCTGTATCCCTAACCCAAACAATATGATAGAAAATCATTTTTCTAGCTTTAAGACAAGAAACAAATTGACCCAAAGGTATAGAAATTCCCCTTTTCCCCTCTAAGACGGGCTTATTATGAAATTAGATATTTACAAGTCAGTTCCTACAATCGACATAACCATAACATGAAAAGACCCAATTGTCATGACCCAAAGTATACCCTAGCTGTAACATGGTGTATATGTCACGATCCACGGGTACACCTTAAATGTAACATGGAACATAGATCCCGAAAGGACTCAATGTAAGGCACTTAGCATATCAAGACATTGGATAATAGAAAAGTGCAGAAATTTAAAACATTTTTAATACAATTGAAGTCTTATAAAACAAATTGGAAGTCTTTAACACTTTTTCTCTAACCATCTAAGAAAACTCTGAAAAACTGTTGGGACACAGCCTATAAAATAGTATAAAACATAAAAGAAAGACATAAAGGAAATGATGGCTATATCCTTGATGCTATGAGGACTCACCAATCTTCAACTCCTTGCTCCTACTAAAAACCGAGCCACTAGAATGGAACTCAAGATCGCCGGACCCTATATTTCATAAGAATGTAGGCAAGAGTATGTGTTAGTACGTAATGTACTAAATATGATAGCTAGCATAATACCATAACAACATAGGCACAGGCATAATATCCAACATAGACATAATATAAGCATTAGTCAATCATAAGGCATAATCCATAAACATAGGATATACAACATATTCAAAAGCATAGCCGTTACTTGGATTTTCATAACATAAGAGAACTATATCTCAAGTAACCTCAAACAATACTTGTGCATGAGTAAGACCCCATAATCTCATTCATACTAAGTATCACTTGTAGGACATCATAATAATACTTACCATCTTTTGATCTCATCCTTAGCTTAGTTCTTATAGACAAGGGAATCTCTCACCTTTAGTCATACATGTCAAGGAAGGCAACTATAGCACAACCCAAGACAACCATGCATCATAAAAGAGAACACTTCATAAGTGGCTTCAAGTCATGCTTGTGCAATGCATGGATAAGACCCCATAATATTACCCATGTACTCATTTAGACCATCATGGATATTGATCATTTCTTTGATCTGATAAATAGCTCATCATTTGTGGACAAGGGGAATCACCTCTAGTCACATATATAATGGAAGACCTATCAAGCTACAATCCATACAATTTATTGTTCATGACATAATACATATTAAGAAATCATAGGTATTCGCCTCAATGTTCATTTTAAGGAATCATAGGTAATTGACTCCATGTTTATAATAGGGTGTAATGTAGGTATTCGCCTCCACATCACTTTATAAAGATCATAGGTATTAGCCTCCATGTCAACTTTAATAAGATATAGGTATTCTCCTCCATATTACTTTATAGGCTAATGTGTATTTACCTCTTTACTTGTTATAGAAGTCATCTATTAAGGGTAGTCACCACACACTTCTCATATCATGACATGGGAAATCACCTCATGTTTATCTATTTAGGAATAAGGTAATTCACCTCACATTTCTCTCATATAAATGTCTTTGAGGAATCACCACAAGCCTCATCACATTTCATAGTCCTTGGACTTAGATTCATTTTAGGTGAGAAAACCTTTCAACCTAGAATCATTCTATGTGAGAGAACCTTTCATATCATATCATATTCATTCATAAGTGTGTATATGAGAATATCCTTTCACAACATATTAACATATCATAAACATAGACAGTTCACTCTAAAAGTGTTCATAAGGCATAAACTAAACTTTATAAAACATGCATAATACGATGTCTTCCCCTTTCAAGGATCAAAGCTCATATTGAATCAACACAGCTAGAATGACTACATTAGACATGGATACCATCATAACTCAAGTGATTCTATCACCACATACATTCAATCATACTTAAGGTAGATTGGGTGGGTAAAGTCCTTCCACAACAATTATATCTAAAGTCTACCATTATCCTATAAGCTTCACTCTTAGGTCCTTAACATACATAATTCATCATATTGTCTTTACTCTCAAAAGCCTAATAATAAACATTCATGACTACAAGCCTTACTCTCAAAGCTTTACTTCTTATAATCATCATATGCACCTATATAACAAAGCATTCTAGTCACATGCTTCATTCTTAAGCAATTCTAGTCATATATCATCATAAAGGCTAAATCGCAAGCATTATTAATCATGATTCATCATGTATATTTTAATCTAATTCAATTGATATCTACATGCTTTTACTCTCAAGTAATTACTACATATATCATCAACCCTAGAAGATTATCTCTAAATCCTCAATTTCCCTTCTTAAGGCATAAACCCACATACTTCAATTTCATCAATTAGACGAGGGTTAGGCATATAAAGCATGTAATTTCTTCATAGAAACATGATTCACTACTAAATCAATCATAAATAAGAAAAATACACTCAATTGGATTCATATTCAACTTAACCCACAATATTAGAAGGAACCCTAACTTGAATCGGGGATTTCATCTTCACCATTAGGGATTTTCTACCGGACTCTTTGGATGAAAGAATCCACGGATGAATAAGCTATCATACCTTGATTATAAGGCCTTACAAAGTTTGCGACAATGGAGTCTTGACCTACCTTGATTCTCTTCTTTGTCTTCTTCTTCTTCTACTTTCTAGAGAGAGAATTTCTTAAAGGGAGTTGGGATTCTTTTTTGTTGTGTTTAGAATAATTGTATAGTTGTTCTAAACAAGGTAAAACGACATCACTTAATAACTAATTAATTCCGTAGAGTTCCACTAAGCCAACATTTAACCGTTTGAACAAGCACACTGCCTCACCCATGAGACCACGCCCACGGGCCATGGGTGGTCCCACGGGGCGTGGTAGTTATCCGTCGGTGGTGTTCTGTAGCTTCTCATTTGGGACCCTGACCCATGTCCCCTCACCCAGGGGGCGTGGGTCCATTTGTGGGTCTACACTTTTGGGGTAGTCTTTTAGGGTCTTCCTCAACAACCCTTGGTTAGTCCTTAGGTAGTCGTTGATAACAGCAAGGTTAAGGGATATCACAAATAGAGAATTGAATATTAGAATGCGGAAGCACAAAGAAAAGAAACAAAAAAACTAACGAAAGATATGGGAAATTCGAAGGAAAGATCCACGAATTTCCAAGGATTAGATGTTCTAAGGCCTTGAAAAGATCCAAGTAACAACGTATAGATTTATGGAAGAAATCTAACGCCTTTACTTGAGAAAACGAATCAAAACGATAGATTCGGATCTTGACCGCTTTATGAGTAACTAAAGACAATAATTAGTATGTAGAAACTAATCACCTTCTAAAGAATACCAAAAAGAAACCAAAGATATCACAAGAAGAAATTACCTTATACCTTAAACTATGAAACTAGTAAAGGTTTAAAGATAAATTCTCAAAGAACAAGTCACAAAGGTTCAAAGAACTCTCTCAAATATTATTAATATCAATCTCAATTGTCTTTAATGAATAAAAAGGACTCCTATATATAGGAGAAGGGGGGAAAAACGTCCAAGACCCCTTATGCCAAACCCTAAAAAGACAATTACAAGGAATCCTACTCTAGAAAAGAAATAAAGTAACCTAACTAGGAACAAATTTGGTACTTCTAGGAAAGCATTAAATGGTACTTAGGAGACCATAAATAGACTAAGGAAAATATTAATAACCTATATATAAATAAAGAAATAAGGTAAATCCCAACTAGGAAAAGAATCTTGACAATCTTGGAAAGTTTGACTAGTCTTCTCTCAAAACTTGGGCAGAAAGCAACTCTTGTTGTGGCTGATTCTTGGACTTTTCTTGACCTTATTTGCACGAAATTGGACCTTAAAATAACTCATATTGGGCTTGAATTTGGGCCACCAAATACTTGTAGCATTTGGACAATTCCTCTCCCTTGGGCTTGAGCTCTTCTTCCCCAATAAGAAACCTTTGGATCAGCAATTGAAGCCCATTGAGCTTATCATTGAACTCCTTGGTTTGAGATCTTGTTATGGGCCTCCTTGGAGTTTCTAAAGCTTCATCCTTGTCCTTCAATGGAGTAGAGCTTCCTTGGATGCTATCATTCCCCTCTTCTTGAAGAGAATTCGTCCTCGAATTCAAATCTGCATCAAAATGGGAAAGATCAGAAACATTAAAAGTAGCACTAACTTGGAACTCACCAGGAAGATCGAGTTTATAAGCATTGTCGCCAATCCTTTCGAGGACTTTGTGTGGCCCACTTCCTCTAGGATCTAGTTTGGACTTTCTTTTGGAAGGAAATCTTTCCTTTCTCATATGCACCCAAACCAAGTCGCCAGGTTTAAAAACAACATATTTTCTGCCCTTATTCCTTCGCAATGCAACTTCCTTATTCTTCTTTTCAATTGCAAGCCTTATTTGTTCATGGATTTTCTTCATCAGATCAGCCTTCTTCTTACCATCAAGATTAGCAAAATCATTAGTAGGCAAAGGCAATAAATCAAGGGGGTTAAGTGGCTTGAATCCATATACAACTTCAACTCCCTTAGAACTGACCACAAAACCTAAGAAAACCACACGATCCACATAGAAAGTACACTTTTTGAGATTAGCAAATAAGCACTGATTTCTAAGAACTTCAAAAACGTGTTTTAAGTGCTCTAGGTGTTCATCCAGATTTTGAGAAAAGATCAAGATGTCATCAAAATACACCACAATAAATTTTCCATGGAAATCTTTAAAAATATGATTCATTAGGCTCATAAAAGTGCTTGGTGCATTAGTCAAGCCAAAGGGCATAACTAACCACTCATAAAGTCCATATTTGGTCTTAAAAGCAGTTTTCCATTCATCTCCAGGATTCATACGAATCTGATGGTAACCACTATTTAGATCAATTTTAGAAAAGATTTTGGAACCATACAGTTGGTCCAACATGTCATCAAGACGAGGGATAGGATGGCGATACTTTACCGTTATCTTGTTGATAGCTCGACAATCTACACACATCCTCCATGTTCCATCCTTTTTGGGGACCAATAGGACTGGAACAGAGCATGGGCTCATACTCTCTCGAACAAATCCCTTTTCAAGCAATTCTTCAACTTGCCTTTGTAATTCTTTGGTCTCTTCAGGATTGCTCCTATAGGCAGGCCTATTAGGAAGTTGAGACCCAGGCACAAAGTCTATTTGGTGCTCAATCCCTCTCAAAGGTGGCAATCCCTTTGGAGTGTCATCAGGAAAAACATCTTCAAAATTCTGCAAAAGAGAAGAAACACTATTTGGCAAAGAAGGAGTTAGTTGTTCAAAATTAATCAATACTTCTTTGTAAGTAAGTAGTATTATGGGCAGTCCCTCTCTCCTAGCATTCAAACACTCTTTGGCTTTTATATAAAGGCTCTCATTTTTCTTTTCCTTAGCCTCTTTCCTCTCACCAAAACATTTTATTTTTTTACTCACACCTTCTTTTACCTCTTTACTTAGATCGCTGCCCTCTCTCTCTTTCTCTCGGCCATCTCTCTTTTTTTCTATCTCTTGGCCTTTTTCTTTTCCCTCAAGCTCACTTTTTACCTCTCCCTTTTGTTTTCCCATTGTTTTCCTCAATCGTTTTTGATCTTCAAACACTTGAGAAGGAGATAATGGTGCAAGAGTATACTTCTTACCATTATGCAGAAGACTATACCTATTCTTTCTCCCATGATGAGTAGTATCCCTATCATACTGCCAAGGTCGGCCAAGTAAAACATGACATGCTTGCATTGGAACTACATCACAAAGAATCTCATCTTCATACCTACCAACATTGAATGAAATCATGCATTGTTTGTTTACTTTTACTTCTCCACAATCATTCAACCATTGGAGCCTATATGGGGTAGAGCGCTTCATGCATGCAATTCCTAGTTTATCCACCAAGTATGAACTCACCACATTTGCACAACTTCCCCCATCAATAATCATAGAATAAGTCTTCCCTTTTATCCCACACCTAGTATGAAACAAATTCTCTCTCTGCCCTTCATCAACACTACCCAAATTGATAGTCATAATTCTCCTAACCACCCCAATTATACCATCATTAGGCAATTCCAAATCATCTTCCTCACTTACACCTTCTCCCTCTTCTTCTTCCCCCTCACTTTTTTCACTCTCATATTCTCCATTCTCTCTAAGTAGAATGTTTCTTCTACTTGGACATTCATGCATCATATGCCCCCTTCCATGACATTTGTGACATTGAATAGAACTTGAAGGTTTAGAAGATTTAGAATTAAAGGTTTTACCTTCCTCCTCAACTTTACCTTTACCTCTATCATCTTGAGGCTTGGAAGGCGCTTTCCCCGCTTGAGTTGACCATGGCTTCTTAGAGATAGTGTTTGGTCGACTTCTCCATGAGTTATTTTGCTGATTTTTCTCAATTTGTTTTTCAACTTTTACAGACAAATCAACTAACTCATCTAAAGTTACATATTGTTGTATCTCTACTACATTAGCTATTTCTGTATTTAAACCATTTAAAAATCTAGCTATTGTAGCCTCTTCTTCCTCCATGCAGTTAGCTTGGATCATAGCCATATCCATGCTTTTGAAGTACTCATCCACCGACATGGAGCCTTGCTTCAAGCGTTGAAGGCGAGATTGTAGATCTCTTTGGAAGTATGATGGAATAAATCGCTTCCTCATTACCCTCTTCATCTCTGCCCACGTAGCAATAGGTGGTAGCTCCTCTTGCAATCTGTCCCTAGCAAGCTTTTTCCACCAAGAAGCAGCATAATCAGAAAACTCAACAACAGCAAGTTTAACTTTCTTACCCTCCGAGTAGTTATGGCAATCAAAGATGGCTTCAACTCGTCTCTCCCAATCAAGGTACAAGTCTGGATCCCTTGTCCCCTTGAAAGATGGCATCTTCATCTTTATACTATTTATATTATCATCTTCTACTCTACCTCTTTGTCCCCTCCTATCTCTTCTTTCTAGATTAAATTCAACATCAAAATCATCATTACCATATTCAGGATTTACAAAAGGGATATGGGGTACATTCCTTCTAACTTGGGGTCTAACATTATTTGGGGGTACAACATTATTCTCCCTCCTAATTGCAGCTATGGTGTCATTCTGCTCGATAATCATATCCCTCATCTCTTGAAATTGAAGGGTCCATCTCTCAAATTGTTGGTGCATAGCTTGAAGGGTGAAGTCGTTCCTTCCTTTGACCTCGGCTTCTAAACGAGCCCTTTCCTCATCACCACCTGAAATAGACATCTAAAAAAAAAGAATAAATGATCAAGTATCACACTTTTAATATGGCTTTTACCCTCTTTTAAACTCACCCACACTTGCCTTTTTCCACTAAAAATAACCTTTGAACGAGAATACTTTGTAGATTTATAATTAAACCAAAACGTGTATCAAGTTCGTAGTAATAAAGTATGGAATCTTGGGGTACAAAAAGAAAGTAAAGAACTATTCCTAGAACAAGTAGGATTTAGTTGAAACAAAACACGAATAAAAAGGAACTTATTTTAGAATTATAAGAACAAGAAAGAAAAAAAAATTTCCTCTAATTCTTAAAGATCTAGAATTCCCTCTTCTTGCTACCTTCTTGCTTGGAAACAAATTAATACAAAACTTGGAGAGCAAGTAATAAGATTTCTTGAATAGCAAGTAATAAACTTTCTTGGGAATCAAGTAATCAAATTTCTTGGAGGACAAGTAATCAGATTTCTTAGAGAATTTTTTTTTTTTGTTCACGCTACTGTTCACGCTACTAATTTTTTTTTTTTTTTTCACGACGCTACTGTTCACGCTACAGTTTTTTTTTTTTTTTTTTTTTTTTTTTTTGGCTCTAAGAAGAAATCCCAAGATTTATCAAGAACGGAATCTTGATAGAACCGCTCTGATACCACTTGATAACAGCAAGGTTAAGGGATATCACAAATAGAGAATTGAATATTAGAATGCGGAAGCACAAAGAAAAGAAACAAAAAAACTAACGAAAGATATGGGAAATTCGAAGGAAAGATCCACGAATTTCCAAGGATTAGATGTTCTAAGGCCTTGAAAAGATCCAAGTAACAACGTATAGATTTATGGAAGAAATCTAACGCCTTTACTTGAGAAAACGAATCAAAACGATAGATTCGGATCTTGACCGCTTTATGAGTAACTAAAGACAATAATTAGTATGTAGAAACTAATCACCTTCTAAAGAATACCAAAAAGAAACCAAAGATATCACAAGAAGAAATTACCTTATACCTTAAACTATGAAACTAGTAAAGGTTTAAAGATAAATTCTCAAAGAACAAGTCACAAAGGTTCAAAGAACTCTCTCAAATATTATTAATATCAATCTCAATTGTCTTTAATGAATAAAAAGGACTCCTATATATAGGAGAAGGGGGGAAAAACGTCCAAGACCCCTTATGCCAAACCCTAAAAAGACAATTACAAGGAATCCTACTCTAGAAAAGAAATAAAGTAACCTAACTAGGAACAAATTTGGTACTTCTAGGAAAGCATTAAATGGTACTTAGGAGACCATAAATAGACTAAGGAAAATATTAATAACCTATATATAAATAAAGAAATAAGGTAAATCCCAACTAGGAAAAGAATCTTGACAATCTTGGAAAGTTTGACTAGTCTTCTCTCAAAACTTGGGCAGAAAGCAACTCTTGTTGTGGCTGATTCTTGGACTTTTCTTGACCTTATTTGCACGAAATTGGACCTTAAAATAACTCATATTGGGCTTGAATTTGGGCCACCAAATACTTGTAGCATTTGGACAATTCCTCTCCCTTGGGCTTGAGCTCTTCTTCCCCAATAAGAAACCTTTGGATCAGCAATTGAAGCCCATTGAGCTTATCATTGAACTCCTTGGTTTGAGATCTTGTTATGGGCCTCCTTGGAGTTTCTAAAGCTTCATCCTTGTCCTTCAATGGAGTAGAGCTTCCTTGGATGCTATCATTCCCCTCTTCTTGAAGAGAATTCGTCCTCGAATTCAAATCTGCATCAAAATGGGAAAGATCAGAAACATTAAAAGTAGCACTAACTTGGAACTCACCAGGAAGATCGAGTTTATAAGCATTGTCGCCAATCCTTTCGAGGACTTTGTGTGGCCCACTTCCTCTAGGATCTAGTTTGGACTTTCTTTTGGAAGGAAATCTTTCCTTTCTCATATGCACCCAAACCAAGTCGCCAGGTTTAAAAACAACATATTTTCTGCCCTTATTCCTTCGCAATGCAACTTCCTTATTCTTCTTTTCAATTGCAAGCCTTATTTGTTCATGGATTTTCTTCATCAGATCAGCCTTCTTCTTACCATCAAGATTAGCAAAATCATTAGTAGGCAAAGGCAATAAATCAAGGGGGTTAAGGGGCTTGAATCCATATACAACTTCAACTCCCTTAGAACTGACCACAAAACCTAAGAAAACCACACGATCCACATAGAAAGTACACTTTTTGAGATTAGCAAATAAGCACTGATTTCTAAGAACTTCAAAAACGTGTTTTAAGTGCTCTAGGTGTTCATCCAGATTTTGAGAAAAGATCAAGATGTCATCAAAATACACCACAATAAATTTTCCATGGAAATCTTTAAAAATATGATTCATTAGGCTCATAAAAGTGCTTGGTGCATTAGTCAAGCCAAAGGGCATAACTAACCACTCATAAAGTCCATATTTGGTCTTAAAAGCAGTTTTCCATTCATCTCCAGGATTCATACGAATCTGATGGTAACCACTCTTTAGATCAATTTTAGAAAAGATTTTGGAACCATACAGTTGGTCCAACATGTCATCAAGACGAGGGATAGGATGGCGATACTTTACCGTTATCTTGTTGATAGCTCGACAATCTACACACATCCTCCATGTTCCATCCTTTTTGGGGACCAATAGGACTGGAACAGAGCATGGGCTCATACTCTCTCGAACAAATCCCTTTTCAAGCAATTCTTCAACTTGCCTTTGTAATTCTTTGGTCTCTTCAGGATTGCTCCTATAGGCAGGCCTATTAGGAAGTTGAGACCCAGGCACAAAGTCTATTTGGTGCTCAATCCCTCTCAAAGGTGGCAATCCCTTTGGAGTGTCATCAGGAAAAACATCTTCAAAATTCTGCAAAAGAGAAGAAACACTATTTGGCAAAGAAGGAGTTAGTTGTTCAAAATTAATCAATACTTCTTTGTAAGTAAGTAGTATTATGGGCAGTCCCTCTCTCCTAGCATTCAAACACTCTTTGGCTTTTATATAAAGGCTCTCATTTTTCTTTTCCTTAGCCTCTTTCCTCTCACCAAAACATTTTATTTTTTTACTCACACCTTCTTTTACCTCTTTACTTAGATCGCTGCCCTCTCTCTCTTTCTCTCGGCCATCTCTCTTTTTTTCTATCTCTTGGCCTTTTTCTTTTCCCTCAAGCTCACTTTTTACCTCTCCCTTTTGTTTTCCCATTGTTTTCCTCAATCGTTTTTGATCTTCAAACACTTGAGAAGGAGATAATGGTGCAAGAGTATACTTCTTACCATTATGCAGAAGACTATACCTATTCTTTCTCCCATGATGAGTAGTATCCCTATCATACTGCCAAGGTCGGCCAAGTAAAACATGACATGCTTGCATTGGAACTACATCACAAAGAATCTCATCTTCATACCTACCAACATTGAATGAAATCATGCATTGTTTGTTTACTTTTACTTCTCCACAATCATTCAACCATTGGAGCCTATATGGGGTAGAGCGCTTCATGCATGCAATTCCTAGTTTATCCACCAAGTATGAACTCACCACATTTGCACAACTTCCCCCATCAATAATCATAGAATAAGTCTTCCCTTTTATCCCACACCTAGTATGAAACAAATTCTCTCTCTGCCCTTCATCAACACTACCCAAATTGATAGTCATAATTCTCCTAACCACCCCAATTATACCATCATTAGGCAATTCCAAATCATCTTCCTCACTTACACCTTCTCCCTCTTCTTCTTCCCCCTCACTTTTTTCACTCTCATATTCTCCATTCTCTCTAAGTAGAATGTTTCTTCTACTTGGACATTCATGCATCATATGCCCCCTTCCATGACATTTGTGACATTGAATAGAACTTGAAGGTTTAGAAGATTTAGAATTAAAGGTTTTACCTTCCTCCTCAACTTTACCTTTACCTCTATCATCTTGAGGTTTGGAAGGCGCTTTCCCCGCTTGAGTTGACCATGGCTTCTTAGAGATAGTGTTTGGTCGACTTCTCCATGAGTTATTTTGCTGATTTTTCTCAATTTGTTTTTCAACTTTTACAGACAAATCAACTAACTCATCTAAAGTTACATATTGTTGTATCTCTACTACATTAGCTATTTCTGTATTTAAACCATTTAAAAATCTAGCTATTGTAGCCTCTTCTTCCTCCATGCAGTTAGCTTGGATCATAGCCATATCCATGCTTTTGAAGTACTCATCCACCGACATGGAGCCTTGCTTCAAGCGTTGAAGGCGAGATTGTAGATCTCTTTGGAAGTATGATGGAATAAATCGCTTCCTCATTACCCTCTTCATCTCTGCCCACGTAGCAATAGGTGGTAGCTCCTCTTGCAATCTGTCCCTAGCAAGCTTTTTCCACCAAGAAGCAGCATAATCAGAAAACTCAACAACAGCAAGTTTAACTTTCTTACCCTCCGAGTAGTTATGGCAATCAAAGATGGCTTCAACTCGTCTCTCCCAATCAAGGTACAAGTCTGGATCCCTTGTCCCCTTGAAAGATGGCATCTTCATCTTTATACTATTTATATTATCATCTTCTACTCTACCTCTTTGTCCCCTCCTATCTCTTCTTTCTAGATTAAATTCAACATCAAAATCATCATTACCATATTCAGGATTTACAAAAGGGATATGGGGTACATTCCTTCTAACTTGGGGTCTAACATTATTTGGGGGTACAACATTATTCTCCCTCCTAATTGCAGCTATGGTGTCATTCTGCTCGATAATCATATCCCTCATCTCTTGAAATTGAAGGGTCCATCTCTCAAATTGTTGGTGCATAGCTTGAAGGGTGAAGTCGTTCCTTCCTTTGACCTCGGCTTCTAAACGAGCCCTTTCCTCATCACCACCTGAAATAGACATCTAAAAAAAAAGAATAAATGATCAAGTATCACACTTTTAATATGGCTTTTACCCTCTTTTAAACTCACCCACACTTGCCTTTTTCCACTAAAAATAACCTTTGAACGAGAATACTTTGTAGATTTATAATTAAACCAAAACGTGTATCAAGTTCGTAGTAATAAAGTATGGAATCTTGGGGTACAAAAAGAAAGTAAAGAACTATTCCTAGAACAAGTAGGATTTAGTTGAAACAAAACACGAATAAAAAGGAACTTATTTTAGAATTATAAGAACAAGAAAGAAAAAAAAATTTCCTCTAATTCTTAAAGATCTAGAATTCCCTCTTCTTGCTACCTTCTTGCTTGGAAACAAATTAATACAAAACTTGGAGAGCAAGTAATAAGATTTCTTGAATAGCAAGTAATAAACTTTCTTGGGAATCAAGTAATCAAATTTCTTGGAGGACAAGTAATCAGATTTCTTAGAGAATTTTTTTTTTTTTGTTCACGCTACTGTTCACGCTACTAAATTTTTTTTTTTTTTTTCACGACGCTACTGTTCACGCTACAGTTTTTTTTTTTTTTTTTTTTTTTTTTTTTTTGGCTCTAAGAAGAAATCCCAAGATTTATCAAGAACGGAATCTTGATAGAACCGCTCTGATACCACTTGATAACAGCAAGGTTAAGGGATATCACAAATAGAGAATTGAATATTAGAATGCGGAAGCACAAAGAAAAGAAACAAAAAAACTAACGAAAGATATGGGAAATTCGAAGGAAAGATCCACGAATTTCCAAGGATTAGATGTTCTAAGGCCTTGAAAAGATCCAAGTAACAACGTATAGATTTATGGAAGAAATCTAACGCCTTTACTTGAGAAAACGAATCAAAACGATAGATTCGGATCTTGACCGCTTTATGAGTAACTAAAGACAATAATTAGTATGTAGAAACTAATCACCTTCTAAAGAATACCAAAAAGAAACCAAAGATATCACAAGAAGAAATTACCTTATACCTTAAACTATGAAACTAGTAAAGGTTTAAAGATAAATTCTCAAAGAACAAGTCACAAAGGTTCAAAGAACTCTCTCAAATATTATTAATATCAATCTCAATTGTCTTTAATGAATAAAAAGGACTCCTATATATAGGAGAAGGGGGGAAAAACGTCCAAGACCCCTTATGCCAAACCCTAAAAAGACAATTACAAGGAATCCTACTCTAGAAAAGAAATAAAGTAACCTAACTAGGAACAAATTTGGTACTTCTAGGAAAGCATTAAATGGTACTTAGGAGACCATAAATAGACTAAGGAAAATATTAATAACCTATATATAAATAAAGAAATAAGGTAAATCCCAACTAGGAAAAGAATCTTGACAATCTTGGAAAGTTTGACTAGTCTTCTCTCAAAACTTGGGCAGAAAGCAACTCTTGTTGTGGCTGATTCTTGGACTTTTCTTGACCTTATTTGCACGAAATTGGACCTTAAAATAACTCATATTGGGCTTGAATTTGGGCCACCAAATACTTGTAGCATTTGGACAATTCCTCTCCCTTGGGCTTGAGCTCTTCTTCCCCAATAAGAAACCTTTGGATCAGCAATTGAAGCCCATTGAGCTTATCATTGAACTCCTTGGTTTGAGATCTTGTTATGGGCCTCCTTGGAGTTTCTAAAGCTTCATCCTTGTCCTTCAATGGAGTAGAGCTTCCTTGGATGCTATCAGTCGTACCTTGAGTTTCTACCCCGAAACCCTTCATTCTAAGTATGTGAAGCTATATCAACAACTCTAACCCTCATGTCAATCTATAAAACCCTCACGTAAAGCTCTAGTTTAGCCTACTAGTGTCTGGGTGATACAATATCTCTCCATCGTGAACATTCCTCCTTGAATAATGATTCTAAACACCTCTTGAATGAAGTGACTCTAAGACTAGCAGCCCATCATGCATGCAACAAATTCAAATGCACAAAACCAAGGAGGAAATCTTCAACTCCAAGCTAAACATACTCAATGCAATACAAGGGAGTAGGAACTACATCTAACAACCCAAAATGTATGAAATTCTACATTTACTCATATTCAAGGAGGAGCTTCCATCTCCGAGCTAAAACATGCTCAACATACCCTTATGGAGCCTATATGCAATTTATTCTCAAAAATCATTCATTCAAGGAGGAATCTCTTAACTCTAAACTAAGGCATGTTCATTCATTCATATCATGAAGTCTATATGCAACTTATACTCAATGCACTACAATATGAGGAAATCTATCCCAAACTCATTTTCTTCCAAAACACGAGTTTTCATGAAAATGCACCACATAAGGAAATCATGTAAACATCTAAAACACACATGACTCCAAAACATAATGAAACTAAGAGGAACTTATCACCTCAAGGTTTTCTAGGGGTCTCCAAGACGGGGACCAAACTTCCCAAACTCACTACACTTTTCTAGGTGAGAATTTCCCACAACCCCCAAACATGAACATTAAGAATGCTCAATCACCTTGCTATCTAAGCACACCATCTCCCCCTTGGGAGTAAGCCTAGGTGGACTTTCTAAGCACCATCACTTTCAATTCTAAGGTCGGATCAAGATATCACTTAGGATTTTATACCCATTATAATGATGATGTTAACCAATGGTGAAATACATTTGCACTCTTTATAGAAGTCTACTAATTCAACATCCCAAGGTATCTTCTAAATACCCTATTCATCACATCTTTGAATTTACTCAATACTCAAAATGGTCCAGTAGGGTCCTACCATCAATAACATAAAACAACAATGAAGCTCATTCATCCTAAAGACAACCTCAAAATCAAGCATCTCAAGTCACAAAAGACAAGCAATATTGGAATCTAATTAAAGCATACAACACATACCAGAATCAACATTCGGAGGACACTCTTGTTCTCCTCTAGCATGAAGAGCATAAGACCTATTCTTCTTTGGAGAACTACCACCCAAACCAATAGGACCGAATGAAGGGTAGGGTTGGGACCTACGATGAATATCCCCTTCATTTATAGCAACTTTAGGGTAATGCCTTATCTTGTGTCCCAACTCACCACAACCAAAACAAACATTAGAACCCTCTAGGTATTCACCTGCATGCCTTCTATCACACTTACTACATCCGGGCAATATAATCTCACTGCTATCATCTTGACAGTTAGGGTTAGACACCCTTTCTTGGTTGAACTTAGGAGTGTTTGAGGGCCCTTTCCCAGGGAATTTTTTTCTAAACCTAGGGTGACCTTGTCCATCGGATCTTGTGTTGGAGAAGTTTCCATCTCTGTTTCTATCCCTCTTCACTTCTCTATCCTTTCCCTAAAGCTTTAATTCATCAATTTGTTGGGCATGTACCATAAGACGTGAGATATCCATATCATGATGGAACATTGCCGTATGGAATTCCTTTCCTACTATGTCGGACACGACCGTCAAAATCCTACTCATTATATCCCTTAAATTTTCCACCATAGATGGAGCATACTTGGATAGTTGGGTAAACTTCAAGGCCTACTCCTTAACACTCATGCTTCCTTGCCTAAGGTTAATGAACTCTTCTACCTTAGCTGCCCTAAACTCTCGGGGAAAGAACATATCAAGAAATGCTAGCTTGTACACTTCCCACTCTATTGGAACCGCTCCTACCGGCCTACTCTCTTTCCATTGATCATACCATACTTGAGCAACATCTTTCAATAGGTAAGCGGCTAGCTCCGTTTTTCTACCAAAGTCACCCCCATGATATCAAGTACCTTATAAACCTCATCTATAAACCTTTGTCGATCCTTTTCCACTTTGGAGCCATAAAATTTGGGAGGGTTCATTCTATCAAAATACCTAACCCTTTAAGCAGCCAAATTGACATTAGGATTCACCGGAGCTACAACTTCTCTATTGGCTTGAGCCTTCATGACTTGAGCCAACATTTTGATAGTAAACCTAAACTCCGCATTGATCACATTCTCAACTAAAGGATCAATTGGAGCTTGATGAGTGGCTTGGAGAGGAACTTCTTGCTCCCCATTGTCTTTCTCATTACTCCTAACATTAGCCCTTGTAGTAGTCATATCCTTAAAATCATAGGGCACGGATTAGGAGAAAGGCCTAATAGAGCCAAACTCTATGGCATGACTTAGAGAATGAAGAAGTGAGATTTCCTAAATATCTAATAGCCTCTTATTCATAAATGTGGCACGCTTCACACTTATGAATAAGACTCTACTAGACGTGGTTTGTGACATCCTAGAACATTTCTAAACCTTATGCTCTGATTACCAAGTTTGTCACGACCCAGAGGTACACCCAAGAAGTAACATTGCACATAGAACCCTGAATGACTCAATGTAAGTCACTTAGCATATCAAGACATAAGATAATAGAAAAGTGAGGAAATTTAAAACATTTTTCAATACAATTGAAGTCTCATAAAATGAAGTAGAAGTCTTTAACACTTTGTCTCAAACAATCTAAGACAACTCTGAATAACTCTTGGGACACAACCCATACAATAGTTTAGAACATAAAAGAAACACATAAACAAAATGGTGGCTATATCCTCGACGCAATGAGGACTCACCAATCTTCAACTCCTTGCTCCTACTAAGAACCTAACCACGAGAATGGAACTCAAGATTGCCAGACTCTACATTTGATAAGAATGTAAGCAAGAGTATGCGTTAGTACAAAATGTACTGAATATGATATCTCGCATAATACCATAAGAGCATAACAACATAGGCATAGGCATAGGCATAATCTCCAACATAGACATATTATAAGAATTAGTCAATCACAAGGCATAATCCATAAACATAGGAGATACAACATATTCATAAGCATAGCCATTAATTGGATATTCATAACATAAGAGAACTATTTCTCAAGTAACCTCAAATTATACTTGTGCAATGCATGAATAAGATCCCATAATCTCACTCATAGTAAGTATCACGTGTAGGACATCATAATCATACATACCATCTTTTGATATCATCCTTAGCTTAGTTCTCATAGACAAGGGAATCTCTCACCTTTAGTCAAACATGTCAAGGAAGGCAACTATAGCACAATCCAAGATAAACACACATCATATAAGAGAACACTTCATAAGTAGCTTCAAGTCATACTTGTGCAATGCATGGATAAGACCCCATAATCTTACCCATGCTAAGTACTCCTTTAGACCATCATGCATATTGGTCATTTCTTTGATCTGATATTTAGCTCATCATTCATAGACAAGGGGAATCACCTCTAGTCACACATATCATGAAAGTCCTATCAAGCTACAATCCATACAATTCTTTGTTCATTACATAATACATATTAAGGAATCATAGGTATTCGCCTCCGTGTTCATTTAAGGAAACATAGGTATTAGCCTCCATGTTCACAATAGGGTGTAATGTAAGTATTTTCCTCCACATCAATTTATAAGGATCATAGGTATTCGCCTCCATGTCCACTTTAATAAGATATAGGTATTCGCCTCCATATAATTTAAAGGTTAATAAGTATTCACCTCTTGCCTTATTATAGAAGTCATATATTAAGAGTAGTCACAACGCACTTCTCATGTCATGACATGGGAAATAACCTCATGTTTATCTATTTAGGAATAAGGGAATTAACCTCACATTCTTCTCATGCAAAGGTCTTTGGGGAATTACCACAAGGCTCGTCACATTTCATAGTCCTTGCACTTCGTTTCATTTTAAGTGAGTAAACCTTTCAACCTAGAATCATTCTATGTGAGAGAACCTTTTATATCGTATCATATTCATGCATAGGTGTGTATATCAGAATATCCTTTCTCAACATATTAACATATCATAAACATAGACACTTCACTCTAGAAGTGTTCATAAGGCATAAACTAAACTTTATAAAACATGCATAATACCATGTCTTCCCCTTTCAAGGATCAAATCGCATATTGAATCAACACATCTAGAATGATTTCATTAGATATGAATACCATCATAACTCAAGTTATTCTATTACTTCATACATTCAATCTAAGTTAAGGTAGATAAGGTGGTTAAAGTCATTTCACAAAAATTCTATCCAAAGTAAACCATAATCCTATAAGCTTCACTCTTAGGGCTTTAACATACATAATTCATCATATTGGCTTTACCCTCAAAACCCTAGTATTAAAAATTCATGATTACAAGCCTTACACTAAAAGCTTTACTTCTTACAATCATCATAAACACCTAGATCACAAGGCATTCTAGTCACATGCTTCATTCTTAAGCAATTCTAGTCATATATCATCATAAAGGCTAAATCTCAAGCATTACTAATCATGATCCATCATGTATATTTTAATCTAATTCAATTGATGTCTACATACCTCTACTCTCAAGCAATTACTACACATGTCATCAACCCTAGAAGATTATCTCAAAATGCTCAATTTCCCTTCTTAAGGCATAAACCCACATTAATTCAATTTCATCAATTAGACAAGGGTTAGGCATACAAAATATGTAATTTCTTCATAAAACACGATTCCCTACTAAATCAATCATAAACAAGCAATATCCACTCAATTGGATTCATACTCAACTTAACCCACAATATTGGAAGGAAACCCTAACTTGAATTGGGGATTTCATCTTCACTATTGTTAGATTTCTAGGGTACTCCATGGATGGATGAGTCCATGGATGCATAAGCTAGCATACCATGATTATAAGGCCTTAAAAAATCTTGCAACAATGGAGCCTTGACCTAGATTGATTCTGTTTTTCTTCTTCTTCTTCTTCTTCTTCTTTCTAGAGAGAAAATATCTTGGAGGGAATTTGGGTTCTTCTTAATGGGTTTAGAATTATCATTTGGAATCACTAAATTAAGGGTCTAAAGTCTTTATGTAGTTGGTCTAAACTAGGGTAAAATGATGTCACTTAATAACTAATAAATTTCGAAAAGTTCCACTAAGACAACACTTAACCGTGTAAACAAGCAGACTGCCTCACCCATGAGACCACGCCAACGGGAAATGGTTGGACACACGGGGTGTGAATCCCCCTACGGGGCTTGGGTCCCTTTGTGGGTCTACTGTTTTGGGGCAGTGAACTAGGGTTATCCTCAAGGACCCTTGGTTGGTCCTTGGGGAGTCATACTTTGACGTTCTACCCTAAAACCCTTCACAATAAGTATGGGAAGCCATATCTATGACTCTAACTCTCACGTCAAGCTCTAGAACCCTCACGTAAACCTCTAGTTTAGCCTACTAGTTTTTGGGTGTTACAGTATAAAACCCTTAGAGGCCCTACACAAGCCACTTAGCATACATTATACAAGAAAATAGAAAATAAAGAGGTTGTAAAATATAAATTTTAAAACATAATAGTTTATAAGATGTAACAGACGTCTAACATAGTCTCCAAGTCATTTAGTACATCAAGAGTGATTAGGATGTAACCCGTATATCACATACAAAACTGGAAATGTAAAGACAATATTAAATAAAGGCTCTAGCCTCGAAGCATGAGGTCTCACCAATCTTCAATATCTAGTAAGTGAACTTTACCAACGAGGTGCAAAACTAGAGTGTTGAACCCTACATTTGTAAGAATATAGGCAAAAGTATATGTTAGTACAAATATGTACCAGGTATGATAGCAATCCATGGAGGTGTAAAAATTCATGCTAAAAAGGACCTTTCATGTCATGTAAAGACCAAGTTAAAACCATAAGAGAAGGTTAGAAAATATCATAATAAGGAGGGTGAAGTGAAAGTAAAACTCATCTTTGAAACACTTGGGAAGAGTAACCTTAGTTCATCATTATACATGTTGTGTGGGACATTAGCCTTAACTGGCATAGAGACCATGTGAGCTATAACATGGAATCCGATGTTTACCCCATACCAAAAAAAGGCGCTATCACTTACCAAGGTAAGAACCATGAACTTCTAGCTTATATGGATCCACTAGCTATCGTTTATCTACACAACCTATGTTGGCACATACTTTATACGACACGGGTAATCGCATCTTGTCTATCGGTACTAAGCTTAATTCCCACAAAATAGTCATTAATCATATTCATCTTATCTTAAAGGGACATGGGTAATCACCTCTTGTCTTAACATTATAGGACATGGGTAATCGCCTCTTGCCTCATCATTAGAATAGCTCCTTAACTTTGATTTATTTTAGGTGAGAAGACCTTTCAACCTTGGAATCATTTATGTGAGAAAACCTTTCACATTCATGTATTGAGTAATTATTTGAGAAATCCTTTCACAACAATGAACAATCAACAACATCATGTATGTTTTACTCTCAAAGCAACATATTTCATCAGTTTCATTAGCATATATTTATAAAATTCCCTTTCATAGTTCAAAATGCACTTTCAATCATCATAGACTAGAAAACATGGGTTAAGCATGGGTTCATGGGAATTCATCATAAAAACATGGAATTATCTCAATTAATGCATAATAACACATAAAAAATCAATTGAATCAACATTCAAAGGAACACATTACATAGAAGAAAATCCTAACTTCAATTGGGAATTTCTAACTACAAAATTGGGGAATTTAAGAACTCTAAGGAGGAAAGGGCTCCATAGATGAAGACTATCATACATTAGAATTCAAAGCCCATAAGAAATGGTAAATTGGAGGGACGTCTGAACAACAAATCCTGGGGACTTACCACGAGCTATCTCACGGACTATGGTCCCCATCACAGCCCATTTCGGGTTCTGTAGAGGGTTCCATGGTCCATTTTTGGCTTGTTAGTTTCCCACTTGACTCCTTTCATGATTTTGAGGTGTTAAAATATCTCCCCCTTTGGAAGATTCATCCTCGAATGAGATTCAAAACATCATAAGGAAGGTAGGAACTCAAACCTAGCAACCCAACATGCATGCAATCACAAAAGGGCACATATCCGAGAAGGAAACATCAACTCAAAAAGCATGTTCAAAACATCAATTTATATGGTCTAGATGAAAACCATACTCAAAGGCACATAAACATGAAGAAATAAATCAACTAACTCATTTTCTCAAAAATTTAGCATTTTTCATGAACATGCATAAATGAGGAAATCATGGGAATATTTAAGATACATGACACCAAAAGAGTAAACCATAAAGAACTAAATACCTCAAGCTAGAGTAGGGACGAAGGGAAAATCATAAGGATAACGGGAAATCATATCAGTCTCGGGCCCCCAAGTAGTACCCTCAACTAACTGATTCCTCCAAAGAACTTTCACCGAAGCAATTTCTTTATTTGTCAACTTTAGAACTTGCCAGTCTAAGATCTCAACCGGAACTTCTTTATAAGAAAGGATATCCTTTATGCCAAGACTCTCCAATGGAACTATAGATGTCGGATAACCAACACATTCTTTAACAAAGAGCCATGAAAAATTGGATGCACCGATGCAAAATCATTAGGCAAATCAAGTTCATAAGCAACTTTGCCAATACACCTCAACATCTGATTTGGGCTCACGTAATCGGGACTAAGCTTCCCTTTCTTCACAAAGCTAATCACACCCTTCATGGGTGAAATTTTTGAAGTACATCCAATATTTAACATAAAACTCAAAATCTCTTCTTCGAAAATTGGCATAGGACTTTTGTGATTTTGAGTCGTTTTCAACCTTTCTCTAATAAGACGAACTTTCTCCATAGCCTTATGCACCAACTCGAGGCCTACCAATGCAACTTCTCCCACTTCAAACTAACCTATAGGAGATCTACACGTCCTACCATATAGAGACTCAAAGGGTGTCATTCCAATGCTTGAGTGGTAGCAATTGTTGTATGCAAACTCGATTAAAGGCAAATAATCATCCAAATTACCCTTGAAGTCAATTACACAAACTCTCAACATATCTTCCAATGTTTGAATAGTATGCTCTTCTTGCCCATTGGTTTGTGGATGAAAGGTCGTATTGAGCTTAACAAAACTATTAAGACCCTTTTGGAAAGGTTTCCAAAACTGAGAAAAGAATTGGTACCACGATCAGAGATAATGGATAAAGGCACCCCATGAAACCTCACCATTTCTCTCAATTACAACTTAGCATAGCCCTCACCTAAATAAGAAACTTTGACAGGAATAAAATTATCTGATTTCATCATATGATCTACTATTGCCCAATTCGAATGGTGTTGTCACCGGGTGTGAGGTAAACCAACTCTAAAGTTGATATTCAAATGTTCCCTCTTCTAATTAGGAATACTTATATCTTGAGATAATGCCTCCCTACTTTTGATGCTCAATTCTTACTTGTTGACAATTAGGACACTTAGCCACATATTTCGCAATATCCTTCTTCATCCCATTCCACCAATAGACCTCCCACAAATCATAGTACATCTTGTTTGCTCCCGGGTGAACGGAATATTGAGAACTATGGGATTCTAACAAGATATGATATGTCAAGTCATATATATTGGGAACACACAAACAACCTTGATAATGAAGCACACCATATCCCCCTTAGGAGAAAGCCTCTACGGACTTTTTAAGCACCGCTTCCTTCAATTCATCTAGAGTTGGATCAAGACCTTGATTGGCTTTCACATTTTCCACAAAATAGGATTCTGAACTATTGTGAACCATAAAACCACCTTTGGTAGAGTCGAATAACTGAAAACACAATCGGGAAAATCTATGAACATATTGAACCAAATCCTTCATATGGTCTTCAATCTAAACAACACTACCCATTGATAATCGACTAAGGGAATCTGCCACCACATTTGCCTTACCAAAGTGATAGAGAACACTCATGTCATAGTCCATTAATAACTCAAGCCACCTTTATTGGCGAAGACATAGATCTTTCTGTTTCAACACATATTGCAAACTCTTGTGGTCATAAAAGATAACTACAGGAACACCATACAAATAATGCCTCCAACTTTTAAGAGAAAACACAACTGCCACTAGATCAAGGTTAGGTAATTCATTTCAAGAATCTTAAGTTGCCTAGAAGCATATGCAGTGACTTTCCCATTTTGCACAAGAAAACACCCTAAGCCAATTCTTGAAGCAACACAATAAACAACAAACCCATCAGTTACTTTTGGTAATGTCAACACCAAAGCGGATGTAAGTCTATCTTTCAATTCTTGGAAACCTTCCCGCACGCTTCTGACCATATGAATTTAGCCTTCTTTTAGGTCAATGTAATTATTGGAGAAGAAATAAATAAAAACCTTCCACATACATTCTAGAGTAACCAGTTAAACAGAAGAAACTTTTAATATTCGTAGGGGGATAGAGGTCTAGGCCAACTCTTAACCACATTTATCTTCTTAGGATCTACCTCAATACCCTTACCAAAAAAATATGACCAAGAAAAGGTATGGGCCTTAACCAAAAGTCACAGTTGCTAGACTTTGCAAAGAGTTGTTGGTCCTTGAGAACTTGCAACATAATGGTCAAATGATCGGTATGCTCGTCTTCACTCATCGAATAGATCATATGTCATCAATGAACATGATCACGAACATATAAAAGTATTGTTTAAACACAATATTCATCAAATCCATAAATACCGCAGAAGCATTATTCAAACCAAATGACATTACAAAATACTCATAATGACCATATCGAGTTCGAAAAGACATCTTTAGAATGTCATCTTCCTTCATCCTCAATTGGTGATAACCCAACCGGAAGTCAATCTTAGAGAAGTAACTTGCTCCTTCATTTTGGTAAAATAAATCATCTATCCATGGAAACAAATATTTGTTCTTAATATTAACCTTGTTCAATTGCCGGTAGTTAATACACACATGAAGTGAACCATCTTTCTTCCTAACAAATAAAACGGGAGCACCCTATGGCGAGATACTCTATCAGATAAAACCCTAATCCAAAAAATCTTTGAAATGCCTCATTAATTCCTTATGTTCTATCAGCGCCATACGATAACGAGGAATAGAGATAGGTTTTGTATCTGGAGCATGTCAGTACCAAAGTCTATTTCCCTCTAGGGAAGAATGTCAGGTTGTTAGTCTAGAAACACTTCTGGAAACTCATTTTCATAAAATTCCCTTTAATAGTTCAAAATCCACTTTCAATCATCGTAGTCTAGAAGACTTGGGTTAAGCATGGGTTCATGAGAATTCGTCTGAAAACATGGAATTTCTCAATTCATGCATAATAGCTCATTAAACAATCAATTGAATCAACATTGAAAGGAACCATGCCGTAGAAAAAATCTCTAAATTCAATTGGGAATTTCTAGCTTCAAAACTGGGTAATTTAGGAACTCTGTGGAGGAAAGAGATGTATAGATGAAGAGTATCATACCTTAAAGTTCAACGCCCACAAACAATTGTGAATTAGAGACTTGATCTTGAAAGCCTAGGTTGACTCCGTCTTCTTAAAGAGAGAGAAATATTTGGGGGAGGATGAACTTGTTCTTGTTTTGGGTAATTGAGAGATTCACTTCAGTTTTGGTTATTTTGGGGGTAAAAACCTTTATATAGGGCTTTGGGTAAAGGTTAAAACGACATGGTATTGAATTAAAGTAATTAGGAAAGGACCCAAAAGCTCATGACTTAAAAGTTGATGGACACACTTGACAGTGTCCTTCACGGCCCTTCATAGGTACCATATACCATCTAGCCATCCGTCGTCGTTGACCAGTGGCTAGGGGAGAAGGCCCCCAACTGACGACCACCTGACAACCTGCTTGACGGCCGGTCAAATTCACCACGAGCAGTCTAGGCCTCTGTGGGAGGGACCCCTGCACAACAGGTCCTGGGGATTTACCACGAGCCATCTCACTAATTGTGGTTCACTTCACGGCCTGTCTGGGCTCGATGGAGGGTTCCATATTCCATTTTCGACTTGTGTGTTTCCCACTTTACCCCTTTCTAGCCTTTCTTTATTCTGAGGTGTTACACCAATCCATCCCACGAATAACATCGAAACCTAACATATCAAGCTCTACAAGATTAACATGAGTGACTCTAACGGGTAAGTAGATGTGACAACTTCTATAGAGTCTTTTAGCCATAATATATTCACTAATAGGAGTAGAGATGGGAGAAGGTCTATCAACACATCTAGAAGAACATCAAACCTCATAGCCACACATGGCATCACAAAAGACAATGTAGAACCGGGATCAAGTAAAGCATAAATAGCAAGATGAAAGACATTCAACATATTGCTAACCACATCACGGGAGCCATCTTGCTCATGATGAGTTTGAACTGCATGGAATTGGTTTTTCTTTGGAGCACTTTAACCCGAACCACAAGGCGGAGCTTGTCTACCTTCATTTCCCTTAGCCATAAGTGATGGAAAATTCCTTATCTTCTAACCAATATTACCTCAACCAAAACAACCATTTGTACTAGCTAATAATTTACCCTCATGCTTCATTCCACATCTAGCACAATTAGTCAATGTAGATTCATCACCATTTCTTCCTTAAAGCTATGGGTTTGGCACCCTATCTTTTTTTAAATTAGGGGCCGAAGCATTGAAGGAACCTTGACTAGAAAACATTTGTCGGAACGTAAAATGGTCATGTCCATCAGACCTTGAATGTGAAAAGTCACCATCACCGATCTTTTCCCACTTCTCCTCCCTAGACATTTCCTTAAGTTGCTCCTCTTCAATTTATTGAGAATATATCATGAGACAAGAAATGTCCATTTTCTTAATGAGAATACCGGTACGACATTCCTTAACCACCATTTCGGGCACACCAGAAACAAGCTTCCTCATCCTTGCCTTAGAGTTGGCAACCATAGTAGAAGTTATACTTAGACAATTGTGTGAACTTCAGCGCATATTCCTTTACCCTCATATACCCTTGATGAAGGTTAATGAATTCATGTACCTATGTCTCTCTTATCTAAAAGGGAAACAACCTATCAAGGAAAGCAGCCTTAAACTATTCCCAATCAAGAGGACCTGCATCAACCGCCCTCTGTTCCTTCCATTGGTTGACCCAAACTTGAGCAACACCCTTAAGTTGGTTAGCGACCAATTCCACCTTTTCCACTAGAATCACTCCCATGATCATCAATACCTTGTATACCTCATCAATGAACTCTTGAGGATCTTCCTCAACTTTAGAATTATGAAACTTTGGGGGATATATCCAAGTGAAGTCTCTCACTCTAGTTCCGTCATACCCATATTTGGGTTCACAGGGACCACAACCTTCCTATTGTCTTGGGACGTCATGCTTGAGCCAATGCTTGATTAGTATCCCTAAACTCCGTACTGATCGCTTTCTTAACAAAAGGGTCAGCCGGAAGTTGTGGAGCTTCTCGTTCCATATTCTCATTCAAATTCCTCTAACATATGTTGTTCTAGAGGCCATATCCTGAAAAGCATCGAATAAGTATTACGAGAGAGATGTATAGAATTACACTCTATCGCACAACTTTAAAATGATAAAAAAAGGGAATTCACTAATATGTCATAGCATTTTATTCATAAATGTGGCACCATTCAAACTCATGATCAAGACTCTACTCAACGTGGCTTATGAGACATCCTAAGAGCTTTCTAAACCTTGTGCTTTCTGATTTTAACGTTTCAAGCACACTTCTTCCAATTCTAAGTGTGAACGATCATAAATTAGTATAAAACCCAACTAAATGAGTTGGGGTCAATCCTACAGGGAGCGGTATGTGTTTTAAATTGAATTAAGAAGTGCGGTCTAATCATCTATAAGAATAAACATTATCGGAAAAAGACATAATCAAGTAAAAGGGTTGACCCAAATGTCAAATTGGGGGATTTTGGTTTGAAATTATCAACTACAAACAATCACAAATGATGCTAAACAGTAATAAGGAGATAGATTCTTGGGATGTGATCGATTATACACAAATATAGACATATGGGTAATTGCAACTATTTGTAAATAGCTAGATATTAGTGAGTAGGCTATACTATAAGGGAAGTAATTTTCTCTCGAACAATTACTCCGAATCAGATGATTTCTTTCGAACATAAACAAGCATGCAAATTAACAGCTGCCCATACCTTAATCAATTCACTCTCTAGAGCTAAATGTGTGGGACTGGGCTTTGGATTTACTCTCTCGAGCTAAATCCAGCTCTACCCAATACCCACAAATCATCAATCAATAATCTTAGTTCTAAAACCTTTCTCTCGAGCAAGCCAAGAACACAAACATAGAACTGCATTTGCAACTACAATTCTTAAATTAAACCACAATTAATTATTACACTCGCTTTTAAATAGAACTTAAACTAACAATTAGCAATACGCATAAACTAAATCAGCTTATAATCACATGATCACACCCTAAGAATTGGGGTTTTAGTCGAACATCTTAAAGGGTAAAAACCGTTACCAAATCGATTAGCCATGAACTGGGTAAGAGGAATTCAAGCTTTAAAATGCTCCAATTGAAAGAAAATTCGAGACCTACTTTTGAAATCTCCAAGTTGAGTCTCAAAACCTTCAAGTCTTCTTAGGAACTTCAAAGAAAACACTTCTAGACTAAAAATGAAAAGTGAATAATAGATGTCCAAAAATTCAATACTAAATTCCATGTTCAAAATATAATATATAGTCGCCGAAAATAAGCCACAAAAGGCTAGTCGATGAAGTAAGTCGGGCTCGCTGAACCACTAGGTGAGCCACCCTTTGACCTTTTCCATCGTCTTTTCTCCTTGGTAATCAGTAACCTCAAGCTCCTTTTCATCACCGACATGGTTCTTTTCTTCAGGGCTTGGCACACTGGAATTTTAGGCGGTTAGATGAGACACTCGGCGACACGCCGAATGCTCTTGGTGATCCTTATGCTCGCCCTTCTTCATTTCTTCTGCTTGTTTTGTTTCTTTTTGCATGTTAGTGTCCTTGCTTTGTTCCTCAATCCATATACCTGAAAATCAAGGATTTAACATCAGTTATTGAGACAAATTAAGCATTTGAGGAAAGTAAAGCTATAAAAACAAAGCCCTAAATGAGTCCAAAATCAGGACTCATTACTCTCAATACCAAGTTTCTCACAACCCAAAGCATACCCTAGATGTGACATAGCATATAATACATAGAGATGCCCTACACAAGCCAATTTGCATACATCATACAAGATAATAAAAGTAAACAGTTTAAAAGATAGAATTTCATACAAAAGAGTTTGACAAAATTGGAAGTCTAAATAAAAGCCTCAAATCCATCTATTACATCATAAGGGAAGTGATTCAAACATAACTCATACATAACATACAAAGTCTACAAAAAGAAATAACATAAAGTTATAAAAGAATATTGGCCCTCGAATCATGGGGACTCACCAATCTTCAAAAGCTCAAATGAATCAACTAGCCACGAGTATGGGTAATTGGAGTGTCGAAACCTTCATTAGTGAAGATTGTAGGCACAAATATGCATTAGTACATGAAATGTACCAAGTATGCTAGAAATGCATAAGAGTTATGAAATCATGCTAAAAGGGCTTTATATGACATGTAATGACTAAGCTAAACCATAAAATAACAAGTTAGTAAAACAAGTCAAAATCATGGACAATGCACGTTTTTCATGTTATAAAACCCTTGTGAGATACTTTAGAAAGTAATGTTAGTTCCATATTGTGGGAAGTTTACCTTTAACCTACATAGACTATGTGAGCTATAACATGAAATCCAGTGTCTATCCCACACTAAAAAGAGATGTTCCTACTTGCCAAGGTAAGAACCATAAACATGAGCTAAAGTGGATCCACTAGCTAATGTCTATCTAAGACAAACCTATGGTTGCACATAGTTGTGGGATACAAAGATTTCTACCAGAAACCCAGCCTCAACTATGGGAGATAATCCATCTAAAAATCCTCTTGGTGCTAAGTATAAATCCCACGGAATAATAATTAATCATAATTCATTGCATCATCCATGAAAAGAATCAATTAAGCAACCAATACAATATAAAGTTAATCTAGAGTAGTTCTTTAATCTTGATTCAACTTAGGTGAGAAAACCATTCAACCTTATGAATCATTTTATGAGAAAACCTTTTCTCAATTGTGTTTTGAGTAGTATGTGAGAAATACTTTAACAAAAACAAAAACATCGATGTTTTACTCTAAAAGCAACCTTAATTAATTTACACAAATTTCATAAAGAAACATACATATCTTCATAAATTCATCTTTCATAGTTCTTAAGCTTCATCATATGATCATAGTCAAGAAATCGTGGATCATGCATGGGTTCATGTGAATTCTACTTAAACCATATAATTACTTCAATTCATGCATAAAAAGATAGAAAACAATTAAATAGATTATATTTGTAAAGAACATATGATCATTAAATAAAACCCTATCTTTGATTGGAGAAGCTAACTAGTGAAATTGAAGAATTTAGGAACCCTATGAAGGAAATGACTCCATTGGTGAATAGTATCAAACCTTAGCAATGAATGCCCACAATCATTGGTGAATTGGATCTCCTCAAGACAAACCTTAGCTTTATCTTTCCTTAGTTCTTGAGAGAAATTTGGGGTTGATCTTGGAGGGAATTTAGGAATTTTAGAAGAGTGATTTAGAATGGGTAGTTTTTGAGCCTAGAAGACTTATATAGGGCTTAGGATTAGGATAAAAAAAAACTAAAAAGCCCTAAAAAATAAGTGTCAACCCTCATCTATGGTTTGGACCTATGGTTTGTAGGTTCTTCTACGGACCCTACTGCTTAACCGTAAAAATGATTATAGACTCTAAATTGACCATTTTTTAATGGATCCTATGTATGGCTCGCAAGTCTTCCTACTGACCAACATTCCAACCGTAGAAATCACCTTTAAACTTTAAAATCTCATTAATTTTGAGGGTCACCTATGAGACCTATCTACGACTCATGCATGCAATGACGGGTCATCCTGGGAACCGTAGACAGCCTTTTCTAAATTTTGAGGTGTTAAACTCCCTTCCTATATTTCCTTCGAATTCATTTTCAGTTTGAGGTTTTTGTTCCCTGTATGTACTCTTGGATTCATGTGTTTCATCTATTCTCATAATTCGCTATGCATGCATGTTCATTAAATAAGTTTTAAACTTCATGTTTTATCTTGGAGTCAATCACTCCCTCATCTTAATTTGTTAAATCTTTCCCTACTCTTTTCAATCCTGTTTGAATATAATTCGAGGACGAATATTCCCAAGAAGGAGATACTATAACACCTAAGAAGTGCATGTTTAGTTGATGTTGAAAAGTAGTAGAAAATAGTTGAAGTTTGCTCAGATTTTGCATGTACGAGACCCATGTACGGGTTGTAGATGAGATTTGGACTCGTGGAACCCAATCGTGGTTGAGAATTAGAAATTTAGAAATTTGGTTATTGACTATGAGTTGTTTTTATGATTTGTAGCTCAATGAACAGTTTGTGGAATGGCTCGTAGAGTGGAATTGAAAAACATCCTAAGATATGAAGCCTCAAGTCTACTTGTACGAGCCAACATTACAGCTCGTAGTTTTAAATACAGGTCATGGTTTGGTCGCATGGACATCATCTTAAGAGACATGTGATTTCAGTACTTTTCTTCTATAGTTGGATCGTACGAGCCATAAAAGATTATTTGGGCCGTACATTATGTTGGTGGTTCCAGAAATGAACTCTAGAAATTTCCAAACTTTCATTCTACTATAAACTCGGTGGGTTGTGTAATCTAATATGAATTATAGTTGATGGTTGATGTTCGACGTAATCAACTGACACTATTTCGGTTCAAAGTCCAAACGATCGTGTGTAGTGATATAACCCAACCAAGGGTTGGGGTCGTTCCCATAAGGAGTGGTTTTGATAATTAATAGAAAAATAAAATCAAGTTCTAATTAGTCATAGCTATAAATATTATCGAATATAAACATAATAAATCTAAGGGGTGACACAAGCGTCAATTATCAATGAGGGTTTGTGTTAATTAACAACTAAAAAGACCAAAAATATAAGGAAACTGGATATAGAGACAGGATTCTTGGGATGTGATAGGAATACAGGATAAACTAGACTATCGGGTAGATGCTTTTGATAGTAAATTGTTGAACATTTGTGACTAGGCTAGACTTTAGTGGGGGTAAATTCTCTCTCGAGCAACATACCCCGAATCAACTCGGTTTCTCTTGAACATCGAGTTTCTGCATTAAACACAGCCTCCCCCTTAGCCCATTCACTCTCTCGAGCTGAATATGTAGGAGAAGGACTAGGGTTCACTCTCTCAAGATGAATCCATGTCGAGCCAATACCACCGGCTATCAATTTGGTAATCTTAGTTTTACAACCTCTCTCTCGAGCAAGCCAAAAACACTAAGATGAAATCGTATTTGCAACTACAATCCCATTAAATTCATACACAACAACTAAATGAAATCACATTTAAACAACAAATAAACCATCAATAAGAAAGACGCAATAGATAATTTAAACCATAGTCACAACATCACACCCCAAGAATTGGGGTTTTAGCTAGACATGGAAAAGAGATAAAAATTGATACCAATATCAGTTTCCATCAACTAGGTATGAAGAATTATGTCTTAAAACACGTCAAGAGTGAAGAATCTTCGAGACCCACGTCCAATTTCTTGGAGTCGAAACCCTTTGAATCTTAAACGTCTTAGAACAAAGTCTCCAAAACCCTTAAAAACTTAAACTCTCTAAAAACTATAAAAAGTTTGAATAATAGAGGTGATACTAAGCTAGATATTTAAAACATGTATTTATAGTGTTTGAAAATTGGTGCTGCGAAGGACTATTCAATGCAGTTAGTCGGGATCGCCGATATACTCGGTGATCTGCCTTTTGGTCGATTTCATCGCCTTCCTGCTTTTGCCTTCAGCATTCTCGCATTTTGAGTCATTGGGCGATAGAAGTACTGCTTCGCGGAGCTACTCAGCGACGCGTCGACTGCTCCTTTTCATCGCGGAATTGACCTTTTCCTTTAAGGCTCAACACACTGGAACAAAACGTGATCTCCATGCCGATCGGCGACTCGCCAACAGGGCTCGGTGATCTTCAGGCCTTCCTTTCTTCGTTGTTTTCAGCCGCCTTGTTCTTTTTTGCCAAGTAGTGTTCATGTTTTACCTCAAACTCCAAATACATAAAACTTAAGAGTTTACATCAGATATTGAGACAAAATATGCATTTGAAGACACTAATTCCATTAAAAAATATAAGTTATTGGCTAAAATAATCCATCAACTATGACTCAAATATAATGTACATCCTTATATTATCTAAGTGAGCAAAAAACATCCTCATACTATCTAAAAAATAACAAGAATCATCCTTCAATCTATTTCTGTTAAGAAACTGGTTGAACCAATAAAAATAATTAATTTGGTCATGTCTTGCCACGACGAGAAGATCAAAGTTACCTAAAAAGAATAGGGATAAGGATAGAAAATGAATCTTTCATTCTCGGAATTTAAATTTTGTGTGTTGTTAGTTCATATGTTTCTTGCATCATCAAGTAAATTGACTTCCAACAATACGTAAGTTTTGAAATATTTATACAGTAGGTTCCGATGATTAGAAAGATTATGTAAAAAAAAACATTTTAAAAATATTACGTCCAACTATTTAGAGGTTTTCTTTAATAAAATATTTAGGGCGTATGTACTATATATACAATGCAATTCGAATTTTATATAATGTACATAAATACTAAACATTTAGTGAAATTACGTAGGTGTTTAGTTATAAAAATAAAAAAATAATTATTGTATTCCAAAATTTTGAAATTGGAGTAGTATTTGGCCATATTTTTACAAAGAATATTTATAATTTCAATATATTTTGTCAGAATATGATTTGAACCCTCAATTTCTAAAGATTTTAAAAAAGCACTTAACTTGACTAGCTTAACCATGTGTACATATATTCATTCGACTTGATACGTTTTTTTGTTGGGGGCGTGAGTTTCTTAAAAAAAAATAGACAAAAGGATGAATCTTGCAACTTTTTGGATAGTTCAAGGATATTTTTTGTTCACTTATATAACACAAGGATGTACTTTAAGTTTAGGCCATACTTCAGGGATGGTTTTAGCCAAAGACTCAAAATATAGCCCTATTAACACCCCCAACTTAAACTTTTTGCTTGTCCTCAAGTAAAACTTAAGTTCAGCAGTTCAAAAAGGTATCTCAACAGTGCTACACAAGACTCGATCATGAATGTACACAACATGACTCAACTTACTCATGCAAGGATCAATTGTATACTCAAAGATTCAAGTTGTGACACACCATTATCAATGATTCTCAAGCTCACTATACTTGCTTCAAATGCAAATTCGAGCTCAACAAAGGTATTCGAATGCCCTAACACAAAGAATGATTCCATATTCACACACAATGGTATAATTAGTTAATTTTCTGGAATCAAATGCAACGCTCACTATCACAAAGAAGAACACAATCCATGCTTTCACCCATGGGTTTGCCCATATTTTCCAATCAACAATTGTTTCATCTCACTTAAGATATAAAAAAAAGGTCTTTTCAAGGCTTGTAATGTGGTTGAGTTCCAAGGTATGGTCATTTAAGCTCAGTGACTTTCATCCTGGTAAAATGTGGTGCTTTCAACACTCCTTTTCCTCTTCTTTCATAATTTTCTTTAGTGCTTATAAGTCATCCCATTATTCAATTACATGGATTGTTTGGAACCGCCATATCTTATGTATTTTATTCCACAGCTTTTTCATTCTTTTTTTTTTCTTTTTTTTTTGTATGGAGGGGTTCCATATTTTTTACACCATGGGAAGGGGACTTTTCTTGCACTTCTTGGCTTGCCTTCTCTTTTCACCACACCCCCAACTTAGTCTTTTGGCCTAAGTTGGCTATTTGATCAACCACGAGGATTATAGGTAGCAGATAAAGAAAGGTCATGTTTTCATCAAGTTTCTTCCAAAGAAAGGTAAGGCTCAAGGGGTGTTCAAAAGAGGTTCGCACACTCACGAGGTAGGCCACAAAAGAGGTATATCTCAAATTAGCTCACACTCTTCGAAGTTGCCTAAGATCATGTCAAGAGATAGCCTTACTTAGTCGACCGGACCAACGGGGTAAATTCTAGGTGTTATCATGCATGGTTCACAGTAAGCTCATCACACAAGGCATCGACACCAAAGTCAAACAAGGTTCCACACTTTCCCTTGTGTGCAACGTTAATCACAAGAGAATGAATTTGATAATTGGCTAGTCACAACGAGATGCAAAGAGTTCACATATTGACTATGTAACTTCAATTGGTCTCATCGTAGATGCATATTCATGTTCGTTCGATTATGAGCACTATTTGAGTCATCGATATTGATCTAATCTGAGACTCAAATTTGTTGAAGAACTACCACATTCAAGTACATACAGGAGTGGGCAAAAAATTTAGAGGGGTCAAAATCATTTACAATTTAAAACAAAAGGAGCCACAAGCTCAAACATCCAAAAGAAGACAGTATAAAACACAATTTTAAGCACAACGACCCAACTATATAAACAAAACATGGACATAATCAGCAAACAAAGGAGGGTCACGCCCCATCACAATTTAAAAACATTTGTCCTCAAATGCAAATAACAATATCCAAAAGTGAGAAGAAGTAAAGATAGAAAGGGAGGTAAAGAGGGAATCATGTCTAAACAGTCGCTCCATCTGTCTGGGCATTAGTGCCCGATGCCTCACCGTGAGCCTGGGCATCAGTACCCGAGGTCATCTCAGGAGGAGCAACAGTGCGAGCTTCACTAAGTTATGTGGACTGTGAGTCTGCCAGAAAGACATGCACTGCCCTGTAGAATCCCCTAGCCCATGAATGAATATTAGAGTTCAGGGTAATGGTTTTCCTAACATAAGTGGGCCTCTTGCCCTTGCCTTTCCTAGTGGTTGTGGATAATTTTGAAAAATTTCCTTTCGACGTAACTGCATCCTCCTTTATCGCAGTCCCTTTGGACTTCTCTTAAGCTGGCGTTATTCTTTCAACAACTTTTGATTTAGTCATGTCTGCAAAATCTCGAAGAGAAATTAGAGAAACTTAAACAAAAGCTTATCAGAACAATTTCAAACAGACTTACCAAACCATAGGATGACTCGCCAAATTTCTTGGGCAAGCTAGATCGAGCTTGCCTAAAGGATTAGCGCCAAAATTGCAGCAAATAGGCGATGGGTAAACCACTCGGCGTGTCGCCGTTATCATTCGGCAAAAAAGGACATGCTCGCCGAAAGTTCCATTACACAAAGGATAAGGGGTGCATATAGACTGCGAAAGAGAAGACTTTCGGTGAGTCACCGAATGCTTTTTGTGACATCAAGTTTCTTGCCAAAGAATACAGAATCAACCATCAAATAAAGCACGAAATCAAAAGCGAGATGGGGGCATCAGGCGAACCGCCGAGTGGTTCGGCGAGCTCGACCGAGCTTGCCAAATGGCCCAACGTTCCTATTTTCAACCCAACTTATCGAATTTAACCCTGCAACCCCCAAAAACAAAATCGAAGCATGCACCAGTACAGTTAAGGTAGGACCCATAACACCCAAACACAACCCCTCGGATTTTAATCCAGTTTAAGGCATGCAACTACGGGAACTCATCAGTAACAACTGCTCAAGCAAGATTCTCAAATTAAATCATGAATGTAAACAATCTAACCCTATCAAGCAGGATTAGAACACTTCAACAAGATCAGGCTATTGCAAATGAGTATAAATTTTGATAAAATAAACTTGGGGCATAGAATACCAACCTTTTGTGTTGATAAAGAGAAGATTGAAACGCTAGGCGGCAATGTAATCCAATTCCAATGACAAATTAGCACTAAAAATACTCAAAAAATGTGAAAATGTAGGAACTAGCGTGTGGGTGTGAGTTTGGAAAGATAAAAAGTGAGGTAAAGTGAATGAGGTTGAAACCTTTAAACCTGTGGTTAGCAAAACCGTTCAGTTTTCACCCATTCGGTGACATTAGTCGAGCTCGACTATCCGTTCGGCGATTTGCCGAGTGTTTATTTACCTCCAGTGAGTGTGGGGTCCCAACTGCGGTCTCCGTCAAGATGGCCGACATGGTCGGCGATTCGCCAGTAATTTTCCTAGGCTCGCTGAGTTTTACAGACACCAATTTGAAGATATCTTGAGTCAAATGGCAGATTAGGTCAAGTTCGCCGACCTCTTCGGCGACTCACTGATTGGAACTGTTGCTCGCCACCCTGCACTTTTTTGAACACTTTCCACACTTTAACATGTATAAACAACACACTATTATTTTACCAAAACATAAATAGAAAGAAATAAGAGGTTTTGGGTTGCCTCCCAAACAGTGCCTTATTTAACGTCGCGGTATAACCCAAGTCCACCTTGAAGCCTCATTCTTAGGGTTAGCCATAGTATCACTAGGCAAACCCCCCTGCTGTCTCGGATTTAGATGAGATTATATATGACCCATTTGGGTCTCCAACTGCTTTATCGACACTGAATAGGAGGTGACGGTCTGGCAAAGGGTCGACACATCTTCTTTCATTTCTTTCAAACTTTTGTCTGACCCTTCATCTTTGTTGAGGATACAAGAGAGCATATCCTCAGACCTACCACCTTCCGAATCTTTCGGCTTTTGGCGCTCATGGGGAGGCACATACCTGTCCTTCTCTCCGTCCTTCTAGCTAGGAGTTAGGTCGCGATCCTTCCAACCATCCTCTCTAGCTCAACCTTGGTTACCACCCTGCCTTGGGTAGTTTGAACAATAACCACCACCTTGTATGGCTAGAAAATTTACCTCCTTATTATACAAGGCTTCAAACTTCGTTTCCTCAGGATTCTCACATTCGACCCCAATGGCATTTACACCATGGGCACCAACCCCCATGACATTTTTGGATAAAATGTCAAGTTGTGTGATAATCTTAGCCATGTTTTAGTCTCTCTCATGATCTTTTTCCATCTACTCCTTATATAGCTTGAATGTAAGAGGGGAGACCTGGTCTTCAAGAGGGTACCACGCTATATTTATGGTCGTCATGCCATCTAAAAGTTGGGCTGCTAATGCCTATGGTTGCTGCATCAAGCCTCCAGGTGAAAGTTCGTCAGCAACACCTTTGCTTACCTAGTCCAGACTTCGGTAAAAGAACTGCAACAAAGCATTGTCGGGCAGACCATGAGTTGGGCATTGGAGCATCAAATTTTTGAATCGCAACAAAGTCTCATGGATTGGCTTACCCTCAAGATGTTTAAAACTCTTTATGTTGTCCCGAAGAGTCATCATATTCGAGGGAGGAAAAAATCACACTTGAAATACGTTTACCAATTCCTCCCAAGAAGTGATGGAATCGCGTGGCAACTTCGCCAGCCACTTGCACGCCTCTCCTATCAACGAGAAAGGGAATAACCTTAACCGGACTAACTCCTGAGAGATATTTTTGAAAGAGAATCGTCCACACACATCCACGAAATTTTGAAGATGTTCGTGAGGATCTTCATGAGCCAATCCACAGAAAAGTCTCTTTAGTTGCAAGATTTGTAACATAGTGCTCGTTATGTGAAACACTGCATCTCCCTCGGCTGGAGGTAAACGGATGGCCCCAATAACTCCCATTAGATGGGGGGTAATTAATTTTGCGCTCTTAGACATCGTTAAGATTTCTGATAGTAAATTGTTGAACATTTGTTACTAAGCTAGACTATATTGGGGGTAAATTCTCTCTCGAGCAACTTACCCCAAATCAACTCAGTTTCTCTCGAACACCAAGTCGCTGCATTAAGCACATCCACCACCTTAGCCCATTCACTTTCTCAAGCTGAATTTGTGGGAGAGGGACTAGAGTTCACTCTATCAAGCTGAACCCATGTCGACCCATTACCACCGGCTATCAATTTTGCAGTCTTCATTTTACGACCTCTCTCTCGAGCAAGCAAAAAACACTAAGATGAAATCGTATTTGCAACTAAAATCCCATTAAGTTCATACACAACTAATAAACAAAATAACATTTAAACAACAAATAAACCATCAACAAGCAAGACCCAACAAATAATTTAACCCATATTCACAAAATCACACCCCAAGAATTGGGGTTTTAGCTAGACATGTAAAAGAGATAAAAATTTATACCAATATTAGTTTCCATCAACTGGGTTTGAAGAATTAAGTCTGAAAACACGTCAAGAGTGAAGAATCTTCGAGATCCACGTCCAATTTCTTGGAGTTGAAACCCTTTGAATCTTCAAGGTCTTAGAACAAAGTCTCCAAAACACTCTAAAACATAAACTCTCGAAAAACTATAAAAAGTTCGAATAATAGAAGTGATACTAAGCTAGAAATTTAAAACAAGTATTTATAGTGTTTGAAAATTTGTGTTGCAGAGGACCATTCCGCACAATTAGTCGGGATCACCGATACGTTGTGCGATCCGCCTTTTGGTCGATTTCATCGCCTTCCTGGTTTTGCCTTCAGCATTCTCGCATTTTGAGGCATTGGGTGATAGAAGTACTTCTTCACAGAATTGCTCGATGACGCGCCGACTGCGCCTCTTCATCACTGAATTGACCTTCTCCTTTGGGGCTCAGCACACAGGAACAAAAGGCAATCTCCAGGCCGATTAGCGAATCGCCAACAGGGCTCGGTGATATGCATACCTTCATTTCTTCGTTCATTTCAGACACCTTGTTCCTTTTTGCCAAGTAGTGTCCATGCTTTGCCTCAAACTCTAAATACCTTAAACTTAAGGGCTTACATCAGTTATTGAGACAACATATGCATTTGAGGACACTAATTCCATTAAAATATAGTCCTAAATGAGTCCAATTTGTGGACTCATCAATGGTTCGTGGTGTATTCTTTAAAAAGTTGAAATTCCAGTAGTTGGGTTCTATGATTGGACAACACGGGCCATAGATGGATGTACGAACTAGAATTGGATATGTAGAAGTTTTTCTGCAGTTATTTCTCAGGGTTATTTGGTCTTTTCTTTCTCCTTTAATTACTACACTACACTGTTTTAGTCCAATTTTTAAGGATTTATCTGATCCCTAAGACCCTAACTTCCCATTCCCTCTCATTAACTCAATCACAATTTCTTCTTCTCCAAGTTTATCCCTCATGGCAAGAAAAAAGATTCCAAAGCTCTGAATCTTCTTCTCCAATTTCACATATCGTTTCTGTCAAGGTTTGTGGAAACTTCACTAATAGTCTCTCCTTAACCCATTGAATCTCAAAGAAACCTCATTTTCTCAAGTTATGTTTCATACCCAATTCTCGGGTTGTCGTGATTTCTTATGGGTTCATTTGAATTTCACTTTAGTGTTTATTAAAAATCTTATTATGCATCATTTGATTATAATACATTATCTTCAATGATAATTTAATGAACTCATTTTATCCAAGTATTGTGTGATCATGAATAAAGCTATTTCAATGTGCATGCACTATGTTATGAAGAATTTCGTGATTCAAGGATACTTTTGAATAAAGTACCTATAAGTTTATATGAAAATACGATGATTCCAGTTGAAGCATGCTTCATTGTGAAAGTATATTATGATTTATATATTTCCATTTAAAATGTATCTCAAGAGTATGTTATGTATCATGATTTTACGGATCTATTCTTATAATCATCTGATTTTCCATGAAAGATTCAGCATTACCAGATTCTTACTATTTTTATGAGTATGATCATGCATATTATTGGAAGTAGTACTTAGCACTGAGTAGTACTAGTGGCGATTACTCAGGTTCTAAAACTATTTTCCTCATAGGTTTATGATGCCAAGTGCTCATTATGGATCCCTGTACTCATCATATTTAGTGGCACCCACGTCATCATACCTTTATACCCTGGAAAGGTATATTAGGCCATTTTTGTTTGAGGAAAAAACATCGAAGTCCATGTGTAGCTCACATGGTTATATGGCGGTTAACAATATCTCCCCCATATGTTATGATTATAATTTTTAGACTAATGCATGACCTTGTACTATGTTTTCAGAATTAAATCATCATTTTTATGTCATGTCTACTTGGTCATTGGATTTTCATATTTTTCAGACTAATTATGTTATCATGCCATGTTTATTGTATTTTCCCATACGTAGTAGATTCTGAGTACTGGTCTCACACATTTTTATCTATATTGCCTTATATTATAAGTTATGACACACATTTTTCTAGCCACACTTAGTACATGATCCTATCAAGCTAGCGAACTTTTGGTGAGTTCTCATATTTTGGGGACATGCCACTTATGAGATCATATGCTTATTTTAGACTTTACTTTAGTTTTAGATTGTTCGAGTAAGCTAGGGATTGTCCTAAAAACTCACTTATGATCCAAGGCTATATGTCAGACATTAGTATTTCCGCATATGTGTCTTTGTATTCAGATTTCTCTCATTTGTTGAGATTATCATTTGAGACTTAATAAGTTTTTCATATAATTTCAGTTATGTTGTTTTTATTGGGGAAGGTAAATGCATTCATTATACACAGATTCAGAGAGGCGAACCAGCTTGCAGATAGAATGGCAAATGAGGCATACATACAGCAAGAAAAAATACAATGGTTGATCTTTGAACAACTATCAGTGGAGTGTAGGAGAATCTTAAACATGGACAAAACAAGCATACCAACATTAAGGATTAAAACAAGAAAGATCAAGGATCAGCAGCAACAATATGTACAAGCATAATTACAAAGGAAATACCACATATGGACCACACAAATATCACAACTATTTACATAAATGGTTTGTGCCACAACATGGCGAACATAGTTGTGATAATAAGGCTAACTATCATAGACTATAACAGCTTACAACAGAGTCTTCCAACAAATAAAGAGGTCCTTGGAGTCGGTTGAGAAGAATCCACGACTACTTCAGCTGGAGAGGGGAAGAGAAAGATAGCAGTGAAAGGAGAAATATTAGATTAGCAATTGCTCCCTGTGGCGACACTGAAGAGAAAGAGGAGAGCTCATTTTAGAAACCCTGGTGAGAAACTAGTTAAGTTAAACATGCGGGTTCCTTTGGACAGGGCCAAACACATTTTAGTTTCCTTTTTTATTTTGGGCTCGTTGGGCCATTTTGTACATATTCTTTGATTAATAAATGAGGTCCTAAGCTAAATAAAAAAAAAATTAAAAAAAAGTTATGTTGTTTTTTTAGGGTCATGACAAGACATGTGCTTAAGCTTTGAGTCTCTCGGGATTCTAGGTACCATGTCACATCTAGGAGGTAGTCTTGGGTCGTGACAAGCCAGGTAGCGTATCATAGGCTTAGAAAATAAATCGTCTAAGATATTCAAAATCGGTGAGATATGCACGTACCAAGATCAACATGAGAAAGATTCAGCAACAATAGTATGAGTACAAGAGTCTGTGTACTTGTAGATAGTTCATAACCGACAAAAAACCAATTTCTCTCAATATGGGTGTGCCACCACACCAAACCACTGGATCTCTAACCCTCCCACAACCAGATCCACCTGAACCTCCTGATATAGACGCCCGAATGAATGAGGGGAACCACAACCTCCACTCCTTCAAGGAAGTTCTGATTGATAAAAGCAAGAGTCTTAACCAAATGTATGACATTCATATGGACTCTACAGCCCAACATATGGAGGAATCTCCCCAACAAGATGCCATACAATTAACTGAAGAAGAAAAACCAAAATTATATCAACCATGGTGCCTATTTGTCATGATCAATGTTTTTGGGAAAGAGCTAGCATATGCATTTCTCAAAAAAAAAAGTTTATACACACATGGAAATCAATTGAGCCCCTCATCCTGATAGATTTGGAAAGCGACTACTGATGAGTCCACAAATTGGACTCATTTAAGGCTACGATTTAATAGGTTTAGTGTCCTCAAATAAATATTTTGTCTCAAAAACTGATTAAATACCTTGAGTTTCAGGTATTTAGACTTGGAGACAAAGGCATGGACACAATTAAGCAAAAAGGAACAAAGGAAGCATAAAGAACAAAGAAATGAAGATATGCGGATCGCCGAGGCCATTCGGTGTATTACCAAATGATCTCACCTATCCTTTTGTTCCAGCGTGTTGAGTCATAAAAGAACGAATCAAATTGGTGCTGAAAAGGAGCAGTCGACATATCACCAAGCAGTTTCGTGAAGGGGTACTATGTAGCCCAATGATCCAAAACACGACGATGCTGAAGGTTAACGCAAGATGGCGATGAAACCTATCAAAGGACGAATCACCGAGTTGATCGGCGATCTCGACTAACATGCCGAATGATCCGCTACAACATAGATTTTTGAAAACTATAAATACTCGTTGAGAGTTGTAGCTTAATATCAGTTTTTAATATAGAATTTTTAACATAGACTTTTGAATTCTAAGCTTGGAGAGGGTTTTGAAGAACTTGAAAATTCAAAGGGTTTGAACTCCAAGAATTTGGACTTGGATCTTGTGGATTCTTCATTCTTTGCTTGTTTTGAGACTTAAATCTTCATACCCATTTGAATGCAAACTCGTTTTGATATAAATTTCTATCTCTTTTACATGTCTAGCTAAAACCCCCATTCTTGGGGTGTGACTTTGTGAATATGGGTTAGATTATCTGTTGGGTCTTGCTTGTTGATGGTTTATTTGTTGTGTAAATGTGATTTTATTTAGTAGTTTTGGTGGAACTTGATGAAATTATAGTTGCAAATACGATTTCACCTTTGTGTTTTCGGCTTGCTCGAGAGAGAGGTCGTAAAACTAAGACTACTAAATTGATGACCGGTGGGAGTGGGTCGACATGAGGTTGAGCTCGAGAGAGTGAACCCTAGTCCTTCTCCCACACACTCAGTTTGAGAGAATGAGTGGGCTGAGGCCGAGGTTGTTCTTCATGCGGCAAGTGGGTGTCCGAGAGAAACCTATTTGATTCGGGGTAAGTTGCTCAAGAGAGAATTTACCCCCACTATAGTCTAGCCTAGTCACAATTATTCAACAGATTTACTATCAAATGAATGTAGCCAGTGGTTTAATTTATCCCATATTTCTATCACATTCCAAGAATCCCGTCTCCTTGATTAGTACTCTTTTCATTTTTGCTATTTTTGCTTATTTGTCACAAACCCCCATTGATAATTGGTGCTTGGGTCACCCCATTGATTTAACATGTTTACAATCCATAATGCTTTTAGCTATGACTAATTAGAACTTAATTTTATTTTTCTATTAATTCTCAAGCCCACTCCCTTGGGACTAGACCATAACCCTTGGTTGGGTTACTTTACTATTATACGATCGTCGACACTTGCATTGGAAGTGGTTTCTTGATTACGTAAATATCAAAAATGGTGCCGCTGCCGGGGAGTCGTGTTATTTGAGTATTCTTTATTTAATAGAGTTTTTGTTCATCTTAATTGTAGTTCACTTACTTTACTTTTAGTTTCGTTTTGCTTGTTTATGTATTGAAGCAGAAACATGGATATGAAGGATCATTATGGGAATTAAACAGATCACCCTCTCTTAAAACTGTTGAACCTTAGGGACAACCTCCTAATTTTTGAACAGGTAAGGGATGAAACCATTCAAGAAATGTGGCTGAAGTTTCAAGCAGTGCTAGAACCATGTCCATCTCATGGGATGACCGATAAAGAGCAATAGGAATGCTTCTATAGGGATCTTGCAATCGAAAATAGAAGTATCGATGATCAAATTTTCATGGGTGGTATGCTACACCACCCCTATGAAGTAGTAGCAAATCTCCTTGATGGCATGGTTAAAATCAACAAGGATGCCCAAAACAAATACTAAAGGAACACACTAGTAGCTCAAGTAGATATTCTGTCCAAACGAGTCATGGAGTGGGAAGCACAAGCCACTAAAAAGGACAAGAATTTCTCCTTACGAGAGTGTAAAAATGGGAACAAGTATGGGAGTGTGCAAAATGATGAAGTTCTCTCACTCGTTCAACAAGAAATTGAAGAACATGAAAAGGTGTTGAATGAGATCAAAGAGAACATAGAAATGCTAAATGAAACGTCAACCTCTAACTCCATGACAATTCAGCTGCAAGATGCCCAGATAGGCCATTTGATATCAGGTAGCTATCCACCGTTTGCCGAGGATTCACCTAGTTACTCCACGGCCGACTCCGAGGAAGAGGACATGGAGTTAACTTGCATCGTGCCACGACGTTAACTATGGCGTTGTTTTGGAGGCAACCCAAAACCCTTTATTTCTTTATGTTGCTTTGATAAAATAATGGTGTGTTAATTATGCAGGAAGAAATGTGGGAAGCATTTGGAAAGAAAGACATTGGTGATGCAAATGTCAGTTGGTGAATCACCAATGTATTAGGCGACCCGACTCACACCGTCGTTTAATCCACCCAACTTGGGTTTGGAGTCTGTAAAACTCGGCGGTCCCAAAGAAATGATTAGCGAGTCGTCGATAAGCTCGACGACCCTGATTTGTATCACTGTTTGGATGCCCACATTAACTGGGGTATTCTGTAAAACTCGGTGAGGAAAGTGATTTCTTAACGTGACGTCGAATGGTACGGCGTTTACAACTAATGTCATCGAGTGGGCAAGAACTGGACGGTTTTTCAACCCAAAGGTTTAAAAGTTTCAATTTCTTATGCTCTCCCTCATTTTCAAACTTTTCAAACTCACACCTTGTTTTATTCTCAATATCACTGCATCTCTATTATGTTTTGGTTATTAGATTGTGCTTGGATATGGATTGTGTTGCGGCCTAGCATCTCAGTAGCATCTTAATCAACATCCAAGGTTGGTTTCTGAGCCCTACTTTCCTTTTATTAAAAGGTGTCCTCAAACGTGATGACATTACTTTGATGATGTGTGTTGGTCCTCTGTGGTAGGATTAAATTTTTTGTTTACTTGCTTTGATTCGATAATATTGGCCGTATTGAGTTAAATAGTTAATTCCTGAAAATTGTGCCCTATAGTGGATGAGAAATCGTGGGTTATGCATAAGTGTCGTTGGGTCTGAGCCTAATTTGCCTATTGCATGTTTTGATTTTGCTTTCTGGGTTGCAGGGTTGAATTCAGGAAATTGGGTCGAAAGTAGGCATATTGGGTCATTTGGCATGCTGGGTCGAGCTCGCCGAAACACTCGGAGGTTTGCCTAAAGTCCCCTCTCGCCTTTAATTCAATGTTAAGTGTGATGTTGAATTCTGTAACTTTACGCGAGAGACACGATGTCACCAAACGCATTTTGTGCCTCACCGAAAGGCTTCTTGTTCACCCTTTGTCTGCACCCTTGTATTCTCTGTGCACTGCACTCGGCGCACCGCCTAAGTAGTTGAGCACTTTACCAATTGGTTCGGTGAAGTGATTCTGAAATTGAACGACCTTGCTTTTGTTTGAATACTTTCTAACTTTTTCTCAAATCTTTGCATAAATGGCTAGACCGAAAGTAGCTGGAAGAGATATGCCACCCTGACAAACAAGAGCGAAAATTTTTAGGAAAAATACAAATGCAATAGATCTTCCCAAAACGGATAATGAAGGGAAGAAACCAAGTACAAGCAAGAGAACAAATCCCTGAGACCCCACTATTCCCTCGTGGAGACGTGGATTCTTCACAGATATCCACTCCTTTCTGGTGGCTCATGACTTGGACAATCTCAGTAAGTCAGATGCCGCTGAATCTTCTGAATAGGCTCCGGGGACCATTATCAAATTCCAGGCTGACACATCGAGCACTGATTCCCCGGCAGATGGAGAGACTGCATAGACAGGATTTCTCTTTACCTCCCTATCTATCTTTCTATATTTTACATTTTGTATTCTGAGTTATTTGCATTTGAGGAGAAATTGCTTTTATTTGTGGTGGGGTGAGGCCCACCTTTTGTGTTATTCATGAATTATGTTTTGTTTATGTTTTTGGGTTGTAAGTTATAATTGTGTTAAATACTACTTTTGTGGAAGGTTTGAGCTTGTGGCACCGTGTTTTAAATTGCAAAATGATTTTGACCCGTTCAAAAATTTTATCTACCTCTCCTGTGTTGAATGTGATTGTTCTTTTGCAAAATTTAAGTCTCGGTTCCGATCAATACTGATGACTTGAATAGTGCTCTAAATCGAAAGAGCATGAATGTGTGGCTACGATAAGGCCAAATGAAGTCGCATAGACAATGTGTGAACTCTTTGCATCTCGTTATGACTAGCCTAGTATAGAATTGAGTCTCTTGTGATGATCATTGCACACTAGCAAAAGTGTGGAGTCTTGTTTGACTTATAGTGTCAATGCGTAGTGTGATGAGTTTACCTGTGAACTACGCATGATGGATCCTAGAATTTTCCCCGTTGGTCCGGTCAACTAAGTGATGTTATCTCGTGATATGATCTTAGGCAACTTCTAAGAGTGTGAGCTAATTTGACATATACCTCTTTTGTGACCTACATTGTGAGTGTGTGAACCACTTTTGAACACCCCTTGAGCCTTACCTTTCTTTGAAAGAAACTTGATGAAAACAATGACATTTCTTTATCCATTACCCATAATCCTCATGAAGTTGTGGTTTAGTTGAATAGTCAACTTAGGCCAAAAGCCTAAGTTTGGGGTGTGGTGAAAAGATAAGGGCAAGTCAAGAAGTGCAAGGAAAGTCTTCTCTTACCCATGGTTTTGAAAAAAAATGGAACCCCTCCATATATATATATATATATATATATATATATATATAGTTTAAAAAAAAGAAGAAGAGAAAGAATGAAAAAGAAAGTTATGGAATATAGTACAAAAGAAATGGGGTTTCCAAACAATCCATGGAAAGTAAATAATAGGATGACTTAAGAGCACTAAAGAAAATGATGAAGGAATAGGAAATGAAGTGTTGTGAGCACCACATTCCATGAGGATGAAAGTCACTAAGCCTAAATGACCATACCTTTGCACTCAGCCCCATTACAAGCCTTGGAATGACATTTTTGATCTTGGTAAGCTGAAACAAAAGTTGATTGGAAAATACGGGTAAACCTATAGGTGAAAGTATGCATTGTGTTATTCCTTGTGAGAGTGAGCGTTGCATTTGATTTGGAAACTTTTAAATGATTAACTCATTGTGGGTGAAAATGGAATCATTCTTTGTATGAGGGCATTTGAACACAATAGTTGAGCTTGAACTTGCATTTGAAATAATTATTGTGAACATGAGATTCTTTCATAGTGGCGAGTTACAAGTTGAATCTTTGAGTGCACATTTGATCTTTGCATAAGTAAATTGAGTCTTGTTGTGTGCATTCACAATTGAATCTTGTGTAGCACTATTTGAGACATCCATTTGGAACTGCTGAACTTGAGTTTTACTTGAGAACAAGCAATAGTTTAAGTTGGGGGTGTTGATGAGTCCACAAATTGGACTCATTTAGGGCTACAATTTAATAGGTTTAGTGTCCTCAAATGCATATTTTGTCTTAAAAATTGATGAAATACCTTTAGTTTCAGCTATTTAGACTTGGAGACAAAGGCATGGACACAATTGAGCAAAATGGAACAAATGAAGCTGAAAGAACGGAGGAATGAAGATCTGTGGATCGCCGAACCCATTCGGCATGTCACCAAATGATCTCACCTCACCTTTTGTTCCAGTGTCCTGAGCCCTAAAAGAACGGAGGAATGAAGATCTGTGGATCGCCGAACCCATTCGGCATGTCACCAAATGATCTCACCTCACCTTTTGTTCCAGTGTGCTGAGCCCTAAAAGAATGGATCAAATCGGCTGTGAAAAGGAGCAGTCGGCGTATCACTAAGCAGTTCTGTGAAGCTGTACTACGTCGCCCAATGATCCAAAACACAACGATGTTGAAGGTTAACGCAAGACTGCGATGAAACCTATCAAAGGCCGGATCGCCGAGTTGATCGGCGATCTCGACTAACGACGCCGAATGATTCGCTACACCAAAGATTTTTGAAAACTATAAATACTCGTTGAGAGTTGTAGCTTAATATCATATTTTTAATATAGATTTTTTAACATAGACTTTTGAGTTCTATGTTTGGAGAGGGATTTGAAGAACTTGAAGATTCGAAGGGTTTCAACTCCAAGAATTTGGACTTGGGTCTTGTGGATTCTTCATTCTTTGCTTGTTTTGGGACTTAAATCCTCATACCCAGTTGAATGCAAACTCATTTCGATATAAATTTCTATCTCTTTTACATGTCTAGCTAAAACCCCAATTCTTGGGGTGCGATTTTGTGAATATGGGTTAGATTTGACGGGTGTGTCCAAGACGGTAAGAAAAGAATGTTGTACGGCAATGTTCCTTCATGATATGGGTATCTCGCATCTTATGGTGTATGCCCAACAAATGAAGGATGAGAAACTCCAAGGCAACAATAGGGAGGTGAAGAAAGCTAGAACCGGTGAGGGGAATTTCTCTATAGATAAGTCCGACGGATGATTAACGTTTCAAAGACACTTCATCCAATTCTAAGTATCAACGATCACTAGTCAGTATATAACCCAACTAAATGAGTTGGGGTTGATCCCACAGAGAGTAGCTTTTCCTTCAAATTCAATTATAGAAGTATGACAACAATTTCTTCAACTGAACACTTACTGCACCTTTTTGGTTTAAGCTTCGAATTTCAGGTTTTAATCATCAATCCAATTCAACACTAAACACGAAATAATCAAATAATGAGGTAACAGTTGGGGAATTGACCAACCAATTGTTGAATTCAACTTAGTTGGTGAACATTGATGCTCACAATGGGATAACTTGTCGTGGGTAGGTATGACTATATGTAAAGCAATTTTCTCTCAAACAATTACCTTATCTCTGTTGAATTCTCTCGAACTTCAATAATAGACGGAAAATGCCCAACCCTTGTCCTTATCAAACCTACTCTCTCGAGCTAGATACAAAGGATAGGTTCCATGTTTCACATTCTCAAGCTGAAATCATGGCGAGCCACTACTAAGGATGCTAACCTTGCTACTTTGGCTTTCCACTTATCTCTCGAGCAAGCACATGTAACAACTTGGAAAACTAGTAAGACCAAGCTAGAGTCAAATGGAAACTAGTAGGTGAGACTAGAGTCATACGTGTGAGCTTCTGAGTTTGATGTTTGGTTGTAGGTTGTATATCGACTTCCCTAGCTTACGTTGGGGTGTCTACGGGTTAAAAGTCAAGGTACGACCCCACAAACACCAACCAGGGGTCCTTGAGGGGGACCCTAAAGACTGACCCCAAGGCTGCCCCTTAACACAAAAAGCTGCCAAAATGAGTGAACCACAGATGGCCAATCACTGCCAATAGATGGAGTGATGCCCCATAGGTCATGGGGCGTGGTTCAAGGCCTGGTTGAGGATCTGCAGTTCCAAACCACGGACCTGCAGCACACCCAGTAGATAAATTGACGGACCGTAGGTCCATGGGGCATGGATTGCACCTGCAATCTACCCAAAGTCGGGCAATAGGTGGGTTAGTTTAGGTAATTCCTTTTTAGTTTCTTTTAAGTAGGGGTTTCTTAATATGGGTTTATTTCATATATATAAAGTATTTTAAGGTAGAAAACACTTCATTAACTCATTATAACCCAAGACCCCAAATCAAAAACCCAACCACTTTCCCCTCCAAGAATCTTCTCTCTAGAAACTACATTAAAGACCAAGAGAAGAGATCAAGCTAGGGCATGGAGATGGAGGCTTATTCATATGAATTTGATGGTATTCTAAGTCTAAGGTATGGTATTTCTTTATCCTTGGGAAGCTATCACCCAAGGAGCCCTTTCAAAAGCTTTTAACTCAATTCTAGAAAACCCAATTAGCTAGGGTTTCAACTCAACCCCATGGATTCCTTTCAAACTTGTTCTTAAAGGTTTAATTATGTTTGTTATTGATGAGACTACTGATTTTAGATGATTTTAACATGAATTCCAAAGAATCCATGAGTTTTCCCAAACCTAGCTATGGCTCCTCTACATTGTGAATGTTGGTAGAAGTGGATTCAATTGATTGAATATGAGTTGTTATGATGAAATTACATGATTTAAGTATAATTCTACATGTATTCTTGATTAACCTAAGGTTCTAGGGCGAAATTGATGTAGCCTAGGGTTATGTCATGAAAGGGGAAAATTGAGGGTTTAGATGTGAACCCCTAAGATTGAATAACATATTGAAGAATTGCCTTAGATTAGATCACCTAGACATGAAAGGCTTATGAATGAATCTTCCAAACATGAATTGACTTGATTAGGTCTTACATGATGAATCATTGTTGAATAGTATTGAGGTTTAGTTTACTTGATGCTATATGACTATAATTGAGTAAGAATAAAGCATGTGGTTAGTCTACCTTGAGGACTAGGTATATTTGATGATCATGTGAGGCATTTCTTGAGAGTAAGGCTTGTAACATGAAGATGACTCCTTGAGCTAAAAAGGGGTAAAAGATAAAGTAGGTAAACTAAGTATGTTAAGGTTTCAAGAAGGCCATTATGTATGTTGGTTTGTATATGGCCCTATGGTTAACTAGACTTCACCAACATGACCTACAATATTAGTATATGATCTTATACATGAAAGGAATGAACTACTTAAATTACTGTTATGACCATGTCTATTATGATGAATGTTAAATGTGTTGATTTACATGGTCTATGATCCTTGAATGCAATATATGTAAAATATGGATGATTGTGATATTATGTACATGCTTATGAACACTTTGAGAGGGAAGTGTCTATGATGATAATGTTATTGTTGTGTCATTGAAAGGACATTTATACACACACAATCCATGCTTAAATAATATTATGAGGTATTTGTGGTATCAAGTGAAAGGATAGTTCTCATATGCACCTTTACATACTATTATGCATGAATTTTACATGACCATGTTGATCCACTTGAAAAGTGGAGGTGTTAATTATTGTGTATGTTAGGGTATTGATGCAAGATTCTTCTTCCCCTACACCCTTACACTTATCTATGCATGACAAGACTATGATTATAATATTAATGTTGGGTTGATTGAAAAGGACAGTTTCATGAACATGATATGAGAGACTTGCTCACATACTGAGGATTTTAAGGGTGAAAGGCTATTCTCACCTAAAGAATCCATGAGCTACCATGATACCATGATGGTTGAGTGTTAGACATTCTACCATAAACATGATTTTAAAGTAAAGACATAACATGAATATTAAAAGGGAATTAAGCTTATCACCGAGTGGATAGGAACAAGAGATGGAAACCTTTTACCTTAGTCAATCTGGGTTTCTAGTAGCAATCTCCCTATCCCATAACTATGTGCCCACATAGGTCTCTTAGCTAGTGGATCCACCGATAAGCTAAACATGTTAGTTCTACCTTAGGCAAGTAGAACACCTTTTTTCGGTGTGGGTTCATGACACCAGATTCCATGTAGCTCACATGGTCTATGTCGGTTTAGGTTATATCTCCATACATGAACAAGTAACATGAACCATGACATGAACAACTGACATAAACAAGTAACAAAAACAAGTAACATGAACAAGAACAAGAACAAGAACATGAGTTATTTACTATAGTCCCCTTAAGTGGTTCTACTTAGTACAAATGCGGGTATGGGACTTTATTCATGCACAAGTAGTCTTTGAGAGTGGGTATGCTAGGTTTCTCTCATGACATGATGATTATGAGTTATGCATGCTTTATTATGAATTATAAACATGGACTATGCTTATGACTTCTTAATAGGTTAACTTAGTGTAGGTGGGGGTATGGGACTTTACTTATACATTGCACAAGTAGACTTATAAGGGGGTTGTGGTGTGGTTTCCTTATAATATGATGATATGTGAACTTATGTATGCATTATATGGATTGTTGTTATGAAAGACTTTACCTATTACAAGATATGAACATGGATGTCTCTTTGTCTATATAGGATGGCTATGAATGAGGTCAAGGTATGTTATGCATGATCATGGTGGCCTAGAAGTGATACTTAGTGTAGATAGGATTATGGGGTCCTATCTATGCATTGCACAATTATAGCTCAAGGTTGCTTATATGATGATCCTATTATGCTGAGATAATCTTAGTATTTGTCTTTTGTCTATGTGGATGAACTATGCCTTGTTAAGATTGGAATATGAATTATGTTGGTGTTGGAGACTATGCTTGTTATTATAATGATATCTCTTACGTTATGTTGAAATGTATGTGAAGTGCCTTATTAGTTGCATTCTCCAACTATATCAAAGATGATGTTTTAAGATGCAATATAGCATGGTTTCAAACTGAATGTCCCTTTTATGCATATTTTAATGATTTTTATGCATGGCTTCCATACTTAGTACTTTTTGTGTTAACCCCATCTTTCTACATTTTCTATAAGTGTAGGCTTTGGAGATATTGGGTTCCATCTTCGTGGCTAGGTTCATAGGAGATCAAGAAGAAGAAGATTGGTGAGTCCTCATTGTATTCGAGGGCTCAACCACATGTCCTTTATTATCTTTCTATTGTGTCTTAGACTTTGGTTGTAAGGACTATGTCCCTAAGATTATATTTCAAGAGTTTTATTCCAAGTGTTATAGATGGTTTGAGATATAGTATTATAGATTCTCTCTCATTTTATAAAAGACTTTGATTGTAAAGAAAAGTTTTAAATTCTGCACTATTTTGCTATGATCTTATGTCTATGATTATGCTAAGGTCTTGTATTAGACCCCTTCGGGGTCAAGTATGTCGTGTTACGTCTAGAGGGTACCACTGGGTCATGACAAACTTGGTATCAAAGCATAAGGTTTTGGATAATTTTAGGATGTCTCAAACCACATCTAGTAGAGTCTTGTTCATAATGTGAAGCGCGCCACCTTAGGAATATGAGGCTATTGGGTTTTAAGAAAGTTCACTTTTTCATTCACTACTCGTGCCATAGAGTTTAACTCTTTAAGGTCTTTCTCTCTAACCGGTGGTCTTTAGGATATGACTATACGGAGGACTTATGCTACAAGGATCAAGGGAAAAGATGTTGGTTGTTATGCCAATGATGGCGATGTGACTATATAGGACTTGATATGCTAAATTTATATGTCACCCTTAGGGTGGATTGGTAGTGTTATTGTCATGCTTGTAGGTGGTGATAGAACCCGTATAGTCAATTTGTTGTTCCCGAATGAGCCTATCCGAGCGTGGAAAGGGGGAAATTCTATGCCATGAGTTTGGATTATGTTGTGTCTTAAGGTTGACTTTGAGGGTTTCATGTACCACCTAGTTAAGGGGAGAAAGAAGAGTGTAAGTGTTGACCAACTTCGAAGAGTTAGTTATCTTTTAAGATTGATCTTATGCATGGTCATTGTTATTAGGGTGCTTATATAAAACCTAGATATAATTGGTTGATAGATCACACCCAAAAGTAATTATATGGGTTGAAATGGTCTAAGAATTGTCTTAATCCAACCTTAGTAGAATTGAAAGAGACAAAGGTTTCATGGACAAAGTTCATCTAAGTTTCCCATAAGGTTTAACCAAGAGAGGATGTCTACCCCTATGTCTCAAAGAGTGAGTGGTAGTGGATCTTAAGGGTTCTGGTATGTGTTTTATGCTTTATTAGATTCTGAAATTCTATGGGTCAAACATAGAGGAAGATCCTCTAGAGTTTATAGATGAGATATCTAAGGTGTTGAACCTTGTGGGAATAATTCTGGTAGTACTTGTCTTTTATGAATTGATAAGTTGGACATGATGAGATTTTATGTTGTCCTTAGTATACAGGGGTTTAATTGTGGTTTCATGTGATTGTTGGTAGAACCCCAATTAGCCATAGTAAGTTTTAACATGTGTTGGAAGATATGATAAATAGTGGTGTTTAAGTGATGCATATAGATGTTGAGTTAGTATACTCTTTTGAAAAAAGATAGAAGTGTAATTCCCCTTGGTTTAGAATCACCTTGTTTGATGGATATGAAAAGTTGGGTGTTCTAGATGTCCATGATTTGGATTTGGCTTAAAATTCTCACCTTAAGAGGTGTAGTGAGTTTGATCGGTTTAGTCTCGGTTTGGTAGGCTCATATGAGACTTTGAGTGGTGTTGGTAAGGTTGCTTGTAAGCATGAATGCTTAAATGAGAACCTCTTTAATGTTAAAGTAACAATTGGGATCTTAGACCGGCAAGTTAAGATATAGAGAAGAGTAAAAAAGTAATTCCATGAAAATTATGAGGAGCTGTATTTTAGTAAGGGTTGTAGTTGAAGGTGCTTATTTTGGAGCCCAAGGGCCAATGAGATGTCCCAATATCCTTATGTTCCGTTCTATTCCTCCTCTAGCTTAAGGTGATAATTTCTCCTTGACTCATTTCAACATTTTGGAAGTCTTGGATGTTATATGTATCCTATGATTTGCTTGTCCCGATATCCTCATCATTTTCTTCTATTCTTATTCTAGCTTGAGACCTGACTGCACGTATTAGGACACTACTTCGGTTCAAGTGAAAACGATCGCGTGTAGTGATATAACCCAACCAATGATTGGGATCGTTCCCACAGGGAGTGCTTTCGAGAATTAATACAAAAATAAAATTTAGTTCTAATCAGTCATAGCTATAAACATTATCGAATACAAACATACTAAATCTAAGTGGTGAGACAAGCGTCATTATCAATGGAGGTTTGTATTAGCTAATCAAAAAAGGACAAAAATATAATGAAACGAGATGGGGAGACGAGATTCTTGGGATGTGATAGGAATATGGGATAAAACACACTATTGAGTAAATGCTATTGATAGTACATCGTTGAATATTTGTAACTAGGCTAGACTTTAGTGCGGGCAAATTCTCTCTCGAGTAACTTACCCCAAATCAACTCGGTTTCTCTCAAACTCCGAGTTTCCACATTTAAGCACAGCCTCCGCCTTAGACCATTCACTATGTCGAGCTGAAAGTGTGGAATAATGCCTAGGATTCACGGGGTGTGGACTCCTTCCATAGGTCACCCCATTTTTTTGGGCATTCTTGGTTTTCCTTGGGGTCTTGGGGGTTAAGCTTAGGGTCCTCCTCAAGGACCCTTAGGGTGGTCCATGGGGAGTTGTACCTTGACGTGCAATCCCTAAACCCCTCAACTATAGCTCGGGACAACATAAAACAACATGAAACCTCACACCAAACTCAAACACACACACGATAGGCTCTAGTTTCATTTATTAGTTTTACGGGTCGTTACAGGCTTATAGTTATGAATGTTGATTACTAGGGTTTTGGAAGTAAATCCAATATGAATAATTATACATGTTATGGCATTAAGAGTGAAGATTATATGATAATGGTAGACTACTAGATAGAATTGGTGTGGAAGGACTTTACCCACCTAATCTACCTTATAAATGTTTGAATGTATGAAGTGATAGAATCACTAGTGTTGTGAGGATATCCATGTCTAATGTAGTCATTTTAGATGTGTTGATTCAATGTGAGCTTTGATCCTTGAAAGGGGAAGACATGATATTATGCATATTTTATGAACATTAGTATATGCTTTATGAACACCATGAGAGTTAAGTGTCTATGATTATGATATGTTGTTGTGTTGTTGAAAAGATATTCTCACACACACACCTATGCATGAATATGATAGGATATGAAAGTTTCTCTCACATAGAATGATCCTAGGGTTGAAAAGCTTGCTCACCTTCAATGAATCAAAGCATGTTTAGTGATGTTAGCTTGAAGTAGAGTTATGAAATCCCTTCATGTATAGCTTGACTTGGTAATATAAGACCATTTCATTGAAGCCTTGGATTGAGAAATCATACTCTTCCTAAGGGTAGCTTGCACTAGCATCATAGAATGCTTGCATGTTAGCATGACTTGGTTAGGCTAAACCATTTCATAGGTAGCTAGGAAGGAGCAATAGTACCCTTCCTTGAATAGATTGGACTTGCATGATAGTATGCTTTCAACGGTAGCTTGGTTTCCTAGTATGGTGCTATTCATTGGTAGCCTAGAAATGATAAATATTAATCATATGAGTATGATGGCCTAAACTAGTACTTAGTATGGGTGGGATAATGGGGTCTTATCCATACATTGCATATGTCACGACCTAGGGGTACCCCCTAGATGTGACAAGGTGTACTCAATCCCGGAAGGTCTCATACATGCCCCTTAGTATATCATAACATAGGATAAAAGAAATGATGTGGAATTTAAAACTTTATTCATACAATCGAGCTCTTTTATAAAAGCAAGCGGAAGTCTAGACTTGTCTTAATTAGTCATCTAATACAATCTCTGAATCAAATAGGGGCACAACCCTTACAATATAGTCCGAAAATGAAATAACTAGAAAGGAACTACGAATGACTCATATGTCCTCAAATCATGAGGACTCACCACAAGCTAGGAGAATAGTCGATCCAAGCTTGAACCAAAAGAATATCACCTCAAAGTTCGGACCCTACACTTGTAGAAAATTGTAGGAAAATATGGGTTAGTACAAAAATACACTAAGCATGATAGCCATGCATAAAAACCTTGAAAACATGCTAAAAGGAAATTTTAGTTGAAAAGCGTGCACTTTACTAGGTTTTAGAATCATCATGAATTTTAGTGTATAAAGCATAATTCATAAGCATATTCAACATATAGATCATCATAGCATACTATAACCATCTCATAAGTAACCTGAGTCATACATGTGTAATGCATGGATAAGATCCCATAATCCCATCCACACTAAGTACCACTTTTAGGCCACCATAACAATGAAGAATTCACCTTTAACAAGAAATATCAAGAAAAGCAACTTATAGCAACAATCCAAGTAAAGCATCCATCATTACAAATAGCCTTCATATCAACATACTTAGTAGTATCATCATAAGCATATTCATTTCTTAAATCATTATTACGTAAAGCAACAAACCATAGGTACTCTCAAAGAATACTTATGCAATGCATGAATGAGATCTAATACTCCCACCCACACTAAGTAGTTCTCCTTGAGAAGCCGTAGTTCATAATAATTCATTGTGGGGGAAAGCCTTAACCGACATATACCACGTGAGCTAAACATGGAATCCGGTGGTACCCACACCGAAAAGGGTGTCCTACTTGCCTAAGGTAGAACCATTAACTTAGCTTAGGTGGATCCACTAGCTAAAGACATATGAGGGCACACAGTTATGGAATAAGGAGATTGCTACTGATACCACATCTCAACTCAAGTATGGGCATCCATCTCAAGAGATTACTTCTAGAATCCCCGCCTCAACTCACGTATGAGCTTCCATCTCAATCAATATCCAATCGGTGCTTAGCATTATTCCCCATGGAGTACTTATCATTTCATTACTTGAGTTTATTATTATGGACGAATATATCAACACTCAATCTAACATCATTCATAATATAGCTCCTAGATTCAATAAGTGAGAATAGCCTTTCAACCTAAGATTACCCATTTTGTGAGAAAACATTTCACAACATGTCATCATCATTCATAGGTGTATAATTGAGAATAGCATGTCAATCAACACAACATCATTATCATAATCATGGAAACGTCATTCATAAGTGTGTGTGTGTATGTGTGAGAATACACTTTCAACAACACCACAATTACATCATAGTCATAATCACTTTACTCTCAAAGTGTTCTTAAAGCATATACATAAATCTCATAATCATGCATAATTCTCATAATTTACCCTTCAAGGACCATGGATCATAATTCATCAACACATCTAGAATTACTACATTAGACATGCATGATAACATAATTCAAGTAATCAATTCATTACATTCACAATTTTATAACATTCTACTTGCATCAATCAATACCCACACTTTGAGATCCAATTTGGGAAATATGAGAATTCATGAATTCTTGAGGAATTCAACTTAAAATCATATAAAATCATCAATATATCCATAAACAAACATAATTCAATCATTAAAAATGAATTTGAAAGGAATCCATGAGATTGAAGTCAAACTCTAGCTTTTGGGTTTTCTAGCTTAGAAATTAGGGAGTTTTGAAGTGGCTCCATGGGTGAAGGCTACCCATGAATGAAGATCTACCATACCTTATTGAAGAATTCCCACGAATTTGAGGAGAAAATCTTGATTCTTAAACCCTAGCTTTGATGAGTCCTAGATTTGGACTCATTTAGGGGTGTGTTTGTATCAATTTAGTGTCCTCAAATGCTTAATTTGTGCCATAAACTGATGTTAAAGCCTTGATTTTCAGGTATGTTAATTGAGGAGCAAATTAAGGACACTAACAGGCAAAAACAAACAAAATAAATGGAAGAAGTGAACAAAGGCGAGCCTGAGGATCGCCATGAACATTTGGCGTGACGCCGAGTGGCTACTTTGACTGTCTAAGTTCCAGTGTGCCAACCCTGAGGGAAGAAACCAAGTTGGCGATAGAAATGGGCAATCAACGAATCGCCGAGCAATTTCATGATGCAATGAGAGATCGCCCAATGTTATAGGACTTGAGGATGCCGAGTGGTTCGGCAAACCTGACTTACTTCACCTAATGGCCCTGCGTGGCTCATTTTTGGCACCTATAAATTAGATTTTGAATAGTTAATTTAGAAGGCTGACTTAGGCTGAATTAATCTAGAATAGTTTTCTCTAGAGTTTTTGATAATTCGTAGTAGACTTGAAGGCTTTTTTAGACTCAATTTGGAGATTTTCCAAGTGGGTTTCGAATTTTCGGCAAATTGAAGCATTGTAAAGACTAAATTACTCTTACCCAGTTGATGGCTAATCGATTTGGTAATTGTTTCTACTCTTTTATGATGTTCGACTAAAACCCAATTCTTGGGGTGTAATCATGTAATTAGAGGTTTAATTAGTTTATGGGTATTGTTAATTACTAGTTTAAATGCTAAATTAAAGTGATTTTAATCATTAATTGTGGTTTAATTTATGAATTGTAGTTGCAAATGCAGTTCTAACTTTGTGTTCTTGGCTTGCGAGAGAGAGAACTTTTAGAACTAAGATTATTGATTAATGATTTGTAGGTATTGGGTTGAGTTGGGTTCAGCTCGAGAGAGTCAATCCTAAACCAAATCCTAGCCATCTAGCTTGAGAGAGTGGATGAATTAAGGTATGGGTTGCTCTTCATTGTTATGATTGTTGATGTTCGAATGAAATCATGTGATTCGGGATAGTTGTTCGAGACAAAGCTATCTCCATTATAGTCTAGCCTACTCACTGATTTTTAGATGTTTACTAATAGTTTCAATTACCCATATATCAAAATTTTCCTATAATCGATAACATCCCGAGAATTCCTCTCCTTATTGTTATTTCAAAATGTTTGTGAATGCGTTGTAGTTGATAATTGCAAACAAAAACCCCCCATCTGACACTCGTATCATCCCTTTTGACTTGTTCCATGTATTTTTTGATAATTTCTATTCCTATATATAGTTAGAGCACATTCGTACTACTTAGTTGAATTTAAACATCTACCGCTCCTTGTGGGATTCGACCCCAACTCAATTGTTGGGTTATATATTGCTTAACGACCGTTTACACCTAGAATTAGATGAGGTGTGCTTGAAATGTTATTATTCATCAAAATGGTGCCGCTGCCTGGTAGTGTTGTTGTTTGAAATTCTCTTATTGAAGTAGAATTGTGATCTTTGTAGTTATAGTTGAATCTACTTATTTTAGTACTTAATTTTGTGTTGCTTGTGCTAAAAAATAGGAGGAGATGAGCGTTAACAGAAGTAATGGTAGCCAAGTGGGCTACCAAGACGACATCGGGAAGCTCAATGATGTCAATGACCCACTCCAAATGGGTGGTGTTGGAGCCATTTGTTTACCTCTGGCTGAAGGAAACATTGTTTTTCACATCACAAGAACTATGCTTCAGCTCCTTCAATTGAAAGGATTATTTTGGGGGGCTGGCTCATGAGGATCCCCATGACCATATCAAGAATTTTTTGGATGTCTGTGGACCGTTCTCACTTAAGAACATATCGCAAGAATCAGTCTGTCTCAGGTTGTTCCCATTTTCTCTGATGGGCGAGGCTAGTAAGTGGTTGGCTGAGTTGCCAAGGGATTCCATCACTTCTTTGGACGAGCTTACTATTGCATTCCAAGTGTGATTCTTTCCCCCATCAAAGTTGATGACTCTTAGAGATAGTATCCAAGGTTTCAAACGCTTGGAAGGTGAGCCAATCCATGAGACGTGGCTGAGGTTTAAGAAGTTGGTGCTGCAATGCCCAACTCATGGATTTCCCTGTAATGTGTTGCTGCAATACTTCTATAGGAGCCTCCACTCGATGAACAAAGGAGTTGCTAATCAACTTGTTCCCGGTAGTATAATGCAATAAACCTATGAAGTAGAGTGTCAACTCCTTGATTGCATGACCAAGATCAATAGGGCATGGTACACTCGTAAAGACCAAGTTTCTCCTCTCAACTTTAGAATGACAAAAGAGCAGATTGAAAAGGATCAAGAGAGAGACCAAAACATGGCCAAAATGATGACCCAGCTGGATATCTTCTCTAAAAATGTCATGAGTGTTGGTACAAAGAGTGTTATTGTTGTGGGTGTTGGTGGAGTAAACCCTGATGAGGCACAATTTGAAGCATTGTACAATGAGGAAGTGAACTTCCTAGCCAATCAAGGAAGAGGTTATTGTGCAAACTGCCCAAGACCGGGAGGAAATCAAGGTTGGAATAGAGATAAGGGCTGGAGAGAGTGTGATAGAGATTGATGTGATCGCAACGCCACTTGGAAGCAAAGAGAGGGGGAGAAGGATAGGTATATTCCTCCCCATGAGCGTCAAAATCCCAAGGAATCTGAGGGTGGCCATACAGAAGACATGCTTTCATGCATTCTCAACGAGGTTGAAGGGTCTGACAAAGTGTTAAAAGAAATGAAAGAAGATTTCCCGACTCTCAACCAGACGGTGACCTCTCACTCAGTCTCTATTAAGCAGCTGCAGACCCAAATGGGTCAAATTTCTTCACATTTGAATCCAACACAACAAGGGGGGTTGCCTAGTGACTCAATGGCAAACCCCAAAAATGAAGCTTGAATGGGTACTTTTGTCGTGCCATGACGTAAACTAAGGCACTTCTTGGGAGGCAACCCAAGTCTTTAATGCTTTAAGTTTTGATTTTGAATAATGGGTGTTAATTGTGAAGGTTGAAAAGTGAAATATGTTCGAAAATAGGAAGTTTGGTGAGCAAATGATCCCGTCGGCAACTAGCCGAAGAGGTCGGCGAGTTCGACTTACACCACTGTTGGAACCACAAAATCTGAAATGGAAGTCTGTAAAATTGGGCAAGCCAACTGCTTAATCGGCGACTCACCGAACAGGTCGGCGAGCCTAATTTTGTTAACCGTTTGAACCCCCAAATTGACTGGAAGTCCTGTAAAACTCAGCGAGGAAAATTACCACTCGGCATATCGCCAAGTGGTTCGGCATGGATGACTTACTCCAGAAACGGCCGCGAACTGAAAGGTTTTAAAAGGCCAAACGGTTTAAAATTTCAAAATCTTTCATATTATCTCATTTCTAACCCCCATAAACTCTCACCTGAACTTTAGATATTCCATATTATTGTTATTTTATTCGCTTTATGTGTGTGATCTCGTGCTCAGATTTGGAATACTTTGCTGCCTAGCTTTTCAATTTCTCAATTCAGCATACAAGTTGGTTTTTCGAACCCCGTACTTTAGTTTAGTGATTAAACTCAAATGCAATCGGTAATTGTGTATTGATATGTGCTGGGTAATTGTTTAGACGGTGTTTTATGTGTCGGATTGCCCGTATTGTGTTCGAACTTGTGCATAAATGCTTGAAAAGATGATTTCTAATGTTTTTTGCGATTAATTTGGTTCTATATTATTGGGTTACGGTTATTTTGTATTTGGTCTAGTTGGGTGAAGTCTGAGTAACCCCAAATTGTGCCAAATGATGAAATTTTCCCAGTGATGGAGTGTTTGACGTCATTCTTAAGGGAAAAAGTCATCAAATGGCCAATTTTGGCCAGATCAGGAGAAGTCTGAGTAACGGAAGGCATAGGTCATATACATCTGGTACTAATCACATAGTGAATGTTTTTTATTTTGAATTTGAGGGCTGCAGGCTTGAATTCAGGAAATGGGGTTGAAATTTGGCATGTTGGGCCGTTTGGTGAGCTGCGTCGTGCTCGCTGAATAGTTCAGCGGTTGGCCAACATCCCCCTTTGATTGCCCTTAATTTCATGTTTTAACTTAATTGATTTGGTAACTTTCAGCGGGAAGCTTGATCTGCTCGAGTTCACTCGGTGACTCGCTGAAAGGTTCCTTTAATTGCCATTTTTGCACCCCTAACCCCTAAAATACACTATAATATTCGATGAGCTAGTCTAAGCTCACTGATTGGTGTCGGCGATTCACCGAAGGGCACTAATTAGTGCCGACATTCCTTAATTCTGAAAATTTGTCAAGATGGTCCTTTCAGCGAGCCCGATCAGGCTCGCCTAAGAGACTCGGCAGCTCACCAACTAGTTCAATGAGTCTTTCTGCAACTTGATTTCTGCAACTTTCTTTAACGATTTCTAACATTTTCTTCGATGTGTTGTGTAGATATGGCTAGGTCCAATTTGGCTGATAGTGGCATGCCGCCTCGAAAAAGGGCACAGGGAATTGTGATAAATGAGGGAGCAGCTCCTTCCACCACAAAGAGCAAGAAAGCACCTCCAAAGGGAGGCAAAGGCAAGGGCAAGGTTCCCATAGTTGAGATACTGGAGCACAACCCCGACAGTGATGCGGAGTCCTTTGATTCTCAGGCTTCATTCTCAGAGCCTGAGGATGATCAATTACTACTTACCCGGTGAGCAGAGATTCATACCAAAGCTCGTTAAGATCCGTCTAGCATTCCGGAGTCTACTCCTCCTGCTGTAGATACAGTGCCAACTCTGAAACAGACGGTGGTTACAACACCACCAGTTTAGGGACCTCATCCCCGATTACTCAATAAGTTAAGGATGAAAGGTTGAGTACCATTCAAGAAGAAAAGAGGTTGTCCACGAATGGTGTAGTGGACAGGTACCCAAATGTGTGGGACACTCTCTGGTTCCACAAGTTTAAGATCTTCACCAGGCCCTGTGGCCCACACATACCTACATGGGTGTAGGAGTTTTATACAGCTTACAGTGACCTGGTACCAAAAGGAAAGAAGAAGGCCAGTGCCTTCAGACTGGTAGAGTTTGTGATGGTCCGAGGGAGGATGGTGAGATGTAGCAGCAATGATATCAACAATGCACTTGACAGGACTACAGGATTTGAGCACCAATATTAGAGAATGATCACTGTACAAACTCTGGATTACCTAAAGGGATGGCTAGCTCTCCTTATTTCTGACGCCACCGTGAAGTGGATTGAGGTCGGAGCCCCTATTGAGAAGAAGTACTTGAACATAGCATCTCGGTATTTGTGTAGGTTCATCAACAGCTCTATCATGCTATCATGAATGAGTACATTCTCCGCCACCCAAAGGCGGCCTGTCTCAAATCGATCAAAGCTAGGAAGAGGTTGAACTTTGGGTTAGTTGTAGAGCACGAGATAGCCATGAGGGCAAAACAGCACCAGACGTCCCTTCCATTTCAAGTACTCATTACAGAGTTGTATCGTTGGGTTAGAGTTCCGCATGACGAGTAGAAGGATCCTGTGATTACACCCACATCCTCCACCGATATCCGGTGCATAAAGGCCGAGTACAGACGGGACAAGGGGGATAGGAGGAGAGCAACTCCAGTGGATACATCCCCGGATGTTGATATTGATTATTTACCTACAAAGGCAGCCTTCCCTACTCCGGCCTCCGGGTCTTCATGTACATCCACTTACACTCCTACCCAGGCCTCGAGTTCTTTTGTTGCTTCCCAGCCCCATAGAGCTACTGCTAGTACCACTACCTCCTGGACTCCAATTACTCAGGCTATGCTCCTCAAGATGGGGTACCTAGCCCATTCTACAGATGTGCGGGCTTCCCGATTAAAGGCCGAAGTGCCCTGGAAGATTAACAGAGTTATTACTACTGCATTGAATCCTCTCAAGGCTTCCATTCATGCCCTTTCAGCAATAGTTGAGGTTTTTGAGAGAGGGCAGGGTGTTTCCACTGAGGTTACAGCTTTGAAAGCTGATATTTTTGAGCTGAGGAAGGATGTGGACCAGCTGAAGTCCACAGACTTCACTTTGCTATTTGGGACAGTTGAGATCCCCGATGATCCAAGTGATAAGATTCTGGCTTGTGATGAGGTACCTCCAGCTACCACCTAAGATAATACTATGGAGGATGATTCTACTACTGAGTCTGAGACTGAGAACGATGAGAAGCAGCTTGAGAAGCGAGATGCAACTATTTATGTGGATATGGCCGAATTAGAGGGTAGCATGTTCGAGACAGACTGACAGGCTTCCTTGAGAGACACAATTGATGCTACATCGGGCACTAATGCCCATCCTCAGAGTGTTACCACGGGCACTGATGCCCAGACAGATGGAGTGACTGAGTAGACAGGATCATTTTCTTACCTCCCTCTCTATTGTTATTATTCATTATTTTTAATCAGTTGCATTTGAGGAGAACTTCTTTTCTTTTATGGATCGGGTGAATTATTTCCATACCTACCTCGTGTGATTTGGTTTTATTTGTGAATATTGGGTTTGGTGATCTATATATGTGTTTTGTTCAAAACTTTATGGATTCTTGAGCTTGTGGTCTCTTGTTTTAAATGGAAATGGGATTGAACCTAAGTTTTAAAATTTGCAACCTCTTTTGTGTGTGATTGTGGATGTTCTTGTGCGAATTTGAGTGTCGGTTATGATCAATACTGATGACTTGAATAGTGCTCTTAATTGAACGAAATAAATGTGCAGCTACGATGAGGCAAATGAAGTTGCATAGACAATGTGTGAACTTTTAGCATCTTGGTATGACTAGCCGGTTATCGAATGAGTCTCTTATGATGAACATTGCACACTTGCTAGAAAGTGTGTAGTCTTGTTTGATATTGGTGTCAATGCCTTGTGTGATGAGATTACTTTGAACATTGTGTGTGATGGCACCTAGAATTTTCCCTGTTGGTCCGGTTGGCTAAGTGATGCAAGCACTTGAAATGATCATAGGCAACAATTTTGAAGAGTGAAACAATTCGACAATATACCTCCTTTGTGGACAACCTTGTGAGATGTGTGAACCTTACTTAACCCTCTTGAGCCTTATCCTTTTCTTGGAAGAAACTTGAACACTTGTGACCTTTCTTTATCCATTCACCCTTAACTTTCATGAAGTGTGGTTTGTTTAAAGATCTAACTTAGGCCAAAATCCTAAGTTGGGGGTGTTGTGAAAAGAGAAGGAACGTTAAGAAGTGTGAACAATCCCTCCTTTGAGTAATGGTTTTGAAAAAAATGGAACCCCTACATTTAAAAAAAAGAAAAAAAATAGAGAAAAGAAGAAAGCAAAGAAAAACAATGAAAAGGTTGTGAAATAAAGTTGTGAAATTTGCAAAGGAAATAGGGTATCAAGTAGTTCATTTGAAGTTGAATAATGGGGTGGATTATGAGCATGATTTAAATGTTAAAGAAAAGGAGGAAAAGTGATGTTCAGATCACACTTCATGAAGGTAGTAACCACTAATACTAAATGACCATACCTTTACACTAAGCCCCGTTACAAGCCTTGAAAAGACCTTTGTGATCTTTAGTAAGTTGAAACGAATGTTGATTGGAAAATAAGGGCAAACCTATGGGTGAAGTCATGCATGTGTTCATCTTTGTGAATGGGAGAGTTGTATGTGATTCTGGAACTATACATTGTTGAGAATTGTGTGTTAATTGGGAATCATCTTTGTTGTGAGGGCATTTGAATACCTTTGTTGAGCTTGAACTTGCATTTCAAGAAAGTATTGTCAACTTGAGAATCTTTGATAATGGTGAGTCACAATTTAAATCTTTGAGTGCACAATTGATCATTGCATGAGTAAGTTGAACCTTGTTGTGTGCATTCATGTTGAGTCTTATGCAGCACTATTTGAGACATCCTTTTTTGTCACCACCCAGGAGTACCCCTAGATGTGACAAGGCACACAGAACCCCGAAAGACTCCATGTAATCTGCTTAGCATATCATAACATAGGATAAAATAAATAATTCAAAATTTAAAACTTCATCCATATAATCGCAGACTTATATAAAAGCAAGTGGAAGTCTAACTTATCTCAATTAGCCATCTAATACAATCTTTGAATCAAACAGGGACGCAGCCCTTATAATATAGTCCGAAATGAAATAACTCGAAAAAAACTACAAATGGCTCATACATCCTCAAATCTAAAGGACTCACCACAAGCTAGGAGAATAGTCGATCCAAACTTGAACCAAAATAAGATCACCTCAAAGTCTGGACCCTACCCTTGTGGAAAAATGTAGGAAAATATAGGTTAGTACTAAAATGCACTAAATAAGATAGCCATTCATAAAAACCCTTTAAAACATGCTAAAAAGGACATTTTAGTTGAAAAGCATGAACTTTACCCAGTTTGAGAATCATCATGCACATTAGCATAAAAGAATAAGTCATAAATATTTTCAAAATATATATCCTCATAGAATATTAGAACCATCTCATGAGTAACCCTAAGTTATACTAGTACAATGCATAGATAAGATCACATAATCCCATCTATACTAAGTACCACTTTTAGGCCACCATAGTCATACCTACCATTCTTGATTTCATCATTTGATCATACTCATAGACAAGGAAACCTTCACATTTACTAAGTCATATCAAGGAAAGCAACTCATAGCAACAATCCACATTAAGCATACTTTTTTTCATAAACCATCATAACACAAAAGGAACACACCATAACTACTCTCAAAGCCTACTTGTGCAATGCATGGATGAAGTTCCATACCCCACCCACACTAAGTAGTTCATTCTTGAGAAGCCATAGTTCATAATCATTCATTGTGGGGGTATGCCTTAACCGACATAGACCATGTGAGAAAATCATGTAATCCGGTGTTTCCCACACTGAAAAGGGTGTCCTACTTGCCTAAGGTTGACCATTAACTTAGCTTAGGTGGATCCACTAGCTAAAGACCTATGAGGGCACATAGTTATGGGACAAGGAGATTGTTACTAGATACCCCTCCTCAACTCACGTATGTGCATCCATCTCAAGAGATTGCTACTAAAACCCCGCCTCAACTTACGTGAGAGCTTCCATCTCATATCAATATCCACTCGGTGCTTAGCATTATTCCCCACAGAGTACTTAACATTTCATTACTTGAGTTCATTATTAAGGAAGAATGTATCAACACTCAATCCAACATCATTCATAAGATAGCTCCTAGATTTAACAAGTGAGAATAGCCTTTCAACCTAAGAATCCCCATATTGTGAAAAAACCTTTCACATGTCTTCATCATTCATAAGTGTATAATTGAGAATAGCCTTTCAATCAACACATCATCAATATCATAATGATAGAAACTTCATTCACAAAAGTGTGTGTGTGTGTGAATAGCCTTTCACCAACACCACCATTACATCATAGTTATAATCACTTTCTCCTCAAAGTATTCATAAAGCATGTGCATAAATATCATGATCATACATAATTCTCATAATTTGCCCTTCAAGGACCATGGATCATAATTCACCGGCACATCTAGAATTACTACATTAGACATGGATGATAACATAATTCAAGTAATCAATTCATATCCTTCATAATTCTATAACAATACCCACACATTAAGATCCAATTTGAGAAAATAGGGTAATTAATGGATTCTTGAAGATTTCAACATAAAATCATATAAAATCATCAATATATCCATAAACAAATATAATTCAATCATTTAAAATGAATTTGAAAGAAATCCATGAGATTGAAGTCAAACCCTAACTTTTGGGTTTTCTAACTTTGAAATTGGGGGTTTTTGAGGGGCTCTATGGGTAAAGGCTACCCATAGATTAAGAGCTACCATACCTTCTTGAAGATTTACCAGAAATTTCAATAGAAAAGCTTCATTCTTAAACCCTAGCTTCAATTTTCTTCTTCTTCTTCCTTGGAATTCTAGAGAGAGTTTATTTAGGGAAAGTTGGTTATGGATTTGGGTTTGGCGATTTTATGAAGTGAATGGGTTGGTTAATTAATTAAAACACTTATATAGGTGTATTAATATAATATAAAACAACTTCACATCAAACTAACTAAAATAGGAATTACCTAAACTACCCCATACCTTCGCTGACTTTGGGACAGCTTGCTCGCATGATCCACGACCCATGACCAACAGACTATGGGTGGGACCACAGCCCGTCATGGTTGGGCATGGTTCATGGTATGTGACATGTTGATATAGGGCCTTAGCTACGGATCTAACCCACGAGGCGTGGATGGACCTACGCCCCGTAGGTCCCCATATGTGGTTCACTTGTTTGGGCAGTTTGGAGGTTAAACTTTAGGGTCTTCCCCAAGAACCCTTGGTTGGTCCTTGGGGGGTTCGTACCTTGACGTTTAACCCCTAAACCCTTCATTCTATGTTCGAGAAGCAAATTTTATGACTCTAACTTTTACAACAAGCTCTAGTTAAGCCTTCTAGTTTTTGGGTTGTTACATTTTTGAACTGCTGATCTTGAATTTGACTTGAGGACGAGAAAAAGATTAAGTTGGGGGTGTTGATGAGTCCTTGATTTGGACTCATTTAGGGTTGTGTTTATATAGATTTAGTGTCCTCAAATACTTATTTTGTGCCATAGACTGATGTTAAAGCCTTGATTTTCAAGTATGTGGATTGAGGAGTAAAGCAAGGACACTAACAGGAAAAAAGGAACAAAGCAAACTGAAGAAGTGAAGAGAGGTGAGCCTGAGGATCTCCAAGAGCATTTGGCATGTCGCCGAGTGGCTACTTTGACCGCCTAAAGTTCTAGTGTGCCAGCCATAAGGGAAGAAACCAAGTTGGCGATAGAAAAAGGGCAGTTGGTGAATCGTCAAGTAGTTTTGCGATACAATGAGAGATTGCTCAATGTTACAGGACTTGAGGATGTTGAGAGCCAAGGCAGAATGTTGATAGAAGAGAGCGTTGGGCGGTTCACCGAGTGGTTCAGCGAACCCAACTTACTTAGCCTAATGGCCCTGCGTGGCTCAGTTTTGGAACCTATAAATTAGATTTTGAATAGTTAATTTAAGGCTAACTTAGGCTGAATTAGTCTAGAACAACTTTCTCTAGAGTTTTTGATATTTCTTAGTAGACTTGAATGCTTGATGTTCGGCTAAAACCCTAATTCTTGGGGTGTGATCATATGATTATGGGTTGAATTAGTTTATGGCTATTGTTAATTACTAGTTCAAATGCTAAATTAAAGTGAGTTTAATCATTAATTGTGATTTAATTGATGAATTGTAGTTGCAAATGCAGTTCTAACTTTGTGTTCTTGGCTTGCTCGATAGAGAAGTTTCAGAACTAAGATTATTGATTAATGATTTGTAGATATTGGGTTGAGCTGGGTTCAGCTAGAGAGAGTGAATCCTAAACTCAATCCTACCCATCTAGCTTGAGAGAGTGGATAAATTAAGGTGTGGGCTGATCTTCACTGTTATGCTTGTTGATGTTCGAAAGAAATCACCTGATTCGGGATAGTTGTTCGAGAGAAAGCTGTCTCCCTTATAGTCTAACCTACTCACTGATTTTTAGTTGTTTACTAGTAGTTTCAATTATCCATATATCAAAATTTGCCTATAATCGATCACATTCCGAGAATTCCTCTCCTTATTGTTATTTCAAATTGTTTGTAGATGCGTTGTAGTTGATAATTGCAAACCAAAACCCCCCATCTAACATTTATGTCACCCCTTTTGACTTGTTGCATGTCTTTTTCAATAATTTCTATTCTTATATCTAGTTAGATCACATTCGTACTTCTTAGTTAAATTTAAACACGTACCGCTCCCTGTGGGATTCGTCCCTAACTCAATTGTTGGGTTATATATTTCTTAACAACCGTTTACACCTAGAATTGGATGAGGTGTTCTTGAGACGGTAACATTCATCAAGCTTCACGTTTCTTCTTCTTCATCCTTGGAGTACTAGAGAGAGGATTTTAGGGAAAAGTTTGTTATTGATTTGGGTTTTAGGATTTTATGAAGTGAATGGGTTGGTTAATGAATTAAAAACGGTTATATAGGTGAATTAAAACTATACAAAACGACTTCACTTAATACTAACTAGAATAGGAATTACCTAAACTACCCCTAACTTAAACCAACTTATAGGCCCCATCCACGACCCCCACTTACGGGGTGTGCACTGACCCACGGACCATACTGGTGGGGCGTGGGTTGGGGTTTGCAACTCCGATGTTGGCCTCTTGACCCATGACACCAAACCACGAGGCGTAGGTCCACCTACTGGGCATGAGTCCCATCCGTAGGGGACCCATTTTTGGGCAGTTTCTAGGGGCTATTTTGGGTCCCCTTCAAGGACCCTTGGTTGGTCCTTGGGGGGTCGTAACTTAACGCCCTGACCCTAAACCCTTCATTCTATGTACGGGTAGTCATATTTATGATTCGAACCCTCACTTCAAACTCTAGACTCCTCACGTAAAGCTCTAGTTTAGCCTACTAGTTTCTGGGGTCTTACATTATCTCCACCCTTGGAACATTCGTCCTCGAATGACAATTTAGACACCTTACGAAATTAAAGACTCAAGACTAGTAGTCCATTATGCATGAAACATCAAAATAATGCACAATTCAAATGAGGAAACATCAACTCCATCTCAACATACTCAATTCAACACAAGGAAGTAGGAACTACATCTAACAACCCATTATGCATGAAAACTTCAACATTTTGTCAAATTCATTGGAGGAACTACCTTCTCCAACTCAAAGCATGCTCAACTCAATAACATGAAACCAATTATAGAATTACTCTCAAAAACATAGTAAATAATGTTTGACAATTCATCTCATGAAGCATATAGGCAACACATACTTAATGCACAACAATTATGAGGAACACATAAATCATGAAAACTTATGTTCTTGCTAATCATGAACTTCTCAAGAACATGCATAACATAACGAGATCATAGAAAACACATGTACCACACATGACTCAAAATCATAAAACAAGCAAAGAGGGATTCTTTGTCTCAAGCTATAATAGGAATAGAAGAAGAGAGATGAGGATATCGGGACTCTCAACAATCTTGCTATCTAAGCATACCATCTCCCCCTTAGGAAGAAGCCCCCTACTAAAACCTCAACTACCATTTCTTTCAAACAATCCCAACCGACATAACTATAAATTCATAATAACCATTACGGGTTCTAAAACCAATAGAGCTCTAGAAACCATGCATTCAAACCCTGCCAAGGCTAACATCAAAGTCTAAAAAGTAGCATAGGGATCTAATAAAGCAATTACATCTATAGGGAACTATCAACATACCGGAACCATTAGGAGGAACTTGCTTACCCTCTCTTCTCATAGCCTTTGTCTTTAGAGAATCCCTCATTTTGTGACCACTTTCATCCCAATTAGAGCAACCTCTTTGCTGGCCAAACATCTATCCTCATGTCTTTTTCAATTCTACTAAGGTCGGATTAAGACAATTCTAAACCATTTCAACCCATATCATCACCCTTCGTGGGGACTACCAATCAATCATATCTAGGTATTATCTAAACACCCTACCTAAAATGACTATACCTAAGATCAATCTTAAAAGATAACTAACTCTTTGAAGTTGGTCAACACTTAAACTTTTTTCCCTAACCTTAACTAGGTGTTACATGCAACCCTCGAAGTCATTTTCAAGACAACATATAACTCAAACTTAGGACATAGACTTTCCCCCCTTCCACTCACGGATAGGCTCATTCGGTAAACCCTAATGTGAATTCCGTTGCTTTAAAAGTGAGGGATTTTTTGAGGATGAACCCTCCAGAGTTTTATGTCTCTAAAGTGGAAGAGGATTCTAAGGAGTTTATATATGAAGTATAAAAAGTACTTGTTATTATGGGGATGACTTCGGTAGAAAAAGCAGAGCTAGCAGCTTACCTGAAAGATGTTGCTCAAGTATGGTACAATCAATTGAAAGAGGGTAGACTGGTAGGACCAGGTCCTATAGAGTGGGAAGTGTTTAAATTGGTATTTCTCTATAGGTTCTTTCCCTTAGAGTTGAGGGAGGCTAAAATGCAAGAATTCATTAACCTTAAGCAAGGTAGCATGAGTGTTAAGGAGTATGCCTTGAAATTTACCCAACTATCCAAGTATGCTTCAAGTATATTGGCGGATTGGAGGACTAAATGAATAAGTGTATGATGGGAGTGTCCGACTTAGTAGAAAAATAATGTCATACGGCAATGCTTGTTGGTGATATGGATATGTCACGTCTTATAGTATATGCCCAACAAATTGAGGAATCGAAACTCAAGGAAGAGAAATCTAGGGATAAAAAGAGGTCTAGAGTGTATGATGATAAGTCCTTTCATGATGGGTCTGATGGATATGGTCGCTCTAAGAATCGACAAAGGTTTTCCGGACAAGGCTCTTTTAATACTCCTAAGTATAAGGAAGATAAGGTGTCTAACCCTAAGCCACACAAAATTAGTAATGAGTCCCTATGGCCTACTTGGGCTAGATGTGGAAAGATACATGAGGGTAGGTGTTTGGCCGGTAGAGAGGGTTGCTTTAACTGTGGTGAAAGTGGCCACAAGATGAGAGATTGCCCAAAGGCAAAGGCTATGAGAAGAGAGGGTAAGCAAGTTGCTCCTAGTGGTTCGTATGGGGATTCTCCAAAGAATAATATGTTATATGCTCTTCAGGATAGAGATGAACAAGAGTGACCTCCGAATGTTGCTATCGGTATGTGTTGTATGCTTTATTAGATTCCAAATTACTTGTCTTTTGTGACTTGATATGCTAGAATTTGATGCTTGTCTTCAGTATGAATGAGCTTCATTGTTTTTTTATGTTATTGATGGTAGAACCTTACTTGGCCATGTTGAGTTTTGGGTAAGTTGAAAGATTTCATGAATAGGGTGTTGAAGTATTCCCTAGATGTGTGTGAGTAGAATTTTCTAAAGAGTAGTAGTGTAATTCACCTTAGTTTAAGAATCATCATGTGTGATGGATGTGAAAGCTTAAGTGATAATGTGATCCAACCTTAGAATTGAAAGTGATGCTGCTTAGAAAGTCCGCCTAGGCTTACTCCCAAGGGGTAGATGGTGGGCCTACATAGCAAGGTCATTGTGTGTTTATGTGTCACCATGTTTTCTTATATGCGTGTTCATGAAAAAGCTTAAGTCTTGATAGAAATGTCTTATGTGAATTGTTTTCCTCATGTTGTAGTGCATTCAGTAGAGTCGCCCATAGAACTTCATGAGATGAAAAGATGAACATGTCCTAGCTCGAAGTTGAGAGTTCCTCCTTCGATGTATGATTGAGCATAGATTGCATATAGGTGTTATGAGTGTATGTTGAGCATGATTTATCCCAGAGATGGTAGTTCGTCATTGAACATGAGTAGCTGTAGAATTTCATGCATTTTGGGCTGTTAGATGTAGTTCATATTTCCTTGTGTTGCATTGAGTATGTTTAGCTAGGAGATGAAGTTTTCCTCCTTGGTTGTGTGCATTTAGATGTATTGCATGCATGATGGGCTGCTAGTCTAGAGTCATTTCCTTTAAGAGGTGTTTAGAATCGTCATTAATATTGTAACACCCTAGAAACTAGTAGGCTAAACTAGAGCTTGACGGGAGGGATAGAGTAGTGAATAACTCCCCGTACTTAAAATGAAGGGTTCCACGTCAGAATGTCAAGGTACGACCCCCCAAGGACCGACCAAGGGTCGTTGAGGAGGACCCTACATTCTACCCCAAAATAGTGACCCACGAAAGGGACCCACGCCCCATAAAGGGGTCCATGCCCTGTGGGTGAGGGGTCGTTGGTCAGGGTCCCAAAACAGGCCACATACCACCACCCCCACTTGACCAGAATGCCTCGTGGGCATGGTCTCATGGGTGAGGCAGTGTTGCTCTTAGACGCTTAAGTGAAGACTTAGTGGAACTTTCCATAATTAATTAGAGGTTAAGTGGTGTCGTTTTAACCTCAGTTAAACCACTTATATAAAGCCTTTAGACTCCTAAATTCATTGATCCTAGTCATTATATCAACTCACCAAAAAGAACCCAAATCCCTCTAAACAATTCACTCTGTAGAGAGTGATGAAGAAGAAGAAGAAGAAGGAGGAGTAGCAAAAGGAGGAGGGGGAGGAGGATAAAGAGAAGGATAAGGAGAAGAAGGAGGAGAAGGAGGAGGAGGATAAGAAGGAGAAGGAGAAGGAGGAGAAGGAGAAGAAGGAGGATGAAGAGGAGGAGGAGAACCCAATTCCCTCTCAATTATACTTTCTCTAAAAAGAGAAGAAGAAGAATAGGAGGAGGAATAGGAGAAAGAGGAGGAGGAGGATAAGGAAAAGGAGAAGGGGGAGAAGGAGAAGAAGGAGAAGAACAAGAAGAAGGAGAAGGAGAAGAAGAAGAAGAAGAAGAAGGAGAAGAAGAAGAATGAAAAGAACCAAAAGAAAAGAAGAAGAAGAAGAAGAAGAAGGAGGAGGAGGAAGAGGAGGAGGATAAAAAGGAGAAGGATAAGAAGAAGAAGAAGAAGAAGAAGAAGAAGAAGAAGAAGAAGAAGAAGAAGAAGAATAAGAATAAGAAGAAGGAGAAGTAGAATAAGAAGAAGAAGAAGGAGGAGGAGGAGGAGGAGGAGGAGAAGAAGAAAGAGAAGAAAAATGAGAAGAACGAGGAGGAGGAGATAAAGGAGAAGGAGAAGAAGAAGAAGAAGAAGAAGAAGAAGGAGGAGGAGGAGGAGGAATAGGAGAAGGAGAAGGAGAAGAAGAAGAAGAAGGAGAAGAAGGAGAAGAAGGAGGAGAAGGAGAAGGAGGATAAGAAGGAGAAGGAGGAGAAGGAGAAGGTGGAGGAGGAGGAGAAGGAGAAGAAGAAGTAGAAGGAGAAGAAGACGGAGGAGAAGAAGGAGGGGAAGAAACAGAAGGAGAAGGAGATGGAGCATGAGGAGGAGAAGAAGAAGAAGGAGAAGGACAAGGAGCAGGAGAAGCATAAGGACAAGGAGAAGGAGCAGGAGAAGTAAAAGGAGAACAAGAAGAAAAACAAAGGAGAAGAAGTAGAAAAACAAAGGAGAAGAAGTAGAAGAAAAAGGAGAAAGATAAGGACAAGAAGGAGGACAAGGAGGAGAAGGAGAAGGAGAAGCAGGAGGAGGAGGAAGAGAAAGAGAAGGAGTAGAAGAAGAAGAATCAAGCTTGGTCAAGATCCTCCAATCTTCCAAGTTTGTGAGCGAAGAAGAAGAGAATCAATCTAGGTCAATTTACTCCAATCTTCCAAGATTTGTGAGGGTTTTACATCCAAGGTATGATAGCTTATTCATCCATGGAGTTCCCTAGAATTCCCCCAATTGTGAATATGAAATTCCCAATGCAGGTTAGGGTTCCTTCCAATATTGTGGGTTAAGTTGATTATGGATCCAATTGAGTGGATATAGATTGTTTATGATTGAATTAGTATTGAATCGTGTTATTATGATGATATTACATGTTTTCCATGGTTAAGCCTAGTCTAATTGATGAAATTAAAGTAATGTGGAAATTGAGGATCCATAGATGATCTTCTAGAATTGGTGATATGTATAGTAATTGTTGAAGAATAAAAGCATGTAGACATGAATTGAATTAGAATAATGTATATGTAATAGGTCATGACTAGTAATTCTTGAGATTGAACCTTTATGATGATATATGATTAGAATCACTGAAGAATGAAGTATGTGATTAGAATGCCTTTTAATCTAGATTCGTAGGATGATTTTGAGAAGTAAACCTATTGAGAGTAAGGCTTATAGTTATGAATGTTGATTACTACGGTTTTGGAAGTAAAGCCATATGATGAATTATGTATGTTAAGGCTTTAAGAGTGAAGCTTATATGATAATGGTAGACTACTAGATAGAATTGGTGTGGCAGGACTTTACCCACCTAATCTACCTAATGAATGTTTGAATGTATGAAGTGATAGAATCACTAGAGTTGTGAGGATATCCATATCTAATGTAGTCATTCTAGATGTCTTGATTCAATATGAGATTTGATCCTTGAAAGGGGAAGACATGATATTATGCATCTTTTATGAAGATTAGTATATGTTTTATGAACACACACATATGCATGAATATGATAGGAGATGAAAGGTTCTCTCACATAGAATGGTTCTAGGGTTGGAAGGCTTGCTCACCTAAAATGAATCAATGCATGTTTAGTTATGTTAGCTTGAAGTAGTGTTAAGAAATCCCTTCATGTATAGCTTGACTTGGTAATATAAGACCATTTCATGGTAGCCTTGGATTGAGAAATCATACTCTTCCTAAGGGTAGCTTGCACTAGCGTCATAGAATGCTTACATGGTAGCATGACTTGGTTAGGACAAACCATTTCATTGGTAGCTAGGATGGGGTACCCTTCCCTGAATAGATTGGACTTGCATGATAGTATGATTTCCATGCTAGCTTGGTCTAGCATAGTATGGTGCTATTCCTTGGTAGCCTAGAAATGATAAATAGTAATTACCTATGTATGATGGCCTAAAGTGGTACTTAGTAAGGGTGGGATTATGGGGTCTTATCCATGCATTGCACAAGTATGACTTTAAGCTACTTTTGAAGTATTCCTCTTATATGTTATATGCTTAGCTTGGAGTGTTTCTATAGTTGGCTTCCATGATATCTTGGACTTAATGTGAAGATTCCCTTTTCTATGAGAAGTGAGCTAAGGATGAGATCCAAAGATGGTAAGTATAATTATGATGGCCTAAAAGTGATACTTAGTATGGGTGAGATTATGGGGTTTTATCCATGCATTGCAGAAGTATGCTTTGAGGTTACTTGAGAAGTAGTTCTCTTATGTTATGCGATCTAATTATTTACTATGCTTATGAACATGATATATTTCTTATGCTTATGGATCATACCTTATGTTGACTAATGCGTATATGATGTGTATGTTGAAGATCACGCTTTCTAATATGTTGTTATGGTCTTATGGTATTATGCTAGCTATCATATTTAGTATATTTTGTACTAACGCATACTTCTGCCTACATTCTTATCAAATGTAAGGTTTGGCGATATTGAGTTCCATTCTCGTGGCTAGATTCCTAGTAGAGCAACGAGTTTAAGATTGGTGAGTCCTCATAGCTTTCAAGGATATGCCACCATTTTTTTTTATGTCTTTATTTTATGTTTCAGAATTTTGTATGGGTTGCGTCCCAAATGTTTATTCAAGTTATTTAGATGGTTTTAGACAAAGTGTTATAGACTTCCGCTTGCTTTTACAAAAGACTTCGATTGTATGGAAAATGTTTTAAATTTCCGCATCATTTCTATTGATTTATGTTATAATATGCTACGTGTCTTGTATGAGGCCTCTCGAGGTCTTGTACGCCATGTTACATCTAGGGTGTACCCCTGGGTCGTGACACTTCAAGAGGCATCAGGTAGGGAGACCCTATGTCCCCCTATCTCTTCATCATGTGTACGGAGAGGCTCTCTAGACCTATCGATAACTCTAACCTAAATGGGCATTAGACTCAAATTAGGATCACCCCTAGAGGACCCAAGTTCTCCCACATCTTCTTTGTTGATGACCTTACTCTATTCGCTACAGCAACTTGATTAATAACCTTTCGAAGACACTTCATCCAATTCTAAGCGTCAACGATCATTAATCAGTATAAAAACCCAACTACACGAGTTGAGGTCGAATTCCATAGGGAGTGGTACGTTTTTAAGATTCAATATCAAAGTATGAATATGTTCAAGTCAATCATAGGAATAGGCATTATCGAAGGAAAACATCAATCAAATTAGGGGGTGACACGAGTGTCAAATAACAGGGGTTTTTGATTTTAACTATCAGCTACAACAATACCAAATAAGAAGTAATAAACAATAATGAGATGTGTTCTTGGGATGTGATTCGATTATAGGCTAACATAGACAAATGGGTAATTGTAGTTGTTAGTAAATAGTTGTAAATCAGTGAATAAGCTAAACTTTAGTGGGAATAAACTTTCTCTCGAACAATTTACCTCGAATCAAGTTGGTTTCTCTCGAACACCAACAAGCAAGCAATTAAGAACAGCTTACGCTTTAGTCCATTCACTCTCTCGAGTTGAATGTGTGGAAAAGGATTTAGGATTCACTCTCTCGAACTGAACCCATGACAATCCATTACGCACATACCATCAATTCAGTAATTTTGGTTTTAAAACCTGTCTGTCGAGCAAGCCAAAAACACGAAGGTAGAACTGCATTTGCAACTACATTCTTTTAATTTTAACCATAATTACTGATTGAAATCACTTCTAAACAGCATTTAAACTATCAATTAGCAATACCTATGAGCTAAATCAGCCCATAATCACACCCCAAGAATTGGGGTTTTAGCTAGACATCATATCAAGATAGAAATCGTTGTGTTTTCATCAACTGGGTAAGATTAATTTCATCTTTACAAAGGTCCAAACTGAAGAATCTCAAAGACCCACTTCCAATTTCTCAAAAATGGAAAACTTCAATTCATCAAAGCTAAAGAAAACTTAGTCTTAAAGCTCAGAAAATACTCTAATGAATGTTCAGAATAAAATTTGATTGACAAAAGACAGTAAACATAATGTTTGAAAAAGTATGTATAGTCGCCGAAAATATGCTTTGAAGGTCCGTTCAGCGCAGTAAGTCGGGATCGCCGCTCAACTCGGTGATCGGCCCTTTGATTAGTTCCATCGCCTTTTTGCTTGGCCTTCAGCATCCTGAAGTTCTGTAACTTTGGAAAATCAACACTGCATCGCGGAACCACTCGGCGATATGCCAACTACTCCTTTCTATCACCAACTTGATTTTCTCCTTCAGGGCTTGGCACACTGGAACTTTAGGCGGTCAAGAGGCCATTAGGCGACTCGTTAAGAGGACTCAGCGATCAACAAGCCTTCATTTCTTCGTTCTTTCAACTCGCTTGGTTCTTTTGCAAATTAGTGTCCATGCTTTCTTCCTCAATCCAAATACCTAGAAATCAGAGGTTTTACATCAGTTATTAGCACAAACCAAGCATTTGAGGACACAAAATCTATCAAATTAAAGCCCTAAATGAATCCAAGTCGTGAATTCATCGCCACCCCCAACTTAAACTTTTACTTGTCCTCAAGTAAAACTCAAGCTCAGCAGTTCAAAAATGATGTCTCAAACAGTGCTACATAGGACTCAATCATGAATGCATGATGAGTCCATAAATTGGACTCATTTAGGGCTATATTTTAATAGAAATTGTGTCCTCAAATGCTTGTTATATCTCAATATCTAATGAAAACCCTTATGTTTTAGGTATTTGAAGTGTGAAGGAAAGCATGGACACTACGTCACAAAAAGGAACAAAAAGGCTGAAAATAATGAAGAAATGAAGGCCTGAGGATTGCTGAGTCAACTTGGCGAGTCGCCGAAGGGTCTTACTTCACCTTTTGTTCCAATGGGCTGAGCCTTGAAAGAAAGGAACAAGTCGACGGAAAAAGGGAGCAGTTGGTACATCACCGAGAAGTTCCGTGAAGCAGTACCATGTCGCCCAATGACCCAGACCACGACGATGCTGAAGGCTGGTGGAAGACGGTGATGAACTACACCAAAGGGCGAATCGCCGAGTTGATCGGTGATTCCGACTAATGACACTGAATGATCTGCTGCAGCACAAATCTATGAAAACTATAAATACTAGTTAGAGTTGTAGTTTTAGGGGTCGAACAATTATTCAAATTTGCATATAGAATAGTACTTTTGATATTTTTTCTCTAAGTTTGAGAGGGTTTTGAAGACTTGAAGATCCAAAGGGTTTTATCTTCAAGATTTGGATTTGGGTCTCTTATATTCTTTAATTTTGGTTTGTATCAAGACTTAAATCTTCATACCTAGTTGAATGCGAGCTCAATTTGGTATAAATTTCTATCTCTTATACATGTGTAGCTAAATACCCCAATTCTTGGGGTGTGATTTAGCGAATATGGGTTAAGATAATTGTTGGGTCTTGCTTGTTGATAATTTAATTGTAGTTTGATTGTGATTTCGTTTAGTAGTTGTGGATGAATTTAATGAATTTGTAGTTGCAAATACAAGTTTATTTATGTGTTTTCGGCTTGCGAGAGAGAGAGGTCGTAAAACTTAAACTACTAAATTGTTGGCCGATGGGAGTGGGTCGACATGAGGTTCAGCTTGAGAGAGTGATTCTTAATCTCATTCCCACACACTCAGCTCGAGAGAGTCAGTGGGTTAAGGCACACGCTAGTCTTCATACGGCAAGTAGGTGTCGGAGAGGAACACATTTGAAATGGGATAAATTGCTCGAGAGAGAGAGCTTATCCCCCCTTAAAGTTTAGCCTAGTCACAATTATTCTATGAATTTTCTATCGAAAGCATGTACCCAATAATCTAGCTTAATCTGTATTCTCGTCACATCCCAAGGATCCCCTCTCATTACATAGAAATCCATGTTTATTTTGCTGTGTTTACTTACTTGTGACAAAACTCCCCATTGTTAATTGACACTCTTGTGTCCCCCTTTAATTTACAATGTTTGTAATCGTTAATGTCTTTTGCTACGACTAGTTAGAACTAAATTTTATTTTTCTATTAATTCTCGAAACCACTTCCTTGGGAACGATCCCAACCCTTGGTTGGGTTACTAAACTATTGTACGATCGTAGACACTTGCATCGGAAATTGTGTCTTGATTATGCAAACATCAAAATGGCACCGCTGCCGGGGAGTGGTTTTATTTGGGAATTCTTAGATGAGTAGAATTTTTGTTCTTCTTAGTTGTAGTTTACTCGCCTAATTTTTAGTTTTGTATTTTGTTTGTTTGAGCTTTGAAACAGAGGAGGTGAGTATGTCAAGCAGTACTCGTGAGCAAATGGGGTTTCCACCATTAGAAGTAATGATGTTCAGGGATCGTATTCTAACTTTCAAACAATTGGAAGGTGAACGGATTCATGAGGCATGGGCAAGATTAAAATCACTTCTGATTCGATGCCCCACTCATGAAATTCTTGATATAGTCCTCCTGGACTGCTTCTACAGAAGTCTTGGTCCCGAAAACAAAACATTGGCTGACCGACTAATTTCGGGTGGCATTACACATCACCCCTATGAGATTGCAGCCCACCTGCTTGATCACATGGTGGAAGCAGACCAAGAAGTAGAGAAGGACTTCTTATTGGCTGCACTGATGAGTTAGATGGATGAGTTGGCCAAAAAGATAGTGGAGATTGAAAGACAACACAAAAAGAAGGATAGATACGTTCCCCCTCAAGAGCGAAGAGAGCCCAAGGACAATGAGGGTAAATGTGCTAAGGGAATGCTCTCAATCATTCTCAACAAGGTAAGTGAGCATGATAGGGTCCTGGAAAAAGTGAAGGAGAGCATCAAATTGATAAAACAGATGATTGGTTCTCATTCCAGATCCATTCAGCTGCTCGAGAACCTTACGAGTCATGTAATGCCTCATCTCTGTCCGACACAAGCAAGGGGTTGCCAAGTGATGTTTTGGCTAACCCAAAAGTGATGTTTAGGTGTTAACCTGCGTCGTGCCACGACATTAAATAAGGCAATGTTTGGGAGGCAACCCAAAACCATTTATTGCTTTATGTTGCTTTGATAAAATATTGGTGTGTTAATTGTGCAAGAAAAAGTGTGGGAAGCATTTGGAAAGAAAGAGATAGGCGAGGGAAATGTTGGTTGGTGAGTCACCAAAGTATTAGGCGACCTGACTCACAGTGCCATTTGATCCAACCCAGCTTGGGTTTGGGGTCTGTAAAACTCGACGGTGTTGGCGTGTTGCCGATCAGCTCGACGACCCCGATTTGTATTGCCATTTGGATCCCCACATTAACTGGGGGATTCTATATAACTTGGCGAGGAAGGTGATTACTCAGCGTGACGCGGAATGGTTCGGTGTTCACAACTAATGTCGCCGAGTGGGCAAAAACTGGATGGTTTTTCAAGCCAAAGGTTTAAAAGTTTCAATTTCCTATGCTCTACCTCATTTTCAAACTTTGCAAACTCACACCTAGTTTTATTCTCAATATCATTGCATCTCTATTGTGTTTTGGTTATTACATCGTACTCGAATCTGGATTGCATTGCCGCCTAGCATCTCAGTAGCATTTTAATCAGCACAAAAGGTTAGCTTACTGAGCCCTATGATTATTTTGTTGAAAGTTGTACTCAAATGCAATAATATTACTTCGATGATGCGTGTTGGACCTTGCTAGTAGGATTAGAACATTTGTTTGCCTGTTAGGTTCACAAATTATGCCTGTGTTATGTTAAAAAGTTAATTCCCGAAAATTTCGCTTTAAAAATGGCTGAAAATTGTGGGTTGTGCTTGATTGTCATTGTGTCTAAGCCAAACTTGAGTTGTGCACGCGTTAATTTTGTTTTCGAGGGTTGTGGGGGTGAGTTCGAGAAGTTGGGTCAAAAGTAGGCACGTAGGGTTAGTTGGCGAGCTATGACAAGCTTGTCGAACCACTCCGCGGTTCGCCTAATCACTCTATCAAGTCCTATGTTATCATGCTTCATATGTTGTGGCTTCTATAACTTTCGGTGAGAAGCATGAGGTCGCCAAAAGCACTCGGCGACTCACCAAAAGTCTTCTTGATCGCCCTTTGTCATCACCCTTATATCTGCTGTGCACTGTACTCGACGAATCGTCGAGTGGTTGTGCACTTCGCCGATTGGTTCGGCGGAGTGACTTTACAACCAAACTGTCATGCTTTTGTATGAATACTTTTTAACTATTTCTCGAAGCTTTGAGGAAATGGCTAGACCGAAAGTTGCTAGAAGAAATATGCCACCCCGACATATAAGAGTTAAAAATTTCAGGAAAAATGAAAAGGCAACAAACCCATCCAAACCGGATAATGAGGGGAAGAAGCCAAGTGCCAACAAGAAAACAAACCCCCCAAGGCCCCACTGTTCCCTTGTAGAGACGTGGATTCTTCACAGTTATCCACTCCTTTTTGGCAGCTCACTTTGACAATCTCAGTAAGTCATTTGTCGCCGAATCTTCTGAAGAAGCTCCGGGGGCCATTGTGAAATTCTAGTACGAAACTCTGGGCATTGATGCCCAGAAAGATGGAGCGACTGATTAGACACGATCCCCTATTTACCTCCCTCTCTATCTTTCTTTTATTGACATTCTGGATATTTTGTTTTGTGCATTTGAGGACAAATGGTTTTTAATTGTGGTGGGGTGAGGCCCACCTTTGTGTGCTACTCGTGTTTGTATTTTGTTTATATTTGGTTTTTGTGCTTATGTCGTGCTAATACTACTTTCTGTGGATGTTTGAGCTTGTGGCCCCATCTTTTTAATTATGAATGATTTTTTAACCTTCCGAAAAAATTTACCACCTCTTGTTTGTATTTAATGTGGCTGTACTTTGGCAAATTTGAGTCTCGGTTTCGATCAATACCGATGACTTGAATAGTGCTTACAATCTAACGAACATGAATGTACAGCTACAAAGAGGCCAAATGAAGTTCCATAGACAATATGTGAACTCTTTGCATCTCGTTTAATTATCCATATATCAAATCGATTCTCTTTGTGATGACCGTTGCACACTAGCAAAAGTGTGGAGTCTTTTTTGACTTAAGTGTCGATGCCTTGTGTGATAGGCTTACCTGAAACCATGCATGACAACACCTAGAATTTGCCTTGTTGGTCCGGTTAACTAAGTAAGACTTTCTCTTGATATGATCTTAGGCAACATCGAAGAGTGTGAACCAATTTGCAATATGCCTCTTTTGTGACCTACCTTGTGAGCGTGTGATTCTCTCTTGAATACACTTTGTGACTTACCCTTCTTTGAAAGAAACTTGATGAAAACTAGACCTTTCTTAATCCATTACCTATAATCCTCTTGAATTGTGGTTAATTGAATAACCAACTTAGGCCAAAAGCCTAAGTTGGGGGTATGGTGAAAAAGAAAAGGGAAAGTCAAGAAGTGCAAGGAAAGTCTCCGTTTACTCATGGTGTTGAGAAAAATGGAACCCTTCCATAAAAAAAAGAAAAAAAGAGAAAGTTGTGGAATAAAGTACCAAAGAAATAGGGTTCCGAACAATCCATGGGAAGCGAATAATAGGATGACCTATGATGCACTAATGAAAATGACGAAAGAAAAAGAAAGGAAGTGTTGAGAGCACCACATTTCATGAGGATAAAAGTCACTGAGCCTAAATGACCATAGCTTTGCACTCAACCACGTTGCAAGCCTTGTTATGACCTTTGTGATCTTGAGAAAGTCAAAACAAATGTTGATTGGAAAATACGGGCAAACCTATGGGTGAAAGCATGCATTGTGTTCATCTTTGTGAGTGTGAGCGTTGTATCTGATTCCTAAACTTTAAGTTTATTATACCTTTTTGTGTGAAAATTGAATCATCACTTGTGTGAGGGCATTCGAAGGCTTTTGTTGAGCTTGAACTTTCATTTGAAGCAAGTATTGCGAGCTTGAGAATCTTTGGTAATGGTGTGTCACAACTTCAATCTTTGAGTACACAATTGATCCTTCCATAAGTAAATTGAGTCTTGTTGTGTACATTCATAATTGAGTCTTGTGTAGCACTGTTTGAGACATCCTTGTTGAACTTGAGTTTTACTTGAGGACAAGCAAAAGTTTATGTTGGGGGTGTTGATGAGTCCACAAATTGGACTCATTTAGGGCTATATTTTAATAGAAATTGTGTCCTCAAATGCTTATTTTATCTCAATATCTGATGAAAACCCTTAAGTTTCAAGTATTTGAAGTGTGAAGGAAAGCATGGACACTAAGTCACAAAAAGGAACGAAAAGACTGAAAAGAACGAAGAAATGAAGGCCTGAGGATCGCCGAGTCCACTTGGCGAGTCGCAGAAGGGACTTACTTCGCCTTTTGTTCTAGTGTGCTAAGCCCTGAAGGAAAGGATCAAGTCGACGGAAAAAGGGAGCAGTCGGCGCATCACCGAGAACTTCCGTGAAGTAGTACCATATTGCACATTGACCCAGAGCACGATGATGTTGAAGGCTGGTGCAACACAGCGATGAACTACACCAAAGGGCAAATCGCCGAGTTGATCGGCGATTCCTACTAATGACGCTAAATGATCCGCTACAGCACAAATCTGTGAAAACTATAAATACTAGTTAGAGTTGTAGTTTTAGGGGTCAAACAATTATTATAATTTTCATATATAATAGTACTTTTAATATTTTTTTTCTAACTTTGAGAGGGTTTTGAAGACTTGAAGATCCAAAGGGTTTCATCCTCAAGATTTGGATTTGGGTCTCTTGGATTCTTCAATTTTGGCGTGTATCAAGACTTAAATCAACATACCCAGTTGAATGCGAGCTCAATTTGGTATAAATTTCTATATCTTATACATGTGTGGCTAAAAACCCCAATTCTTGGGTGTGATTTACCGAATATAGGTTAAGATAATTGTTGGGTCTTGCTTGCTGATAGTTTAATTGTAGTTTTATTGTGATTTCTTTTAGTAGTTCTGGATGAATTTAATGAATTTGTAGTTGCAAATACAAGTTTATTTATCTATTTTCGGCTTGCGAGAGAGAGAGATGTCGTAAAACTAAAACTACTAAATTAATGGCCAGTGGGAGTGGGTCGACGTGAGGTTCAACTCAAGAGAGTGAATTCTAGCCTCATTCCCATACACTCAGCTCGAGAGAGTCAGTGGGTTAAGGCGTAGGCTGGTCTTCATGTGGCAAGTGGGTGTCCGAGAGGTACGCATTCGAAACAGAGTAAGTTGCTCGACTTAGAGCTTATCCCCCTTAAAGTTTAGCCTAGTCACAATTATTCTATGAATCTTCTATGAAAGAATGTACCCAATAATCTAGCTGAACCCGTATTTTCGTCACATCCCAAGGATCCCCTCTCATTACTTAGAAATCCTTGTTTATTTTGTTGTTTTTACTTACTTGTGACATAACCCCCCATTGTTAATTGACACTCTTGTGTCCCCCATTAATTTACCATGTTTTTAATCGTTAATGTCTTTAGCTACGACTAGTTAGAACTAATTTTTATGTTTTTATTAATTCTCAAAATCACTCCCTTGGGAATCATCCCAACCATTGTTTGGGTTACTAAACTATTGTACGATCGTAGACACTTGCATCGGAAGTTGTGTCTTGATTACGCAAACATTAATGCACACAAAAAGACTCAAGTTACTCATGCAAGGATCAATTGTGCACTCAAAGATTCAAGTTGTGACTCACCATTATCATAGCTTCTCAAGTTCACCATACTTGCTTCTAATGCAAGTTCAAGCTCAACAAAAGTACTCAAATGCCCTCACACAAATAATGATTCCATATTCACACACAATGGTTCAAAAATTTATAGCTCCGGAATCACAATCAACACTCACACTTACAAAGATGATCACATGTAAGACTCCACCCATTGGTTTAACCTTATTTTCCAACCAACACTTGTTTCAGCTCACTCAAGATCACAAAGGTCTTTTGAAGGCTTGTAACGGGACTGAGTGTAAAGGTATGGTCATTTAGGCTCAGTGGTTGCTATCCTCATGAAATGTGGTGTGATAACACTTTCTTCCCTTTTATTCATCATTCTCATTCAAGCTCAAAAGTCACCCCATTATTCACTTTCCATGAAATACCGGACACCCAATTTTCTTTGCACTTTCACAACTTTCTTTCAAACTTTTTCATTCTTTTTTTTTCATTTTTCTTTTATTTTTCTCCTTTTTTGTATGGAGGGGTTCCATCTTTTTCTAAATCATGGGTCAAAGGGGACTTCTTTGCATTTCTTGATTTACCTTCTCTTTTCACCACACCCCCAACTTAGGCTTTTTGCCTAAGTTGGATATTCAAGCAAACCACAAATCATGAGGATTATGGGTAATGGATAAAGAAAGGTGACAATTTCATCAAGTTTCTACCAAAAAAATGCTAAGGCTAAAAAGGTGTTCAAGCAAAGATCACACACTCACAAGGTTGGCCCCAAAAGAGGTATAATGTCGAATTGTTTCACACTCTTCAAAGTTGCCTAAGATCATTTCAAGAGATTTGCATCACTTAGTCAACTGGACTAACGGGGAAAATTCTAGGTGTCATCACACATGGTTCATGGTACGCTCATCACACAAGGAATTAGCACCAATATCAAACAAGACTTCACACTTTTGCTAGTTTGCAATGTTCATCACAAGAGACTCATTCGATAACCGGCTACTCACAACGAGATGCACAAAGTTCACATATTGTCTATGCAACATCATTTGGCCTCATAGTAGCTACACATTCATTTTTGTTTGATTATGAGCACTATTCAAGTCATCGGTATTGATCAAGACCGATACTCAAATTTGCAAGAGATCAGCCACATTCAAACACGATCAAGAGGTGGCACAAAAATTTTGGAAGGCTAAAAATTTATTAACAATTAAAACAAGGAGCCACAATCTCAACCATCCACAAAACAAAAGCAATTTGTGTCTAAATATCCACAACTGGGGAAGAGTCCACCGAGGCTGCCTTCTTCTTGTCTGCTTCATCCTTCAAATACTCCACCTCAGTTCTTTGGATAGTAGAAGATGTGGAAATAACATCCACATCCTTCTTCTCATCTCTAGGAACTCGAGCCCCATCTGCACAGCTCGGTGATCAATACCGGAAAGGGGAGGGAATTCGGGCAGTGATTGGCCTTTATCAGCATCTGTTGTGCAATAATCATCCTCAGGTTCAATCGTGTCCCATTAATGATTCACCCAAGATAGTCTGCATTGGCATGGTGGAGAATTGACTCATTCTGGGATGGCATGATGGTACTGCTGATGAAGCCAAACCAATACCTTGCAGCTACATTGAGGTCCTTCTTTTCAATGGCTGCCCCAACCTCAAGCCACCTAAGAATATTGTCTGATATCAGGGGAGCCAACCACTTCTTCATGATTTCCAACGTCTTTATCCTGATCTTGTATTGACAGTCATCCTCAAGTTTCGTAGTGCATTCTAAGACTGCATTGATGGCAGCATAATCACATTGCACCTTCTTACCCCTGACAACCAAGTAGTCAACCGGCTTAAATTTTGTTGCCAGCTTCTTCTCTTGTGGTATTAAGGCACTTTAAGCACTGTAGAATTCACGGACCCAACTCGAAATGTAAAGACCATGGGGCTTGGTGAAGAGCTGGAATTTATGGGACTACAGAGAGCTCGTGATCTCTGGGTACATGTCAATGACACCATCAGTCGACAATCGCTTCTCTTCTATGATGGTCCTCAGCCCCTCAGCCTTTAGTTTGTTCATAGACCATAAGGGAGAACCCTGTACCGGCGGTGCTAGGACCACGGCCTGTGCTCTAGTGGGACGAGGAGTAGTGGTGGCCTGGGAGTCCTGATCCTAGACGGATCATTCATCCTCTTGGATAGCAGCTCTGCCCTCTGTACTGCCACTAGCTCATCCTCATCAAGCTCAGAAGTTGCAACCTGATGCTCCTGGTGCTCATTCTCAGAAGTGGTTAGGTGAGTGGCGTAGATACCGTCACTTTTGGAGTTAGCCTTTGATGACGCAGAAGCCTTCCCTTTTCCTTTTCCCTTCCCACCTGTTGTGCCAAGTGATACGCTCAAATTACACCTCCCTAAAAAAGTATAAGCAATGGTTGTCAAATAAAAAACACAACTTGTAGTTTGGGGTTGATCTCACGAGGAATCTGGTTTAGACTTAAACGTAATTCACTATTATATCCGCTTAGTCAACTTATTTCTGAGACAAGTAAGTAAAGGAAGGGGGGGGGGGGGGGTTCTGTAACAAATAACTTATTGTATTCAAGTAACAAATGAGCAAGATTCAAACTTTGTTGTTATCAATGAGAGATAGAGAAACTAGGGTGTATGTGTTCCCCATAAGCTCTTAACGCGGTAATTCTAACAATAGTAATCCTTTCTGAAGGTATCACATGCAAAGTGGTATGTTATGTATCCCTAAGTGCTTGGTCTGCCAAATAGGAAATTTCACCCCACACCTTGGTTCGGCTACGTGTGTATAATTTACTAATCGTTACCTCTACCTCAGATTAGACATCACATCAATGTATAACTTAGTTTTCACCCTCACACCAATTGATATTATACTATTAGATAGTATCACACTAAATCTCTATTGATAATTCTTTGCTTATTAACTACCTCCTTGGTCTGGCAAAGTAGCAACAAGGCCAGTTCTAACGCATGCACTAAATAAAAAGACTTTTAAATAGAAGAATTATCAATACATGCATCAACACTAGTCAAGAATTACATACTTATTATTCATATGTTGTTAATTGCTCATGGTTCCTACAACCATAGTTGTGGATTTAGTTATTCATGCTTGTCAGAACACAATTCATAATTGTAGAAGAAGAATTCATGAACTTACGTATTGAGTAGAAGAAACCCGTAATCTCCAATTGAAATTCAAAGCAAAAATCTTATAAACTGAATTTAGGAAATCAAATTGCCAAAATCTTGCAAGTTAATTCCCAAGAAAATACTAAGAACTAAAATAATAATATGGTGTCTAACCCCCAAAAACGAGGTTTACATGCTCTATTTATAGAAAAACATGTCATAAACAAAAAGGAAATGAAATAAGGAAATAAACTTTTTTGGACGCGACTTCAATCGACGATATTGACCTACGGTCCGTAGGTCCCTTCTATGGCTCAAGAGTTGGACAATTTCTCAAAAGTTTGGAACCTTCAACTCCCAGTTGCAATCGATGGACGTGTTGTACGGACCGTGGGTCAATCCACGTTCCGTGGTCCTCTTTTGTGGCTCCACACTTAGAACTTTTCATCTGATACTGGAACTTCAACTCTCAGTGATCATTGACAGACGTCCAGGACGGCCCATAGGTCTACCTACGGTCCGTCATTCGCCCCTATAGTTCCACACTTATTCAGACTTCCCAGACGAGCAATCCACGCCTACCCGCTGACAAACCATGACTGGACCTACTATCCGTAGGTTACTTCCGTGGGTGGCCACTTCAACAGAATTTCAATTGTATCTCTCTCGACCTCGTCCAAGCCTATTTCCTGCAAAATTAACAAATTAAACAATAGTTCTAATACAAAATAGCCCTAGACACACACAACTCTTAAGTGAAATGTATTAAAAATACTGTAAACTCACGATATATTAACACCATCAACTTAATTCATTGTTTGTCCTCAAGCGGCGCACTAAGACTTGAAACGACACTTGTATAGAAGCAGACATTCAAACACAAGCAATCACATGGCTTTCTATCCCGACTCCCTTTTCGAGTGCAAATTTTTTCTCTTAGACTCAACAAGCTAACTCATGCGGCTCAAGATATGACAAAGATCGACCAATAGACACACAACATACACTTTTTCACTATCACCAAGGTACCAACTCTCCGACAATGTAACTAGTGCCCTTACTGCAAACGAAATCCCTTTTGCACACAATGAATATGATTTTGAGTACAAGGATTCATTCAACACTCATGCTCAAAAGTAACTTCAAGTACAGTTAGTGCTCAATTCCGTAGGCTTTCCCTTATTTTCACTGCTTAGACTCTCCAAACTAGTTTCTAGGATCACTATAGGAATTTTCTTAGCTTGTAACATTGGCTCAGGGTCAGGTGTAGTACATTTGGGTACTTTTAAGTGACTTTCTGCCCTCCTTGACATTACATTGGCTTTTTTCCTCTTTTTGACCTATTTTTGACATCCTTCCTTTTTATCTTCTTTTCTTTAACTCTTTTCACCATAGATGTAACTTTTGACTTTGTAGCTCTTAGTTTTCACTTTCTCCTTTTTCTTTCACTTTATTTTTCTTTATTTTTCAGAACTTTTATTTATCATCTTTTAGCTTCTTTGGCACCAAGTCACATCCTCTTCTATATTCTCTTTTTCTCTTTTCAACACACAACTCTTCTCATACCCATTTTTATTTCATTTTCCTCTTTCATTGCCACCCTCAACTTATGGATTTTCCATTAGTTGAGGTGCACATTATCTGATGTCGGACTAGGGCCAAGATTGAGGTCAGTTTTAGCATTAGCCACCCTCAACTTAAGCTTTTGGCCTAAGTCAAGGTGCTCATGTCCAAGGAGGGACCAAGGCCAAAACACTTTTTTTAGGGAAGGTGAGTTAGGTGATTCAAAAGAAATGGTCAATTTTATACTCAATTGTTTGGATCAAAGGGAACATTGATTTCATTTGGTCGGATTCTTTTAGGCTTATGTGGACTAATTTGAACAAGTTCCTATGATCACTTCCCAACTTCTAGCCTAGATCATCTTAGCAGGACCAACGGGGCAAGTTCTTGATTGGCACAAGCTATCTGAACAATCAACTTTCCTCAAACACTCTTGGCACTTTGTTTCATTATCAGATTATCGATTACCCAGTTCAAGTTTTAGCTTAAGTCATGAGATCAAATTGGTTCTTTATCATATCATACTCAGAGCCAACACATTATTCTAGCCTACAGATTTTAGCACATATCACAACTTTTGGATAGGTATCATTTTTCTTTCTTAATTATGCCATCATGCTTCATTCTTTCTCATGCTTCTACACATACAACCCTAACACATGCCAGTTCAACAGAAATTAAAAACAGTATCTTGGGGGAAACCTACACAGGCAACAAAACCCCAAGAGAGGATTATGAGTTGGGTTACTCAGACTTCACCCCATCATTCACAATCCATTTACCCTACCCCCAACAAAATACAGTGCAATTATCCCCAATACACAAAAAGTAAAGAATAAAGGATCGGGTAAAGAAAACTTATGGCGCATAGCACTGAAGACCTATCAGTAAGCAGGTGGGTCCGATTTCCCGGAGCCCTCTGGAACAACAATCGGGTCACCCTCAATAGTGCCCGCATCAACAATCTCAGCACCCTTAGTAGTGCTAACCTCAACTCTCACCGCACCATTAGTGGTGCTCACACTGCTAGAGGCACCAACACCTACCTCCCTAGCCCGCTGCTGGCGCATCACCTCATCAAGTATACAGGCCCTCCGTACTTCCACAAGCTCCTGGCGTTCCCGCATGTAAGCTCTCCCTGCCTCAGTGTCATTAGAAGGCTTACCAGAGTGGGGCTGCTTCCATCATGACTGGAACAAGAAGGTGGTGGCATCTCATCTCAAAAAAGTGCATCTAACACCGTATCATCAACCGGTGTTGTGGGTGCCAACTCAGGCTCAGTCTCAGGTGGAGCTAAAAGAGTGTCAAGATCAGCCCACAGACTAGCCAACTCCATCTGAAAATAAGAGACATATGTGGTGGGGGCTGGACGCTCTAAGAGGTGCAGCTCAAATGCGTCAAGGCGTTGGTGAACGGCCTGACCCTTACGGTCCATCATCTGACCCTAGTCACGGACTCCTCAATCGCTCACTACATCCACATCCTCACATGCTAAAGTAGTGTAGCCATATGAACCTCTAGCTTCTAAACACGGGCTAAAGGTACTGTCACAGACCTTGAAGAGTGAGTGGCTTTGGAGGCACTAGGGGCCTGACTCGTTGCCGGAGAATGGGAAGTTGGGGCATCCTTTGTAGGGCTTGGAGGGGCAGGCTCCTAACCCTGCATCTGCTCCACATCTGCTACCAAGTCTGCTCCCAATAGAGGCACCTCAACCTGCGGCTCTCTGCATGGTGCCGCCACATTGGCCTCATCTCAAATCAGGCCTATATCCATGGTCTTGGTCGCCTGGATCAACTTGTAACATTGCCAAACCGGCACTCCAGTATCCCTGCACAGCTGAAAAATGAGGCATGGGAAAGGGTAGGTGGTAGTGGTTTCGCACGAATAGCCAGAAGAATTTGGCCACAAAATTCTATGTGGCCTTCCTAATGCCTACACTCGAGGTGCTAACCCACTCGACGCGCTTTTCGTCTATAACAAGGTGACGGGCCAACCAGCACAATAAAGTCTCCCTCTACTATGCATTCCTCTAGAATGCCCCGCTCCTCATGATGTCCAATGAATAATAAAACTCATTCGTGTTGATTGCTAGAGTGTGGCCCGGGCTGTAGAGGAATCTGCGGATAGTGGCCTCCAATATATCAACTAAGAACCTATGAACTAATGGATCCTCGGAGGGTGGCTACATAGGAAATATAGAACTCCCTCATGATCTCCTTGCCATAGGACCCTGTGCTACGGGCCATCCACTCGCACCTGTGTCTTTTAAAGAGCTCATGAATGGCAGGTGTGGTGTGCAAGCTGCCTGTGAGAACCTGACACTCATCAGAGACTAAACGAGCCATCCTTTCCTTCTTAGTTATCATCCTGGCATCCCTGTATATTTGCCACTGACCACTTACACACCACCAGTTTGGCTCCTCAGCAACTAGAGCAGGCTAGGTGTTTGCTGGCACTAGAATGTCCCCCGCACTAGAAGCCTCATCAGACGAGGCAGTTCTACCATATGGACTGGAGCCGGATGCGGAGCCTGAGCTAGAGTCGGAAGTAGATGCGGACTCAAAGCCAGCCGGTGAACCAATCGGTGTATCCTCCTTATCAGCCTAGGAGGAAGTGACCACCTCGGAAATCACCTGCCAGGATTTATTCCGTGTAGTACGAGGTGTCATAGGGGATGTCCTAGTAGTGGGTGGGACATATACAGGGTCAGCCTCCACATCAGTATCTTCATCCCTCAGTCGAAATGATGGTTCCACTGATTTCGACTTGCCCTTTGCGGCGAAGGTCGGAGCTTTCTTGGGAGTCATGGTACCTGTGGAGGAAGAATTAGTATCAAAATAAACCAATAACACACTCGAAAAAAATTTAGACTAAAGAACGAACGAAAACAAAAACTAAAAAAAATTCATGTACAATAGCATCAGTGGCCACCTCTGGTGGGTACCTACGGTCTGTGGGTCCCCTCCGTAGGTCAGAGGTCCTAAAAAGTTGGGTCTCTGATGGGAACCAGGGATGTGTAGAACGGTCCGTAGGTTGACCTACGGACCATAGTCCACCTCCGTGGTTCCACACTTAGTGGATTCTCCATGTGCAACAGATCCACGTACCCGACCTACGGTCCGTGGACGAGGTCTCGTGGGCAGATCTGTGCCAGGTATTAGACATGCCTCATTTTTAGACCATTTTTTCAACATTTAAAACTTCAAACAATCAACCTAAGTCTAATCATGCATTTCAAAACAATTTATGATAGTTTGTCATCCCTAGGGTTCTAAATACTCGTTATTTAACTTTTGTAGCATACAAAACTAGGAACCCTAAGTCGAAACTTCTAGTTAGACTATTTACCCTGAGCTATTTGATTACACAGATAGCACAATCACATTCTATCGTCCCAAGGTCAAGACCCACTTTGTGACTTCATGTATTGAACAATGAATACTAAAATTCAAAGTTAAAGTGAAGTCATTTACCTTACAAGTATTGGAAGTTGGTGATTGTGTGATGACAATAAACTTCGTAGACCTTTTGCTAGCCTTTCGAAGCCGAACCCAGACAATGGAATCGCTGGGAAAATGGAGATGAGGATTTGGGAAAAGGGAAGAGTGATAAGGGAATTTGGGGAAGTGATTGAGGAGTGGTATGTGGGATTAGGGAGTTTAATGGAGTGATTTTTGGGAGAGGAAAGGGTTAGAAACGGTTGGGAGGGAGTTTTGAATGTGGGGGATCTAAGGCCGCGATTGATGGTCCATAGGTCACTCAACACTTAGAAAATTTTAAGGACTTACATGGGGATCTACGGCCGCCATTGATGTCCGTGGATTGAACCACTGACCATCGATGGGGTCCGTAGACCTCTGCAACAGGCATTTTCTGCAGATTTGGGTTTTTCATCCCTGCACATGTAGCAAATGTTAGGACTTTCTTTTTACATTTTCTGGACACTTTTTAGACACGGACTATATGCTATATCTAGCCAACACTAATACAAAAATAAAATGGCAATCTAAAGAATTACAAAAAATCAACTAAACAAAGAAAACTCCTAAATTGAAAAGAAAAACATATAGTTTGTTGGATTGTACATCTTGGGTTGCCTCCCAAGCAGCGCTTGATTTAACGCCACAGCACGACCCAGGCCCCTTGATTACTCATACTTCATCAAGGTAGTAGGCCTCAACCACTTCTTGCACACTCTCTTCTTTGCCCATGTAGACCTTGATCCTTTGCCCGTTTACCTTGAACCTTGTTCCCTCCTTGTTCTCGAGCTCGACCGCTCCATGTGGGAACAATTGAGTGACTATGAATGGCCCGGTCCACATGGACTTGAGCTTGCCAGGAAACAAGTGCAACCTACAATTGAATAGAAGCACCAGATCACCCACAACAAATTCGCGCTTTTCAATCTTTTGATCTTGATACTTCTTCATCTTCTCTTTGTACAAGGCAGAACTTTCATAAGCTCTTAGGCAAAACTAATCAAGCTCATTCATGTCATTCACTCTATGATTCGATGTGGCGCCCCAATCCAAATTCAACTTCTTTAGTGCCCACATAGCCTTATGTTCAAGCTCTACCAGCAAATGGCAAGACTTCCCATATACAAGTTGGTAGGGGGACATACCTATGGGAATCTTGAATGTGGTGCGATAGGCCCATAGAGCATCATCAAGCCTCCTTGACCAGTAGGTTCTAGTAGCATTCACAGTCTTAGCAAGAATCTACTTGATCTCTTTGTTGGACACTTCAACTTGCCCACTAGACTGTGGATTGTAAGGAGTGGCTACATTGTGGCAGACACCATATTTCTCAAGTAGCGCCTTGAACAATTTATTATAGAAGTGAGAACCTCCATCACTGATAAACGCCCTAGGTGGACCAAATCTGGAGAAGATATTCTTTTTCATGAATGCGGTGACGCTTTTACCTTCATTGTTTAAAAGCGTATTTGCTTCCACCCATTTCGACACACAGTCAACCGCAACAAGAATATACTTCAGCCCATGTGAACTCACAAATGGACCCATAAAATCAATGCCCCAACATCAAACCACCCAATCACCAATATCGGATTCATAGGAAGCTCTTGCCTCTTTGAAATACCTTCTTCTCTTTGGCAACGATCACAAGACTTGGCGAAATCATGAGGATCTTGGTGGATGGTAGGCCAATAATACCCAGACTGCAAAATTTTATGCGCAGTCCAAATACCACTATGATGCCCACCAACAGGCAAAAAGTGACACGCCTAAAGTATACTCATCATCTCAACCTCGGGCACACAATGACGAATAATCCTATCAGCACAAATATGGAACAAATAAGGCTCATCCCAAAAGAACTTCTTCACATCATGCATAAACTTGTTCCTCTGGTGAAAAGACAAATCTGATGGGACCAGATCACTTGCTAAGTAGTTAGCAAAGTCTCCGAACCAAGGAATCAGATCATGAGAAGCCGACAATACATGTTTATCTGGAAAAGCATCATTAATTTCAGCCCCATCTCCTAGCTTGAGCATAGCTTCTTCCTCTAATCTGGACAAGTGATCGACAACTTGATTTTTTGTCCCCTTTCTATCTTTCACCTCAAAATCGAAGTCTTGTAGCAACAACACCCATCTGATCAACCTCGATTTTGCATCCTTCTTATCCATCAAACACCTCAATGCAGAGTGGTCAGTATAAACTATGACCTTAGTACCAAGCAAGTAGGATCAAAATTTCTCGAATGTGAAAACCGCAGCAAGGAGTTCCTGTTCAGTCATTGTATAGTTCTTTTGAGCCATATTTAGAGCTTTGTTGGCATAGTAAATAGGATGAAGAATTTTCTCTCGCCTCTATCCCAAAACAACACCAAACGCCACTCCACTCGCATCACACATTACCTCAAATGGTTGCCCCCAATCCGGTGAAATAATAATAGGTGCAAAAACTAGTTTTTCCTTCAACTCTCCAAATGCTCTCAGAGAAGCATCATAAAAATCAAACTTACACTCCTTTTCGAGCAATTTGCACAATGGGTGTGCAATCTTTGGAGAAATCCTTAATAAACCTCTTATAAAATAATGCATGCCCAAGAAACTTCTAACACCTTTAATAGAGATAGGTGGTGGAAGCTTTTCTATTACCTCAACTTTCACTCTATCAACCTCAATACCCTTCTCAGAAATCCGATGACCCATACCGATCCTCTCTTTCACCATGAAGTGGCACTTTTCCCAATTGAGCACAAGATTGCACTCTTCACACCATTTCTGTACCTCAGCCAAATGATCGAAACAACCATCAAATGAGTCACCTACCACAAAGAAATCATCCATAAATACCTCAATTGTGTCCTCCACCATATCAGATAATATCAACATCATGCAACGCTGGAAGGTCGCTGAGGCACTGCACAACCCAAATGGCATTTGTTTGAAGACAAAAGTCCCATAAGGGTAAGTGAATGTGGTTTTCTCTTTGTCTTCCGGAGCTATGGAAATCTGATTGTAGCCCGAATAACCATCAAGAAAGCAATACCAACCCTTACCAGCATGGCGGTCCAATATCTGATCCATGAATGGCATAGGGAAGTGGTCGTTTTCTGTCCAAGCATTCAATTTTTGGTAGTCCATGAATACTCTCCATCCAGTCACGGGCCGCATCAGAACAAGCTCGTTTCTCGCATTAGGTACCACAGTCATCCCACCTTTCTTGGGCACATAGTGAACAGGACAAACTCAACTACTATCTGCAATGGGATAAATGACTCCAGCATCCAACCACTTGCTAATTTCCTTTTTCACTACCTATTGCATAGGAAGATTTAGTCTCCTTTGGTGCTCAATACTAGGCTTATGATCCAGCATCAGTTGGATTTTATGAGAACAAATGCCAGGAGGAATCCCAATAATATCCTCAATAGTCCACCTAATAGCCCTCTTGAACCTCTTTAACACAGAAACCAAAGCCTCAACTTGTTCCGCATTCAAAGTGGCCGCTATGATGACCGGTAAAGTATCATCTCTCCCCAAGAATACATACCTCAAATGTGATGCTAGAGCCTTTAGCTCCAATTTTGGAGCCTCTTCAACAGATGGTTTTGCGGGTGGAGAGTCGTGATTCTTCATATCTAACTCAAATTTCTTCGATTTAGAACAGAATTCAAACCTACCAAGTGTGGCAACTAACTCATCATAGTCCACAATACCATCACCCTCAAAATTCATCAATACCAATGCAAGTGCATCAACACTCAACCGCTCTTCAATAGACAAATCAGACCCTTGACCCACAATATGATTCACCACGAATACTGGCTTGAGATCACTTTCCAGCTTCACGGACCTACACATATTAAAAGTTACCTCTGCACTATTCAATCAGAATTTCATCTGCCCTTTCTCCATATCGACCAAGCCACACCCAGTAGCAAGGAATGGTTTCCCTAGGATGATGGGGACCTCAAAATCAACCTCACAGTCAAGTATCACAAAATCCACCGCAAAAAAGAATGACTCCACTTTCACAAGATCTTGGAGAACACCAATAGGCCTCTTCACAGTTCTATCATCCATGAGTAATCGCATCACAATTGGTTTTGGAGCCCCTAAACCCAACTTCTTGTAAATAGAGAATGGCATCAGATTAATGCTAGCACCCAAATAACCCAACGCCTTAGCAAAATGCAACAATCTAATGGTACATGGAATAGTGAAGGCAGTATCCTCCTTCTTCTGCACAAGGGACCTTGTAGCAATAGTACTACAGTGTTGCAACCTATCATCATATTCAAACTCACAGCCCTCTTCTTAGTCACCAAATCTTTCATAAACTTCTCATGCCCAGGCATTTGCTTGAAAGCTTCTATCAACGGAACATTGATGGAAAGCTACTTCAACATACTAATAAACCTACGGTATTTCCCTTCTTTATTCTTCTTTACCAACTTCTATGGGAATGGAGGTGGAGGTCTAGGCACGGGGACAACTTTTTGGGTTATCCCCGCTTCCTTCTCTGTAGCATTCTTGGACTATCCAGTCACCTCAATCGCATCATCATCTTTCTCCACCACAATTTCAACCTCAAACGGCATAGGTGGATCAATGGTTTGCTTACCCCCTCGAGTAGTGACTACCATACAATGCCCATTATTCTTCGGGTTTTGGATGGTGTTGCTAGGAAGTGTGCCAGGCTGACTTGGGTTGACTGTAGTCGAGAACTGATTCATTCGCTGCTCAAGTTGCTTGATCGACACTGCATAGGCATCAACTTTTTGACCGATTCCAGACAAGCCGTTCGCATCGCCTTCACATTCTCATCAGTAGAATCAAGCCTATTTATCATCTTCTGCATCATATCCTCACTTTGTGACATACTACCCCTAGCTTCCCTATTGCCAGAATCCCGATTTTGTGGAGGGATATAAGGCCTAACTCTATCGTTTCTATTGCCATAGTTGTTTCGGTTGTAGTTATTATCGCGATTGTAGTTCACATCTCGGACATATTGACCCTCTTGATTGTAGTTACCACAGTTCCGACCTTGGTTTCCTGGACCTTGGCGCAAATTATCCAAATTGGAACCTTGGGCATTGGCTCAAAAACCCCCCATCTGATCATTTACCAAGTAGGCATCCTCCTCATAATAACATTCCTCCTCAGTGGTGGAGGAGTCCTAGTCAAGTAATTCACTGCATTTACCTTTTCTGGACCTCCGCTTACATGCTTCAATACCAACCCAAGTGATGTCCTTATCTGTGCCATCTCCTCATGATTGTCATTGGAAGATTGACTAGGTGCAGCTTGAACTACAAATGTGCTTCTTCCAGTGTCAGACTTTTGAGTGCCCTATGCTTTATTGTTTCGGGAAATCTTCTCCAGTTTTTCAACGATCTCCTCAAAAGTGCACTCATCATATGATCCTCCAGCGATAGTATCGAGCACAGCCTTACCGTTATCATCTTGACCTCTATAGAAATACTCCTTTAGTAACTCATCATCAATGCGGTGGTTTGGAACACTTATAATGAATGTAGTGAACCTGTCAAATGAACTACTCACACACTCTCCAGGTAGTGCCAAGAAGTTATTGAGTTTATCTTTGTGGTTCAGCTTTTTTGAAAACGGAAAGTACTTGGCCCTGAACACCTAGTGGAATTAGTCCCATGTAAGGGTGGAGTTGTACGGAAGCTCAGAAAACCATGCAGTAGCATCTCTGATCAATGATAGAGGGAAGACTCTCAACCCTATGACGTTCATATACAACTCCGGTCTCCCCACACATCTCTTACAAACACTCCCCAACTTGGCCATGTGCCCATGCGGATCTTCTGAAGCCATGCCAGAAAACAAACCCCTCGTTGTAAGCATCTGCATCAAACTTCTAGTCACCAAGAATGTATGCCCCGGAGGTAGTGGAGGGAGAACAATGGGTCCTTCAGATTCAACAGTATTAAACTCGACCCTGTAGTTACATTGCAACTTTGGTTCTGGCAGAATTTGCACCCTCAATTCATCTCCAAGTAGATTATCACCCTGAACCTGAGCATTCTCATTAACAACCCCAGGAGGCTGCAACTTAACTCCGTCACCTAGATTCCAACCGATTAGGTTGACTTGGACCCCTTGATTATTCATTCTTCTCAAAGTTCTTCTTAACTCTGGATCATATGGTGTCAATGGTTCGCCTCAACTCCATGTACTTAGCAAACACTAGAGTAGAAACCTGTAGAAAAAAAACAAAAAAGAAAAGTAAAATTAGGAAATAATTGACTAAAGTTCAATAATGTAGTTAAACTTAATCTAAAAGCCTTATTCCTCGCCAACTGCGCCAAAATTTGATACGCTCAAATTACACCTCCCAAAAGAAGTATATGCGATCGTTGTCAAATAAAGAACCCAACTTGTAGGTTGAGGTCGATCCCAAGAAGAATATGGTTTAGACTTAAACTTAACTCACTATTATATCCATTTAGTCAACTTATTTTCGGGACAAGTAAGTAAGGGGACAGGGGGTTGCGTAACAAATAACTAATTGTAGTCAAGTAACAAGTGAGCAAGATTCAAACTTTGTTGTTATCAATGAGAGAGAGAGAAACTAGGGTGTATGCGTTCTCCATAGGCTCTTAATGCGGTAATCCTAATAATAGTAATCATTTCCTAGTATATGACATGCATAGTGGTAAGTTATGTATTCCTAAGTGCTTGGTCCGCCAAATAGGAAGTTTCAACCTGTACCTTGGTCCGGCTACGTGTGTATAATTTACTAACCCTTACATTTACATCAAATTAGACATCACGTCAATGTATGGCTTACTTTTCACCCTCGCACCAATTGATATTAGACTATCAGATAGTATCACACTAAATCTTTGTTGATAATTCTTTTCTTATTAACTACCTTGGTCCGGCAAGTAGCAACAATGTGAGTACAAATACGTGCTCTCTTTAAAACACTTCTAAATGAAAGAATTACCAATACATGCATCAACACTAGTCAAGAATTACTTAGTTATTATTCATACGTTGTTAATTGCTCATGGTTCCCACAACCCTAGTTGTGGATTTAGTTACTTATGCTTGTAACAACACAATTCATAATTGTAGAAGAAGAATTCATGAACTTACGTATTGAGTAGAAGAAACCTGTAATCTCCAATTGAACTTCAAAGAAAAAATCTTATAAGCTGAATTTAGGAAATCAAATTGCCAAAAGTTTGCAAGTTAATTCCCAAGAAAGTACCAAGAACTAAAATAATACTATGGTGTCTAATCCCCAAAAATGAGATTTACATGCCCTATTTATAGAAAAACATGTCCTAAAAAAAGTAAATAAAATAAGGAAATAAAATTTTCTAGACGTAGCTTCAATTGACGATACTGATCTACAAACCGTGGAATGATCTACGATTCATTGGTCCATTCCGTGGCTCAAGACTTACACAATTTTTTAGAAGTTTGGAACCTCCAAATCCTAGTTGCAATCGAAGGACATACAGTATGGATCGTGGGTCGATCCACTGTCCTTGGGTCCTCTTCCGTGGCTTCACACTTAGAACTTTTCATTTGGTACTGGAAATTTAACTCTCAGTGATCATTGATGGACGTGCAGGACGGACCGTAGGTCGCCTCCGTAGTTCCACACTTAGTCAGAGTTCCCAGATGAGCAATCCACGTCTACCCATTGACGGACCGTGACTGGACCTACGGTTCGTAGGTCACTTCCATTGGTGGCCACTTCTGCAGAATTTCAGTTCTATCTCTCTCGGGCTCGTCCAAGCCTATTCTTACAAATTTAACACAATAAACATTAGTTCTAATACAAAATGTCCCTAGACACACACAACTCTTAAGTGAAATGTATTAAAAATGTCGTAAACTCACGATATATCAGGAAGTTTGGTATCCTTATCCTTATCCTTGGACGCAGCTGCATCCTCGTTAAATGTTATTCCCTTGGCCCTCTTGCGGGGCAAAATGTCCCTACCTGCGACTTTAGCTCTACCCATATTTGCAAAACATCATGGAAAGTTAAAAACAATTCAAGTAAAATTGCAAAAAAATAGTTGCAAACATACTCGTCCATCAGTTCAGCGAGTTGCCGAATCACTTTGGTGAGCTAGATCGGGCTCGCCGAAAGGATTGCCTGAAAAAGTTCCAAAAAATTTGGCATGTCGACGATGGGATAGGCCTTTCGGCGAGCAAGGACTAGCCCGCCGAAAGTTACAGGGCATTTTTAGGGGTTAAGGCGATCAGGAAGGACTTTCGACAAGTCGTCGAGCGCACTCGGCGAACTCAGGCTTCTCGCCGAATGTTAAAGAACCTACCTCAAGATTAAGCATGAAATTAAAGGTGATAAGGGGAACCTTGGCGAACCGCCGAGTGGTTCGGCGAGCTCAACCCAGCTCGCCCAACAGCTTAACGTGCCTACTTTCACCCCCAACTTCCAATTTGAACCCTGCAGCCCCTGAAAAGAAAATCAAAATATGCACTCCTACAATAAGAATATGACCCATTACACCCATGCCACCGGGATACTCAGATTTCTCCCGGTTAGGCCAAATTTAGCCATTTGACGACTTTTGCCCTTAAGAATGACGTCAATGATCCATCACTGGGCAAAATACGTCATTTGGCACAAATGCGGGTTACTTAGACTTCACCCGACTAGACCCAACAACATGCAAGCACAACCCCACAATTTTAATCACTTTTAAGCCACAAAATACTCGGGAGTTATACAACAAAGGCATTATGGGTAAGATATTCGAATGAAAATAGTCATACATGCATACAATCACTATCAGAGAGGCCCAGCACACATCACTAAGATCAAAATCATTGCATAAGAGTAAAAATTCTGAAAGAAAATTTGGGGTTCGGAAAACTAACTGTAGAAGCCGAATACGAGAAGTTGTAAAGCTAGGCGACAAAGAATCCAACTCCAAACACACAGATGACGAATAATACGAGATAAAAAATGCAAAAATATGGAAAAAATTGTGCGGTGTGAGTTTCGAAAGTTTAAAAGTGAGGAAAAGTGAAAGAGTTTGAAAGTTTACTTTGGCCTTTAAAAATCATCCAGTTCTCGCCCGTTCGGCGACATAAGTTTTGCTCGCCAACCCACTTAGCGACATGCCAAGTAGGCACTTACCTCGCTGAGTTTTACAGGACCTCCAGTTAATGTAGGGGTCCAAACGGCGGACAAAGTCGTGATGGCCAACCTGGTCGGCGATTCGCTAATATGCTCCTGGGCTCACCGAGTTTTACAAACTCCAATTTAAAAATGTCTTGAGTCCAATGGCTACCCAAGTCGGGCTCGCCGACCTCTTCAGCGAGTCGCCGACTGGACTTTTAGCTCACCAACCTGTACTTTTCAAACACACTCTACACTTCAACCTGCAAAATCAACGCATGATTATTTCTAAAACAAAAATAAAGCGATAAACACTTGTGTTGCCTCCCAAGAAGCACCTTAGTTAACATCGTGGCACGACGCAAGTCTACACTGAAATTCCATTTGTGGGGTTTGCCTCATTTTCATAAGGCAACCCTTCTTCTAGCTCTGGGTAGAGACAAAACAGCACTTGGTCCATTTGGGACTCTAGTAGCTAAATGGACATGGAATGAGAGGTTGTCATCTGATTCAGTATTAAGCCATTCTCTCTTATATCCTTCAACACTCTATCGTGCTCTTTGACTTTGTGTAGAATGAGTGAGAGGACCTCTTCAATTTGCCCACCATCGTGCTTCTTCGTCCTTCGACGCTCGTGAGGGAGATGTACATGTCCTTCTTTTTGGACACTACCTCCAATTCCATGACTTTCTTGGACAAGACATACAGCTATCAATAATGTGGCCAATTGTTGGTCTTTTTGTGTATCCTTGTTGGTCTTGGACATGGGATCAAAGAGTTGGGCTGCTATTGCATAAGGTAGTCGGATGAGACCACCTAGAGAAATTTGATCAGCCACTATTCTATTTTTGGGGCCAAGACCCCTGTAGAAGCATTCCAGAAGCATCTTATCTGGAATTCCTTGAGTTGGGAACTGTTGCAATAGGGCCTTGAATCTTTGCCACAACTCATAAATTGACTCACCCTCCAATTGTCTGAAACTTAGGATGTTATCCCTAAGAATCATCATCCTCAAAGGAGAGAGGTCCAATGTTTTACCGTTGCTACAAGACCTGCTCCTTTATTCTATGCTAAACAAGCAACATGAAAACCAAACCTGAAAATAAGTAGATTCAACTATAACTAAAAAGAGCAAAATTCAACTTAACTAAAGAATCTTAACCAATACCACTCCCTAGCAGTGGCGCCATTTTGATTAATAATGTTTCAAAGACACTTCATCCAATTCTAAGCATCAACGATCGTTAATCAGTAGAATAACCCAACTAAATGAGTTGGGGTCGAATCCCATAAAGAGTGGTACGTGTTTAAGATTCAATAGCAAAGTACGAATATGTTCAAATCAATCATAGGAATACACATTATCGAAGGAAAACCGCACTCAAATTAGGGGGTGACACAAGTGTCAAATAATAGGGGTTTTTGGTTGTAACTATCAGCTACAACAACAGCAAAAAAAAAGAAATAAACAATAATGAGACGGGTTCTTGGGATGTGATTCGATTATAGTCTAACATAAACAAATTGGTAATTGCAACTGTTAGTAAATAGCTGTAAATCAGTGAATAAGCTAGACTTTAGTGGGGATAAACTTTCTCTCGAACAATTTACCCCGAATCAAGTTGGTTTCTCTCGAACACCAACAAGCAAGCAATTCAGAACAACCTACACTTTAGTCTATTCACTCTCTAGAGCTAAATGTGTGGAAACAGATTTAAGATCCACTCTCTCGAGCTGAACCTATGACAACCCAATACCCACAGACCATCAATTCAGTAATCTTGGTTTTAAACCCTTTCTCTCGAGCAAGCCAAAAACACGAAGGTAGAACTGTATTTGCAACTACAATAGTTTAATTTTAACCACAATTACTGATTGAAATCACTTCTAAACAGCATTTAAACTATCAATTAGCAATACCCATGAGCGAAATCAGCCCATAATCACATAATCACATCCCAAGAATTGGGATTTTAGCTAGACGTCATAAAAAGATAGAAATCGTTACCAAATTATGTTTCCATCAACTGGGTAAGATTAATTTCGTCTTTACAAAGGTTCAAATTGAAGAATCTGAAAGATCCACTTCCAATTTCTCTAAAATGGAAAACTTCAATTCTTCAAAGCTAAAGAAAACTTAGTCTCAAAACTCAAAAATTACTCTAATAAATGTTCAGAATAAAATTTGATTGACAAAAGATACTAAACATAATATTTGAAAAAGTATTTATAGTCGCCAAAAATATACAGTGAAGGTCCATTCGGCACAGTAAGTTGGGATCACCGATCAACTCGGCGATCCGCCCTTTGGTCAGTTCCATCGCTTTTTTGCTTTGTCCTTCAGTATCCTCAAGTTCTATAACTTTGGGCGATCCAACACTGCATCGCGGAACCACTCAGCGACACGCTGACTGCTCCTTTCTATTGCCAACTTGATTTTCTCCTTCAGGGCTTGGCACACTGGAACTTTAGGTGGTCAAGAGGCCATTGGGCGACTCGCCAAGAGGACTCGGCGATCACCAGGCCTTTATTTGTTTGTTCTTTCAGCTCGCTTGGTTCCTTTTTGCAAATTAGTGTCCATGCTTTGTTCCTCAATCCAAATACCTGGAAATATGAGGTTTGACATCATTTATTAGCACAAAACAAGCATTTGAGGACACAAAATCTATCCAAATAAAGCCTTAAATGAGTCCAAATTGTGAACTCCTCACAACCCCTGGAAACTGTTCAACCATCGCTGAAATTCTCCAAGATTTCAACTCCCTCTCAGGCCAAAAGGTTAACCTCACAAAGTCTAAAGTGTTCTTCTCTAGAAATTGTCCCAACATTGCAACCCAGTGTTCCAATCTTCTCAGGATTGAGAGTTGCGAATCATTTCAAAATATCTTGGTTTTCTCATTTTCCATAAAAGACCCACCAACGCCGACTTCCAATTCATCATTGACAATATGAGGAAAAACCAGGTTGGTTGGAAGGCCAAAACCCTCAACATGAAAGGCAGGACTGTCCTAGCTAAGGCTACCCTCAGCAGCATCCCCTCTCATGTAATGCAATATATTACATGTTGAGAACCTAGGGAAATATCCAAAAGGGGTGGATAGTTGTGCTAAAGCCGCTAGATGGGTGGTACATTAGGGTGGCAAGGTGAATTTTTTGGGGGACACTTGGATACCTCACATAAACACCATGCAACAGAACATCGAAGGCTCTATCTTGAAAGAAAAAGAGACCCTTAGGGTCAAGGATGTCCACCTTAATGCCCAATGGGACCTAGGAAGGTTATCCCTCAGATTACCAATGAGGCTGGAACACATCATCAAGGGAATCTCCCTCCTCAACATTGGGAACAAAGAAGACTCTCTCATTTGGGGCCTAACCAACAATGGGCTCTTCTCCACAAGCTCTGCATATAATCACATCTCTGAGAGAATCCCCAAGAACCAACCTATTAACACTAGAAAAGATTTTTTAGGAATCTGGATAGCCAAAACCTCTAATTAAATCAAAACCTTCCTTTGGATTTTATGCCATGGTCGAACACCCACCAATCACCACCTCCACAGCAGGAGCTTACCCATAAACCCCAAGTGCACCTTCTGCGTCTTCCATATGGAAGATATAAACCACATCTTCTTCCACTGCTACCACTCTCTAGAATACCCTCATGAACAACAGTCTAGACCCCATAAATGCTGACATGATCAACGTGAACATAGATAATTGGCCCGGACTTTGGCACCACGCCAAAAGAATTAGGTTCAATAACTGGTTCGACTGGGGTACCTTGATCTCCTTCTGCCTTTGGAACATATGGCTGATTAGAAATAACAACACCTTCAACAACAAAAGGACTCTATCACCCACCACCACATTGTTTCCCAAGTTCTGGAATGCCACTTCCCTGTGTCACAAACCCCAACCCCTAACATCCAAAAAGCAACCATCCAAGTTAAGTGGGATCCTCCGGATACTAGAAGCTTTAAGCTGAACACTGACGGAGCAGTATCCAAGAATCCAGGGGTAGGGGGATTGGGAGGATTTTTCATAAACGAGACATGACAATGGGCACTTGGCTTCCATGAGGTGACACCTCATACAAACCTAACTGGTGTCGAACTCTCTGTGCTTCGAAGGGGACTCCTTTTAGTTGTTGAGCATAACATCACACCCCTTGAGATCAATACCGAATCAACATAAATCATTACAATGCTAAATCATACTAATCTGATCTATGATAATATTTTTGTTGTGTGCAGCACTTAATGACCAGGCTAGTGATAAGAAGGCTATCCCATATATATAGGGAACAAAACAAGGTTGCTGATGCGCTGGCCAAAGAAGGGATGATGAAACAAGTTTTTGAAAAAGTAGAAATTTTGTTAGTTCCTCCGGTGTTTGTGCAAAAAATGATGGAAGCAGACACCCTAGGAACTATCTAAATTAGGTGTTTAAATCCTACTTTTGGAATTTTATATGGCCGGAATGTGGCCCAAACTACTACTATTACTACTAATGTGCAGCCCGCCACGGCGGAAACACAAAACTCTGTTGGCCTAAACCTTAATTAATTAATATAAGCAACTCCCTTCTGGCAAAAAAAAAAGAGTATGTATACTCAATAGGAAGCATACATAGATTGAGTATAAATCAACAATTATATATATTGTAAAAAGAATGTCAAACAACCTACAAAATCAACAAAACAATTCACTAACCCACTAAAATAGTATAAACAACTAACCAAAATCATATGTTATGTAAAAGTTAAACACATACAAATATATCATCAGTAAGAACTAAGGTGATATAACATAATAATATGCAATACAATGACAAATGATCCTATTGGTATAGAACCTCTTCACCATGGAATGTTGTGAGGAGGGTCCCTTTGAGTGCTCACAAGGCGCATATACCTACCCAAAACCATTCTTAATTAGCCTATTACACTATTTATCCTCAGTATCATCAATAGCCAATCCTTCGACCACTTTCCATTTGATATAAATATCCTCAGGTCGTTATTTCCATAGTACCAAGCCAATAATTCTTGAGAAAGCCTATGTATGCATGATCACAATAATAAAGAAAATTTCAGTTAGAAACTACCAGCCTTCTCAAATAATAAATTACTTTCAAAATAGTGTCCTTAGGCCGCATTTCATCAACTAAGCGGATTTCTTTCAATACAATGCCCATTGAAAAATAACTCATCAAGGTATGGTATAATAAACAAAAACAAGGTAATATTCGACGAGTACACATTTTGGTCATATAGCATCAATCATCTAAGTCCCAAATCAAAAGAAACAATGACAGTTCATCTCTACAAATACTCTAATCCCGTCATTTATCCCACTTCATAAATTTTTTTATACAATAAGTTATAACTCAGGCCAAGTCAGAAGTCGAGTAAACGCGCTATGAATCCTCACTCAATCACCTTCTCCTTCAATATTCCTTTAAAAGTTCTCGATCTATCAAAATCATGTGCTAAATGAGTAGATTTGTCGAACTACACTCATATTAGTATATAAAAGTGCGTAAAATATTAGGTCAAAAAGTCAATCTCAAACTCTTGAGGTCGAAAATGGAATTTTCTTTCAAAATAATTTTACCCCTAAGGTGAGGAATTCCAATTTGAAATCTTGTTAACATTAACGGAGATTGAATTTACTCTCAAATCAACTAAACACGATTTCTTAATTTTATGTTTAAAATTTCATATTCAATAATCAATACAAAACATTGATTAAACGATGAAATAAGAATAAATCAATAGGTATATACCAAGTAGGAATTTAATATCTTACTCCCACGATAAAATCTCTGAATAACATAAAAAAAAACTCCCCAATCTAAGCTCAAAAATCTGAAATAAGAGGTCTAAGTTCGATTCGGGGATTTAATTTTGTCTGAATCTTACATGTTTTTCAAAACACAACAAGCCATCATAAATGTGAGCCGAAAACCAATCCGATCCCCGTGAATGCAATGTTCATATGCAACTTGATTTGGATATCGTCCTCCCGAGCATGAATTCTATCCTCGCCAATGTGACGGCCAATGAAATCCTTCTCCACAAACTTGACCAAGGCTTAATGAATGAAAAGAAGGAACTAGTGTGCACCAAAATTCAGTTGACAACAGTTTGAAACTCATGAATATCTTGGATTTAACAATAGATATTCATTCGGAACCTCATGAATACAAATTGATAGTGCAAACTATCATAAAAAACATTTCGAACTTATTAGAATTATCTAATCACCATTTTGAGGTCATCTTGACTAAATATTGATTGTGGTCAACTGCAATCTAAAAGTAACTAAAACTTCCCCCCAGAGGTTTAAAACGCCCTTGAATGACTTGGGAACCGTGCCAACCCTCCAAATATGTCATAAATCACCCTCTATACCTAGTGAAATTGTCAAAACTCAAATTCGGCCCCTCTAACCCCAAATGTTGGTTTTGCTAAAACTTCTGAAACCGTAGAGCTCCCCCATAACGCATCTAATCACTTCAAGAATCGTTCTTCCCCTCCTAGAAAGTCTCAAACGGATAACAGAAGTTATGGGTAGGGTCAAATAGGGGAAAAGAGGGAGGAGTCACAAAACGACCTTGAGAGTCGTCGTTACAGCTAAATTAAAAAATAACAGGAATTAAGGACGAAAAAATTTGTAGTCATACAAAAAAACTTGTCCTTAATCATTTTTAGTGACAGATTAAAGATAAATTATTTTTAAAAAAAATTGTTAGCTATGAGCTATTTAGCAATGGATTAGCGGTGATGTTTGTAGCTAATTCAAAATATTTTTATAATGCTGGCGAGGAAGAGGCAAGTTTGTTATTGTTGCACCAGTGAGGATTCTGTCGCAGTTGACATGAATCTTATGGAAGTGAAAAATTTATCTTTGGATCACCATGAAGGAATTTTATTGTTTTTTTACAGGTTTTAAACTGTAGTTGTTTTATTGTAATTTTAAGTAGTAGAGGGAGTGTTGCATCGTACGTATACTTAGGCAGCGAATATATATAGCTGATCAAGAAACCGTGTGCGTCATAAAGTTTGATGAATTTAGAATTTATGTTTTGAGTTTACTTTCAATTTAATTTGTAATAGTTGTCAGCTGCTACGCGTAAATTCTCGCAATAAATGCAATGCAGCCGTATACCTCATTATAAATACCATTGATACAAAAAAATAAAATTTTACGTTAAATAAATGTATACATTAACAAAGAGTGAGAATAAATCTTTTATCAAAAAAAAAAAAAAGTGCTGAATCTTTATCACTTAATTGTTATTAGATTTTAAGTACATTTACAAAGAGTGTTAATTAAATCTAAAAATACATATTTAACGGCAATTAAGCGCTATTAATGGTTAATACAAATCCAATATAATTCCCCGGACCCAACTACTACATTATATTGTGTACGTAGCTACAACTTGTTTAAGAATTGTTATATATATATATATGTGAATCGATCTCCTCACTCCTGACCAACTAGTGGATCATTATTATTGATGTAAATGGAAGATGCCATGAAGCCTGTTCAAACAAGCATTTTTAAGAGATCAGTCAAATTAGGCAGAGGTGGTGGAGGAAGCATGAGATACCGTGGTGTTCGTCGTCGTCCTTGGGGCCGATATGCAGCCGAGATTAGAGACCCTCAGACCAAAGAAAGGAAGTGGCTAGGCACTTTTGACACAGCTGAGGAAGCAGCTTGTGCCTATGATTGTGCGGCTAGAAGTATGCGTGGTGTTAAAGCAAGAACTAATTTTCTTTACCCTCCTCTTACTCATGATTTTCTAAATGTCTACACTTGTACCAAAACACATAATCAGTTTTCCCTTGAGTCAAGTCTACCAAAATCATCGAATATGTTTGTATTTCATGAAATTGATGTCAACATATCGTCCAAGTCTTCAAACATTAATAATTTGAACAATAACCCTTGTGACGAACAACTACTTCCTCTCACGGGTTATCATGAGATATCAACTACTGTCGATTCGGGCATGGAATATTTCTTTCCCATTTTGCCTTGTGATAATTCTGGCTTTCTGGAACAGGCCTTAAATGGATTCTTCCCAAAGCCATTGCAAGAAAACAAGAGAAATGTTGGTCATGACATCAAACTTTCTAATTGCCCGGAGGATTTACTTAATTCTACTTCTGAATCATCATCCGAGCCAATTCATCAACAAATCTCTGGACCCATGACTTTTCATTACTCGGACCTTCTAAATATTTTAGCAGTCAACATGAAAAATTCGTCAACAATATTGCTTTAATTAATTACATCTATATATGAATATGTCCCTCCTTGTAATTAATTATTCCTCTTACTGAACTACTCTGCCATGATTTTCCTCTGGATGTTCCAATCTCAAATCTGATAAAGTATGTTATACCGAATATACTTTTCTTTATTCCTTTTTTACCATCAAACATTTACTTTTTTCTAACTAAACCTCTTTAGTAGGATTCAGAAATGAGATTAATGATGACCATTTAATTACTTTGTTACGGCATTTTCATTCACAATTTCTTAATCACCAAAGTAACCTCTAATTTTATAGACTTCAAAAAAGTTATTATATACTCCTCAAATCTGTTATATATTCTATTTTAAGTAAAAGCTAATAGAATGTACCAGGTTGTAAAACAAATATACTTATTTAGTAGCCGTTTGGAAATATTTTTATTCAAATTATAAAAGAAATATTATTTTTTGAAGTTCAACTAGTATTTGTGACGGAACGAATTCAGTATGGGGTAATGGACATCCCCTTTCCAGTCTAAGATAAGGGGGAAATACCTCATTTCTTTGATCAAATCAATTTGGTATTTTCTATTAAAAGAAAAATAGTATAAGTGAATGTTTTTTGTATTTGGACATTAATTTCCCTTCAAAAGTTAGGTCAATTGAACAATTATGTTAATTTGAAAAATAAAAAATACCTCAAAAATTTAATTAATTTGAAACGGAGGGAGTATTGTCTAGAACGTAATAAAGTGACTCATTTACTATTTACATGTTGTTTCACGTAATTTGATATATTCTAAAAAGAAGATGAAAGATAAACATATCAAAGAAATAAAAGGAACAACTTAATGAAACAATTATTTTTTGCATTTTAATTTTCAAAGGACATTCAAAAATCATAAATGAAAAGTAATAGATAATGGTTAATTAGGTTAGGGTAATGAAAAAAAGGTTTCAGGGGGTCGCATACTAGTGGACCATCTTTGATTATATTACACCAAAAATTAAACGACTACGAGTAGTTATAAAATTTGTGTGATAATCAAAAGGAAAAACGTGGCATAATTAGAATCGAAGAATATAAGAATAGGTTGACCATATCTAGCTATATCTATATGAATTGTGATTATGAAAAGGAAAAAAACGTGTTTGGATTTTTTGGGGATTTTCTTTATCATATTTTAATTTTATTTTTTCTCTTGAAATAAAATCAAAAGATTATCATAAATGTTTTTACTTTTTTACTGAAAGGAAAATCTATTTTTTTATATATTTTGTTATTCTTTTCTTAACGAAAAAAGTCTACAATATAAATTGAATACACAACTTCTTATACCAAAAATACAATAGCATCCATAATCAGTTATTTAAAGAGTTTTGTTTATGCCGAGATTTTATTTTAATATTTTCTTTTATATTGCTTTTAAATATGTAAGCCAATTGATCAAATCATATAATAATGTTATGTTTGTTTTGGTATAGTTTTGTGTCATCAAATTTATCACATTATTTGCAATTAGAACTTCCACATGACGCTCTGATTCTATGGAACCCAACAAAACATGGTCTTCTTACGTCTTAGCATGAAATAATATATTGTATTTAGGGTAAAGGGTCTGAAAAATACTCTAATTTTGGTCGAAATTGTTGTTACGATACCAAACTTTGAAAAGGAACTTTTACCCCACTGTACTATTTATTCGTGTATTTTAAAGATATATATGTGCCTACATGGACATCATAAATATTGCATCATTTTAAATAGTAATGTGTCTACGTGGGCACATGTAACAACTCGGAAAATGATAGGTTGAACTAGAGCCTTGACATTTCGGTTAATGTGACTTTAGGTTGATGTGTAGGCTATTTTAGAACATAAGTGGGGCAAGGTGGAAGCCTAGGGTGCACGCAAGGGCCTAGGCTAGCAAGTTAGGGTGAAAGGAGCCTTGTTCCTTTAGGGGCTGTTTGGAGATGGGGCTGTTCATCGCCCAAAGGGTTGGACGAGTCACCCAAGCCTTGTGATCGCCTAGTGGCTGCCCCATTTTGGCCAAGATGCTGGACCAAAGGGCGGGCTAGATGCAAACTCGCCAACCAGCTTAGCGTGTCGCCCTTCTCCCCTCTATTCCGCCAAGTGGACTGCCCAAATTACCTTCATATTAGCCTTCACCTCAAGCAACCCTCAAGCTATACCTTGTGCAATGTATGGGCAGCGTTTCATACCACCACCCACACTAAGGTATCACCTTAAGGTCACCAAACTTTCCACCTTTACACAATAAAGCATATAAGAGGCATAAACATTACATAAGTAACATCATCACATTAAAACCAACATCTAAGACAACTCTAAGTCATACCTGTGCAATGTGCAAATAGCATCCCATACTACTACTCACACTAAATACTCCTTTGAAGTCACCATAGACAAGGCACATTCATACTCAACAAGTCATAATAAGGAAGTACCCATATATACAATCCAAGTATAGCATCCATCTTCACATTAAACATATAAGTATTTAAGTCACCCATTCTTCATTAGCTTTATTAAGAACACCTTCATTCATTATACATTAAGCCAACATTCTTATTAACATCATCATAAGAGCCCATTCATTTCATTTAACATTATAAAGGAACACACCATGAGTCCTCTCAAATGCCTACTTGTGCAATGCATAGATGGCATCCCATACCACCACCCACACTAAGTAGTACACCCTTAAGAAGCCATAGTTTTTTAACATTCTTTGTGGGGGTAAGCCTTAACCGAAATAGACCATGTGAGCAATTCATGGAATCCCGGTGTCACCCTCACCAGATAAGGGATTCCTACTTGCCTAAGGTAGGACCATTGTTCTTTAGCTTAAATGTATCCACTAGCTACACCTATGTGGGCACATAGTTAAGGGATAGGGAGATTGCTACTAGATACCCCGCCTCAACTCACGGTTGAGCATCCATCTCAAGAGGTTGCTACTAGATACCCCGCCTCAACTCACGAATGAGCATCCACCCCAATTCATATCCATTCGGTGCTTGGCATTATTCCTCAGGGAGTACTTTACATTCATTACACTAGTTCATTATGGGATAAGGTATTGCTACTAGATACCCCGCCTCAACTCCGGATGAGCATCCATCCAAAACCCAACATTTACTAAAATGGGATATAGGGATTGTTACTAGATACTCCGCCTCAACTCTCGGATGATTATCTATCCCATCCCAATATTCATTCATTGGAAAGCTCATAGATTCAAATATGAGAATAGCCTTTCACCTAAGAATCCTCTTATTGCGAGAAAGTCCTTTCACAACAAGTCATTATCATTCGTTGGAGTACAATTGAGAATTAGCCTTTCAATAGACTCCACATTCATTAACATTATCATTGAACTTCATTCATTTATGAGAAGGCTACCAACATTAGGTCTACCAATTCAACACATTAAGACATTAAGTCAAGATACATTCATCATATAAGGAAAGGATGCCTAGTCCTACCAATCAAGAGATCACATTCAACATTAAATTATAGAACCCTTCACATTCCATCATCAACATTCATGAGTGTTAATATAGAGATAACATTTGATCCTAACACAATTAGCTTCTAAACATAATCATCATTCTATCATTGAAATCACATGTAAATCCTTCACATCACATTCACATATACAATATCATGATAACACTTCAATCCCTCAAACAACGACTTTAAGGCCATGAGCACGATATACAAAGCAATTAAAAACCTCCACCTTTCAAGTGGATCAATAGCTCGAGCTTAATTCTACTTCAACATGTAATTAGGTCAAACTTACCCTTTCAAGGCTATGATCACAAATCCTCAATTCACTGACAGTTCACCATAATTAGGCATAGATGATGATACAATTCAATAATATAAATCAATCTAGGCATAAATCCATCAACATTCATTCATAATCAGCAAACCCACTTCATAAGGCACAATTTAGGAGTTGAGAGAAATCATGGGTTCATAGAGTATTTTCATCTTAAATCCTCAATTAAACATCAATCTAATCATAATTTAACATTTAAACACTTTTGATGAAAGAACCCATGAGATTGAGTAAAACCCTTGGTTTTTCATGAGCTTGAAAACTTTGAAAACATCTTTGAAATTGACTCTAGGGTGAAAGCTAACCCTAGATGAAGGATCATCATCATACCTTTACTAAGATTCCCTAACAAATTTGATGAAGAAACCACCTTGAATCCAAACCTTAGCTCCCACTTCTTCTTCTTCTTTGGGAACTTCTAGAGACAGAAATATTTGAGAGGAGATGGGTTTATTTTGATTCTATTTGGAGTGGCTTAAATGAAAGGATTTAGGTCATAAAAAGGTCTTATAGTTTTTAGGAAAGGAATAGAATAATAAGGACTTAACTTTGGAAAAGGACAAAGAACCCTTAAAGTTGTAACTTAAAAATTCTGCCCTTGCCCGTCCAAGCTCGCCCTTTGGACACTTGGGCTCGCCAAGTGCACTAGGAGACTCGCCAAGTTCACCCTTGGCTTGCCCTTTGTTCCAGTGAGCTCACTAAATGGGCTGTTCATTGGGCGATTGGAGGGGGCCAATGGGCGACACGCCAACCAGCTTGGTGAGCTACCACTTAGCTCGCCCTTTGGTCTAGCACCTAGGCCAAATAGGCAGTCCAATAGGCGATCACTAGAGCACAATGGCGACTCACCCAATCCTTTGGGCGATCAAGTACTCCCATCGCCAAACAACCCCTCAAAGAACAAGGTTTCTTTCGCTCAATCTTGCTAGTCTAGGCCCTTACTTGCACCCTAGGCTTCAACCTTTCCCCACTTAGGTTCTAAAACAGCCTAGACATCAACCTTAACTCACACTAATCCAAACGTTAAGGCTCAAGTTCAATCTATCATTTTCCGAGTTGTTCCAAATGGTAAGTTCACCTTTGGTGACTTAATGTGGTGCCTTGGTGTGGATGGTAGTATGGGAAGCTATCCATGCATTGCACAAGGTATAGTATGAGGGTTAGTTAAGGTAAAGGTCCAAGGTGAAGGTAATGGTTTACATGATGATCTTGTCTAAATGTTGAGTTATGACTTGTATGATGATTATACTTGTATTGTATGTCTCTCATGCTATTGTTCATGGTATTTCTAAAAAGTGACATAATGCATGGTTTCCAACCAAAATGTCCCTTTTAAAGCATGTTTTTGCATGGTCATTATACTTAGTACATTTATGTGTGCTAACCCATATTTCTCTTATTTTTACTACAAGTGTAGGTTCCAGCAAGTATTGATTCTAGCTAGGATTGAAGTGCTTGGATAGAGTTTTCCTCCAAGACTTGGTATGTTCTCATACATTGAGGACAAGGACTTTTATTGTTTCTAGTTCCTTATGTTTAAGACAATTGTTTAGACTTCGATTGTAAAGGGTCGTGACCCTATCTTGTTAAAGTTTGTCTAAGATGGCCATGTGAGACTTAGACTTCCGCTATGTCTTTTGAAAAATTGTTAATGAATGTTTTAAATCGTATGGTTTTGAATTAAAAAATTTAATTCCGTACTATTTCTATTGTCTATGCAATGAATGAGCTATGCGTCTTGTATTAGACCCCTTCGGGGTCGAGTACGCCGTGTTACGACTAGGGGGTGCTCTCGGGTCGGGACAAACATGGTATCAGAGCATAAGATTTTGGAAATGATTTTTAGGATCGATGTCTCACAAGCCACGTCTAGTATAGTCTTGTTCATTGGTGTGACTCGCGACACATCTATGCGAGGCTATAGGACGTTAGAAGTTACACTTCTTTCATTATTCTTGAAGATGTTCCTTAGAGTTTAGCTTTATAGATGTCTTTTTCCTAACCCTTCTCTTGTGTTTATAGGATATGAATACAAGGGCTAACCCAAGAAGGGTGGAAGAAGAGATTGTGAACGAGGGAGTTCCTCCCTAAGGTAACCTAGGTCCTCAAGGTGACCAAGTTCCTCTAGGAAATCAAGTTCCGGTTGAACCTCCGGCTATGACCAATGAGGAAGTTAGGTCGGCTCTTTTGATGATGGCTCAAGCCATAACTACTCAAGCTCAAGCCATGATGGCTCAAGCAAATAGGGGTGTTGAGGCTAATGTGAACCCCAATGTGAGTACTATGGCTTCTAGGTTGAGAGACTTTATGAGGATGAATCCTCCGATATTTCTTAGATCTAAGGTGGGAGAAGATCCCCAAGAGTTTTTTGATGACGTGTACAAGGTAGTTAGTTGTATGGGGGTGACTTATATTGAGAAATCAAAACTTTCCGCCTATCAATTGAAGGATGTGGCCCAAATTTGGTTCACTCAATGGAAGGCCAATAGGCCGGTTGGAGCGGCTCCCATTGAATGGGAGTTGTTTAAGGAAGCATTCCTGGGTAGGTTTTTCCCCCTGATAAAAGAGAGGTTAAGATGGAGAGTTTATCAATCTTAGGCAAGGTAACATAAATGTGCAAGAGTACTCTTTGAGATTTACCCAATTGTCTAAGTATGCTCCATCCTTGGTGTCTAACCCTAGAGATGAGATGAGTAGGTATGTGGCGGGAATATCCGACCTAGTTGAGGGAGAGTGTCGTACGCAATGCTCCATAATGATATGGACATTTCTAGACTTATGGTGTATGCTCAATCTATTGAGGAGTCCAAACATAAGAGGAAGGGTAGGGAGTTGTAAAGGGGAAGGTCCGATGAGCAAGGTCAACCTAGGTTCAAGAAGAGATCTCATAACCAAGATTCTTCTAGTGCTCCTAAGGCTAATGAGGAGAAAGGTGGTGGGCCTCTATTTTCTAAACCTCTTTGCACCACTTGTGGGAAGAGGCATCATGGGAAGTGCCTAGCCGGTACTAGTGGGTGCTATGGTGTGGCAAAAGTGATCATCAAGTGAGAAATTGTCCTACTCTTATGGCTAGAGGAAGGGAGGCCAAACAAACTTCTTATGTTGGCCCGGATCCTAATGCTCCAAAGAAGAACTGTTTCTATGTGTTTCAAGCTAACAAGGAGAAGGGGGCAAACCCGGATGAAGGTATCGGTAAGTGATAGTTCCTTATGGTCATAAATGCTTTATTGAGGTTGTTATGTTGTTTCATGTTAGCTTTAGTTGGGTTAACCCTTAAGTGGGGGATGGTATGATGAATAGTAAGGTTGTAGTGAGTATTGATATCCTTATCTCTTTCCTTCTATTCCTATTCAAGCTTGAGACCAAGAGTTCATTGTAGCTTGTTTCATGTTTTGGAGTCTTAAGTGAAAATAAGTTTCCATGGTCTCCTTATGTTATGCATGTTCTAGTCGAATTCATGTTTATATGAGAAAAAATTGAGTTTTCATGGATTTTGTTCCTCATGTTCATATACACCTATGATGAGTTGCTTAAATGCTTCGTGGGCTGTCTTGTTGAGCATGTTTGAATGTGATCTTGAAAAGAGTTGCATAAATTGGCTTAATGATGTTATGATAAGCAGGATGTGAGTTGGAGAAGAAAGTTCCTCCAAAGAAATGAGAAATGTTGTTGCTTTGATGCAGAATGAGTGTGTAAATGTAGTTCCTACTTTCTTGAATATGCATTGAGCTTATTGATGTGGAGTTGATGTTTCCTCCTATGATTATGCATTTGTAATGATGTGTCATGATTATTGGGCTGCTAGTCTCGAGTTGTTTTTCCCTTAATGTGTTTGAAGTGTCATTCGAGGAAGAATGTTCCTAAGTGGGGATAATGTAACGACTCGAAAAATAATAGGTTAAACTAGAGCCTTGACGTTTGGGTTAATGTGACTTTAGATTGATGTCTAGGCTATTTTAGAACCTAAGTGGGGCAACGTGGAAGCCTAGGATGCAAGAAAGGGCCTAGGCTAGCAAGTTAGGGTGAAAGAAGCCTTGTTCCTTTAGGGGCTATTTAGTGATGGGGTTATTCATCACCCAAAGGGTTGGGCGAGTCGCCCTTGTGCCTTGTTATCGCCTAGTGGCTGCCCCATTTTGGCCAAGATGCTAGACCAAAGGATGAGCTAGGTGCAAACTCGCCAACCAGCTTGGTGTGTCGCCCTTCTCCCCTCTAGTCTGCCAAGTGGACTACCCAAATTAGTGAGCTCACTGGAAGAAAGGGTGAGCCAAGGGTGCACTTGGCAAGTCGCCTAGTGCATTTCGCGAGCCCAAGTGTCCAAAGAGCGAGCTAAGACAGGAAGGGTAAGAATTTTTAAGTTGTTATTGTAGGGTCCTTAGTCCTTTTTCTAAGTTAAGTCCCTATTATTCTATTCCTTTCCTAGAAACTATATAAACCTTTTAAGACCTTTTTACACTTGAATTCTCTCATTTAAGTCACTTCATATAGAATAAAAAAGAAACCCACCTCCTCTCAAATATTTCTCTCTCTAGAAGTTCCCAAAGAAGAAGAAAAAGAAGAAGTGGGAGCTAAGGTTTTGGATTCAAAGCGTTTCTTCATCAAATTTCTTGGTAATCTTAGTAAAAGTATGGTGATCCTTCATCTAGGGTTATCTTTCACACTAGAGTCAATTTCAAAGAAGTTTTCAAAGTTTTCAAGTTCATGAAAAACCTAGGGTTTTACTCAATCTCACGGGTTCTCTCTTCAAACGATTTCAAATGGTTACTAATGTCATATATTGATTGTATTGGTGTTTAATTGATGATTTATGATGAAAATACTATATGAAACCACGGTTCCTTTCAATTCCTAAAATGTGCCTTTATGAAGTGGGTTTGTTGATTATGAAAGCTTATAATCAAAATGTGTCTAAATTGCTTTGGGTTATTGAATTGTATCATTATATATGCCTTAATTATGGTAAATTTTTGGTGTGTTGATGATTTGAGATTCATGGCCTTGAAGGCAAGTTATGACCTAATTACATGTTCAATTAGAATTGTGTTGGAGGTGTTGATCCACTTCAAAGGTGGAGGTGTTTAATTACTATGTATGATTATGATGTGAAGGATATGCATGTTATTTCAATGATAGAATGATGAGCATGTATAAAAGGTAATTGTGTTGTCATCGGTAGTATATCCTCAATTGACACTCATGAATGATGAATGATGGAATATGAAGGTTTCTCCTAAATATTGTATTTGTTGAATCGATAGGCCTATGGCATTCCTGTCATAAACAACCAATGAATGTGTCTTGACTTAATGAACATGAATCGGTAAACCTAGTGTTGGTAACCCTTGCTTGATGAGTCTTTGACCTATTCTAATGTTGAGTGTTAGGATCGGTAGGCTAGTGGCACCCTTCCATAAATGAATGAATGAATGATAAGCCTTGAATCGGCATACCCAAATGATGGTATCCCTTTCATGTGTGAAATGATAACCCTTGTATCGGTAGACCCAATGAAGATGGCACCCTTCTTGGGAAGTTAATGAGCTACCCTTAATGTACCTTGAATTTGTAGACCTAGTGTTGGTATTCTTCTCAAGTACAATGATGTTAATGTGAATGAACTACTCTATGGGAATGGAGGCTAAGCACCGAGTGGATAGGGTAAGATGGAAACTCTCCCAATGCCAGGCTAGGGTTTCAATGAACACCTTCCTATCCCATAACTATGGTCCCACATAGGATACATATTAGCCAGTGGTTTTCTTACCAAAGCTAAGATATTACCTAGTTCTACCCTAGGCAAATAGAATACCTTTCTTCGGTTTGGGGTCTATTATGGCCACTTGAGAGGTTCTATGAAGTGTAGGTGGTAGTATGGGATGCCATCTATACATTGCACGAGTAGACATTGATAGGGTCATAGTGAGTTCTCTAAGTCTTAATGACTAATGTATGAAAGTCCTCTAAACGAAGTAATTGAAGAATGTTGGCTTTTAAATGCTAAATGTGATATGCATGCTATACTTGGGTCATATTATGAGTTATATTCCTTTGTCATGCCTTATGAAATGTTATGTCTCTTATGCATGGATATGGTGCAAAGGTGAAAAGGAAGGAATGGTAAGTTCACCTTTGGTGACCTTAATGTGGTGCCTTGGTGTGGATGGTGGTATGGGACGCTATCCATACATTGCACAAGGTATAGTATGAGGGTTACTTAAGGTGAAGGTCCAAGGTGAAGGTAATTGTTTACATGATGATCTTGTCTAAATGTGGAGTTATGACTTGTATGATGATTATACTTGTATTGTATGTCTCTCATGCTATTGTTCATGGTATTTCTAAAAAGTGGCATAATGCATGGTTTTCAACCAAAATGTCCCTTTAAAGCATGTTTTTGCATGGTCATTAAATTTAGTACATTTCTGTGTGCTAACCAATATTTCTCTTATTTTTACTGCAAGTTTAGGTTTCGGAAAATGATTGATTCTAGCTAGGATTGAAGTGCTTGGATAGAGTTTTCCTCCAAGACTTGGTATGTCCTCATAGATCGAGGACTAGGAATTTTATTGTTTCTAGTTCCTTATGTTTTAAGACTATTGTTTAGATTTTGATTGTAAAGGGCCGTGACCCTATCTTGTTAAAGTTTGTCTAAGATGGCCATATGAGACTTAGACTTCTGCTGTGTCTTTTGAAAAATTGTTAATGAGTGTTTTGAATCGTTTGGTTTTAAATAAAAAGTTTTAATTCCTTAGTACTATTTCTATTGTCTATTGATACGCTCAAATTACACCTCCTTACAGAAGTATAAGCGATCGTTATCAAGTAAAGAACCCAACTTGGAGGTTGGGATCGATCCCACGAGGAAACTGGTTTAGACTTTACTTTAACCAACAATTATATTCAATTAGTCAAATTATTTTGCAGAAACAGGTAATAAAAAGGGGGGTTGTGCTTGCGTGAAACAAATAATAAGAACTTAATAAGTAATCAGTAATCAAACTCAACTTTGGTTGTTATCAAGATAAGAGAAAAAACTAGGGTATACGTGTTCCCCACAAACTCATAACGCAGTAATCCTAGTAACAACAATCCTTTCCTAGTGTATTACATGCAAAGTGATAAGTTAGGTATCTCTAAATCCTTGGTCCGGCATCTAGAGAATTTCACCCCGTACCTTGGTCCGGCTACGTGTGTATAATTTACTAACTCTTACCTTTACCTCATATTAGACATGATAATCGATGTTTGGCTTAGTTATTACTTCGCACCAATCGACACTAGCCTCTTAGATAGTATCACACTAAATCTATGTTGATAATTCTTTTCTTGTTGATTACCTCCTTGGTCCGACAAGTAGCAACAAGGCGAGTTCTAACATTGGCCACCGTTAAAAAGACTTCTAGACGAAAGAATTATCAATGCATGCTTCAACACTATTCAAGAATTACTTAGTTATTATTCATACTTTGTTAATCGCTCATGGTTCCCACAACCCTAGTTGTGGATTTAGTTACTCATATTAGCAAGAACACAATTCATAATTGTAGATGAAGAAATCATGAACTTATGTAAAGAGAATGATAAACCCAGAAATTTAACTTGAATTGCAAAGCCAAAATCTTCAAAACGAACTTGGGAAATCAATAATTGCTAAAGTTGCAAATTAACCTCCAAAGTCACAAAGTAAAACCAGAATAATAATGTCTAAACCCCTAAAACAAGGTTTACATGTCCTATTTATAGAAAACAAATCCTAAATTAAAAGTGAAACAAATTAAGGAAAGTTTGTTCAGGTACGCGTCTTCAATCCACGAGACTGACTTACGGACCGTCGATGGATCTACGGTCCGTAAGTCCCCTCCGTCAGCCAGGCCTTAGAAAATATTTCCACCGCCAAAAATCAGCTTCTCTAAAGTAAACGACGGACTAGCAGTACGGACCGTAGATCGATCTACGGTCCGTCAATCCCCTCCGTAGCTCCATACTTAGAATCTTCAAAAATCAGGTACTGGAACCCTCGCAGTATCACTCTACGGATCAACAGTACGGTCCGTAGATCAATCTACGAACCGTCAATGGGCACCGTGGTTCCACACTTGGTCAGATTTCCCTGATTTGTCCTCAATACCATTCCTGCTGATCTACGGTCATCACCTACGAACCGTGAATGGGCCTACGGTCCGTAGATCACCTCCGTGAAGGCCCTGTTTCTGCATTTCTTTTAGCTGTCTCTATACTTCCACGCCCGAACACCTTTCTTGCAAAACATGATAAAAACACATAAAAACCAATATAAAAAGGCCCTAGACACACACAACTTGTAAGTGAAATGTATTAGAAATACCGTAAACTCACGGCATATCAACACCCTCAACTTAAATTTGTTGTTTGTCCTCAAGCGATGCACTACAACTCTAAACGACACTTGTATAGAAGCAAGCATTTTCAAACCCGAGCAATCACATGGCTCTCTACCCTCCTCATTGTTCGGGTGCACATTCGTTCTCTTAGACTCGACAAGTCAATTCGTGTGGAGCACACCATGACACAGATCAACCAACTGACATACAACAAACACCTTCTCATTGTCACCCAGGTACCAACTTTTCGACGATGTAACTAGTGCCCTTACTCCAAACGAAATCCCCTTCTCGCAAAAATTGAATGTCATTCATGGTACAAGGATTTATTCAACACTCACGCTCAAAACTAATTTCAAATACAGTTAGTGCTTACTGCCATAAGCTTGCCCTTATTTTCACTGCTTAGACTCTCCAAACTAGACTATAGGATCACTATAGGACTTTATTGGCTTGTAAAGTAGGCTCAGGGTCAGGTGTGGTACATTTGGGTACTGCTTAGTGACTTTCTGCCCTCCTTGACATTACACTAGGATTTTAACCTCTTTTTGCCCTATTTTTGTCATACTATCACTTTACCTTCTTTCCCTTAATTTTCTTCAACCACGGATATGACTTTAGACTTTGTAGCTCATTTTACTTTTATTTTATTTTTTCTCTAGCTTTCAACAAGTCACATCCTTTCCTCACGTTTTCCCTTCTTTTTTATTTTTTTAATTTTTTTAGAGGGACTTTTTTTTTTTTTTCACATCACTCTTTTCATTTCCATTTTTCTTTCAGTTTCCTCTTTCATAGCCACCCTCAACTTATGGATTTTCCGTTAGTTGAGGTGCACAATACCCGATGTTGGGTCAGGGCCAAGATTGAGGTTACTTTTTACATTAGCCACCCTCAACTTAGGCTTTTACCTGAGTCAAAGTGCACATATCCAAGGAGGGACCGGGGCCAACATAGTAGATTATGGAAAGGTGAGTTCGGGGTTTTAGAAAGAAATGGTTTATTTTTAGGCTCAAAGTTGGATCAAAGGGAACAGTTATTTCATTTGGTTGAATCCTTCTAGGCAATTTGCAGACTTTCCAGAACAATGGCCTATGATCACTTCCTAACCTGTAGATTGAATTGTCTTAGCAGGAATAACCGGGCAAGTTCTAGTTTTGCACAAAAACTGTTTGAACACTCAACGATTCTCACACACTCTTGGCACATAGTTCCATCATCAGGTTATCAGATTACCCAGTTCAAGTTTCAGCTTAAGTCATGCTATCAAGTTGGTTCATGATTATGTCATACTCAGAGCCAGCACATTCAACTAATCGTAGCCTACCAATTCTAACATACGTCCCAAAATCTAAGGGGTATCTTAAGCCATCATGCTTCTTTCTTCATCATGCTTCTACACATACAATCCTCAGACATGCCGGTTCAACAAAAATTAAACAATCTCTTGGGGGAAAAGAACACACGCAAGAAAACCCCAAGAGAGGATTCATGAGTTGGGTTATTCAGACTTCACCCTATTACTCACTATCCATTTACCCCACCCCAACAAAAATAGATGCAATTTTTCCCAATGCATACATAAACATTAAAAGAAAATGGATTGGGTGAAGCAAACCTGTGGCACAAAGCGCCGGCGAATCATCAACAAGCAGGGGGGTCCGGTTTCCCGGAACCCGCTGGAACACTAGTGGGGGCACCCTCAGCAGTGCTCACGTCAGCAATCATAGCACCCTCAGTAGTGCTCTCTATCAACCGCTCCACACCATCAGTGGTGCTCACCAAGTCCCCTAAAACAGGCTGGACCTCTACAACTAGGGCAGAACTCGATGCACCTGCAACTTTCTCACGCACTCTTTGCCGGCGCAACTCTTCGTCTACAATCGAAGCCCTCCTAGCCTCCTTCTCCTGCCGACGCTGTCTCTTGTGAGCTTTCTCTTCCTCCAAGAGATGAGAACGGTGCCGCTTGCCTTTGGCATGTGTCGGTACAGGCCCTTCCTCGACGGTCCCACTGAATAGAGCATCTAGCACTGTATCATCAGCAAGTGCAGTAGGAGCAGCCTGAGTCTCAACTGAAGATGCAGCAAGAATGGCATCAACGTCAGTCCGGAGGCTGGCTACGTCAGCCTGCAAAGCAGATAGGTCTATGGCCGGAGCTGATCGCTCGAGGACTCGCCACTCAAAGGCGTCAAGACGCTTATTAATAGCCTGGACCTTACGGTCTATCATCCCCTCCATCATGCGCTCCATTCTGGCCTCGGACTCGGTGATTGACTTTGCATCCACGGCTGGATATGATGCAGCATGGTGGCCATCTGCGCTTCTAATTTCTGTACTCTGGCCAAAGAGACAGCAGTAGCTCCTAACTACAGTGTGGACCGGGAAGAGCTAGGAGCCATACTTGCTGCCTGAGATGAGGAGCCCGGGAAAGTGTCGGTGTGATCAAGGATGCTAAGGTCATCACCCTGTGCCTGCCCCACTGTGTCTGCAAGATCAGCACCCAACGGAGGTACCTCAACCTGAGGCTCTCTGCGAGGTGCTGCCACATTAGCCTCATCTCGAATAAGGCCGATGTACAATGCCCCTGTAGGGTGGACTAACTTGTCGCAATGCCAGATCGGTACTCCAGAGTCCCTGCACCAATGAAAAATTAGACAGGGGAAGGGGTAGGTGGTGGAGGTCCTGAATGCCCTCTCGTGAATTTCTGCTAGCAGCATGCGGGCAAAGTTGATCTCCACTCCTGCTACCATTGCTGCAACCATGACTGCTCTATCCCACGTGACTTGATTGTCAGCTTTTGTCGGCGACACTCTGTTATGCACCAGCAGCCAGAAGAGCTTGGCCACAATATTTAACGTGGCCTTTTGGATGCCCAATCGTGGAGCGGTGACCCATTCCGCACGCTCGCCATCTGCAGCAATGTACCTGGCCAGCCATAGTATAACAGCCTCTCGCTGCTCAGCATTCCTCTGAAAAGCACCACTCCTCACGATGTCCCATCTGTAGTAAAACTCAGCTGTGTTGAGAGACCAAGAGTGACCCTCGATAGGATCATAGAGAAAGCGTCTGATCGTGGCAGGGGATATGTCCATCGGGCACCCTCGAACCAAGGTGGAAGTGAGCGGAGCCTAAGCTAGGGGCTTTGACCCCTTGGAAATGGAACCGCGGAGAGTGGCAGCATAGGAAGCATAGAACTCCTGCACAATGTCCTCGCTATACGTCCCTGGGTCTCGCGCCATCCTGTCACACTTGTGAAGGTTGAACAGCCGGTGAATATCTGGAACAGTATGCAAGCTCCCCGTGAGGACTCTGCGCTCTTCTGTAATTAGTCGGGCCATCTTCTATTTGTCGTTGACCATCTTAGCATCCCGATAAATTTGTCATTGGCCCTATACACACCACCGATTTAGCTCGCCGGCTACAGGTGTAGGGTCATCATTCTGTGGTGCGGGTATGGACTCTGAGCTAGTTGCCTCGTCAGACGAGGCTGCTTGGTCATTCTCTCCAGACTCTGTGGATGATTTGGCATTGGACCCTGTAGCATGGGCAGACTCGGATCGTGAAGAGTGGGCGGACTCAGAGCCTGATGCATGGGCAGACTCGGACCTGGACATAGACTCCTCTGAACTGGAAGCAGCCCCAGTTGGTGACCCGATTAGTGTGTTCTTCTCATCAGACTGGGAGACAGTGACTATGTCGGGGAGCACCTTCCGGGGGGTGCTTCTGGGTACAGCGCGAGAAGTCCTAGGGTTGAGAGGCACGTATGTTGGATTAGTGTCGGCGTCTGTGTCCTCATCAATTAACCGGAAACTAGGGGCAATATATTTGGACTTGCCCCGTTTTGAGTAGGTGACCATCTTCTTGGGTGCCATCGTACATGTGGGAACGATATTAGTGCCAAAACTAACCATACGCAGCAAAAAAAAAACTTTAGAATAGGTAACGACTTTCAATTAAGTCCACAGAAAAATATTCAGACAGATGCTACATTGGTCATCCACGGAGGAAACCTACGGTCTGTAGACTGATCTACGGTCCGTGGATCTCTTCCGTGGATCAGGGGTCCAGACATGTAGGTCGCAGATGGAAACCACGGAAGTGCAGAACGGTCTGTATATGGACCTACGGACCGTAGTCCACCTCCGTGGTTTCACACTTGGTGAAATTTTTCATGTGCATCCATTTACGAACCCCATCTACAGTCCGTAGATGGATCTACGTTCCGTAGATGGATCTACGTTCCGTAGATGGGGTATCGTGGAAGCCATCTGTGCCAGGTATCATACATTTTTTTGGCCTTGGTTTTCAACATTAACACAACCTCATCATGCATTTACAACATTAAATTATGCTAGTTCTTCATTCTTAAGATTCCGATCGATTATTATACCAAACAATTTAGACTAGATGTGGAACCCTAAGTCGAAACTAGCATATAGGTACGATCACCTACAATAATGCTACACAATCACTATCTATCATTCCAAGGGCATTGTAATTTTCAAGTTTATCATGCAATTTCATCTAACAATTACCCAAGGTCAAGACCCAACTCCCAACTTTCTATATTCAATCTATGAATCGAAATTCAAAGTGAAGGGAAAGTCTATTACCTTACAGGCAACAAGGAGTGGAGTGAGTGCGTGATGATACTCAGCTTAGCAAGACCAAGGAGTCACCTCTTTGTTACTGACCAAACACCGGACCCTTTTTGTTAGATTATGGGATGGGTTGTATTTGAAATGGAAGGGATTTAGGGAATTTATGGAAGGGAGGATATTATGTGGTAGTTATGGAGTGATTTAGGGAGTTTAAAGGATGGGGGAAACGGTTTTGGGAGTAATGGAGGGAAGGGAAATGGTTTGAAACATGGGGGCTTTTAAGTAGGGGGGTCCGGGTCGGGTCAGACAACCTTAGGGTTTGGACTCACAAGACCCCGTCTACGGTCCGTGAGTCGATCTATGGTCTGTATATCAGGACCGTAGATCACTATTATACTTAGAAAAATTTATGGGCTTACCTGGGATCTACGGATACCATTGACGGTCCGTGGATCAATCGACGGACCGTCGATGGGATCCGTAAACCTCTGCAACAGATCATTTTCTGCAGATTTATTGCATGGTGTACCTGCACATGTAGCAACCAATAGGCTATTATTTTTTTACATTTTCTGGACACTTTTTAGACACGGACCCTATATTAATTCTAGCCAACACTAAGAACTAAAACACTGAAGCACATACCTACGTTGATACAAAGACGCAAGTAATCAAAGAAAGCTAAACTACTAAATGGAAAACAGAACCCTATCGTTGGCTAGATTGTACATCTTGGGTTGCCTCCCAAGCAGCGCTTGATTTAACGTCGCGGCACGACGCAGGTGTCTTGATTACTCAGACTTCATCAAGATTGTAGGCCTCAATCACTTCTTGCACAGTTTCAACATTTCCCAGATAGATGTTGATCCTTTGCCCGTTCACCACAAACCTTGTTCCATCCTTATTTTCAAGCTCAACAGGTCCATGCGAGAGCACTTTTGTGAGCAAAAATGGCCCGGTCCACTTGGACTTGAGTTTGCCTGGAAATAGGCGCAACCTGGAGTTGAATAGCAGCACAAGATCACCAACCAAAAATTCTCGCTTTTCAATTCTTTGATCATGATACCTCTTCATCTTCTCTTTGTACAAGGCTGAACTTTCATAAGCTTTTAGGCAAAACTCATCAAGCATATTCAAGTCATTCATCCTTTGATTAGATGCAGCGCCCCAATCCAAATTTAACTTCTTCATTGCCCACATAGCCTTATGCTCTAGCTCTACTGGTAAATGACAAGACTTCCCATATACAAGTTGGTAAGGAGACATACCTATGGGGGTCTTGTATGCAGTGCGATATGCCCATAGAGCATCATCAATCTTCCTTGACCAATCCATTCTATTAGCATTCACAGTCTTTGCCAATATCTGTTTGATCTCTCTGTTGGATACTTCAACTTGACCGCTAGTCTGTGGATGGTAAGGAGTGGCTACATTGTGACGGACACCATATTTCTCAAGTAGTACTTTGAACAACTTATTACAAAAGTGAGAACCTCCATCGCTAATAATGGCTCTCGGTGTACCAAATCTGGAGAAGATATTCTTTTTCAAGAATGCGGTGACACTTTTACCTTCATTGTTGGAGAGTGCAACTGTTTCCACCCACTTTGATACATAATCAACTCCTACTAGAATATACTTCATCCCATATGAACTCACAAATGGACCCATAAAATCAATGCCCCATCCATCAAACAACTCTATCACAAATATAGGATTCATTGGGAGCTCTTGCCTCTTTGAAATCCCTCCTTCTCTTTGGCAACGTTCACAAGACTTGGCGAAGTCATGAGCATCTTGGTGAATGGTAGGCCAGTAATACCCACATTGCAAAATCTTATGTGCAGTCCGAATACCACTATGATGCCCACCAACAGGCGATGAATGGCATGCTTCAAGTACACTCAACATCTCAACCTCGGGTGCACATCAACGAATAATCCTATCAGCACAACTACGATACAAGTAAGGTTCATCCCAAAAGAATCTCTTCACATCATGCATAAACTTCTTCCTTTGGTGAAAAGACAAATCGGGGGGCACAATATCGCTTGCCAAATAATTAGCAAAGTCGGCGAACCAAGGAATCAAATCATGAGAAGCAGCCAATACCTGTTCATCTGGAAAAGCATCATTAATTTCAGCCCTATCTCTAAGCCTCTTCCTCTAATCTGGACAAGTGATCGGCAACTTGATTTTCGGTCCCCTATCTATCTTTTACTACAAAATCAAACTCTTGCAGCAGCAATACCCATCTAATCAATCTCGGTTTTGCATCCTTTTTCGCCATCAAATACCTCAATGCAGAATGGTCAGTATGCACTATGACCTTAGTACCAAGCAAGTAGGATCGAAATTTCTCCAATGTAAAAACCACCGTAAGAAGTTCTTGTTCGGTCACCGTATAGTTCTTCTGAGCCACATTTAGAGCTTTGCTGGCATAGTAAATAGGGTGAAGAATTTTCTCTCGCCTTTGTCCCAATACTACACCAAGTGCCAATCCACTCGCATCGCACATTACCTCAAACGGTTGTCCCCAATCCGGTGAAATAATGATTGGTGCTGTAACCAACTTTTTTTTCAACTCTCCAAATGCTCTATGACAGTCTTCATCAAAATAGAACTTACACTCCTTCTCAAGCAGTTTGCACAACGGATATGCAATTTTGGAGAAATCTTTGATGAATCTTCTATAAAAACCTGCATGCCCAAGAAAACTTCTAACACCTTTTACAGAGATGGTGGTGGAAGCTTTTCTATTACCTCAACTTTAGCTCTATCAACCTCAATACCTTTCTCTGAAATTCGATGACCCAACACTATACCTTCTTTCACCATGAAATGACACTTCCCCCAATTCAGCACCAAGTTGCAGACTTCACATCTTTTAAGCATCTCGGCCAGATGTTCTAGACAATGATCGAACGAATCACCTACAACTGAAAAATCATCCATGAACACTTCAATAGTATCCTCCATCATATCAGAAAATATCGACATCATACACCTCTGGAAGGTCGCTGGAGCATTGCACAATCCGAATGGCATCCGTTTGAAAGCAAAAGTCCCATATGGGCAAGTGAAGGTGGTCTTCTCTTGGTCTTCTTGGGCTATAGAAATTTGATTGTAGCCCGAATACCCATCAAGAAAACAATACCAACCTTTGCCTGCAAGTCTATCCAACATCTGCTCCATGAATGGCATAGGAAAGTGGTCCTTTTCTGTCCACGCATTCAACTTTCGGTAATCCATACAAACTCTCCATCCAGTAATGGGCCTTATTGGAACAAGCTCATTTTTTTCATTTGGAACCACAATCATACCTCCCTTTTTAGGCACACACTGCACAGGACATACCCAACTACTATCTGCGATGGGATAGATGACTCCTGCATCCAACCACTTTATGATCTCCTTTTTAACTACCTCTTGCATAGGTGGATTTAATCTTCTTTGGTGCTCAACACTGGGCTTATGATCTGGCATGAGTTGGATTTTTTGAGAGCAGATACCGGGGGGATCCCAATAATATCTACAATAGTCCACCCAATCGCTCGCTTGAACCTCTTTAATACAGTCACCAAGCACTCTACTTGCCTTGCATTTAAATCTGCTGCAATGATGACCGGCAAAGTGTTCTCTTCGCCTAAGTATACATACCTCAAGTGCGGTGGTAGAGTTTTCAGCTCTAGTTTCGGTGCCTCCACAATAGATGGTCTTGTGGGTGGGGACTCGCGATTCTTCATGTCTAGCTCATACTTCTTTGGTTTGGACCGGTATTCACACTTATCAAGTGCGGCTACCAACTCATCATACTCTTCAATATCATTACTATCGAAATTCATCATGACTGCTGCTAGTGCCTCAACACCTAGTCGCTTTTCAATTTGCACTTCTGACCCACTCTCCACTCTGTAAGTTATAACAGATACTGTTTGGAGCTCACCATTCTGCTTCATGGACCTACAGATATTGAAAGTTGCTTCTTCATTGTTCAGTCTGAACTTCATCTGTCCTTTTTCCATATCAACCAACGCACGCCCTGTGGCAAGAAATGGTCTCCCAAGGATGATGAGGACCTCAAAATCAACCTCACAGTCAAGAATCACAAAATCCGCCGGAAAGATGAAAGACTCTACTTTCACTAGCACATCATGGAGCACACCTATAGGCCTCTTCACAGTCAGATCAGCCATTAGTAACCGCATTGCAGTTGGCTTTGGGTCCCCCAGACCCAACTTCTTGTAAATAGACAAAGGCATGAGGTTGATGCTAGCACCAAGATCACACAATGCCTTAGCAAAGTGTAACAACCTAATAGTACATGGGATCGTGAAAGCACCAGGGTCTTCCTTCTTCTGCACCAGAGATCTTGTAGCAATAGCACTACAATGCTGCAATCTATCATCATCTTCAAAACTCACAGACCTTTTCTTTGTCACTATATATTTCATAAACTTTGCATACCCAGGCATTTGCTCCAAGGCTTCTATCAAAGGGACATTGATAGAAAGTTGCTTCAACATAGTGATAAACCTGCGATATTTACCATCTTCAGTCTTCTTTACTAACCTCTATGGAAAAGGTGGTGGAGGTCTAGGTATGGGAACCACTTTCTGAGATATCTCCGCTTCTTGTTCTATCGCAGACTCAGACTCCTCTCTAACTTCCACCACATCATCTTCTTTTGTAATCTCAGTATCCACCACAGACGACATAGGTGGATCTATGGTTTGCTTACCCCCTCGAGTAGTAATTGCCATACAATGACCATCATTCTTTGGATTCTGGAATGTGTTGCTAGGAAGAGTGCCAGGTTGACGTGGGTTCACTGTAGTAGACAACTGCGTCATCTGCTGCTCTAGATGCTTTATTGACACTGCATGGGCATCAACCTTTTGACCAATACCAGATAAGTCGTTTCTCATCTCTTTCACATTCTCATCAGTCGCATCAAACCTTCTCATCATCTTCTGCAGCATATCTTCAATACGCGTCATATTACCTCCAGCTTCCCTAGCACCAGATTCCTGATTTTGAGGGGAAACATAGGGTCCAACCCGATCGTTTCTGTTGCCATAGTTGTTCCTGTTGTAGTTGTTGTCGCGATTGAAGTTCCCATCTCGGACATAGTGACCCTCTCGGTTGTAATTTCCATAGTTCAGACCTTGGTTCCCTTGACCTTGGCGCCAATTTTCCGTGTTGGATCCTTGGGCAATTGGTCGAAAACCCCCGTCTCATCATTCACCGCATAAGTGTCCTCTTCATAGTAACACTCCTCAACTGGTGGTGGAGTTCTAGTTAAGTAGTTTACAACATTTACCTTTTCTGCTCCTCCGCTCACATGCTTCAATACCAACCCCAACTTTGTCCTTATCTGAGCCATCTCCTCACGAATATCATCTGCAGAGTTAACAGTTGCATTATGAACGGCAAATGTGTTTCTCCCAGTATCTGACCTCCTAGTGGTCCACGCTTTATTGTTGCGAGAGATCCTCTCCAATTTTTCAGCTATTTGTGCATATGTACAATCACCATATGAACCTCCAGCAATAGTGTCAAGAACTACTTTATTGTTATCATCCTGTCCTCGATAGAAATATTCCTTCAGCGACTCATCATCAATACGGTGATTTGGAACACCTGTTACGAATGCAGTGAATCTGTCCCAAGAGCTACTCACAGACTCCCCAGGTAATGCTACAAAATTGTTGACCCTATCTTTGTGATTGAGCTTCTTGGACACTGGGTAGTACTTTGCTCGGAACACGTTCGCCAGTTAGTCCCATGTATATATTGAGTTATATGGAAGCTCAGTGAACCATACTGCAGCGTCGCCTGCCAGTGAGAGAGAAAACACTCGTAATTCGATGACATCCAAATCCAGGTCTAGTCTACCTACACAACTTTTGCAAACTACCCTTAGCTTGGCTAGGTGAGCATGTGGATCCTCCGATGGCAATCCTGAGAATAATCCTCTTGCTGTAAGCATCTGCATCAAACTGCTAGTCACCACAAATGTGTGCCCTGGAGGTAAAGGGGGTAAGACAATAGGTCCATCAGAGTTTTCTATATTCATGTTACCCCGATAGTTGTCATGTGGTAGTGGGCCTAGTGGATCATGCGCCCTCAGCGCATCTCCCAATCGATTTTCAACTGGAACCTGGTTGTCCCCACCAACTACCCTTTGCTGTTGTACCTCAACTGCATCATCAAGATTTCCTCCGATAGGATTAATTGGATTCCTTTGATTGTTCATTCTTCGTAAGGTGCGGTTCAGCTATGGATCATAAGGAGTAAGCGGTTCACCCTGGCTCCGTGGACTTGGCATACACTAGAGTCAGAACCTGAGAGAGACAAAAACAAGGAGAAAAAGTAAAATTTAGGAAATATTTGACTAAAGTTCAATAATGTAGTTAAAATAAATATAAAAGACAAATTTCCCCGGCAGCAGCGCCAAAATTTGATAGGCTCAAATTACACCTCCTTACAGAAGTATAAGCGATCGTTATCAAGTAAAGAACCCAACTTGGAGGTTGGGATCGATCCCACGAGAAAAATGGTTTAGACTTTACTTTAACCAACAATTATATTCAATTAGTCAAATTATTTCCAGAAACTGGTAATAAAAAAGGGGGGTTGTGCTTGCGTGAAACAAATAGTAAGAACTTAATAAGTAATCAGTAATCAAACACAACTTTGGTTGTTATCAAGATAAGAGAAATAACTAGGGTATACGTGTTCCCCACAAGCTCATAACGCAGTAATCCTAGTAACAACAATCCTTTCCTAGTGTATTACATGCAAAGTGATAAGTTAGGTATCTCTAAATCCTTGGTCCTGCATATAGAGAATTTCACCCCGCACCTTGGTCCGGCTACGTGTGTATAATTTACTAACCCTTACCTTTACCTTATATTAGACATCATAATCGATGTTTGGCTTAGTTATTACTTCGCACCAATCGACACTAGCCTCTTAGATAGTATCACACTAAATCTATGTTGATAATTCTTTTCTTGTTGATTACCTCCTTGGTCTGGCAAGTAGCAACAAGGCGAGTTCTAACATTGGCCACCGTTAAAAAGACTTCTAGACGAAAGAATTATCAATGCATGCTTCAACACTATTCAAGAATTACTTAGTTATTATTCATACTTTGTTAATCGTTCATGGTTCCCACAACCCTAGTTGTGGATTTAGTTACTCATATTAGCAAGAACACAATTCATAATTGTAGATGAAGAAATCATGAACTTACGTAAAGATAATGATAAACCCAAAAATTTAACTTGAATTGCAAAGCCAAAATATTCAAAACGAACTTGGGAAATCAATAATTGCTAAAGTTGCAAATTAATCTCCAAAGTCACAAAGTAAAACTAGAATAATAATGTCTAACCCCCTAAAACGAGGTTTACATGTCCTATTTATAGAAAACAAATCCTAAATTAAAAGGGAAACAAATTAAGGAAAGTTTGTTTAGGTACGCGTCTTCAATCCACGAGACTGACTTATGGACCGTCGATGGATCTACGGTCCGTAAGTCCCTTCCGTCAGCCAGGCCTTAGAAAATATTTCCACCGCCAAAAATCAGCTTCTCTGAAGCAAACGACGGACTAGCAGTACGGACCGTAGATCGATCTACGGTCCATCAATCCCCTCCGTAGCTCCATACTTAGAATCTTCAAAAATCAGGTACTGGAACCCTCGCAGTATCACTCTACGGATCAACAGTACAGTCCGTAGATCAATCTACGGACCGTCAATGGGCATCGTGGTTCCACACTTGGTCGGATTTCCCTAATTTGTCCTCAATACCATGCCTGCTGATCTACGGTCATCACATACGGACCGTGAATGGACCTACTGTCCGTAGATCACCTCCTTGAATGCCCTGTTTCTGCATTTCTTTCAGCTGTCTCTATACTTCCGCGTCTAAACACCTTTCCTGCAAAACATGATAAAAACACATAAAAACCAATATAAAAAGGCCCTAGACACACACAACTTGTAAGTGAAATGTATTAGAAATACCGTAAACTCACGGCATATCATCTATGCAATGAATGAGCTATGAGGCTTGTATTAGACCCCTTTGGGGTCGAGTACGCCGTGTTACGACTAGGGGGTGCTCTCGGATCGTGGCAACACTTATATACCTTTAAAATACACTATGAAATAGTGTAGGGGGTAAAAGGTCCTCCATAAAGTTTGGTATCGTAACAACAATTTCGGCCAAAGTTGGAGTATTTTTCAGACCATTTTCCCTTGTATTTATAGTTAAACCTTGTTCTAAAATACTTAATATGATGATAATCATCTGTTACCTTATTTTTTGGTGTTTCTTTATGATATTCCAGTACAAGAAAAGGGTATGAGATAGACATGAACTATATATAATGGTGTTTGGCGGGATTAGTAGTAACCAAATTATTAATAAGAGTAATAACTGATATAGCTGACAATTAAGCACCAATACGAGAGGAAGCTCCCACCCCTTTTACTCCCTTGGTGACTCGAACTCGCAACCTTCAGGTTGGATGTGAGGATGCTTACCATCCGAGCAACTCCCTCTCGTCTATATTTGTATCATATTTAAATTGAAAGAACCATTTTTTTTGTAATGAGGGCCCCACTATGTATCCTCAACCTAAATTGTTTAATATCCATTTTATTTTTCGTGTGATCATTTTAATAAGAGTAAAGGGGAGAATTTAAAGTTAAATTGTTTTAAATTATAAAAAAAGTAATGGAAGAATTAAACAAATTGTGTCACATAAATTGGAAAGAAAGAATAATACTTATATGTCATTAATTTATGGTTAGGCTTAAGAAGTGAAAGAATATTGAAGATATATACGAAGGGACCTTTCTAAAGTATAGCTCCCTCTATAGAAATTAGAAAATTTGATAGTGTCTTCTATATATCCTTTTAATTTTTAGAAAATGGGTGTATAAGATCTCATCTGGGTTTACTCAGAATTCATTGGACTTTCTCTTTTTTAATTAAAAAAGAAAATAAAATAAAAATGAACATGGGGAAAAAGAAATGTGTAAGGATATTATAAGGTGGAGAATTAAACCTTAACAATTAAGATGAAAATTCAGATAATTAACCAACTGAGCTACTAAAATTTTCATTCATTAATGTACGTTATCCCCAAGTACTAATTAACTTTTATATACTGATAATATTAAAAGATTTTACACTCTCAATTTATTTTAACAAGATGCAAAAGATAATCAACTTTAAATTCCATGCTATTAATGTCACTTATTAGGACGGTTCGATATCATTTATGCAATGCAAAAATACATCGCTAGTATTTAAACTCATATCATAAACGAGAGAACTGGAAAAGAATTCTTATTGATCAAAAACCAACCCTCAATACAATGATGCACTACTACTTATATACAGCTGAGCAATGTAACAAACTAACTACTTTATTGTGCTAACTAACTCTGACACTTTCTAACTAGCTAACTAATTTACACGTGGACAATTAGTGGACAATTAGCTATAGTTTAATTAACTAACTATACAATCAATCAGTGTTATTAGCCAATTTCAATACTCCCCCTCAAGCTGGATATATTGAACAAGTTCAAGAATCCCAGCTTGTCAACTAAAGTATCATGTTGAATTCTGCCCAATGCCTTAGTCAGTACATCTGCTTGTTGATCCTTTGTATGTATGTATGTAGGTTTGATTAATCCTTGCTGCACCTTCTCTCTAATAAAGTGACAATCGAAATCAATGTGTTTAGTTCATTCCTGAAATACAGGATTAGCAGCAATTTGTATAGCTGCCTTGCTATCACAATGAATGTTGGCTGGTCCTGTCAGTTTTACTCCAAATTCATGAAACAAATTATTAACCCAAACAATCTCAGTAGTTAAGGTAGCCAAGCTTCTATATTTTGCTTCAGCAGAACTTCTAGACACTGTGTTCTGCTTCTTTGACTTCCAAGATATTAAGGAATCACCAAACTTCAATATAAAACCAGTCACAGACCTTCTAGCATTTGGGCAGGCAGCCCAATGTGCATCACAGAATCCTATAAATTGAGGTCTTGTAGTTGCACTCATCAACAATCCTTTTCCTGGTTCTGTTTTGATGTATCTAATAACCCTTAATGCTGCCTCCCAATGTGATCTTTTTGGCTTCTGCATTAACTGGCTCAAAGATTGCACTGCAAAAGCTATATCTGGCCTTGTATTAGTTAAGTACAACAACTTCCCAACAAGCCTCTGATATTTGTTAACATCTGGAAACAAAGCATCAGCAGTGTCACGACTCGGGAGCACCCCCTAGTCGTAACATGGCGTATTCGACCCCAAAGGGGTCTTATACGAGCCACATAGCCATTCATTGCATTCAATACTGAAAATAGTGCGGAATAATAAAAAAACTTATTTACATCCACACATTTAAACTTCATTAAAACAACTTTAAAAACACACAGCGGAAGTCTAAGTCTCACATGGCCATCTTAGACACAGTCGCAAAACATAAGTAGGGACACGGCCCTTTACAATTAAAAGAAGTCTATTACATGAACAAAAGAACTTAAAAGTCTTATCCTCGAATCCATGAGGACATACCAAGTCTTGGAGGAAAGCAATCCAACACTTCAAACTAGCTAGGAGGGATCACTTGCCGGAACCTACACTTATAGTAAAAATATGAAGAATATGGGTTAGTACACAAAATGTACTAAGTATGATGACCATGCAAAACATACTTAAAAAGGGACATTTTAGTTAGAAACCATGCATTATGCCACCTTTTTGAAATATCATGAACAATAGCATAAAAGACATACAAGACAAGCATAACATCAAGTAAGTCATAATATCACCTTTAAACAATATCAACATGAAAACCTTTACCTTGGACCTTCACCTCGAAAAACCCTTATGCTATACCTCGTGCAATGTATGGATGGCGTCCCATACCACCATCCATACTAAGGCACCACATTTAGGTCACTTAAAGTAACTTATCATTCCTTTCTTTCACCTTTGCACAATATTCATACATAAGAGGTATATCATTAATTAAGACATGACAAGGAAAAATAACTCGTAATATAACCCAAGTATAACATGCATAACATATTAAGCATTTAAGAGCCAACATTCTTTAATAACCTCATTTAGGATACATTCATGTCACAGTCATTAGGATTTAGAGAAGCTCACTATGACCCTCTCCAAGCCTACTCGTGCAATGTATAGGTAGCATCCCATACTACTACCTACACTTTGTAGAACCTGTCAAGAAACCATAATGAAATCTCACATGATGGGAAGTAAGCGTTTAACCGACATAGATCATGAGAGCTTGTCATGGAATCCGGTGTCATAAGTCCCCACACCGTAAAGAGGTGGTCTACTTGCCTAAGGAAGACCGGTATGTAGCTTAATGGATCCACTAGCTTCCTATGCGGGCACATAGTTTATGGGATAAGGTAGACGATCATTGAAACTCATGCCTAACTGTCGGGGGAGTTTCCATCTAACCAAATCCGCTCGGTGCTTAGCCTACATTCCCATAGAATAGTTCATTACTTTGACATCATCACACATGAAAGGGTGCCATAAGCCTACCGATTCAAGGTACATTATTTAACACATGAAAGGGTGCCATAAGCCTACCGATTCAAGGTACATTTAGGAAAGCTCATTAACTCCTCTTGAAAGGGTGCCATGGGCCTACCGATTCAAGTCTCATCATTAACCTTTATGGAAAGGTGCCATAGGCCTACCGAATCCAAGGTTCATTATAAGCATGTGTGGAAGGGTGCCATAAGCCTACCGATCCAAGGATTCAACAATCAACAATATAATCATTTATACAAGAAAATGATGCATAAGCCCTACCAATTCAAGGTATACTTTATATTGAAGAATCCTTCATATTATATCATCAACATTCATGAGTGTCACCAACACATCTCTGGATTTCCATACATCTCATAACTCAAACTTTAAAGCATCGATTCATCAATTCTCCATAGTTGGACATTTTGTCAAACACCTTGAAGGCATGTAATGGAATCAAAGAGCATGGAAAATAGGGTAGTAATTATGCAACCAAACCAGTGAACAACCTACAACAACACCTTTACATTCATAACATGATCACATTATCTTCATTGAATTCTCATTCATATAATGTCATGATAACGCTCCAATTTCTCATACTATGCCTTTAAGGCCATAAGCCTCACATACCAATACACCAACAATACACCATAAAATAAGCATGGGTAATGACATACTTCAACAATCTAAAGATCTTTAAACAAGTTTGATTCATATACATTCGTTATCTAGCAACCCACTTCATAAAGGCATAAACTAGGAATAGAGAGAAATCATGGGTTCATGGAGTATTTTCATCTTAAATCGTCAATACAACAACAATATAACCATAAAGTGCCATTAGAAACCTTTTAAAACCATTTGGTGGAAGAACCCATGAGATTGAGTGAAAACCTAAATTTTTCATACTTTGAAATAGCTTTGGATTTGGCTCCTTGAATGGAAAATTAGACAAGGATCAAGACCACCATACCTTTGCTATGATCTCCCACGAAATTTGATGAAGACACCACCTTCAAACCAAGCCCTAGCTCCAAGTTCTTGACTTTCTTAAATGGAGGATTGTAGAGAGGGAAATGTTTTTAGGGATGGGAATGAACTAATGGTATCTAGGAAATAATATATGCCCTTTGGAAAAAAATTCGTCCAACACTTAGAAAAAAAAACAGGCGGGTGAACAGTAAATGAACAGTAAAATCAGCTACTGGAATTTGCATTTTCTGCCGGACAGACTTTACGAAAATGGGCATAACTTCTTCGTCCGAACTCCGAATGAGGTGAAACGAAGTGCGTTAGGTAGCTAACTCAAAGGGCTTTCCATGGATATATTATTGGCCACCCAAATAATTTGTGTGCTAGGAGATATGACCCTCCAAAGTAGACCCTCGAAAAAGGCTTCACTTGGAAATTTCGGATTTTGATACGGTTGCTCTAAAATTTGGGTTAGACCCATTTCCCACTCAATTTGACCCCCTAAACAAGAATATGAAGTCGGATTTTCGAAAAACGAAACGGATCTTTTTATATAGAGCTAAACACGTTTCCGGTAACTTTCGAAGCACATTTTTAAGAACTTTTGGGTCAAATTCAAATATAATCATTTCATTAAGTTCTCGACTCCAAACTCACATGTGAGACTCTAGTTTCACTCTATCATTTTCCGAGTCGTTACAAGTAGTGACAAGGCCTTCATCAAATTCCACACTAGTTAACTTCATGTTACATTCTAGTGGTGTCATTGCTGGTTTTGCAGCAGCTAATCCCACCTCAGAAATCATTTCTAGAGCATATTTCCTTTGATTCATGACTATTCCTTTGTTGGATCTGAGAAATTCAATCCCCAAAATATACTTCAATTCTCCTAAGTCTTTAATCTTGAAATGACTGTGCAACATATGTTTGGTTTCTTCTATCAAATTGGCATCATTTCCTGTGACCAAAAGGTCATCCACATAGACCAAAACAATAACAATTCCATCACCTTTTCTCTTGGTGAATAAGGAATAATCCAAATGGCTTTGTATATACCCTGAACTGCACAAAGCATTAGTCAATTTTGCATTCCATTGTCTAGATGCCTGTTTAAGTCCATAAAGAGACTTAACTAGTTTGCAAACCATGTTTTCTCCCTGCATCTTGAACCCATTAGGCAACTCCATGTACACCTCATCAAATAAATCTCCTTGTAAGAAAGCATTGAACACATCTATTTGATGAATGATCCAATGTTTAGCAGCTGCCAAAGACACTATAGCTCTAACAATCACCATTTTGACCACTGGTGAAAAAGTCTCTTGATAATCAATACCTTCAGTTTGATTGTACCCCTTTGCTACTAACCTAGCCTTGAATCTTTCAATCTTCCCATCAACTTGATATTTGATCTTAAAAACCCACTTACATCCAATTACAGATTTTCCTGTTGGCAGTTTAACTACTTCCCAAGTACCATTTTCCTCCAGGGCTTGGATCTCCAACTTCATTGCATCAACCCACCTTTTATCTCTAATGGCCTCTTCATAGCTTCTAGGCTAAGTTTCAGTGGAGAACTTGGATAGATATAATGAATAACTGGGAGAAATATCTTGGTATAAATGCATTTCCCTAGTGAATAGGGCTGGCTAGTAGTTGAGACTTGTGTAATGTAATCTTTCATCCATATGGGAGGGTTTGAAGTCCTAAAAGATTGTCTTGGTTTTTCAGTAATAACAGGTACTGAAACATCAACAGGCAGTACATTGTCTCCATTGTTCGCAACAACTTCATTCATAATATCTGCATTATCTTCATTTTCTGCACTGTCATTATGCATATCAATCTTAGGAAATGTCTGCTCTTGTGGGAGTATGGTCTCCACATCATTTATCTCATCAGATAACTCTTCATGATTAGCATCATGGTGTGCATTCAATGAAGGATATGGAAATAAAGGCAACTGCTAGTAACCATTTTTTGAACTGGAAAAATATCTTCCTTGAAGATTACATCCCTACTTACTACCAACTTTTTGCTGCACAAGTTATACATGAGGTATCCTTTCTGACTAGTAGGATAACCCAAAAATACACAAGCATCAGCTCTTGGTGAGAATTTGTCTCCTTTAGGCAATCTGGTAACATAACCTAAGCACCTAAAAATTCTTAGATGATCAAGCCTTACCTTGACATTGTGAAACACCTCATAAGGTGTCTTCCCTTCCAATACTATTGTAGGCAGTCTATTGATCAAATACATAGCTGTAAGAATGCATTCACCCCAAAATCTGAGAGGTATATGACCATTAAACCTGAGTGCTCTAGATACTTCAAGTACATGTTTGTGCTTTCTTTCTGCAACTCCATTCTGTTGTGGGGTGTATGGACAACTACTTTCATGAATAATCCCATGAGTGACCAAAAAATCATTACAATCTTTGTTAAAGAACTCTCCCCCATTGTCAGACCTTATTCTTTGAATGTGCTTATTAAACTGATTTTTAATAAGAACATAAAAGGACTGTAAGATAGGAATCACATCACTTTTCAATCTCATCAAATATACCCATGTCATTCTGGACTTATCATCAACAATAGTCAAGAAAAATCTATAACCATTATGAGTTGCCACTTGGTAAGGTCCCCATACATCTAAATGGATCAATTCCAAGATACTACTAGTTTTTGTAAAACTCAAAAAAAAAGACAACCGAGTTTGCTTTGCAAGTGGACATATAGAACATTTCTTACAGACATCATCTACAATATCTAAAGTCAAAGATAGTTGATGTAACACCCTGGCTGAAGGATGCTCTAACCTGTTATGCCATAACAATGTGTTGTTCAAATTCTCACTGTTGTGTGTCATCAATATCATCTCATTACTCTTCCCTTCTCCATGTGGTATGTGACTGGGGAGATAGTAGAGTCCATCCACCTCCTTACCAATCCCCTTCACCTTTCCATTGGAGAGGTCCTGAAAAACAACAAACTCAGGAAAGAAGTTAACTTTTGTTAATTGTGACACTGAGAGCAAATCGAATTTGAATGTAGGAACCACCAAAACATTCTTTAACAAATCTCCTCATGGTGTCTTACAGCTTCCTAAATATGTGACAGACACAGTTTCTCCATTTGGCAGGTGAACATTTCTATTTAAATGATCTGGAAAGGTACAAGTAGAGTGTAATCTATTTAGGTTATGAGTCATATGACAGGTTGCTCCTGAGTCAATTATCTAGCTCTCATTTACAGTACTATTTACAGACAATGTTGTAGCAATAGGACTAGGTATACCTGCCATATTTGCGGCCATATTGATTCCTGAAGTTCCTGCTTCTCCTTTGTCCAGCATATGCAAAATTTTCTGATATTGTCCTTGAGTGAAAGTAGGTTGAGCTGCCAGTGATGAAACCTCTTGTGATCTCACTTCTTGACCCTCCTCTTTTTTGCAGATTGGTGCAAACTCATCTTGCAATATTCCTTGATCAACTCTCACCTGATTTGCCTTCATTCCTTGCATCTGCCCTGTGCCATGATGATCATAACTTGAACTAAAATTTTCAGGTTGTTTCTTCTTAAACTTCCAGTTAGGTGGATAGCCATTAAACTTGAAACAATGAAGCTTAACATGACCCTGCAACTTGTAATAATCACAGATCTGATCCCAATTTTTCTTCTTCAACTGTGGAGATCTCATGTTGTTCCTCTACATATTGCCTCTCCCGGCATCATTGCTCCTCTGAAAATTTCCTCTCCCTGCATAAAAAGCAGTAGACTTCAGTGTTTCCCTCCTTGATTGTGTACCTGCAGTCATCCTCTGACCTTCATCTGCCACTATCATAGCATAGGCCTTACTAACATTTGGTAGAGGATTCATCATTAGGATTTGGCTGCGAGCTTGACCAAATACTTCATTCAACCCCATCAAAAATGCAAACAGCCTCAAATAGGCTTGTTGATCCACATAAACTCTCGATTTATCACAATTACATGATGGTGGGGGACAAAATCATCAAATTCATCCCATAATAAACTTAGTTTCGTAAAATAACCAAAAACAGTCAAGTTACCTTGATGTATTGTACAGATCTCTCTGTGCAGCTAGTAAATTCTGGATCCATCTAGGAGTATCAGATGGATGTAGGAAAAGAGGATGATTCCTCTTCTTCTCAATTTCTTCCAGAGTTTCAACACCCTGTGTTGCAGACATATCTCCAATCGATGTTGATTCTCTAGTAGAGATTATTCGTCTGCTTCCACAAAGGATCTACAATGGCGGAAACCTATTCTATGCAGTTGAATCGAATCTCGACTCAAGGCTCTGATACCATATTGAAACTCATATCATAAACGAGAGAACTGAAAAAGAATTCTTATTGATCAAAAACCAACCCTCAATACAATGATGCACTACTACTTATATACAGCTGAGCAGTGTAACAAACTAACTACTTTATTGTGCTAACTAACTCTGACACTTTCTAACTAGCTAACTAATTTTTACACGTGGACAATTAGCTATAGTTTAATTAACTAACTATACAATCAATCAATGTTATTAGCCAATTCCAATAGCTAGTGTATAAAAGGTAAACCCTTAAAAATATAGGATTTGTTCCATGTTGCATAATGTTTATTTATAATAGCATTGAACAAGACAACGTTAATGTTAATCCGTTACCTTGATATATAGAATCATTTTTAGGGATTTAAGTGGTATTTATTTGAATTGACCAAACAAGAAAAATATTAGCTCATTAGCTTTACCATATGTTTATTAATAGAGATATTTTGTACTTAAATGGTGTTGGTTGGGTTTGGGTATATCATAATGTGGAGTTAAATAATATGTAACCACCAGGTTGGGGACAATTCTTTTGCATCATTCGGATGTATGTTTTATGGTGTAGGCACTTGCAAAAATTAAACCATGACATTCATGATAATTCAGGTACTATCTTGTTGTACTGGTATTATTATGGACCTATCCCCAATTACTCTCTAAATGGTGTCATTAATTCTATAACTATCTTGTATTTGGACATATGGTGGTAATATTCAAATAAATATCTTGATTTTTTTTTACAGTGGAAAAAGACGAATTAAAAAAAAATTGAAATCGTTCATAAGCAATATTGACCATGTCCTCTGGGAGAAAACATTCAATATCCTAAAATGCGAACTCTTAGAGAAAAAATCAATACGTTATATTTCTCATCTTCCTAATATGTCTAATCATGGACTTGTTGACCTGCAACAAATATCTATAGTCTTCAATAATAGATCTAAGTGGATAATGTCGTGCGTTCTCTTCCATGATAAGCACTACTAAAAATGACTGAGAAATAACGGTCAAAAGTGACGGACTACGTTATATTTTTTATCAAAATCGATGGAAAAATGGCGCACTCACTTCTATCTCTTTTGTCCTCGACTCTTTTCAAAAAGCGACGGATGACGTTGCTTTCAAATGACGACCTGCATCATTTTGTTAAAAAAACTTAATAGGTGACAGATTGCATCACTTTTCTTAAAAAGAATTTAGAGAAACGATAGACTGCGTTGCTTTTTTGGAAAGTTTTTCTAAGAAAAAATCAGAAAAGCGACGAATACAAGGACCCTATCCGTCAATTCATTCCTTTCATAACAAACCAAGCAATAAACATTATATGCATAATATAATAACAAACTACATTAAATATTCATAAATACTAAAATCATAATTTAAAGACTTATAAAGTCTTTCAAAATTAGTTATAAAAAATCAAATATGTTCACTAAAGGGATGCTAAGGGAGGAACCTCTTCAAGAACTGGACACACTAAGGCCGATCAGCGAGGATGAATACTTGTTTTTTTATTTCCTCAACGATTTTGTTCATGATTTCACTACTAGAATAGTGCAAATTAAATGGGGATATTATTTGGAAAATATAGTCGCATGTAATACTTGGGATTTTCTTTCGAAATTATTAAGTTCCTTAATATTAGAATATATTACTTGTGAAACATAAACTCCCAACAAATTTTGCAGGTAAAGTTAGCGTTATTTTGCACAAAATTAGTTGTTGCGATATTACCTAGGGAAAAATATCCAAAAGAACATTATCTATAGGCAAATCCCTAGATATCTGGAAAAAAAAAGTTAAAAAAAATTCCTTTTTAATCTATAGAAAAATCCCCAAGTTGTCTAAAAAATTATTTAGAAATTGTTTTGCTATGATTTTACTTAGGGATTTATTCTTGGGAATTTACCTAGCATTTTGTTACCTTGAGAAATAATTGGAGATTTAGGAACGATTAGAGTAATTATCTTTTAGATGGTTGGATTCTTTTACACTTATCATTTTTTTGGATTATAAGACACTGAGTTAAAACTATAGGAATTGTAAAGTGATAAATAAGACCAATTATTCTAATTCATTTTCCTTCTCTCTAGCTCACTTACCTAAACCCACTAGCTAGAATTTCTCTCAAAGCCAAAGATGGAAATAATCAGACTTTCCCGTGTAGCGGACTCTAAGCACATGCAAAGCTCATCTCAATGGTCATGTCAAATCCCTCCTAGTGGACTTCAATCTTCTCTTCAAGCAGATTTTCATGAAGTACAAAAGTGGACTACCGAGAAGATTTGCTTGTCAATCTACCCAGAAATCGATGTTAATCTGTAAATTTCAAGTTCTATGAGGTTAATATGTAAATTTCCATTTACTAAATGAGTTTGGACAAATATCGTGTGAAATTTAACAGGATTTTCATAATTTATTTTCGATCAAATCTCTCAAATAAATTCTCTTAGAGGTTTGTTGATTCACATATTCCTTGTTTTAGTTCACTACTAAATTAGTGTGTTTATGTATAGTTTGTGCATACTATTTTAGTTAAAATCGAGCGAATTAATCCATTTAAAATTAGGTTGTGAGTTTGAGTTGTTTTCATTTACTGTATTTCTTCTTAAGTGCTTGTCATGTTGTTAGTTTTTTTCATTTATGATGACGGTGATTGGATCAACATCAGAAACTTCTTCTAATATGTGTTGGGGATGTTCTAGTGTAGAATTCAATTCAACATCAATTGGTTGTTGAACAACTGTGACATCATTTTTGTACGCCACATCTAACACATTACCAATTGTAATCCTTCCCACATGATTAGTCTTTATAACAACCCATCAATCGGCCTTATCTCAACGTAACGAATATGAAGCGTAATACACTTGCTTAGATTTTTTGTGCAATGATAAAAAGCTCATAACTTTTGTATTATCTGGTGTGCTTTACTTCAATTATATTATGTTGGTTGTCCACCCTTGTGCCTCTATGTGATGGGTTAAACCACTTATACTGAAATAGTACTATATTTCTTTACATCAACCTAAATTTCTTACTTCAATAGTCTCATTAATGACACCATAACATTCAATAGTTTGACCATTATTGCCAACATCACCTTGAACACACACCTCTATTGTTAGTTTTCTTATACCTTGAAACTTTTTCAAATTGAAACTTAAAACCATTCACACAATACTTTTTCATAGTGTGAATTTGAGATTCAGGGTCAAATGCAACTTCTCTGACTTATTGCAAATGTTTGAAATTTGAGTATTCATCATAAACCTAAATATTTTAATCAAAATAATACAATTTAGAATAAAATGAATACATTATAATTAATGATTCAATATAATCTTTGATACGTACATATTCTTTCAGCCATTTGAAAAACCTCATTTTGTCATGTTCCGATCCTACACCCTAGACATGGCTAACATTCAAAAATTGTTGTTGGTCCCCGAGTGAATCCTTGACCTGCCTGACTACTTAGTGGAAGACTAAACATATGTGCAAAAAAAACTTAAATTAAGCAACTTTACTAAAATAAGTGAGTCTTGTAAGCTATACGAAAATTACTGAATATAATAATAGAATTAGTCAAACATATGAAAAGAAGAATTGAATCAACTCTCTATGAAGCCTCTACTAATTGAGAATAAGTGTCGGGATAAGATGAAGGACTACCTTAAAAGCCCTACAAAAACAGTAATGCTTGATGTAATGATCCTCAGGGTAATTTTTATGCTTTTGGCATACTCTTACTATTTCACCATTCCTGTAGCTTCTTTATAACTTTTGTGCAGTGTTGGGTTTGGTGACATGCTTCTTGAGGCATTCGATTGAGTTTGGTGCTACTTTTTGAGTTTTAGAGGCTTAATGTTTGAAAGAGTTGACTTTAGTCAGCATCCAAAGACTATAACATCAAATCAAAACTCTATTGGTTTCATCAGTTCCGAAACGGTCGATTTGATCTAGTGTGATGATCAGTTAAGGTTTTGAGGCTTCCGTTTGGATTTGGTGCGATTATGTGTTTTAGCTTTTGAGTTTTCTTTAATATTTAACTTCGGTCAACTTTATTAGTAAATGTGCCCGGAATCAAGTTTCGTTAGAGCGATTATCTCTGGAACGTTGAAGTTGGTCTAGAACGACTTTTGGTTCGGTTCCCAAGGCAGCCATGATGATTTAGTAGCATTTAGCATTTTTGTTTGGTAATTCTTTGTAAGTGTTGACTTTGGTCAACATTTTGACAGAAAACCTCTACTGTTTGTCTCATCAATTTCTTTAAGTCGGAATACCGTTTCTAGTCTAGTAGCATATTTGCTTAACGTTGATGGGGTTTCAAACGAGTTTCGAACACCAACGGAGAATTTAATAGCCTTGGTAGACTTCTCATGTAGTACTGCTGGGGCAATGCTGATTTCATCTTTGCGGTCGTGGGCCCTTAGCCGCATTAGCAGAAACAATCCCCCTTAACCTCCGCATTTTCAAGGCCTTGGCCGCGTTCGTGCAGGGTCTCTTCCTCAAGCTTGTGCATTCGCGGGTATGCTAATGCATTTATGAAGGGTTACTCGCCCTAACCCTCACATTCGCGGGCCTCTCGCTGATTTTGCGGAGGATCAACTTTGTTGACCTCCGCGTTCGTTGGGAGGCCTACGCCTTCGTGAAGGGAAATTTTACGTGGCAGTTCACTCTTTTAAAGACAAATTCAACATGCATAATCTCTTTTCCAATTCAGCTTTTTGCCAATTTTGAGGGCGATTCTTGCAGAACTGAGTGGTTTTTTGTGGTTTGCATTGGGAAAGTTCGTGGGCACGTTTTAAGTTTAATCAATCTTCTGTTTCCCTTGGTAATTCCCACCAATTTCCCTTTTGATCACTATTTTGACACTAAAAGCTAAAAATATGAATGGGCTGGCTTGGCTTTATTAAACCTCAAATTGTGTCCATTTTCGGGCCACAACATCCTTGAAGGTTGGAACCTGGTGATGGAGTTGATTTTTTGACTCCATGCACGAGTTCAACTTTTGCATTTTCTGGTTCTCCAATTTCGAGTTCTTTATCTAAATTTGGCTTTGTTGTGCTTGCTTTTGTGTTCCCTTATCGATGTAGGTAGTGTTAACACCATAGAATAAGTTGATTTTGTTTATCGACACTTATAATTAATCATGATCCTCGCATGCAAAGATATCCAAAAGGAAGGTAATTAACCAAGCATGCAACACAAAGAATGAAAACAGATAAGTTCTCTTAATCAAGGGAATCTAGATTCGCACAACTTACCAATGGTGTAATCAAGCCTATTTTGACTCATAACAAAATCTAAAGATCATCAATCCTAACCAAGAATCATGCAAAGCTATCAAGAGAAGGAAGGAACGATAATCAAGTCGAGAATCGAGAAGATCATCACAAGAAGAAAGTAAAGCGATTTTACCATTCACATATCTAGTATGGACATGGATCAGCAAATTCCCTTAATCAAGGAAATTCCTCAATATCCTTGATTGAGAAATACCCTTGGATTTTCCTTTCAAAAGCATAAACCTTTCTATATAAACCTCCCTTAGCCTTAGTTGTGAAGTACACACTTCACTTGAACTTGTACTGTTGTCTTACGTTGTATTTCATAATAGCAATGTATTCTCGTGAGTATACAACTGAAAAAAGAAAAGAGAAAGAAGAATCTAAGTGTAGGTTATACAAGTAGAGGTTGTGTCAAAGTAGAAGTTCTATTTGCATATCAGACAGAGCTCGAAATCGAAACACTTTGTACCACCGAAATTCTCAACAAAGCTCTTAAGGAAATCCTTGAAACCAGTGGCACTTCATGAAAATTCTTAAACTCAAAAGTACCTGTAAAATTAAACACCCAGTTTGCAAAAAAAAATCATCAAGAGTATTCCCTTCCCTTTAGGAATGTTGTACTCGTACTAATATAGAACTCCTCATCATATTAATAGAGTTGACCTCTATTGTCACACTCCAAGGTGTTTCCCAAACTCCATTGATAATATTCACCAATGCTAAAGAGTCAAATTCCATTATGATATGGGAGAAATGATTCTCTAAGCTGTTGGTTGTGTTGAAGATTAGAAAGAAGGGTTTCTTGGGAATACTAATTCCCTTGAGGTCTTTCTAATAGATTAGGTGTTTGATAAAATATTCAAAGGAGGTCATTTCTATATTGAATTGGTTGTTTTTTTATCCCTTTCTTGTGTCTACCCTTCTATCTTATTTTTTTTCTTTTACTTTCTTCTTGTTATTCTTAATTTTGTCCTTAGAATTGTATTAATTGCTCTCAAAGCTAGATTAGATTGTTTCCACAAATCTAGTCTTGGGAGTTCGATAAATAAAACAATCTGCCCATTTGAGAGAAGGGTAGAGCAACGCTCGAGACTGCTTGTTGATCTCCAGAAGAGTCATTATAAGGATGCCAAGGTGTAAAATGGTTTTCCCCCGAGGAGCGGTAATACAGGCTACTCAATTAAGGAATTGCCTTGGTTGTGATGATGCAATATCGACATAGGTCACGTTGGGGATGATCCTCCCAAACTTTTTCGTGCCAAAGCAAGCATCTCTCAGATTCAGACTCAACCACATGTCATGGTCTCGTTTGTCCTTTTCCTAGATGCGGTTTACCCCGTATAATTACTCAAAGCATAAAAGAATTCAACTTAGTAGGAAGCCAGGCAATTCACAGAGAACCACACAAACCCTTGTTTACTTCACTTTATCTTACTACAACTTCATGTTTCATTGACCTCATCAATAAATAGGGCAGGTCAACTCATGGAGCATTAAAATGAAAAATAGCAGGATCATCGTACTGCTCTCTATATATACACATCAAAGCATACATAACAACACAATGGAAGCCCTATAAGTAACTAAATTAAGCTCAAGTTAACTAATAAAGAACATTTTGAGGATCCAACTGCCCACTACAATAGCTCGAAGAGGCCACAGCAATCTCTTGACAGCATTTCCATTCTTGGATAGGTTTCAGAACAATTGGCTTTTCAAAGGTTGTGGAATCTACTAACATCATAATCTTGCAATCCTCCATACCAAAATCAGGGAGAGCCTTGGATACTTTGTCCGATGGATTCCAAAGATTTGTCAGCCAAAATGATTTATCAATTTTAAAAGATACAAAAATAAGTAACTAGTGAGTGTATGGATTGTACAGACCTGTATCTTGTAGACTTTCCTTATGCAGAACAAAGGTTCTCTTTTTCCCATGGTCTATGATGGCAATTTTTGGAGGTGTACTTAAGTAAACACGATGGACCTGACACAGTTAACAATATTCAGCAACAAGAAATCCTTACAATTGTTTGTCTGGGGAAAAGGAAAAACTAAACTTCTCCATACAAGATAAACTAACAACTGAAACTTAAATTTCCAGAATTCACAATAAGGAAGTTTAACTTGAAGCCTCGTCAAGTATTAACTAGTTAGACACAGAAGAATACCTCCCCATCAAATGTAATAGCATCAGCTTGCTCAGTAAATCTCTCTCGCTGTAGCAAACAATCCATGTAGTCAAGTGTCTCTAGTCCTTCAACCCGCACCTCACTACAGATCAACCGAATAAATCAATCTATACATGAAGATAGATCAACATAGTCAAATGTTAGCACTGCTACAAAGGTCTCTTCCCATCGTGTATTGGTGGAATATTTTTGTAATAGAATATGATTTTCCCACTCATTTCTCACCGAACTAGCTCGCTGAGAAAATGCATGGTAAGAAACACATCTGACTGAAATAGTGAGAACCTTCCAAAAAAATTTTGTGTGAAAGAGGTACTTTTTATTCCTTTTTCACTAATTCAATCAAAAAAATTGTGGGAGTAGCTATTGAACATTTTTTAGGGGGGGAAATAGTTATTTTTTAGTAGTGTAGAGAACAATTCTTTTAGGCTCAGCTGTAATGATTATATGAATAGACAAGCACAAGGCTGAGACATGATATCAGATAGTGACAAGTAGTTGCGTAGACCAAATATAAAGGAAAGGGAATTGTTATCACTATTCTTTACAGACGGTATCAATGTTTGCCTTCCACGACCCAGCGATACATGTAGCCGGAGCTCAAAACTGCATGAGACCACCTTAAATGTGGTGAGCCTCTTAAAAAGATTGATTATTTACTAACGACATCATGAACCTAAGCATACCTACTAGGGCATGTTTTGAAATCTTTCCGAATGGGCTGAAAGATGAGGTCAACTGATGACTGGCTTCCAGAGGAAGATGGATCCAAAGGGGTACTATCTAATGACCATAGATTCTGTGTCAGCGGCAGAACTTGCCCTGTTGTACCAAGCTTCATATATAGACAAACTAAGGCTGTTGAATAAATTATAGACTTTAAAAAACAGATTGGCAAGTCATCTCACCTGTGAAAGCGAAACAAATATTCCGCCCGTAGTTGCATTTGGAGATTTTGCTAGAGGCTAAAGAATGAAAAATTACCTTGTAAGAGCAGGGATATATTGGTGAGTGCTTCACTATTTGATTTCAACATAAAGAAAACAATGGAACATACGTTGTTAGTTTCGAACAGTAGTTCTTCTCCTCGTTCATTCTTCCAAGAGACAACTTGAGCACCATATAAAAGAACCTATTTTAGTTTAGAGCATTAGAAAAGTAAATAATTACATAGAGAATCCTTTAATTTCATTTCATATATAAACTCAAAATTGAGATATTTGAGAAATATGAAAGTATGTTGTAAGAGAAATACATGTGCTGAAGAGCCACCAGGCTCAGACAATAACACACGAGGAAAGGCATCAAATGGCATCTGATTTATTGGAGTGAAAAATCTCCACCCTAAAAATTTCTTCACCAACAAATCCAGCTACACAAATAAAAATAAAAATAAAATTGGCGAACATTAGAATACATGAAAATAATAGTGGGAAGATGAAAAGTACCTTGCTTTTCCAATCATATGATGTCCCCATTTAATTAAATGGGTATTTATAGTTTGTGTGAAGAGAAAGAGACTTGGCAAGTAACAGGAAATACAAGAAAAGAACATCCAATTTGTAGTTTGCCTCATTTTCAGATAACCATCCCAATCTTTCTTCATCCATTCTTAACTCCTTGTACAAAGTATAAAGTGTCTACATTCCTCTTCAAGTTTCTCACTATCTATCTAAAAGTATCAACTTTTAATCTACCCATACTTTATTATCAAAATATAAATTTTCTATTTTTCAAAATAACCTACTTCAATCCAATTATCAAGTCATTTTCACTCTAGTTAATATTATATTATTAGTATTCGTATTCATATTTAAATGTCATACTTTAAATTAAAAGTAATTTATAAATTTTATTATTAACTTGTTAATGTATTTTTAAAATAGTTATGCTAATAGATTATTACTATTTATATGATCATATTAACCAAATGCTTTGATAAACAATTTTATTTGTTATAATATTATTCTAATAGTTATGATCGACTATGCTTTTAGTTTGCCATATATTAATATTGAGCTATAAATAAAGCTATTATTTTCTTATTAAATAAAAATCAAATTTTAACTTTCCACGTGAATTGTTTAATACCATAAAAGTAAAAAGAAATTTAAATATTCTATATTAGTATAATTTAAAACCAAAAATTCCAAAAATGTTATTTATTAATTTTAATTCAAGTCAAATTATTAATGAAAAACTAATTAAATTATAATTAGTACATATTTATTCTCAAATGAACATCCAATTTGAACAACCTTAATGTAATGATACTTATATATTATATACTAGATAATGTGTGCCCGTGCACGCACGTGCCCAATGTTTACTTTATAGAATGATCTTGTGTTTTTTATTAAGCTAGCTCATTGTTAATACTTTAACAAGTTTTTGCCATTTGAAATTGCATCATGTTATCAACAAGGGTTGTGGTAAGCATTCCTTCATCCTTAATCATAAGTTTCGGGTCCTATTTATCTTCAGAATTACTTCATTATTCTAGTTGGAGGATTGTGCCGTGCTGCTAGCGTAGTCGAACGTTTTGTATTTTCAAATTTGGGGTGTGTTTGGTATGAAGGAAAAATTTTCCGGAAAATGTTTTCCAATTTTCTCATGTTTGGTTGGGCTAAATGTTTTGGAAAATGTTTTTCAAATCAACTCATTTTCCTCAAAATTAAGGAAAATGACTTCCCTTCTAAACTTAAGGAAAACATTTTCCAAAACTATCTTCCAACTTCAAATTACAATTATTTTTTTTGTTGAAAAAATCAATTTATTTTGTCCCTACCCTCAAACCACCCCCCAAAAATAAAAATTTAAAGTTTGTTTTTAAATTCAATTTTTTTACCCCACCCTCACCCCTACCCCCACCCCCTCCCAAAAAAATATTAAAAATTGTTTTTAAAAGATATTTCTAATTTCAATTTTATATTTTTTTACCCCCACCCACCCACCCCTACCCCCCCCCCTCCAAAAAAAAAATTAAGTTTGTTTTTAAAAAATATTCTCAACTTCAAAATTTCATTTTTTTCATCCTACCCTTGACCCCCACCCACCCACCCACCCACCGCCACCAGCCCCTCCCCCCCCCCACAAAAAAATTAAGTTTGTTTTTAAAAAATATTTTCAATTTCAAAATTTCATTTTTTCACCCCTAGAATCCCCACCCACCCCCTACGAGCCCCCCACCCCCCTCCCCCAAAAAAAATAAAAAATTTCAAGTTTGTTTTTAAAAAAATATTTTCAATTTCAAAATTTCATTTTTTCACCCCTACCCTCGACCCCCTAACAGTCCCCCCTCCTCCCCACCCCAAAAAATAATTTTAAGTTTGTTTTTCAAAAATATTTTCAATTTCAAAAATTTATTTTTTTCACCCCTACTCAGTCCCCCCCACCCCACCCAACCCCTACCAGCACCCCCCCCCCACGCCCAAAAAAAAATTTAATTTTGTTTTTAAAATATATTTTCAACTTCAAAAATTTATTTTTTCACCCCAACCCTCGACCCCTCTACCCACCCCCTACCAGCCCCCCACCCACCCCCCTACCAGCCCCCATCCCCCAAAAAATTTAAGTTTGTTTTTAAAAAATATTTTCAACTTCAAAATTTCAATTTTTCACCCCTACCCTTGACCCCCCCCCCCTTCACCCACCACCTACCACCCCCCCACCCCCCAAAAAAAATTTAAGTTTGTTTTTAAAAACTATTTTCAATTTCAAAAATTATTTTCTACTCTAGTAAAAATAAAAGATATTTCTCAAAAATATTTTTCATTCATAAATCAAACACTAAAAATCTTTTCCGAAAAATATTTTCTACTCACCAACCAAACATGAGAAAATAAGTCAAAAATCAACTTGTTTTCCAGGAAAACATTTTCCTTCATACCAAACACACCCTTGGTGTACAATGGATGGAAAACACATGCGGATTATTTTTAAGAATAATCTGGAGTATATAATGCTAGCAGTATTTTCTTACTTGAATAGCACACATAAACGTGTTAGCAAGTTAAAAATTATAATAAGAATTGAATACATAAAATTTAACAACGATTAAGTAATATACATGTACACACATATTTTACAGTTTTTCATTTGACAAAAATATTAGATTGTCTTTCAATCCAACGTACTCATTGAAGTTCAATGCAGGCATTTTCAGGGTACTTAAGATTCTGTGGCAGATACTCCCGCACACCGGGCTTAGTGGTCGTACAATCGCAACTTCCTGGTGACTGAGAACTTTCAAAAGAGCACTGCTAGCAACATTTACTCCATATATGGTTCATTCTTCTTATAATTACCTGACATCAAATAGTTCAAGAGATCAATTGATTTTATGATCCTTCCTCTTTAATTAGTTTCAATCATGTGCCAAATAATGTGCAAGCACGGGCCTAATAATAATCATAACAAACTATTTCGATAATAAAATAATATATATAAAAAGAGTTGAAATTTAATTAATTCTTTTTTTTTATCTACAAATATTAGTGGAGAATTAATTACTGTTCACTCATAAATTCATCTTTGTATTTTGACGAACATCCGATTGGAAGAAGTCTCAATCCATCTTTCTAATTTTTTTTAGCACATGAACACACATTATAATATTTCTTAGATAGATCAAACAATTTCTTAATTAAATTTTAACATTAATAAGATTACTCAAAATCTAGTGGCCTTATGAACCCCCTAATTCACTAACATAAAAAAACTAAATATATATTACATGTTAGGAATGGAAAAGCACAACAAAATTAGCATTCTCATGACTATCATAAAAGCTTCATGGAATCTTAGATAGGCAAATCCAAAGTGAAATAATTGTCTTATAAAAACCGTGCAATACACTGTAATACAACCAAATGTAGAACTCGAATAAAAAATTGAAACCAAAACACAATCGAGGAGAAAGCAGATGAAGATGACTTGGGAAAAAATTTGAAGAAGAGCTAACCTAAATTAATGGGAATATGTCAAGGATGGATAATACATGAATTCCTCCAAACACAATTACCTCTAATCTTCCATTGAATATCTCAAATTAAAATCTATAGATTTTTATTTTCGAGTAAGAGAATTTTCTTAATTTCGATTATTCTTGTAAAACCCCGCTACTAGAAAGACTTAGAATTAGAAAGAAATCGTTTTTGGAAATAATCAAATTTGGAAAGTTTGACAAAGTTAAGTATGAGTTTTGGGTCAACTTGAAACGATGATAACTCCAAGATCAGGATAAGTTAAGGGTGCTACAGGATACTGTAGGAAAGATCTTTGAATTATCTTTCCAATGCCGCCGAGTTTTCTCAGTTTCAAGTTCGTATGTGGGAGATGTTCCCATTTGAAGTTGGGTTGTCTAGTTAAGGAAAGTCAAAACCGGATTTTAGAAGGGTATTATGGTCTTTTCATTACCCAATTAATTAAATTCATTTTTGGTAATTAAGTTGGAGTCTCAACCGATGGGATTCGGTTTACGCTATTGAAATTAAGTGAGGTTTTGAGAGAAGAGAAAATAATAGGAGAAAAGAGAAGAAGAAGCAAGGAATCGCCAAGTTCTTGAAGAATTGCTTGTGGATTTCGCCAAGGAGAGATCCCTACGAGGTATGTGAGATCACATAGCGTTGGGTTAGTTCACCCACACGCCAATCATGATTTTATTCAGCAAATTTGTGTTCTTAAAAGTATAGAAATTTAGTTCTTGATGGATTTGTTTGAAGTTTCTATTGGGTTCTTGATTGTTGAAGTTGTTGAGAAGTTCTTGATTTAAATTCATGAAATTAGACGTTGTTTTGAGTATATTCTTGCATATTTTGGTTATATAGTCGAATCTAAGTGTTTGGGGAAAGACCCAATTGAATCTAGAGGGTTTAGAGTTGAAAAACGACCAAGAGAATTCGTCAAAATCTGGGGAAAAGGGGTGGGGCGCCGCACCACTCAGAGCGCCCCGCACAGGCGTTTGTAGTATGGCCTCTGGGGCGCCACACCAGCCAGTGCGCCCCAAGCCAGTGTCTAAAGTTTAACCTCTGGCGCCCCGCGCCACTCAGAGTGCCAGGGACTCCAGATCTTCTACCCTTTCCTACTTCTTTCCATACTAGTTCCCTTGTAACGTACCTATGTTTCCTAGTTGATTTCTACACTCTAAGGTACGTCTAAACAAAATGAAATCATCAGTAACATGAGATCATGAGCCTTGAATCCATAATTCAATTCAAGAAAAGTTAAGAGTCAAGTCGAGAGAAGTTCATAGAGTTTTCCAAAAGTCTTTTACAAATGTTTTAACTTTGTTTCAAAACTTGAGTTTTGAGTAGAGTAAAGAGTAAATATTGAAGTTCATTTCTTCAAAAGACTATATCGGGACTATGTATTCCCAAAGAGTAAAATGTTTTCACATTTAAACAATAAAGGAAACTGAGATTTCAAAAAGAGCCTTTGAACTAGTTTTCAGTAAAGAGTAAATGCTCTCACAATTAAGTAAGAGAGGAAACTGTGATTTCCATGAATAGTCTTTGAAATAAGTATTGAGCAATTATCTCAAACCACAGAAAGAAGTTATGTTTTTAAACATAAGAGCTAGTATCATATTTCGGGAGTAGTATTGAACACCGATATGGGGGAGAGTTCAAACAACTCCTAGCCCCCATAAACTATGTAGCCACCATGGGTAGAAAAGGGTCATACTTTTTAGATGATTCCTTAGTGCTTTTTAGCATAGACTAGTGGATCCACTTAGTAGTCAGGTCCTATACCCTCGGTAAGGTATAGGACGTCCCTGGCAGCGTGAGGCAAAATGATGTATCATCATGATAGCTCTTAAGTGATGGTTGTCGGTTAGAGAAACTCCCACAGAAGTATTTTGTATTCTTATATACACAGGGTTAATTGTATATTTATATACATTCAGAGTTCATATCATATCCTTGCATACATACAGAGTTACTATTGTATTTCTAAATACACAGAGTTGTTATCCATGTTTTAAAAAGGTTTTCTTTATATCGCACTTATTTATACTGCTCTATATTGAAATGAGTTATGTTCAGTTGAGTTGAGTTGAGACCATGTTTATTCTTTCAGTTCCTTTCAAGCTTATGTCTTGTTTTAGGTTTCCTCTCGCATGCTCGTACATTCAATGTACTGACGCCATTTGTTATGCATCATTGTTATGATGCAGCTACAAGTAACCAGGATCAGCATCCAACGCTTCGTTGATCCAGTTGAACATTCAGAGTCTTGTGGTGAGCCTTCTTGCTCTTGCTTTAGTAGTTTTCAGTTGTTAAGATGATCTGGAGTCTTGTCCCGACATCCATCTCAGTTTTAGAGGCTTCATAGATAGACAGTTAGTTAGTTCATTTGTCACTATTTTGTTATTGGCTTATGTTTTGAGACTTGAGTACCATCTTTGTTAGTTGAATGTTTCTTTTAAGACATTCTAAGTTTATTTCATAAGTTCATCATTCGAGACTATTTTCTTGTGTTTAAGTCTTTCGCTAAGTAGTAAGCCAGGCCAAGGGTTCGCTTGGGGCCATCAATGGTTCTTGAGTGCTAGTCCCGCCCAGGGTGTAGGCTCTGGGCTTGACAAACTTGGTAACAAAGCACAAAGTTAAGTCCTAGGGAGTATATGAATCCGTGTCGGTAGAGTCCTAGTTATCGGTGTGAAGTGCACCACATCTATAATTAGGAGGCTGTGACACTTAAGAACTATCTCACTTCTTTCACATTCACTTCGTGTGATAGAGTTAATATCTATAAAGTTTCTTCTAACTCGTGCTTGTGTGTGTCTTTCAGATCATGCCTTCACGAAGAGCTGTCAGAGGTCGTCCAGCTAGAAGAAATGTTGAACCACAGGAACAAGGGTTACCTAATGCACCTGAAGTGCAGCCCCAAGGAGAGGACACCAATACTGAGTTCCGTGAGGTCATCCGGATGTTCAGCCAAGTTGTGACCAAGCAAGCTGGGCAATAGAGAGAGAATCATCAAGAAGTGGTTGGTACTTCTAGAGTCCGTGAGTTCTTAAGGATGAATCCTTCAAGCTTCATAGGTACAAGTGTTACTGCGGATCCAGAAAGCTTTATTGAGGAGCTTTAGAAGGTTTTTGAGATCATGCATGTTGCTGATGCTGAGAGAGTGGAACTAGTTGTATACCAAATGAAGGGTGTCGCTAGGATCTGGTTTGATCAATGGAAGAAGAACCGAGCTGAGGGTACACCACTGGTGAGTTGGGCTGTGTTTGCGGAGGACTTCTTAGGGTGTTTCTTCCCCTGAGACCTGAGAGAAGCAAAGGTACAAGAGTTCCTCACTCTTAAGCAGGATTCTTTGGGCGTTCATGAGTACAGTCTGAAGTTCACACAATCTCCCTCTATGCTCCGGAGATGGTTGCTGACATGAGAAGTTGGATGAGTTTATTCATTTCTTGGTTGTCTCACCTGTCAAACAAGGAAGGCAACACAACTATGATGATAGGGGATATGGACATAGCAAGGCTAATGATCCATGTGCAACAAGTTGAAGAGGACAAGCTGAGGGATAGAGAAGAGTATAAGAATAAGAGGGCTAAGACATCAGGGAATGAGTCCAAGAAGCAAAAGATTAATGTGAACCGGTCTTCCCTCCAACAAAAACAAAAGGGACCTGCTCCATCATCTGCTAGTGCACTTGGACCAAAGAACAAAAGTGAGTACAATAATTAGAAATTCAGAGCTAAACCTGCCTATTCTCAAGGTAGTATGTAACAAGGTGGTAGTAAGCCTCCTGCATGTGCTAAGTGTGGTAGAAACCACTTAGGGACATCTCGTGATGGCTCCACTGGTTGCTTCAAGTGTGGCAATAATGGTCACTTTATGCGAGAGTATCCAAAAAACAAATAGGGTAACGGTAATGAGGGAAATAGATCCCAGTCTTCTTCAGTTGCTCCACCAGACAGAGCTGCATCTAGAGGAGCTACTTAAGCGCCAGGTGGAGGAGGAAACCATATTTATGCTATTACTAGTCACCAAGAGCAAGAGGATTCGCCAGATATTGTCACTGGTATGATCCAAGTCTTTAACTTTGATGTTTATGCTTTGCTAGATCTAGGAGCGAGTTTATCCTTTGTAACTCCTTATGTTGCGATGAATTTTGATGTTCTTTCTAAGAAACTTATTGAGTCCTTCAGTGTTTCTACACCTGTTTGTTAGTCTATTCTAGCAGAGAGAGTCTATCGTGATTGTAATTTTTCCGTCAATCACAAGATTACCATGGTTGATTTAGTTGAGTTAGACATGGTAGATTTTGATGTCATTCTTGGTATGGACTGGCTTCATTCCTGTGATGCCTCAATTGATTGTAGAACTCGAGTTGTCAAGTTCCAGTTTCCTAATGAGCCAATTATAGAGTGGATGAGTAGTTCAGTAGTGCCTAACAGTCGTTTTATTTCATACCTTAAGTCAATAAAATTAGTTTCCAAGGGGTGTGTCTATCACTTAGTCTGAGTTAATGACTGTAGTGTTGAGATACCTCCTATTCAGTTAGTTTCAGTAGTAAAAGAGTTTCCAGATGTCTTTCTAGATGATCTTCCCAGTCCCTTCTAAGAGAGAAATAGAGTATGATATAGATATTCTTCCTGATACTCGTCCAATATATATTCTGCCATATAGGATGGCACCAGCAGAGTTAAAAGGGTTAAAAGAGCAGTTGAAAGATCTCCTAGAGAAAGGTTTTATTCGACCAAGTGTCTCACCTTAGGGCGCTCCGGTCTTATTTGTGAGGAATAAGGATGGTTTTCTTAGAATGTGTATAGATTAGCATCACTTGAACAAGGTTACCATCAAGAATATGTATCCCCTTTCGAGAATTGATGTTCTCTTCGATCAACTTCAGGGTGCTACTTGTTTTTCCAAGATAGATCTCAGATCAAGCTACCATCAGTTAAGAGTAAGGGAATGTGATATTCCAAAGATAGCTTTCAAGACCCCTTATGGTCATTATGAGTTTCTGGTCATGTCGTTCGGTTTAACTAATGCACCTGCAGCGTTCATGGACTATATGAATAGAGTATTCAAGCGTTATTTAGATATGTTTGTTATTGTGCTCCTTGATGACATACTAATCTATTCGAGGAATGAAGAAGATCATGCTAGTCATCTCAGAATAGTTCTCCAAACTCTAAAGGATAGAGAGTTGTGTGCCAAGTTATCTAAGTGTGAGTTTTGGCTTGAGTCTGTGGCATTCTTAGGCGGCCATATTGTTTACGGAGATAGAATTAGAGTTGATACTCAGAAAATAGAGGCAGTGCAGAATTGGACTAGACCCACATCTCCAACTGATATTAGGAGTTTCTTGGGTTTGGCTGGATATTATAGAAGGTTCATAGAGGGGTTCTCATCTATTTCGTCTCCTTTGACCAAGTTGACTCAGAAAACAGTTAAGTTTCAATGGTTTGAAGCTTGTGAGAAAAACTTTCACGAATTGAAAAAGAGGTTGACTACTGCCCAATATTGACCTTACCAAAGGGTACTCAAGGTTTTGTGGTGTATTGTGATGCGTCTAGAGTAGGTTTGGGTTGTGTGTCAATGAAGAATGTCAAGGTTATAGCTTATGCTTCCAAACAGTTGAAAGTTCATGAGAAGAATTACCCAACCCATGATCTAGAGTTTGCTGCCATAGTATTTGCTTTAAAAATATGGCGTCATTATTTGTATGGTGTTCATGTAGATGTATTCATTGATCACAAGATGTAAGATCCCATACTTTTTCTCTAATCGTGCATAATATATATGGCATAGTATGGCCTATGAGGTGTATATGACTTTGTATCGTACATTGGATATTAAGATTGCAAGTAGGTGGCAATATCAAGGAACTAAACTAAAGTTTTAGGTCAAAGGCACCCCTCAAACAAAGTTCATGATAAAAGAAAAGGCTCGGGTAGAACTTTGCCCGTTTGAAAGGTTTAACTTATCTCATACCCTGTGGATAAGCCTATGACTGTCAAACATAATAAGAATAGTGTGTTATGAGGTATTATAATAGCAAAAGGGTCGTATGTTTGGAAGTCAAGAAAATTAGTGAAACTAAAGTCGGCAAAAGTTATCGAAGGTTCTCTAATAATATTTTCTTAACTTTGGGTCAAATGTCTTGGATATTTTCTCCCAATATATAAAGAGTTAGAAGACCTATCACCCATTAAATCGAAGGTCTACGAGTCTAGTTTGCAAAGCACAAAACCCCGTATCAAACCGACATCGGAGTTATGAGGGTTTTACTATGGACTGCCGGGGCAGAATCCGGGTTAGGTAAAAAATGTGGTATGTCGGCTTACTCAACGTTTTAAGCCATGAAAACATTTAATTTTACTTCCAAAACAGAAAGAAAGCTTAAGAGAGGGTTCCTATGGAGTACTTGCATGATGAAGGTCAGTTTTTGACGATTTCTACCATTAAAGATTCCCCTCGTGCCTAGAAACATGATCTCTACACGTGGCAATCGTTTTCCCCTTCTATTAGATGCGTTTGGAGCAAGTTTTTGAAGATATAAATTTGTAGTTATTGGTGTTTCTTCAAGGGTTACACTTGGTTAACTAAGGTAATCATCTCCAGACTCTTTTATGATTGTTTTTATGAAGTTCTACGGACATTTTGTCAAGTTGAGGCCATTTGGCAAATCTGCTAATTTAAGAACAATTATGAACTGTTTATAGGTGTGTACCAGCTGTGTATATATAGTGTTTGCGAAGTTTAGGATGTAAGGAACAACTTTCGTGAAGAAGCTACGACCATTCGAGAGTTCATTGAAAAGGTATGTTAAGGTGAAGCTACGTCCTTCATTTTAGCACCACTCTTGGGAAATTCCTAAAACGCCGAATGTGATATTTTGCTATTCTCTTGCTAGAAAGACCTTCAGTGAAAGACATTGGGATCTCAGCTGAATTATTTTCATGATTTTGTTAATTTGATATTTCACTCATTCGAATAAATAGAGTGTTCGACATCTACATGTCATTTTATCAGTTTCCTTGATTTTATGTCCGCACGTATGAATTTGTATTCTTCCTTGGGTGATGTGAATTAAAATGTCACGCGAGACCCTTACTACTTGTGACCAGCCCTCTTTTTCCGCTAAGGTTATTATTAAAAAAAATCTTTAAAGTAGCTCACGACCTTCAAAACTCTCAAATATAATTTAAATGTAAACTATTAGAACACTTGGTTTTTGAAATATTTCTTTTATAAATTATCTAGGAACCAAGTTAGGAACTAAGTAAGTCACCTTAAACTTGTTATAAATATCAACAAGGTTAGGTTATCCTTCTAAAATTCGAGTCAACTTTTCAAGCTTATTTGGAAGAACATATCAAGTTCCATGAGATTGTTATATGTTAGATGAAAGTTATTATGGGGTTATGAGAACAAGACTACAAACGGGCCTAGATTGGCAACATGACAACAGTAACTCCTAGGTGTTATAAATCCATGATATGACATGCTATGCATTCTATTCTCAAGCTATAATCGGGAGGTATGGGGCCTATTGCCGATATTTATACGTATGAGACATAGATGGCCACAAGTTGGCGAATATGATGTCGGTTTGCTACCGGAAAGCACCATCATTGCTAACTTTTGGTTGGGTATGTCATGTATTTGCATCTATATATATATATGTGTATTCACGACATACGATTATATGAGCATACCGTGCATATTGAAGTAGTAGGGGGCTAAAGGTCAGCCATGGAGATTATTTGGGTTTCAGTTTCAGGTGGTATCTCTATTACCCTTTTACAGTAAATGTTTATGATTTTACTTTTAACATTACATACCAGTATATTTTTATTCGTACTAACGTCCCTTTGCCTGTGGACGCTGCTTTTTGTTTTGTGCGAGCAGGTAAAGACAAGGACTCTAATCGACTCACCCGCTAGGATTCAGGTTCAACTGTGAGTTAGTAAGCTCCATCTTATCCTGGGGCTTTCAGAGGGTGTTTACTTTTGTTGTACAGTTTGGGTATAGTCGGGGCCTTGTCCGGACAGTGCTTATGTCACTCGTAGAGGCTATTGTGGACACAATATTTTGGGTTTTCTTTTTCTATGTTTCAACCTCCAGCCAATAGTCTTGGCATGTATATATATGTGTGTATGTAAGTAGGTATGTTTCCGGTTGTGGCCTCGTCGTCTAGATAGTACATCTTTAAATTTTTTTCGATTTGTGTACCAGTGTTTGTATGGTTATTCTCTTTCAGGTCATGACCTCTCGGTCCAGGCGTCACTTCTTAGAGGTTGTGCTGCCCAATCTTTTTGTCTCACAAGTTTAGTTTAGCTAGTATGTTTCAGTGGGTAACTCGATGTATCAGGGTATCGAGTGCCACTTACGCCCCGTTTTTTGGGGTGTGACACAAGAGTCTTCAGTATGTGTTTAATCAGAAAGAGCTTAATCTCAGAGCGAAGGTGGTTAGAGTTGCTTAAGGATTATGACATGAGTATTCTATATTAGCAAGGTAAGGCTAATTTTGTTGTTGATGCCTTGAGTAGGTTGTCTATGGGTAGTACTGCCCATGTTGAGGAAGAGAAGAAAGAACTAGTAAAAGATGTGCATAGGCTTACACGATTGGGAGTTCAACTAATGGATTCCACAGAAGGAGGAGTAATGGTAATGAATGAGGCTGAATCATCATTTGTGTCAGAAGTGAAAGAAAAGCAAGACCAAGATCCTATTTTGCTTGTATTGAAGGCAAATGTTCATAGCCAAAAAGTAATGGCTTTTGAAAAATGAGGAGATGGTGTATTGAGGTATCAAGGTAGGTTGTGTGTACCAAGGGTGGATAAGCTCCAAGAGAGGATCATGGAGGAAGCTCATAGGTCAAGATATTCTATCCATCTGGGTTCCACAAAGATGTATCGTGACTTGAGATATATTTATTGGTGGAGTAGTATGAAGTAGGGCATTGCAGAGATTGTTGCTAAGTGTCCGAATTGCCAACAAGTTAAAGTAGAGCACCAGAGGCCCAGTGGTATGGCGCAGAATATAGAACTTCCAGAATGGAAGTGGGAGATGATCAATATGGATTTCATCACAGGTTTACCAAGGTCTCGTAGGCAGCGTGATTCTATTTGGGCGATTGTTGATAGAATGACAAAATCAGCCTACTTTTTACCAGTAAAGACTACCCATTCAACAAAAGATTATGCTAAGTTGCATATTCAAGAGGTAGTAAGACTTCATGGGCTTCCGGTATCGATTATTTCAGATAGAGGAGAACAATTTACTGCACAGTTTTTGAAATCTTTTCAGAAAGGCTTGGGTTCAAAGGTGAACTTAAGTACTGCTTTTCATCCTCAGACATATAGTCAAGCAGAGCGCACTATTCAGAATTTAGAAGATATGTTGAGGGGCTGCGTGATTGATTTCAAGGGTAATTGGGATGATCACCTACCTCTCATTGAGTTCGCTTACAACAATAGTTACCACTCTAGCATCCAGATGTCTCCTTATGAAGCTCTTTACAAGAGAAGATGCAGATCTCCTATTGGATGGTTTGAAGTTGGGTTGATAGGACCAGACTTAGGTCATCAAGCTATGTAGAAGGTGAAAGTTATTCAAGAGAGGTTAAAAATAGCGCAGAGTCGTCAAAAATTCTATACAGATGTTAGGAGAAGAGACTTAGAGTTCGAACTAAATGATTGGGTTTACTTGAAAGTTTCACCCATGAAGGGTGTTATGATATTTGGCAAGAAGGGGAAACTTAGTCCCAGTATATTGGTCCTTACAGAATAACCAAGATGATTGGCAATGTAGCTTATGAGTTAGAGCTGCCACAAGAGTTAGCAGCAATTCATCCGGTATTCCACATCTCCATGTTAAAAAAGTGCATGGGCGATCCTTCACTTATCATACCTACTGAAGATATTGGTATCAAGGATAGCTTATCATATTCGAACTTGAGATCTAAGGAAGTAGCATCAATCAAAGTTCTTTGGAGAAATCCTTTTGTTGAGGAAGCTACTTGGGAAGTTGAGGAAGATATGAAGAAGAGATACCCACATCTCTTCGAATCCGGGGAAGTTCCAAATGAAGGTATGATGCTTATCGTGACCAACGACACTATCCTATGGTATGAGTGTCTATGATCGTCGATAATGTAGTAACCCAACCAAGGGTTGGGGTCGTGTCCCAAGGGAGTGGTAGTGAAAATAGTAGTTAGGCTAGAATTTCATTCTAGTTAGCTGTAGTTTGAGAAATTATTGATTAAAAACAAAGTAAATTCAAGTGAGTGACACCAAACTGTCAAATATCAATGGGGGTTTGTCCTAAGTATAGCTAAAACTAAAGAGAAAATTCAAGTATGGGGAGAAGTTCTTGGGGTGTGACCGCAATATATATTGATATAAATCGTTGGGTACATGCTTTCGATAGGAAATTTGCAAGATAATAGTGACTAGGCTAAGCTTTAGATGGAAATAAGTTCCCTCTCGGGCAACTTACCCCGTTTCAAATGCGTTCCTCTCGGACACCCATTTGCCGCATGAAGACCAACCTATGCCTTACCCCACTCACTCTCTCGAGCTGAGTGTTAGGATATGGGACTAGGGCTCACCCTCTCGGGCTGAACCTCATGTCGACCCACTCCTTAGGCCATCAGTCTAGTGGTTTTGGTTTCGCGACCTCCCTCTCGGGCAAGCCAAAAACACATGGGTGATTTTGTATTTGCAACTACAAACCCATTAAATTAGACCACAACCACTAGGTGAAACCACCATTAAAATGCATCTAACCTATCAGCAAGCAAGACCCAACAATAATATCAACACATATTTGATAAATCACACCCCAAGAATGGGGGTTTTTAGCCACACATCAAGAAATAAGAAATTATACCTAAAATGATAGATAAATCAAATGGGTATAAGATATTAAACCTTGATTTAAGCAAAGGAAGAAGAATAGAGAAGACCCACTTCCAATTTGGGGAGGATGTACTCCTTTCTTCAAGTCTCCCACAAAACCCTCTCCAAACTTGAGAGAAAATATGAAAGCTAAATTGAAAAATTACAATAATGTTCTCCTCCTTTAAAACTAATAGAGAGCTAGTATTTATAGTTTCAAAAAATAGTGCTGCGGTGGATCGGTCGGCTAGGTAAGTGGGAATCGCTGATCGACTCGGCGATTAACCCATCATCTGGTTCATCGCCTTCTGTGCTTGCCTGTAGCATCTCTGCATCTTGGACCATTGGGCGATATTGTACTACTTCACGAAACTGTTCGACGACGCACCGACTGCTCCTTTTTACTACCGATTTGATCCTCTTCCTTCATAGTTCCGCGTACTGGAACAAAGGGAAAAGTACGTCCCTTCGGCGATTCGCCAAGTGTGCTTGGCGATGCTCAAGCTTCAGTTTCTTCGTTCTTTTTAGCCTTTTTGTTCCTTTTTGCACCTAAGTGTCCATGCTTCCACTCAAACTTCAATTACCTGAAACTTAAGAGTTTTTATTAGATATTGGGATAAAAGAAGCATTTGAGGACACTAATTCTATTAAAATATGGCCCTAAATGAGTCCAATTTGTGAACTCATCAAGGTACTAATCCTTTTCTTGGCTTTTATTTTAAGTTGGCATGTTGTATTTACATTTCACTTGTTGGGTGTTTCAGCTAGGTGTTAAAGGTTACGCCTTAGCCTACTAAGAGTAATCTCATTCGAGGACGAATGTTTCCAAGGGGGAGATATCGTAACACCCCGCTACTAGAAAGACTTAGAATTAGAAAGAAACTATTTTTGGAAATAATCAAATTTGGAAAGTTTGACAAGGTTAAGTTAAGTATGAGTTTTGGGTCAACTTCAAACGATCATAACTCCAATCTCATGATGAGTTAGGTGTGCTACAAGATACCGGAAGAAATATCTTTGAATTATCTTTCCAACATTGCAGAGTTTGCTCAGTTTTGAGTTCGTATGAGGGAGATATGCCCATTTGAAGTTAGGTTTTCTAGTTAAGGAAAGACAAAATTGGATTTTAGAAGGGTATTATGGTCTTTTCATTACCCAATTAATTAAATTCGTTTTTGATAATTAAGTTGGGATCTCAACCGATGGGATTCATTTTACGCTATTGAAATTAAGTTATGGTTTTGAGAGAAGAGAAAAGAAGAGGAGAAAAGAGAAGAAGAAGCAAGGAATCACCAAGTTCTTAATGAATTGCTTGTGGATTTCGCCAAGGGGTGATCCCTACGAGGTATGTGAGAACACATAGTGTTGGGTTAGTTCACCCACGCGCCAATCATGATTTTATTAAGCGAATTTGTGTTCTTGAAAGTATAGAAATGGATTTGTTTGAAGTTTCTATTGGGTTCTTGATTGTTGAAGTTCTTGATTTAAATTCATGAAATTAGACGTCGTTTTGAGTAGATTCTTATACATTTTGGTTATGTAGTTGAATATAAGTGTTTGGGGAAAGACCTAATTGAACCTTGAGGGTTTAGAGTTGAAAAACGACATAGAAAATTAGTCAAAATCTAGGGGAAAAGGGTGGGACGCCACGCCACTCAGAGCGCCCCACACAAGCGTCTGTAGTATAGCCTCTGGGGAGCCGTGCCAGCCAGTGCGCCCCAAGCCAGTCTCTGAACTTTAGCCTCTGGCGCCCCGCACCACTCAGAGTGCCAGGGATGTCACGTCTTCTACCCTTTCCCAGTTCTTTCCGTACTAGTTTCCTCGTAACGCACCTATGTTTTCTAGTTGATTTCTACACTCTAATGTACGTCTAAACAACATGAAACAATCAATAACATGAGATCATGAGCCTTGAATCCATAATTCAATACAAGAAAAGTTAAGAGTCAAGTCAAGAGAAGTTCATAGAGTTTTCAAAAAGTTTTTTACAAATGTTTTAACTTTGTTTCAAGACTTGAATTTTGAGTTGAGTAAAGAGTAGAGATTGAAGTTTATTTCTTCAGAAGAGTATATCGGAACAATGTTTTCCCAAAGAGTAAAATGTTTTCACATTTGAACAAGAAAGGAGATTTCCGAAGGAGCTTTTGAGTTATTTGTCAGTAACGAGTAAATGCTTTCACAATTAAGCAACAGAGCAAACTTTGATTTCCAAGAAGAGCCTTACAGCTAAGTATTGAGCAATTATTTCAAACCATAGAAAGAAGTTATGTTTTTAAACATAAGAACTAGTATCATATTTTGGGAGTAGTATTGAGCACCTATATGGGAGAGAGTTCAGACAACTCCCAGCCCCCATAAACCATGTAGCCACCATGGGTAGAAAATATTCATACTTTTTAGATGACTCCATAGTGCTTTTTAGCATAGACTAGTGGATCCACTTAGTAGTCAGGTCCTATACCCTCGGCAAGGTAGAGGATGGCCCTGGCAGTGTGAGGCAAAACGTTATATCATCATGATAACTCTTAAGTGATGGTTGTCGGTTAGAGAAACTCCCACAGAAGTATTTTGTATTCTTATATACACAGGGTTAATTGTATTTTTATATACATTCAGAGTTCATATTGTATCCTTGCATACATATAGAGTTACTACTGTATTTCTAAATCACATAGTTGTTATCGATGTTTTAAAATGCTTTTCTTTATATTGCAATTGTTTATACTGCTTTATATTGAAATGAGTTCAGTTCAGTTCAGTTCAGTTGAGACCAGGTTTGTTCTTTTAGTTCCTTTCAATATTATGTCTTGTTTTAGATCTCCCCTTGCATGCTCATACACTCAATGTACTGACGTTATTTGGCCTTCATCGTTATTATGATGCATATACAGGTGACCAGGATCTGCATCCAATGCTTCGTTGATCCAGTTGAGCATTCAGAGTCTTGTGGTGAGCCTCCTTGCTTTTCGGAGGGTCCCTATTTTTCTTGCTTTAGTAGTTTTCAGTTGTTAGGAAGTTTCATAGATAAACAATTAGTTAGTTCCTTTGTCACTATTTTATTATTGGCTTCTGTTTTGAGACTTGAGTTGCCATCTTGTCTAGTTGAATGTTTCTTTTAAGACATTCTAAGTTTATTTCATGAGTTCATCATTCACGACTATTTTCTTGTGTTTAAGTCTTTCGCTGAGTAGTAAATCAGGCCAAGGGTTTACTTGGGGCCAACAATGGTTCTCGAGTGCAAGTCCCGCTCGGGGTGTAGGATCGGAGCGTGACAATTATGTTTCTCTAAATACAACCTCAATCTCAACCTCAATATAGTTCAACAAACAACATCATAAGTAAGAAGTTATACCTAGAAAATACATACCATTTTCAGAGTTTCTATCAAATCTTTATTAAAGCGGTGGATAAGCAAATCAGTTAATCACCGTCGATCATTCCGTGGTTGGAAAAAAATCTCTACTTCCATAAAATTATAAGCACATAAAACTTAAACCTAGAAAATTAACTGAGAAAAGAAATAAAATCCAGAGAAAATTGTCACGATTACTCAAGTTCTAGGGATATGGGAACAAAACAAGCTATGAAAGATTTAAGATCTAGAGAAAAAATGAAAAATAGAAAAGTCATATCTTACGTGGCTTTTCAATGGAGGATGAAAGACACGTATGTATAAGTGCAGTAAAAAGTCAAAATTGCCCTTGAGTTAAATTTTAATGACCTACAAGCAAGCATGTTGATACCAAGCTGCTTTACCCATACTTTTAATATAGTAGAAATATGTTTTGACTGCAATGATGTGAAAATAATAATACTAAAAATAATTAAATGTTGATTTTGCAATAATGAGAAGTAAGACACAAAGTAGAAAATTATAGACTTATATTAACTAAAATAATGATAAAATAAATATAATAATTTGATTTATTTCAAAGGAACTTTAAAAGTAATAAAAATTTAGTGTATCACGACCTACTATCAAAATGAATTTTTCATAAATTTCATATCAATTTGAGAAATAATTCAAAAAGGTAAAAGTAAAAAAATAAATAAGAAACACTTACAATATAAAATCAGAAGAAAACAATAGGGTTATAGAGAATGACATGAATTTTCTATTGTCTTTTTCTTCCTTCAAAATATGTTAACTTTTTATAATTCCTTTCTTCATTTCTTTCAATATTATCTCATCAACATCATTTGTCTTAGGATTACTATTCATGTTTAAAAATTTTAAATCATAAATTTATCAGTATAAAATCTCAAAAACTGTTTTTATCATATCATTTGAGATTGTACTGTAGGAAATATAGATACATCAACTTTTAATTAAAAAGATTATATCTTGAAGACAATATTTAAAAATTATTAAAATTATTCTTTAAATAAGTGGCTTTTAAATTAAGAAAATAAAAATGGCTTAAAATATCATTTCTATAATCAATAAGTGTCACACATATTTTACTTTTATTTTTTCTACTAGATAAGCATTACCCGTGCAAAGCACGGCCCGAGATATAAAAATATTAGTATATAGTATTACATGTTTCTCTCTATTGCATAATTTCATTCAAGTAAGATGACTTAAATTCTCAATATAACAATAACTACTTATAAATAACCAGAGAGAATCCTTTTTGTTCATTCAAAAATGGTAAATAAATTATTTATAGAGAATACATATAGATATACCAACACATCTGTGATGCTCAATTTCATATCTACAAAGTAATTTAACAGAAAAACTGAACAAACAATTTTATCACATGTACGTTCAAGTGTAGTAAATTTTGCTCCTTTATAGACACTATTTTGAGGAAGCAAACATCTCCACATCAAATATAACATAATTTATTGATGATAAATTTCTCAGGAAAATTGCTACACTTGATCCAAGCTGACGATCAGACAGTTATTTCCTGTGAAAATTGCTGAATTCTCTATTTCGTTGTGTCTGTTTCTCCATCTCTGTTATGGAAGTCATACCCGGATGACATAAAATTTAAAATATCAAGCAGGTTATTTGAATCAAACATATACATATATAAAAGATATAAGATGATAAGCTAAACTGATGTTGTTCAAGTGATGCAAGTTGACAACAAAAATATGCAAGAACAAATACCAAACATCCTATATACCATGGTAATAGGTTGTATAGGTGGGAAATGATGTGGAAAATTAGAGCGTCACGAAAGACTACAAGAATATGGCTAGCTAGGTTCATATCCTACTCCACACATGGAGTTGCTGCCTTAGCTCTTAAGGGACTCAAAATATTGTACTCAATTTTCCTCACTATATCAATCCTTATCCAAAGCTTTCTCCCACACCATATCCGAATGATATATGTCGCACCACGGCCACCGCGGCGATGATAATGGCCTCGCAAGGCGAGGATGATCGATACATACAATTAGGAATCTACTTATTAAAAGATCATTAATTAGTTCTATAGTTTAGAAGAACATTAGTTTACTTATGTATATCAATACATAAAGTTTACATAGATGGGTTATCAGTTCATATGAATAGAAACTGTTGAATACTTTAGTCAAGAGACAATTTAGTTGAAACAACAACAGAGGAAAAACTACCTGAAATATTATAGAACTACATGAATAGAAAGTTTACTGAAATAGAATGCAAAACTACGATAATAAAAGAAGATAAAGCGCAATAGCACAGTAGTGTATAAGTACCAGACAGTTACATCATAAGAGGTAGAGAAAATGAGAAATTACACTAGTCTTAGTGTTAGGAGCGGTTATGTTTTTTAAGACGAAATAAGTACCAGCGAGGCCATGGTTATCTTTACCATTTAGAGAAAGGTCCAACATTTATGTGTTCAATTACTACACAATTTATTCTAAACAAAATAACCAAGCAAAGAATAATAGACTTATGACTGCTGATACTGAAACTGTACATTTGACTGTGATAATGTACATTTTCAGTGACAGTTCTCTATTAGTGCATAGTCAGTGTCATGTGTAGTGTATTCAAGTGACACTCTAGGAAAGGACATGTAAAATTAGATGTTCAACTCCCAATTATATAAGTTGTAGTTATATTCTATAGAGGGAATAAGTAATGAACGTTTTGTGAGCTTCTGAACAATAATATAGCGATCATTAAAGGAATTAGCAACTAAATTAAACAGTTCATTCATGCATTTTACCAAACAGGTAGTCCGTAGTTAACGACTAAATTAAATAGTATATTCATGCATTTAACGAAACAGGTAGTAGGCATTTCACTACACTTCCAAAAAATGATATCTTGAATCAAACAACTCATTCCAACATAAAGATTCATCCGTAGTGAAGTTTATCGATTGAAGTTGTACTTGGTGGGTGTTATATTTTAGGTGTTTTGATGATCCTCACAAATGCAGGGACCCGGTCCCTGGCAGAGTGCTCTCGTCCAAATTCAAATGGGGTACAATTGTAAAGCTGTCATGTCAGGTGGTAGGTGAAAAGTGCAGTGTACTGCACCAATAAGAAGAGCAAACGAGACTGTCTATTTCAGTGGCTCACAAAATGCAGGGACCTGGTCCCTGGCAGAGTTCTCTTGTCCAGATTTATAATGGTGTACAACTGGAAAGCTGTCATGTCAGAGGTTGGTGAGGCGTCAGTGTAATACACCAATCAGAATGGACGAGGTTGTTTGTCCAACGGTCAATAACTCTTTATGGTTGATTTAATCAACATGACAAACAACAAATTAAATCATTCATTCAAAAGGAGAGAGTGCCAGCAAATCTTCTCAAGAACTCACTAAGAAAAGTTTGCAAGGGACCTGGTCCCTACAAGACTGCATATGTGAAAGGACGACAAGACACCTGTCAGAAAGTTGCCACCTCTGACGTGGTAGGTGCACATCTTTCCAGAGAAGCAGGCTCTCAACCAATGGGCGGTCCCAAGGAGTTTGTATCTTTTTGATATAGTCTCTTCTCCAAAATACAAACTTAAGATTTGGCAAACAAAATTTGGATTTTCTCTGAATATTCATAAGCTGGAAAAGAGAAGGCCATCTTCAAGGAAGAACACTTCTCATATCAACAAGGGACCTGATGGAGTGCTCAAGCGTCTTTTTGTATTGAGAGCTTTGTATCTTATGTGCTTAAATTGTAAATCTATTCCTATGTTATAAAGGAATTAGATTTTCTTTTCTTTTCATCTAAACGTCTAATTCAGTTAAGGTAACTGATTTAGTGGGCAGTGTTGTATCTGCTTAGTCAAATTCTAAATCATCTAGAGTTAGGTGGTTTAGTGGGTAGTGTTGTATCTGCTTAGTTGAAGTCTAAGTTATCTAGAGTTAGGTAGCTTAGTGGGCAGTGTGGTATCTGCTTAGTTGCTTTCTTTGTAGTAGAGTTACTACATAGAGGGGGAAAGGGATTTAGAGTTAAATTCCTAGGTTGCAAGAGTTTGTAATTTGAATCATTGCTCCGTTTAAGTGAAATGGAGTTTGGGTTGAAATCCCGTGAGTATAGGTCGTGGTTTTCACCGCCTTTGAGCAAGGGGATTTCCACATAAAACTCTTGTGCCTGCTTTACATTATGCTATTTATTTTCTGCACTTTAATTCTGTCGAAGGACCAGGTGCTGTGATCACTGGTGGACACATACATTCCAACAATTGGTATCAGAGCTTGAACTCTCTATCTGGTTAACACCAAGAGAAAGATTCCTGCGAGGAATGACGACACCACTAAACCTGCAAAGAAGTCAGTCCCCCACAAGGCCACTCTTTTTTATGGTCAGTTCTATAGATGGTGGAAGATTCGAATGAGAGACTATGTCATAGATGAGGACGTTGAGGTATGGAACGTTGTTTGTGAAGGTCTTTATGAGCCAACTATGGAGGTTAAAGATGGACAGGTCACAAGAGTCATTCCCAAAAACTCGACAACAATATAATGACTCTGACAGAAGGCTAGTCCAGAAAAATCACAAAGAAAGGAAGCTACTGATGTGTGGCATTGGAGTAAATGAATACGATCTGATCTCATCTTGTGAATCTGCCAAGGAAATGTGGGATCTATTGAGAAAAACGTATGAGGGTACTAAGGAAACAAGGAAATCTAAGTTAGATCTCTTTACTACTAGTTTGAAAATTTCACCATTAAAGAAGGTGAATCCATTCATGAAATACGTACTAGATTCTCCACCATTACAAATGAGCTTATGTTCCTTGAAGAACTAGTCCCTCTGTGCAAGCAAGTCTCTAAGATACTGGAAATTCTTCCTAGATCTTGGACAAATGAATTTGTGTTTGGCAATGAGACAAGGGATCTTGACGTGGTGACTCTGAATGAACTATTTGAACATCTTCAAGTTCATGAGTTGCACAGAAAAAAGGGAGGGTTTCATTTTCGAAGGTAAAGATAAAGAGGGGGACCAGGTCTGTCACAAGATAAGCAGAAGAAAAGTTTTTTCCAGGTGGTGAAGAAGGATCTGACTGCACGGGAAAATTCCTCATGTGATTTAGATGATTCTAAGCACCCCAATGATGCTTTCATGACAAAGTCAGATGAGGAAGATGCTGATGAAAAGGTAACCTTGTCATATTTCAAGAAAAACTTGAATACTTTTTCTACCAGTAAATTGAAAAAGCTAGTTGTTGTATTACTTCATTTGATAAGTAAGCTAACGACTGAGGATGATCTCATGAACAATTGCCTAAATATCTATCAAGATGGAAAAATTGCTTTAGTTGCTCAAATATCTGATATTGAAAATCAAATTGTTGTTCTAGAAGCTGAAAATCTAGAATTGAAGGAAAAGATAAAAGGGGTGACTACTATAGTTTTTAAAGGAAAAAAGAGGCAAGAAGCTTACAGCTGGAGCTTGCAAAATAAGTTGCATACTATTGAAATGAAGATGGAATTGGCTTTAGATAGAAATCTTGAGTCGGAGAGGGACCTGGTCCGTGTAAAAGAGGAACTTGAAAATCCCTCAAATGGACCAATTACTCTAAGATCCTTACAAATCTAATTGGTCAAGGCAACAATAGTAGGAGAGGGCTGGGATGTGGGAAGATATATCCCTCGTACAATCCTCACAGCAAATCTGTCTCTGATGCTGATAATCTGTTGTGTGTGCATTGTGGTCGAGATAGACATCTTAAGAAAGATTGTCGTGTTTTGAAAAAATATGAAGGAAGTTCGTCAAACTATTCCAAACAAAGGAATACACTGAAGAAGGGACCTGGTCTTGCTTCTGGTCCAAAGTTGAAGAAAATCAGTCTGCCTTACTGGACAAAAGATTTTTTTATCACTCTGTTATCTGCTTACTGGGAACTCCGTCCCAAATGGGTTCCCAAGGCTAAAAAGTTACTTGATATGCAAGTGAGAGGAGGTAGCATCAGTCAGTGTTGGTTTATGAATAGTGGATTCTCAAAGCACATGACTGAGAAAACTATAAAACCTCTTCTCTCTCAAGGCACTTCAAGGTGGAGGTGTCTCTTTTGGCAATAGCAAGAAATGGTACATTCTTGGTGTAGGCAGGACTTGAAAGCCTTTGGAACACTCTTTTGAAGTTGTGTACTATGTCAATGGGTTGAAGTACAATCTTTCAAATTTTTCACATATTTGTGATGAACAAAATGAAGTTAAGTTCTTATCAGAAAGAACGTATGGTCAAAAACTTGCTCTCTCGAGTGATGATCTTGACAGAAAAGAGATGTAGGAACATATATATTGCTTATCTGAATACTGCTCGTAGTGCCAGTCTCACTTGCCTTAGTACTCAAAGTGAGAATGCTGAGGTATGACATGAGAGACGTGCTCATGTGAGTGCTTCTCTATTGCACAAACTTATGTCAACGGATCTGGTCCGTGGTCTGCCCAAAATAAAATTTGAAGATGACAAAGTTGTAATGCTTGTGTTAAAGAGAAGCAGATCAGATCATCCTTCAGGTGGAGTAAGCATGCTTTTAATACTTTAAAGAAATTTTGGGCTGACATGGTGAATAGTACATGTTCTGTGCCAAAAGGGATTTCCCATCGCCGACTTGCCATAATTTTTGAGCCAATCCCTTCGGCGCGCCCGATTTAGCTCGCCAAAAAGGTTCGGTGACTCGCCGACTGGATCGGTGAGTCTGTATGAAATTAATTCTTTGTGCTTCAATGTGATTGTTATTTAACTTTCCTTTAATGTTTGGCAGATATGGTTTGGACTAATCTAACCACGCCACCCCAGAAGAAAGTATGAGGCATTACTATAAACGAAAGGGGATCAGGTCCTCTAAAGAAGAGAAGGCAAGAACTCCCACCGGGAGACAAAGGCAAAAGAAAGAAGCACATAGCTAAGAAAGTAGCCGCTGACAACTGGGCTGAGTTGTCTAAACCTGAAGACGAGCAACCCTTGATTAACCAAAGGAATGAGCTCCGAGCTAGATCTCAATCCACATCCACCAGAGTTCCCTCAGTTGCCACCCCTCCTGAAGAAGATTCAGTGCCAGCCCAGGCACCTCCAGTGATCCCTTCTCTCCCTATCATTCCTCCACCTAGACTGCTGAAGAGATTGAAAAGTGATGAGGTACGGACCATATTAGAGGAGAAGTTGTTATCTACAAAGGGCCTGGAGGGCAAGTTCCCGATGTCAGGGAAACCATCCACTACCATGAGTTTGAGCAATTCACCAGGACCCGAGGCCTTTACATTCCTTCATGGGTTTGGGAATTCTATACAACTTATGGGGAATTGGTGCCCAAAAGCAAGAAGAAGGCAAGCGAATTCAGACCGGTGAAGTCGGTCATGGTCAGATGTAAGGAAGTTGGGTGCGGCAGTGAATATATTAACAATGTTTTGAATGGACCGTTGAACTCTGCACTTCCTTACGAGGGGTTGCCCATTGCTCAGTCCCTAGACGACTTGAAGGGTTGGTTGGCTCCTCTGCTTTCTAACACCATCCCAAGGTGGATAGATGCAGGGCCCCTATTGAGAAGATGGACCTGAGCATCGCTGCTAGGTTCTGGTTTGGCTTTATCAGTAGCACCATAATTCCATCCCAGAACGAGTCCATTTTGCACCATCCGAAAGTAGCTTTCCTTGGTTTTACCATGTCTAAGAGACGCATCGACCTAGGATTGTTGATTTCACAGGAGATGGCCATGAGAACCAAATAGAAACAGACTTCTCTGCCATTCCCAGTCTTGATCACTGAGCTATCCCAGCATGCTAGAGTACCCCGGGACACTGCAAGAGATATTGAGGTCACCCCTTCATCCTCCACTAACATCCGGCGTATTGAGGCAGAGTACATACGAGAAGAGGCTAACCGGGAGAGCAGTTCTAACAGATATTTCTCCGGATGTTGTCGTTGACTCGTTACCTGTAGAGGTATCTTTGCCTACTTCGGCCTCTGGGCCTTCAGGTACATCCACTCCTTCCTTTTCTTCGCAGCCCCTAGGAGCTTCCTCCTCCTCCCAGCCTGTCAGGATTACTCAGGCCATGATCCTGAAGATGGGGAATTTGGCCCAATCAGCTGATATGCAGGTAAACCAAGTCAGGAGATCCATTCCTAGGATGATCGAGAGAGCCATACTTGCTGCACTCACCCCCCTCCAAACTTCTGTTAATTAGTTGACTGTGAGAGTCACAGCTTGTGAGAGCAGACAGGGGAAGGCCTCTGAGGTGACGACTTTGAAAGCTGAGGTAGCAAAATTGAGGAAGGACGTGGACTATCTAAAGTCTACCGACTTAAATTCATTAATAGAGGTTGTTGATGATGAAGATGCCCCATAGACTTCAGAGATTCCTCCGGCCACCACCGGAGAAGTACAGAGGGATGGCACAACAGAGAAGGAGTCGGATACTCAGATTGATGAGGAGATGATTGAGCACTGAGAGGAGAACATATTTAGAGATTTTCCAGATCTTGTAGAGACGGTTGTGAAGCTGGTGATCCAGATATCACTGACTCAGACATCCACATCAGCTCCTATTGGATCTGGCACTGCTATTCCCTTTGAGGTGACTCCGGGCATTGATGCCCAGATCTCGGGCACTATTCCGGGCACTAATGCCCAAGTACAGACTACTACACCGGGGACTGAGGCCCATACAGATGGAGAGACTGCATAGACATGATCCTTTCTTTACCTTCCTCTCTGTCTTACTTTTGCTCTTTTTTTTGGATACTTTAATTCATTTGCATTTGAGGACAAATGATTTATGTTTGTGGAGGGGTGAGGCCCACCTTTGTGCATATTTGTATTATTTATATATTTGGGTCGTTGTGCTTATGTTGTGTTTTATACTATTTTTCGTGGAATGTTTGAGCTTGTGGCTCATTAATATTAAATTGAAAATGATCCTTCCGAATTTTTTGTGCCACATCGTGTATGTACTTGATAGTGGCTGTTGTCATCTGGGAGTTGAGGCGGAGTATCTAGTAGCAATCCTTTGTCCCCTAATGAACTAATGTAATGAATGTAATGTATTCAGTGGGGAATAATGCTAAGCACCGAGTGGATATGTTTCGAGATGGGTGCTCATCCAGGAGTTGAGGCGGGGTATCTAGTAACAATCTCTTGAGATGGATGCTCATCCGTGAGTTGAAGCGGGGTATCTAGTAGCAATCTCCCTATCCCTTAAACTATGTGCCCACATAGGTCTAGCTAGTGGATCAACTTAAGCTAAAGAACAATGGTCCTACCTTAGGCAAGTAGGAATCCCTTATCCGGTGAGGGTGACACCGTGATTCCATGAATTTCTCACTTGGTCTATGTCGGTTAAGGCGTAACTCCACAAAGAATGTTAATGAACTATGGCTTCTTAAGAATGCACTACTTAGTGTGGGTGGTGGTATGGGACGCCATCTATGCATTGCACAAGTAGGCTTTGCGGTTATGATCTGTTCCTTTATAATGTTAAGTGTAATGAATGTGCTCTTATGATGATGTTAATGAAGAATGTTGATCTAATGTCTAAATGAATGAAGGTGCTCTTAATGAAATGAAGCTAATGAAGAATGTTGACTTATATGCTTGAACGAGATGATGCATGTTATACTTGGATTGTATTATGAGTTACTTCCTTGTCATGACTTAATGAATATGAATGTGCCTTGCCTACGGTGACTTCAAATGAGTACTTAGTGTGAGTAGTGGTGTGGGAAGCCAGTTGCACATTGCACAAGTATGACTTAAAGTTGTCTAAGGTGATGGTCCTTATGTGTTGATATGACTTGTGTAATGTTTATGTCTCTTGTGTATTAGTATTGTGCAAGGATGGAAAGATTGAATGGTAAGTTCACTTTTGGTGACCTTAAGGTGGTACTTTGGTGTGGATGGTGGTATGGGACGCTATCCATACATTACACAAAGTATAGCTTGAGGGTTACTTGGGGTGAAGGTTTAATGTGAAGGTAAAGGGGTTATATGTGATTATGTTCTAGTGTGGTTAAATGACTTGAATGTTGGTTGTGGTTGAATAATATGCCTCTTAAGTTTATGTGCATCAAGGTTTTATCAAAATGACATATATCATGACTTTCAAAAAAATGTCCATTTTGAGCATGTTTTTGCATGTCTATCATACTTAGTACTTTATGTGCTAACCCATTCTTCTATTTTTTACTACAAGTGTAGGTTCCGACAAATGATTTGCATTGCTCTAGTGAAGCTTGGATTAGTGTTCTCCAAGACATTTTGGGTATGTCCTCTTAGATCAAGGAAAAGTGTTTAGAAGTTTCTTTCCTTTTCATGTAATAGACTACTTTAGATTTCTATTGTAAAGGGTCGTGTCCCTATTTTTGTTCTAATTTGTGTCTAAGATGGCCATGTGAGATATAGACTTCTGCTTCCGTTTAAATGTTTTTGAATGTTAGATTGTATGGTTTTATATAAAAAGTTTTAAATTTTGTACTATTTCTATTACCTATGCAATGAATGAGCTATGAGGCTTGTATAAGACCCCTTCGGGGTCGAGTACACCGTGTCACATCCAGGGTCTAGACTCGGGTTGTGATAGTGATCAAAATGATGATATTGAGAAGTTTGATCTCAATATTGATGAAAGAATAGTTGTGGGATATTCTTCCTCCACCAAGGCTTATTGGGTGTACAAAGAGGTGATTATGTTATTTTTGATGAGTCTAGATGAATTGAGAAGATGCAAAAGAAAGAAGATTCTAAGATGGAAGGGCCGCTTCAGATTCAGAAAGATGATCTAAATAGTGAGCTTGCTGAAGAACATCCTTTTCATGAATCCAGCAATCTCAAGAAAGCTGATGCAGATGAAGAACCTGATGAGGGACTCGGTTCGGTAGACAGTGCAGAACAAAGATGATGTAGTTCAAACTGATAATGTGAATTCTGAAGGTGAGAATGAAGAAGCTGATCAAGCTCAATGTGAAAGAAACAAAGTATGACACTCGGTTCCCCAACAAGTTAATAGTTTGTCCAAATTCCTCTTCAACAATGGCTTCAAAAGTGGTAAAATTGACAAACTCTCTTTTAGAAATCACAAGGAAAGGAATTGCTGATTTTTCTAGTACATATTGATGATGTCATCCTTGAAGAAACCTTTGAGGTGTTGTGTGAAGAGTTTGTTGCACTCATGAATAGTGAGTTTTTAAGTGAGCATAATGGAAGAATTAAATTTCTTCTTGGAGTTGTAGATCAAGCAAACCTCTAAAGGTACCCTCGGGTGTCAATAAAAGTACATCATTGAGCTGCTCAATTGGCTTAATATTCTTGAAGTCAAGACACTGTTAAAAAGGGGTAATGTCATCATGAAGTTTTGAAAAATTGAAGATCAAGTGGCAGACATCTTTACCAAAGCCCTAAGCAAGGACTAGTTGTACACACTCATAGAGGGGGAAAGGATTTAGAGTTAAATTCCTAGGTTGAAAGAGTTTTTAATCTGAATCATTGCTCCGTTTAAGTGAACTGGAGTTTGAGTTGAAATCATGTGAGTACAGGTTATGGTTTTCACCTCCCTTGAGCAAGGGGGTTTCCACGTAAAACTCTTGTGCCTGTTTTACATTGAGCTATTTATTTTATGCACTTTAATTTTGTCAAAGGACCAACAATGGGTAAAATATAGAAATAACTTGGAAACACAAGAGTTAATAAAATTGAAATAGTGAGGACCATATAAGCACTAATAGAAGAATTTTGGGGACAGAGAATTTGTGAACATCACTCCAAATAAAATGAGTTGAACATATCATCAAATACGTTGGATACATATTACACTTCAATGATTATTAGTTATAATCAGTACATTAACAAAAAAGAAAGGGGTAGAATTGGATAAAAAAAATATAGGAGTTGTAATGTCATATTCTATATTTCCTTAAAACATAGGAGATAAAACACAATTTGGTGAGCCCAACAATAAATGCACATAAATGATAGTAATATATTTTTTATCCAAAGTCATACACAAATCTTCACAAACATAAATGCATATATAGATGAGATACAATCACGCAAGAAATTATCAGCAAACAAGTGCAATAAAAGAAAGTTATTGTTAACTCGTTAGCGTTGATTTTGATAAATGACACTTAAACATTCACTCATACTCTTCGCAGTCAAACACATCAACAAGAAAGAAAACCAAGCATAAATCATAAAGAAGAAATAAAGATATGTCCTGATCTGTAGAATCAATTAGAGATTCTAGAATAAAGATATGTCTTGATCTCTAGAATCAATCAGAGATTCCAAAATAAAAATATGTCTTGATCTCTAGAATAAATCAGATTCCAGAATCAATCAAGCAGATCATAATCAATAAGAGATTCCAGAATCAATCAAATATATTCAAGATTGTAGAACAAATCATCTAGGAAGGAAAGAGATAATGTGCATCAATCAAAGGATACTTTCAAGACAACAAGATTAGTTAACATCCAAGACTACAAGGAAGAAATCGAATTCAAGGGATGCATTCAAGTTAATGAGATCAGCCAAAGATTCAAGACAACAAGAAGATCATCATACAAAGGAAAAAATTGAATTACTCATGCACATATCTGATATGGACATGACTCAGTAAATCAATCAGAATAAAATCAAGGACTTAATTAAAGATCGTTGATTCAAACTCCCTTGGGTTTCCATAAAAGAGCAAAGTCCTCGAAATCTATATAAACCTCTCTTAGCCATAGTTGTGAAGTACGCACTTCACTTGAACTTATATTGTAATCTTCATTATCTTTAATAAAACTTTATACTCACTTGAGTGAACAATTGAAAAGAAAAGAGAAAGAAAGATCTAAGTGTAGGTTATACAAGTAGAGGTTGTGTCAAAGAAAAAGATCTGATTTGCATATCAGACAGGGCTCTCAATTGTAAAATTTTTGTAACACAAGTTCTCAATAAGATCTTAAGGAAACCCTTGAAATCCAAGGGGACTGGAGGTAGGCACCACACCGGTGTTCCGAACCTGTATAAAACTATTGGCATCATTTACTTACTGCATTTATTTTCTTTGTTTATCTGTATTACTAACTTGCAGGTGAGTCGACTGACTAATATAGGAAGTCGACTGAAGTAATTTTTAGTTCACCCCCCTCTTATCTTTCAATTGGTATGGTATCAGAGCAAATATCACTAGTAAAGTGTTTAACCACACGTGAGCAAAGATCCAATGGCACACTATCAGATTCTTAGTGCTCTACTTCAAGATGGACATTCCTCAACTCGACCACCGTATTTTAACGGCCAACATTACTCCCACTAGAAAGATAGATTTAGAATCTTTGTCTCTTGAAATGACCATCAAACATTGATTGTGATCAAGAAGGGTTTAAAGCCTATTCCTGGACTAAGCGAAAAATATGGCACTAAGGAGCCATTTGATCCCGAATCCTTCAATATCACAAAGGAGCAACAAGAGGTAATTCAAAATAATACTAGAGTTATAAGTTTGTTATACAGTGCAATGAGTGGAGCTGAATACGATAAGATATCAACATGTGAAACTGCAAAAGAAATGTGGATCAAACTAGAGGTAACTTATGAAGGAACCACCAAGGTAAAGGAAGCTCATATCAGTTCATTAGTCAATGAATATGAATTATTCAAAATGGCCAAAGATGAAAACATGATAGACATGTTCTCGAGATTTAGCAACATTGTTTGCGAACTCAAATCTCTTGGAATGGCTTACTCAAATGGGTTACAAGTTAGAAAACTCGTCAGAAGTCTTCCCAAAGCTTGGGAAACTAAAGTTGCTATTCTTGAAGATGGAGATGCGCAGATAATGACGTACGATGAACTTCAAGGTAACCTGATGGCCTATGAGCAAAATCATATTAACAGGTATAACAAAGATGATAAAAAGAAAATTGTGGCCTTTACTGCCGAGATATTTGAAGTCGTAGAAGAAGGTGATGAATATCAAGATGAAGGAATGACTCATAAATCGAGGAGTGAAACAAATGCTTAGACAAAGAAGACAAAGACCCTAACAAGATTTTAAGAATAATGAAAGGAATGATGATCAATGCTATCTTTTTTTCCGAAAACCAGGACGTTTCAAACAAAACTGTCCCGATCAGAGAAGGAGAAACAATCAAAGAAATGAAGATCCAAAAAGTCTTGGAGCTTGGGATCAAGGAGAAACATCCAAAAATTATCATGATGAATCTGCCAACATATGTTTAATGGCACTAGGTGAAACAAGTGAGGTAAGATCTTTTAACTGTCCTAACTATAATGACTTACAAGACTCTTTAGTCATGGTTACTGATGAGTTACAGAAAGTAATTGATGAATACAATAAGATTGCTCAAGAGAAGAAAGACTGGTAGATTCTTCTCGAAACAAGTCAGATTGAAGTCGACTTACTAGTAAAAGAACTGGAAGAAGTAACAATGCAGCTGAACATTATCAGAAAATCTCCTAGTCATAGCTCTGTCAGATCTAACAAAACTGCTTTCAACAGGAGAAGATCTCCTAATCAAAGTTCCAACAGATCCAACAATCTATATCTAATTCTCCTTATCATTCTTCTAAAAATTCTGTTAATTTCTCTTGTTAAACTTGTGGTGACATTGGTCACAAATCTTTTAACTGTAGGAAATTTTCTTCTGAAAAAAATGGATTTGGAGACCAAAAGTTGTTAATCCTAACCATCAAGGACCCAAAAATACTTGGGTACCAAAAGAAATTAATCTACTTTTTTTGCAGGAGCAGACCAAGAGAACCTACAAAAAGGGAATGTGGGTAATAGATAGTGGATACTCCAGACATATGTGCGGAAAGAAAGAAAATTTCAAAACTCTTAACAAAAATGATGGAGGATATGCACAGATCATAGACAATACAAAAGGAAAAGTAGTAGGAGTTGGATCAATCAATCTTAGCTCATCATGTGATATATCAAAAGTATACCTGGTGGAGGGAATTAAACACAACCTGCTTAGCATCAATCAACTATGTGATGTTGGATTCAAATTCTCATTTAATGCTACAACTTGGACTATCATACATGTGACTAAGAATATCACAATCGTTAGAGATCGTAATGATAATATCTACGTTGACTTGCCAACACTTACATGTCTAACTGCAACATCAAATGAATCTTGGCTATGGCATAGAAAACTTGGTCACACTAGCATGCATGCCTTTGAAAATTTTTCCAGACTTGAACTAGTAATTGGGCTTCCAAAGTTAAAATTTGGAAAGGACCATATATGTGACGTTTATCAGCTTGGTGAGCAAACTCGTTCTTCGTTCAAGGTCAAGGATACTGTAAGTACCACTAAACCTTTGCAACTTCTACATATGGATCTCTCTGGTCCCACTTAGACCGCTAGCATTGGTGGTAAGAAATATGTCTTCATTATCATTAACAGCTTCTTTAGATTCACTTGGGTAATTTTCCCATCTGATAAATGAAGCTTTCTCTAACTTTGAAGTGTTTTGTAGAAGAGTACAAAGAGAAGCAGAATATATTGTTTCCACAGTCCATAGTGATCATGGAGGAGAATTTGAGAAAAAAGCATTTGAGGAATTATGTGATAAAAATGGATTCACCCAAAATTTCTCATCTCCTAGATTACTGATGAGTTCACGATTTGGACTCATTGAGGACTTTATTTTAATAGAATTAGTTTCCTCAAATGTATATTTTGTCTCAATAACTGATGTAAATCCTTAAGTTTTAGGTATTTGGAGTTTGAGGCAAAGCATGGACACTACTTGGCAAAAAGGAACAAAACGGCTGAAAAGACGAAGAAAAGAAGGCCTGAGGATCGCCAATGCATTAGGCGAGTCGCCGAATGGCCTCAACCTCACCCAAAGTTCCAGTGTGCTGAGCCCTGAAGGAAAAGATCAAGTCGGCGATGAAAAGGAGAAGTCGGCGCATCGCCTAATAGTTTCGCAAAGTAGTACTATATCGCCCAATGATCCAGAACGCGAAGATGCTGAAGGCAAAAGCTGAAAGGCGATGAAGCAGATCAAAGGGCAGATCGCCGAGTGCATCGGCGATCCCAACTAACTGCGCCGAGTGATCCTTCGCAGCACATTTTTAGACAACTATAAATACTAGTTTGGATTTTTATCTTGTTATGCAGTTTCAGAGACAACATTTTGTTTTTCTAAGTTTCAAGTAGAGAGACCTTGTTCTTAACTTTTGAAGATTTGAAGACTTCCAATTCCAAAAAATTGGAAGTGGGTGTTGAAGATTCTTCATCTTAGACTCGATTGAACTGAATATAAATCATACCCAGTTGATGTTACTTCGATTTGGTATCATTTTCTTCCTTTTTTCCATATCTAGCTAAAACCCCAATTCTTGGAGTGTGATTTTGTGAATATGGATTAAATTTCTTGGTAGGTATTGCTTATTGTTAGTCTATTTGCTGTTTAAATGTGATTTTGCTTAGTAGTTGTGTTTGAACTTAGTGGGATTGTAGCTGCAAATACGATTTCATATTAGTGTTTTTGGCTTTCTCGAGAGAGAAGTTTTAAAACTAAGACTACTAAATCGATAGCCGGTGGTTATTGGGTCGTCATGGGTTCAGCTCGAGAGAGTGAATCCTAGGCCTTTTCCCACACATTCCGCTCGAGAGAGTGAATTGGTTAAGGCTGAGGCTGTGCTTTAAGCGGCAACTCGATGTTCGAGAGAAACTGAGTTGATTCGGGGTATGTTGCTCGATAGAGAATTTACCCCCACTACAGTCTAGCCTATTTACAAATGTCCAGCAATTGATTATCAATAGCATTTACCCAATTCTGTAGTTTATCCCATATTCCTATCACATCCCAAGAATCCCATCTCCCTATATTTGCATCTTTTTGTTTTCACTGTTTTTGTTCATTAATTGAATACAAACCCCCCATTGATAATTGACATTCGTGTCAACCCCTTAATTTATCATGATTTTACTCGATAATGTTTTTAGCTATGGTTAACTCTAGCATATTTGCGCTTAACTCTTAATTCTTAGAAACCGCTCCCTTGGGACTCGACCCCATCCCTTGGTTGGGTTATATTACTATTGAACGGTCGTTGACACTTGAATTGGAAGTTGTGTCTTTGATAACGTCATTCAATCAATTACCTCAGCATAACAGGTGGTAGAATGGAAAAATCGTTCGTTACAAGACACCGCCAAAACTATGTTTCTTGATCGAAATCTCCCTGATCATTTCTGGACTGAAGCAGTAAGTATTGCATGCCATAATTTGAACAGATGCCTCATCAGACCTATTTTAACTCCATATGAGCTATATAGAGGTAAGAAGCCTAATATCAACTATTTTCACCCTTCCAGATGCAAATGTTTCATTAACAACACTGGTAAGCCAAATCTGAGTAAGTTTGATGCAAGAAGTGCTGAAGGTATATTCTTTGGTGATGCACCCATCAGTCATGCTTTTCTAGTTTTTAATAAAAGTACATTAACTGTTGAAGAATCTATTCATGTTGTTTTTAATGATACTAACCCAAGGATGCAGGAAATAGAGTCTATAGATGATGAAACTACTCCAGTTGAATACTGATAACCTCTCAAATACTTCTGATCAAATTACAATAGAGGAGTGGACTACTCTAGAATTGAAGTCAACTAGTCCAGAACCGAAGTTGACTAGCCCAATCGAAAAGATAAACATGGAGACACAACACTAGCTATCCAAATGACTTCATTATAGGTAAACCAACGACTCAATACAGACCAGTGCTTCATTGAGAAAAACAAGCATCTGTTGCACTCGTGTCTCAACTTGAACCCAAACATGACAAACATTAAAGAAGAACTTGACCAGTTGAAAGAAACAAGGAAGGTATTGATTACGATGAAACTTTTGCTCCAGTAGCAAGGTTAGAATCCAAAAAGAAGGCTCCAAAGAAGCCGCGTCCCAATGCTTCAGTGTCACGACCCGGGAGCACCCCCAAGTCGTAACAAGGCGTACTCGACCCCAAAGGGGTCTTATACGAGCCACATAGCCATTCATTGCATTCAATACTGAAAATAGTGCGGAATAATAAAAAAACTTATTTACATCCACACATTTAAACTTCATTAAAACAACTTTAAAAACACACAGCGGAAGTCTAAGTCTCACATGGCCATCTTAGACACAGTCGCAAAACATAAGTAGGGACATGGCCCTTTACAATCAAAAGAAGTCTATTACATGAACAAAAGAACTTAAAAGTCTTATCCTCGAATCCATGAGGACATACCAAGTCTTGGAGGAAAGCAATCCAACACTTCAAACTAGCTAGGAGGGATCACTTGCCGGAACCTACACTTATAGTAAAAATATGAAGAATATGGGTTAGTACACAAAATGTACTAAGTATGATGACCATGCAAAACATACTTAAAAAGGGACATTTTAGTTAGAAACCATGCATTATGCCACCTTTTTGAAATATCATGAACAATAGCATAAAAGACATACAAGACAAGCATAACATCAAGTAAGTCATAATATCACCTTTAAACAATATCAACATGAAAATCTTTACCTTGGACCTTCACCTCGAGAAACCCTTATGCTATACCTCGTGCAATGTATGGATGGCATCCCATACCACCATCCATACTAAGGCACCACATTTAGGTCACTTAAAGTAACTTATCATTCCTTTCTTTCACCTTTGCACAATATTCATACATAAGAGGTATATCATTAATTAAGACATGACAAGGAAAAATAACTCGTAATATAACCCAAGTATAACATATTAAGCATTTAAGAGCCAACATTCTTTAATAACCTCATTTAGGATACATTCATGTCACAGTCATTAGGATTTAGAGAAGCTCACTATGACCCTCTCCAAGCCTACTGGTGCAATGTATAGGTAGCATCCCATACTACTACCTACACTTTGTAGAACCTGTCAAGAAACCATAATGAAATCTCACATGATGGGAAGTAAGCGTTTAACCGACATAGATCATGAGAGCTTGTCATGGAATCCGGTGTCATAAGTCCCCACACCGTAAAGAGGTGGTCTACTTGCCTAAGGAAGACCGGTATGTAGCTTAATGGATCCACTAGCTTCCTATGCGGGCACATAGTTTATGGGATAAGGTAGACGATCATTGAAACTCATGCCTAACTGTCGGGGGAGTTTCCATCTAACCAAATCCGCTCGGTGCTTAGCCTACATTCCCATAGAATAGTTCATTACTTTGACATCATCACACATGAAAGGGTGCCATAAGCCTACCGATTCAAGGTACATTATTTAACACATGAAAGGGTGCCATAAGCCTACCGATTCAAGGTACATTTAGGAAAGCTCATTAACTCCTCTTGAAAGGGTGCCATGGGCCTACCGATTCAAGTCTCATCATTAACCTTTATGGAAAGGTGCCATAGGCCTACCGAATCCAAGGTTCATTATAAGCATGTGTGGAAGGGTGCCATAAGCCTACCGATCCAAGGATTCAACAATCAACAATATAATCATTTATACAAGAAAATGATGCATAAGCCCTACCAATTCAAGGTATACTTTATATTGAAGAATCCTTCATGTTATATCATCAACATTCATGAGTGTCACCAACACATCTCATAACTCAAACTTTAAAGCATCGATTCATCAATTCTCCATAGTTGGACATTTTGTCAAACACCTTGAAGGCATGTAATGGAATCAAAGAGCATGGAAAATAGGGTAGTAATTATGCAACCAAACCAGTGAACAACCTACAACAACACCTTTACATTCATAACATGATCACATTATTTTCATTGAATCCTTATTCATATAATGTCATGATAACGCTCCAATTTCTCATACTATGCCTTTAAGGCCATAAGCCTCACATACCAATACACCAACAATACACCATAAAATAAGCATGGGTAATGACATACTTCAACAATCTAAAGATCTTTAAACAAGTTTGATTCATATACATTCGTTATCTAGCAACCCACTTCATAAAGGCATAAACTAGGAATAGAGAGAAATCATGGGTTCATGGAGTATTTTCATCTTAAATCGTCAATACAACAACAATATAACCATAAAGTGCCATTAGAAACCTTTTAAAACCATTTGGTGGAAGAACCCATGAGATTGAGTGAAAACCTAGATTTTTCATACTTTGAAATAGCTTTGGATTTGGCTCCTTGAATGGAAAATTAGACAAGGATCAAGACCACCATACCTTTGCTATGATCTCCCACGAAATTTGATGAAGAAAGCCTTGAATCCAAAGCCCTAGCTCCCACTTCTTCTTCTTCTTAAATGGAGGATTGTAGAGAGGGAAATGTGTTTTTTTTTTTAGGGATGGGAATGAACTAATGGTATATAGGAATAACATATGCCCTTTGAAAAAAAATGGTCCAACACTTAGAAAAAAAAACAGGCGGGTGAACAGTAAATGAACAGTAAAATCAGCTACTGGAATTTGCATTTTCTGCCGGACAGACTTTACGAAAATGGGCATAACTTCTTCGTCCGAACTCCGAATGAGGTGAAACGAAGTGCGTTAGGTAGCTAACTCAAAGGGCTTTCCATGGATATATTATTGGCCACCCAAATAATTTGTGTGCTAGGAGATATGATCCTCCAAAGTAGACCCTCGAAAAAGGCTTCACTTGGAAATTTTGGATTTTGATACGGTTGCTCTAAAATTTGGGTTAGACCCATTTCCCACTCAATTTGACCCCCCTAAACAAGAATATGAAGTCGGATTTTCGAAAAACGAAACGGATCTTTTTATATAGAGCTAAACACGTTTCCGGTAACTTCCGAAACACATTTTTAAGAACTTTTGGGTCAAATTCAAATATAATCATTTCATTAAGTTCTCGACTCCAAACTCACATGTGAGGCTCTAGTTTCACTCTATCATTTTTCGAGTCGTTACATTCAGGATCCTTCTCTTCTGAGGACATGTAATGCTTTTGGGGAATCGAGCAAAAGAATATTTTGTGCAGTCTTGATCTTTTCGAGGAAGTTGTTCGTCTCTTCTATGCAAACCTCTATATTTTTTCTGACAATGTATACGAGTTGGCTTCCCTGCTGTTACAGGACAATGAGGAATTCAAAACTCGCATCCTTGTTGTTGAATGTGCAGGAAGAAACCTCCACAGTCAACAAGTTGACTCTCTCAAGAGTGGAGTCAGCTCCTCCACACCGACCCTGCTGTGATGGTTCAAAACTCCTACTCCAGTCTCTCCAGTTTTTATTGTTTGGATTGCATATTGAGGACTCGTTATCCTCCTATCTACTACACTGTTTTTATCTATTTTTGGTCCTATTATTATCCTATTTTCCCTGTTTTCTTTTTTATTATGCCAAAGGGGGAGAACATCTTTGCTTCCACAATTTCCATAAAGGCAGAGGGAGCCATCACATCCAGAGGAGTCTTATAGACAGGGGTAGCTACGAGACCAATGAAATCCTACAGACAGGGGGAGCTACAAGACCAAGGAATTCCTACATGAACATCAAAAAAGCTTCTGTCACGACCCAAGCCTAGGGCCTAGACGTTACATGGCGAATGAGGAACCCGAAGGAACCCCAAACAAGCCTCTCAAACTTGTCATCACACTTCATCGGTCGCGGAAGTATATTCAACATTAATTAACGGGAAATAGGGACTAAGGGCAAACCATTTCAAAATGACATCATAGAACAAGAGTCAAGCTCATTTACAAAATACTTGTCCAACGCACACCTCTACATACATAGATAGGACGGGGGCCATGACATACTACCGGCTCCCCTCATAGAAAAAAAAATGAGGCAGGTGAACAGTAAAAACGCTCACTGGAAATTGCATTTCCTGCCGGACAGATTTTACGAAAATGGGCATAACTTCTTCGTCCGAACTCCGAATGAGGTGAAACGAAGTGCGTTAGGTAGCTAACTCAAAGGGCTTTCCATGGATATGTTATGAGACACCCAATTATTTGTGTGCTAGGAGATATGACCCTCCAAAGTAGACCCTCGAAAAAGGCTTCACTTGGAAATTTCGGATTTTGATACGGTTGCTCTAAAATTTGGGTTAGACCCATTTCCCATTCAATTTGACCCCCTAAACAAGAATATGAAGTCGAATTTTCGAAAAATGAAACGGATTTTTTTTTTAGATATAGCCAAGAAAGTTTCCGGTAACTTCTGAAGCACATTTTTAAGAACTTTTTGGGTCATTTCAATATCTCCCCCTTGGGAACATTCGTCCCCGAATGTGGAAGAGACGTACAAGGCAAGACTTAGTAAGAACATATCAGCCCCAACATGAATGCAAAAATTTTATTTAAACATCACTTCAAGATTTCAAAACTTAGTGTAAAACATCCATAACTCATTAATTTAAACATATATGCACATTAATGATTCAGGGGCTGAAATGTAAGACTCATTGGAGTACAAAGGACTTGATTTAATACCTTAGGCTTGAGTGGAGTTGAATAGATAAGGATAACGTTTTTGCATGTCCGCTTCGGCCTCCCAAGTAGCACTCTCCACTCGCTGATTTCTCCAAAGCACCTTAACGGACGCCACTTCTTTGTTCCTCAACCTTTTAACTTGTCTATCTAAGATCTGAACCGGGACTTCTTCATACGTCAAATTATCTTCTACAACACCCACAACCTCAAGAGGTACAATAGCGTTAGGATCACCAACACATTTCCTCAACATCGATACATAGAATACCGGATGAACTAATTCCATCTCCTTGGGCAACCCCAACTCATAGGCTACTTTACCAACCCTTCTTATTATCTCATAAGGACCGACATACCTAGGACTTAATTTCCCCTTCTTACCAAAATGAACCACACCTTTCATTGGAGAAACTTTCAAATAAACCCAATCACCCACTTTGAATTCAAGATCCCGTCTCCTCACATCGGCATAAGACTTTTGACGACTTTGGGCTGTTTTCAACCTCTCCCTAATCATCCTTACCTTCTCAAGAGCATCCATGACCAGATCCGGACCCAACAAGGCCACCTCTCCAACTTCAAACCACCCAACCGGTGACCTACACCGTCTACCATAAAGTGCCTCAAAAGGAGCCATACCGATACTAGAATGATAACTATTGTTGTATGCAAATTCAATCAAAGGAAGATGATCATCCCAACTACCTTTCAACTCCAATACACAAGCTCTAAGCATATCCTCCAAGGTTTGAATTGTTCTTTCGGCTTGGCCATCCGTTTGAGGGTGGAAGGCCGTGCTAAGCTTTACCTTTGTACCAAGACCCCTTTGGAATGACTTCCAAAAGTGAGAAGTGAATTGGGCACCACGATCCGAGATGATAGACAAAGGAATCTCATGCAACCTTACCAATTCATGAATGTACAACTTGGCTTGGGTTTCCGTAAAAGAGCAAAGTCTTCCAAAACTATATAAACCTCTCTTAGCCATAGTTGTGAAGTACGCACTTCACTTGAACTTATATTGTGAACTTTTTTTATCTTTCATAAAACTTTGTACTCACTTGAGTGAACAATTGAAAAGAAAAGAGAAAGAAAGATCTGAGTGCAGGTTATACAAGTAGAGGTTATGCCAAAGAAAAAGATCTGATTTGCATATCAAACAGGTCTCTCAATTGTAACATTTTGTAACACCCAAGTTCTCAGCAAGCTCTTAAGGAAACCCTTGAAACCAAAGGGGACTGGAGGTAGGGATCATACTGGTGTTCTGAACCAGTATAAAACTATTGGCGTCATTTAGTTAGTGTATTTATTATCCTTTTTTATCTGTATTACTAACTTGAAGGTGAGTCGACTGACCAATATAGAAAGTTGACTGAAGGAATTTTTAATTCACCCCCCATCCTCTTAACTTTCAGTTACAAGAATTGAGATGAGACACAAATTAGAACCAGAATTTGTACCAAACACCGCTATGATATCGATCTTCACACCACTATGATATTGATCTTCACCATCGCACAGAAGCTCAAGTATACACAAAGCTATTCTGGTTAAATGTCATTCTTGATTTGGTTGTTAATCTACATGCTAGAAGAAGAAATAATAGACAACACATTCTACTATTATCTAGAACTTTATTGAAGGGAAAAAAAGAGAGAATGTGTAACACCCCGACTTTTCAAAACGTCTAAATTAACTCGTATCTTCGTGGAAAGACAAGGAGGGTGGGTAATAAATTAAGAATGATGTGGTATGTCATATTTTAAGTGTTCAAGGGTTGTATCTCAAGTTTTGAAGTTAAGTAAGTGGCAAAATGAAAGTTGGCGAAAGTTATCGTAAGTCCCTTTTTAAAGATTTCTCTGAAATTTGGGTCAAATGTCTTGGATGTTTTCTCCCAATACATAAAGTGTTAGAAGGCATAACACCCATTAAATCGAAGGACTACGAGTCTAGTTTGCAATACATAAAACCGCATATCCAACCAACATCGAAGTAAAAAGTTATGAGGATTTTACTACGGACTGTCGAGGTAGAATTCGGGTCGGGTAAAAAATGTGGTATGTTGGCTTTCTCAACGTTTTAAGCCATGGAAACATTTCTTTTCACTTCCAAAACAGAGAGGAAGCTTAATTGAGGGTTCCTATGGAGTTCTTGCATGATGAAGGTTAGTTTTTGATGATTTCTACCATTAAACATTGCCCCCGTGCCTAGAAACGTGATCTCTACACATGGCAATCATTTTTCCCTTCTATTAGCTGCGTTGGGAGCTAGTTTTTGAAGATATAAATTTGTAGTTATTGGTGTTTCTTCAAGGTTGAAACTTGGTTAAATAAGGTAATCATCTCGGGACTCTTTTATGATTGTTTTTATGAATTTCTATGGACGTTTTGACAAGTTGGGGCAATATGGCAAATCTGCCAATTTAAGATTAATTATGAACTGATTATAGGTGCGTACTAGTTGTGTATATATATTGTTTGTGAATGTTAGCACATAAGGAACAATTTTTGTGAAGGAACTACGGTCTTTCGAGCGTTCATTGGAAAGGTAAGTTAAGGCTATTCCCTTCGTTCGACATGTTTCCTTAGAGGTAGTTAATGTTGGTGATCTTGTAGATGTAATTGTGAGTGGTTGGCTGATTGAGTGGTTATAAACCCTCATTTTAGGGATTCATAATCTGTGAAGAGCGACCCTAAGCTAGGAACAACTTGGAGATTATTCTTATATATTGTTTATAGCTAAATTCCTCGCCTTCAGCCTATTCAATTATTTATTGTCGACCTTGGGGCTATTGTGGTTAGTTGTTGAGGTATGAACTGTCTATGGAGGCTATGATGTTTTCTAATAGGACTATGTTATTTCCAAAGAGGGCTATGTGTTGCCCACGAGGCTATATTGATGCCGAATAGTGTTATGTGTTGCCTATGGGGCTATTTTGACACCAAAGAGGGCTATGTGTTGCCTACAGGGCTATGTTGATGCAAAAGAGGGCTATGTCCAGCCCACAGAACTATGATGTTGCCTAAGAGGGCTATGTGCTGCCTACGGGGCTATATCATTACCAAAAGGGCTATGTGACTTCTTACAAAGACAAGGGGCTACCGATAGGGGTATGCTGATTGATTTGGCACCTTATGGGGACCTAGGTAGGTGGTATGTTATTTGTACCTTTCGAGCTTATGGGGGCTTGGTTAGGTTGATGTTTGATCATTTTTGTATTTTTTAGATTCAGTAGCGGGTTAGCATGCTTATCCAAAATTTTGATTTCCTTACGTGATTGCTTTTAGGTATATTATGATACTTGCTCACTTAGTCTATAGCTTTTCATACTCTGTACATTATTTTGTACTAACACCCAATTGACTTGGGGGAGCTGCATTCATGCATACAGGTCCCAAAAGACGACCCAGTAGACCTCCTCAGCAACAGGATTGACATCTATCCGATTGGTTAGCCCCTTTCCTCTAGAGCTGCCAGAGTTGGGAGGTTTGTTACCTTTTGTTGTATATATCTTTATGGGTAGGCTGGGGCCCTGTCCCGCCAATCTTTACTACTCTTAGAGGCTTGCAGACTAGTGTGTAGGGTGTATAACTACGTTATGGCCATACTAGCCTAGTTTATTGGTTTGCTGAAGCTTGTGAGCTGTTTGATGTATTGTCTTGATATATACATGCTTTTAGTTTTGGTATAGATATCATGGTGGCCCTGATGGCCCAATCATGACTTCTGTGCTAGTTGGCTATTTATTTATATGATCTCTTGGGAGTAGCTATTTCTTGTATAGATTAGTTGACAGGGGCCTTGCCGACCGAGGGCTTAGTTTTAAGCCGAGATATACTTGTTCATTTTCTTGATTGCATGTGGTTGCCATGCGCTAGTAGCAAATGGTTCAGTAGGGTCAGCTAGAGCCTGTGTTTTGGCATTAGGAGCCAGTTGCTCCCCTCGAGTTTGGGGAGTGACAAACTTAGTATCAGGGCAACGTCATATCCTAGGGAGTCTACAAACCGTGTCTAGTAGAGTCTTGTTTATAAATATGTTCTGCACTACAATCGATAAGCAAGAAGCTACCATGTATGTTAGAATGACTATCCTTCGTTTGCTCACCTCGTGCTATAGAGCGGTGTCTTAAGTGTTGAGGTTTCTGGCTTATAATTGATATTTGTATGCAGATAGAGATGGTTGAAACCAGACAGACCACAGCTAGCCAGGGGCTAGATATAGCTGCACGCGAGGGTACCGACAAAGTACCATAGGTGGAGGTAGCCCATTCTGATACCTATGGGGAGATATCTTCTCAGCCCCTTATAGCTTCTCCACCGCTTCAGGAGCCTCCGAGGGCTACAGGAGTTTCAGATCCACCAGCAGTACCACCTTTAGTTCCTCTTATTCCATCTGATCAGGATTTCAAGAGTGCAATATGTATGTTAGCACAGTTAATAACTGCAAAACGCCAGCCAGTTGCGCCAGATATTGCCAGACCTTTTGAAGGGCCCGGAAGTTTGACAGTTCGTTAATTTATTGCCTTGAATCCTCCACAGTTTACAGGGACAAATCGCAGAGAGGACCCTCAGCACTTTCTTGATTAGCTTCATAGGATCTTTAGAGTCAAGCATACCTCAGCGACTGAGTCAGTTGAGTTAGCAACATTTTGATTTCACGATGTTGCAATCTTGTGGTATGAGAGTTGTGAGAGATATAGGGGAAAAGATGCATCTCTACCCACTTGTGATAGATTTACAGAAGCTTTCATAGATCACTATTTTCCTCGAGAGATTAGGGATGGCCGGGTGGACTAGTTTCTGAACCTCCGACAGGGCAACATGAGTGTCTGAGAGTACGGGCTGAGATTTGATTCATTGGCTAGATATGCACCAGTATTTGTTGATACGATGCATGATAGGGTGCGTAGATTTGTGGGAGGGCTCGACTCAGACTATATTGACGCTTGTTCTACCACTGCACTAAATGATAATATGGATATCTCGTGAATTCAGGGTTTAGCACATGGCATAGAGGATCGCCAACATTTACAGTATATGAGTGAGACGGTCGAGAGAGAAAGATAGAAGAGGGCTAGGTCCACTGGTTCACAGAGAGATTTTCAAGGTGGTCCCAGACATCGATATTCTATTAGGCCACCTAGACCTCCACCACAGCAGTTCCAGGGTAGTAGATTTCATCATCAGGGACAGTCAGGCATAGGTGAGGGTTAATGAGCATCAGGCTCACAACAGTAGAGGGGCTCAAGCCAGGCTAGGATAGCCCCACCGCATTGCGCTACTTGCGGTAGGATGCATTTCGGGAGGTACATACAGGGTTCCATAGGTTTTTATTCTTATGGACAGGAGGGGCATGGGTGGAAAAACCTAGGTGAGGGTTCATGAGCATCAGGCTCACAACAACAGATGGGCTCAAGCCAGGCTAGGATAGCCCCACCACGTTGCGCTACTTGCGGTAAGATGCATTTCGGGAGGTACATACAGTGTTCCATATGTTTTTATTCTTGTGGACAAGAGGGAAATGGGTGGAGAAACTGACCAACCATAGGTCAGAGTGGTATAAGTCAGTCGACCAGGTCAGTAGTAGGTTCCTCCTCCTCAGCGTAGACTACAGGGCGTAGACCCCAAACTTCAGCAGGTAGAGGTAGAGGCAGAGGCAAAGAGGGAGCAACTAACTATGGTAGTCGACAGAATCGTACATATTCAATAGCCAGCCAACAGGACTCAGAGTCATCACCAGATGTTGTGACAGGTACATTGATTGTTTTCTCCCATTATGTTTATGTTGTGATAGATCCTGGATCTACTTTGTCTTATGTTACGCCATTTATTGCGGGAAAGTTACGTTTAGTAACAGAGTCAATAGATCAACCCTTTATTGTATCTACACCAGTTGGTGAGCCTATTGTTGCCAGGAGAGTCTATCGAGGTTGCATGGTAGAAATTATCGACCGTCAGCCCTTTGTCAATCTCGTAGAGTTAGAGATGGTTGATTTCAATGTCATTATGGGTATGGACTGGTTAGCATCTTGTTATGCTAATGTTGAGTGCCGGACAAAGATTGTTAGATTCCACTTTCCAGGAGAGGCAGTTCGGGAATAGAAAGGTGATACCGCAACGCCGAAAGGTAGGTTTATTTCCTATCTTAAGGCGAGGAAAATGATTACTAGGGGTTGTATTTATCATTGTGATACCTAGGGGGAGAAATCTTCTGATCCCCCTATAACTTCTCCACCACTTCAGGAGCTTCCGAGGGCTACAGGACTTCCGGCTCCACCAGCAGTAACACATTTAGTTCCTCCTATTCTATTTGATCAGGATTTCAAGAGTGCAGTATGTATGTTAGCACAGTTAGTAGCTGCACAACGCCAGCCAGTAGCGCCAGATATTGCCGAACCTTCTGAAGGGCTCGGAAGTTCGAGAGTTCATGAATTTCTTGCCTTGAATCCTCCACAGTTTATAGTGACAAATCGCAGAGAGGACCCTCAGCACTTTGTTGATCAGCTTCATAGGATCTTTAGAGTCATGCATGCCTCGAGAGATTAGGGATGGCCGGGTGGACTAGTTTCTGAACCTCCGACAGGGCAGCATGAGTGTCCGAGAGTACGGGCGGAGATTTGATTCATTGGCTAGATATGCACCAGCATTTTTTTATACGATGCATGATAGGATGCGTAGATTTTTGGGAGGGCTCGACTTAAATTATATCGATGCTTGTTCTATCTGTGCACTAAATGATAATATGGATATCTCACGAATTCAGGCTTTTGCACAAGGCATAGAGAATTGCCGACATTTACAGTATATGAGTGAGACGGTATAGAGAGAGAGACAGAAGAGGGCTACGCCCACTAGTTCACAGAGAGATATTCAGGGTGGTCCTACACCCTGATATTCTATTAGGCCACTTAGACCTCCACCACAACAATTCCAGGGTAGTAGATTTGATCGTCAGGGACAGTCAGGCCTAGGTGAGGGTTCACGATCATCAGGCCCACAACAACAGAGGGGTTTAGGCAAGGCTAGGATAGCCCCACCGCGTTACGCTACTTGCGGTTAGGATGCATTTTGGGAGGTACAGACAGGGTTCCACAGGTTTTTATTATTCTGGACAGGAGGGGCATGGGTGGAGAAACTGCTCGACCATAGGTCAGAGTGGTATAGGTCAGTCGACCAGGTCAGTAGTAGGTTCCTCCTCATCAGCAAAGTCTACAGGGCGTGGACCCCAAACTTCAGCAGGTAGAGGTAGAGGCGGAGGCAGAGAGGGAGCATCTAGTTTTGGTAGTCAACAGAACCGTACATATTCACTAGCCGGCCGACAGGACTCAGAGTCATCACTAGATGTTGTGACAGGTACATTGATTATTTTCTCCCATTGTGTTTATGCTTTGATAGATCCTGGATTTACTCTGTCTTATGTTATGCCATTTATTGTGGAAAAGTTATGTATAGTAGTAGAGTCATGAGATCGAACCTTTATTGTATCTACACCAGTTGGTGAGTCTATTATTGCCAAGAGAGTCTATCGAGGTTGCACAGTAGAAATTATCGACCGTTAGTCCTCTATTGATCTCGTAGAGTTAGAGATTGTTGATTTCGATGTAATTATGGGTATGGACTGGTTAGCATCTTGTTATGCTAATGTTGAGTGCCGGACAAAGATTGTTAGATTCCACTTTCTAGGAGAGGCAGTTCGGGAATGGAAAGGCAATACAACAACGCCGAAAGGTAGGTTTATTTCCTATCTTAAGGCGAGGAGGATGATTACTAGGGGTTGTATTTATCATCTTGTTCATGTTCATGATATAGACGCAGAACCACCGACTCTTTAGTGTATTTCAGTAGTTAATGAGTTTCTAGATGTATTTCCAGACGAGCTGCCTAGTATCCCTCCCAAATGGGAAATTGATTTTGCTATCGATATGCTACCAAGTACACAACCCATATCTGTCCCTCCTTATTGAATGGCTGATGCTGAGCTAAAAGTGTTGAAGGATCAACTGAAAGACTTGTTGGATAAAGGATTTATTAGTCCTAGTGCTTCACCATGGGGTGCGCTAGTGTTATTCGTAAGAAAGAAATATGGCTCACTAAGAATATGTATTGATTACCGACAGTTGAATAAGGCAACTATAAAGAATAAGTATCCCCTTCTGAGGATCGATGACTTGTTTGATCAGTTACAAGGTGTTAAGTGCTTCTCAAAGATTGATTTAAGATCAGGGTACCACCAGATACGAGTTTGGGAGAAAGATGTTCCAAAGACAGCTTTTAGAACCAGATATGGACACTTTGAGTTCTTTGTAATGTCTTTTGGATTAACTAATGCCCCAGCAGTGTTCATGCACTTGATGAATAGTATATTCAGGCCGTATATATACTTGTTTGTGATTGTATTTATTGATGATATTTTTGTGTATTCACGTTCAAAAGCTGAGCATGCAAATCATCTGCAAGCAGTCCTTCAAGTTCTTCGAGACTGAGAACTTTATGCAAAGTTTTCTAAGTGTGAGTTCTAGTTGGACTCTGTAGCTTTCTTAGGCCATATTGTATCAGATGCAGGCATTGCTATTGATACACTAAAGATAGAGGCGGTAAAGACTTGGCCTAGACCTATGATTCTGACTGAGGTTCGTAGTTTCTTAGGGTTAGCTGGGTACTATAGAAGGTTTGTAGAGGGGTTTTCTTCAATTTCATCCTCAATAACGAAGCTGACTCAAAAAGAAGCTAAGGGACTAGGCTTGCGAGCATAGTTTCCCGAAGCTGAAGGATAGGTTGACATCAACACCAGTTCTAGCATTGCCAAAGGGTTTAAAAGGCTATGCGGATTATTGTGATGCTTCTGGTGTTGGGTTGGGATGTGTTCTACTGCAACATTTATAAGGCTATCACATATGCTTCAAGGCAGCTGAGAAAGCATGAGAAGAACTATTCGACCCAAGATTTAGAGTTGGCTGCAGTTGTGCATGCGTTAAAGATATGGAGACATTATTTGTATGGCATTCATGTTGACATCTTCACTGATCATAAAAGCCATCAATATATCTTTAGACAAATGTAGTTAAATCTGTGATAGCGTCGATGGCTTGAGTTGCTGAAAGACTACGACGTGGATATTTTATATCATCCAAGAAAGGCGAATGTGGTAGCCGCTGCCCTCAGTTGAAGCTCTATGGGCAGTTTATCCTATTTAGGTGTTGCGAAGTGTGAGCTAGCGCGAGAATTCATCAGTTAGCTAGCTTGGGAGTCAAATTGTTAGAGGCAGAAGATAGTAGGGTAACAATTCAGGACACATCCGTATCATCTCTAGTTGTAGAAGTAAAATCACGGCAACAAGAGGATCCTAGCTTAGAGCAGCTCAGAGTCAATGCTCAGGATCAACAGTCTTTAGCATTTGAAATAGCAGGAGATGGAGTTCTTAGATATAGCGATCGATTGTGTGTTCCAAATGTTGTAGGGCATCGACATCGGATTATGGAAGAGGCACATCATTCACGTTATTCTATTCACCCTGGTTCAACTAAGATGTACCATGATATTAAGGAGATCTATTGGTGGCATGGGATGAAGAAAGATGTTGCTGAGTTTGTGGCACAGTGTCCTAATTGCCAACAGGCGAAAGCTGAGCACCAAAAGCTCGTTGGGCTAGTTTAGGAAATAGTCTTTCCTTTGTGGAAGTGGGAAGCAATTAATATGGATTTTATTACAAGGTTACATCGAGTCGTAGGTTTGACCCTATTTGGGTAATTGTTGATAGGCTAACAAAATCAGCCCACTTCTTACCAGTCAGGGCTACTTTTACGGCTGAAGACTATGCAGGGCTTTATATTAGAGAGATTGTTAGGCTATACGGTGTCCCAGTATCTATTATCTCTGATAGAGGATCACAATTTACCTCTAACATCTGGAAGTCCTTCTAGAAAGGACTGGGGACATAAGTTAATCCTAGTACAACCTTTCACCCTCAGACAGATGGCCAAGTTTAGTGTATAATTTTGACACTCGAGGATATGCTATGGGCGTGTGCGCTAGACTTCAAGGGAATTTGGGATGACCACTTACCTCTTATTGAGTTCGCATACAATAATAGTTAGCATTCCAGCATCGGGATGGCACCTTATGAGGCTTTGTATGGGAAAAAATATAGGTCCCCCATTGGATGGTTCGAGGTAGGTGAGTCAAGGTTGATTGGACCCGACTTAGTACATCAGACAGTGGAGCAGGTTAATCTCATTCGGGAGAGGTTTCTAACAGCTCAAAGCCGACAGAAGTCATACTGAGATGTGCGACAAAGGGACTTAGAGTTTTTTCGTTGACTGGGTATTCTTAAAAGTCTCACCTATGAAGGGTGTTTTCAGATTTGGCAAAAAAGTGCGCTTAGTCCAAGATTCATTAGGCCATACCGGATCCTTCAGAGGGTAGGAAAAAGACCACTATTTGAACATCAAGCTTGTGGACAAATTTCTTCCCTTTCACAGGTAGCTTATGAGTTAGAATTGCCTTCGGGGGTAGAATTTGTTCATCCATTTTTCCATGTATCGATGCTATGGAAGTGCGTAGGAGACCCTTCTCGGGTTGTCCCGATTGAGGATGTTCATATCACAGAGGAGTTGTCCTACGAGGAAACTCTAATTGCCATATTAGATCGATATGTTCGTAACTTGAGGAACAAAAAGGTGGCTTCGGTTAAAGAATTATGGAGAAACAAGAATAGAGAAGAGGTGACCTGGGAAGCTGAGGATGGCATGAGATCCAAATATCTTCAGTTGTTTCACACCTCAGGGTGATGGCATATCAGTTTATATTAGTGCAGTGAGGTTAGATACCAATCTAATTTTTTTTATATTGTTGCTTATTATTATTTTTATTGTCGTTGTATATTTTCTCACACTATTATTGTGGAGCTACATTCCTTAGCTATTTATGTCATCCTGTGAGACGCCTAGGTTAGAATTTATGCATTTCATGTTCCTGGATAGTCACATTTACAAAGGATATTCTGCCTAAATTTTAGAAAATCCTAAGGAATTAACCACGTGACTCAGAGTTTTTTCATTCGAGGACGAATGTTTCTAAGGAGGGAAAGATGTAACACCCCGACTTTTCGAAATGTCTAAATTAACTCATATCTTCGTGGAAACAAAAGGAGGGTGGGTAATAAATTAAGAATGATGTGGTATGTCATATTTTAAGTATTCAAGGGCTGTATCTCAAGTTTTGAAGTTAGGTAAGTGGCAAAATAAAAGTTGGCGAAAGTTATCGCAAGTTCCTTTTTAAAGATTTCTCTGAAATTTGGGTCAAATGTCTTGGATTTTTTCTCCTAATATATAAAGAGTTAGAAGTCCTATTACCCATTAAATCGAAGGCCTACGAATCTAGTTTTAACGCACAAAACCCCATATCCAACTGACATCGAAGTAAATTCTTATGAGGGTTTTACTACGGACTGTCGGGACAGAATTCGGGTCGGGTAAAAAATGTGGTATGTCTTCTTACTCAACGTTTTAAGCGATGAAAACATTTCTTTTCACTTCCAAACCAGAGAGAAAGCTTAATAAAGGGTTCCTATGGAGTTCTTGCATGATGGTTAGATTTTGACTATTTCTACCAGTAAACGTTGCCCCCGTGCCTAGAAACATGATCTCTAGATGTGGCAATCACTTTTCCCTTCTATTAGCAGCGTTTGGAGCTGGTTTTTGAAGATATTAATTTGTAGTTATTGGTGTTTCTTCAAGATTTTAACTTGGTTAACTAAGGTAATCATCTCGAGACTCTTTTATGATTATTTTTATGAATTTCTATGAATGATTCGACAAGTTGGGGCAATATGGAAAATCTGCCGATTTAAGATTAATTATAAACTGTTTATAGATGCGTACCAGCTATGTATATATAGTGTTTGTGAAGCTTAGGACATAAGGAACAACTTTCGTGAAGGAACTACGGTCTTTTGAACGTTCATTGGATAGGTATGTTAAGGTTATTCCCTTCGTTCAACATGTTTCCTTAGAGGTAGTTAATGTTGGTGATCTTGTAGATGTAATTGTGAGTGGTTGGTTGATTGAGTTGTTATAAACCCTCATTTTAGGGACTCATAATCTGTGAAGAACGACCCTAAGCTAGGAACAACTTGGAGATTATTCCTATATATTGTTTATAGCTAAATTCCTTGCCTTCAGCCTATTCAATTGTTTATTGTCGACCTTGGGGCTATTGTGGTTAGTTGTTGAGGTATGAACTGCCTATGGGGGCTATGATGTTGTCTAATAGGACTATGTTATTTCGAAAGAGGGCTATGTGTTTCCCACGGTACTATATTGATGTTAAAGAGTGTTATGTGTTGCCTACGGGGCTAATTTGACACCGAAAAGGGCTATGTGTTGCCTACAGGGCTATGTTGATGCAAAAGAAGGCTATGTGAAGCCCACAGAGCTATGATGTTGCCTAAGAGGGCTATCTGCTGCCTACGGGGCTATATCGTTGCCAAAAAGGGCTATGTTGACATCTTACAAAGACAAGGGGCTACCGATAGGGGTATGTTGATTGATTTGGCACCTTCTGGGCTCATGGTGGCCTAGGTAGGTAGTATGTTGTTTGTACCTATTGAGCTATGCGGGCTTTGTTAGGTTAATGTTTGATCAGTTTTGTATTTTTTAAATTAAGTAGTGGGTTAGCATGCTTATCTAAAATTTTGATTTCCTTACGTGATTTCTTTTGGTATATTATGATACTTGCTCACTTAGTTTATAGCCTTTCATACTCCGTACATTATTTTGTACTGACGCTCCATTGCCTTGGCGGCGCTGCATTCATGCATACAGGTCTCGACAGACGACCCACTAGACCTCCTCAATAACCGGATTGACTTCTATTCGATTGGCTAGCCCCTTTCCTCCGGAGCTGCCAGAGTTGGGAGGTTTGTTACCTTTTGTTGTATATATCTTTCTAGGTGGGCTGGGGCCCTGTCGCGCCATTCTTTACTACTCTTAGAGGCTTGCAGACTAGTGTGTAGGGTGTGTAGCTATGTTATGGCCATACTAGCCTAGTTTGTTGATTTGCTGAAGCTTGTGAGTTGTTTGATGTATTGTCTTGGTATAGATATCATAGTGTCCTCGATGGCCCAATCAGGAGTTCTATGCTAGTTGGCTATTTATTTATATGATCTCATGTGAGTAGTTGTTTCTTTTATAGATCAGTTGACAGGGGCCTTGCCGGCCGAGGGCTTAGATTTAAACCGAGATATACTTGTTTGTTTTCTTGAATGCGTGTAGCTCCCATACGCTAGTACCAAATGGTTTAGCAGGGTCAGCTCGTGCCTGAGTTTTGGAATTAGGAGCCATTTGCGCCCCTCGAGATGATACATATGTGTCTATTGACGATCTTTCTATGAAACACGTAAGGTGAAAAAGTAGTATCAGAAGTTCAAAATATCCCTAATCTTAATTGTATTGACATTTAACTGACATATTGATACCACTTTATTTACTCACACTTCTATAATAGTAGAAAGAAGGTCCATCTACTTGATATCTTAGTAAGTTAAATATTTTCTCCATCTTCCAACTATTTCTACTCCACAATATACAAAAATAAATTAGAATAATTTTTTTTTAACAGCTTGACAAATAAAAAGAAATCAGTCAGATTATTAATATATTAATGCATGACTAATTGCTACTTTGTTTTATAAAATATTAAAGGAGTATAGTTTGTTTATGCTTCTTCAAACTTTGTATAATCTTTCTTTTCTAAACCATTTTTTGGAATCCTTTTGACAACAAAATTTACTTAAGCAATGATTTCAAGATAAAGGATCATGTCATCAATTATTTCAACAAATTTCTCTTTGATTACTTTATTATTATTTATACTATATATCTTATATGATTAAAAATAATAATATAATATTAAGAAAAATATAAAGAGAATATATTTTAGTCGAAAATTTAGTGTCCTGGATTGGAGATCAATACTATTTCAGTGTAAAATTTGTTGTTATGGATTGGAGATGCACTTAACTAATGTAATTACATTAAATAAAAATTTATTAAAAAATGAATTTCAATGATCAGTAGAAAAATCATAATTAAATTAATATATATCACATAAACATAAATTATTTTTCGTGAAAAGAACTAGTCATGTTTTATTTCTTTGTTGTACTACAAAAGTCTCTTCTTCTATTTTATATTTTTTTTATTTGTTTAAATTTTTTTAAATATGTTGTAGATTTTGTTCTTTAATCATACGTATAGAGTAAAATAGTTAAGTGTTGAGATTATTAATAAAGATGATTGCAAATTATCTTTTCTCTAAAAAAGAAGAAGAATGTAGTTGAGATTAAAAAGGATGGTCGCAAACAACCTTATCTTTAAAAGAGAATGTACATAAAATAAGTTTTTTATTGATAAGTATAAAAAGGTTTCAAATATCAACAAATTATTTAATAAGTAAGGATTACATGAAATGAAATGGGAGAGAAATTAAAGGGTAGACTACATACTTAGGTGTTTATCATTAGTTAGTAATTTATTCATTAATATGGTTCATTGTTTTTTGAAAAGAACTATCCGCTTTTTGAGTAATGATTTTAAAACTTATTATTTTTAAAAAAATGAGAATTATTTTTAATGACATGCAGCATTATTTTGCAAAATATAAATTTAATAATTTATTTTTAACAAACTTAAAGTTCAAGAATTATTTTAGTGATAACATGTGACACTATTTTTGCGAAATATAAATTTATAATATCATAAATGTACTTCTCTTAAATATATATATATATATATATATATATATATATATATATATATATATATATATATATATATATATATATATATACTGTTAAGTTTTGAGACTTACACTTAGTTTGGATCATTGTTACCCATTATTTCATAATGTATTGTATCGTATTGTACTCTATTGTACTGTACTGTATGGTAGATACAACGTTTGGCTAGACTGTATTGTTTGCTATTGTTTAATGGGAAAAAGGACAAATTTACCCCCAAACTTTGATAAATGGTACGTCTATGCCCTCTGTTATACTTTGCATCCACATAAGCCACTGTCGTCCAATTATGAGTACATACATGCCTTTCTCACTAACGGACCCCTCGTTTTGTACACGTGTCTTAATCCTAATCAACTACCCGTTTGACCATTCTTTTAACCCATAAATCCACAACCCGCCCTATAAACCCAATAACCCACCTCTTCTTTCTCTTAAACTGTCGAATGCACCACCACCGGAGGCAAATCTCTGTCCACCTTCCTCTTCCTTCCTTTTGGTCCACCGATCCAAATCGAAATCAGTACCGTTTGACTCAAAACTACCTCTCCTATCAAATCTTTGACCAGAAGAGGGTACAAAAGCTTTATTCGCTGCCCAATTATCAGATTCATCAACTTTAGACTGGGAATCGACAAAAAACTTCCCCTTTCACCTCTCTCCCCCTTCTTTCAAAACCATTACCAGCCGATGTTTTCTTAGCTGCACCCCAATCATCAGTATTGTCGGCACGAGAGGGAGAAATTTCCCTATCGGTATCCCTTCGAAATCCTCCCTGCCTATGGGAATCATACGAGGAACCCCTCCCCTTTTGCCTATCATAATCGTACAATCTGAAACCACCTCCGAGTCGAGACTGGCCAAGTTCCTCCGCAGTGCGCTCGCGAGGACTGGTGGGGAGCATCAAAACTTCCTCCGGTGTCAAGCCTTTGGTTGCCACAGTGGCAGCAGTTTGAGACTGCTTAGCAGCGCTATAAGTGTTGAACTCCTGAAGGGATAGGGTTTGTGGCTTCTTCTTCTTCGTTTTGGTGGTGGCGGTAGCGGCCAAAGATGAAAAATCGGCAAGGCCACCGACACCGCCGTCATTGGAGTGATTTTCAACCTTCACTGACCCTTCCCTGACTCTTCATTTGGAATGTTTAATTAACTTAGATATTTTAGAGGGAATCGGGTGGGTTATTGGGTTTATGGGGTGGGTTATGGGTTTATGGGTTAAAAGAATGGTCAAACGAGTAGTTGATTAGGATTAAGACACGTGTACAAAACGAGAGGTCCGTTAGTGAGAGAAGCATGTGTGTACCGATAATTGGACGGCAGGGGCTTATGTGGACGCAAAGTATAACGGAGGGCATGTACGTACCATTTATCAAAGTTCGAGGGTAAATTCGTCCTTTTTCACTTGTTTAATAACATTTTTATTGTTTGGTTTGATTGTATCGTACTGTATTGTAATTTATAAATTTACTAAAATATCCATAATTATTCTAGGGAAGGAGGTTTGACTAGAATTGAATAATATAGGGCAAAGGGTAAAAAGTATTATGAAATATTATGTAAGGCTATAATTAGAAAAAGAAATTAAGTAACAATGGGAACACACCAAATCAGTTGTTTCATAAAATGGGAGTTTTCATTGTTACGTAACAACAAAATTTAACAACATAATACAACAAAATCTTTAGTCAAACATAGATGAATTCCGCACTACCCAAAATTGGAAAGAATATTACAACAAAATCTTTAGTCAAACATAGATGAATTCCGCACTACCCAAAATTGGAAAGAATATTACAACAAAATCTTTAGTCAAACATAGATGAATTCCGCACTCCCCAAAATTGGTATCAGAGCTATGGATAAAAAGAAGATTGTTAGAAGAAAATTAAGAAATATTAGAAAGAAATTAAACAAATTATACCCAGAATACAAACAACTTAACATTACTAAAACTAATAATGATAAATTAGAACAATTGATAGATAATATATCTAAAATAGAATATAAATATATTCAATATTTAAAATTACAATGAATAACGAATTCATACAACAACTCACTGAAACAATCGTCGCAAAAAGATAAGAATTAAGACATAAGCAAAATAGACTTAAAAGTAATATATTTGCAGGAACTTGTAAAAAATCTATAGTAGCACAGAAAAAGACTATCTTATATCTACAGATACAAATAGAAAATTTAGACTATAAACTTCAACACAATCTATAAATGAATAATGAAGAATTTGCAATAGATGAAAAAATATATGAAAATTATGACGTATAAAAGATAAAGATAATATTTTCTAATCTAGGAAGAAGATATAAGAAAATATAAGTTTAATGCTAGAAAAAGAAACAGTAAAATTAGAAGATAGTTTAACCGTTATGATAAGAATAACAAAAGAGAACGAAGAGATACATAGAAAAACAGAAATTGAAAAAATAAAACAACAAGCAAAAAAGGAAGTACAACAATTAGAAGAGGTAAAAAATACTAAAATAATAGAACTAGAAAAAGAGTTAGCAGTATTAAAAGAAATGTATGAAATTAAACAGAAAGAAAAAGAACAAAAAACCAAATTAGCAAATGAGATAAATAAATTTAAAGAAAAATTACAATTAGAAGAAGAACTAGAAGAAAATATCCAAGATAACATAGGAATTGATGAAATAAACGACAATGAACTAGATGAACCACATTCAGAAACAAGTGAAACATATACAAAACTCTTAGAAAACATGACAAAAAATCCAGAAGTAAACAGAGGTGATGTCAAAATGGAGGATGAAAAACCCAGTACATTAGGAATAAAAAACCCAAAAAATCTAATTCCAAAATATTATAATACTAACTATGAATAATATGATAGAAATAAAACTATATGAGATAAATGATTAAGTAAAATATGGACACCAAAACCAATAACAGAACAACATAATTTCTTAGACTTGGACTGTGTAGAAGATATAAATAAAACAATCCAACTATGGATGAGCTACATATCAAAACAACTAGTAGATAACAAAATAAGAATGACAGAAACACCAGGATATATAGAAAGAACACTTATAGGAACAGTAAAATTATGACTACAAAATTTATCAGATGAAAGTTTAAAAACTTTAAGAAATAATAAAAAATTTGATGGTGAATTAGCTACTACAACTATTGAAATATTATATAAATACGAAATAGCTATAAGAAATGAATTTAGTAGTATGGCAACAGAAGTAGAAGAAAAAAATAAAGAAAAAAATCATAGACAGGAATCTAATGACAAAATTAGCAATATGTAATATGTGTCATATAGATGAATATACGTGTGCATTTAGAGAATATTATTATAAAGGAATGTATAGTACAGAAGATAGTAAAGAAATAAGGAAACTATATTTTACAAAATTACCCGAACCTTTCAGTTCAAAAGTAATAAGAAGTTGGAATGAAGCAGGACTAACAGATACCCTAGGAGCTAGAATGAAATTCTTACAACGATGGTTTATAGAACTACGTGAAAAACATAAAGAAGAAATAAAAATGGAAAAAATATTAGTAAAAAACTTAGCATGTTGCAAAAATAAAACGGCACCCCCCAAAATTGGAATTGGTATCAGAGCTATAGATAAAAAGAAGACTGTTAGAAGAAAATTAAGAAAAATTAGAATGAAATTAAACATATTATACCCAGAATACAAACAACTTAACATTACTAAAACTAATAGTGATAAATTAAAACAATTGATAGATAATATATCTAAAATAGTATATAAATACATTCAATATTTAAAATTATAATGAATAACGAATATAGACAACAACTCACTAAAACAATAGTAGCAAAAATACAAGAATTAAGACATAGGCAAAATAGACTTAATAGTAATATATTTGCAGGAACTTGTAAAAAATCTATAGTAACACAGAGAAAGACTATCTTATATCTACAGATACAAATAGAAAATTTACACTATAAACTTCAACACGATCTATAAATGAATAAGGAAGAATTTGCAATAGATGAAAAAACATATGAAAACTATGACGGATTAAAGATAAAGATAATATTTTCTAATCTACGAAAAAGATATAAGAAAATATAAGTTTACTGCTAGAAAAAGAAACAGTAAAATCAGAAGATAGTTTAACCGCTATGATAAGATTAACAAAAGAGAACGAAGAGTTAGATAGAAAAATGGAAACTGAAAAAATAAAACAACAAGCAAAAAAGGAAGTACAACAATTAGAAGAAGTAAAAAACACTAAAATAATAGAACTAGAAAAAGAGTTAGCATTATTAAAAGAAATGTATGAAATGAAACAGAAATAAAAAGAACAAAAAATAAAATTAGCAAATGAGATAAATAAATTTAAAGAAAAATTACAATTAGAAGAAGAACTAGAAAAAAAATAACCAAGATAACATAGGAATTGATGAAATAAACGACAATGAACGACATTCAGAAACAAGTGAAACATATACAGAACTCTCAGAAAACATGACAAAAAATCCAGAAGTAAACACAGGTGATGTCAAAATGGAGGATGAAAAACCCAGTACATCAGGAATAAAAAACCCAAAAAATCTAAATCCAAAATATTATAATACTAACTATGAACAATATGATAGAAATAAAACTATATGGGATAAAAGATTAAATAAAAAATGGACACCAAAACCAATAACAGAACAACATAATTTCTTAGACTTGGACTGTGTAGAAGATATAAATAAAACAATCCAACTATGGATGGGCTACATATCAAAACAACTAGTAGATAACAAAATAGGAATGACAGAAACACCAGGATATATAGAACGAACACTTATAGAAACAGTAAAATTATGGCTACAAAATTTCTCAGATGAAAGTTTAAAAACTTTAAGAAATAATAAAAAATTTGATGGTGAATTTGCTACTACAACTATGGAAATATTATATAAATACGAAATAGCTATAAGAAATTTTTTTAGTAATATGACAACAGAAGTAGAAGAACAAAATAAAGAAAAAATCATAAACAGGAATCTAATGACAAAATTAGCAATATGTAATATGTGTTATATAGATGAATATACGTGTGCATTCAGAGAATATTATTATAAAGGAACGTATAGTACAGAAGAAAGTAAAGAAATAAGGAAACTATATTTTACAAAATTACCCGAACCTTTCAGTTCAAAAGTAATAAGAAGTTGGAATGAAGCAGGACTAACAGATACCCTAGGAGCTAGAATGAAATTCTTACAACGATGGTTTATAGAACTATGTGAAAAACATAAAGAAGGAATAAAAATGGAAAAATTATTAGTAAAAAACTTAGGATGTTGCAAAAATAAAACGGCACCCCAATTTGGATGTACAGATAGATATTATAAAAGGAAGTATAACAAAAAAGACAGATCAAAATATAAATATAAAAAAACAAGAAGAAGATACTATGTAAAAAACTATAAAACTAAACGACCATATAGGCCAAAGAAAAAATTAACAGAATGTACTTATTATAATTGTGGAAAACTAGGACATATAGCTAGAGATTGTAAGTTACCCAAAAATCCAAAGAAAAAACAAATATCAGAAATAATAATAAACGATGAAAAATATACGCAGATAGAGTACATAGATTATGAATTAGAAAGTGAAGACAACATATATGAAATATCAGAAAATGAAATGGATAACGATATAGAGATAGAATCAGACAATGAATTCTATAATATAACAAATGACTGAAAAAGATATACAAAGAATAACTAAAGAAAAATACCAAGATGAAGAATCTTCAGAACAAAAAATAATATTTGATAATAATATATTTGAAAAAATAAAGGGAAAAGAATTAGACCTAAGCGTGGAAAAAATATTAGAAATACCAACAATATGAAATTGGTTTAAAAGACAAAAAGAAGAATATTATGTAGCAAGTCAAAAGGAACATATCATAGATTGTAAATACACCCAAGGTAAGGCTAAAATACCATTAATAAATAAAAGAATAATAAATAAAGAAATACAAGATATTAAGGCTAAAAATCCAATTAAATAAGTACATTTAGGAGGAACATAAATACTAATAAAAGCATGTTTTAGAGAAGGAATAGATACACCTATAAAAATATACTTAGCAGATGATAGAATTATACAACCTATAGAAAAGAGTATAATAAGTGCAGTAAAAGGTAACTTAATATACAAAAAATTTAAATTTATAATAAGTGCTAACTACTCAGTAGCAGTAAATGATAGAAACATAGATAAATCACTAGTATTATATTGAAAAATGTCAGGAATAGAATTAGCACCAAGAAGTAAAATATTTACAGCTAGATGTAAAAATTTATATGTTTTAACAACAAAACATAAAATAACAGCAAAAAATAATATAAATAAAATAAAAATAGAAAATCCTTTTTAAAGCATAGTTACAGTTATAGATAATAATGATTATAGTTATAGTGAGATTGATATAGAAGAAGACTTAGAAATAGTAAAGGAACGGTTAAGTACATCAAAAAGAATAAATTATGAAATACCACAAATATCATAAAAAATGAGTACTTCAAGAAGAATAGATAAAACTCCACAAAAACTAATAGAGCAGGAAGAAATAAAACCACATCACTACTACATAACGGGAATAATGGAACAAAGAAAATACCTAATATTAATAAATACTGGACAAGAAGAAAACTATATTACAAGAGAATTAGTAACAGAAGATGAAATAATAACTACGGAACAATTATGTCCTGAACTACCAAAAGAATTAATAAATACTGAAGAAACAACAGAAAAGGAAATAATTATTGGAGGAATACCAATAATAATAAAATTTAAGATATACCAAGCAGATAAAAATATCACTTTAGGAATAAAATGGTTACAAAAAGTAAAACCATATAACCTAGAAGATAAAAAATTAACAATAAATTATGAAAACAAAAAAGTAGTAATAATAAGGAGTTTATTATGACAAAAATATATATACTTGCAAAAATAATAATAGAAGAATATTATAATAGATATTATACTCCAATGACAGACACAGGAGCAGAAGCTAATATATGTAAATATAATTGCTTACCAGATGCTAAATGGCAAAAGTTAAAAACACCTTTAGTAGTAACAAGATTTAATAATGAAGGAAGCATGATCACATATAAGGCAAAAAATATAAAAATACAAATATGGGATAGGATATTAACCATAGAAGAAATATATAACTTTGAATTTACTACAAAAGACATGTTATTAGGAATGCCCTTTTTAGAAAAGTTATACCCACACATAACAACGATAACACACTGGTGGTATACAACACCATGTAAACAAAAAATAGGAGCAAAAAGAGTGAACAACAAAAACCGGAAAACCACAGAATGGATAAAAGGAAGTGAAAAAATTACACAAAAGTTAGAAAATATAAAAGAAGAAAACCCTAAAATAGAATTAATTATATTTTCTATAGATAAAGTAAAAAATAATCCAAGATAAGTTAGAATTACTATATAGTGAAGACCCTTTACAAGGATGGGAAAAACATAAAACAAAAATAAAGATTGAACTAATTGATAACAATAGTATAATAACGTAGAAACCATTAAAATATAATTTTAATGATCTAACGGAATTTAAGATTCATATAAATGAATTACTGGAAAAGGGATATATACAAGAAATTAATAGTAAACATACAAGCCCATCATTTATAGTAAATAAACATAGTGAACAAAAAAGAGGAAAAAGTAGAATGGTTATTGATTATAGAAATTTAAATGCAAAAACTAAAACATATAATTACCCAATACCAAATAAAATATGAAAGATAAGACAAATACAAGGATATAATTACTTTAGTAAATTTGACTGTAAATCAGGATTTTACCACTTAAAGTTAGAAGAAGAATCTAAAAAACTTATAGCATTTACAATACCACAAGGATTTTATGAATGGAATGTATTACCATTTGGATATAAAAACGCACCAGGAAGATATCAACACTTTATGGATAACTACTTTAAATAACTAGAAAATTGTATAGTATACATTGATGATATATTACTATATTCTAAAACACAAGATGAACATATAAGGTTATTAGAAAAGTTTATACATATCATAGAATGTTCAGGCATAAGCCTAAGCAAGAAGAAAGCAGATATAATGAAAAACCAAATAGAATTTCTAGGAATACAAATATATAAAAATGGAATAAAAATGCAAACACATATAATACAAAAAATAATTAACTCAAATGAACAACTAGATACAAAAAAGAAATTACAATCATTCTTAGGACTAGTAAATGAAGTGAGAGAATACATACCGAAATTAGCAGAGAATTTAAAACCATTACAACAAAAATTAAAGAAAGATATAGAATATCAGTTTGATAAAAAAGACCAAATACAAATACAAAAGGTAAAACTATCATGTAAAAACCTACCTAAACTATATTTCCCGGATGAAAACAAAAAATTTACTTACATAGTAGAATCAGATGCCAGTGAAAAAAGTTATGGAGGAGTCTTAAAATACAGGTATGATGAAGAAAAGATAGAACATCATTGTAGATATTATTCAGGAACATTTACTAATACAGAAATAAGGTGGGAGATAAACAGGAAAGAATTATATTCAATATATAAATGTTTATTATCATTTGAACCATATATTGTATATAACAAATTTATTATAAGGACAGATAATACACAAGCGAAATGATCTAATATAATCTTAATCAATTATGAATGTGATAGGAAGGAATAGTTGAAAACCAAAATCTCTATAACAAAGAACATGAATACATATATGCATGATGAAATGATTAAAAACTATGAAACTTTAATCTTATATATACTTAAAGATATAAAGATAATTGAATTAAGGAGAATCATATGGGAAAAAAAATTTTATGACGACAAATTGGAAGGTATAATAAACCAACAATGGTATGAGATAGACCTACATGATCTATATTTAGACCTTGAAAGAATAGAATTATATGATTTAGGAATAGATTCAGATTAAAATGAACTACGAATACTTACAATATTGGACAGAAGCTATAGAAAATATAAAACTATTAGAACAATTAATGGAGTCCAATATTGTAAGTATTCGTAGTTCATTTTAATCTGAATCTATTCCTAAATCATATAATTCTATTCTTTCAAGGTCTAAATATAGATCATGTAGGTCTATCTCATGCCATTGTTGGTTTATTATATCTTCTAATTCGGCCTCAAATTAAGGTCCCTCTAGCTTATAATGTATTGAAGACTCATGTGATCGGCATATATCTCACATTGAACTCCATACAGGTAGTGGCTCCAAATCTTAGGTGCGAAAACTACTGCTGCCAACTCCAAGTCATGGGTGGGGTAGTTGCGCTCATGCAGCTTAAGCTGCCTTGATGCATAAGCAATAACCCGACCCTCCTACATCAATACACAACCCAAACCAATGCCAGATGCGTCACAATAAATAGTGAAGCCCTCGCCCTCAATTGGAAGACTCAATATAGGAGTGGTGGTCAATAACTCCTTGAGCCTCAAAAATCTCGCCTCACACTCCTCGACCAAATAAAGGGAAGATCAACATGAGTCAATCGGGTTAGAGGTGCTGCCGAGGTAGAGAAACCCTCCACAAATCATCCGTAGTAGCCTGCTAGTCCGACGAAGCTCCGAATCTCAGTAACTGAGGTGGGCCTACCCAAATCACGAATAACCTCAATCTTTGCCAGATCTACCATAATGCCCTCCTTGGATACAATGTGCCCCAAGAAAACTACAGAGTCGAACCAAAACTGGCACTTCGAAAACTTGGCATAAAGTGGCTGATCTTTCAAAGTCTGGAGAACAACTCTCAAATGCTGCTCATGATCACCCCTACTATGCGAGTATATCAAAATGTCATTAATGAAGACTATGACGAATGAATCAAGATAAGGCTGTAACACGCGCGTCATCAAGAGAGCTCTGTCACACCATCGGGGAAATACCAGGACTGGCTAATGTAACAGTCTTAGACAAGCAATCTAAAACAGTGCGATAAGGGGATAATCAGTCCATGACCAGAATTACATCGAAATCAACCATGTTAAGAAATATAAGGTTAGCCCGTGTGTCATGCCTCTGGATGGTAACTAAGCAAGATTGAAATACCTTATCCACTACTAAAGATTCACTCACGGGGTCGACAAATGCAACGGCACTACCTAAGGCTCAGAACTCATACTCAAGCAAGAGGCATAGTAAATAAAAATGTACGAAAAAGTAGATCCCGGATCAAATAAAGCCAAGGCAGGCTGTTGGCATAAAAGAAACATACATGTGATAGCATCGTCTGATGCCTCAGCCTTCGCCTTCGCTGGAGCTGCATAAAAATGGTTATGTTTACCTCTGCCCTGACCATCAAACATACCACCTGACCTGCCTCTTTCGGGACCACCTCGTGTATCCTGATGACAACCTCTATGATCCTAACCCTTACCATGACTTCTAGCTGCAGGTGCTGATAAAGCTGGGGGAGCTTCCTAAGGAGCGGGAGCAATCTGACTATGCTGAGGGCAGTCCCTGGCCCAATGACCCATTTCACCACACTCGAAGTAACCCTACCAAGGGAGACTCCCAAAAGAATGACCATCACGGCCTGAAGAACCCCATCGAAACACCTCACGACCTTGACTCGAACTGGCCTCAGTCCAACCATCATCTGATGCCTGTAGAGAGTCTTGCGTAGGCCTTCTAGACTGACCCTATCAATCCATCATCCGGTCCTGTCATGATAATCCCTAGACCTGGGGCGGGAGTCACTGTTGTTGCCCTCATGCCTAGTCCTCTTCTCGGTGCTCCCTTGGGCCTTGCAACAAAGATGCTCCATAGTACTGGCATGGTCAACCACGTCTAAAAAGGATCGACCAGCAGAAACCAAGGACTAGGTCTCAAGCCAAAGCTGTAATCTCAACCCACAGACAAAGCACCTAACCCTCTCCTCCTCTATAGGTAATATCATCTCTGCATGACAGGAGAGCTTGTGGAACCTAGTCTCGTACTCTGCAACTGATATGAACCCCTTCTCCAACCTGCAGAACTGATCCCTGAGGTGGTCTCTGACGCTACGAGGGATAAACTTGGCCAAGAAGGCCTTAGAAAACTCATCCCATGACACCGGTAGATACCCAAATGGTCTGGTTTGAATGAATGTGCACCACCACTGCTTGGCTGGCCCATCTAGCTGGTAAGCGATGAAGTCGGCCCCTCTAGACTACACTAGGCCCAAAGTGCAAAGCCTCTCACAGCAAGTAGTAAGAAACTCATGGGCATACTTAACTACATGAAAACCTTGGTGGTGTCAACCTGAGAAACACACCAAGCATCTTCTGCTCCTCGAGTGGCATAGGTCTATCCGCTGCTAAGGGTCATACTTCCTCAGGTGGTAGCTAGACCTAAGGTGCCCTCATTATAGGTTGATCCTGCGGTACTGGTGCTGGTGTAGCTGGGGCGGGTACCTGTTGCATACCCCCAACACACCCAAGAGTTGTGTTATAGTGTCTGGAGATCTGGAGTCAGAACTAGTCCGGATGGCAGCTTGGCTGGCCTTGGCCCCATCGGCAGAGCTGGTATATGAGATGCTGGAGGGTCGGCTATTGTCTCTGGATCCTCATCCCTCTCCTGGGCAGGTGCTGGTGCCCGAGCTGACATAGGAGGTCGACCCCTACGCCGTGACGATCCACCACGCATACGAGCCATCATGTGAAAAAGAATGAAACAAGATAAATTTTAAGGAACTATTAATAGACATGATGCACATTATGAAACAAATTAGTGAAATTTCCTTAAGACACTCTATAGCCTCCTAAAGATAAAACACGGACGTCATCGTGTCTATTCGTACGACTATACTAGGTGCTAGCTCTGTACAACTGAGACCGGTGAACATAGGGCTCTGATACCAACTTGTCACTACCTGATTTATCGAGTCATGATGGAACCTACTATACCGCACTAGTAGGTGATGAGTTCGAGATTTGGACTTGTTTATGGATTTATTTACAATGATTTAGTGTCCTAAAATGTTTATTTTGTGCCACTAACTGATGTAAAATTCTTGATTTCCAAATATATGGATTGAGCAACAAAGCAAGAATAGTAATTTGTAAAAAGGAACAAAGCGAGCTGAAAGAATGAAGAAAATCAAGCCTGATGATCGGCAAGTCCATTTGGCGAGTCATCGAATGACTACTTGACCGCCTAAAGTTTCTGTGTGCCAAGTTCTGAAGGAAAGAACCAAGTTGGCAAGAAAAAGAAGAAGTCGGTTAATCGTCGAGTGGTTCCGCGATACAGTGTTGGATCATCCAAAGTTACAGACCTTGAGGATGCTGAAGGCCAAGGCAGATTGGCGATGGAAGTGACCAAAGGGTAGATCGCCAAGTGGATTGGCGAGCCCGACTTACTGCGTCGAGTGGACCTTCGCAACATATTTTTGGCAACTATAAATACAGTTTTGAACAATTATTATGGGAGGATGAGTATAGGATTATTCATTCTGAAGAGTATCTATAATTATTATTCTGAGTATTGAGACAAGTTTTCTCTAGTTTTTCCTTAGCTTGGAAGAGTTGAAATTTTTCACTTTTGAGAAATTAGAAGTGGGTATTTGAGATTCTTCGAATTGGACCATTGTAAGAACGAAATCAATCTTACCCAATTGATGGAAACTTAATTTGGTAACGATTTTTATCTTTTTATGATGTCTAGCTAAAACTCCAATTCTTGGGGTCTGATTATGTGATTATGTGATTATGAGCTGATTTAGTTTATGGGTATTGCTAATTGTTAGTTTTAAATGCTGTTTAGAAGTGAGATCAATCAGTAATTGTGGTTTAATTGAAGAATTGTAGTTGTAAATGCATTTCTACCCTTGTGTTTTTGGCTTGGTCGAGAGAGAGGTTTTAAAACTAAGCTTATTGATTGATGGTCAGTGGGTATTGGGTTGACATGGATTTAGCTCGAGAGAGTGAATCCTATATCCAGTTCCACAGATTCAGCTTGAGAGAGTGAATGGACTACGGTGTGGGCTGTTCTTATTTTGCTTGCTTGTTGATGTTCGATAGAAATCAACTTGATTCAGGTTAAATTGTTTGAGAGAAAGTTTACCTCCTCTATAGTCTAGCTTACACACTAATATACATCTATTTCCTAACAATTGCAATTACCCATTTGTCTATAATAGCCTATAATCGAATCACATCCCAAGAACTCGTTTCATTTTTGTTATTTCATATTGTTTGCCACTGTTGTAGTTGATAATTAAAACCAAAACCCCTAATTTGAATTTTTTGTCATCCCCTGATTTGAATTATGTTCTTATTTGATAATGTTTATTCTTGTGGCTGATTTGACCATGTTCACATTTTGCTATTGTATCTCAAACACGTGCCGATCCCTGTGGGATTCGACCCCAACTCATTTAGTTGGGTTTTATACTAACCAGTGATCATTGACACTTAGAATTGGATGAAGTATCCTTGAAACGTTAATCAAAATGGCGCCGCTGCCAGGGAGTGGTGTTGTTTGAGATTTTTTTTTGTGAAGTTGAATTTTGTTCTTCTTAGTCATAATTGAATCTACTTACTTTCAGTTTTGGTTTGCATGTTGATTGTTTAGAACAGAAGAAAGGAGCATATCTTGTAGCAACGATAACCAAGTGAACCACCCTTCATAAAAAATGATGATTATGAGGGATGACATCCTAAGCTTCATGCAATTGGAGGGTGAGGCCATCCATGAGTTGTGACTGAGATTTAAGACACTATTGTTGTAATGCCCAATCTCAGAAAAAATGCTACTGGACTACTTCTATAGAAGTCTTGGTCCTGAGAACAGAGGAGTGGCTGACCAAATTTCTCCAGGTGGTCTCACACGACTACCCTATGCAATAGCAACCCAATCCTTGATCACATGACTAAGACCAACAAGGACACATAGAATGACCAGGTCTTGGCCATACTATTGACTCAGCTGGACTTCCTGGCCAGAAACATTATGGAATTGGAAGTACCATACCAAAAGAAAGATCGGTACATTCCCCCTCACGAACGTATAAAGCCCAAGGAGTATGAGAGTGGACAAGTAGAAGAGATACTCTCACTCATTCTCCACAAAGTCGAAGAACACAAAAGAATGTTGAAAGAGATAAAAGAGAATGTCTCAATGCTGAATCAGATGACTACTTCTCAATCCATATCTATTCAGCTACTGGACACCCAAATGGGTCATATGTTATCTTGTCTCTACCCTAAACGAAATGAGGGACTGCCTAGAGACACTAGGGCAAACCTCATGAATCAAAATTGAGTGGGGACTTGCGTCGTACCACGACGTTAACTAAGGCGCTTCTTGGGAAGCAACCCAAGTTTTTTTTCTTTTCATTTGTTTTTGAAATAATCGTTTGTTGATTTTGCAGGTTGAAGTGTAAATGTGTTTGAAAAGTGCAAGCTGGCGAGCGAAAGGCCCAATCGGTGACTCGCCAAAACGGATGGCGAGCCCGACTTGTACCGTCGTTGCACTCAAGAAATTATAAGGTTGGAGTCTGTAAAACTCGGTGGTCCCATGGACACGTCGGTGAATCACCGAATAGGTCACTGATCCTGATGTTATCTGCCATTTGGACCCCCACATTAATTGGAGGTCTAGTAAAACTCGGTGAGGTAAGTGCCACTTGGCGAGCAAAATTAATGTCACCGAAAGGGCAAGAACTGGACAGTTTTTAAAGGCCAAAGGTTTAAAATTTCATACTCTTTCACATTCCCTCACTTTTTAACTTCCCAAGAAAACACCCGCACTATATTTTTCTATATTTTCACATTTTTACTGCCCGTTAGTCGTTAATTGTTTGTTTGGAGTTGGAAATCTTTGCCGCCTAGCATTTCAAATCTCGTATTCGACATTAAAGGTTGGTTTTCTGAACCCCGAACTTGTATTTAGCAGTTTTTACTCAATTGCAATAGTTTTGATCTTAGTGATGTGTGCTGGGCCTCTCTGAGTCTATGTTTGTGTGCTTGTTTGCCCGTTTTAAATTCAAAATCTTACCTAAATTGCCTATATTGTTGATTCCCCAAATTTCGTGCCTTAAAATTGATCTAAATTGTTGGGTTGTGCTAAATTACTATTGGGTCTAGTCGGGTGATGTTTGAGTAACCCATAATTGTGCTAAATGACGTACCTTACCTGATGATAGAGGATTTGACATCATTATTAAGGGCTTAAGTCGTCAAATGGCCAATTTTGGCCAAATAGGGAGAAGTATGAGTACCCCGAGGGCATGGGTCTGAGTCTAATTGAGTTAGTGTATGGTTTGATTTTGTTTGCGGGGGTTGCGGGGTTGATTTTTGAAGTCGGGGTTGAAAGTAGGAATGTTGGGCAGTTTGGTGAGTTGAGTCGAGCTCGCCGAACCACTTGGCGGCTTGCTGAATCCCCCTTTGATCACCTTTAATTTCGGTAAATGTTGAGTTTTGGTTCTGTAACTTTTGGCGAGAAGGCTGAGTTAGCTGAGTGCACACGGCGACTCGTCGAAAGTCTTTTTTGATCGACCTTTTTGTGCCCCTAACCCTTAAAATACACTGTAACTTTTGGCGGGCTTATCTGTGCTTGCCGAATGCTGTCGGTGATTCACCAAAAGGCACCTCTCATTCCGACATGCCAATTTTTCTGGAAAATTTTGAGCCAATCTTTTCGGAGAGCCCGATCTGGCTCGCAAAGGTGATTCGGCGACTCACCGATCGGTTCGGCGAGTCTGTGTGCACTCTATTTTTCTGCAACTTTGCTTAAACTGTTCCTAACTTTCTATGATGTATTTGCAGATATGTCTAGATCAAAAGTGGCAGGTAGAGACATGCCGCCCCGCAAGAGGGTTAAGGGAATCACAATCAACGAGGATACAACTGCATCTAGGGTAAGGGCTACCAAACTTCCCACCACCGGTGGGAAGGGAAAATGAAAGGGCAAGCACCTACTCCTGTGTCACCAGAGGCCAGCTCCGACAGTGACGAAGTCTATGCCACTCACCTCACCACTTTTGAGAGTGAGGGTGAGCACAAGGACCATCAGGCTGCAACTTCTGAGCGTGAAGATGAGCTACTATCATCCAAGAGAGTAGAGCTGTGTTCCAAGAGGTTGAACAATCCGTCTAGGATCAGGACCCACAAGGCCACCACTACTTCTCCTGCTCTGGCACAATCTATTCTCCCAACACCAGCTGCACAGGGTCCTCCTCCCCGGTCTATGAACAAACTGAAGACTGATGGGCTGAGGACAATTATTGAGGAAAAGTGGTAGTCGATGGATGGAGTAATAAACCGATACCCGAAGATATGGCATCCATAAAGGCCCGCAAGTTCAAGATTTTCCCTAAACCCCAGGGTTACTATATTGCTAGTTGAGTCCGGGAGTTTTATACTGCATATGGGGCCTTGGTACCACAGGGAACGAAAAAAGCTGCAACCTTCAAGCTGGTAAACTACGTAGTTGTCAGGGGGAGGAAGGTAAAGTGTGACCACAATGATATAAATGATGTATTGGAATGCAACGACAATATTGCAGACGACTACCAGTACATGATCAAGACTAAGTCCTTCGAGATTATGAAAAGATGGTTAGCTCCTCTCCTATCTGATGATACCCCTAGATGGATTGAAGTTGGAATGCAAATTGAGAAGAAAGACCTCCACGTGGTAGCAAGGTACTGGTTTGGCTTAATCAGTAGCACCATTATGCCATCACAGAACGAGTCCGTCCTCCGTCACCCAAAGGCAGTCTATCTTGGGTCGATAATTGGAAAGAAGTGCATAAATTTGGGCATGATCATTGCATAGGAGATGGTCATGAGGGACAAGCAGCACCAAACTTCCCTCCCCTTTCCGGTGCTGATCACCGAGTTGTGCAGACGAGCTCGAGTGCCTAGAGATGAGAAGAAGGATGTGGAAGTGATTGCCACCTTCTGTACCAACATCCAGAGGAATAAGACGGAGTACTTGAAGGATGAGGCATAGAAGAATAAGGCAGCCCCGGTGGATACATCCCCGGTTGTGGATAAATGAAGCATTACCTGCAGAGGCACCTTTGCCTACTCTTGCCCCTAGTCCTTCAGGTATATATAGCATTGCCCCTTCTATGACACATAGTTCCTCTATAACCCCTTTGCCTCCTAGGTCTAGTGCCTCTGTTGCTGCTACTTCCCAACCTCCGCCTACCTAGGGGCATTACTACGGATGGGGCAGGTAGCCTATTCTACTAATAAGCGCCACTCCAGTCTTGAGGCCACCATTCCTGGCATGATCGAGAGGGCCCTTTCTGATGCTGTGACATCTTTGAGTTTGACTATTGATGCCCTTGCAGTAAGGACAACGGTGTGCGAGTGTGGCCAAGGGGACACTAGGGAGGTGACGACTCTAAAGGCCGCTATTGCTGAGCTGAGGAGGGATGTGGACTAGCTAAATTCCACTGACATGTTGATGATTTTTGGGACGGTGGAGATCGCTGATATGCCAGTTGATCCAGATGTGCCTCCGGCTACCCCCGGAGATGAGGTTCGAACTGAAAAGGTAGCTACTGCCGATTCTGAGGCTGAGACTGATGAGGAGCAACTTGGTGTTGATGAGGAGGCTTCTTATGAGGGCCTTACAGAGATTGAGGAGGCCATCGTAGAGTAAGTTGTGCTGATATCTTTGGCAGACACTCCCTTGGCTAACCCTAGTGGTGTTAGCAGTGCTGATGTGACATCAGGCACTGATGCCTCGACAGATGGAGCGACTGTTTAGACAAGACCCTTATTTACCTCCCTCTCTGTAATTTTTATTGATTTTTAGTTTTTTTATTGCATTTGAGGACAAATTGCCTTTTGTTTGTGGTGGGGTGAGATATTTTCATACGTACCTCTTGTGATTTTGACTTTTGTTTATATATTGGGTTTTGTGCTGTAAATTGTGTTTTGGCAATGTTTTGTGGATGTTTGAGCTTGTGGCTCCTCGTTTTAATTGCAAATGGTTTTCAGACCCTTCTGAAATTTTTTGCTACCTCCTGTGTATTTAATTGTAGTTGTTCCTGTGCAAATTTGAGTATTGGTTATGATCAATACCTATGAATTGAATAGTGCTCTCAATCGAACGAAAATAAATATGCAGCGACGACGAGGCCAAACGAAGTTGCATAGGCAATATGTGAACTTTTTGTATCTCATTGTGACTAGCCGATTATCAAATTGAGTCTCTTGTGATGAACATTGCACACTAGCGAAAGCGTGGAGTCTTGTTTGATAGTAGTGCCAATGCCTTATGCGTGAGCTTATCGTGTACCATGTGTAATGACACCTAGAATTTGCCCCGTTGGTCCAATTGACTAAGTGATGCAAGCTCTTGAAATGATCTTAGGTAAAAAATTTAAAGAGTGAAACAATTTGACATTATACCTCTTTTGTGGCCAACCTTGTGAATGTGTGAACTTTGCTTGAACACCCTTTGAGCCTTAACCTTTTTCTTGGAAGAAACTTGATGCAATTGTGACCCCTCTCGATCCATTCACCCATAATCCTCATGAAATGTGGTTTGTTTAAATAGTCAACTTAGGCCAAAAGCTTAAGTTGGGGGTGTGGTGAGAGGAGAAGGCAAATAAAGAAGTGCAAAGAAGTCCCCCTTTGATCCATAGTTGTGAAAAAGATGGAACCCCTCCATACGAAAAAAAAAGAAAAAGAAAAAGAAAAGAAGAATGAAAAGGAAAAAGAACGAAAAAGTTGAGAAATAAAGTTATGAAAGTGCAAAAGAAATGTGGTGTCCGTTATTCCATGAAAAGAGAATAACGGGGTGAATTTTGAGCATGAGTGAGAATGTTAAAGAAAAGGAAAGAAAGTGATTTTCATACCACATTTCATGAGGATAGCAGCCACTGAGCCGAAATGACCATACCTTTTACACTCAACCCCGTTACAAGCCTTGAAAAGATCTTTTTGATCTTGAGTGAGCTGAGGAGAGTGTTGATTGGAAAATAAGAGCAAACCTATGGGTGAAGTCATGCATGTATTCATCTTTGTGAGTGTGAGAGTTGCATGTGATTCCGGAACTATATGGGTGAAGTCATGCATGTATTAATCTTTGTGAGTGTGAGAGTTGCATGTGATTCCGGAACTATATGGGTGAAGTCATGCATGTGTTCATCTTTTTAAGTGTTTAACCATTTTGTGTGAAGATGGAATCATTCTTTGTGTGAGGGCATTTGAGTATCTTTGTTGAGCTTGAACTTGCATTTGAAGCAAGTATTGTGAACTTGAGAATCGTTGGTAATGGTGAGTCACAACTTGAATCTTTTAGTGCACAATTGATCATTGCATAAGTAAGTTAAGTCTTGTTGTGTGCATTCATAATTGAGTCTTGTGTAGCACTGTTTGAGACATCCTTTTTGAACTGCTGAACTTGAGTTGTACTTAAGGACAAGCAAAAGTTTAAGTTAGGGTGTTAATGAGTCCATGATTTGGACTCATATAGGGCTTTATTTACAATGATTTAGTTTCCTCAAATGCTTATTTTGTGCCAATAACTGATGTAAAATCCTTGATTTCCAAGTATATGGATTGAGGAACAAAGCAAGAACACTAATTTGCAAAAAGGAATAAAGCGAGTTGAAAGAATGAAGAAAAGCAAGTCTGGTGATCGCCAAGTCCATTTGGTGATTCGCCGAATGGCTGCTTGACAACCTAAAGTTCCAGTGTGCCAAAACATAAAGGAAAAAACCAAGTTGGCGAGAGAAAGGAGTAGTCGGTGAATTATCAAGTGGTTCCGCGATGCAGTGTTAAATCGCCCAAAGTTACAGACCTTGAGGATGCTGAAGGCCAAGGTAGAAGGGCGATGGAGGTGACCAAAGGGTGGATCGCTATTTTTGGCAACTATAAATACATTTTTCAACAATTATTCTGGGAGGATGAATTTAGGATTATTCATTTTGAAGAGAATCTATAATTATTATTCTGAGTATTGAGACAAGTTTTCTCTAGTTTTTCCTTAGCTTTGAAGAATTGAAGTTTTTCACTTTTGAGAAAGTGGAAATGGGTCTTTGAGATTCTTAGAATTGGACCATTGTAAGAAGTATATCAATGTTACTCAGTTGATGGAAACACAATTTGGTAACGATTTTTATCTTTTTATGATGTCTAGCTAAAACCCCAATTCTTGGGGTGTGATTATGTGATTATGGGCTGATTTAGTTTATGGGTATTGCTAATTGTTAGTTTAAATGTTGTTTAGAAGTAAGTTCAATCAGTAATTGTGGTTTAATTTAAGAATTGTTGTTGCAAATGCAGTTCTACCCTTGTGTTTTTGGCTTGGTCGAGAGAGAGGTTTTAAAACTAAGCTTATTGATTGATGGTCAGTGGGTATTGGGTTGACATGGATTCAGCTCGAGAGAGTGAACCCTAAACCCAGTTCCACACATTCAGCTCGAGAGAGTGAATGGACTAAGGTGTGAGCTGTTGTTATTTTGCTTGTTTGTTGATGTTCGAGAGAAATCGACTTAATTCGGGGTAAATTGTTTGCGAGAAAGTTTACCTCTTCTGTAGTCTAGCTTACTCACTAGTATACAACTATTTCCTAAAAGTTGCAATTACCCATTTGTCTATAATAGCCTATAATCGAATCACATTCCAAGAACCCGTATCATTATTGTTATTTCACATTGTTTTTCAATGTTGTACTTGATAATTAAAACCAAAACCCCCTTATTTGACATTTGTGTCATCCCCTGATTTGAATTATGTTTTTACTCGATAATGTCTATTCCTATAGCTGATTTGACCATGTTCACATTTTTTTATTGAATCTCAAACACGTTCCGCTCCCTGTGAGATTCAACCCCAGCTCATTTAGTTGGGTTTTATACTGACTAGCGATCATTGACACTTAGAATTGGATGAAGTGTCCTTGAAACGTTAATCAGTAGGTAAGACAACCTGAACTCGAAACATCAAGTAATGAGCGTAAGGGTAGAAACTAGCGAAAATAATAATCTAAACAAGGACAATAAGGCAGAAGCAAACAAAAAGAAATATATACAGAAATCCCTCCTAGAACCTTGAAGTCACGAGTACAAAGATGTCTAATAAAGAGTACAAGTCCCAAAAGTGGACCACCACAAAGCTTGTCTTAACGTACCAAGACTAGCTAAAACAAAAGAAGGAGACATAAGAAACCCAAAAATGCTAAGTGCTCACCCTCGTCTCCAAATCATAGCTGCAAAAAAAGGCTGGAACTAATCACCGCTGGTAACTGGTACTGGCACCTGCATCACGAAATAGATACAAAGTGTAGCATGAGTACCAAAGCAACATATACTCAGTAGGCATCAAAGGCCAACTGAGCAAAAATGGGTAAAAACAATAAGAAATGTTGTAATCTAGACACAGAGAAGTCAAAACGGATATGAAAAGAAAGCACACGAGCATAATAGAAATAAACTAAGTACAACTAAACTAAACCTAACTGGACCTCAATAAGCCCAGAAAGTACACTCGTGCGCAAATTTAAATAAAACTTGAACGGACCCCCATTAGCCCGATAGGTACACAAAATAACCAAGTCTACTGAGAAAGAAGAAAATCGGGCTCCCAGCCTAAAGTAACCAAGATAATCAATCAGACTCCACCATGCCAGCAGCACTCCCAGCCCAGCTAGAAAGAGTGACCCCAGGGGGAACCCAACTAGACAATTCACTCCCATCCCAGCTAGAAAGAGGGACCCGCAGGTGAGGTAGAAACCGCGAGTCATTCTACCATGCAGTCAGTTCCCATCTCAGCTAGAAAGAGCGACTCGGGGACACCCAGCCAGTAGCACACTCCCATCCCAGCTAGAAAGAAAGGCCCGGGGGCGATCGCCGAAATCCCCAAGTCTACCCAGCCAGTGATATGCTTCCAGCCCAGCTAGAAAGAATGACCCCGAGGGTGATAGTATCTCCAATAGGATCCAATCTAACAATAGCCATATAAGAACGCCTTCCACTCTAAAAAATCACAGAAAAAGCTCCAAGCCTATACTATCTAAATCCGACGCCTCTAGTGATGCAGCGAACCGTCGAGAATGCGTCAGAACTGTAGAATTAGAGGGAGAAGATACAGAAGTGCAGCAAGCAACGATAACGCCTAATCTAAGGTTCAAACTATCAGACTCAAGTCTGCTACTCCAGTCTACAAGGAGCTAAGTCATCCAAACGACGTCGGCGGAAAGTAAAGGCTATCCAGCCTACACGGGTCATAAATCTAAGGCTATGTTACCCTAACCTAGACTAAGGACATCATGCTTACAGTTAAGGATGAACAACGCATACAACACATAACATACAAGCATACAATGACATTTTGCACATAAGCATACAACTCTAAATATGGCCAATCGATCCTAACATAAGGTATCTAATCAAAGTAAAGTAGAAAACTGGTACCCACCCCCAATTCACTCCAATCGACATGCTTTTAAACAATTAAGCTCAATTTAATACTCCCTCCTTCCCATTTTATAAGGCAACATTTGACCGGGCACGGAGTTTACGAAATAAATAAAGACTTTGAAATGTTTACCAAATTGTCCATACTAAAAAGTAGACTCACTTTTCTCTCTCCTGAAAAATGTATTGGAGTGCTATATTTAAGATTAAGTGGGACCAACAAGGATAAAAGAGGAATTGTACCTTTAAATACTTACCATATAAGGAAATGTGACAGTCTTTTTGGGACTGACCAAAAAGGAAATGCTACCACATAAAATGGGACGGAGGGAGTAGAAAGGAAGTCGTAGCCTACATTTAGGCTGATCGCGCGCACTCCAAATTACTTTGCCAGATCTTTTCCTTCCCGAACGACCTTTGAACACTGTCCCGTTATCAAATATAGGATCACAACGTTAGTACGGTCTTTTAGACACCAAAATAACAACAAACAGAGATGGGTCAATTTTGGAGTCAAAATAGGAATCGTGGGACCCACACCAAACTGTCCGGATTTGACCCCGCTAAAAGACCCAAAATAGTACCACGAACTTGTGTTCCAAAATAGAACACAATTCGATGGTCAAAACGGACCAAAACCCAATATGAAAGAAAACTACACTTTAATCTACTTAAAAGAAATGATGCAGCAGTCTAAATTTGGAATATACAAGAATCGAATGGTGCCCATCACTCGTTGAACACTCCACAACATTGCCTTGATAATTCTCAACACGTGGGACTTTGAGTCACCAAAAATCGAGCTAAAATGAGCAAGATATCACCAATTCAAGAAAGTCAAAAATCCGAACTCAATTTTTTTTACAGTAGTCAGATTTATCTCTTAATTTACCTCGAACAACGTACACCCGACAACTTCCGGTCAATCCAAAGTGAAGACACCGAAAAAATGAAGCTTTCGCACTTTGAATCACCTAATTCGGTTGGGCGATGGGGAAAATATGAGATGTTTAGGTTTGGAAAAGGTTCTAATTTTTCTGCACTACATACACCAGATTTCAGTCTATTTTTTGAAAACTAAGAAACCTCGACGGGGTTCTCCCAACTAGTTTGGAATCCCGTGCATGCAAAAGAAATAAGAAGCCATACAAAAATTGATATTCCAGACACAACGGCACAGTCGAAATTTCCATACAAGTTCATATTGACAAAAAGTAGGTCCCATACCCAACCTTCATTTTGTCAAAAACCACAAAAGGGCTCAAAAAATAATCAGAAACCTCGGGACACGAACAAAGGGTCAGTCTAGACTAAACTCAAAATTCCAGAGCTAATCGCATTGACATAATTCTCATCCGAGCGCGTTTACTCAAAATGTTGACTAAAGTCAAACTAAGGCTTAAACTTAAAGTTAAAACACTTTATCGCACCGACTCACTGTAAAAACCTCGGGAGCCATGACGACCATGCTACTAGATTAAAATGACCCTTTCGGAGCTGATGAAATCATCAAAATTGGATTTCGATGTCATCTTCTTGAACCTTTGAAGGAAAATGATCGTTCAAGGTTCATAAGCTCCAAAACACTAAAACTCGCGCAATAACCAAACGAACAACCAGGTGAACGAACTGTCTGTCCCAGCAAGTCATAAATTACTTGGGATCGCTACAGGAACTCTATAAATGACACAGAAAAGGAAAACCACAGTATATATATATATAAAACAAGATTATTTTTTATGGGTAAATATATGGGCAGAATACAAAAAACTAATTTAGAGGCAAAAAAATAATGAAAACAACGAATATCACCTCATAGAGGGAGAAAGAGAACGAGAAGTGATCATGATGCTTCCCTTATACATTATATTTAAACTAATGCGATGTTAAATAACATATGATGAAAACTAACTTGAAGCAAGCCACCGAAATCAAAGAAAGACTTTTCAATATAAGAACCACTTATAGTTTTTTTATATGTATATGAAAGTATTTGCTATCGTTCCCACCTTTAAAAATGAAGACAGGTCACTTTATATAGTGAATAAGTTCAAGAGTAGAAGGAAGGAGAATCAATTATTACCATAATTAAATGGGTAAAGCAATAATAATAAATAAATAAATAAAATAATTAAATCAGTAAGTAAACATGTATGAGATTCAACTAAAAATTACTAAAGTTAAACCTAATAAACAACATTTGAATTATAAAAGGAAGGACATAAAGTTACTATTACTCCTTAAATTATAGAACTTCAGAAAAGAAAATAAAGTAGCATAACAATGCAACTAATGGGCAAAAATGCTAAACGAAGTAACACGATCAATCCGTGGGGAGAAAGAATTACCTTTAATTCTCTGCAAAATCAAACTAGTATACCACCATATAAATATAAAATAAACTGCTAATTAAAATGAAAAAAACAATTCAATACATGATTTGGATTAATATCACCAAAAAATAAGTCAATCAATCGAATCAAATTAACCCATAATTAAGGTCATACACCATTGAATTACATGGTTACAATATTCAACAATAACAACAACATCTTAACAAGGAATAAAGGAACAAGTCTAGCATGATAAAAAAATCACAGGTAGTAGTTCGTACTAGAAATGACATTCCGAGTGATTATTGACTATTTACATAGAGCAGGCATGCGATAAGATTTTGTAAAAGTAATCAAAGGACTATCCTGAATCTGTTAAGAACCATCTTAAACGAACCAAGATCCTCCAAGACTTATGCCAACCACACCTTGTTCGAGTGCTACTCAGCCTCACTATTACTACTCCATTGTTGACCGGAGTCACTACTTTGTTGGAGCACGCCTACCAAAGAAGAGAGGAGAAAGGGCAAATTCAGCGGCGTGAAGTCCTTGCCAGAGATGTCGGAGCAACAGAGAAATAAAGGTTTCAATGGTGGTTCTCCAGGGCTACTGCCTCCTTGCTGTTGTTGTCTTCGTTCTCGTGGTTGCTGACTACTATCACCCGCGCAAAAGAGAGAAGAAGAGCGAGGGGTCGACTAGAGGCGCCGGAGTTCACGGTTGCCTTGCTGTAATGTAGCAGGCTGTGTGGCTGCTTGTCGCAGTGGCTCGCTGAAGAAGAGAGATGGGAAATAATGGAGGGGGAGGCGATGATTGCCGTGGTGGTCGCTGACTTCACTAACGACTGATGAATTGGTCTGCCAATTTTTGTTGGAGCACGGGAGAGAGGAGTATATGGGTGTGGTGCGATGGTTTCACGATGAAAATTGGATATGAGAAAGGCGACTATCATGGTGGCCTCGCCGGAACCAAAAAGAGGACAAGAGAAGAGGGGGTCGACTGGGGTCTCGCCGACCATTAGGGAAAGAAGGAGGAATGGTAGCTTGGTGGTGATTTTTGCCGGTGACAGACGAAATTGAGAGGGGCAGCTAATCTATAGGGGGGAAGAAAAATAATTTTTTTATTAGGGTTTTTGGTGTATTAAAATAGGAAGGTGTTGGATGTTTGGTTAGAACCGTTAGATTAGGCAGATTAGCGGCTAGGATTGATATGTGGTGTAAGATTGATGAAGATGGACGACTCAGATTAAATGAAATATGATACTCTGAAATTGAAATAAAATAGGCTAAAATTGAAATGAACAAGTGAATAAAATTTACATGAAATTGAATATGCAAGGCTGGAATTGAAATGGAACTGGATAGGAAGAAGGGCAATAAGATAAATAAATTGAATATAAGGGGCTACGATTTAAATTATTTAAGGAAGATTAAATGTATAATATAAAAAAGCACACCTAAATTTTTAACACCTTAAACCGATAAGTAAAATATTTGTTTCAAAATATGACAATCGATAAATATATTAAATAAAAATAATAATTTGATAATAAAAAATAGTTACAATAAATTTTGCAAATGATGAATATTAAATTATAAATATTTACATAAAATTACTTATATGAACCCGTAAAGATAAGAGAAAGGTTTTTCAATGGCTATAGGTCAGTCAAAATTGGGTGTCAACAACTACCCCCTTGATTGCTTGAGAATGTAAGATGAATTGTCGGGCAACCAACGTTGAGTAAGTAGCTGATTCTGTCCGACTAAAGAAAAGATGTTAGTGAGATCAATTGAAATGATATGGAGTTGAAAAAAGGTATGTAACAACCGGTTCCTGTCGTTATTGAAAAGCCAACGGGAAAAAAATTTGGGTCGGAAAACTTTTTGGTAGTAAACTTGGAATTTTCCAACTTAGTCTAGATTTGGACGAAATTTGAGTCATTAAAGTGTAGGGAAATTTGGTAACAATTGGGTGATGTAATTAAGATTTCAATTAAATGAGTAGATAGCTAAGATGTCAAGGAACCCGTACGACTTTACGAAATTGAATTCGAGCGAGTAGAACTTCCAAAATTGATCTTAGCGTGAACGGATAGTTTCTGAGTGTCATTGGTTGAAGGTGTGTTGTGAAATGGGGGTCTTGAAATTATTAAATTTGCTCACTGGTTCCGTGCAAGCTACTAAGGCGGGATTTTCCCGCTAGGGCGGGACAGACGCGACTTAAAGTCGGAAATAAACCCCAAAAATGTTTTATTCTGCAATTTTCAAACTTGAGAACTAAGGAACGAGCCCATGTGTTTTCTAGATAGTTTGCCACGATTCTTGAGGCTAAAGGTAATATTTTCACTCCCTGAATCCATTTTTTGATCCGTAGAACTTCGGTTCGTGGGTAATTATCGATTGGGGAGGGTTTTGACTTGGAAATTATGGTGGGAAAAGCCCTAATTTGGATATTGGGATCATGGGTTCGATCTAGGATTGATAGAATTGTTGGTAATTCGGATAATTAGTTATTATTTATTGATTCCCGTGTTATATTAATTATTTGTAGACCAAGAACAAGCGGAACGAATCCAAAAAGGGAAGAATCAAGTTTCTTAGGGGATTCAAGCTTGTTTCGAGGTAGGTGATGGTTGTGATTTCATGATTGTGTGATATATGTTTGTTCTTGCTTCATTTTAATACGTGTATGTATGTGAATGTTGCATAATTGATCACACTAGTTGTAAATAAGATAGATGAGTGATGAAAGCCATGAATCATGACTTGATTGTATGATTTGAGAATATACTTGTGAATGTGATTGTGGCTTGTTGAATGGATTGGGTGTTGCGTTCTGACACACTAACTTGGATCGGTTGCCACGTTCCGATATAAATATGGGATCGGTTGCCACATTCTGGCATAAACATTGGATCGAGTACCACGTTTTGGTATTCTAACAGTTTGGGTTTAGGTTCCATGAGAGAACCAATGACTTGGCATAATTATGTATCTTCAGAAATGTGAAATTGTACGTTGTTCGTAAATGGTGATGATATTGTGTATGTTCGGTGTATGCATGTTATTATTATGTTGTATTAGCTTATGTATGTTGCACTTAGTGGGATAGCCGTGTGATCCTACCAGTACACTATGGTTGTGTAGTGATACTGTACTTGCTCTTTCTTTGTTGAGCACATGGCATCTTCAGGCGGCTATTGATAGACCTCGCTTAGAAGATCAGTGATCGTTTGAATTCAAGGGTGAGCCAGTTCTTCTAGGCTGCCATAAGTTCTCTTTCTGTTTAGTTCATTTTATTAGACATAGACTAGTTAATTCGATATTCTTATGTTTAGTTGGGTTGCACCCATTTTCCTTTAGACTTTTGGTTCATTGTTAAAGTTTTGGTACATTGACTTTCAGGTTCTAGGCGTTATTCCGCAATGTTATTTTGGTTGTTAGACTTTTGCTGGAGTTTAAGGGAACTCCCTATCTTTTCCTTATCATTTAAACCTTCTTTCATATCTTTAAATGCTTTAGTATTTTGATTAAGTTGGTTCTCCCATCGGAGGGTTAGTGTGAGTGCCAATCACAATGGTCTGGGTCATGAAAAAGTTGGTATCAGAGCCCTAGGTTCGTTGATCTCGATGTACCAAAATGAGTACAGCAGGTCTTGCAGAAAGGTATGGAGACGTCTCTACTTTTCTTTGAGAGGCAATAGGACTTTAGGAAATCTCTCTGTCTTCTTTTGTCTCTTTTCGTGCTATTACTTGATTCCATTTGGTATCTGCCGATTCGAATTGGTATCTAAACTCCTTCACTCTTCAGTCCATAGATGGTTAACACTAGGTTCAACGACGTCAGGCCCGTAGCTCCCGTCAATGATCCAGCTGAGGAATCTGTAGCGAGAGGTCGCAATCGAGGCAGGGGTAGAAGAAGAGCTAGGGGTAGAGGCCAAGGAAGGGTGGCGCCTACTATGGATGGAGCGCCAGTTGAAAATGCTCCCAGGAATGAGGTCCCTCCTGCGCATCATGAAGAGGTAGAAGAGAATATCGAGGTTTAGAATGAAGAGAGTGTTGGACAAGAGGAAGAAGTGCAGGCTGAGACTACATGTATTCCTTTTTTAGACCTAGTGTTAGCCCAACAGATCATGACGTTTTTGAAAGGATTGGTGTTGGTCCTGGAGTGCTTCCCTCTATTCAAGCAACTCAAGCTCCCACTAATCCCCCTATTGCTATCACTGTCCCCAAGGTGGGTGGAACTAGAGGTAATGATGATTTCTTCCGTCCTTTGTTGGGTCTTGTTATGACTGGTAATGAGCATCATATATTGACTAAGTTCTTGAAGTTGAAACCACCTTTGTTACATGGGTCCGAGAGTGAGGATGCATACGAGTTCATCCTAGATTACTATAAGAGGCTTCATAAGTTGGGAATTGTCCATCAACATGGGGTTGAGTTTGTGACTTTTCAGCTTCAAGGTGAGGTGAAGCAGTGGTGGAGAGCTTATGTGGAATGCAGATCTTCAGTTTTACCTACACTCACTTAGACCCAGTTGCATGCCCTGTTTTTAGAGAAATATGTGCGTCGGACTCTGAGGGATCGCAAATAGGATGAGTTCATGGCTTTAGAACAAGGTGGTATGTATGTGGCTGCTTATGAGGCTAAGTTCCATGCCTTGTCTAGATATGCTACTCAACTGGTGACTACTGAGAAAGAGAGGATCCGTTTATTTATTAAGGGACTAAATTCTGAGTTGAAAGTATTATCGGTTCCTATGACCTCTGCAGGGAAAAGCTTCAATGAGGTAATACAGTTTGTGAAGAAAGTGGAGGGGGTGAGGCAAGATTGTCAGGCCAAGGCATTGGCTAAGGAAGCCAAAATTTCAGGATACTTTCAGGGATCTTACTCCAGAGGTTTAGGTAGGCCAACACTTGCAGCCAGGACAATTCAGTCCGCTATGCCCGCCTCTATAGGTAATTACTCGGGAACTCCACCTCATAATTTGATTCATGATAGCCAGGGAGTCGCACGTTTGGCGGGCAGCAGGCCATTCTTCGATCGTACTTGCTATAACTGTGGAGAACCTGTGCATAGGAGGAGAGATTATCCCCACCCACACGTGATGGATTCCGCACAGCAGCAGACTACAACAGTGGTATCCACAGGAAATGGTAATACTGGTTGAGGGAATCCACAAGGTGGGCAAGGAGGAAATCAGTGAGGCCACGCAGGCAAAGGAACGGTACAACCAGGAAGGGAAGCCACCCGCCATGATGAAAGGGCTTAGTGTTATGCCTTTCAAGGCAAGAATGTGGTAGAGGCGTCTGATGCAGTGATCATATGTACTATTCTTGTCTCTAACCGGATGGCTAATCTATTATTTGATTCGGGCTCTACTTATTCTTATGTGTCCGTGAGATTTGCCTCAACATTTGCCATGATTTGTGATATACTTATGCCCCTATCCATGTTTCTACCCCAGTTGGGATGTCTCTCATAGTCATCCATGTCTATCGTGCTTGTCCTATTTTGTTTATGGGTTTTCACACTTGGGCTGATTTGGCGATTTTGGATATGACTGACTTTGATATAATCTTAGGAATGACTTGGTTGTTCCCCTATTATGTCGTGCTTAATTATAATACTAAGTCTATACCTCAAGAAATTCCCGAAAGAGAAAAGTTAGAGTGGGAAGGTGTGTACAAGCCTAAGCAAGTTAAGATAGTATCCTCTATTTGGGCGGAATCTAGTAGGGCAGGATTGTTTGGCTTATTTGGCTCATATTCGGGATGTTGAGGTGGAGTCTCCATCTATTGAGTTTATTCCTGTGGTGTCAGAATTTAGAGATGTGTTTCCTACGGATTTGCTTGGTATGCCTCCTAATAGAGATATATATTTCTGCATTGATTTAGAACCTAGTACTCGTCCCATTTCCATCCCTCCATATCGCATGGCTCTAGCAGAATTAAAAGAGCTTAAGGCTCAAATTCAAGAGCTTCTTGATAAAGGATTTATTCATCCCAGTGCTTCCCCGTGGGGTCCTCCAGTTTTGTTTGTTAAGAAGAACGATGGTAGTATGAGGATGTGTATAGATTAGCGACAATTGAATAGGGTCACCATTCGGAATAAGTATCCATTGCCTCAAATAAATGATCTTTTTACCAATTGCAAGGTGTATCAGTTTTCTCCAAGATTGATCTAAGGTCTAGTTACCATCAATTGAGGATTAGGCTTGAGGATGTGCCCAACACGACATTTAGAACCTGCTAAGGGCACTACGAGTTTCTAGAAATGTCGTTTGTGTAACACCCCGAAAACTAGTAGACCAAACTAGATCCACAAGCTAGGGTTTTAAGGTTTGATGTATGAGTTATAGAGTGGTAGATGAGACTTTACGTGCTTAGAATGAGTAGTTTAGTGGTTGAATGTCAAGGTACGTATTAGACCTAGTAGCCTAGGTGACCATTGAGAGTTTGGTTGAGCATGGGAAGGGAAAGTACCAAGGCAAAACAGTGAGCCAAAGCCAAGAGGCCAAGGTTGCCCAACCTTGGCAAGACACTACCTAAGAGTTCACGACCACCTCACGACCAATGTTGTGGACAACGGTCCATGAAGGGGTCCGTGAAGACTCCTTAGCCACTTGGGAGGCAAGGCCTTGAGGCCAAGCTACTGCCCAAAGTTCACGGCCAGTGGTCTTGACCACTATCCGTAGAAGTGGCGGTGAAGATGCCTTAGGATTTTGGAGGTTAGGTAGGTTGAGGGGAGCTACTTCCTAGAGGACCACGGGCACCACCACGGGCCATGGTCCCCTTTCATGGTCCGTACAAGTGGGCGTGACCACTGAACGGGGATGCCTAGTTTAGGGTTTTTTTTAAGTAAATTTTGATTTGACTAGGTTTAAGTGGGGGTCATTTTGTATGTCTTATATTCACCTATTTAGACAATTTTAAGTCATTAGCCCCGAAGTTCTTTACATTAGACACAATTCAAAACCCCAAATCACTCCTCTCTCAAATATTTCTCTCTAAGAAGAACCTCCATTGAAGAAGAAGCTAGGGTTGAAGCCAAGGTCAAGAACAAAGGCTCCATTGTTAAAGGCTTGTGCTAGGGCTTTGAATAAGGTATGTTTAGCTCTTCATCTATGGGTTCTTCCACCCATAGAGTCCCCTAAAATTTCCTCTAATTTGTGAAGAAGAACCCCAATCAACCTAGGGTTACTTCCAATGTATGGGTTTTAGGTGGGTATGATTACAAATGGTTGGATACTACTCATATATGATTAATTTAGTGTTGATTCACAATATTATGAAGAATTTATGTGATTTCCTTGATTAACCCTAATTTCCAAAGTATGTGGTTTTGTGTCTTTTGATGAGGGATTGATGATTCTTGCTAGATTCTCTTGGATTATTATCATGAATGGAACTTATTCAAGAATATAAATAGGAAATTATTAATTGAACTAGACTTATGCATTTATGATAGAATATGAATTGAAATGATTAAGAATTGGGACTTTTGATGAAATATGCTTAGAATTGCTTATTACTAAGGCATAGGGCTAATGTGTCTTGTGATCTAGACTAGTATGATGATTGTGGAGTAAAGTTTGAATGTAGGGCTTAAAGTTATCATGTTGATCACTAGGGCTTAAAGAGTAAGTCTAATATGATGAGATATCTTGCATATATGTAGAATTTGAAAGGTTAATCACCTAAAATGAATCATGCTTGTTAGAATAGAATAGCTTGAGGTTGAGTCTTATGATTCCTTCATGGATAGTTGAATTATGTAGCTTAGGATGGTAGATCTCATGGTAGCTTGGGATTGAGGAATTGAGCTGCCCTAAGGTTAGCTTGAACTAGCATTGGTAGGATGTTTTTCGTGGTGGCTTGCATTAGTTTAGGCATAGTAGCCTAGGATTGAGGATCTAAACTCTCCTATGGGTATCTTGAAGTAGCATGGTTAGAATTCCTTCATGGTAGCTTGACTTGGTTAGGCCTAGACCACTTCATGGTAGCTTAGGATTGAGACACCATACTCTCCTAAGGATAGCTTAGGGTTGAGGATTCATAATCCCCTAAGGATAGCTTGCATCTTATTGAATGGTTGCATGGTGGCTAGGTTGGTATACTTGTATCCTTCCTGTGGTAGCTTGGATTATATTATAGGATGTTTTCCAGGGTAGTTAGGTCTAGCATGGTAGTATTCTATTCTTTGGTAAAATAGAATGAAAGATAGTTAGCAATGAGTAAGCTAACCTAAAGGAGTACTTAGTGTGAGTGGTAGTATGGGATGCCATTCATACATGGCACAAGTATGACTTGAAGTTACCTATGAAGTGTCCTATTATGTGATGTATGCCTAGCTTGGATTGTTGTTATAGTTTCCTTCCATGATATGATTGACTTAAGAATATAGTTCATTGTCAATATGAAAGTAGGTCAATAGTGACATCTATAAATGATTATATGAATATGGTGACTTTAAGGATATGCTTAGTGTGTGTGGTATTATGGGATACCCCAAATACATTGCACAAGTGTGCCTTGAGGTTACTTAGGGGTATAGTGCTCTTATGACATGAAAACCTAGGTCTTGACTATGAAGGTGGGCAATGACCAAGAATGACCGAAGAGAGGTACTTAGCCTTGATAGTATTATTGGATGCTATCTTGTCCTTGCACAAGTATGCTTGGAGGTGGCTTGTGAATTAGTTCACTTGAATATGAGAGTCTAATGGTTGAAGTATGAAGTTATGCATGTCTTATATTGACTTGTGATGATATGATGCTTATGTTGAAGTTTATGTTATGATTATGTTATTGTCTCTTATGCTTATGACTTATGTTGACTAACCATTTGAGATGCTTTATGATGTTGTGCTAGCTTTCATACTTGGTACATTTTGTACTAATGCATATTGCTTACATTCTAATCAAATGTAGGGTGTTGGGAGATTGAGTTTCTTGGAGGCTAGGTTCCTATGTGCAAGAAGACTTGAAGATTTGGTGAGTCCTCATAGCTTTGAGGACAAAACCCTTTATGTTCCTTTTATGTCTTTTCTTATGTTTTAGACTTTACATGGGCTACGTCCCAAGAATTTTATTCATGTTATTCATACATGGTTTGAGACAAAGATGTTAGTAAAGACTTCCACTTTTATGAAATGCTTTTCGATTGTATGTTTAAAGAAACTTTTAAATTTCCTTATTTTTCTACGATCTTATGCTATGATGATGCTAAGGGCTTGTATGCGACCCCTTCGGGGTCAAGTACGCCATGTTACGTCTAGGGGGCACTTCTGGGTCGTGACAGTTTGGATTGACTAATGTGCCTGAAGCTTTTATGAGTTTGATGAATGGTGTGTTCAAACCCTTTCTCGATTCATTTGTTATAGTCTTTATTGATGACATTTTTGTCTATTCAAAAAGTGAGGAAGAGCATGCCGACCATCTTCGTATTGTTATGGGTGTTCTTGGGAAACTAAGGTTGTATGCTATTTCTAAGTGTGAATTTTGGTTGACTCCAGTTGCATTTTTGGGACATGTAGTTTCAAAAGAAGGGGTAATGGTAGATCCCCAAAAGATTGAGGCGGTAAGAATTGGGTTTGGCCTAGCTCTATGACGGAAGTTAGGAGTTTTGTGGGGCTCGCTAGCTACTATCGTCGATTTGTGAGGAACTTTGCTTCTATCGCCACTCACTTGACAAATTTGACAAAAAAGGAGGTACCCTTTGAATGTACTGAAAAATGTGAGGATAGCTTTCAAAAACTCAAGATTCTCTTGACCATAACACCTATTCTAGCACTACCGATGGAAGGTAAAGATTTTATAGTTTATTGTGATACTTCACATTCTGGTTTGGGTGCTGTGTAAATGCAGGATAAGAATGTTATAGCTTATGCATCGCGACAGTTGAAGGTTCATGAAAGGAATTATTCAACATATGATATGGAGTTGGCAACGGTAATGTTTGCTCTTAAGATCTGTTAACATTACCTCTATGGTGTCAAGTGTGAAGTGTTTACTGATCATCGTAATTTGCAACATGTATTCACCCAAAAGGATCTGAATCTGAGACAGCGAAGGTGGATAGAGTTACTCATGGATTATGATGTCACCATTCAATACCATGTAGGTAAGGCTAATGTAGTGGCAGACGCTTTGAGTCGAAAAGCGATGACTATGGGTAGTTTAGCTTGCTTGATTGTAACCAAGCCACCTTTGGCTAAGCAAATTCAGATCTTGAAGTCTAAGTTCATGTAGTTGGGCATCTTAGAGATAGGTGGGGTGTTAGCTAGCATTGAAGTTAGGGCTATGTTCATTGAGGAGATCAAGGCCAAACAATATGAGGATGAAAGTTTGAATGAACTTAAGAAGAAGATTGCGATTGGTAAGGCACAAGAGACCACTCTTGATGTTGAAGGTGTGCTCAGTTTTAAAGAAAGGATTTGTGTTCCTCGAGTTGATGACTTGATTCAGAAATTGTTGATAGAATCCCATGGTTCGCGATATTCCATTCATCCGGGTGTGACGAAGATGTAACGAGATTTGAAGCGAATTTATTGGTGGCCGAGCATGAAGAAGGATATAACGGAGTTTGTGGCTAAGTGTCAAAATTGCCAACAAGTAAAGTATAAACACCAAAGGCCTGCAGGTTTTCTTCAAAGAATTTCAATTTCGGAATGGAAGTGGGAAAGGATTGCCATGGATTTCGTGGTTGGTCTTCCAAACACTTTGGGGAAGTTTGTTTCTATTTGGGTAGTGGTTGACAGATTGACTAAGTCAGCCCATTTTATTCGAGTAAGAATATATTATAATGTTGAACAATTGGCTAAGGTGTATGTGAAAGAGAAAGTGAGGTTGCATGGGGTTCCCCTTTCTATCATCTCAGACCGTGGTACACAATTTACCTCCAAGTTTTGGAGGAAATTACATGATGAATTGGGTACACAACTCACTTTTAGTACCGCTTTCCATGCACAGATGGACGGGAAGTGAGAGAGGACTATTCAAGTGTTAGAAGACATGTTGAGGGCATGTGTGATTGATTTTGGAGGGCATTGGGATAAGTTCTTCCCTTTGTTTGATTTCTCTTATAATAATAGTTACCACTCCAGGATTGATATGACACCGTTTGAGGTAATTGATGGGAAGGGATGTAGATCACCCATAGGATGGTTCGAGGCTGGAGATGTGAAACCTTTGGGGGTCGATTTAGTGAAGGATGCTCAAGAGAAGGTGAGGAGTATCTAAACTCTTAATAGCCCAGAGAAGACAGATGAAGTATGCAAACCATAAGGTAAAAGACATGGCATTTCAAACTGGTGAGAATGTTCTTCTTAAGGTATCACTAATGAAAGGGGTGATGTGGTTTGGCAAGAAGGGCAAGCTAAGTCCGCGATAAATTGGTCCATTTGAGGTTCTTGAATATGTAGGGCCAGTGGCTTATAGATTGGCTTTACCTCCTAATTTATCTGGAGCTCATCTGGTGTTTCATGTATCCACGTGGAAGAGATATCATGGTGACGGGGATTACCTCATTAAGTGGGACTCAGTTGTATTAGACAAAGACCTTCACTATGAGGAATAACTGATTATAATTCTTGATCATGATGTGCGTAAGCTGAGGACCAAAGAGATTATGTCCGTGAAAGTTCAATGGAAGCATCGTCAAGATGAGGAAGCTACTTGGGGAATCGAGAAGGACATGCGAGACAAGTATCCCTAGTTGTTCGTCGATTCAGGTACTACTCCATTCCTTCTTTAGCTTATTTTTCCTAAGTTTGTCACTCGGGGACTAGTGATGGGTAAATTGGTATTTATTGTAATGACCGGTTCCAGTCGTTATAGAAAAACCAACAGGAAAATTTTTGGGACGGAAAACTTTTTGGTAGTAACTTGGAATTTCCCAACCTAGTCAAGATTTGGACGAAATTAGAATTATTTAAGTCTAGGGAAATTTGGTAACAATTGGGTAATGTAATTATGATTTTGATTACATGAGTAGATAGCTAAGACGTTAAGAAACCCATACGACTTTACAAAATTAAATTCGGGTCAGTAGAACTCCCGAAATTGATATTATCCTGAACGGGTGGTTTTTGAGTGTCATTGGTTGATGGTGTGTTGTGAAATGGTGGTCTTGGAATTATTAAATTTTCTCACTAGTTCGGTGTAAGCCACTAAATGGGATATTCCCGCAAGGGCGGGCCGCTGCGGCGGGACTTGGGCTGCCATAGTGGGACATATACGACTTAAAGTCGGAAATAAACCCCAAAAATGTTTTATTCTGCCATTTTAAAACTTGAGAGCTAAGGAACGAACCCAGGTGTTTTCTTGACAGTTTTCCACCTTTCTTGAGGCTAAAGGTAATAATTTCACTCCCCGAATCTATTTTTCTATCCGTAGAAATTAGTTTCGTGGGTAATTTTCGATGGGGGAGGGTTTTGATCTGAAAATTATGGTGGGAAAAGCCCTAATTTTGATATTAGGATCATGGGTTTGATCTAGGGTTGATAGAATTGTTGGTAATTTGGGTAATTTGATATTGTTTATGATTCCCGTGTTAGATTAATTGTTTGTAGACCAAGAACAAGCGGAACAAATATGGAAAGGAAAGAATCAAGTTTTTTAGCGGATTCAAACTTGTTTCGAGGTAGTTGATGGTTATGATTTCATGATTATGTGATATATGTATGTTCTTGTTTCATTATAATACGTTTATGTATGTGGATGTTGCATTATTGATCGCACTAGTTGTAAATGAGATAGATGAATGATGAATGCCATGAATCATGACTTGATTTTATGATTTGAGAATATACCTATGAATGTGATTGTGGCTTGTTGAATGGATCGGGTGTTGCGTTCTAACACACTAACTTAGATCGGTTGCCATGTTACGGCATAAATATGGGATCGGTTGCCACGTTCCGGCATTAACATTGGATCGGGTACCACGTTCTGGTATGCTAACAGTTTGGGTTTGGGTTTGGGTTCTATGAGAGAACTAATGACTTGACATAATTGTGTATCTTGAGAAATGTGAAATTGTACGTTGTTCGTAAATGGTGATGATATTGTATATGTTCGGTGTATGCATCTTATTATTATGTTGTATTGACTTATGTATGTTGAACTTAGTGGGATACCCGCGTGATCCTACCAGTACACTGTTGTTGTGTAGTGATACTACACTTGCTCTTTCTTTGTTGAGTACAGGGCATCTTCAGGCGGGTATTGATAGACCTCGCTTAGAAGATCAGTGATCCTTCGAATTCAAGGGTGAGCCAATTCTTCCAGGATGCCATGAGTTCTCTTTTTGTTTAGTCCATCTTATTCGGACTTAGAATAGTTAATCATATATTCTTATGTTTAGTTGGGTTGCACCCATTTTCCTTTAGACTTTTGGTTCATTGTTATAGTTTTGGTACATTGACTTTCAGGTTCTAAGTGTTATTTCCGCAATGTTAGCTTGGTTGTTAGACTTTTGTTGGAGTTTATGGGAACTCCTTATCATTTAAACCTGCTTCCGTATCTTTAGATGCTGTAGTATTTTGAATAAGTTGGTTAGATAATTAGTATAAATGGTTCTCCCACCGGAGGGTTAATGTGGGTGCCAATCACGATGGTCTGGGTTGTGACAAGGTATGACTAGCTTTCGATTATAAGTCGCCTACATATCTCTGGTATTACGAGAATTAGGCCGTGTGTATTTCTAGATTTAGGAACAACTGTATTCCTAAAATTAAAATAATGGTACGAGATTCGAACAAAAGCGACATCAACTTCAATAGATAAGAGTGGAGCCAGGAGTGGAATGAATAGTGTAAGGACATTAGAATGACTTAAGTTATGAGAGGACGAGATCATATGAGTAGAGGAAAATTGAGAAGGCTTTTATTGTGATATGTATTAGTACGATGGTCATATCTAAAAGGGTCATAGATCTTCTTTACAATCTACAAACTTGTAGCTTGTGACACGACTAAATAAATGGTTAAGGTAGATCTATCTAATAAAAATAATAAACATAATGTAATTTCTAATATCGACCATGCTATTTACCTTAAGACTATGAGGATGATGTCTTAGGCTATGATGGCTAGGGCAATATAACGCAAAACTGAATCCCTGGGTCATGAAAATGTTGTATGTGGGCCATGAAAATGATGCCTTTAGACTATGATACCTTCGGATCATGGTAAGCAGAAATTAAATCATCAAGTAACGAAAATGGTGTCTGTGGGCCATGAAATATGATGCCCTTAGACTATGACACCTCTGTATTCTGATAAACATAAATTAAATCCTCAGATCATGAAAATGGTGTCTTTTGGCCACGAAAGATGATACCCTAACACTATGACACCTTCAGATCATGATAAGCATAAATGAAATCCTCAGGCCATGAATGATATTGCCTTCAGACTATGACGCCTTCAGAACAGAAAATATGAGTAAAAAAAGCATATTTGTTTCGATGTAATTCAGGCATTAAGTGATACTTGTGGCTTGAGTTGATAGAAACTTCGTACAAATGTATTCCTCGAGCTCAAATGTGAGTTTCATATCTTGATTCAACGGTAGCTCCTTCTCAGGCACATGTAATTTTGGGGAACAATGCAATTTCTTTGGTACATACAATTCTTAGGCACATGCAATTTTCAGGAAAAATGCAGTTCTCGGGCACAATGCGATTCTCTGGCACAATGCAATCTTCAGGCACATGTAATTCTTTGATACATGCAATCTTCGGGAACAATACAATTCTCAGGCACAATGCAATTATCGGGTTTACTGCATTTCTCGAGCACAATGCAATTCTTAGGCACATGCAGTTGTCGTACACAATGCAATTTTCGGTCACATGCGATTCTCGGACAGAATGAAATTCTCAGGAACATGCAATTATCGAGCGTAATGCAATTCTTGAGCTCACGCCATTCTCGGGCACATGAAATTTTTGGGATTAATATGATTCTCGGGAACAATGCAAATTCTTGGGCAGAGGTGATTCTCGGGCACATGTGATTCTCAGGCACAATGCAACTCTCAGGCACATAAAATTCTCGTGCAATAATGCAATTCTTTGGCATAATGCAAATTCTTGGACATAATACAATTTTCGGGCACATGAAATTCTCAGGCATAATGCAATTCTTGGGTACATGCAATTCTTTGGTACAATGCAATTCTTTGGCACAATTCAAATTCTTGGGCACAATGTAAATTCTCGAGCACATGTAATTTTCGAGCACATGCAATTTCTGTGGAACAATATAATAGTTGAAGGGATATAGTTCCATTTACTTGAAATTTGTCGGGCTTGGTATAAAGTACCTTGGTCATTTATCTTATCATTTCGGTCTCATTGTGATAGTTAAGAATATCGTCGACTTGGACATTCATCTTATTTGAAGGATGGAGTGCCATTTACTAGCGATTGTTGGGCTCAATATAAGTGGCTTCATTCTTCATATTATTGGGAGGATAGGGTGATATTTACCAGCAATTTTTGAAGCTCAATATAACAGTATAAATTAGCTTGATCCTTCAGATGATTATTGGAATCACTTTTTTTGCATACCTATCATTTCTGAATTAAAGGAAAAATAATTAGTTTCTAAGAGGGGAGGTTGATAAGTATCGTTGTTTTGATCAACACGCTCCTTTGATGTTTATTTGAAGATCGTCCTTATATTGTGAATTCAATTTCGCCAAAAAATTTGAGGTTTCCTCAAAAAAAAATTCCCTGGTGTGGAACTTTTAGAATTGCGAATGTTCCCTATAGATCAAAAGTTGTTTCCCTCTCAAAAATTAAGCCCAGTCTTATGATCCCTAATAAAATGGGATTGTTGAGGTCCTCTCAAAATTGTTCCAGTCTTGTGACCTGCAAACGTATAGTCCTCTGATTGAATTTTTGAGATCCTCTCAAAAATTCTGCCCCAATATTGGCACTTATAAAAAAAATGCTCTTTTGACGAAACTTTTGAGGTCCTCTCAAAAAATTCTGCCCCAGTTCTATGCTCCGGAGAAATTGTTTTTGATGGAGTTTTGAGACCCTCTCAAATTTTTTGCCTCAGTTACATTTTCAGAGAAAATATAAAATTTTATTAAGATAAGACCAAATTCCATGCGAGTGCCTACGTATCCCCTCTTAAACGGGAATCAGGTCTGACATAGTTTCAAATACAAAGTAAAAGAGCATAATTAAAGACATCAAACAGAACACTCTTAAGCAACAATTGAAATGTTAGTTTCTGACCAAACTTTATTGTCCATATGCTAACATTAGTACTTTCCTTGTCAGAACTTGATGGAGCCCGAATGTAGAGAACTTAAACTCAAACGGCATAAGACTTTTATTGAAAACTACTTCTAATGACTTTCAACATGTTTACAGCTGGGATTCTTTTGGCACAAAGTCTTTCAAGTGTATGAATTTAGTATCAACCAATTGTTGAATCTTGTCTTTTTGATCACAACATTATTCTATGCTATGTCCTTTCATTCTTGGGTGATAAGAACAAACTTTAGATTGTTCGATCCCATTTGCATGTATACCCATTACTATTTTGCAAACAAGTGAAATGTGGCCAGCAATCCATAGTTTTTCATAGAGTTGATCTATGAGTTTGGCTAAGAGAGTGTAAATTTTGATGGGCTTCATCTCAACATTGAATTAGTTTTTGCGAATATGTTGTTGAGTGAAGTTTTTAACATTGTAGATAGGATATGTAGGTTTTTGATATGGCGGACGAGGTTTTTGATATGGAGAGATTTGGTATGAAGGTAATTGATATGGTATGAGCGGTGCACGATGCCAAGGAGCTTCGTATAGAGGTGTTTGATATAAAGGAGCTTGTATGGTGAAATTCTTTAGGTGTGAAGTAAGATATAGAGGTTAAGAAGCATATAAATAATTTTGAAACATAGCGTTTGTTGGAGAAATGTGGATGGAGCTTGGTTGATTAGGAAGATGGGAAGTAGGGTGAGTTGGTGGAGGATTATTTTGAAAGGTGGCTTGATTTGCGCCAGGCTAGTTATCCATGTTCGTCTACAAGTAGGGATTGATAGAGAGTAAAAACTTAGCCCATTCACACATATCAATTATATCTTCTTCTAATTCGTTATTTTGTGCTCCAACCTTGAGACCAATTCACTCAAGGGATATACTTCTTCAATAGTTTCAACCAATTTTGTGATAAATTCAAACTAGGAGAAGAAGGAAGAGCGCCCTTTGATCATGTGTGGTAAACCATGGTCCACAGATCAGCTGCTGGGGAGGGGTAAACAAAAAGAAAAATTAAAAGAAAACCAATTTAGAACATTGCATAAATTGAGATATTTTTCTAAAAAAAGGCCCTAAAATGCAAGGAGCCTCGTTTAGTATGAGGTAGTCTTAAGACGACAATTAAGTGATACACAATGATTAATTTAAGCCATATTTTCTAATTTGGAGTTTAGAGTTAGAGGAAAATAAAAAGAGAAAACACAAATTTTCATTTATTTAATAAAATTCAACTATTACATCATAATTAAAAACAAACGCTGAAAAATAACTAAAGGGAAATGGGTAACATGGGAAAGTTATCCTAAAAATTTGAAATCTTAAAGTTGTTGATCCCAAGAGGTTGGTTCAATGTTCTCTCTTATATATGGAGTGACTTCATATCCAAGGTTCCATAAATTGCATGCCTGTATATTTTCTCTTTCACCAGTAAACCCATAATACTCTTTTTCACTTAATTCTCTACGATCGGCCTCTTTCACGATCCAGATGTGGTATTTAGATGTGCCAAAAGATCGACGTGCACCCATATCTATGATAATCACCCTCTCCCATCATCTAAGTATGTTATGGACTTGTGGATCATTGTAACACCTCAGATTTGAGAAGGGGCAAGAAAACATTTTTTCAGAAGCTGGAGTTGCCATTCGACGGAGCCCACCCACGGCCCGTAGATGGGACCACAGACCGTAGGTGTAGTCTGTGGATTGACCACCCAAAAAGAAGTCAGGGGGACATATAACCAAGGCCGGACCAACAGACCGTTGGTGGGACCACGGTCCGTGGTGTGATAGCTCGTGGTCTAGACCCCCAAAATCCCACTTTGTGATCCAGACGACAGACCAACAAGACAGGCCGTCGGTCAGGGTCCGTGGGTCATGGGTCGCCAATTTTTTTTCAGGGGCAGTTGGGTTTTTTCCTAGTTAGTATAGTCTAATACTTTGTCATTTTACCCTTCACTATGACCCCTATATAAGTATTTTAACCCCTAAATTTCCCAAATCATTCTCTAAAAAATCACCAAAAGAAATCAAGTTCTTTCTCTCCCAATGATATTTCTTTCTCTAGAAGCTTGAAGAAGAAGATTCAACCTAGGGTTTCAAGTCAATTCTCCAATCCTCTATTGAAGATAATTGACATTGAGGTATGATAGTTTTCATCCATGGATTCCTTCCATTCATGGAGTTCCCGAATTCTCCTATTTCCAAAGTTCAAAATCCGAATTGAGTTAGGGGTTTCTTCAATTGTCATGGGTTCTCTTGATTATTGATTTATATGATTGAATTATGATCTCTTATGCATGAATTGATGAAATGCTATGATTTTATGATGATTCCCCTACGAACCAAATAAATCCCCACGTTCTCCAAACTATGATCATATGATGTGGGTTTTCCTTATGAAAGATTAGTTTTATGAAGTCAAGCATGCATTGACAGAATAACATTAATTAATGATGAAATCCATATCTAACCCATATTTTCTAAATGTTGATGATTGAAAGTGGGTTGTGAACCTTGAAAGGTACTTTATGGAATTATGCATGTTCTTATGAAATCTATGCAAATGTTTTAAGGATGCTTTGAGAGTAAAGTATAAATAATGATGATGTTGATGCTGTGTTGATGAAAGGATTTTCTCATATACACATGAAAGCATGATTGTGAAAGGTTTTCTCACATAATAAGGATTCTAAAGTTAAAAGGTTTTCTCACCTAATTGAATCAAAGATTAAGAGCTATCTTAATGAAACCTAGCTTGGATTAGTTATTGAATGATATCTTTCCATGGATAATGACTTTGCTTGGATTGTCAAGATGACATGCCCTTCCATGGATAATAAGAACAAGTAAGAAATGACTATTTCGTTGGATTTATGCTTAGAACTGAGAGGATATCGATATGGAAACTCTCCCGTTAGTAGAGGCCAGGTTTCTAGAAGCAATCTCCTTATCCCTTACCTATGTGCCCTAATAGGATGATTGTCGAGACAGACATTAGCTAGTGGATCCACCTAAGCTAGAAGTTCATTTTATCGCTCACCTGTTCTCTATGTCGGTTAAGGCTAATTTCCACATTAATAATGAACAAAGGTTACTTCCAGAAGTATATCATATGTGTTCAAAGGTTTCAAATGATGTAGCTTGCATTGACCATGTTTTATGACTTACGTTTCTAACCCTTTTATATAATATTTAACTTTGCCAATTGCATGTCATGAATGTCCTATTTTAGCATGATTTAATTTTTTATACATAGCTATCATACTTGGTACATTATTTTGTACTAACACATACTATTGCCTACATTTACCCAAATGTAGGGTCTGACAGTCAGGTCATCAGTTTTGTGGCTAGTTGTTTATTACCAGATTATGAGCTTTGGTGTAACACCCCTCAAAATGAAGAAGGATAAAGTGGAGCCTTACATGGGTGTTATGCATTAATAACTTGTTAGAATAATGAAGAATAGCCTTTTTAGTCAGTTTTAAAGAGTTTGGAAGTCAAACGTCAAGGGACGACCAAGACGTTCGAAAACTAGTCTTTTACGTGTTGGTGTGTTCTAGTATGTTGTTCATGTTTTTATGTGTTTTTTGTAGTCTAAAATCAGTGGAGGTGATCCTAGTGTCTTAATAAATGTTTTAAGGGTCAAAACGTTTGGGTACGACTCCCCGGGACCACCCTAAGGGTCCCCGAAGAGGACCCCAACCCTTGGCCAAACAAGATGCCAAGGCAGCTTGAGAATGTGCATGGAGGGAGCATGTCCGCATCGCGAACTAGCTCCACCAAGGGCCCAAAGTTTGGTCCGCGTCGCGGACGTGTCAAAACTCTTCTGTCTCGAAATTTAATTTCCAGAACCTTATGGGAACACCTCCACGTCGCGGACTTATTTCCCGACGAAATCTGTGAAAATAAAACTCAAGTTTGACTTGTTTAAAAGGTCCAACTAAGTGAGGGGTAGTTTGGGTACTTTGGGGAACTAGTATAAATGGTTATTCTACCTATTTTAGGATATTTTAAGTGGTTAAAACCCCAAAACCTAGAATTAGACCTCATTATCCAAATTGAACCTTCCCTCACAAATAAATTCCCTCTCTAGAACTCCATGGAAGACATTGATGAAGCTTCAAGTTACGAGATGGGTTCCTACTGATTTCTCTTCAAATTCCTAAAGAAATTAATCACAAAGGTATTGGGATTTTATTTTTGGTTCTCCTTTCAATCAAAGAGCCAAATCAAAGTTATTTCAATGTTTTTCAAAAACACTAAAAACCTCAATTTCAATTCTAAGCTTGGGTTCTTGCATGAAAGTATTTCCAACGATGAGTTATGTTAATATTGATGGTTTTAAGATTAAAAACTCCATGAACCCTTGCATATCTTGAAATCCTAATTTTGGGTCTAAAGTGGGTCTATAGATTATGAGCTAATAATGTGATATTAATGTGTAGATTGTTATGGGCTATTGATTTATGTATTGTTCTATATTGAATTATGAGGAATTGATGGTCAATTGTGTTACATTGGATGTTGTCCTCGAATGGGCAATTGTGACCTAAGGCTTATGATGATGATGAAGTTGTGAATAAATTATTGATTTTAGTACTTTATATATATGTTGTAGATGTTAGAATTGTGAGGTTTGATCCCTTTGAAAGTGGGGAAGTGTTTACTTTATAAGCATGTTGTGATCATGGCCTTGTAAGCAAAGTTGGATGATTGTTGTTTTGAGTAATGTTGATTATGTGAAGGTAATGTGATATGATGTGAATTTGTGTATGATCTAAGAGTATGAAAGGTGACCTTGTGTAAGAGACTTTATGTGTTATGCTTGGTTGTTGTCTTCTTTGAATGACTTATAATGAAGGTGAGGTTAAGGTAGACTATGTTTACCTACTCTCACACCTAGTGAAGAATGAATGAAAAGAATGAAAGAATGTGTGAATGAATGAAAAGAATTGGAGTTAATGCTAATGAATGAATGTGGGGTCTATTGTAAGGATAGTCTCATAAAGTACTCCTTTAAATGATTGGGGTTCCAAGATGAAAGGTTTTTCTCATCTTTGAATCCAACAGCTTCCTAAATGAATGAATGTTGGGTTAGGATGAGTACTCCTTCGTGAGATGAGATGAGAGTAGTTAGTAGCAATCCTTATCCCTAAAAGAAAGAATGAAATAAATGTCCTAACTCCGTAGGGGAGTAATGTCTAGCACCGAGAGGATATGAAGATGGGCGAATACTCCTTCGTTAGTTGAGATCTGATTATTTAGTAGCAACCCTTAAGATGGGTGCTCCTTCGTGAGTTGAGATGAGAGTACTTAGAAGGAAACCTTCTATCCCTTAACTATGTGCCCACATAGGACTAGCTAGTGGTCTCTACCACGTAAAGGCTAAAATAATGACCCTACCTTAGGCAAGTAGGGATCCCTCAGCCGGTAAGGGTATTATCGGGATTCTATGTCAAGATCCATGGTCTATGTCGGTTAAGGGTCTTCCCCCACCTTAATGAATGAATGAACTAGGGTCTCTTAAGGGTGTACTACTTAGGATAGGTGGTGGAATGGGACATCATCTAGACATTACACAAGGAGACATTTAAGGGAGATCTTGGTGTGGCTTAGTAATGATATTGAATGAATGAGTCTTATTGGGCTAATTAATGAAAGTGTTGGACTTTGAGCATGCTAATGTGAAAGTGAGTCATAATGAATTCAATGTAAGTGCTTATGTTGAATGGGATGTATGTGATGATCTTATGTCATTAGTGAATGAAGTTGTCTAAATGCATTATGTTGAATCAACGATTTATGTTGAGATGTGAATGGAGCTTGTTTTGTGTAGCCTTAAGGATCACTTGGGTGTGGTATGGAGAGGTAGTATGGGCTGCTTCACCATGTCTTACTTAGGTGAGTCTTGGGATGACATTTGATGAGTGTTCTAGTTTTATGAAGTGACTTGTTGGCTTATGTGCCTTTATGTCTCATCTGATAAATTGGTGAAGGTTGAGGTATGCATGGTAAGTGCACTTTGTGGGACCTTAAGGTGGTGCCTTAGTGTGGGTGATGGTATGAGACGTTGCCCATACATTGCACAAAGGTATTGCTTAAGGGTTACTTATGGTGGAGGTCCAAGGCAAAAAGGTAAAGGTAAATGGGTTATGAATGTTTATGAGGTATTGTGAAGCGTATGACTTTGTATTGTTGGTTGTGACTTGTAAGGTGCCTATTATGTTGATGTTCATGAGATTTTATCAAAATGGCATGAATGCATAACTTCCGAACAAATGTCCTTTTTAGCATGTTTTGCATAATCTCATACTTAGTACGTGTGTTGTACTAACCCCTTTCTTCTATTTTACTACAAGTGTAGGTTGTGGTAACTAGGAGGAGATTGTGCTTTGGAGTTGCTTGGATTGCTTCACTCTTCCAAGTCCATATCATAAAGATTCGAGGACTATGTTTAGAAGTTTCCTAGTCATTGTAATAGACACTTAATTTTCATTTCATTTGTAAAGGGCCGTGTCCCTTAGTACGTTTTAAGTTCTTGTCTAAGATTGGCTTAAGAGACTTAGTAGCTCCGCTTGCGTATTAATGTTTTCAAATGTTTATGACTCTTGAAGTCTTATGGTTTTATGGAATAAAAGTTTTAAATTCTTAGTGATTTTTATGACCTATGTGATGAATGAATGCTAAGGCTTGTGTAAGACCTCCAAGAAGTTGAATACGCATGTAACGGCTAGGGGGTGCTCTCGGGTCGTTACAAACTTGGTATCAGAGCATAAGGTTTTGAAGATTACTTTTAGGTTTAAAGTCTCGAAAGCCACGTCTAGTTGAGTCTTGTTCATTGGTGTGAGTCGCGACACATCTATGAGCGAGAGGCTATAGGATGATAGAAGTTTCACTTTCTTTCATTATTCTTGAGGTTGTGCCTGAGAGTTTGGTCTATAAGTGTTCTTTTCCTAATCTGTCTCTTGTGTTTATAGGATATGAATAAGAAGGCTAACCGGAGGAGAGCGGAATATGAGATAGATGATGGGAGAGTTCCTCCCCAAGGAGTGCAAGGTAGCCAAGCTCCTTTGGGTTGGTAAGAGAATGTGGTTCCGGTGGTTCCTCCGGATATGACTAATGGGGAGATTTGAAAGGCTTTTCTCTCCCTTGCCCGTGCCATGACTACTCAAGCAAATAGAGATGTGAGGCCTAGGGTGAATGTTATTGAGAGTACCGTGGCCACAAGGTTAAGGGATTTCACAAGGATGAATCCTCCTACCTTCTTTGGCTCTAATGTAGTTGAGGACCCACAAAACGTTATAGATAAGGTGTTTAAGATTGTGGATGCAATGGGAGTGACTCCTAGGGAGAAGGCGGAGTTGGCTTCCTACCAACTCAAGGATGTAGCTCAAGTATGGTTTGAACAATGGAGGGATGAGAGACCCATAGGGGTTGACCCAATAGATTGGGGAGTGTTTAAGACGACCTTTCTTGATAGGTTTTCCCCTTAGAGCTGAGGGAGCAAAAGTTGGTTGAGTTCATGAACCTACGTCAAGGGAATATGAGTGTGAAGGAATACTCTCTCAGGTTTACCCAACTGTCTAAGTATGCTCCTAACTTGGTAGAAAATTCTTGGGCTAGAATGAATAAGTTTGTGATGGGGGTGTCCGGTTTGGTTGAAGAAGAGTGTCGTAGGACCATGCTCCATCATGATATGGATATCTCTAGGCTTATGGTTTATGCTCAACAACTTGAGGAGATGAATCTTAGGAAGATGAATAGAGATATGAAGAGGGCTAAGCCAGATGAACAAAACCAATCTAGGTCTAAGAAGAGGTTCTATAACCAAGATTCTTCAATGGTCAACAATGATAGGGTGTGTAACCCTAAACCTCAAAGAGGGAATGGAGGTGGTTCTACTTTTGAGAGGCTTAGGTGTGCTACTTGTGGAAAGCAACATTTGGGCAAGTGTCTTGCCGGTACGGATGGATGCTTTGGATGTGGGAGTAAGGGTCATAAGATGAGAGATTGCCCTACACTTAAGGTAAAAGGGAAAGAGATCAATCAAATTGCTCATGATGGCCCAGATCCAAATGCTCTTAAGAGGAACTGTTTCTTTATGCTTCAAGCTAACAAGGATAAGGGAACAAATGAAGGTAAGTCAATTTTCTTTGTTGTTTGATGATAACGTTAGATGGGTTTACCCAAAGTGGGGGATGATGAGTGGAGTAGTAAGGTTGTTGATATCCTTATCTTTTCCTTCTATTCTAATTCAAACTTGAAACAAAGAGTTCTTAGTAGTATGTTGCATGTTGGAGCCTAATGTGAATTGAGTTTCCATGTTCTCCTTATGATGTGCATATTTTAGTTGAATTCTTGTTTAAATAAATAAATGAGTTTCCATGATTATGTCCCTCATGATTTATATGCATTTATGAGGAATTGTTTAAATTGCTCCATGAGATGCCTAGTTGAGCATGCCTTGATGTGATCTTGATGTTGCATGATTATGCTTTTGAGAGAAATTGTAAGGTGAGCCTATAAATTTTGTAATGAGCATGATATGCTATGGAGAAGGGATTTCCTTCAAAGAAATGAGAAATAGTAAAGTTTTGTGCATATTGAGTGGTAGATGTTATTCCTACTTCCTTGAATTGCATGAAAGTCTTGTTGTAATCCTTTTTATGTGGAGTTGATGTTTCCTCCTTGATGTGTGTAGTAGTAATGATATTACATGCTTGTTATGGGCTGCAAGTCCAAGAGTCTTTACTCAATAATGTTTGAAGGGTAATTCAAGGGCAAATGTTCCCAAGTGGGGGATATTGTAACACCTCTCAAAATAAAGTAGGATAAAGTAGAGCCTCACATGGGTGTTATGCATTAATAACTTGTTAGAATAATGAAGAATAGCTTTTTTAGTCAGTTTTAAAGAGTTTGGAAGTCAAACGTCAAGGGACGACCAAGACGTTCGAAAACTAGTCTTTTACGTATTGGTGTGTTCTAATATGTTGTTCATGTTTTTATGTGTTGTTTGGAGTCTAAAATCAGTGGAGGTGATCCTAGAGTCTTAATAAATGTTTTTAGGGTCAAAACGTTCGAGTACAACTTCCCGGGACAACCCTAAGGGTCCCCGAGGATGACCCCAACCCTTGGCCAAACAAGCTGCCAAGGCAGCTTGAGAATGTGCATGGAGGGAGAATGTCCGCGTCGCGGACTAGCTCCACCAAGGGTCCAAAGTTTGGTCCGCATCGTGGACGTGTCGCAGACTCTTCTATTTTGAAATTTAATTTCCAGAAACTTGTGGGAACACGTCCGCGTCGCGGACTTTTTTCCCGACGAAATCTGTGAAAATAAAACTCAAGTTTGACTTGTTTAAAAGGTCCAACTAAGTGAGGGGTAGTTTGGGTACTTTGGGGAATTATCATAAACGGTTATTCAGCCTATTTTAGGATATTTTAAGTGGTTAAAACCCCAAAACCTTGAATTAGACCTCATTATCCAAATTGAACCTTCACTCTCAAATAAATTCTCTCTCTAGAACTCCATGGAAGACATTGATGAAGCTTCAAGCTAGGGGATGGGTTCCTACTGATTTCTCTTCAAATTCCTAAGGAAATTAATCACAAAGGTATGGGGATTTTATCTTTGATACTCCTTTCAATCAAAGGGCCAAATCAAAGTGATTTCAATGTTTTCCAAAAACACTAAAACCCCCAATTTCAATTCTAAACTTGGGTTCTTGCATGAAAGTATTTCAAACGATAAGTTATGTTAATATTGATGGTTTTAAGATAAAAAACTCCATGAACCCTTGCATATCTTGAAATCCTAATTTTGGGTCTAAAGTGGGTCTATTGATTATGATCTAATAATGTGATATTAATGTGTATATTGCTATGGGCTATTGATCTATGTATTGTTCTATAATGAATTATGAGGAATTGATGGTCAATTGTGTTATATTGGATGTTGGCCTTGAATGGGCAATTGTGACCTAAGGCTTATGATGATGATGAAGTTGTGAATAGATTGTTGATTCTAGTATTTTATATATATGTTGTAGATGTTAGAATTGTGTGGTTTGATCCCTTTGAAAGTTGGGAGGTGTTTACTTTATAAGCATGTTGTGATCATGGCCTTGTAGGCAAAGTTGGATGATTGTTGTTTTTAGCAATGCTGATTATGTGAAGGTAATGTGATATGATGTGGATTTGTGTATGGTCTAAGAGTATGAAAGGTGACCTTATGTAAGAGACTTTATGTGTTATGCTTGGTTGTTGTCTTCTTTAAATGACTTATAATAAAGGTGAGGTTATGGTAGACTATGTTTACCTACTCTCACACCTAGTGAAGAATGAATGAAAAGAATGAAAGAATGTGTGAATGAATGAAATAAATGGGAGTTAATGCTAATGAATGAATTTTGGGTATATTGTAAGGATAGTCTCAGAAAGTACTCCTTTAAATGAATAGGGTTCCTAGATGAAAGGTGTTCTCATCTTTGAATCCAAGATCTTTCTAAATTAATGAATGTTGGGTTAGGATGAGTTCTCCTTCATGAGTTGAGTTAAGAGTACTTAGTAGCAATCCTTATACCTAAATGAATGAATGAAATGAATGTCCTAGCTCCGTGGGGGAGTAATGTCTAGCATCGAGAGGATATGAAAATGGGTGGATACTCCTTCGTTAGTTGAGATGTGAGTATTTAGTAGCAACCCTTAAGATGGGTGATACTTCGTGAGTTGAGATGATAGTACTTTGAAGCAATCCTTATATCCCTTAACTATGTGCCCACATAGGACTAGCTAGTGGTCTCTACCATGTAAAGGCTAAAAGAATGTCCCTACCTTAGGCAAGTAGGGATCCCTCATCCGGTAAGGGTATTACCGGGATTCCATGTCAAGCTCCATGGTCTATGTGGGTTAAGGATCTTTCCCCACCTTAATGAATGAATGAACTAGGGTATCTTAAGGGTGTACTACTTAGGAGAGGTGGTGGAATGGGACATCATCTAGACAATGCACAAGTAGACATTTAAGGGAGATCTTGGTGTGTCTTAGTTATGATAATGAATGAATGAGTCTTATTGGGCTAATGTGAAAGTGAGTCATAATGAATTTAATGTCAGTGCTTATGTTGAATGGAATATATGTGATGATCTTATGTCATTAGTGAATGAAGTTGTCTAAATGCATTAAGTTGAATCAATGATTTATGTTGAGATGTGAATGGAGCTTGTTTAGTGTAGCCTTAAGGATCACTTAGGTGTGGTATGGAGAGGTAGTATGGGCTGCTTCACCATGTCTTACTTAGGTGAGTCTTGGGATGACATTTGTTGAGTGTTCTAGTTTTATGAAGTGACTTGTTGGCTTATGTGCCTATATGTCTCATCTGATAAATTGGTGAAGGTTGAGGTATGCATGGTAAGTGCACTTTGTGTGGCCTTAAGGTGGTGCCTTAGTGTGGGTGATGGTATGGGACGTTGCCCATATATTCCACAAAGGTATTGCTTAAGGGTTACTTAAGGTGGAGGTCCAAGGCAAGAAGGTAAAGGTAAATGGGTTATGTATGCTTATGAGGTATTGTGAAGCATATGACTTTGTATTGTTGGTTGTGACTTGTAAGGTGCCTATTATGTTGATGTTCATGAGATTTTATCAAAATTGCATGAATGCATAACTTCCGAACAAATGTCCTTTTTAGCATGTTTTGCATATCCTCATATTTAGTATGTGTGTTGTACTAACCCCTTTCTTCTATTTTACTACAAGTGTAGGTTGTGATCACTAGGAGGAGATTGTGCTTTGGAGTTGCTTGGATTGCTTCACTCTTCCAAGTCTTTGGTATGTCCTCAAGATTCGAGGACTATGTTTAGAAGTTTCCTAGTCATTGTAATAGACATATAACTTTCATTTCATTTGTAAAGGGCCGTGTCCCTTAGTACATTTTAAGTTGTCTAAGATTGGCTAAAGAGACTTAGTAACTCCGCTTGCGTATTGATGTTTTCAAATGTTGATGACTCTTGAAGTCTTATTGTTTTATTAAATAAAAGTTTTAAATTCTTAGTGATTTTTTATGATATATGCGATGAATGAATGCTAAGGTTTGTATAAGACCTCCGAGAAGTCGAATACGCATGTAACGGCTAGGGGGTGCTCTCGGGGTCGTTACATTGGGTGAGTCCTCATCCTTCGAGGACAGATTCTTATTGTTTTCAGTTTCTATTTAACTTTCAGTTTTGGAATTGATGTATGGGCTAGGCCTAATCTCATTCTATTCTACTAACTGGCTAATAAGACAAGTGTTTTAGACTTCCACTTTACTTTTATAAAACTTTTGGACTTGAAATGTTATATTTACTTCTTTGTTCTATTTCTTATGTTATGAATGCTAAGTGGCTTGTATGGGGCCTCTCGGGGTCCTATACGCCATATTACATCTAGGGTGTACCCCTGGGTTGTGACAATAATTTTTTCAAAATCATACTTAAAGTGATCCACATTGGATTGCAGTGGTATCACTTGAACCTATCCAAACTGGCGAAGAACTCGAAGAGAAGAATATAGTTGAACACCCTTTAAGAAGATAAGTTCAATGGAATAGCATTTATTACCACTCACTATGACAAGAGCGGTGGACATCCAATAGAATTTCCATTGAATGTGATAGCTGTTGAATCATGTAACACCTTAGATTCAAAAAGGGTAGAATTACAGGTTTTTGCTGAATCTAGTGCTAGTCCCGATGAATCCACCCACAGCCTGTGTAAAGACATACGGTCTGTGAGTTACCTCGTCGGTAGTATTTTAAAGGTTTTTCCAAAATGTCAAGTTCTAGTACTGTGCGATGGTTCACCAGGACATTCTCTTGGTTAGTACATGGGTTGTAGGTATGTTTCCTAGGTGAGTCCCAAACTTAGAGAGATTTTAGGATTCAAAGTTGAGACCCACGATTGGGCATGTGCGGCTCGTAGGTTGATCCACGGACCGTACATGGGTCTGCCATTGGGGGTCCAAAAATCATGGTCTCTCAACCCATCGACGGTCGACTAGAAGGGTTCGTACGTGGACCCCTGGATCGTAGGTCGGGTTGTCGACGAAAGTTGGCAATTACTTTTATTAGGGATTTTGGGTCTTCTCCTAATTATTCTAGCCTAGTAATATGTCATTTTTCTCTGTATTAGAAGCCTATATAAACGTTTCTAACTCCCAAAGTCTTCCAAATAAAATAATTATCTCAAATCTCAATAGAAAAACAAGTTACTCATCTTAAAAAATTCTCTCTCAAGATGGTTGAAGAAGAAGGCTAGCGTTTCAAGTCAAGTCTTCAGTTCCTCCATTGAATTAAAGCCTTTGGCATTAAGGTATGAAAATCTTCATCTATGGATACCTTTCCTCCATAGAGTTACTAAATTTCTTAATTTTGAAGCTAGAAGTCCCAAATTGAAGTTCGGTTTTTCTTCTATGTCGTGGGTTTTTTCAATGTTGATTTATTTAGATGCTTATGAATTATTTGTAACATGGCAACTAGGGCTAAGTGTGATGACAACAAAGCCAAGGCAAGGGACAAGGGCCAAGGCCGAAGACAAAGGCCAAGGCTGCCCCAAGCTTGGGATGCACTACCTCATCTCCACGACCACCACCATGGCCAGTGGTGAGGACCACGGCTCGTGGTGTGGTTGATGAAGGCGAAGGCAGTAGCTCCGTTGAAGCTACCTCAAAGTGGCTCACCTTTACGAGCCACTTCACGGCCAGTGGTGAAGACCACGACTCGTGGGAAGGCTCGTGAAGGTTCCTTCAATTTGTGGAGGCCAAATCCTCATAGCCAAGCCACTGACCAAGGACCACGGCTCGCGGTATGGACCACGGCTTGTGGAGCCTGCCGTGGTGCCTGGGAGTACGATTCCTAGTGTGGGGTATTTAGGGAAATTCCTTTTTAGGTGATTATTAAGTGAGGTTGTTTTGTATAGTCTTAGTACACCTATATAAGGTAATGCAAGCCTTTAATCATCCCAATTAAGTCATTATTTCCAAAACCCCAAAAGATCACAAAGTTCATCTTCTAAAAAATTCTCTATCTAGAAAACTCAAGAAGAAAAAGAAGAAGAGGGTCGAGCTAGGTCAAATTCCTCTAATCTTCCAAGATTTGTGAGGGCTTTATATCCAAGGTATGATAGCTTATTCATCCATGGATTGTTCCATCCATGGAGCCCCCTAGAATTCTCCCAATTTGTTGAAGAATTTCCCAATTCAAGTTAGGGTTTCTTCAATGTTGTGGGTTATGTTGTATGTTGACCCAATTGAGTGGGTATTGATTGTTTATGATAGAATTAGTAATGAATATTTTTATTAAGATGAAATTACATGTTTTCCATGTCACCCTAGTCTAATTGATGAAATTGTAGTAATGTGGGTTTATGCCTTATAGGAGGGAAATTGAGGATTTAGAGATAATCTTCTAGGATTAATATTATGTATAGTAATTATTCTAGAATAAAATCATGTAAGCATGAATTGAATTATAATAATGTATATGTGATGGATCATGACTAGTAAGGCTTGAGATTGAACCTTTATGATGATATATGACTAGAATCACTTAAGAAAGAAGCATGTGAGAATGCCTTGTAATCTAGGTATGTATGATGATTGTAAGAAGTAAATCTTTGAGAGTAAGACTTGTAGTCATGAATGTTGATTGCTAGGGCTTTGAGAGTAAACCTAATATGTTGAATTATGCTTGTAATGGCTTTGAGAGTGAAGCACATATGAGAATGATAGACTAGTAAGTGTCATTGTTGCGGAAGGACTTTACCCACCTCATCTACCTTATCAATGTTTATATGCATAAAGTGATAGAATCACTCGAAACATGGATTGATTGTCAAGGACATCCCTCCATGAGTCATGAGTTAAGTTAGGCTATGATTGGCCCCAAATGGATATTGACAATGAGATGGAGGCTCACACCTAGTTGAGTCAGGGCTTCCAAGTTAAAAGGAGGCACACACCTAGTGGAGTTTGGGATTCCAAGTTAAAGGAGGCTCACACCTAGTTGAGTTTGTGCTTCCAAAGTAAGGGGAGCTCTGACATAGGAGATTCTGAGTTTTCCCAAAGTAGGTCTCATGAGATCGAAGCCTTCAGATAGAGAAGTCCGGGTTTCAAGTAGCAATCTTAGTATCCAATTAACTAAGACATACTTGAAAAGGTATCTCCTAGTGTTCAAAAACATTAATGAACGAAGGCATGCTTGAGAAAGCATCTCCAAGTGTTCAAACATAATGAACTAAGACATGCATGAGGAAGTATCTCTAAGAGTTCAAATACCAAATGAACCTACACATGCTTAGTAAAGTATCTCACAGTGTTCAAGTTAATAATTGACTTAGACATGCTTGAAGAAGTATCTCATACTGTTTAAAAGTAAAGAAGAGGAACTAAGATGTGCTTAAAGAAGTATCTCCAAGTGTTCCAATTTTCTAAAAGAGTGATTAGTTCCCAACCAAGAAGTATAGTGATGAGGACCAAAAGTGGTACTTAGTATGGATGGGATTATGGGGTCTTATCTATGCATTGCACAAGTATGAGTTACGGTTACCTAGAAAGTATTTCTCTTATATGATGTATGTTTAGGTAGGATTGTGCTATAGTTTCCTTCCTTGTTATGATTGACTAAAGGTGAGATATTCCCTTGTCTATGAGAAATAAGCTGACGATGAGATCCAAAGATGGTAATTATGAATATTATGACCTAAAAGTGATACTTAGTGTGGGTGGGATTATGGGGTCTCATCCATGCATTGCACAAGTATGCTTTGAGGTTACTTGAGAAGTAGTTCTCTTATGATATGAAGGACTAAGGTTTGACCAATGCTTATATTATGCCTATGTTGGAGATTATGCGTATGACTATGTTGTTGTCTCTTATGCTTATACTTTATGTTTTATAAAGCATCTCTTATGATTATGGCATATATCTTATGTTGACTAGCCCTTATGTTATGCTCTTATGATGTTATGTTAGTTACCATATTTAGTGCATTTTGTATTAACGCATACTCTTGCCTACATTCTTATCAAATGTAGGGTCCAGCAATCTTGAGTTCCATTCTCGTTGCTAGGTTCTTAGTAGGAGCAAAGAGTTCAAGACTTGGTGAGTCCTCATAGCATCGAGGATATAACCACCATTTACTTTATGTCTTTATTTCAGGTTTTAGACTATTGTATGGGATGTGTCCCAAGAATTATTCTAAGTTGTTTTAGATGGTTTGAGACAAATGTTAAAGACTTCCGCTTCGTTTTATGAGACTTTGATTTTAAGGAAAATATTTTAAATTTCCGCACTTTTCTATTATCTTATGTTATGATATGCTAAGTGGCTTACATTGAGTTCTTCGTTGTTCTATTTTCCATGTTACATCTAGGGTATACCCCTGGGTCCTGACAAATTTGGTAGTCAGAGCTCAAGGTTTTGAATAGTTCGAGGATGTCTCAAATCACATCTAGTAGAGTCTTGTTCATAAATGTGAAGCGCGCCACATTTATGAATTTAAGGCTATTAGATATGTCAGAAACTTCACTTCTTCATTCTCTAAGTCGTTCTATAGAGTTTAACTCTATAAGGTCTATCTCCTACTCCTTATCTGATGGTCTTCATGATATGACTACTCGAAGGGCTCATGCTACAAGGAACGAGGGAAAAAAGTTGGTTGTGATACCAATTATGGCTATGTGACTAGATAGGAATTTATATGATAGATTTAGATGACATCTTTAGGATGGATTTGTTGCATTATTATTTGTTTTATGAGGGTACAACCTGACATAGTAATGATGAGTTTTGGAGTATGTAATAGATTTGGTGAATAGGGTATTTTAGTAAATGCCTAGATGTGTTGAATGAGAAGACTCCACTAAAGGGTAGTAGTGTAATTCACCATGGTTTAGAATAATCTTGTGTAATGGATGTGAAAGCTTAGTGAAGACTTGATTCGACCTCATAATTGAAAGAAATGGTGCTTATAAAGTCTATCTAGGCTTACTCCCAAGGGGGAGATGATGTGCTTAGTTAGCAAGGTCGTTGATTGTTCGTAATGAATATGAATTGGGTTTACTTGAATTTCTCACCTTAGAAGGGTGTAATGAAATTGGGAAGTTTAGACCCCGTCTTATAGGCTCATATGAGATTTTGAGGATGATAGTTGAAAGTGCTACTTAGGTGGTCGAGGCCAATGAGATATCCCGATATCCTTATATTTTCCTTCTATTCCTCCTTTAACTTGAGATGGCAAGTCCCTCTTAGTTGTATTATTTTTTGGAGTCATGTGAGTTTTAGATGTTTCCATGATTTTCTTATGTTGTGCATGTTCATAAAAACTTGTGTTTGGAAAGAAAATGAGTTTGCATAATTGTTTTCCTCATGTTATAGTGCATTGAGTATAAGTTGCCTATATACTTCATGAGATGAATTAAAGAGCATGCCTTAGTTTGGAGTTGAGAGAATACTCCAAGAATAGATTCTTTTGAGAATAAATTGCATATGAGCTCCATAAGAATGTGTTGAGCATGTTTTAGTTCGGAGATGGTAGTTCCTCCTTGAACATAACTAGTTATGATAATTTCATGCATTTTGGGTTGTTAGAGGTAGTTCCTACTTCCTTGTGTTAAATTGAGTATGTTTAGCTAGGAGATGAAGTACCTCCTTTGATTAGGTGCATTTAGATGAGTTGCATGAATAATGAGTTGCTAGTCTAGACTTGCGACCTTAAGAAGGGCCTAGAACGTCATTCGAGGACAATGTCCCCAAGGGGGAGATATTGTAATAGCCCGTAGTTTAGTAGGCGAACTAGGGCTAAGTGTGAGGATAACAAGAGGCAAGGCCCAAGGCTGCCCCAAGCTTGGGATGCACTGCCTCATCTCCATTACCACCACCACGGCCAGTGGTGAGGACCAGAACTCTTGGTGTGGTCCAAGAAGGACAAGAAAGCAGCTCCCTTGAAGCTTCATCAAAGTGGCTCAACTTCACGGCAAGTGGTGAAGACCACGGCTCGTGGGAAGGCTCATGAAGATGCATTCAATTTGTGGAAGCCAAAGCCTCATAGTCAAGCCACTTCCCAAGGACCATGGGCAGGACCACTGCTTGTGGAGCCTACTGTGGTGCCAGGGAGTAGGCTGCCTAGTGAGGGGCATTTAGGGGAATTCCTTCTTAGGTAGTTATTAAGTGAGGTCATTTTGTAGTGTCTTAGTACACCAATATAAGGTATTTTAATCCTTTAACCACCCTAATTAAGTCATTCTTACCAAAACCCCGAAAGATCCCAAAGTTCATCTTCTCAACAATTCTCTCTCTAGAAACTCAAGAAGAAGAAGAAGAAGAAGAAAAAGAAAAGAAGAAGAAGAAGAAGAAGAAGATGACGAAGAATAATAATAATAATAATAAGAAGAAGAAGAAGAAGAAGAGGAAGAGGAGGGCCAAACAAGGTCAAATTACTCCAATCTTTCATGCTTTATGAAGGATTTGTATCCAAGGTATGATAGCTTATTCATCCATGGAGCCCCCTAGAATTCCCCCAATTTGATGAATAATTCCCTAATTCAAGTTAGGGTTTCTTTAATGTTGTGGGTTATGTTGTATGTTGACCCCTTGGCACATTGTGTCTTTTTTCCCACAAGCCCAAGGAAATCCCACGAGGGGCTCCACGAGCTGTGGTCCCTCTTGTGGACCTTGAGGTAGTGGCTAGGCCATTTCTTACCACCCTCACACCCCTAACTCATCTCCATGATCCTTCCCACGAGTTGTGGTCTTCACAACGAGTCGTGAAGTGGCTCGTTAAGGAGAGCTTATTTTTGGGCACTTTTAGGGAGCTCATTGCCTAGGCTACCACGGACCACACCACGAGCCGTGGTCCCCTGCACGATCCTTGGTGGTTATCGTGGTCACTAGGGCAGTGCTACTGGAGAGTGGATTGCTTTGGTCCTCTCCCTTGGCCCATGCCCACTTCCTTGACTCTTACCCTTTCGTTTTAATTCTAGTTTAGTCTACAAATATCCGGAATGTTACAGAATACTTTTAGTATGTGGCTATCCAACTCTTCGAAACCTTAAGATAGAGTTATCCAACTTTGATTAAGTTATACATGTATAAAACCTAGGTGGTTTGACCCTTGGTGTCAATCCACATTATTAGTAGCTACCCTATTCTCTAAAGGACCCCAACACCCTTTAGACAAATCGCATATTATATATCAACGTGATCACAATAATTAATTAAGTCAAATTATGCAAAAATGGAGTATAGAATTTGTTTGTTGTTTTGTTTGCAGAATCAGGGCCTCCCCTAATTTTTCCAACCCGCAAACTCTCGTAGAAGTAACTTACAAGCTAAGGGATTGGTGGAATAATATCACAAAAGACCATGAAATAGGAATTTACAAGTTGCTGGGCATTCTTACTTCCCTCATCTTTGTCAAACATGGACATCACATGACTAAAGCTTTGCTGAAATTTTGGGATCCCTCAAGGATGGTCTACAAGTTTAGTAATTATGAATTGGTACCGAAAATCGAAGACATTGGTGGGCTCATCGACTTGCATTATCATGAGTGTTAAATGATTGTACCCAACAAACAATTACCAAGGACATTTTTAGAGAATCTGGTCATGAAATATAACCCCACATTAACCTATTTAGATTTTGGGTGGATTCCTTTTGATTTTTTTTTATTCAAGCTTTGGTCATAAAGATAGTTATCAGATTTTCAATGAAGAATTTGCTTGTTTTGCTGAAAAATGGGATAAATATCGAATGAATGCCTTTGCCATCGCATTATTGGGATCCTTAATTTTCCCCAAAGAGAGAAGACAGATCGATACCCAATTAGGGTACTTGGTTCATGCATTAGCTGAAGGAAGGGACAAAACCTAGAAAAATTATAGTGCCCATGATATTGCTAGAAATAACGAGAAGTGTGTATGCATGTGTCGATGGTAGAATATTTTTCAAAGGATGCAACATTTTTGCTACAATTGTGGGCTATCGAACACTTCTATAGACGACCTGACACGATAGATCTTCTCAATGATATAGGCAACAAAATTGATAGTCATCCAAGAAGGAATTATTTAATTTAGGTTTTCCCCTTTTCTTGCTTTTTCTTTCATTGTTTGCATTTATTTGGGGTAGTTAATTAATTAAAAATATTTTCTCCTATCTAATTGTGTATTTTCTGTCTCTTCGCTCATCTCTTTATTAAATGTAATAGTGTTTATTTATTTTATCACTTACTCTAGTAAATTGATTAATAAAAGAGACCATATTCGCCATGTTGTAACCCCCACATAAATTATATGAGATACTCTAGGGACCCACATTTGTGGACCTCAAGGGGTGCTTAACACCTTCCTCTTGAGATAACTTGAACCCTTACCCAATATATAGTTTCGCAAATACTTTAATTTAATTTAATTAGTTAAGTTAGAATGGTGCCCTAAGACGCTTTTAATTCATAAGGTGTCTACTCTTCTTTTAAGCAAAACTTAAAAGAGTGGTCAAGTCGTTGCACCAAAACCCATTTTTGAGAAAAAAATGGACTGCGACAGAATGGGATATCTCACTGCCCCCGGGGGATTCGAAGATTTGCTCACATTTTTTATAAGATTTATCACGACCCAAGGTTTCCTGTAGGCGTAACTTGGCATATGAAACCCCAGAGGCTCGACAAGCCACTTAGCATACATCATAAAAGATAATAGAAAATTGAGACTTTAAAAGACAATTTCGAGACATAAGAGTTTTATAAAATAAAGCGGAAGTCTAACAATGTCTCGAAGCCATCTAGTACAAAGGATTAACCAGAATCTAGCCCGTACATCAAGTTCAAAACTAAAATGTAAAGACAATATGAAATAAATGCTTTGTTCTCGGAATATGGGGACTCACCAATCTTCAAGCTTCTACTAAAAGATCCCTAGCCATGAAAGTGCGAATCTAGAACGTCGGAGCCTACATTTTCATAAGAAATGTAGGCAAGAGTAAGTGTTAGTAAAAAAATGTACCAAGTATGATAGTGCATAAAACATATTAAATCATGTTTAATAAGGGGCATTTTCATGATATGCAATGACCAAGCTAAAACATGAATTAAAAGAGTTAGAAAACATAAGTCATAAAACATGGTCAATATAAGTTAACATCTTTAAAGCATTCATGAGATACTTCTAAAAGTAACCCTAGTTCATTATTGTAGGAGATTTACATTTAACCAACATGTAAGACCATATGAGCTATTAACATGGAATCTAGTGTCTGTCCCACACCAAAAAGGGGTGTCCTACTTTCCAAGGTAAGACCATGAACTTCAAGCTTTTGTAGATCCACTAGCTAATATCTATCTACACAATCTGTGATGGCGCATAGTTTATGGGACATGGGTATAACCACTTGTCCACTCGGTGCTAAGCATAAATCCCACGGAATATTGATTATTCATAGCTTTCCTTATCAATCATAAGACATGGGTAATTTCCACTTTTCTTAGCATTGGAGGTCATGGGCAATCACCGCTTGCATCATTATTTGAATAACTCCTTAACTTTGATTCATTTTAGGTGAGAAGACCTTTCAACCTTAGAATCCTTTATGTGAGAAAACCTTTCACAACACAATAACAACAACATTTATACTTCACTCTCACAGCATCGTTAAAACATTTACATCAATTTCATAAGAACATGTATAGTTTCATAAGCTCATCTTTCATAGTTCAAACAGCCACATTATATCATCATAGCTTGGAAAACATGGGGTATGCCTGGGTTCATGGGATTCATCTCTGAATCATGGAATTATCTCAATTCATGCATAATAGTTCATAAAACTGTTAAATAAATCAACATTTAAAAGAAATCATGACATAGAAGAAAACCCTAGCTTCAATTGGGGATTTCTAGCTTCAAAATTGAGAAATTTAGGAACTCGATGGAGGAAAGATCTCCATACATGAAGACTATCATCCTTAATGCCAAAATCTTAACTTCAACGGGGGAATTGGATTCTTGACTTGAACCCTAGCGTTCTTCTTCAGCCTTTTAGAGAGAGAAATTTTTGAGAGGAGGAACTTGTTCTTCTTTTGAGATTTGAGAGAATGAATTGATTTGGAATATTTTGGGGCTTAAAAACGTTTATATAGGCTTCTAATAGAAGGCAAACCGACATAGTATTAGGTTAGAATAATTAGGAAAAGACCCAAAAGCCCTCATAAAAGTAACTGTCAACTCCCATCAACGGCCCGACCTACTGTTCGGGGGTCCACCTACGGACCGTCCTGGTCGACTGTCGATGGGTTCAGAGACCATGATTTTTGGACCCCAAATGACGGACCCATGTATAGTTCGTGGGTCCACCTACAGGAACATGCCCAATCATGGGTCTCAACTTTGATTTATATAATCACTCTAAGTCAGGAAACCCACCTACGAAACCTACCTACGACCCATATACTAACAACGGACCATCTTGGTGAACCGTTAGAAAGTACTTGAACTTGATATTTTGGAAAAAGCTTTGAACTGCTACCCAAAAAGTGACTCACAAACTGTATGTCAGTCCACGAGCCGTGGGTGGTTTCGTCGGGACTTGCACCAAATGCTGCAAAAAGCTACAATTATACCCTTTTTGAATCTGAGGTGTTACATTATCTCCCCCTTGGGAAAATTCGTCCTCGAATGAGATTAGAGACCTTTGGAATGCATGTTAAAAAAATTATATCATGAAGTCTATATGCAACTCATATTCAAATGCACATAAACATGTAGAAATCAATCAACTTAACCTATTTTCTCAAAATTTATCCTTTCATGAATCACGCATAATGAGAAAATCATGGGAGTATCTAAGACACATGACACTGAAAGAGTAAACATGAGGGACTAAATACCTTAAGCTAGAGGAGGATTAGAATGAAAAAGATGAGGATAAAGGGATATCATATCGGCCTCGGACTCCCAAGTAGCACCCTCAACAAGTTGATTTCTCCATAGCACCTTCACGGAAGCAACTTCTTTGTTTCTCAACTTGCTAACTTGCCGGTCTGAAATCTCATTGGGAACCTCCTCATAAGTGATAGCATCCAAGGAAGCTCTACTCCATTGAAGGACAAGGATGACGCTTTAGAAACTCCAAGGAGGCCCATAACAAGATCTCAAACCAAGGAGTTCAATGATAAGCTCAATGGGCTTCAATCGCTGATCCAAAGGTTTCTTATTGGGGAAGAAGAGCTCAAGCCCAAGGGAGAGGAATTGTCCAAATGCTACAATTATTTGGTGGCCCAAATTCAAGCCCAAGATGAGGAATTTTAAGGTCCAATTTCGTGCAAAAAAAGGTCAAGAAGAGTCCAAGAATCAGCCACAACAAGAGTTGCTTTCTGCCCAAGTTTTGAGAGAAGACTAGTCAAACTTTCCAAGATTGTCAAGATTCTTTTCCTAGTTGGGATTTACCTTATTTATTTATTTATATATAGGTTATTAATATTTTCCTTAGTCTATTTATGGTCTCTTAAGTACCATTTAATGCTTTCCTAGAAGTACTAAATTTGTTCCTAGTTAGGTTACTTTATTTCCTTTCTAGAGTAGGATTCCTTGTAATTGTTTTTTTTGGGTTTGGCTTCTTGGACGTTTTTCCCTTCTCCTATATATAGGAGTCCTTTTCATTCATTAAAGACAATTTAGATTGATATTATTAATATTTGAGAGAGTTCTTTGAACCTTTGTGACTTGTTCTTTGAGAATTTATCTTTAAACCTTTACTAGTTTCATAGTTTAAGGTATAAAGTAATTTCTTCTTGTGATATCTTTGGTTTCTTTTTGGTATTCTTTAGAAGGTGATTAGTTTCTACATACTAATTATTGTCTTTAGTTACTCATAAAGCGGTCAAGATCCGAATCTATCGTTTTGATTCGTTTTCTCAAGTAAAGGCGTTAGATTTCTTCCATAAATCTATACGTTGTTACTTGGATCTTTTCAAGGCCTTAGAACATCTAATCCTTGGAAATTCGTGGATCTTTCCTTCGAATTTCCCATATCTTTAGTTAGTCTTTTTGTTTCTTTTCTTTGTGCTTCCGCATTCTAATATTCAATTCTCTATTTGTGATCTCCCTTAACCTTGCTGTTATCAAGTGGTATCAGAGCGGTTCTATCAAGATTCCGTTCTTGATAAATCTTGGGATTTCTTCTTAGAGCCAAAAAAAAAAAAAAAAAAAAAAAAAAAAAAAAAACTGTAGCGTGAACAGTAGCGTCGTGAAAAAAAAAAAATAAAATTTAGTAGCGTGAACAGTAGCGTGAACAAAAAAAAAAAAAAAAAAAAAAAAAAATTCTCTAAGAAATCTGATTACTTGTCCTCCAAGAAATTTGATTACTTGATTCCCAAGAAAGTTTATTACTTGCTATTCAAGAAATCTTATTACTTGCTCTCCAAGTTTTGTATTAATTTGTTTCCAAGCAAGAAGGTAGCAAGAAGAGGGAATTCTAGATCTTTAAGAATTAGAGGAGATTTTTTTTCTTGTTCTTATAATTCTAAAATAAGTTCCTTTTTATTCGTGTTTTGTTTCAACTAAATCCTACTTGTTCTAGGAATAGTTCTTTACTTTCTTTTGTACCCCAAGATTCCATACTTTATTACTACGAACTTGATACACGTTTTGGTTTAATTATAAATCTACAAAGTATTCTCGTTCAAAGGTTATTTTTAGTGGAAAAAGGCAAGTGTGGGTGAGTTTAAAAGAGGGTAAAAGCCATATTAAAAGTGTGATACTTGATCATTTATTCTTTTTTTTTAGATGTCTATTTCAGGTGGTGATGAGGAAAGGGCTCGTTTAGAAGCCGAGGTCAAAGGAAGGAACGACTTCACCCTCCAAGCTATGCACCAACAATATGAGAGTGAAAAAAGTGAGGGGGAAGAAGAAGAGGGAGAAGGTGTAAGTGAGGAAGATGATTTGGAATTGCCTAATGATGGTATAATTGGGGTGGTTAGGAGAATTATGACTATCAATTTGGGTAGTGTTGATGAAGGACAGAGAGAGAATTTGTTTCATACTAGGTGTGGGATAAAAGGGAAGACTTATTCTATGATTATTGATGGGGGAAGTTGTGCAAATGTGGTGAGTTCATACTTGGTGGATAAACTAGGAATTGCATGCATGAAGCGCTCTACCCCATATAGGCTCCAATGGTTGAATGATTGTGGAGAAGTAAAAGTAAACAAACAATGCATGATTTCATTCAATGTTGGTAGGTATGAAGATGAAATTCTTTGTGATGTAGTCCCAATGCAAGCATGTCATGTTTTACTTGGCCGACCTTGGCAGTATGATAGGGATACTACTCATCATGGGAGAAAGAATAGGTATAGTCTTCTGCATAATGGTAAGAAGTATACTCTTGCACCATTATCTCCTTCTCAAGTGTTTGAAGATCAAAAACGATTGAGGGAAACAATGGGAAAACAAAAGGGAGAGGTAAAAAGTGAGCTTGAGGGAAAAGAAAAAGGCCAAGAGATAATAGAAAAAAAGAGAGATGGCCGCGAGAAAGAGAGAGAGGGCAGCGATCTAAGTAAAGAGGTAAAAGAGGGTGTGAGTAACAAAAATAAATATTTTGGTGAGAGGAAAGAGGCTAAGGAAAAGAAAAATGAGAGCCTTTTTATAAAAGCCAAGGAGTGTTTGAATGCTAGGAGAGAGGGGCTGCCCATAATACTACTTACTTACAAAGAAGTATTGATTAATTTTGAACAACTAACTCCTTCTTTGCCAAATAGTGTTTCTTCTCTTTTGCAGAATTTTGAAGATGTTTTTCCTGATGACACTCCAAAGGGATTGCCACCTTTGAGAGGGATTGAGCACCAAATAGACTTTGTGCCTGGGTCTCAACTTCCTAATAGGCCTGCCTATAGGAGCAATCCTGAAGAGACCAAAGAATTACAACGGCAAGTTGAAGAATTGCTTGTAAAGGGATTTGTTCGAGAGAGTATGAGCCCATGCTCTGTTCCAGTCCTATTGGTCCCCAAAAAGGATGGAACATGGAGGATGTGTGTAGATTGTCGAGCCATCAACAAGATAACGGTAAAGTATCGCCATCCTATTCCTCGTCTTGATGACATGTTGGACCAACTGTATGGTTCCAAAATCTTTTCTAAAATTGATCTAAAGAGTGGTTACCATCAGATTCGTATGAATCCTGGAGATGAATGGAAAACTGCTTTTAAGACCAAATATGGACTTTATGAGTGGTTAGTTATGCCCTTTGGCTTGACTAATGCACCAAGCACTTTTATGAGACTAATGAATCATGTTTTTAAAGATTTCCATGGAAAATTTGTTGTGGTGTATTTTGATGACATCTTGATCTTTTCTCAAAATCTGGATGAACACCTAGAGCACTTAAAACAAGTTTTTGAAGTTCTTAGAAATCAACGCTTATTTGCTAATCTCAAAAAGTGTACTTTCTGTGTGGATCGTGTGGTTTTCTTAGGTTTTGTAGTCAGTTCTAAGGGAGTTGAAGTAGATGATGAGAAAATCAAAGCAATAAAAGAATGGCCTAAACCTAATAGTGTCACTGAAGTTAGGAGTTTTCATGGACTTGCTAGTTTTTATAGGAGGTTTGTGCGAGACTTTAGCACCATTGCTGCTCCTTTAACTGAAGTTATTAAAAAAGATAAGGTTTTTACATGGGGAAAGGAACAAAATGATGCATTTAACTTGCTGAAGGATAAATTGTGTTCTGCTCCTCTTTTGCAATTGCCTGATTTTTCTAAGTCTTTCGAAATTGAGTGTGATGCCTCTGGTAAGGGCATAGGTGCAGTTTTGATGCAAGACTCCAAGCCAATTGCCTACTTTAGTGAAAAGCTAAGTGGAGCAACATTGAACTACTCAACTTATGATAAGGAGCTATATGCCTTGGTGAGGGCGTTAGCTACATGGCAGCACTACTTGTGGCCTCGAGAATTTGTGGTCAAGACTGATCATGAGTCATTAAAATACTTGAAGGGCCAAGGTAAACTTAGTCGTAGGCATGCTAAATGGGTAGAGTTTATTGAAACTTTTCCTTATGTAATTGCTTACAAACAAGGAAAGGAGAATGTGGTTGCTGATGCACTCTCAAGAAGGTATGTTTTGATCTCTACTCTTACTTCAAAGTTATTGGGTTTTGACCAAATCAAGTTCCTCTATGCTAATGATTCTGATTTTGGTGAGATTTTTGCTGAATGTAAGTTAGGTCTTTTTGAGAAATTTAATCTTCAAGATGATTTTCTATTCAAGGAAAATAAATTATGTGTTCCTAACTGCTCGTTGCGTGAACTATTTGTTAGGGAAGCACATTGTGGAGGGCTAATGGGACATTTTGGTGTACCCAAAACACTGGAAATACTTTCTGAACATTTTTATTGGCCTAGCATGAGAAAGGATGTTGAAAAAGTGTGTTCTTATTGTCTTGAATGTAAACAGGCTAAGTCTAGAACATTGCCGCATGGTCTTTATACTCCTTTACCTGTTTCTAATTCCCCTTGGATTGATATTTCTATGGATTTCATATTGGGGCTGCCAAGGACTAAGTATGGTAAGGATAGTATATTTGTGGTAGTAGATAGATTTTCTAAAATGGCTCGTTTTATCCCATGTAAAAAGACTAATGATGCATCTCATGTGGCTGACTTGTTTGTAAAGGAAGTGGTTAAATTGCATGGAATACCTAGAACTATTGTTAGTGATAGGGATGCCAAGTTCTTAAGTCACTTTTGGAGAATTCTTTGGGGAAAGTTGGGAACTAAATTGCTATTTTCTACATCTTGTCACCCACAAACGGATGGGCAAACGGAAGTGGTTAATAGAACTTTAGGGAACATGTTGAGGGCTATTTTGAAAGGAAAGTTGACTTCTTGGGAAGATTACTTACCTATTGTAGAATTTGCTTATAATAGGACCTTCCATTCTTCTACTGGTAAGACTCCTTTTGAAGTTGTATATGGATTCAACCCCCTTACCCCCCTTGATTTATTGCCTTTGCCTACTAATGATTTTGCTAATCTTGATGGTAAGAAGAAGGCTGATATGATGAAGAAAATTCATGAACAAACAAGGCTTGCAATTGAAAAGAAGAACAAGGAAGTTGCATTGCGAAGGAATAAGGGCAGAAAATATGTTGTTTTTAAACCTGGTGACTTGGTTTGGGTGCATATGCGAAAGGAAAGATTTCCTTCCAAAAGAAAGACCAAACTAGATCCTAGAGGAAGTGGGCCATACAAAGTCCTTGAAAGGATTGGAGACAATGCTTATAAACTTGATCTTCCTGGTGAGTTCCAAGTTAGTGCTACTTTTAATGTTTCTGATCTTTCCCATTTTGATGCAGATTTGAATTCGAGGACGAATTCTCTTCAAGAAGAGGGGAATGATAGCATCCAAGGAAGCTCTACTCCATTGAAGGACAAGGATGACGCTTTAGAAACTCCAAGGAGGCCCATAACAAGATCTCAAACCAAGGAGTTCAATGATAAGCTCAATGGGCTTCAATCGCTGATCCAAAGGTTTCTTATTGGGGAAGAAGAGCTCAAGCCCAAGGGAGAGGAATTGTCCAAATGCTACAATTATTTGGTGGCCCAAATTCAAGCCCAAGATGAGGAATTTTAAGGTCCAATTTCGTGCAAAAAAGGTCAAGAAGAGTCCAAGAATCAGCCACAACAAGAGTTGCTTTCTGCCCAAGTTTTGAGAGAAGACTAGTCAAACTTTCCAAGATTGTCAAGATTCTTTTCCTAGTTGGGATTTACCTTATTTATTTATTTATATATAGGTTATTAATATTTTCCTTAGTCTATTTATGGTCTCTTAAGTACCATTTAATGCTTTCCTAGAAGTACTAAATTTGTTCCTAGTTAGGTTACTTTATTTCCTTTCTAGAGTAGGATTCCTTGTAATTGTTTTTTTTGGGTTTGGCTTCTTGGACGTTTTTCCCTTCTCCTATATATAGGAGTCCTTTTCATTCATTAAAGACAATTTAGATTGATATTATTAATATTTGAGAGAGTTCTTTGAACCTTTGTGACTTGTTCTTTGAGAATTTATCTTTAAACCTTTACTAGTTTCATAGTTTAAGGTATAAAGTAATTTCTTCTTGTGATATCTTTGGTTTCTTTTTGGTATTCTTTAGAAGGTGATTAGTTTCTACATACTAATTATTGTCTTTAGTTACTCATAAAGCGGTCAAGATCCGAATCTATCGTTTTGATTCGTTTTCTCAAGTAAAGGCGTTAGATTTCTTCCATAAATCTATACGTTGTTACTTGGATCTTTTCAAGGCCTTAGAACATCTAATCCTTGGAAATTCGTGGATCTTTCCTTCGAATTTCCCATATCTTTAGTTAGTCTTTTTGTTTCTTTTCTTTGTGCTTCCGCATTCTAATATTCAATTCTCTATTTGTGATCTCCCTTAACCTTGCTGTTATCAATAAGAGAGATTCTCCTCAACTCTCAAACCTTCTAAGGGAACTATAGATATCAGATCCCCAACATATTTCTTCAACAAGGATACATGGAAAACTAGATGCACTGATGCAAAATCATTACGCAAATCAAGTGCATAGGAAACCTGACCAATTCGCCTCAAAATCTGATATAGGCCCACATATTAGGGACTAAGCTTCCCTTTCTTACAAAACTTCATTACACCCTTCATGGGTGAAATTTTCAAGTAGACCCAATCATTTACATCAAACTTAAGATTTATTCTCCTAACATCGGTATAAGACTTTTGTAGACTTTCAACCGTTTTCAACCTTTCTCTAATGAGTCGAACTTTCTCCACAGCCTCATGTACCAATTCAGGACCTATCAAGGCAATTTCACTCACTTCAAACCAACCTATATGAGATCTACAACTCCTACCATATAGAGCCTCAAATGGAGCCATACCAATGCTTAAGTGATAGCTATTATTGTACGAAAACTCAATTAGAGGAAAGTGATCATCCCAGTTACCCATGAACTCAATTATCCAGGCTCTTAACATATCTTCCAAAGTTTGGATTGTTGATTTAACATTTCAGGCACACCTCATCAAATTCTAGGTGTAAACAATCGTTAAGCAATATATAACCCAACAAATGAGTTAGGGTCGAATCCCACAGGGATCGGTACGTGTTAAATTCAATCAAGAAATACAAATGTGATCTAACGAGCTATTGGAATACACATTATAGGTAAATACATGAAATACATTAAAAAGGGTTGACATGAATGTCAGATAGGGGAATTTATTTGCAATTATCAACTACAACGCAGTCACCAACAATTTGAAATAACAATAAGGAAAGGAATTTTTGGGATGTGATCGATTATAAGCAAATTTTGATACATGGGTACTTGAAACTACTAGTAAAAAACAACAAATTAGTGGGTAGGCTATAACTATGAGGGAGATAGCTTTCTCTCGAGCAATTACCTCGAATCAGGTGATTTCTTTCCAACATCGACAAGCATAGCAATGAAGAACAACCCACACCTTACTTCATCCACTCTCTTGAGCTAGATGGGTAGGATTGGCATTAGGATTCACTCTCTCTAGCTGAACCCAGCTTAACCCAATACCTACAAACCATTAATCAAGAGCCTTGGTTCTAAAACCTCTCTCTCTCGCAAGCTAAGATCACAAAATTAGAACTGCATTTGCAACTACAATTCATAAATTAAACCTCAGCTAATGATTAAACCCACTTCAATATAGCATTTAAACTAATAATTAACAATACCTATAAACTAATTCAACCCATAATCACATGATCACACCCCAAGAATTGGGGTTTGAGCCAAACATCATAAAAAGGTAAAAACTATTACCAAATCGATTATTCATTTACTGGGTAAGAGTAATTAATCCTTTATAATGCTCAAAATCGAAGAAAATCAGTAACCCACTTGCAAAATCTCCGAATTTAATCTTCAAAATCTCTCAAGTCTACTAAGAAACTATTATAAAATTGTAGTAAGCTAAATTATGGAAAAGAGAACTTCTAAATTAACACTTCAAAATCTAATTTATAGTCGCAAAAAAATAAGCCAGGAAGGGCCATTAGGCGAAGTAGGTAATGTTCACCGAGTGCTTCGGCGAACCACCATTTGCTCTTCTATTGCCTTTTGCATTGGCTCTCAACATCCTCAAGTCCTGTAACTTTGGGCGATCACTCTTTGCATTACGGAATTACTCGGCGATTCGCCAACTACCCCTTTTCGATTGTCGACTTGGTTTTTTCCCTCAGGATAGGCACACTGGAACTTTAGGTGGTCAAAATAGCCACTCGGCGATTCGCCAAGTTCTTTTGGCGATCATTAGGCTCGCCTTTCTTCACTTTTTAAATTTGTTTTGTTCCTTTTTGCCTATTAGTGTCCTTGCTTTTCTCTTCAATCCATATATACCTGAAAATCAAGGTTTTAACATCAATTTGTGGCACAAATTAGGCATTTGAGGACACTAAACCTATATAATCAAAGCCCCAAATGAGTCCACATCTCGGACTCATCAACACCCCCAACTTTTTGGTTGTGCTCAAGTAAAACTCAAGATCAGCAGTTCAAAAGGATGTCTCAGACAATGCTGCATAAGATTCAACATGAATTCACACAACAAGGTTCAACTTACTCATTCAATGATCAACTGTGCACTCAAATTGTGACTCACCATTATCGAAGATGCTCAGCTTCACTATACTTGCTTCAAATGCAAGTTGAAGCTCAACAAAGGTACTCAAATGCCCTCAAAACAAATATGATTCCATATTTATACAAACTTCTACAATAATTTAGGGTTCTGGAATCACGTACGACTCTCACACTCACAAAGCTGACCACATGCATGACTTCACCCATATGTTTGCTCTTATTTTCCAATCAACATTCACTTCAGGCCACTCAAGATCACAATGGTCTTTTCAAGGCTTGTAACGGGGCTGAGTGTCAAGGTATGGTCATTTAGGCTTAGTGGCTTCTACCTTCATGAAGTGTGGTCTGAACATCACTTTTCCTCCTTTTCTTTAACATTTAAATCATGCTCATAATCCACCCCATTATTCAACTTTGCTTGAACTACCGGTTACCCCATTTCTTTTGCAACTTCCACTACTTTGTTTCACAACTTTTTCATTCTTTTTCTTCGGTTTGTTCTTTTCTTTTTTTACATGGAGGGTTCCATCTTTTTCAATATCATTACTCAAAGGGAAATTTTTCACACTTCTTGACTTTCCTTCTCTTTTCACCACACCCCCAACTTAGTCTTTTGGCCTAAGTTGGCTATTCAAAGAAACCACACTTCATGAAAGGTATGGGTGAATAGATAAAGAGAGGTCACAATTGTTCAAGTTTCTTCCAAGAAAAAGGTAAGGCTCAAGAGGATTAAAGCAACGTTCACACATCTCACAAGGTTGGCCACAAAAGAGATATATTGTCAAATTGTTTCACTCTTCAAAATTGTTGCCTATGATCATTTCAAGTGCTTACATCACTCACTCAACCGGACCAACAAGGAAAATTTTAGGTGTCATCACACACAATGTTCAAACTAATCTCATCACACAATGCATTGGCACCAATATCAAATAAGACTCTACACCTTCTAGCAAATGTGCAATGTTCATCACAAGAGACTCATTCGATAACCGGCTATTCACAACGAGATACTAAAAGTTCACACATTGTTTATGGAACTTCATTGGTCTCATCGTAGCCGTACATTCATTTTGTTCAATTAAGAGCACTATTTGAGTAATTGGTATTGATCACAACCCACACTCAAATTTGCAGAAGAACAACCACAATCACACCCAAAAGATGTGGCAAAAATTTTAAAATTAAGTTCAAACAATTCCATTCAAAACAAGGGGCCATAAGCTAAAACATCCATAAGACCAAGATCAAAACACATATATAGATGAACAAAACCCAATATTCACAAACAAAATAGAATTATAAGAGGTAGGTATGGAAATACCTCACCCTACCCACAAACAGAAGTAGTTGTCCTCAAATGCATCTAAAATAACAAAAATCAGTACAAACAACAGAGAGGGAGGTAATAATGCCATCTTGTCTACTCAGTCACTCCGTTTGTCGGGGCAACAGTGCCCGGAGTAACACTCTGAGGTTAGGCATCAGTGCCTGGTGTCTCATCAGCTGTAGCAGCCCTAAAACCTGCCATAGAAGTATCCCTTAAGGAGGTCTAAACAGCAGCATGTACCATAGCCTCCTCTACCTCAGTCAGGCCCCGAAACATAGTCTCCTCGTGAACACCAAGTTGATCATCATCTGTTTCAGCCTTGGACTCTACAACAGCATCATCAACTCTTACCTTATCTCTAGTGGTAGCCGTAGGCACATCAGAACACGCTTTAATATCGGTATTCAGGTCATGAGGGATCTCCACAGTCCCAAAAATTAGAGACATATCAGTGGACTTCAGCTGGTCCACATCCTTCTTCAGCTCCGCAATCGGGGCCTTTAAAGAAGTCACCTCATGAGTAACTCCTTGATCTGTCACACACACCTCTATCCTCGCCGTGAGGGCATCAATAGAATCTTTGAGAGGTAAATGCATCAGTGAGAGCTCTCTTAATCATCATGGGAACCATGACCTCTAGCCTAGATGCACGCACATCAGTAGAATGGGATAAGTTCCCCCATCCATAGCAGCATGGCTTGGGTGAGTGGAGGTTGGGAAGCAGCAGTGCTAATACTAGATCTAGGAGGCGGGGGAGCAACAAAAGAACTCAGAGTCACAGAGGGGGCAGATCTAGAAATACCTGAAGGCATAGTGGCTGGAGTAGGCAATATTGCCTCTACAGGTAATTTCTCAATATCAACCGTCGGGGATGTATCCACCAGAGTTGCCTTCCTTCTTTCAGCCTCATCCTTCGGGTACTCGGTCTCAGTCTGCCAGATGTCAGTGTTAGAGGTGGGAGTCACTTCCACATGCGCCTTCTCATCTCGTGGAACACGGGCCCCTCCTCATAGCTCGGTGATAAACACTGGAAATCAAAGAGATGTCTGGCGCTGCTTGGCCCTCATGGTCATCTCTTGCCCAATGATCACACCTACATTTAGTCTCTTCTTACAAATAATGGATCCAAGACAGGCCGCCTTTGTGTGGTGGAGGATGGACTCGTTCTGGGATGGCATGATTATGCTACTAATAAACCCGAACCAATACCTCGTTGCCACAGTGAGGGCTTTCTTCTCTATTGGCACTCCAGATTCAATCCACCTAGGGATACTGGTAGAAAGGAGAGGAGCTAGCACACTTTTCATATTTCCCAATGTCGTTTTCTTGATCATACTCTGATAGTCATCTGCGAAGTTGTATGTGCATTCCAAGACAGAATTTATATCATCACTATCACATTTTACTTTCTTCCCCAGACAACCACATAATCCACTGGTTTGAAGGTGCTAGCCTTCATCTTGCCTTGTGGTACCAAAGCTCCATAGGCTGAATAGAACTCCTAGAACCAATTAGGGATGTAGGGATCCCGTGGTTTAGTGAAGAGCTAGAATCTGTGGTGCTTAAGGGTACTCCATATCTTCCGATATTTGTCCACCATACCATCTGTGGACAACGTCTTCTCCTCTATGATAGTCCTCAGTCCCTCAGCCTTTAGTCTGTTGAGAGACCAGGGATGAGAAACCTGTGCAGGTGTCGCTGGGACCACAGTCCAATTTGAAGTTGGGACAGGAGTCTGAGGCACCCAGATATTAGATGGATCATGAATCCCATCGGAGCAATTTTCTGCTCTACGGGTAAGTAAAAGTTTGTCATCCTCAGGCTCAAAGATGGAAGCCTGAGAATCATAGGGTTCTCCCGCAGTATCTAATGAGGTATGTGAGTCGCATAAACTCCCTAACTGTCGGTGCTGACCTCCGGTGACTCTACCACGGGTGCCTTGCCCTTACCTTTACCCTTTCCTCCCTAGTAGGGAGCTTAGATACCTTGGGCTGGGATGCAGCTATATCCTCATTTATTACAACTCATTTTGCCTGCTTACGGGGTGGCATGTCTCTTCCAGACACTTTGGGTCTAGCCATATCTGCAGAAGACATAGAAAGGTGCTAGAAATAGTCCAAGAAAAATGTAGAAATTAGAGTTGCAGAAAGACTCGCCAAACAAATCGGTGAGTCACCGGGTCACTTAGATAAGCCAGATCGGGCTTGGCGAAAGTACCAGATAAAAAAAATTCAAAATTAAGGCATGTCGGCGATGTTAAGGCCTATTCGGCAAATTGCCGACATCACTTGATGAGCTTGGACTAGCCCGCCGAATATTACCGTGCATTCTAGGGGTTAGCAGCACAGAAAGAGTGATCAAGGAGACATTTGGGCGAGTTGACGAGTGAATTCGGCGAGCACAGACATCTCGCTGAAAGTTATAGAATGAAATCAACCAAACTTAGAAATTAAAAGAGAATTGAATGGTACTTTGGCGAACTACTCGGCGAGCTCGACGAAGCTCGCCAAACGGCCCAACGTGCCAATTTGCAATCCCAAACTTCAAAATCAAACCCGCAGTCCCCAAATTCAAAATCAAACACATAAACTATTCAATTAGCACTAGACCCATACTACCCATGCCCTCGGGATACTCAGACTTCTCCTGATTTGTCTAAAATTGGTCATTTAACACTTTGCCATTAAGAATGACATCAAACGCTCAATCATTGAGCAAATTATGTCATTTAGCACAACTCGGGGTTACTTAGACTTCAGCCAACTAGACCCATTACAAAATTACTGCAATCCAACAATTTAGAACCAATTGTTACACACAAAACACGAGAATCGATCGATTAAAGCATTTAAGCACAAGTTCAAACAAATTATGGGCAATCCGATGCATAAAATACAATTAAAGCAATTACCCAACACATATCAACATACATTTACCTCTTGCATTCGAGTTTAACCACAAAATGAAAGTATGGGGTTCGAAAAACTAACCTGTATGCCGAATGTAGAAGTTGAAAAGCTAGGTGACAAAGATTTCCAATTCTAAACACGATTTCACACAAGAAAATGGGTAAAAGCAATAGACTATTGAAGATTTAAAGTTTGGGTGAGGGTGCACGGGGTTCGAAATGAGAGAATATGAAAGAATTTAAAATTTTAAACTGTTTGGCCTTTAAAACCTTTCAATTCGCAGCATTTTCAGCGGAGTAAGTCCACCACGCCGAACAACTCGGTGATGCACCAAGTGGTATTTTCCTGTCCGAGGTTTACAAAACCATCAGGAATTTTAGAGGTTCCAATGATAGACGAAGTCGGGCTCGCCGACCTATTCGGCGAGTTGCCGATTATGTTTTTAATCCGACAAGTTTTACAGAGTGCCCCTTTAAGCTTGGTGGTTCCAACGGCGGTCCAAGTCGGGTCTCCCCAACCTATTTAGCGAGTCGCCAAATGGACTTTTAGCTCGCCAACTTACTCATTTTACATCACTCTTCGCTTTTCAACCGGCACAATAAACACCCGTTATTCAAAATCAAAACTAAAGAATTGAAAACATGGGCTGCTTCCCAAGAAGCACCTTAGTTAACGTCGTGGTACGATGATGATAGTAAATCAAGCTTCATTTTTGGAAGAAATTTGACCCATTTGGGTCTCCAGCTGCTTAATAGAGACTGAGTGAGATGTCAACGTCTAATTGAGAGTTGAGACATCCTCTTTCATCTCTTTCAACAATTTGTCTGACCCTTCAACTTTGTGGAGAATGCGTGAGAGCATATCTTCTGTACGGCCACCTTCAGATTCTTTGACCTTTTGACGCTCATAGGGAGGGACATACCTATCCTGTCACCCTCCCTTTCCTTCTAAGTGGTGTTCCGATCACGCCAATATCTGTCACGTTCTCTCCCACCCTCATCTCTATTCTATCCTTGATTTCTACCCAGTCTTGGTAGTTTGCACGATAACGTCCTCCTTGATTGGCTAGGAAGTCCACTTCTTCATTGTACATCGCTTCAAATTTTGCTTTATCGGGGTTCACTCCACCAACAACCATGACATTTTTTGCCAAGATATCCTGCTAGGTCATCATTTTGGCCATGTTTTGGTCTCTCTATTGATCCTTTTTATATGCTCTTTTGTCCTTTTAAAAGTGAGAGGAAAGACTTGGTCTTCACGAGTGTATAATGCCCTGTTGATCTTGGTCATGCAATCAAGGAGTTGGGACTCCACTACATATACTTGTTGCATTATACTACCCAGTGAGAGTTGATCAACCACTCCTTTGTATACTGAATCAAGGCTCCTATAGAAATGTTACAGCGGCACATTATCTAAAAGTCCATGAGTTGGGCACTGAAGCACCAGCTTCTTAAAACCCAGCCCTGTCTCATGGATTGGCTCACCTTCCAAGCATTTGAAACCTTGGATGCCATCCCTTAGAGGCATCGTCTTCGATGGGGAGAAAGAATCTGACTTGAAATGTGTTGGTCAACATTTCCCAAGAGGTGATAGAGTCCCTGGTAACTCAACCAACCATTTAGTAGCTTCACCCATCAAAGAGAAGGGAAAAAACCTGAGATGGACCGATTCTTGCGATATGTTCTTAAATGAGAATGGTCCACATATATCCACAAAGTTCCTGGTACGCTCATGGGGATCCTTATGAGCCAGCACCCCAAATAATCCTTTCAATTGTAGGAGTTGAAGCATTGTGCTTGTGATGTGAAAAACAATGTTTCCTTCAGCCGAAGGTAAACGAATGGCCCCAACACCACCAACTTGGATTGGAACATTGACCTTATTGAGATTCCCAATGTCGTCTTGGTGGCCCACTTGGCTACCATTACTTTTGTTCACGCTCATCTCCTCATTTGTTCAGTACAAGCAATTCAAAACAAAAACCAAAGAGAGTCGATTCAACTACAGCATAAAAAGATAACAATTCAACTTCAATAAAAGAATTTTAAACAACAGCACTCCCCGAAAGTGGTGCCATTTTGATTGAGCATTTTAGGCACACCGCATCCAATTCTAGGTGTAAACGATCGTTAAGAAACATATAACCCAACAAATGAGTTGGGGTAGAATCCCACAGGAAGTGGTACATGTTCAAATTCAATCAAGAAGTACAAATGTGATCTAACTAGCTATAGGAATAAACATTATCAGAAAATACATGAAATAAATTTAAAGGGTTGACAAGAGTGTCAGATTTGGGATTTTGTTTGCAATTATCAACTACAACGCAGTCACCAACAATTTGAAATAACATAAGGAGAGGAATTCTCGAGATGTGATCGATTATAGGCAAATTTTGATATAAGGGTAATTGAAACTACTAGTAAACAACTACAAATCAGTTAGTAAGATGATTGCATGGACTAGCCTATTATATTTTTATTCCTTGGATAGCTTGGACTAGTATGATAGTAGGTCTCCATGGTAGCTTGACTTAGCATAGTAAGGTCATGTTAGTTGGATTATTAGCTTGGTGTAGCCTAGTAGGGTGCTATTCCTTAGTAGCCTTGAATTGATGTCATGTGCTCATTCATGTGTGATAACTTGCCTAGTACTAAATAGAGAAGTACCTTATATGAATAGAGGCAAATAGACTAGAGGGATTAGTCCCCAACTAGTGAACATCCATGGTAGTCTCAAGAAGTACTTACTATGGGTAGTAGTATGGGATGCTACCTACATACGGCACAAGTATGACTTGGGGCTAGTTGTTAAGGGTTCTCATATGTAGTATGACTTAGGTTGGGTTGTTTCCATAGTTGCCTTCCAATATATGATTGACTAAGGTGGTAGTTTCCTTGTCTATATGAAGATAGCTTATATTAAGACCAAAATGAGGGTGAATATGACTAAGATGATCTCAAGGCTATGCTTAGTGTGAAGGGTAGTATGGGATACCTTTCATGCATTGCACAAGTGTGTCTTGAGGTTCGTTAGAAATATGGTGCCCTTATGGTAGAAAGACTTATGACTTAACCATGCGCATAGACTATGATTAAGATGACTAAAAAGGGATACTTGGCTTGGGTGGTATTATGGGATGATATTCTTGCTTGGCACTTGTATACTTTTGAGGTTACTTGAGAATGGTGCTATTATGGTAATGATGACAAGAGTCAATTATGTTGATATGATTATGACTTATCTCCTATGCTCATTAAGTATGTTTTATGTTGACTTATGTTTATTTGATGCTCATGTTGGAGACCATGCTATGACTATAATGATTATGCCATGACTATATTATTATCTCTTATGCTTATGTCTATGTTGACTAACCATTTGAGATGCTCTTAGGATGTTGTGCTAGCTGTTATACTTGGTACATTTTGTACTAACACATATTGCCTACATTCTAACCAAATGTGGGGTTGGAGGCTTGAGTTGCTTTGGAGGTTAGGTTTCGAGGATGTAGAAGAGTTGGAGATCTTGGTGAGTCCTCATAACTTCGAGGACAACATCCACTTTACCTTTATGTCATTTCTTTATGTTGTGACTATTGTATGCTCTGTGTCCTAAGAGTTTATTCTAAAGTTGTTTTAGATGGTTTGAGACAAAGAGTATAGAATGACTTTCGCTTGTTGCTTTTTATGAAATTTGACTTAGATTGTAAAGTTTTTAATTGTCCCTTATTTTCAATTCTATTACCTATGTTATGATGCAAAGGGCTTGTATTAGACCCCCTTTGGGGTCGAGTACGCCGTGATATGTGTAGGGGGTACCCCTGGGTCGTGACAGGTGTTTTGTGTATTGTAGAAACAAGTCTAAAAAATTGAACAAGTACATTGAAAAAGAGGTATAAAAATCAAGCCCATAATTTTTTGACTCTGTAACCCAAATCGTAAGAGAAGCATAGGACCTCGCCTTGCGAGTCCCAAACCAAAGTAGTGACCATCGCAAGGTGAAGTTGGGCCCTCATGAGGCAAAGCAGGAGTAAAGACCTGGCAAAAAATCTTGTATTTTCTTAGTTCAACTTGAAGGGCCTTTTAAGGTGTTTTAAACATATAAATACCCAAATTTAATCATTATTTGTGAGTACTAAACCCAAAGAAGAAACAAAGCGCGAGTGGAGGCTAAAGTCTCTTGGGTTACTTCCTTATCTATTTAGTTAGATTTATTTCTTATTCTTACATTGAATTTTGACTTGTATAATATGATTATGAGGAACTAAAAGTCCCCTTGTCATGGTTATGACCATTGGATGGACATCATTATCTTAATTAATGATTGTTTAGATGAATCTACCATCAATGTTTTGTTCTCAAAATCTTATACTCGACTATTTTATTGTTTAGCTATTAATAAGATAAATGAATAATTGTTCGTTTACTTGACTATTTTTGTAACACCTCGGTCTTAGAAATAGCTAATTTTAGAAAGACCTAAATTAGAAATAGCCAACTTGAGATTTGTGCAAGTTAGTCTTCAATTGTGAGTTTTGGGTCAACTTCAAACGACCATAACATTCAGTACAGGATGAGTTAGGTGGCCCGTGAGATATCAAATGAAAGATCTTTGAGTCCTCTTTCCAACGCCATCGAGTTTGCTAAATTTAGAGTTAGGATGAGGGAGATATGTCTGTTTGAATTCAGCTTGACCAATTAAGGAAATTCATCCAAATTATGGAGGGGTAATTTGGTCTTTTCCTTACCCCACTTAGTCCAAGCATTTTCCCACAAAAATTAGGGGTCAAAGCTGATTAAAATCAGTTTAAGCTAAAGTCTAAAATGTTTGGAAAGTTAGGGCAAAGTTCAAGAGGAGAAAAGGGAGAAAAGTTTCAAGTGTTCAAGATTCTTGCGATCTTTGAGGATTTTCTCCAAGGATTGGATCCTTACGAGGTATGCAAACTTTCATAGTGATGGGTTCATTCACCCTCACACCAATAATGAGTTTCTTTATCAAATTCGTCCATGAAATATGTGTATTGGAGTTTGATGAGTTCTTGAGGCGAGGGTTTGAGTTTGAGGGTTGTTCTTATAGATATTTGATTAGATTTAACTTATGTTGGGTATACAAATCTAAGAGAGTTAGAAAGAAATCAATCGATTCTAGGTGAATAAGGGTCAAAAATTGAGAAGAAAAATTTGTCAGAATGACCTGCTAAAAGTGTGGCCCAACGAACCACAAATGCGCCAGTGAGGTTGGTGCGCCCACCTGTAGTGCACCAGAAAAGAGTTTCTGAAGTTTAAGGGCTGGTGCCCCGCACCACTCAGTGCGCTAGGGTTGCCATCCCCTACTCCTTTTTTGTTGTTTGTTCTGGCTAAGTTCTTTTAAAACGTATCCTTGATCTCTTCCTGATTATAACTATTCAAATTACATCTAATCATTGAGAAATCCGTATATCCAAATCATAATTTTTGAATTCACATTTCCAAATTCAAGATAGAGTTAAGAATAATGTTTGAGGGAGTTCTTTTGAGTCATTTAGATAAGTTTCTTGCAAACTTCTAAAATTTGTTTTATGACTTGAGAACCTGAGTATGAGGAAAAGGAGAGCTGAGTTTCATTTTTCAAATTGAATATATGGGAACTAAGCAATATCAAGAGTAAATGTTGTACATTCAAATTGAGAGGAAACTTTGATTTCTGAATGAGTTCATGAGGTGTTTTTGAGCACTTTCTCTTTTAAGAGAACCTGTTGCGTAATAATCTCAAAGTTTGAGGATTAGGAAATGTTTTTAAACATATGAGAATGAGTTATATTTTTAGGAGTAGTATTGAGAACCAATATGGGGATAAGTTCATACATCTCAAAGTCCTCATAAACCATGTACGCCAACATAAGTAAAAAGGGTCATGCTTTTTACATGATTCCTTATTGCTTTTAACCACAGCGTAGTGGATCCACTTAGTTGAGGATGTCCTATACTTCAGCAAGGTATAGGACAGTTTTGGCAATGTGGGGGAGACATTGTATCATCACATAACTCATAATAATGGTTCTCAGTTAGAGAAATCTCCCATATAAGAGTAAAGAGTTATTATTGTATTTTAAATACATTGAGTTTTTATCTACTGTTTTAAAGATTTCTTTATAGTGGATCTTTATTGTTTCTTTTATATTGAACAAAGTTGAGTATTTTTTAGAGTATCCTTGAGTTGAGATGAGGTGAGTATGTTTTCCCTTATTATCAGTTCAAGCTTATGTCTGTGCTTTAGAATTCCCCTTGCATGATCGTACATTCTATGTACTGACACCATTTGTCCTGCATCTTTCATGATGCAGATACAAGTAATCAGTGTCATCAATGGGCACTACGTTGATACCACCTGCAGTTCCAGAGTTACTTTGGTAAGCCTCCTTGCTTCCAGAGGATTCCCACTTACTTTTCAGTCTTGTTAAGATGTCATGGGTCTTGTCCCGATGTCTTTCATAGTATTTAGAGGCTTCCTAGACAGTAGTGTTTTGAGGAGTCTTTTCATTTCCATTGTTAAATGTTTAAGACTTGAGCTGCTTCTTTGTCCAGTTGAATATTTTTTTTCTAAATATTCTGAGTTATGTATTTGAGACATTTGAGTTAATCCTTTACTTTTGAGTTCGTACATTGTTCAGTAAGTTTTTCGCTGAGTATTGAGCCAGGCCAAGGGTTCGCTTAGGAACCAACAATGGTTCTCGAGTGCCAGTTATGTCCAGAGTGTAGGCTCGGAGAGTGATAATTTTATTGTATAGCTATCAATAGGATAAATGGGTAATTGCTAGTTTAGTCGAATATTTTATTGTTTAGCTATCAATTTGATATATATAATTGCTAGTTGAACTAGACACAAAAAAATTAGGAATAGAATGTGGGTTAGGAGGAGTAGGGTTCGTATACAAATGAATTAGCGGCCAGGACAAAAAAATATCTAGTTCGCCCTGTTTGGATCAAATACAACAAGAAAATAAATGCATTTGAAATTCTAAAACCCCGAATTTAAAAGAAGGAAGCCTAGAAAATTTTAGGACTTACAGGTTCCATCCACGAGTACCCAACCATGGACTGTGGGTCAAGCCACGAGCCGTAGTTGGGTCCATTGAGAGAGCACCCCAGGAGTATGTCCAGGCCATGAACCACATTTGGACCCACGAGCCTTCAATGGGTCCACGCCTTGTGGTCCAAGCACTATAAGTCAGAACAAACTCTCTAACCATCAACGACGGACGTACAGGACAGTCTGTCGTCCTGACCACGGTCCATCGATGGCGTGTCGTGGGTCACAACTGTTAGTTATTTTTCAAGGGCAGTTAGGGCTTTTCCTAATTAATTAATTCCTATACTATGTTATTTTGCCTATATTTAGAACCCCTATATAAGCTTTTTCAACCCCCAAATTAACACATTCTCTTCATTCATCCAATTTCACAAAAGAAAACGAAGTTCCTCTATACATATTCTCTCTCTAGAAGCTTGATGAAGAAGAAAAAAGATTCACTCAGGGTTTAAGTTAAGGTTCCAATTTCTCTATTGAAGGCTAGCAATTGCAATCAAGGTATGATATTTTAATCTATGGATTCCTTTCATCCATGGAATTCCTAAATCTCTCTATTTCAAATGGTAGTATTCCCTAATTGAGTTAGGGTTTTCTTTAATTATCATGGTTTCTCTTTATTATTGATTTATATGATTGAATTATGATCTCTTATGCATGAATTGATGATGCATGATGATTTTATGATGATTTTCCCATGAACCCATGTAATCCCCATGTTTTCAAGTTATGAATCACATGATTTGGGATTTTTATCTTCAAGGAAGAGTTTTATGACATTAAGCATGTATTGAAAGATTTACATGTATATATGATGAAATCCATATCTAACCCATTTTTATAAGAGTTGATGATTGAAAGTGGGTTTTGACATGACGAGGTAAATTATGGACTTATGCATTGTTTTATGAAATCTATGCAAATGTTTTAAGGGTGCTTTGAGTAAAATACCAATGATGATATTTTGTGAAGGATATTCTCACTAAAACACATACTAGCATGAAGTTTTTTTACATAGAAAGGATTCTTCGGTTGAAAGACTTTCTCACCTAATTGAATCAAAGACAAGGAGCTATCTTAATGAAACTAGCTTGAATTGGTTGTCCAAGGGCACCTTTTCAAGAGTAATGAAGTCAAGTAAGAAATGACTATTCTGTGAGAATTTATGCTTAGCACCGAGTGGATATTGATATTAAGATGGAAGCTCTCCCATAGTACGCCGGGTTTCCAAAGTAATCTCATGAGATGGAAGCTCCCCCATTAGTAGAGATTGGGTTTCTAGTAGTAATCTCATTATCCCTTAACTATGCTCCCCCATTGATTGATTAGCTAGTGGATCCACTTAAGCTAGAAGTTTAAGGTTCTACCTTCGGCAAGTACGACACTTCTTTTCAGTGTGGGGTAGACACCGAATTCCATGTTATAGCTCACATGGTGTTAATGTCGGTTAAGGCTAATTTCCCCATAAGTAGTAATGAACTAAGGTTACTTCAAGAAGTATCACATATGAATTCAATGGTTTTAAAGATAAAGGTAGCTTGCATTGACCATGATTTATATCATATTTACTTGGTCAATTGCATGTCATGAAATGAAATACCCTTTTTAGCATGATTTCAATGTTTTATTCATGTCTATCATACTTGATACATTGTGTTGTACTAACGCATACTCTAGCCTATATTTTTCCCAAATGTAAGGTCTGATGTTTACGGTGCTCAGTTTCGTGGCTAATGGGTGATTTGATTGATTCCGAGCTTTGGTGAGTCCTCATGCTTTGAGGACGGAGTTCTATTGTTTTAGTTTTTTTCATGTATTTCTCTTTTGGAAATGATGTATGGGCTAGGCCCGATTTCATTCTATTGTATTAGATGGCAATGATGAGACAAGAGTTTAGACTTTCGCTTTTCATTTTATAAAATGTTTTGGACTTGGACTATTGATTTACTCTTATTATTCTATTTCTTATGTTATGAGAGCTAAGTTGCTTGTATGGAGTCCTTCGAGGTTCTATACGCCATGTTACAATTTGGGGTACACATAGGTAGTGACAAACTTGGTATCAGAGCAAAAAAAGGTTTAGAGTGGTCCTAGGATGTCTCATAAGCCACATTAAGTAGAGTCTAGTTTATGAGTGTGAAGCGCACCACATTTATGAATGAGAGGCTATGAGATGATTAGGAAACTCCACATCTTTCATTACTATTAAGTCGGGAGACAAAGTTTAACTCTATAAAGTCTCTCTCCTAATCCTTATCCTATGTTCTTTAGGATATGGCTACCCAAAGAGCTTATACTAGAAGGAATAAGAGGTAGAATGTTGAACAAGAAGCTCTTCCCTAAGCTCCTCATGTTCCGGTCAATCCTTTGGCCGAGCATGTGTCTTATGCAGAGTTTGGGGCTGCATTTCAAATGTTGTCTCAATCTGTGATGGCCCAAGCCAATTGAGAGGTTGTGGGTCCCGCATGCTCAAATATGAATTCGGCAGCTTCAAGAGTGAGGGACTTCACAAGGATGAATCCTCCGGAGTTTAATGGTTCCCAAACTAAGGAAGATCCTCAAGAGTTTATCGATGAGGTCTATAAGGTGTTGATGATAATGGGAGTTACGCCGGTGGAAAAGGCGGAGTTGGACGCTTACCAATTGAAATGTGTGGTTCAAATATGGTATAACCAATGGAAGGAAGGGAGAACAGAAGATGCGAGTCCTCTTGATCGGAAGAATTTTAAGGCCACTTTTCTTGATAGGTTCTTTCCCGTTGCGATTAGGGAAGCTAATATGCTAGAGTTCATTAACCTTCGACAAGGGAGTATGAGTGTGATGGAATATGCTCTTAAGTTCATCCAGTTATCTAAATATGCTCCAACAATGGTAGCGGATTCAAGAGCTAAGATGAGTAAGTTTGTTTTGGGTGTGTACTAAATGGTAGCTAAAGAGTGTCGAACCGTAATGCTTATTCATGATACAGACATCTCTTGTATCATGGTACATGCACAACAAATTGAGAAGGAGAAACTCAAGGACAAGTAAAGGGAGGCAAAAAGGGCTAAGACCGGTGATGCTAATTTTTCTAATACAAAGTCCGATGGACAAGGTCATCCAATATTCTGACAAAGGTTTTCCTGTCAAGGTTCCTCCAATGTTCCTATAAAGTTCAACCAAGATAGGGTGTCTAACCCTAAGCCTCAAGGGGGAAATGGTAGTGGATCTTTATTACCTAGGTCTAATTGTAGTATGTGTAGTAGGAAGCATGATGGTAAGTGCCTAGCCGACACGGATGGTTGCTTCGGTTGTGGTAAAAGTATTAACAAAATAAGGGGCTGCCCAATGCTTACAGCTAAGGGAAGAGAGGGAAAGCAAAATACCCCTAGTGGTTCGGGTTCTAATGCTCCTAAGCAAAACCGCTTTTATGTGCTCCACACTAGAGATGAACAAGAGAGTTCTACCGATGTTCTTACTGGTATGTTGAAAGTTTTCCAACTTGATGTATATGCTTTACTTGATCCCGGTGCTACCTTGTCTTTTGTGAAGCCATATGTGGCTATGAGGTTTGATGCTCTTCCGGATGTGTTATTAGAACCTTTTTTTGTCTCTATTACTGTTGGTGATTTTATTGTTGCTAAGAAGGTCTATAAGTAGTGTACCATTTCCTTGTCCCATATAGTTACTCTTGTTGACTTGGTAGAGCATGATATGTTAGACTTTGGTGTTATCTTAGGTATGGATTGGCTGCACTCATGTTATTCTTCTATCGATTGTAGAATTCGCGTAGTCAAGTTTCAGTTTCCGAATGATCCTATCCTAGAGTGGAAGAGGGGAAATTCTATGCCTAAGGATTAGTTTGCCTCTTACCTTAAAGCTAGAAAGATGATTTCTAAGTGTTGATTGAGGGATGTGGATTACGAAACCCCTTCTCTTGAGTCGGTCCCCGTTGTAAATGAGTTTCCAGAAGTGTTTCCAAATGACTTACCCGGTATTACTCCCGAGCAGGAAATAGACTTCGGTATTGACCTTCTCTCAAATACGCAAATGATCTATATTTTTCCTTCTGTATGGCTCCAACAGAACTTAAGGAGTTGAAAGAATAGTTGAAGGACTTGTTGGATAACGGTTTCATCCAACAGAGTATCTCTCCATGGGGGGCTCCAGTTTTGTTCATTAGGAAGAATGGTGTATTGATTATAGACAGTTGAACAAAGTGACCATAAAGAACATGTATCCTCTCCCAAGTATAGAGGATTTATTTTACAAACTTCAAGGAGCAAGTTATTTCTCTAAGATTTATCTTCGATCGGGTTATCACCAATTGAGGGTTAAAGATGATGACATTCCGAAGACGACTTTTAGAACTAGGTATGGTCATTATGAGTTTTTGGTAATGTTGATTTGGTTGACTAATGATCCGGCGGAGTTTGTGGATTTGATGAATAGGTTGTTTAGGCAATACCTTGCCATGTTTGTGATTTTGTTCATTGATGATATTTTGATCTACTCAAGGAGTGAGGATGAGCATATTGATCATTTGAGGATCGTGTTGCGAATTTTTAAGGACCAACAACTTTTTGCAAATTTTAGTAAATGTGAATTTTTGTTAAGGTCCGTAGCTTTTCTTGGCCATATTTTTTTGAGTAAGGGTATTGAGGTAGATCCTAAGAAGACAGATGCAGTCAAGAGTTGGTTTATACTCCTAACTCCCTTAGATATTAGTAGTTTCTTGGGCTTAGATGGTTACTATAGAAGGTTTGTTAAGGGTTTCTCTTCAATTGCCTCTCCTTTGACGCCTTTGACTTAGAAGAAGGTAAAGTTATGGTCCAAAGCTTCTGAGAAGAGTTTCCAAGAGTTGAAACATAGACTTACTTCTGCTCCGGTGTTGACCTTACCAGAAGGAACAAATGGTTTTGTGGTTTATTGTGATGCCTAGAGGATTGGGCTAGGGTGTGTGCTAATGCAAAATGGGAAAGTTATTGTCTATGCCTCAAGGCAACTTAAAATGCATGAAGAGAATTGTCCCACTAACGACCTTGAGTTAGCGGCGGTCGTTTTTTCCTTAAACATTTGGAGACACTATTTGTATGGAGTACATGTAGATGTGTTTACCAACCACAAAAGTTTCCAATATGTGTTTAATCAAAAATATTTGAATCTTTGCCAACGAAGGTGGCTTGAGTTATCGAAAGATTATGACATGAGTGTTCTTTATCACCCCGATAAAGCTAATGTAGTAGCGGATGCTCTTAGTCGGTTATATATGGGTAGTGTTGCTCATATAGAAGAAGAAAAGAAAGAGTTGGTTCGAGATGTTCATAGATTGGCTCGATTAGGTGTTAAACTAGTAGACTCCACCAAAGGTGGTATTGTGGTTCACAACGGTTCTGAATCGTCTTTTATGGTGGATGTGAAATTCAAGAAAGGTCTTGCACCAATCTTGGTAGAATTGAAAGAAGCGGTGCTTAATAAATCCGTTGAGGCTTTCTCCTAAGGGGGAGATAGTGTCCTTAGATACCAAGGTCGATTATGTGTTCCAAATATTGCTTACTTGAGGGAACATATTTTGATAGAAGCCCAAAGTTCGTGGTATTCTATTCACCCGGGAGCCACCAAGATGTACCGTGATTTATGGGAGGTCTATTGGTGGAATAGGATAAAGAAGGATATTGCGGGATTTGTGGCTAAGTGTCCGATTTTCCAACAAGTAAAGGTTGAGCATCAGAATCCGGGAGGTTTCTCCCAAGATATTAGCATTCCTACTAGGAAGTGTGAAGACTTGAATATGGAATTTATTGTTGGTTTGCCTCGCAACCGGCGCAACATGACTCTATTTGGGTGATAGTATATCGAATGATGAAATTGGCTCATTTCCTTCCCGTCAAGGTTTCCTATTCAGCGTAGGACTATGCCAAGTTGTACTTGAGAGAAATGGTAAGGTTGAATGCAGTGGCCTTGTCCATTATTTGTGATCGTGGTACCGAATTTACTTCTCAGTTTCGGAAGTCATTCCAAAAGTGGTCCAAAAGGGGCTTGGCACTAAGGTTAAGCTTAGTACAAATTTTCATCCCCAAACCGATGAGCAAGCGAAGCGGCTTATCCAAATTTTTGAAGATATGTCGAAGGCTTTTTTGATTGATTTTAAGGGCAATTGGGACGACCTTTAGCCATTGATTGAGTTTGCTTACAATAACAACTATCACTCAAGTATCGATATGGCTCCATTTGAGGCCTTTATATGGTAGGAGGTGTAGGTCTTTTATAGGATGGTTTGAGGTGGGAGAAGTTTCCCTAATAGGTCCCGAAGTGGTACAAGAAGCCATGGAGAAAGTTCAGCTTATAAGGGAATAGATGAAAACGACTCAAAATCGGTAAAAGTCCTATGCCGATGTGAGGAGAAGGGATCTAGAATTTGGGGTTAATGATTGGGTTTATTTGAAAATCTTACCCATGAAGGGTGTGATGAGGTTTGGTAAGAAGGGGAAGCTTCTTCCCCGGTATGTAGGCCTTTTCCAGGTTTTCAGACACGTTGGTAGGGTTGCGTATGAGTTAGAATTGCCAAATAAGTTGGCAACAGTGCATCCCGTATTTCATGTCTCTATGCTTAAGAAGTGTGTACGAGATCCGACATCCATATTTTCGGTAGAAGGGTTGGGATATGATGAAAGTCTTTCTTATGAAGAAGTTTCGGTAATGATTTTAGACGGGCAAGTCTAGAAGTTGAGAAACAAGGAAATAACATTCATCATCTCTTTACTTCTACCCCTATTCTAGCTTGAGCTAATGAATTCCTCTTGGTTTGTTCTTGTTTTGGGAGCCATGTGATTTTATGTGTTTCCATCATTTCCTTATGTGATGCATGTTCATGAAAATTTGTGTTTTGAAAGAAAATGAGTTTACATGCTTGATTTTTCTCATGTTGTTGTGCATTAAGTATGAGTTGCCTATAAACTTCATGAGATGAATTGATGAACATGCTTTAGATGTGCTTTTTGAGAGTGAATCGCATATGAACTCCATGAGATTATGTTGAGCATGCTTTAAGCCTTGAAAATGAGTAATGTTGAAATTTCATGCATATTGGGTTGCTAGATGTAGTTCCTACTTCCTTAAGATGCATTTGAGTATGTTGAGCTTAGAGTTAATGTTTCCTACTTATTTATATGCATTGCATGCTTAATGGGCTGATAGAGTTAGTTTCACCCCTCTTATGATGTTTTCAGAACGTCCTAGCTTGTAGTTGGTAGTTCCTCCTTGGTTGTATGAATTGCATTAAAGGTTGGGTTGTTAGTTCCTCTCCTACTCCTTTAGAACTAGTTTGAATCTCATTCGAGGACGAATGGTCCCAATGGGGAGATATTGTAGCACCCTAGATTCGAAAGAGGGAAGCCTAGAAAATTTCAGGACTTACAGGTACCATCCACGAGCACTCAACCACAGACTATGGGTCGAGTCACGAGCCGTAGGTGGGTCCGTAGAGAGGGCCACCCACAAGTCTGTCCAGGCCTTAAACCACGGCTGGACCCACAAGCCGTCGATAGGTCCACGCCTCGCGGTCCAAGTGCCTTAGGTCAGACCAAAATCTCTGACCACCAACGACGGCCGTGCAGGACGGTCTGTCATCCTGACTACGGTCCGTCGGTGGTCTGTCGTGGGTCATAATTGACAGTTATTTTTCAGGGGCAATTGGGACTTTTCCTAATTAATTAATTCCTACATTATCATTTTGCCTATATTTAGAACCCCTTATATAAGCTTTTTCAACCCCTAAATGAGCCCATTCAGTTCATTCTTCCAAATTCACAAAAGAAAACCAAATTCCTCTCTAAATATTCTCTCTCTAGACACTTGAAGAAGAAGAAGAAGAATTTACCTAGGATTTCAAGCAAAGGTTCCAATTCCACCATTGAAGGCTAGCAATTAAAGTCAAGGTATGTTAGTATTCATCCATGGATTCCTTCATCCATGGAGTTCCTAAATCTCTCTATTTCAAATGGTAGAATTCCCCAATTAAGATAGGGTTTTCCTTACTTATCATGGGTTATCTTTATTTTTTATTTAAATGATTGAATTATGATCTCTTGTGCTTGAATTTATGATACAAGATGATTTTATGATGATTTCCCCATGAACCCATCTAATCCCCATGTTTTGAAGTTATGGATCATATGATGTGGGATTTTGATGTTCAAGGAAGAGTTTTATGAAATTAATCATGTATTGCAAGCTTTACATGTATTTATGATTAAATCATTATCTAACCCATGTTTTCTAAGAGTTGATGATTGAAAGTGAGTTTTGACCTCAAGATGTAAATTATGGAGTTATGCATTGTTTTATGAAATCTATTCAAATGTTTTAAGGTTTCTTTGAGAGTAAAGTACCAATGATGATGTTGTGTTGTGAAAGGATATTCTCAGTAAAACATATACTATCATGATGTGAAAGGTTTTCTCACATAGAAAGTTTTCTTAGGTTAAAAGGCTTTCTCACCTAATTGAATCAAAGACAAGGAGCTATCTTAATGAAACTATCTTAAATTTGTTGTCCAAGGGCATCTTTTCATGAGTAATGAAGCCAAGTAAGAAATTACTATTCCATGGGAATTTATGCTTAGCAGCGAGTGGATATTGATAGTGAGATAGAAGCTCTCCCGTAGTGGAGGTCGGGTTTCCAAAGTAATATCAGGAGATGAAAGCTCCCCCGTTAGTAGGGGTCGAGTTTCTAGTAGAACTCTCCTTATCCCTTAACTATGTGCCCCCATAGGTTGATTAGCTAATGGATCCACTTAAGCTAGAAGTTCAAGGTTCTACCTTTGGCAAGTAGGACACCTCTTTCTAGTGTGGGGTATACACCAGAATCCATGTTATAGCTCACATGGTCTCAATGTCAGTTATGGCTAATTTCCCTACAAGTAATAACGAACTAAGGTTACTTCAAGAAGTATATCATATGAATTCAAAGGTTTTATAGATAAAGTTAGCTTGCATTGACCATGATTTATGACTTATGTTTTATAACTCTTTTATATCATGTTAACTTGGTCAATTGCATGCTATGAAATGAAATGCCCCTTTTTAGCATGATGTAAAGTTTTATGTATGGCTATCATACTTGATACATTGTTTTGTAATAACGCATACTCTTGCCTACAATTTTCCCAAATATAGGGTCCGATATTCAGGGTGCTCAGTTTCGTGGCTAGAGGGTGATTTGATTGATTCCAAGATTTGGCGAGTCCTTATGCTTCGAGGACAGAGTTCTATTGTTTTAGTTTCTTTCATGTATTTTTCTTTTGGACATGATATATGGTCTAGGCCTAATTTCATTCTATTTTATTAGATGGCTATGATGAGACAAGAGTTTAAACTTGCGCTTTTCGTTTTATAAAATGTTTTGGACATTGGCTATTCTTTTAGTCTTCTTGTTCTACTTCTTATGTTATGAGAGCTAAGTGACTTGTATGGAATCCTTCCAGGTTCTATACGTCATGTTACATCTAGGGGTACCCCTGGGTCGTGTCATAAATGGTTTACCACATTCCTACTCAATGATGTAGGTGTGAGGCCAATTTTGGATAGGTGATTATATGTATCTATGAAGTCTACTATTACAGAAGGATTATCAGGAAAAGACCCACAACATTCTAACAAACTGAAAAGTAAAAGTGGAACCCTTCGGAAGCAAGGAAGCTCACCGAAGCTAACTAGAATTGCAAGTGGTATCAATAGAGCATCTATTGATGACGCTATATACCTATATCTACATCATGAAAGATGCTAGCCAAATGTCGTCATTACATTGAATGTACGAACATGCAAGGGAAACTCTAAAACATAAACATAAGCTTAACTAATAAAAAGGGAACATACTTACCTCTTCTGATCTCACTCAACTCAAGAATACTCAACTCAACTCAAAGATACTCAACTTAAAGATACCCAACTCAAAGATACTTAACTCAACTCAAGGATAGAGCAACAATTAAAGATGCAATATATGAAAAACTTTGAAGACAGTAGATAATAACTCAATTGTATGTACAAGTATAATAATAACTCGATTATATGTAAGAATACAGTAATAACTCAATTGTATGTAAGTATACAATAATAGCTCTTATTGGGAGATTCTCTAACCGACAACCATCACTATGAGCTATGTGATGATACAACGTCTCGCCCATGCTGCCAGAACGGTCCTATACCTTGCCAGAGTAGAGGACATCCTCAACTAAGTGGATCCAGTAAGCTATGCTTAAAAATCAATAACCAATCATCTAAAATGTATGACCATTTACCCGTGTTGGCATACATGGCTTATGAGGACTTTGAGTTGTCTAAATGCGTTCCCATATCGGTGCTCAATATTGCTCCCAATAATATAACTCATGATCATATGTTTAAAAATATTTCCTCATCCTCGTACTTTGAGATTATTACTCAAAAGACTCTCTTAAAATAAATTATGCTCAAAACTCTTCATGAACTCATTTGGAAATCAAGGTTTCCTCTCGTGTTAAATGTTAAAGTACATACTCTTGGGAATACTTTATTCCCTTATAATAATTTTGAAAAATTAAACTCGCCTCTCCTAATCCTCATACTCATTACTCAAGTCTTTAAACAGATTACAAATAATTGTAAAAGACTTCTTAAAATAGTGTACATGTTGAATTATGGATGTGAATGACTCAATTCAAGGGTTTCAATAACCATATAAAGAACTCAATACTTAAAACTCAATAATTCAAGGACTCAATGATACTAGTCATCTCAAGAATGCTCGACTCATATGGTTCATGCATAATTATGGCATGAACGATTCAACTCGAGGACCTCCATGAATAACATATAGTAATCCCATAATTAGGAATATAGTTTCAAAAAGGATTAGGAACTCAATACTCAAGAACTCGAAACTCAATGATATTGTTCCTTTCAAGAATGCTCAATTCATAGAGTTCATGCGGAATTATGCACATGAACGACTCGACTCAAGGGAAATTCAAAGGAATTCTCGCCTTTACTCAAAGACTTTCTCAAAAGGGGACTCAAAGGGTTTCTCAAACTTTTACTCTTAATCTTTAATGTAATTTGAAAAGTGAAATTAATAGACATGTTTATGATATATGAAGGATCTCTCAATGATTTATGAAGGTTTAGATAGCTAGGATTAAGAAAGAAATGAAAGCTCTTCTCAAAGGAAGAAGTACGGATCGAAGAATGGAGAAGAAGGTGGCCCTAACATTTCGGGCGTAGAGGTGGCACGTCACCCCAGGCCTCTAACTACTGGATGTCAATTCTGGCACACTGTTGGCGCTCCATATCCACATAAGCATACTCAAGTTCTCGCATTAATAATTTATCTTGAGCGTCAAATGTGCCATGATTTTATGGCCTGATAAACAAATTGTCACTCTCACTTTTGAACCAGGCCAACCGGTATTACTTTTCAATTTTAGACTAAAGTTGTTCCCTAGGAAAACAAGGGCTAAGTGGAGTGGGCCATTCAAAGTGGTGAGGATAACACAACTTGGTGCTATAGAATAAGGACAAGAGCTCTTCCATTTTAGTAAATGGACAGCACGTTAAGCACTACTTTGGAAATTATGCGAACCGAGATAGAGAAGCCCTCAAGATAAATGTTGAATGATCTACAAGTAGTGTTGAGCCATGACGTTAAACCAGGTGCTACACGGGAGGTAATTTTATGTTGATTTCAATTATAGATAGATGTTTTTGCTTTTACATTGTAATTTTTGTTCTTAAGCTTTATTTTAATTTTAAGTTGATTGTAATAGTTTGGAACTTTATTAAAAAATAAATTATTAATTTCAAAAGGAAGTGTCATGCCACAACCAATACTAATGTAATGGTTGGGAGGCAACCTACCATTTCTCTAATGATGTTTGGTTAATGTGCATAAAAAGTTGAAGGTGATACATGCCACAAATGATGGCTTGTTGTCACGACCCAGGGGTACCCCCTAGATTTAACATGGCATATAGAACCCCAAAGGATCCCATACAAACCACTTAGCTTTCATAACATAAGAAATAGAACGAAAAGAGTAAAACAATAGTCCAAGTCCAATAGTTTTATAAAAGAATAATGGAAGTCTAAAACACTTGTCTCAATATAGCCATCTAGTACAATAGAATGAAATTGGGCCAACCCCATACAACATGTCCAAAAGAGAAATACATGAAAGAAAATGAAATAATGAACATCCGTCTTCGAAGCATGAGGACTCACCAAAGCTCAAAAATCTCGATATCAACACTAGCCACGAAACTAAGAAACCTGACTATCAGACCTTACATTTGGGGAAATGTAGGCAAGAGTATGCGTTAGTACAAAACAATGTACCAGGTATGATAGCTATGCATAAAACATTTAAATCATGCTAAAAAAGAACATTTCATTTCATGACATGCAATTGACCAAGCTAAAACATGATATAAGAGTCTGTGGTGAGGGGCACCACAGCTTGTTGTGGTTCCTGTGGTCCCTTGACCAGTGTGCCTCTCCACCTTGCAAAGCCCTCCAGAGTCTATGGGAAGACCACGAGACCTCCCACGATCTGTGGTCAAGACCACGAGTCGTGGTGATGGTCGTGGTCGTGGAGGCAGTAGCTTTGCCAAGTTTCCTTGCCTCCCCTTGAGCCCAAGTGATCTTCACGACCACTTGTACGGACCATATAGGGCACCATGGATCGTAGTGGTGCCCATAGTCTTTGGGGCAGTAGCCTCCTCAACTTTGCACAACTCCCACCAAGCTAAGGCAACCCCACGATCCTTCCCATGGCCCGTGGTCATCACCACGAGCCGTGAAGTGACTCGTGAAAGAAAGCCTTGGCTTGGCACCTCACAAGGGCACACTGCCATGCCAACCGCAGGTGGAACCACGACTCATGGTGGCCACCACGGGTCGTGAAGACTCTCGTGGTCATGGTAGGCAGTGGCTAAGCTTAGTTTTTAGGCTGCCTTAGCCCCTCACCATGGCATTCACCCAAAACCCTTAGCCCTCGCCCTTAACTATTGACGTTAACCCTCATGTCTAGGCTCTAGTTTAACCTATCATTTTCTAAGTCGTAACATTATCCCCCCCTTAGGAATATTCGTCCTTGAATGACACTTTAAACACTTTAAGGGATAACGACTCAAGACTAGCAGCCCATCATGCATGACACATCAATAAAATGCACAAAATCATAGGAGGAAACATCAACTCCACATCAATAAGCTCAATGTAAGACAAGAGAGTAGGAACTACATCTACAAACTCATTATGCACCAAGACATCAACATTTCTCATTTCATTGGGGTAAATTCCTTCTACAACTCACATCGTGCTCATTACAACATCATAAGGCAATTTATGCAACTCTTCTCAAACACACATTTCAGCATACTCAACAAATCAACTCATGAAGCATTTAGGCAACTTATTATAGATGCACATCAACATGAGGAACACAATTCATGAAAACCCATTTTTCTCATTTATCATATTTTCATCAAAATATTCATAACATAAGGAGATCATGGAAACACATTTTTCACACATGACTCCAAAACATGAAACAAGCTACAAGGAACTCTTGGTCTCAAGCTTGAATAGGAATAGAAGAAAGTGATAAGTATATTAGAACTCTCCACAACCTTACTATTCAACATACCATCTCTCCCTTAAGGGTAAACCCATTCTAAGGCAAACATGGAAACAACATAGGAACCTCCATACAATATTCAGAACTATAAAAAATAATCACTTACTGGTGCCTTCATCCGGAAGAGTTTCTTTGTCATCTCTAGCCCGAAGTGCATAGAAATGACTATTATTTGTAGCATAAGGATCTAGGGCACTAAGAGAAGCTTGTTTGTCCTCCCTTCCTTTGGCCGTAAGAGTAGGACAATTTCTCACTTGGTGATCACTCTTCCCACAACCATAGCACCCATTAGTAAAGGCTAGGCACTTCCTATAATGCCTTTTTTTCACAAGTTGTGCAAGTAGATTTAGAAAATTAAGACCTACCACCTCTCTCTTAGTTAACCTTAGGAGTGCTTGAGGAATGTTGGTTTGGAGCTCTCTTTTTGAACCTTGGTTGACCATGCTCATCGGATCTAACTCTCTTCAACTCCCTATTCTTCCTTTTAAGTTTGGACTCCTCAATAGGTTGAGCATATACAACGAGCCTAGAAATGTTCATATCATCATGGAGCATTGCCTTATGGCACTCTTCCTCAACTAGGTTGGATATCCCCGTAACAAACCTACTCATCTCATCTCTAGGTTTAGACACCAAAGATGGAGCATACTTAGAGAATTGCGTAAATTTCAAAGAGTACTCCTGAACATTCATGTTACCTTGCCTAAGATTGATAAACTCCTCCATCTTAAGCTCCCTCTTCTCACAGGGAAAGAACTTACCAAGGAATGCTTCCTTGAACAATTCCCAATCTATAGGCCTCTCTCCCACCGGCCTATTTCTCTTCCATTAAGTGAACCAAATTTGGGCCACATCCTTTAATTGATAGGAAACAAGTTTGGCTTTTTATATAGAAGTCACCCCCATATCATGACTACCTTATATACCTCATCCAAAAACTCTTGGGGATCCTCTCCCACGTTAGATCCTAGAAACACCAGATGATTCATCCTCACAAAGTCTCTCAACCTAGAATCCATAGTACTCACATTGGGCTCACATTAGCCTCAACACCCCTAGTAGCTTGAGCCTTCATGTCTTGGGCTTGAGTGGCTACGGCTCGAGCCATCATCAAAAGAGCCGACCTAACTTCTTCAATTGTCATGGCCGGGGGATCCATTGGAACATGATTGCCTTAATTGCCTAGAGGAACTTGGTCACCTTGAGGACCTTCAGGATCTTGGGGAGGAACTCCCTCATTCACAATCTCCTCTTCCACTCTCCTTGCGGTAGTTCTTCTTGTATTCATATCCTATAAACACAAGTGAACTTATCATTCATCATTTCCATCTTTACACAATACTCATACATAAGAGACATAAACATTTCATAAGTCATGACAAGGGAGAATAACTCATAATACAACCCAAGTATAACATTCATCACCACATTAGACATTTAAGTCAACATTCTTTATTAGCTTCATTTAAGAGTACTTTCATACATTAGTCATTAAGACATTAAAGAACTCACTTGTGCAATGCATGGATTGCATCCCATACTGCATAGAACTTCTCAAGAAACCATAGTTCACATCTCACATGATGGGAATAGGCATTAACTGACATACACCATGAGAGCAAACCATCGAATCCAATGTCATATGGCCCCACACTATAAAGAGCTGGTCTACTTGCCTGTGGTAGGACTGGTAATATTTGAGCGTAGGTAGAAACCACTAGCTAATATCCTATGTGGGCACATAGTTATCGAATAGGAAGATGTTCATTGGAACGCTAGCCTAACATTGGGAGAATTTCCATCTTACCATATCCGCTAGGGTTGGGGGTCTCAGGGATTCTTGAAGAATTTGAGTTAAAATCATATAAAAATAAGTCTTATATTTATAAACAAACATAATTCAACCTTTAAAAGTGACTTTGATAGGAATCCATGGAGTTGAGATGAAACTCTAGCTAATTGAGTTTTCTAGTGGCCATCCATGGTTTATGGAATTTTGTCAGCTTTTGTGATCTTAGGCAGCCTTGGGGGTTAGACTTTAGGGTCCTCCCCAAGGACCCTTGGTTGGTCTTTGGGGGGTCGTACCTTGACGTTTAACCCCTAGACACCTCAACCTAAGCTCGGGAAGTTAATATACAACCTACAACCAAACATCAACCTCAAAAGCTCACACGTAAGGCTCTAGTTTCCATTAGGCTCTAGCTTGGTCTTACTAGTTTTCTGGGTTGTTACATTATCTCCCCCTTAGGAACATTCGTCCTCGAATGACAATTTAAACACTTTATGGAATTAAAGACTCAAGAATACCAGCCCAATCATGCATGAAACATCACAATGATGCACAACTCAAAATACACTATTCACAATGTGTACTTATTCAAAGGAGGAAACATCAACTCCAATTCAACAAGATCAATGCAATTCAAGGAAGTAAGAACTACACTTTCCAACCTAATATGCATGCAATGCAACATATCTTATGTTCATAGGAGGAACTACCTTCTCCTAGTCATAACATGCTCCACATACTCTCATGGAGCTCATATGCAACTTCTCAAAAGCATTTTATTCAAGGAGGAATTCTCCTCATGAAGTGCAATAGGCAACTCTTACTCAAGGCACCACAACATGTGGGAAACAATTCACATAAACTCATTTACTTTCAAAACACAAGTTTTCATGAACATGCATTATTTAAAGAATTCATGGCGACACATAAGCACATAACACAATGTTAGCTAGGCACACCATCTCCCCGCCCCCCCTCCCTTGGGAGTGAGCCTACACAAAACACCTCTAAACATCATTAATCAAATAGTCATAGGAAGAATTACCTTTTCAAACTATAATCAAGCTCAACACAACATTATGGAGCAAATGTACCATTTCATCAAAAACTTAACAAGGCATGTTCAACACATCATCTCATGAAGTGAAATATGCCTTCACCATACTAAATACACAACAACATGAGGAACATGTAAACCATGAAAAATCCATTTTTATTCATAATAAGAATCTTTCAAAAACATGCATGACATAAGGAGATCATGGAAGTTTCTGAAACACTCATGACTCCTAAACATAAAACAAACCCAAAAAGGAACTCTTGGTCTCAAGCTAGAATAGGTATAGAAGGAAAGGATGAGGACATCGGGACTATCATTCAATATTGTTATCTAAGCACCTGATCTCCCCCTTGGGAGTAAGCCCCTTTTTTTACTGAAACCTCAAATACTAATCCTTTCTAACAACCCAAGCATTCATTATAACCTTACCGGTCTCTAAAACAATAGAGGTCTAATAACTATGCATCCAAGCCCTACTAAGGTTAACAAAAGTAACTCTAAGGGACATGGAATCATAGGACACACATAACATCCGAGACTCCAAAATCATAAAATGAGTCAATGAGAACTTATCATCTTAATCTAGAGGAGGAATAGAAGGGAACATAAGGATATTGGGATATCTCATTGGCCGTTGGCCTCCCAAATAAGCACTTTCAACTATAACCCTTACTAAAATACCACTCCTCAACATTTTCATGGAAGCACCTTCTTACTCTTCTATTCCTTAACTTGCCGGTCTAAGATCCCAATTGCTACTTCTAAATTAGAGAGGTTCCCACCTAAGCACTCTTGCTCACAAGCAACCTTACAAACACCACTCAAAATATCATACGAGCCTAACAAATCGAGATTAAACTCCTCAAACTCAGTACACCCTTTTTAAGGTGAGAATTTTAAGCCAAACCAAATCATAGACATCTAGAACACTAAACCTTTCATATCCATCACACAAGATGATCCTAACAATGGAGAATTACACTTCCAACCTCTTTCAAAGAGTCTACTCACTCAACCTCTCTAGGCATCACTTAAACACCACTATTCATCAAATCCTCCAACACATCATAAAAACTCATGATGGCTAAGTTGGTTTCTACAATCACCTTTCTAAGTAGGCACACTATCTCCCCCTTAGGAGTAAGCCTACACAAATTCTTCTAACCATCTTTCATAACATATAGGCAACTATGAAGCATCATTCACTCTAAAGGCAACATCACAATCTATTACCTCAAATATCTCAAGTCACATAGCCATAATTGGCATCACAACCAACCTTTCTCCCTCACACTTGTAGCATACCTTCTAATAGTCACATCCTAAAGACCATCGGACAAGAATTAAAAGTGAGAGCTTATAGATCTATGGCACGACTTAGAGAATGAAGAAGTGAACTTTCCTAACATATCATAGCCTCCTATTCATAAAATATGGCGTGCTTCACATTTATGAACAAGACTCTACTAGATGTGGTTTGAGACATCCTAAAATTATCCCAAAACATTATGCTCTGATACCAAGTTTGTCACCACCCGAGAGTACCCCTAGACGTAACATGGCTTACTCGGCCCCAAAGGGGTCTCATACAAGCCCTTAGCATAATCATAGTCATAAGATCATAGGAAAATAGAGCAGAATTTAAAACTTTTCTTTACAATAGAAGTCTTTTATGAAAAAGGATATAGTCTATACACTATGTCTCAAACCATCTAATTACTTGGAATAAAACAATAGAATACATCTTAGGGACACGGCCCTTACAAAAGTATAAAACATAAAAGAAAGACATAAAGGACATATGGTCGAGCCCTCGAATACAATGAGGACTCACCAATCTTCTTCTTCTTGATCTACCATGGTCCTAGTTACGAGGATGGAATCCAATATCTCTAAAGCCTACACTTATAGAAAATGTAGAAAGATGGGTTTAGCACAAAAATTACTGAGTATGGAAGCCATGCAATAAAACCATCAAAACATGCATAAAAGATACATTTCATTTGAAACCATGCTATATGCCATTTTGAACATAATCTTTGAAGTAGTTGGATAATGCAACTCATAAATTAACTCACATACAATTCATCATAGTATAAGAGATATCATCATATTACAAACATAGTCTCCAACACAAGCATAGTATATATTCCAACCTTCACAAGACATGGCTCATACACATAGTCACATACCAAGATCATCTCATCATAATAGAACTACTGCATAAGCAACCCTAAGCTATACTTTTGCAATGTATACATAGTATCCCACAATCCTATCTACACTAAGTATCACTTTTAGGCCACCAACAACATATATATCTTACTTTACCATAGTCATAGCCAACATACATAAGTAAGGAGTCATTCATGTTCCTAACGTGTAACAAGTGAAGTCAACCTTAACATCCATACTTACCTTTCATACATAATTCATAAGTCATCATAACATAAGAGAACATCGCCATAACCCCCTTTATAAGTCTACTTGTGCAATATATAAGTGAAGTCCCATACCCCCACTCACACTAAGTAAAGCTCATTAAGAAGTCATAAGTATAGTTTATGTTCATATTCATAATATATATAAAGCAAACATTCAAATCATATTAATCATATCGTTAAAAGAGACATATCATGCCCACTCTAAAAGCCTACTTGTGCAATGTATGAATGAAGTCCCATACCCCCATTCATACTAAGTAGAACCTCTTGAGGAAACATAGAACATGCCATGTTCTTATTATATTTCATATTCTTATCATTTAGGCAAATATAGCCTTAACCGACATAGACCATGTGAGCTACATAGAATCATGTGTTCTACCCCCACACCAAAAAGAGGTGTCCTACTTGCCTAAGGTAGAACGTACATTATAGCTTAAAGTTGGATCCACAATCTATATATCTATGTGGGCACATAGTTATAGGATAGGGAGATTGCTACTACAAACCTTGACTACTAATGTGGATGCTTCCATCTCATGAGACACCGTAATGGGAACCTAACTACTAGCGTGAAGGAACCCATCTCATACTCCTATCCACTCGGTGCTAAGCATAATTCCCTTTAAAAGTCATATAAAGTCTTTACTTAAGTTTATGGTCATAAGAGAATGCACTAGGCACTCAAACCAACATATCATTGTAATAGCTTATAGATTCATTAAGTGAGAATGTCCTTTCACTTTAGAATCATCAACATGTGAGTAAACCTTTCACATTGTATTGGTAGTGTGTTCATGAAAATGTCCTTTCATTACAATACCACCATACAAATAACATATCATACATAGTCTTAACATATCATACTTAGTCATATCATATCCTACATAGCCATACGTAGGGGTAGGAAAGAAGGATCTTGCATCAATACCAAAATACACACAATAACTAACACCTCCAACTTTCAAGTGGATCATCATGATCATGTACATTTCATGCATAATAGTATGTAAAGGTGCATATGAGAACTAGCCTTTCAATTGACACCACAAATACCTCATAACCTTATTTATGCATGGTGTGTGTGTATATATAACTGTCCTTCCGTTAACATAACAACAACATTATATCACAATGGACACATTATACTCAAAGTGTTCATAGACATGCATATAATATCATAATCATACTTACACCTCATATCTTGCATTCAAGAGTTATATTGAGTTAACACATCTAGCATTCAATACACGAAACATAGATATAGTCACAACCCAAGTGAAACATTCATCTCATGCATAAACTCATATACGCACATTAGAGGTCATGCAGATGAAGTATTCTAATAATAGGGTCATACACAATTCATCATACATAATGGCTTCCTTCTTGGAGCCTTAACCCCCTTAGTTTATTCATTTTAGCACTTTACCCTCAAGCCCTAGTAATTATCTTCATACTACAAGCCTTACTCTCAAGCCCTACCTCAATTGATCACCAAGTATACCTAATTCTCAAGGTAATCTTACCCCATGCCTCATTCTTGATCAATTATAGCCATATAGGAACATATAAACTCAATCCCAGCACTACACAACCATGATCGAATATATAGGTCATGATCAAGTCAATTCATGTCTAGAAGCTTTACCATAAATCAATTCATGTCTAGGTGATCTAATCTAAGGCAATTCATCAAGAAGTTCATTATTCTTAAAAGGTCACATACAAACCCTCAGGTAGCCTGTTTCATGGCATAGCCCTAATCAAATAAATTCACCTTAGAAATCTTAGGTTGATCAGGTATACATATAGAATCATACTTAGATCATGCAATTACATCATAATTAACTGACATCCAATCAATTGGACCAACTTGCAAAACCATCACCTAATGTAAAGAAGAACCATAGCTAGGGTTGGGGGTCTCATGGATTCTTGAAGAATTTGAGTGAAAATCATATACAAATCAGTCTTATATTCATAAACAAACATAATTAAACCTTTAAAAGTGACTTTGAAAGGAATCCATGGAGTTGAGTCGAAACTCTAGCTAATTGAGTTTTTTAGAATTGCGTTAAAAGATTTTGAAAGGGATCCTTCGGTGATAGCTTCCCAAGGATGAAGAACTCCCCTACCTTAGACTTAAAATCCCATCAAATTCATGTGAAGAAGCCTCCATCTCCAGGCCCTAGCTTGATCCCTTCTCTTGGTCTTTGATGGAGTTTGTAGAGAGAAGATTTTTTGGAGGGGAAAGTAGTTGGGTTTTAATTTGGCATCTTGGGTTATAATGAGTTAATTAGGTGTTTATTACCTTAAAATAATTTATATATATATAAAATAAACCCATATTAAGAAACCCCTACTTAAAACAAACTGAAAACGAATTACCTAAACTAACCCATCTATTGACCGATTTTGGGTAGATTGCAAGTGCAATCCACGCCCCATGGACCTATGGTCCTTCAATTGATCTACTGGGTGTTCTACAGGTCCATGGTTTTGACCTGCAGCTCCTCAACCAGTCCTTGAACCACGCCCCATGACCTACGGAGCGTCACTCAATCCGTGGTTAATGGAATTTTGGCAGCTTTTGTGATCTTAGGCAGCCTTGGGAGTTAGATTTTAGGGTCCTCCCAAGGACCCTTGGTTGGTCTTTGGGGGGTCGTACCTTGACGGCTAACCCTAGACACCTCAACCTAAACTCGGGAAGTCAATATACAACCTACAACCAAACATCAACCTCAAAAGCTCACATGTAAGGCTCTAGTTTCACCTACTAGTTTCCATTAGGTTGTAGCTTGGTCTTACTAGTTTTCCAATTTTTTACAACCAACATTAGGCCTACCAACCCAAAATACATTACACAAGAAAGGGCCACCACCATTGCGTCTACCGATTCAAGCTACATTAAGGATAGCTCAGTGACTTTCCAAGAAGGGTTCCATCAACATTGGGTCTACCAATACAAGGGTCATCAATTCACACATGAAAGGGCTACCAACACTAGGTCTACCGATTTAAGGTTTATCATCCCATTAGTTTCTAGACTCATAGTGAAGGGCTACCAACACTAGGTCTACAGGTTCAAGACATAGCCTAGAATACTTCATCATTCATTTATGAAAGGAATGTCATTGGCCTATCAACTTATATTCATCAAGTCAAGACACATTCATAAGTCATTTATGAAAGGAATGCCATAAGCCTATCAATTCATATTCATCAAGTCAAGATACATTCATTATACAAGAAGAATATGCCTAAGCCTAACAATTCAAGACATGATATTACATTCAAGGTCACATTCATCTACAAGAATAGGATACATAGGCCTACCAATTCACTATATAGCTTCACATTATAGAAACCCTTCACATTCTATCATCAACATTCGTAAATCTCAAATTGAGAAATAGCCTTTCAATAATAACACAATTTCATTCAAGACATGATCATATTACCTTCATTAGATTCACATTGATATACAAGACATCATGATAATACTCAATTTCCCATACCATCTTCAAGGCCATAAATCTCAAATCACCATCACACCAACAATTCACTATAATTAAGGCATGGATAATGATACAATTCAACATACCAATGCAATTTAGACATACTCCATTCATAAGCTTTCATAATCAATAAACTCACTTCATAAAGGCACAATTTAGGAATTGAGGGAATTCATGGGTTCATAGAGTATTTTCATCATAAATCATCAATTAAACACTAATACAATCATAATGTGTCATTAATAACCATTTGAAAACGTTTGAAGAAGGAACCCATGAGTTAGAGTAAAAAAACCCTAGGTTTTGAGAAACTTGAAACCTTTGAAAACTAACTTTGAATGGACTTTAGGGGTGAAATCCACCCCTAGATGAAGGATCACCATACCTTGTAATTCCCCAAGAGATTTGAACAAAAAACGCCTTGAATCCACAACCCTAGCTCCCACTGCTTCTTCTTCTTCTTTGGGAACTTCTAGAGAGAGAATTTTTTTAAAAAGGAACTCTTTGATTTGATTAGGGGAAATAAGGAGTAAATGACTTGTTTTAAGACTTAAACTATATATACCAGTGATATAAAACAATTAAAAACAACCCCACTTACTAATTAATTAAAAAGAAATTACTCAAAAGCTCCTAACTAAGGCAGCCTCGTCAGGGACCACGCCCATCTAAACAGGTTGTGAATGGCACCATGGCTTGTGGTAGTGCCCGTGGTCCCTTGACCAGTGTGCCTCTCCACCTTGCCAAGCCCTCAAGGGCCTAAGAAAGACCACGAGACCTCCCACGATCCGTGGTCAAGACCACGAGTCGTGGTGATGGTCGTGGTCATGGAGGCAGTAGCTTGGCAAAGTTTCCTTGCCTCCCCTTGAGCCCAAGTAATCTTCCCGACCACTTGTACGGACCGTCTAGGGCACCACGGATTGTGGTGCTGCCCGTGGTCTTTGAGGCAGTAGCCTCCTCAACTTTGCACAAATCCCACCAAGACAAGGCAACCCCACGAGCCTTCCCATGGCCCGTGGTCATGACCACGAGCCGTGAAGTTGCTCGTGAAGGGAAGCCTTGGCTTGGCACCTCACAAGCTCACACTGCCAAACCAACCACGGGTGGCACCACGACTCATGGTGGCCACCATGGATCCTGAAGTCCCTCGCGGTCACGGTAGGTAGTGGCTAAGCCGAGTTTTTAGGCAGCCTTGGCCCCTCACCATGGCCTTCACCCAAAACCCTTAGCCCTCGCCCTTAACTTTTGACGTTAACCCTCACGTTTAGGCTCTAATTTAACCTATCATTTTCCGAGTTGTTAGAAGATCGATAGCCACAAGTTGGCCCTGGATTCCCTTACTATTGATACGCTCAAATTACACTTCCCTAAAGAAGCATAAGCGATCATTATTAAGTAAAGAACCCAACTTGTAGATTGGGGTCGATCCCACGAGGAAAATAGTCTAGACTTAACTTTAACCAACAATTATATTCGTTTAGTCAAATTACTTCCAGAAACAAGTAATTAAAGGGGGGGTTTTGTGAAACAAATTGTAAGAATTCAGTAAGTAATTAGTAAACTAAAATCAATTTTGGTTGTTATCAAAATGAGAGGATTAACTAGGGTATACGTGTTCCCCACAAGCTCATAACACAGTAATCCTAGTAATAGCAATCCTTTCCTAATGTACTACATGCAAAGTGATAAGTTAGGTATCTCTAAATCCTTGGTCCGGCATCTAGAGAATTTCACCCTGCACCTTGGTCCGGCTACGTGTGTATAATTTACTAACCCTTACCTTTACCTCAGATTAGACATCACATAGTTATTACTTCGCACCAATCGACACTAGCCTATTAGATAGTATCACACTAAATTTATGTTGATAATTATTTTCTTGTTGATTACCTCCTTGGTCCAGCAAGTAGCAACAAGGCGAGTTCTAACGTTGCGCACTGTTAAAAAGACTTTTAAACGAAAGAATTATCAATGCATGCAAAACACTACTCAAGAATTGCTTATTTACTATTCATACTTTGTTAATCGCTCATGGTTCTCACAACCCTAGTTGTGGAGTTTAGTTACCCATAATCATATGAACACAATTCATTAGTTTAGATAAAAGAATTATGAACTCCAGTACGGACCGTAGATTGATCTACGGTCCGTCAATCCCTCTCCGTAGCTCCACACTTAGAATCTTCAAACATCAAGTACTAGAACCCTCGCAGTATCATTCTACGGATCAATAGTACGGTCCGTAGATCAATCTAGGAACTGTCAATGGCCACTGTGGTTCCACACTTGGTTAGATTTCCCTGAGTTGATTTCCATGCCTTGCCTTCCTATCTACGGTCACCATCTACGGAGCGTCAATGGACCTACGATTCGTAGATTCCTTGTTCTGCATTTGTTTCAGTTGTATCTTTACTCCCCGCGCCTAAACATCTTTCCTGCAAAACATGATAAAAACACATAAAAACCAATACAAAAAGGCCCTAGACATACACAACTCTCAAGTGAAATGTATTAAAAATACCGTAAACTCACAGTATATCAACACTCTCAACTTAAAATCATTGTTTGTCCTCATGCGATGCACTAAGACTCTAAACGACACTTGTATAGAAGCAAGGAATTTCAAGCCTAAGTTATCACATGGCTCTCTATCCCAAATCTATTTTCTGGTGCATAGTCTGTTCTTTTAGACTCGACAAGCTAATTCATGCGGGTCAAAGTATGACAAAGATTGACCAAGCAACACACAACATACATTGTTTCACTATCACCAAGGTACCAACTTTTCGACAATGTAACAAGTTCCCTTACTTCAAATGAAATCCCTTTTTCACACAATGAATATGAAGTTTAGTACAAGGATTCATTCAACACTCACACTCAGAAGTAACTTCAAGTACAGTTAATACTCAATACCATAGACTCTCTAGACTAGATTATAGGATCATTATAGGACTTTCTTGGCTTGTAACATAGGCTCAGGGTCAGGTGTGGTATATTTGGGTACTTCTTAGTGACTTTCTTCCCTCCTTGACATTACAATAGGCTTTCAACCTTTTTTCGCCCTATTTTTGACATCCTACCTTTTTACCTTCTTTCCCTTGATTTTCTTCAACCAAGGATGTGACTTTAGACGTTGTAGCTCTTTATTTTTCACTTTTATCTTTTTCTTGCATTTTATTCTTTTCTTTAGATTTCAACAAGTCACATCCTTTCCTCTCTTTTTCTTTTTCTCTTTTTCAACATCAAACTCTTTTCATACCCATTTTTCTTTCGGTTTCCTCTTTCATAGCCACCCTCAACTTATGGGTTTTCCATTGGTTGAGGTACACAATACCCGATGTAGGATCAGGGCCAAGATTGAGGTTACCTTTTACATTAGCCACCCTCAACTTAGGTTTTTGGCCTAAATCGAGGTGCACATATCCAAGGAGGGACTGGGGCCAACATAGTAGATTATGGGAAGGTGAGTTAGGGGTTTAGAAAGAAATGGTCTAATTTAGGCTCAAAGCATTTGGATCAAAGGAAGCATTTATTTCATTTGGTAGGACTCTTCTTTTATACAATTTGTGGACTTATCATAACAAGGGCCTATGATCACTTCCTAGCCTATAGAGTAGATTGTCTTAGCAGGACTAACCGGGCAAGGCCTAGATTGGCATAAAAACTATTTGAACAATCAACTATTCTCACACACTCTTGGCACATAGTTTCATTATTAGATTACCCAGTTCAAGTTTTGCTTAAGTTATGCCATCAAGTTGATTCATTATCACGTGATACTCAGAGTCAACACATTCAACTTATCTTAGCCTAAAAATTCTAGCACACAAAATTTGGACGGGTATCATTTTTTATGAAATTAAATAGTATGTTGGGGAAAAAGAACACATGCAAGAAAACCCCAAGAGAGGATTATAAGTTGGGTTACTCAGATTTCACCCTATCACTCACAATCCATTTACCCCACCGCCAAAAAAATAGTGCAATTGTCCCCATTGCACAGAAAATGGTAAACAATAATGGATTTGGGTGAAGCAAACCTAAGGCGCATAGCGCCGATGAACCGATGAACCATCAACAAGCGGGTGGGTCCGGTTTCCCGGAGCCCGCTAAATCAATACTCGCGTCACCCTCAGTAGTGCCCGCATCAACAAGGACAACTCCATCAGTAGTGCTATTTGCGACTCTAAGTACACCATTAGTGGTGCTCACATCAATCGCCACAGTAGGCAGAACCTCAGACACGGGCATAGAACTCAATGCCCCAGAAACCATCTCACGGGCCCTCTACTGCCTCAGCTACTCATTTATTATGGTGGCTTTTCGTGCCTTCTTCTCTTGCCTGCGCTACCTTTTGCTAGCCTTTTCCTCATGCGTAAGCTCCGTTTTATGACTAGATCGGTGCCTCTTACCATGGGAACGTGCAGGCTCGGGCTGCGCATCCGCATCATCTCCACTAAATAATGTGCCCAGGACTGTATTATCGCTTAACGCAGAGGGTGCAGCCTGTGGCTCAACAGCTAGTGTAGATAGAATGGTGTCAACATCGGCTTAGAGACTAGCTAGCTCGGTCCGGAAAGAGGATATATCAGTAGTCGGAGCAGGCCTCTCTAGAACTCTCAACTCGAAGGCATCGAACCGCTTATGAACTGCTTGGACCTTTTGGTCCTTTTTTGACTCTATCCTTGATTCTACTCTCTCTTCGGACTCAGCAATCAACTTCTGCATCCAGGGCTCAACATGGTGTAGCAAGGTGGCCATTTGGGCCTCTAACTTCTGGACTCGGGCAAGTGGTACAACATTGGCTCCCAAAGGCGGGGTGGCTCTAGATGAGCTAGGGGCCTGACTAGCAGCCTGAGAAGAGGAGGCGGGGGAATCATCAGTGTGGGCTGGAGGGGCAGGTTCATCACCATGCATCTGCTCCACAGCATCTACTAAATAAGTACCCAATGGAACATCGATCCGTGGCCCTCTGCGAGGAGCAGCCACATTTACCTCATCCCGAATCAGGCCAATATCTAAGGTCCCCATAGGGTGGATCAACCTATCACAATTCTAAAGCGGCACTCCAGAGTCCCTGCACAATTGGAAAATCAAACACGGAAAGGGGTAAGTAGTGGAGGTCTTGAACGCCCTCTCGTGAATCCCTGCTAGCAGCATGTGGGAAAAGTCGATCTCCAATCCTCCTACCAATGTTGCAACCATGACGGCTCTTTCCCATGTGAGTTGGTTGTCAGCTTTTGTAGGCGACACCCTGTTCCTCACCAGCAACCAAAAAAACTTGGCCACCAAAGTCAAGGTGGCCTTTCGAATACCCAAACGTGGTGAACTAATCCACTCCACACGCTCTCCATCTGCAGCTATGTTTCTAGCCAACCACAGTAAGACAGCCTCCCTCTGCTCGACATTACATGTGAAGGCTCCATTCCTCACAACATCCCATCTGTAATCAAATTCGACCGTGCTGAGGGCCCAAGTGTGATCAGGACTAGGGCCATAGAGGAATCGGCTGAGGGTGTCATGTGAGATGTCTACTAGAAAACCTCATACAATAGTAAAAGTGATAGGGTCCTAGGTTGTGGGCTTGACCCTCTTGTCAACCGAACCTTGAAGAGTGGCAGCATAGAAGGCATAGAACTCCCACATAATCTCCTCATTATAGGTCCCAAGGTCTCGAGCCATCCAGTCACACTTGTGAAGTTTTAAAATCTGGTGGATGTCAAGGACAGTATGCAAGATTCCCGTGAGGACTCTGCGCTCCTCTGTAATAAGTCGGGCCATCTTCTCTTTGTCATTCTTCATCTTGGCATCCCGATAAATTTGCCATTGGCCCTCAACACACCATCTATTTGGCTCGCCAGCCACTAGAGTAGGGTCATCATTCTGTGGTGCTGATTGATTATGAGCTAGTGGCCTCATCAGACGAGGTTGCTTGTTCATTATCACTAGAACCTATGGCTGATTTAGCAATGGACCCTGAAGTCTGGGCATACTCGAACCCTGAAGTATGGGCAGACACAGACCCTGAAGCATGAATAGACTCAGAGCCGGACGCAGACCCATTCTCTGAACTGGAAGCAGCCCTAGTTGGTGACCCGATCAGTGTGTGCTCCTCATCAGACTGGGAGATAGTGACTACATTGGGAATCACCTTCTGGGGTTTCCTCTGGTGACTCGGGGTGTGGTGGGAGAGGTCATTGTGTTGGGAGGAATGTATGTCAGATCCGTCTCCACATCATTATCTTCGTCAATTAACTTGAAGCTAGGGGTGACAGATTTTGACTTGCCCATTTTTGTGTAGGTGACTAGTTTTTTCGGTGCCATCGAACCTGTGGAAGAGTAATTAGTATCAAAACTAACTAACAACACACTCAAAATAAATTTAGAACTAATAACGAACACCAACAAAGACTAACAAAAATTTCAGACAGTGGCTACAGTGGTCATCTATGGTGGAGATCTACGGTCCGTAGACTGATCTACGTTCCATGGATCCCTTTCGTAGATCAGAGGACCAATAATATTGGTCGCAGAGGGAAACCACGGCTGTAGAGAATGGTCCGTAGATTGTCACCTCCGTGGTTTCACACTTAGTGAATTTTTCAAGTGCTTCCATCCACGGACCTTATCTATGGTCCGTAGATTGGTCTACGGTCCATGGACGGGGACTCGTGGATGGGATCTGTGCCAGGTTTTAGACAAACTTTACTTTCAATCTCTCATGTTTGACCGTTTTCGACAGGATCATAGTCTAATCATGCATTTCAACACTTAATCATGCTAGTTTGTCATTCTTAGGATTCCGATTAATCATTTTAACAAGTATGTAAGACAAACTTTGGAACCCTAAGTTGAAACTTACATTAAGACCTATAATCACATACAACAAATCAACACAATCACTATCTATCCTTCTAAGGGTATTGTAACTTCCAATTTTAGCATGCAATTTCATCTAACAATTACCCAAGGTCAAGACCCAATCCCTGACTTTCTATATTCTATCAATGAATCGAAATTCAAAGTGAGGAGAAAGTGTATTACCTTACAGCGACGGGAATGGGGTGATTGTGTGATGACAAATACTTGCAAGACCAAAAATCACCTCTTCGTTACTAACCCAAACACTGGACCTTTTAGTGGAATATGGAATGAGTAGTATTCAGAATGGAAAGGAATCGTGGAAATTATGGGGGAATGGAAGGGATGTTTTATAGGGGAGTTATGGAGTCATTTTAGGGGAGTTGAAGTGTTTGAAACGGTTGGAGAGTGAATGGAGGGAAGTGGAAATGATTTCAAATTAGGGGAATTTTAAATAGGGGGTCCAGGTCGAGTCAGACATAATTAGGGTTTGGATCCACGAGACCCCGTCTACGGTCTGTGGATCTATCTACGGTCCATAGATGGGGACCGTAGGACAAACTTGCACTTAAAAATTCAGAAACCTTACCTGGGATCTACGGACACTATTGACCATCCGTGGACTAAACCATGGACCGTCAATGGGGTCCGTAGACAGCCTGCACCAGAAACCAGACTTTTTTTTTTGCAGATTCTGCTTTTCGCCCCTGCACATGTAGCAACCATTAGCACGTTATTTTTACATTTTCTGGATACTTTTTAGACACAGACCCTATGCTATGTCTAGCCAACACTAAAACAAAAGTAAAACAACCATTTAAATGAGTACAGAGAAGCAACTAAAAAAAGAAAATTACTAAACGGAAAACAAAAACCTATTGTTGGCTAGATTTTACATCTTGCGTTGCCTCCAAAGCAGTGCTTGATTTAACATCGCGGCACGACGCAAGCCTCTAGATTACTCAGACTTCATCAAGATGATAGGCCTCAACAACTTCTTGCACACTTTCTGCATTTCCCAGATAGATCTTGATGCTTTGCCCGTTAACCATGAACCTTGTTCCTGCACTATTCTCAAGCTCAACCCCTCCATGCGGAAGCACTTTTGAGAGCAAAAATGGCCCGTTCCATTTGGATTTGAGTTTACCTGGAAACAAGCGCAGCCTAGAGTTGAATAGAAGCACAAGATCACCCACACCAAATTCTCGCTTTTCAATTCTTTGATCATGATACCTCTTAATTTTCTCCTCGTACAAGGTTGAACTTTCATAAGCTTTTCGGCGAAACTTATCAAGCATATTCAAGTCATTCATTCATTGAATATATGCGGCGCCCCAATTCAAATTTATCTTCTTCATCGCCCACAAAGCCTTATGCTCTAGCTCTACCGGTAAATGGCAAGACTTCCCATAAACAAGTTGGTAAGGAAACATACCTATGGGGGTCTTGTATGCAGTGCGATAGGCCCATAGAGCATCATCAAGGTTTCTTTACCAATCCGTTCTATTGGCATTCACAGTCTTTGAAAAAATCTGTTTGATCTCTCTGTTAGACACTTCAACTTGTCCGCTAGTCTGTGGATGGTAAGGAGTAGCTACATTGTGGCGGACACCATACTTCTCAAGTAGTGCCTTGAACAACTTATTACAAAAGTGGGAACCTCCATCACTGATAATCTCCCTCGGTGTACCAAATCTGGAGAAGATATTCTTTTTCAAGAATGTGGTGACACTTTTACCTTCATTGTTGGGGAACGCAACTGCTTCCATCCATTTCGATACATAGTCAACTACAACAAGAATATACTTCATCCCATGTGAACTCACTATTGGACCCATAAAATCAATGACCCATACATCAAACAATTCTATCACCAATATAGGATTCATAGGAAGCTCTTGCCTCTTTGAAATCCCTCCTTCTCTTTGGCAACGATCACAAGATTTGGCGAAATCATGAGCATCTTGGTGGATGGTAGGCCAGTAGTACCCACACTGCAAAATTTTATGCGCATTACGAATATCACTATGATGGCCACCAACAGGCGATGAATGGCATGCTTCAAGTACACTCAACATCTCAACCTTAGGCACAGAGCAACGATTAATCCCATCAGCACAACTACGATACAAGTAAGGCTTATCCCAAAAGAATTTCTTCACATCATGCATAAACTTTTTACTTTGGTGAAAAGACAAGTCTGGGGGCACCAAATCGCATGCCAAATAATTAGAAAGGGTGCGAACCAAGGAATCAGATCATGAGAAGCTGCCAATACCTGTTCATCTGGTAAAGTATCATTAATTTCAGCCCTATCACCAAGCTTAAGCATAGCCTCTTCCTCTAATCTGGACAAGTGATCGGCAACTTGATTTTCGATCCACTTTCTATCTTTCACCACAAAATCAAATTCTTGCAGCAATAATACCCATCTAATCAGCCTCGGTTCTGCATCCTTATTTTCCATGAAATACCTTAACGCAGAATGGTCAGTATGCACTAAGACCATAGTACCAAGCAGGTAGGCTCGAAATTTTTTGAATGCAAAAACCACTGCAAGAAGCTCTTGTTCAGTCACAGTATAATTCTTCTGGCCACATTTAGAGCTTTGCTAGCATAGTAAAAAGGATGGAGAATTTTCTCTCACCTCTGTCCCAATACTACACCAAGCGCCACTCCACTCGCATCGCACATTACCTCAAACAATTGTCCCCAATCCGGTGTAATAATAATAGGTGCAGTAACCAGCTTCTCCTTAAACTCTCCAAATTCTCTTAGACAAGCATCATCAAAATCAAACTTATACTTATTTTTGAGCAATTTGCACAAAGGACGTGCAATTTTGGAGAAATCTTTGATAAACCTCCTATAAAAATCGACATGCCCAAGAAAACTCCTAACACCTTTTACAGAGATAGGTGGAGGAAGTTTTTCTATCACCTTAACTTTCTCTTTATCTACCTCAATGCCCTTCTAAGAAATCCGATGACCCAGAACTATCCCTTCTTTCACCATAAAGTGGCACTTCTCCCAGTTTAACACCAGATTGTAGTCTTCACACCTTTTAAGCACCTTAGCCAGATGATCCAGACATCGATCAAAAGAGTCACCTAACATAGAGAAATCATCCATGAACACTTCAATAGTGTCCTCCACCATATCAGAAAATATCAACATCATACAACGCTGGAAGGTCGCTGGAGCATTGCACAACTCAAAGGGCATCCGTTTGAAGGCGAAAGTCCCATAAGGGCAAGTGAAGGTGGTCTTCTCTTGGTCCTCCAGAGCTATTGAAATCTGATTGTAGCCCGAATAACCATCAAGAAAACAATACAAACTCTTACTAGCAAGTCTATCCAACATCTGATCCATGAATGGCATAGGGAAATGGTTTTTTTCTGTCCAAGCATTTAGCTTCCGGTCCATGCAAACTCTCCATCCAGTCACGGGCCGCATCGAAACAAGCTCGTTTCAATCATTAGGAACCACAGTAATCCCGCCTTTCTTGGGCACACATTGAACATGACATACCCAACTACTATCTGCAATGGGATAGATAACTTCAACATCCAACCACTTGATGATCTCCTTTTTAACTACCTCTTGCATAGGCAGGTTTAATCTTCTTTGGTGCTCAATACTAGGTTTGTGATCTGGCATGAGTTGGATTTTGTGGGAACAAATACTGGGAGGAATCCCAATAATATCCACAATAATCCACCAAATAGCTCGCTTGAACCTTTTTAAAACAGTCACTAAGCACTCTACTTGGCTCGCATTTAAATCTGCAGCAATGATGACAGGCAAAGTATTATCTCTACCTAAGAATCCATACCTTAAATACGGTGGTAAAGACTTAAGCTCCAATTTTGGTGCCTCCACAATAGATGGTCTCGCGGGTGGAGACTCGCAATTCTTCATGTCTAAATCATACTTCTTTGGCTTTGACTTATATTCGCACCTATCGAGTGCAGCTACCAACTCATCGTACTCTTCAATTCCATCACTATTAAAGTTTATCATTACTGCTGCTAGTGCCTCAACATCGAGTCGCTCTTCAATTTGCACTTCTGTTCCATTTTCAACTCTGTAAGTTATCGCAGATACCGTTTGGAGCTCACTACTCTGCTTCATGGACCTACAAATATTAAAAGTTGCTTCTTCATTGTTTAGTCTGAACTTCATTTGCCCATTCTCCATATCAACCAATGAATGCCCTGTGGCAAGGAATGGTCTCCCAAGGATGATGGGAACCTCAAAATCAACCTCACAGTCAAGAATCACAAAATCTACCGGAAAGATGAACAACTCCACTTTCACTAGCACATCATAGAGTACACCAATGAGCCTTTTCACGGTTCGATCGGCCATAAGTAACCGCATCATAGTAGGCTTTGGATCCCCTAGACCCAACTTCTTATAAATAGATAATGACGTGAGATTGATACTGGCACCAAGGTCACACAGTGCCTTAGTAAAATGTAACAACCCTATAGTACATGGAATCGTGAAAGCACCAGGATCTTCCTTATTCTGCACAAGAGACCTTGTAGCAATAGCACTACAATATTGCAATCTATCATCATCTTCAAAACTCACAAACCTTTTCTTTGTCACCATATCTTTCATAAATTTCGCATACCCAGGCATTTGCTCCAAAGCTTCTATCAACGAAACGTTGATGGAAAGCTGCTTCAACATAGTGATAAACCGGCGATACTTACCATCTTCTATCTTCTTCACTAACCTCTACGAAAAAGGTGGTAGAGGTCTAGGTATAGGGACCACTTTCTGTGATATATCTGATTCTTTCTCTGTCGCATTCTCAGACTCTTCTCTAACCTCTACCACATCATCCTGTTTTCTAATCTCAACATCCACCACAGACGGCATAGGTGGATCAATGGTTTGCTTGCCCCCTCGAGTAGTAATTTCCATACAATGACGATCATTCTTTGGATTTTGGATGGTGTTGCTAGGAAGAGTGCCAGGTTGACGTGGGTTCACTGTAGTAGACAATTGAGTCATCTGTTGCTCTAGATGCTATATTGACACTGTGTGGGCATTAACTTTTTGGCCAATTCCAAACAAGTTTCTCATCTCCCTCACATTCTCATCAGTTGCATCAAACTTTCTCATCGTCTTCTGCATCATATCTTCAATACGCACCATATTGCCTCCAGCTTCCTTAGTACCAAATTCCCAATTTTGAGGGGGGACATAAGGTCCAACCCGATCGTTTCTGTTGCCATAGTTTTTTCGGTTGTAGTTGTTATCGCGATTGAAGTTCCCATCCTGGACATATTGACCCTCTCGGTTGTAATTGCCATAGTTCCGACCTTGGTTTCCTTGACCTTGGCGCCAATTATCCTAGTTGGATCCTTGGGCATTCGGTCATAAACCCCCCGTCTGATCATTCACCGCATAAGCATCCTCTTCATAATAATACTCTTCAACTAGTGGTGGAGTTCTAGTCAAGTAATTCACAGCATTTACCTTTTCCTCTTTTCCGCTCATATGCTTCAATACCAACCCTAACTCGGTCCTCATCTGACCCATCTCCTCACGAATCTCATCAGTGGACTAGTTGTTTGTAGTATGAATGGCAAATGTGTTTCTTCCAGTATCCGACCTCCTAGTGCTTCATGCTTTATTGTTGTGAGAGATCTTCTCCAGTTTTTCTACAATCTGAGTGCATGTGCACTCACCATATAATCCTCCAGCTATAGTATCAAGCACTGCTTTATTGTTTTCATCCTATCCTCGATATAAATATTCCTTCAGCAACTCATCATCAATACGGTGATTTAGAACACCTATTACAAACGCAGTGAATCTATCCCAAGAGCTACTCACAGATTCTCCCGGTAATGCCACAAAATTGTTGACCTTATCTTTGTGATTGAACTTCTTGGAAACTGGATAATATCTTGTTAAGAACACATCTTTCAGTTGGTCCCATGTATAGATTGAGTTATATAGGAGCTCAGTGAACCATACACAGCATCGTCTGTCAGTGATAGAGGGAATAGTCACAATTTGATAACATTCATATCCAAGTCTGGTCGGCCTACACAGCTTTTGCAAACCACCCTTAGCTTCGCTATGTGAGCATGTGGGTCCTCCGATGGCGACCTCGAGAACAAGCCCCTCGTTGTAAGCATCTGCATCAAGTTACTAGTCACTACAAATGTGTGCCTCGGAGGCAAAGGGGGTAGGACAAGAGGTCCATCTGAGTCAGCCATGTTTATGTTGCCCCTAAAGTTGTCATGCACTCGTGGGCCTGGTGAGCCATGCACCCTCACTACATCTCCCAATTGATTTTCAGCTAGAACCTGGTTGTCTCCACCAACTACCCTCGGAGGTTGCAACTCAACTTCATCACCTAGGTTACCTCCAATAGGATTAACTTGAACTCATTGATTGTTCATTTTTCGCAAAGTTCTGTTCAATTCTGGATCTTAAGGAGTAAGTGGATAACCTTGGCTCCGTGTACTTGGCATACACTGGAGTCAGAACCTGAGAGAGACAAAAAAAACAAAAAGTAAAATTAGGAAATATTTGACCAAAGTTCAATAATGTAGTTAAAATTAATCTAAAATCCAATTTCCCTAGCAGCGGCGCCAAAATTTGATACGCTCAAATTACACCTTCCAAAAGAAGCGTAAGCGATAGTTATCAAGTAAAGAACCCAACTTGTAGGTTGGGGTCGATCCCACGAGGAAAATGGTCTAGACTTAACTTTAACCAACAATTATATTCGTTTAGTCAAATTACTTCTAGAAACAAGTAATTAAAGGGGGGATTTTGTGAAACAAATTGTAAGAATTCAGTTGGTAATTAGTAAACTAAAGTCAATTTCGGTTGTTATCAAAATGAGAGAATTAACTAGAGTATACGTGTTCCCCTCAAGCTCATAACACAGTAATCCTAGTAATAGCAATCATTTCCAAATGTACTACATGCAAAGTGATAAGTTAGGTATCTCTAAATCCTTGGTCCGACATCTAGAGAATTTCACCCTGCACCTTGGTCCGGCTACATGTGTATAATTTACTAACCCTTACCTTTACCTCATATTAGACATCACATAGTTATTACTTCGCACCAATCGACACTAGCCTATTAGATAGTATCACACTAAATCTATGTTGATAATACTTTTCTTATTGATTACCTCATTGGTCCAGCAAGTAGCAACAAGGCGAGTTCTAATGTTGCGCACCATTAAAAAGACTTTTAAACGAAAGAATTATCAATGCATGTAAAACACTACTCAAGAATTGCTTATTTACTATTCATACTTTGTTAATCGCTCATGGTTCCCACAACCCTAGTTGTGGAGTTTAGTTACCCATAATCATATGAACACAATTCATTATTTTAGATAAAAGAATTATGAACTTACGTAAGAGGAATAATAAACCCAGAAATTCAACTTGTTTTGCAACACCAAAATATTCAAAACGAACTTAGGAAATTAAGAATTGCTAAAGTTACAAGTTAAAATCCCTAGTCAAGAACTAGAATAAAAGTAATAAAATCCAACCCCCAAAAATGAGGTTTACAGGCCCTATTTATAGAAAACAAGTCCTAAATTAAAAGGGAAATAAAATAAGGAAAGTTTGTTTCGGCACGCATCTTCATTCTACGAGACTGACTAACGGACTATCAATGGATCTACGGTCTGTGAGTCTCTTCCTTCAACCAAGACTTACAAAATATTTCAGCTTCCCAAAAACCAGCTTCTCTGAAGCAAACGACGAAACTCCAGTACGGATCGTAGATCGATCTACGGTCCGTCAATCCCTCTCCGTACCTCCACACTTAGAATCTTCAAACATCAGGTACTGGAATCCTTGCAGTATCATTCTACGGATCAACAGTACTGTCCGTAGATCAATCTACGAACCGTTAATGGCCATCGTGGTTCCACACTTTGTAAGATTTTCCTGAGTTGATTTCCTTGCCTTACCTGCCTATCTACGTTCACCATCTATGGAGCGTCAATGGACCTACGATCCGTAGATCACCTCTGTAGATGCCTTGTTCTGCATTTATTTTAGCTGTCTCTTTACTTCCGCGCCAAAACATATTTTCTGCAAAACATGATAAAAACATATAAAAGCCAATACAAAAAGGTCCTAGACACACAAAACTCTCAAGTGAAATGTATTAAAAATACCGTAAACTCTCGGTATATCAACTGTGAGAGTGGTTGAGTGTGAGAAGGGCCAGGGAGCCAGTGATGAGGTGACAGCCTTAAAGGCCGACATTACTGAGCTGGGGAAAGATGTGGACCATCTGAAGTCCATATATTTTACTTCATTATTTGGGACTGTAGAGATCCATATGGCTCGATTATCGAAGTTCCAGCTTATTCTAATGTGCCTCTGGCTACCACTGGAGATGAGGTTAGAGCTGATGAGGCTGCTGAAGAGTCTGAGGCTTAGACTGATGAGGAGCATTTTGGTGTTCGTGAGACAGCTAGACAGGCCTCTTTGAGAGATGTTTCGATGGTGAGCTCCGATGAAGTTAAGGATAATGTGATACCAGGCACTGATGCCCAGACTAAGAGTGTCTTCATAGCTGAGACATCGGGCACTGATGTCCCGACAGATAGAGTGACTGAGATGCAGACTTCAACCCAAGCCAAGCCTGGCAGGATGATTACGTTTACCTCCCTCTCTGTTGTGTTTTATTGATTGTTGGTTTTTAGTTGAATGTGAGGACAACTGCATTTGTGTTGTTGGCGGGGTGAGGTATTTCCATACCTGTTTACTTTGGGTTGTTTTGTGAATATTTTGTTTTTGTGATGTGAATATTGGAGCTCATTGGTTTTCATATATATCTTGGTCATTGAATTGTGTTATGGCCCTTTGTTTTGATGGAAAATGGTTTTTGAACCAAATTTTAAAATTTTGCCACCTCTTGTGTGTGTGATTGTGGTAGTTCTTGTGCAAATTTGAGTGTCGGTTGCGGTCAATAACGATGACTTGAATAGTGCTCTTAATTGAAAGAAATGAATGTATTGCTATGATAAGGCAAACTAAGTTACATAGGCAATATGTGAACTTTTAGCATCTCGTTGTGACTAGTCAGTTGTCGAATAAGTCTTTGGTGATGAACATTGCACGCTAGCTAGAAAGTGTGGAGTCTTGTTTGATATTGGTACCAATGCCTTATGTGGTGAGGTTGTCTTGAACATTGTGCTTGATGACACCTAAAATTTGCCCCGTTGGTCCTATTGATTGAGTGAAGCGAGCAATTGAAATGATCTTAGGAAATTTTTTTGAAGAGTGAGCCAATTTGACAATATACCTCTTTGTGGCCAACCTTGTGAGATGTGTGAACCTTGGTTGACACCTTTTGAGCCTATCATTTTCTTGGAAGAAACTTGAACAACTTTGACCTCTTTATCCCATCACTCGTAATCTTCATGAAGTATTGGTATGTTTGAATAACCAACTTAGGCGAAAAGCCTAAGTTGAGGGTGTGGTGTAAAAGAAGGAAAGTCAAGAAGTGTAAAGATTCCCCCTTTGATGGATTGTTTTGAAAAGGATGGAACCCCTCCATGTAAAAACAAGATAAAAAGAAGAAAGAAAACAAAAAGATTGAAAAAGAGCAAAAATTGTGAAATAAAGTGTGTGAAAATAGTGAAAAATGGGGTATCTGGTGATTCATGTTTAGTTGAATAATGGGGTGGATTACGAACATGTTTGAATGTGAAAGAGAAAGAGAAAAAGTTATTTTCAAGTCGAACTTCATGAAAGTAGAAGGCACTAAGCCGAAATGACTATACCTTTACACTCAGCCCTGTTACAAGCCTTAAAAAGACCTTCGTGATCTTTAGTGAGCTGAAACGAATGTTGATTGGAAAATAAGGGCAAGCCTATAGGTGGAGTCATGCATGTGCTCCTCTTTTTGAGTGTAAGAGTTGTATGTGATTCCGGGAATTTAAATTTTTGAAGAATTTTGTGTGAATGTGTAATCATCTTTGTTGTGAGGGCATTTGAGTACCTTTGTTGAGCTTGAACCTGCATTTGTAGTAAGTATTGTGAACTTGAGTACACTTGATAATGGTGAGTCACAATTTGAATCTTTGAGTGCACAATTGAACATTATAGGTGTAGTTTGAACCTTTTATGTGCATTCATGTTGAGTCTTGAGCAGCACTGTTTGTAGACATCCTTGTTGAACCGATTGATCTTGACTTTTACTTAAGGACAAGCAAAAGTGTAAGTTGGGGGTGTTGATGAGTCCGAGATTTGGACTCATTTAGGGCATTGTTTGATAGTTTTAGTGTCCTCAAAAGCCTAATTTATACTATAAACAGGTGTTAAAGCATTGATTTTCAGGTATATAAGATAAAGAGAAAGGCAAGGACACTACCAGGCAAAAAGGAGCAAAACAAGCTGAAGAAGTGAAGAAAAGTGATCCTGGAGATCGCCAAGACCACTCGGCTAACAGTTGAGTGGCTCTTTAGCTCGCCCAAAGTTCCAGCGTGCCAGCCCTTGGGAGAAAAACCAAGTTGGCAACAGAAATGGACATTCGGTGAATCACTGATCCACTCCACGATGGCAACCTTTATCGCCTAAAGTCACAAAACCCTTAGGACAACTGACCAATCCAAACCGGCGATGGATTGGAGCAAACGGTGGATCACTAACTTGTTCGGGGAAGCCCGACTTATCTCGCCCAATGGCTCTTCAGGCCAAAAATTGTGCAACTATAAATTGAAATTTGAACTGAAGATTTATTATCATGCTATCATTCAGTAGAGTTTTCTCTTAGTTTTTAAGTTCCATTGTAAACTTTGAAGCTTTTAAGGCTCAAACTTGAACTGGGTTTCTGAATTTCTTCATTTTGGACCATTGCAAAGACTTGGGAACCTTTACCCAAATCATGGCTAATGTATTTGGTAATCGTTTCTCTATTTTTATGATGTGTAGCTAAAACCACAATTCTTGGGGTGTGATCATGTGATTATGGGCTGAATTAGTTTATGGGTATTGATTATTACTGATTTAAATGGTTAATAGAAATGGATTTAATTAATAGTTGTGTTTTAAACTAAGAATTGTAGTTGCAAATGCAATTCGAACTTAGAACTCTAGGCTTGCTTGAAAAGTGGATTTTAGAAACAAAGCTTTCAATTGATGATTGTAGCTATTGGGTTGATATTGGTTTAGTTCGAAAGAGTAAATCCAAACGTCAATTCTACCTATCTAGCTCAAGAGAGTAGATAAATTAAGGTGTGGGCTGTTATTATTTTGTAAGCTTGTTGATGTTCGAAAGAAATCACTTAAATCGTGATAATTGTTCGAGAGAAAACTTTCTCACTTATAGTCTAGCCTACCCACTGATATTTAGCTATTTATTAGTACTTTCAATTACCTATATAGTGAAATTTTCCTATAATCGATCACATCCCGAAAATTCCTTTTTAAATTGTTATTTCCTTCGTGTTTGATTGTGTTGTAGTTGATAATTTCAAATCAAAACCCCCTATCTGACATTCATTGTCACCCCTTTAGATTTGGTTGTATGTTATCGAAAAATTTTATTCCTATAACTGATTAGACCACATTTATACCTCATAGTTGAATTTGAACACGTACCGCTCCATGTCGATTCGACCCCAACCTGTTGTTGGGTTTTATCCTAGTTAACGATCGTTTACACCTAGAATAGGATGAGGTGTACTTGAGACGTTAATTAGTGATAACCCGACCTAAGGTCGATCTTAGAGAAATAACTTGCTCCTTGAAGTTGGTCAAAAAGATCATGTCACACCATGAGAGCACCCCCTAGACGTGACTGGCATACTTGACCCCGAAGGGGTCTCATACAAGCCTCATAGCATTCATAACATTCGATACATAGAAATAGTGCGGAATTTAAAAACTTATTGAAATCCAAACAATCCAAAATACTCATTAAAATCTTTTGAAAGACATAGCGGAAGTCTCAGTCTCACATGGCCATCTAAATAATGACATGAAAACTAAAGTAGGGTCATGGCCCTTTACAATCGAAAAGACTAAAATTGTCTATTACATGAAATAAAAGAAACTTCTAAACACTTGTCCTCGATTTATGATGACATACCACTTGATCTTGGAAGAATAGCAATTCAAGCACTTCAATCAAGATAGAACCAATCACTTGCCGGAACCTACACTTGTAGTAAAAACATGAAGAAGAATGGGTTAGCACAATTAAGTACTAAGTATGATGACCATGCAAAAATCATGCTTTAAACAGACATTTTCTTTGGAAGTCATGCATATGACAATTCTTGAGAAAACCTTTATGAACATAAGTGAAAGAGGCATAAGATACAACCATATCAGCATACAAGTCATTTCATCACATTAAGCCTTCACCTTAAGTAACCCCAATGTCATACGTTGTGAAATGTATGAATAGCGTCTCATACCACTATCCACACTAAAGTACCAAATTAAGAATACCAAAAGTGAACCGACATTCATCCTTTCACATTATTCATACATAAGAGATATAAACATTTCATAAGACATAACAAAGAAGTAACTCATAATACAATCTGAGTATAGCATGCTTTGCTACAATTAAACATATAAGATTCAACATTTTCATTAGCTTTATTTAGAGGACTTTCATTCATTAGTCATTAAGGCTGAGAGAATTCACTATATCCCTCTTGAAGCCTACACGTGCCATGTATGGCTAGCATCCCATACTACTACCCACACTTCATATGACTTCTCAAGAAACTATAATGCACATCTCACATGATGGTAATAGGCATTTAACCAACATAGAACATGAGATCTAAGTCATGGAATCCGGTTTCAAATGACCCCACACTGAGGAAAGGTGTTCTACGTGCCTAAGGTAGAACTAGGTGATATCTTAGCTTTGGTAAGAATACCACTGGGTAATATATATCCTATGTGGGCACATAGTTATGGGATAGGAAGATGTTCATTGGAACCCTAGCCTAACATTGGAAGAGTTTCCATCTTACCATATCTACTCGTTGCTTAGCCTCCATTCCCATAGAGTAGTTCATCCACATTAACATCATTGTACTTGAGAGGGCCACCTACACTAGGTCTACCGACCCTAAATTACATTACACAAGAAAGGGCCACCATCACTAGGTCTACCGATTCAAGGTACATTAAGGATAGCTCATTGACTTTCCAAGAAGGGTGACATCATCATTGGTCTTGTAACACCCCAGAAATTCTATGACTTAAGTTAGAGCATCACCTTGTGAATAATGACTTTAAAATAGTTAAAATTATGTTTCCAAACCTAAATTAATGCAATTGACTTGGTTTGGAAGAGTAAAAGTCTAAATGTCAAGAAACGACCACGACGTCTGGAAACTAGAAAAGAATGTGTTCTAGTGTGTCCTTAGGTTTTGGGCAGGTTTGGGAGTGTCGTATGAAGGAATAATCTTGTAAAAAGGTTTAAATTAGGTAAATATATGTTTATAGGGTCTAAACGTTCAAATACGACTCCCCGGGGACACCCTAAGGGTCCACAAGGAGGACCCAACCTTCGTCAAACAAGCTGCCAAGGCAAGTTGCAAAATGCACTTGGTGGGAATAGCTCCGCGTCGCGGACTAACTCCCCCAAGGAGCCAAAATTTTGTTCGCTATGCGGTCGTGTCGTGGACTCTATTGTCTCGAAATTTAATTCCAAATATCTTCAGGGAACAGCTCCGGTTCCGCCACGAAAATGCAGAAATTCAAAAATTGATTTTTACTTCATTAAAGAGTCCAAATAAGTGAGGATTATTTAGGATACTTTAGGGGACATGTATATAATGATTTTTAAGTCAATTTACCTCACTTTTCTTACTCAAACACAAAACCCGAAAGATCTAAACTTAGAGTTCCTCCTTCTCTCTACTCTCTCTCCCTTCTCAAGAACTCCATTGAAGAAGATTGGAGCTTCAAGAAGAAGACTATCTCTCCAAGGTTTCAACTCAGATTTTCATGGTAAATTCATCAATAAGGTATGGTTGCTTATCACTCTTGGGATTCCTTTCCCCAAGAGGCCCCTTCAAGATGAATTTCAAAATCTCCAATTTCTAGGTTTCAATCCAAAAACGTGGGTCTTCTTTCTAAAGTGAAATTGATATTATAAACTGACTTTGACTGATTTTATATAAACAATTATGGATAAATTTATGTTGTATTGGTGGTTTCCTGAAGAATTCCCCATGAGACCCAAGTTTCCCCTTCTTTTCCTAATTCTAACCCTAGTTTGTGTTGGATATTGATTGAAGGCTATGAATTGAATGTAATGTTATGTAATTCATGCTTGTATGATGATTCTACCCTAGGTTATGTATAATTTCTATGAAATTAGGGTTGAGTCTTTGAATGAAGCCTTGAAGGCTATGAAGGGAATATGTCAATTTCTTATGTTGATGTTGATTATGTTATTACTTCAAGAATTACCTTGTATTATGTATTGGTTATGATTTAATTGGTAATTGAAGTATGGATGTACCAAGAAGGGCAAGAAGGTATGAAGGTTGGTTCTTCTTTGAATTGAAGTATGAAAGGAGAATTACTTAGATTGTAATGATGCTATACCTAATGTGTTGTTGTGGTGTTGATAACCTAGTTTCCTTATCCTTAACCCTCTACACTTGAATTAGCTATGAAGTATGTATGTATGTTATGGTATGATTGCTATATGATTGGAAGGTAGTTCTCAATATTATAATGTAATGTAAAGTGAAAGGTTTACTCACTTGCTAAGTGTTTCTAAAGTTAAATAATTGTTACTCTTTTATGAACACATATGAGCTATTATGGTAAGATGTCTACATAAGAGTATAGTAAAGGCTAATGTGAACTTATGTGATGACTAAAGATTATTACTAAATGGAATTATATGCTTAGCACCGAAAGGGCATGTAAATGAGATGGGGGTCTCATGTTTAGTAAGTCCATCTCCCCACATGGGTTTTCTCACGGTTAGCAAGTCCGGATTACCCACGGTATGTGTTGTCTCATGAGATGGAAACCCCCATGTTTAGTAAGTTAGGGTTTCTAGAAGCATTCTCCTTGACCCTTAACTATGTGCCCACATAGGACTCTAGCTTAGTGGATCCACCTAGATAGCTATGTACGAATGGTTACACCTTAGGCAAGTGTTAACCCTCTCTTTTCGGTGTGGGAGTAGAACACCGAATTCCATGTAGCTCTCATGGTCTATGTCGATTATTTCAAGTTTCCCTAATGTAAAAGTAAATGAAGGTATGAAAGGTGCAAACTCTTACTAGGGCTTTCTTAAGGGTTTCTACATAGTGTAAGGGAGGGTAAGGGACTTCTCTTGCACATTGCACTTGTGGTATCCTAAGAGATGGTTGTAGTAGTGTTCTCTTATGATTATGATGATTATAACTTATGTATGTTGAAGCTATGTTATGTATGATCATTATGAATATGGTAAGTTATGATGAAATATGATCTTATGAGTGCATGAAGTAGGTTGCTTAATGTGATACTTGGCTTTGAATAGGGTTATGGGATTCTATTCTTTGCATTGCACTAGTATTACGTGGGTTGTCTACATGTTGGGATGATATTATGTTGGTTTGGACTATGATGCTTACTTTGTGTGCATATTGGATAAATGTCGTTTTATGCATGTTTCAATGGTTTTATGCATAGTGTCCATACTTAGTACGTGTGTTGTACTAACCCATATTTTCTCCCTTTTCCCCAAGCATTCAGGTTCAGGCCATTGAGGATTCAAGTTTACTTCTCAAGACACTTGGAGTTGCTTCCCCAAGTTGGTGAGTCCTCAAGTCCGAGGACAAAACCCTATGATCTAGATTCTATGTTTAGTTCTTTGCTTATGTTGAAAGACATTGTTGTACTTTCCTATTTCAAGACTTCTTATTGATGTAAGGGCTAAGTCCCATTTTCGATACTTCTATGTCTAGATGGTACATTGTGACGAAGTTAGATTCTATTTTTCATATATGAAGTGAAGTTGAACTTCCAGAGTAAAAGTTTTAAATTTTCCGTGATTTTATTCTATGATACGTACAATGACAAATGCTAAGGGCTTGTATAAGACCTCTTCGAGGTCGAATACGCCAGCAACGACTAGGGGGTGCTCTCGGGTTGTTACAAACTTGGTATCAGAGCATAAGGTTGAGAATTATGTAGGATTCATGTCACAAGATACCACATCGAATAGAGTTTTGTTCATGGGTGTGAAGCACCCCACATTTATGAATGAGAGGCTACGAGATGCTTAGGAACTTTCACTCTTTTGTTATTCCATAGTCGCGCCTAAGAGTCTTAACTCTATTTAGTCTTTTCCTTCTAATCCTTCTCTTATGCTTATAGGCAATGAATACGAGAAGGAACAATGCAGGGACGGCTGGTGAGGAGAATGTGAATGAGGCGGTTCCCCCTCAAGCTCCTCAAAACCCTCAAGTTCCTATTGAAGAAGGAACTATGTCTAATGTCGAGATAAGGTCGGCTATTCATAATTTGACTTAAGTGTTGGCCACTCAAGTTGCTAGGGATGCTAGGGTGCAAGTGAAACCCAATACTAGCACTACCGCTTCTACGATAAGGGATTTCACAAGGATGAATCCCCCTACTTTCTTTGGCTCCAAAGTGGAAGAAGATCCACAAGGGTTCATTGATGAAGTGTTTAAGGTTCTAGAGGCTATGGGTTTGTCTTCTCAAGAAAAGGCGGAGTTAGCCGCCTATCAACTCAAAGATGTGGCACAAGTGTGGTATGAACAATGGAAGGAGGGGAGAACTATTAGAGAGGGTCCAATAAGTTGGGCTACATTCAAGACGGCTTTTCTTGATAGGGTTATCCCCTTAGAACTAAGGGAGAGGAAAATGCAAGAATTCATCAACCTCCGTCAAAGGGGTATGACCTCAAGTTCATTCAATTGTCCAAACATGCTCCTACTTTGGTGTCGGACTCTAGAGCTACAATGAACAAATTTGTTATGGGGGTATCCGATCTTGTGGTGAATGAATGTAGGTCGGCTATGCTAATCCCAAGCATGAACACTTCTCATCTTATGGTTCATGCCGAACAAATTGAGGAGCAATAGCTTAAGCAAGTTGGTAGAGAATTGAAGAGGTCAAGGACCGATGATGGAAATTCTTCTAAGGTTAGGTTTGATGTCCAAGATAAGCCAAAGTTCAAACAGAGGTTTTCCAACCAAGGTCCTCCTAACACTCCAAGGGTCAACAAAGGTAAAGTGTCTACCCCCAAGCCTCAAGAAGCAAGAGGTGGTGGTCCTTATGTTGAGAAGCCTATTTGTACAAAGTGTGGTCGAAAACATGAAGGCAAGTGCCTAGTTGGCACGGGTAATTGCTATGGTTGGGGTAAGAGTGGCCACATGAGGAGGGACTGCCCTATGCTAAAGGCCCAAGGAAGGGAAAATGCTCAAGCAAAAGCAAGTGGCCCAAATCCCGATGCTCCTAAGAAGAATCGCTTTTATGCTTTCCAATCCCGAGGTGATCAAGAGAGCTCTCCGGATGTTGTGACCGGTATGCTACAAGTATTTTCAATTACTGTTTATGCATTGTTGGATCCCGGTGCCACTTTGTCTTTTGTAACCCCTTTAGTGGCTATGAAGTTTGATATGTTTCCCGATGTCTTAGATAAGCCCTTTTCGGTTTCTACCCCGTTGGGTGATTTCATAGTTGCTAAAAGAGTTTATAGGGGTTGTCCCATATCATTGCCCAATAGAGTCGCTTTTGTTGATTTGGTTGAACTTGATATGTTAGACTTTGATGTTATATTGGGGATGGATTGGTTTCATGCTTGTTTTGCGTCCATAGATTGTAGAACCGGAAATGTGAAGTTTCAATTTCCTAATGAACCCATTGTAGAATGGAAGGGAGGATATTTCGTCCCTAAGGGAAGGATCATTTCATGTCTAAAAGCTTGTAAGTTGATTTCTAAGGGTTGTCTCTATCATATTGTGAGGGTCAAGGATCTTGAGTCTGAGATTCCTCCTTTGGAGTTGGTCCCCGTAGTGAAGGATTCTCTGGAAGTCTTTCCCGATGACTTACCCGGGATTCCTCCCGAACGGGAAATAGATTTTGGCATAGATTTATTGCCGGATACACAACCCATTTCAATCCCTCCTGACCGAATGGCCCCGGCGGAGTTGAAGGAATTAAAAACTCAAATCAAGGATTTGTTGGATAAGGGTTTCATCCAACCTAGTATATCTCTTTGGGGTGCACCAGTGTTATTTGTGAAGAAGGAGGATAGATCTCTTCGTATGTGTATTGATTACCGACAATTAAATAAGGTGACCATTAAGAACAAGTATCCACTCCCTAGGATTGATGACTTATTTGACCAACTTGAAGGAGCGAGTTACTTTTCGAAAATTGATTTGAAGTCAGGTTATCAGCAACTTAGGGTGAGAGGTGTTGATGTTCTGAAAACAGCCTTCCGAACAAGATATGGTCATTTTGAGTTCTTAGTGATGTATTTTGGTCTTACAAACACCCCGGCGGCTTTCATGGATCTTATGAATCGTGTTTCTAGAAATTTTCTAGACTCATTTGTTATTGTCTTTATTGATGATCACATCTTGATATACTCTAAAAGTGAGGATGATCACATGAATTATTTAAGGATAGTATTGCAAGTCCTCAATGATCACCAACTCTATGCTAAGTTTAGCAAGTGCAAGTTTTGGCTAAGACGGTTGCTTTCCTTGGTCACATTGTTTCTAGTGAGGGTATAAAAGTTGATCTAAAGAAAACTTATGCGGTCAAAAGTTGGCCTAGACCTTTGAGTCCTTCCGACATCCGAAGCTTTTTGGGTTTGGCCGGTTACTACTGGAGGCTGTTGAGGGATTTTTATCTATTGCATCTCCATTAACGGCCTTAACTCAAAAGAAGTCCAAGTTCGAATGGTCGGAATCTTGTGAAAAGAGCTTCCAACGGTTAAAAGATAAGCTCACCTTCGCTCCGGTTTTAACCTTACCGAAGGGTTTGTAGTATATTGTGACGCTTCCCGAGTGGGTTTGGGTTGTGTCCTCATGCAGCATGGTAAGGTTATAGCTTATGCCTCGAGACAACTCAAGGTGCATGAGAAGAATTATCCAACTCATGACCTTGAGCTAGCGGCCGTAGTCTTTGATTTAATGATTTGGAGACACTATCTCTATGGGGTACATATGGATGTGTTTATCGACCACAAGAGTCTTCAATATGTTTTTAGCCAAAAAGAATTGAATCTCCGACAAAGGAGGTGGTTGGAACTCCTAAAAGACTATGATATGAGTGTCTTTTACCACCCCAGAAAGGCAAATGTGGTTGCGGATGCCTTTAGTCGTGTATCTATTGTTAGTGTGTCACATGTGGAAGAAGAGAAAAGGGAGTTAGCCCGTGATGTACATAGGCTAGCCCGGTTGGGTGTCCAACTTGAAGATTCCCCAAAAGGAGGTGTCATGGTCCGTCATAATTTCGAGTCATCGATTGTTGTTGCGTGAAGTCTAAGCAACATCTTGACCCTATTTTGATGGAACTAAAAGTGTCGGTTCTCAACAAAGCAATAGAAACTTTCTCTCAAGGAGAAGATGGGGTGTTTAGGCACCAAGGGAGATTATGTGTGCCAGATGTGGATGGCCTAAGAGAGACAATCTTAGAGGAGGCCCATGGGTCCCGATACTCCATCCATCCGGGAGCCACCAAAATGTATCGTGACTTACGTGAGATTTATTGGTGGAACGGAATGAAAAGAGACATAGAAAATTTTGTGGCTAGGTGCTCAAATTGCCAACAAGTTAAAGTCGAGCACCAAGGACTGGGACGTCTAACTCAAGATATTGATACCCCCACTTGGAAGTGGGAATAGATCAATATGGACTTCGTGGTAGGTTTGCCTCGAACCCGTAGGCAACATGACTCCAATTAGGTCATTGTGGATAGACTGACTAAATCAGCCCATTTCCTTCCCGTCAAGATTTCTTATTCGGTGGAAGATTATGCTAAGTTGTACATTAAGGAGATTGTGAAATTGCATGGGGTCCTGTTGTCGATTATTTCGGATAGAGATGCCCAATTTACTTCCCATTTTTAGAGGTCTTTCCAAAATGGGCTTGGTACTCAAGTGAATCTTAGTATGGCATTTCACCCTCAAACGGATGGTCAAGAGGAACACACCATCCAAACCCTAGAGGACGTGTTGAGAGAGTGTGTCATTTACTTCAAAGGTAATTGGGATGACCACCTACCGTTGATAGAATTTTCCTACAACAATAGCTACCACTCGAGTATTGCTATGCCACCCTTTGAAGCACTTTATGGTAGAAGGTGTCGATCTCTGGTTGGGTGGTTTGAAGTAGGTGAATTTTCTCTTTTTGGTCCTGAAATAGTCTATGAGGCTACGGAAAAAGTTTGACTTATAAGGGATAGGTTAAAAATGGCTCATAGTCGGCAAAAGTCTTATGCCGATAATAGAAAGAGGGATTTTGAATTTGAAGTAGGTGATTGGGTCTACTTGAAAATATCACCCATGAAAGGGGTGATGAGGTTTGGTAAGAAGGGGAAGCTTAGCCCCCGTTATGTTGGGCCTTATGAGATCTTGAAGCGTGTTGGAAAGGTCGCTTATGAGGGCTTTCTTAAGGTTTTCTACATAGTGTAAGGGAGGGTATGAGACTTCTCTTGCACATTGCACTTGTGGGATCCTAAGAGATGGTTGTAGTAGTGTTCTCTTATGATTATGATGATTATGACTTATGTATGTTGAAGCTATGTTATGTATGATCATTATGAATATGGTAAGTTCTGATGAAGTATGATCTTATGAATGTATGCATGAAGTAGGTTGCTTAATGTGATACTTGGCTTTGAATAGAGTTATGGGATTCTATTCTTTGCATTGCACTAGTATTACTTGGGTTGTCTACATGTTGGGGTGATATTATGTTGGTTTGGACTATGACGCTTAGTTTGTGTGCATATTGGATTTACTTGGTAAAAAGCATGTTTTGACTAAATGTCCTTTTATGCATGTTTCAATGGTTTTATGCATAGTAGCCATACTTTGTACGTGTGTTGTACTAACCCATATTTTCTCCCTTTTCCCCAAACATTTAGGTTTGGGCCATTGAGGATTCAAGCTTACTTCTCAAGACACTTGGAGTTGCTTCCCCAAGTTGGTGAGTCCTCAAGTCCGAGGACAAGAACCTATGATCTAGCTTCTATGTTTAGTTCTTTGCTTATGTTCAAAGACATTGTTGTACTTTCCTATTTCAACACTTCTAATTTACGTAAGGTCTAAGTCCCATTTTCGATACATCTATGTCTAGATGGTACATTGTGACGAAGTTAGATTATGTTTTTCATATATGAAGTGAAGTTGAACTTCCAAAGTAAAAGTTTTAACTTTTCCATGATTTTATTCTATGATACGTGCTATGACGAATGCTAAGGGCTTGTATAAGACCTCTTCGAGGTCGAATACGCCGGTAACGACTAGGGGGTGCTCTCGGGACGTTACAGGTCTACCAATACAAGGGTCATCATCTCACACATGAAAGGGCTACCATCATTTGGGTCTACCGATTCAAGGTTTATTACTCATTCATTTATTGAAGGATGCCACTAGCATTCTGATCCTAAAACACAACATTAGAATAGGTCAAAGGCTCATCAAGCAAGGGTTACCAACCTTAGGCTTACCGATTCAAGTTCATTAAGTCAAGACATATTCATTGGTTGTTTATGAAAGGAATGACATAGGCCTATCAATTCATATTCATCATGTCAATACACATTCATCATACAAGAGAGGGTGTCTAAGCCTACCAATTCAAGATACTTCATTCATGATCACATTCGTCAATATAAGAAAAGGATGCCTTAAGCCTACCAATTTAACATATACAATACATAGGAGAAAACCCTTCACATTCCATCATTCATCATTCATGAGTGTCAATTGAGAATATACTATTAACACTAACACTATTACATTCTATACATGATCATCAATCTATCATTGAAATCACATGCATATCCTTCACATCATAATCATACATATTAAATAAACACGTCCACCTTTCAAGTCAACATCTCTAGCACAATTCTACCTCAACATATAATTAGGTCAAATCTTGCCTTCAAGGCCATGAATCTCAAATCATCAACACACCAACAATTTACCATAATTAAGGCATAGATAATGATAAAACTCAATAAACCAAAGCAATTTGGACAAACTCCCTTCATAAGCTTTCATAATCATCAAACCCACTTCATAAGGCACAATTTAGGAATTGAGAGAAATCATGGGTTCATAGAGTATTTTCATCATAAATCATCAATTAAAAACCAATACAATCATAATATGACTTCAGTAACCATTTGAAATCGTTTGAAGAAACAACCCATGAGATTGAGTAAAACCTTAGGTTTTTCATGAACTTGTAAACTTTGAAAACTTCTTTGAAATTGACTCTAGGGGTGAAAGCTACCCCTAGATGAAGGATCACCATACCTTGCTTAAGATTCCCCAAGAAATATGAGGAAGAACCTCCTTGAAATCACCAACCCTAGCTTCAATGGCTCCCTTCTTCTTCCTTGAGTTTTGAGAGAGAAATACTTGAAAGTATATGGGTCTTCTTTTAATTCTATTTGGAGTGACTTAATTGAAAGGATTTAAGCCTAAACAGGTCTTATAGTTTCTAGGAAAGGAATAGAATAATGTGGACTCAACTTAGGAAAAGAACTAAGGACCCACAAAGTCTTAACTTAAAAATCCACCCCTTGCCCGACTTACCTCGCCCTTTTGCCCCTCTTGGCTCTCCAAGTGCACCCTTGGATCCCCCAATTTTCCAGTGAACTCCCAAATTGAGCAGTCCACTAGGCAATCAAGAGGGGTCAATGGGGGACACACCAAGCTAGTTGGCTAGCTTGGACTTAGCTCGCCCTCTGGTCCAGAACCTAGGCCAATGGGACAGCCCACTAGGCGATCACAAGATCCCAAGGGCGACTCGCCCAACCCTTTAGGTGATCAAGTACTCACATCGCCAAACAGCCCCTCAAAGCACAAGGTTTCTTTCACTCAATCTTGCTAGCATAGGTCTTTACTTGCACCATAGACTTCTTCCTTGCTCAATTAAGTTCTAAAACAGCCTAGACATCAACTAACCCACACAATGAGGCTCTAATTCAACCTATCATTTTGTGAGTCGTTACATTATCCCCCACTTAGGAACATTCGTCCTCGAATAACACTTTAAACACATTAAGGGAAAACGACTCAAGACTAGCAGCCCATCAATCATGGCATATCAATATAATGCATACTCATAAGAGGAAACATCAACTCAACATCAATAAACTCAATGCAATACAAGAAAGTAGGAACTACTTCTACCAACTCACTATGCATCAAAACAACAACATTTCTCATTTCATTGGAGGAACTTCCTTATCCAACTCATATCATGCTCATCATAACATCATTAGGCACATTATGCAATTTCTTCACAAAAGCACATTTAGGCATGTTCAACATTTATCCTCATGAAGCATTAGGCAACTCATACTAGATGCATATCAATATGAGGAACATATAATTCATAAAACTTTTTTTCTCATTTCAATATAAACTCATCCAGAATATGCATAACATATGGAGACCATGGAAACACATATTCAGACATGACTCCAAAACAAGAAACAATCTACTAGGAATTCTTGGTCTCAAGCTTAAATAGGAATAGAAGGAAAGAGATAAGGATATCAAACCATCCACAACCTTACTACTCCACATACTATCCCCAACTTAGGAGAAAACTAAACTAAGGCTATCATATACAAAAAAGCATAAGAACCTCATCACAACAAAAAGGAACTATAACTTACTGGTACCTTCATCCGGACCCTCATTGGCTTGAAGTGTATAGAAACGGTTCTTCTTTGGAGCATTAGGGTCTGGGCCAACATAAGAAGCTTGTTTGGCCTCCCTTCCTCTAGCCGTAAGAGTAGGACAATTTCTCACTTGGTGATCATGTTTTCCACAACCATAGCTCCCACTAGTACCGGCTAGGAACTTCCCATGATGCCTCTTTCCACAAGTGGTACAAAGAGGTTTAGAAAATGGAAGTCCACCACCTTTCTCCTTATTATCCTTAAGAGAACTAGAATAATCTTAGTTAGGATCTCTTTTCTTGAACCTAGGTTGACCTTGCTCATCGGACCTACCCCTCTTCAACTCTCTACTATTCCTCTTAAGTTTGGATTCCACAATAGATTGAGCATAAACCAAGAGCCTAGAAATGTGCTTATCATCATGGAGCATCGCCGTATGGAACTTTTCCTCAACTAGGTTGGAAACTCCCATAACAAAATGACTCATCTCATCCCTAGGGTTTGACACCAAAGATGGGGCATACTTAGACAATTGGGTAAATCTCAAGGAGTACTCTTGCACATTCATGTTACCTTTCCTAAGATTGATAAACTCCTCCATCTTAAACTCTCTTTTCTCACAGGGGAAAATCCTAACAAGGAATGCTTCCTTAAACAACTCTCATTCAATGGGACCTGCTCCAACCGGCCTATTGGCCTTCCATTAAGTGAACCAAATTTGGGCCACATCCTTCAATTGATAGGCGGCAAGTTCTGATTTCTCAATAGAAGTCACCCCCATAGCATTAACTACCTTAAACACCTCATCCAATAACTCTTGGGGATCCTCTCCCACCTTAGATCCAACAAATACTGGAGGATTCATCCTCATAAAGTCTCTCAACCTAGAATACATAGTACTCACATTGGGGTTCCCATTAGCCTCAACACCCTTAGTAGCTTGGGCCGTCATAGCTTGGGCTTGAGTAGTAATGTCTTGAACCATCATCAAAAGAGCCGACCTAACTTCCTCATTGGTCATAGCCGGGGGGATCCACCGAAACTTAATTTCCTTGTTGCCTAAAGGAACTTGGTCTCCAAGAAGACCTTGGGGAGGAACTCCCTCATTCACAATCTCCTCTTCCATCCATCTTGGGTTAGCCCTTGTATTCATAACCTATAAACACAAGAGAAGGATTAGTCAAAAGGACACTTATAGAGCTAAACTCTAAAGCACGACTTCAAGAATATGAAATAAGTGTAACTTTCTAACGTCCTCTAGCCTCTCGCTCATAAATGTGTCGCGACTCACACCGATGAACATGACTCTACTAGGCATGGCTTGTGAGACATCAATCCTAAAAACCATTTCCAAAATCTTATACTCTGATACCAAGTTTGTCACGCTTCGAGAGCACCCCATATACGTGACCGGCGTATTTGACCCCAAAGGGGTCTCATACAAGCCTCTTAGTATTCATAACATTTGCTACATAGAAAGAGTGTGGAATTTAAAACTTATTTCGATCCAAACAATCCAAAATACTCATTAAAAGCTTTTGGAAGACACAACGGAAGTTTAAGTCTCACATGGCCATCTAAAAAATGACATGAAAAATAAAGTAGGGTCACGGCCCTTTACAATCGAAGAGACTAAAATTGTCTATTACATGAAATAAAAGCAACTTCTAAACACTTGTCCTCGATCTATGAGGACATACCACCTGATCTTGGAAGAATAGCAATCTAAGCACTTCAATCTAGATAGAACCAATCACTTGCCGGAACCTACACTTGTAGTAAAAACATGAAGAAGAATGGGTTAGCACAATTAAGTACTAAGTATGATAACCATGCAAAAATCGTGCTTTAAATAGACATTTTTCTTTGGAAGTCATGCATATGCCAATTCTTGAGAAAACCTTTATGAACATAAGTGAAAGAGGCATAAGATACAACCACATCAACATACAAGTTATTTCATCACATTAAACCTTTACCTTAAGTAACCCAATGCCATAATTTGTGCAATGTATGAATAGCGTCCCATACCACTATCCACACTAAAGTACCACATTAAGAATACCAAAAGTGAACCTACATTCATCCTTTCACAATATTCATACATAAGAGATATAAACATTTCATAAGATGACAAGGAAGTAACTCATAATGTAATCCAAGTATAGCATTCTTTCTTACAATTAAGCATATAAGAGTCAACATTTTCATTAGCTTCATTTAGAGGACTTTCATTCATTAGTCATTATGACTTAGAGAACTCACTATAGCCCTCTTTCTTGAAGCCTACTCTTGCCATGTATGGATATCACCCCATACTACTACCCACACTTCATAGAACTTCTCGAGAAACTATAATGCACATCTCACATGATGGGAATAGGCGTTTAATCGACATAGACCATGAGAACTAAGTCATGGAATCCGATGTCATATGACCCTACACTGAACAAAGGTGTTCTACTTGACTAAGGTAGAACTAGGTGATATCTTAACTTTGGTAAGAAGACCACTGGATAATATATATCCTATGTGGGCACATAGTTATGGGATAGGAAGATGTTCATTGGAACCCTAGCCTACCATTGGGAGAGTTTGCATCTTACCATATCCACTCGTTGATTAGCCTCCATTGCCACAGAGTAGTTCATTCGCATTAACATCATTGTACTTGAGAGGGCTACCAACACTAAGTCTACCGACCCCAAAGTACATCACACAAGAAAGGGCCACCATCACTAGGTCTACCGATTCAAGGTACATTAAGGGTAGCTCATTGACTTTCCAAGAAGGGTGCCATCATCATTGGGTCTACCGATACAAGGGTCATCATCTCACACGTGAAAAGGCTACCATCATTTGGGTCTACCGATTCAAGGTTTATCATTTATTCATTTATTGAAGGGTGCCACTAGCCTACCGATCCTAAAACACAATATTAGAATAGGTCAAAGATTTATCAAGCAAGGGTTACCAACCTTAGGCTTACCGATTCAAGTTCATTAAGTCAAGACACATTTATAGGTTGTTTATGAAAGGAATGTCATAGTCCTATCGATTCATAATCATCATGTCAATACATATTCATCATACAAGAGAGGGTGCCTAAGCCTACCAATCCAAGATACTTCATTCATGATCACATTCGTCAATATTAGAAAAGGATGCCTTAATCCTACTAATTCAACATATACAATACATAGGAGAAAACCCTTCACATTCCATCATTCATCATTCATCATTCATGAGTGTCAATTGAGAATATACTATTAACAATAACACAATTACATTCTATACATGATCACCATTATATCATTGAAATCACATACATATCTTCACATCATAATCATATATAGTAATTAAAAATGTCCACCTTTCAAATGCATTAACATCTCTAGCACAATTCTACCTCAACATATAATTATGTCAAATCTTGCCTTCAAGGCCATGAATCTCAAATCATCAACACACCAACAATTTACCATGATTAAGGTATAGATAATGATACAGTTCAATAACCCAAAGAAATTTAGACAAACTCCATTCATATGCTTTCATAATCATCAAACCCAATTCATAAGGCACAATTTAGGAATTGAGAGAAATCATGGGTTCATAGAGTATTTTCATCATAAATCATCAATTAAACACCAATACAATCATAATATGACATTAGTAACCATTTGAAATCATTTGAAGAAACAACCCATTAGATTGAGTAAAACCTTAGGTTTTTCATGAACTTGAAAACTTTGAAAACTTCTTTGAAATTGACTCTAGGGGTGAAAGCTACCCCTAGATGAAGGATCACCATACCTTGCTTAAGATTCCCCAAGAAATTTAAGGAAGAACCACCTTGAAATCACCAACCCTAGCTTCAATGGCTCCCTTCTTCTTCCTTGAGTTTAGAGAGAGAAATACTTGGGAGTATATGGATCTTCTTTTAATTCTATTAGGAGTGACTTAATTGAAAGGATTTAAGTCTAAAAAGGTCTTATAGTTGATAGGAAAGGAATAGAATAATGTGGACTCAACTTAGGAGAAGAACTAGAGACCCACAAAGTCTTAACTTAAAAATCCCCCCCTGCCTGACTAACCTTACCCTTTTGCCCCTCTTGGTGCGCCAAGGGCACTAGGTGACTCTCCAAGTGCACCCATGGCTCGCCTAATTTTCCCATGAGCTCCCAAAATGGGCAGTCCACTAGGAGATCTAGAGGGGTCAATGGGAGACACGCCAAGCTGGTTGGCGAGCTTGGACTTAGCTCGCCCTTTAGTCCAGACCCTAGGCCAATGGGACAGCCCACTAGGCGATCACAAGAGCCCAAGGGCGACTCGCCCAACCCTTTGGGTGATCATGTACTCCCATCGCCAAACAGCCCCTCAAAGCACAAGGCTTCTATCACTCAATGTTGCTTGCATAGGTCCTTACTTTCACCCTAGACTTCTTCCTTGCTCAATTAAGTTCTAAAACAGCCTAGACATCAACTTAAGGTCACACTAACCCACACAATGAGGCTCTAGTTCAACCTATCATTTTGTGAGTCGTTACAGATTATTTATCTTTGGGAGAGGATACTTATTATTAATAGTCATTTTATTCAACTGATGATAGTCAATACACATGCGAAGAGACCATCTTTCTTTCTAATGAACAAAATTGGAGCACCCCATGGAGAGAGACTTGGTCGGATGAAACCCTTATCCAACAAATCTTTCAATTGTTCTTTCAACCCCTTAAGTAATAAAGATAAGTTGTGTATCTGGGAGAAGGTCAATACCTAAGTCTATTTCCCTCTCGAGAGGAATACTGGGTAAATCATCTGGGAACACTTCCAGAAACTCATTAACAATGGGGATGACTCGAGAGTGGGGTTTCAGAATCTACAACCCTTACCCTAACTAGATGGTAAATGCAACCCTTAGAAAACATCTTTCTAGCTTAAAGACAAGAGACAAACTAACCCTTAGGTATATAATTTTCCCCTTTCCACTCTAGGACAAGCTCATTCGAAAACTGAAACTTAACTACACGAGTTCTACGATCAATAGAAGCATAACATGAGTGCAGCTAATCCATACCGAGAATAACATCAAAATCTAGCATATCAAGCTCTACCAAGTCAACAAGAGTAACCCTATGGGACAAGGAAACGAGACACTTTCTATAGACCCTCTTAGCCACAATAGAATTACCAACAGGAGTAGAGGCAAAAAGTTTCTAACAACACATCCGAAAGAACATCAAACCTCATAGCCACATATGGCATCACAAAAGACAAGGTAGCACCGAGATCAAGTAAAGCATAAACATCAAGTTGGAAAACTTTCAATATTACCGGTAACCACATCGGGAGAACCCTCCCGTTCACCTCGAGTTTGAAGTACATAGAATCGGTTTTGCTTAGGAACATTTGGACCCGAACCACTAGGAGGATGTTGCTTGCCCTCTCTTCCTTTAACCATAAGCATCGGTCAATCCCTCATTTTATGACCTCTCTTACCACAACTAAAGCAACCATCTGTGTCGCCTAGGAACTTACCTTCGTGCTTTCTTTTACACCTAGTACAAGTAGTCATAGCTAATGAAGATCCACTACAATTCTCTACTTGAGTCTTAGGGTTAGAAATCCTATATTTGTTGAACTTAGGAGGAGGATTGAAGGAACCTTGACTGGAAAAACTTTATTAGAAATCTAGGACGACCATCTCCATCGGACCTTCCACGAGAGAAATTACCGTCACCATTTCTACCCTTTTTTACCTCTCTAGACTTCTCCATAAGTTTCTCATCCTCAATTTGTTGTGCATGAACCATGATATGAGAGATGTCCATGTAATAATGAGCATAGCGGTACGACACTCTTTAATCACCATTTCAGACAAACCCGAAACGAACTTACTCATCATTTCCCTTGAATCGGTAACCATTGTTGGAGCATATTTAGACAATTGTGTGAACCTTAGAGCATATTCCCTCACATTCATACTACCTTGAAGAAGGTTGATAAACTCAAGAACCTTGGCTTCCCTCATCTCAAGGGGAAAGAACCTATTAAGAAAAGAAGCCTTAAACTTCTCCCAATCAGGAGGACCCACATTTTCTGGTTGTAACACCTCAGAAATTCAAAGGAAACCATTTTCTTCCTTAGCCAACTCAGCAAAGTGAAGTGTGATCATCAAAGTGGCTTGGCGATCCGCCAAGTACAACTAGCCTCACCCAGTCTTCAAGGCCCTAGCTACTGGAAATTTGGGCGATCTCCAGTCGGTGCATCGTCAAAGGTCCCTCCCCATTGTCTAAGTTGTCTGCCTCATAGGGTGGCTTACTGGAAAATTAGGTGAGCCATGGGCTCACTTGGCGATTCACCAAGTGCCCTTGGGCGAGCCTCAGTGTGCAGCAGCCTTAGGACTTAAGTTAGGGTCCTTTGTGTCTTTTCACGATTTTCCCAAGACTATACTACGTCGTTTTTCCCTTCACCTAGAAACGTATATAAGCATTCTATTCCCAATATCCCCCCCTAACTTATATCATTCTCCTAAGAATCTAAAAGAAAACTCAAAGTTCTTCTCTCAAATAATTCTCTCTCTAGAACTTGAAGAAAAAGAAAGAGTTCAATCTAGGATCAAGTTCAAGTCTCAACTCCTCAAAAAATTGTGGGCTTTGTGATTAAGGTATGATTGTTTTTCATCCATGGAATCCTTTCTTCCATGGAGTCCCCATGATTCCCCAATTTAAAGGAAGAATTTCCCCAATTTTATTAAGGGTTTCTTCCAATGTTAGGGGTATTAATGAATGTTGATCCAATTAAGTGGATTATGATTGTTTATGCTTGAATTGGGTAGATTCAATGATTTTAGGATGAATTTACATGTAACCATTAATATACTGTGAGTTTACGGTATTTCTAATACATTTCACTTACAAGTTGTGTGTGTCTAGGGCCTTTTTGTATTGGTTTTAATGTGTTTTTATCATATTTTGCAGGAAAGATGTTCAGGCGCGAAAATAAAGAAATAGCTGAAAGAAATACAAAAAAAGTGCATTGACGGAAGTGATCTACGGACCGTAGGTCCATTGACGGTCCGTAGTTGATGGTCGTAGATCAGCAGGCAAGGCATGAAAGGCAAATCAGGGAAATATGACCAACTGTTGATCCGTAGATTGATACTGCAAGGGTTCCAGTACCTGATTTTTGAAGATTCTAAGTGTGGAGCCACGGATGGGGATTGACGGAATGTAGATCGATCTACGATCTGTACTGTAGTTCCGTCGTTTGCTTCAGAGAAGTTGATTGGTGGAAGCTGAAATATTTTCCAAGTCTTGGCTGACGGAAGGAACAGATGGACAGTAGATCCATTGACGGTCCGTGAGTCAGTCTCGTGAAATGAAGACGCGTGCCTGAACAAACTTTCCTTAATTTGTTTCCTTTTTAACTTAGGACTTGTTTTCTATAAATAGGGTATGTAAATCTCATTTTAGGGGATTAGACATTATTATTCTAGTTTTACTTTGTGACTGGGAAGATTAATTTGCAAACCTAGCAATTATTGATTTCCTAAGTTCGTTTTGAAGATTTTGGTTTTGCAATTCAAGTTGAATTTCTGGGTTTATTATTCTCCTTACGTATGTTCATGATTTCTTCGTCTAAAACTATGAATTGTGTTCTTACTAATATGGGTAACTAAATCCACAACTAGCGTTGTGTGAACCATGAGTGATTAACAAAGTATGAATAGTAAATAAGCAATTCTTGACTAGTATTTTGCATGCATTGATAATTCTTTCATATAGAAGTATTTTTAACGGTGGCCAACGTCAGAACTCGCCTTGTTACTACTTGCCGGACCAATGAGGTAATTAACAAGAAAAGAATCATCACCATAGATTTAGTGTGACATTATCTAATAGTCTAGTGTCGATTGGTGCGAAATAATAACTAAGCCAAACATCGATTATGATGGCTAATATGAGGTATGGGTAAGGGTTAGTTAATTATACACACGTAGCTGGACCAAGGTGCGGGGTGAAATTCTCTAGATGTCGGACCAAGGATTTAGAGATACATAACTTACCACTTTGCATGTGATATACTAGGAAAGGATTGTTATTACTAGGATTATTGCGTTATGAGCTTGTGGGGAATAGGTATACCCTAGTTAATTCTCTCATCTTGATAACAACAAAGATTGACTTTTTTGTATTGATCACTTATTGAATTTTTACAATTTGTTTCACAAATCCCCCCCTTTTAATTACTTGTTTTTGGAAGTAATTTGACTAATTGTATATAATTGTTGGTTAAAGTAAGGTCTAAACCATTTTCCTCGTGGGATCGACCCCAACTTACAAGTTGGGTTCTTTACTTGATAACGATCGCTTATGCTTCTTTAGGTAGGTGGAATTTAAGCGTATCAAATTTTGGCGCCGCTGCCAGGGAATTTGGCTTTTAGATTTATTTTAACTACATTATTGAACGCTAGTCAAATATTTCCTAATTTTACTTTTTCTCTTTGTTTTTGTCTCTCTCAGGTTCTGACTCTAGTGTATGCCAAGTACATGGAGCCAGGGTGAACCACTTACTCCTTACGATCTAGAGTTGAACCGCACTTTGCGAAGAATGAACAATCCAGGAGATAATCCGATCGGAGGAAATCTAGGTGATGCATTTGAGTTACAACAGCCGAGGGTAGTTGGTAGGGACAATCAGATTCTAGCTGACAATCAATTGGGAGATTCATTGAGGGTGCAAGATCCACCACGCCCACAACAACATGACAATTATCGGGGCAACGTCAATATAGCAGACTCAGATGGACCTATTGTGCTACCCCCTCTATCTCCAGGGCACACATTTGTGGTGACTAGTAGCTTGATGCAGATGCTTACAGCAAGGGGCTTATTCTCAAGATTGACATCGGAGGACCCACATGCTCACTTAGCCAAGCTAAGGGTGGTTTGCAAAAGTTGTGTAGGTAGACCAGACTTGGATATGGATGTCATCGGATTACGAGTGTTCCCTCTATCACTGATAGGTGATGTTGCGGTATGGTTCACTGAGCTTCCTTATAACTCAATCTTTACATGGGATCAACTGACGGATATGTTTCGAGCAAGGTACTATCCAGTGTCCAAGAAGCTAAATCACAAACATAGGGTCAACAATTTTGTAGCATTACCTGGAGAGTCTGTGAGTAGCTCTTGGGACAGATTCACTGCGTTCGTAAGAGGTGTCCTAAATCACCGTATTGATGATGAGTCACTGAAGGAATATTTCTATCAAGGTCAGGATGACAACAATCAAGCAGTGCTTGATACTATTGCAGGAGGTTCGTATGGAGACTGCACATATGCACAGATTTCCAAAAAACTGGAGAAGATCTCTCGCAACAATAAAGCATGAAGCACTAGGAGGTCAGATACGGGGAGAGACACATTTTCCATTCAGATTACAAACACCCAGTCTGCGGATGAGATTCGTGAGGAGATGGCTCAGATGAGGACCGAGTTGGGGTTGGTATTGAAGCATGTGAGTGGAGGTGCAGAGAAGGTAAATGTTGTGAATTACTTGATTAGAACAACACCACCAGATGAAGAATGTTACTATGGAAAGGATGCTTATGCGATGAATGATCAGACGGGGGGTTTTCGACCAAACGCCCAAGGATCCAACGAGGAAAATTGGCGCCAAGGTCAAGGAAACCAAGGTCAGAACTATGGAAATTACAACCGAGAGGGTCAATATGTCCGGGATGGGAACTTCAATCGTGACAACAACTACAACAGGAACAACTATGGCAACAGAAACGATCGGGTTAGACCTTATGTTCCTCAAAATTGGGAATCTGGTACTAGGGAAGCTGGAGGCAATATGGTGCGTATTGAAGATATGATGCAAAAGATGATGAGAAGGTTTGATGCAACTGATGAGAATATTAAGGAGATGAGAAACGACTTGTCTGGTATTGGTCAAAAGGTTGATGCCCATGCAGTGTCAATAAAGCATCTAGAGCAGCAGATGACCCAGTTGTCTACTATAGTGAACCCACATCAACCTGGTACTCTTCCAAGCAACAACATCCAGAATCCAAAGAATAATGGTCATTGTATGGCAGTTACTACTCGAGGGGGTAAGCAAACCATAGATCCACCTAGGCCGTCTGGGGTGGAAGTTGAGATTAGAAAAAAAAGATGATTTGGTAGAGGTTAGAGAAGAGTCTGAGAATGCGACAGAGAAAGAAGTGGAAATATCTCAAAAAGTGGTCCCCATACCTAGATCTCCACCACCTTTTCCACAGAGGTTAGTGAAGAAGATTGAAGATGGTAAATATCGCAGGTTTATTACTATGTTGAAGAAACTTTCCATCAACGTTCCATTGATAGAAGCTTTGGTGCAAATGCCTGGGTATGCAAAGTTTATGAAAGATATGGTGACAAAGAAGAGGTCTGTAAGTTTTGAAGATGATGATAGATTGCAGCATTGTAGCGCTATTGCTACAAGGTCTCTTGTGCAAAAGAAGGAGGATCCTTGTGCCTTCACGATTCCATGTACTATCAGGCTGTTACACTTTGCTAAGGCACTGTGTGACCTTGGTGCTAGCATCAACCTCATGCCATTGTCTATTTACAAGAAGTTGGGTCTAGGGGACCCAAATCCCACTACCATGCAGTTACTGATGGCTGATCAAAATATTAAGAGGCTCATTGGTGTACTCCATGATGTGCTAGTGAAAGTGGAGTTTTTCATTTTTCTGGCGGATTTTGTGATTCTTGACTGTGAGGTTGATTTTGAGTGTAACACCCCGACTTTTCAAAACGTCTAAATTAACTCGTATCTTCGTGGAAAGACAAGGAGGGTGAGTAATAAATTAAAAATGATGTGTTATGTGATATTTTAAGTGTTCAAGTGTTGTATCTCAAGTTTTGAAATCAGATAAGTGGCAAAATAAAAGTTGGCGAAAGTTACCGTAAATTCCTTTTTTAAAATTTGTCTGAAATTTGAGTCAAATGTCTCGGACATTTTCTCCCAACCTATTAAGATTTGTGGTCCCCGCAAGCTATGAAATCGAAGGTCTACAAGTCTAGTTTCCAACGCATCAAACCGTTTGTTCATACGACTTCAGAATAGAGAGATATTCGCGTTTTCGTAGAACTGCGCAAGCAAGCACGTGAGGTGGGGCCCTAGGTCGGTGGAAAGTTGTATATATCTTCTTCTTCGAGTTTTTTTCTTCATTTTAAGCTAAATATACAGAGAAAACATAGAAACCCATTTCTAGGATCAAGTGAAATATAGATTTTCTCGACGTAAGTCCTTGACGAAAGTTGTTCTACGCGTTGGGCTCATCATCGTGGTATAATTTGTTTTATCAATTGCATAGCATATCGCACTTTAGTGTTGGGACAGCAGGGGTTTGAATATATTTAAAGGTTTTGAGGTGAATTACGAACCTAAGATCGAGGTAAGACCCTTCTTTCATCAACTCTAGCTTTTCTAAGCAGCAAATAGCAATTTGCGACGGAAATACATATATTTTATCGTATTGTCATGGTATCTTTTATTTTCGAGTGTTGATTATAGTCCTACCTTGTTGTAGTATCGAGGGAGTATTGAGTAAAAGTCATTAGGTCACGTGAATCTAGCGAAAAAGGTATGTTAAGGCTATTCTCTTCCTATGGCATGTTTCCTTAAAGCTTAGGAGCAATGTAATTGAGTTGTTATCGTTGTTATACTTGTAGCCATTATTGTTGATTGTTGGCTGCTCGAGTGCGTATAATCCTCTCTTATCTAGATTCTTATTCAGTAGTAACATTCGTATGTTGGACACGACTTAGAGGCTATTTGTATATGTTGCCTATAACTAAATTGCTCACTTTTAACTGTTGGATTGTTATTGTTGCCTTTGGGCTATTGTGGTTAGCTGCAGGAATGTGATCTATGCCTAGCAGGGTTATGTTCTGCCTACAGGGCTATATGGATGCCTAAAAGGGCTATGAGTTGCCTACGGGGCTATATTGATGCCTAGAAGGGCTATGAGTTGCCTACAGGGATATATATTGACGCCTAAGAAGGTTATGTGCTTCCTACAGGGCCATGTTGTTGCCTAAGAGGGCTATGAGTTGTCTATAAGCTATGTTGATGCCTAAGAGGGTTATGTGACTGCCTGCGGGGCTAGGGGACTACCGATAGGGGTATACAAGCTGATTGGCACCTTCCTGGCTTATGGGGGCCTGAGTAGGTGGTCTTGTGTGCTGTTTGTACCTACCGAGCTTATGGGGGCTTGGTTAGGTTGTTGTTTTATTATTTTTGATAAATTTAGATTTAGAAGCAGGTCAGTACAATTATCTTATCCTTAATTTATTTATCAGATTATTCCAGTATATCAGGATAACTCATCACAGTCTATTGCCTTTCATACACTGTACATTATTTTGTACTGACGCCCCATTGCCTTGGGGGTGCTGCATTCATGCATGCAGGTCCTGACAGACGACCGAGTAGACCTCCTTATCAGCAGGATTGACTTTTATCCGGTTGGTCAGCCCCTTTCCTCCCGAGCTGCCAGTGTTTGGAGGTTTGTTAGATTTTGTTGTACATATTTTTATGGGTAGGCTGGGGCCCTGTCCCGCCAATCGTTAATACTCTTAGAGGCTTGCAAACTAGTGTGTGGGGTTTATAACTACGTTATGGCCATGCTGACCTAGTTTTCTTGGTTTACTGAAGCTTGCTGGTTGTGTGATGCGTTGTCTTGTTATATGCATGCTTTCAGTTTTGGTATTGAGATCATGGTGGCCTTGACGGCCCAATCAGGACTTCTGTGCTAGTTGACAATTTCTTTATATGAATTCTTGGGAGTAGCTGTTTCTTTTGTAGATTTGTTGACAGGGGCCTTGCTAGCCGAGGGATTAGTTTTAAGCCGAGTTATACTTGTTTGTTTTCTTAATTGCATGTGACTGCCATGCGCTGGTAGCAAATGGTTCAGCAGGGTCAGCTCGGGCCTGGGTTTTGGCATTAGGAGTCAGTTGCGCCCCCTTGAGTTTGGGGCGTGACATTGAGGTTCCCATCATCCTTGGGAGACCATTCCTTGCCACAGGCCGTGCATTGGTTGATATGGAGAAGGGGCCGATGAAGTTCAGACTGAACAATGAAGAAGCAACTTTCAATATTTGTAGATCCATGAAACAGAGTGGTGAACTCCAAACAATATTTGCTATAACTTAATGAGTTGAGAGTGGAACAAAAGTGCAAATTGAAGAGCGACTAGGTGTTGAGGCACTAGCAACAGTTATGATGAACTTCGAGAGTGATGGTATTGAAGAGTACGATGAGTTGGTAGATGCACTAGATAGATGCAAATATTGGTCAAAACCAAAGAAGTATGAGCTAGACATGAAGAATCGTGAGTCCCACCCGCGAGACCATCTATTATGGAGGCACCGAAAGTGGAGCTTAAGGCTCTACCACCGCATTTGATGTATGTATTTTTGGGTAGAGAAAATACTTTGCCGGTCATCGTTGCGGCAGATTTAAATGCAAGACAAGTAGAGTTCTTAGTGACTGTGTTAAAGAGGTTCAAGTGAGCTATTGGATGGACTATTACGGATATTATTGGGATCCCTCCCGGTATTTTTTCTCACAAAATCCAACTCATGCCAGATCACAAGCCTAGTATCAAGCACCAAAGAAGACTAAACCCACTTATGAAAGAGGTAGTTAAAAAGAAGATTATCAAGTGGTTAGATGTCGGAGTTATTTATCCCATTGCAGATAGTAGTTGGGTGTGTCCTGTTCAATGTGTGCCCAAGAAAGGTGGGATCACTGTGGTTCCTAATAAAAGAAATGAGCTTGTTCCGATGCGGCCCGTGACTAGATGGAGAGTCTACATGGACTATAGGAAGTTAAATGCTTGGACAGAAAAGGACCATTTCCCCATGTCATTCATGGATTAGATGTTGGAGAGACTTGCTCGTAAGGGTTGGTATTGTTTTCTTAATGGTTATTCGGGCTACAATCAGATTTCTATAGCTCCAAAGGACCAAGAGAAGACCGCCTTCACTTGCCCCTATGGAACTTTCGCCTTCAAAAGGATGCCATTTGGTTTGTGTAATGCTTCAGCGACATTCCAGCGATGTATGATGTCAATATTCTCTGATATGGTGGAGGAAACTATTGAAGTGTTCATGGATGATTTCTCTGTGGTAGGTGACTCTTTTGACCGTTGTCTAGATCATTTGGCCAAGGTGTTGAAAAGGTGTGAAGATTGCAATCTAGTGCTAAATTGGGAGAAGTGCCACTTTACGGTGAAAGAAGGAATCGTGTTAAGCCATCGGATTTCTGAGAAAGGCATCGAGGTTGATCGAGCAAAAGTTGAGGTAATAGAAAAGCTTCCACCACCTATCTCTGTAAAAGGTGTTAGAAGTTTTCTTGGGCATGCAGGTTTCTATAGGAGGTTCATCAAGGACTTCTCTAAAATTGCACATCCTTTGTGCAAACTGCTCGAAAAGGAGTCTAAGTTTGATTTTGATGATGCTTGTCTAAGAGCATTTGGAGAGTTGAAGTAGAAGTTGATTACTGCACCTATCATTATCTCACCAGATTGGGGACAACCGTTTGAGGTAATGTGTGATGCAAGTGGAGTGGCGCTTGGTGTGGTACTAGGACAGAGGCGAGAGAAAATACTCCATCCTATTTATTATGCTAGCAAAGCTCTAAATATGGCCTAGAAGAATTATACTGTGACTGAACTAGAACTTCTTGCAGTGGTTTTCGCATTCAAAAAATTTCAATCCTATTTGCTTGGTACTAAGGTCATAGTGCATACTGACCTTTCTGCATTGAGGTATCTGATGGCGAAGAAGGATGCTAAACCGAGGTTGATTAGATGGGTATTGTTGCTGCAAGAGTTTGATTTTGTGGTAAAAGATAGAAAGGGGACCGAAAATCAAGTTGCCGATCACTTGTCCAAATTAGAGGAAAAAGCTATGCTAAAGCTTGGTGATGGGGCGAAAATTAATCATACTTTTCCAGATGAGCAGGTTTTGGCTGCTTCTCATGATCTGATTCCTTGGTTTGCAAACTTTGCTAATTATTTGGCAATTGATTTGGTGCCTCCGAATTTGTCTTTTCACCAAAGGAAGAAGTTTATGCATGACGTGAAGAAATTCTTTTGGGATGAGCCTTACTTGTATCGTAGTTGTATAGATGGGATTATTCGTCGTTGTGTGCCCGAGATTGAGATGTTGAGTGTACTTGAAGCATGCCATTCGTCGCCTGTGGGTGGGCATCATAGTGGTATTCGGACTGCACATAAAATTTTGCAGTGTGGGTACTACTGGCCTACCATCCACCAAGATGCTCATGATTTCACAAAGTCGTGTGATCGTTGCCAAAGAAAAGGTGGGATTTCAAAGAGGCAAGAGCTTCCTATAAATCCCATATTGGTAATAGAGTTGTTTGATGTATGGGGCATTGATTTTATGGGTCCATTTGTGAGTTCACATGGGATGAAATATATTCTTGTTGTGGTTGATTATGTATCAAAGTGGGCGGAAGCAGTTGCGCTCCCCAACAATAAAGGTAAAAGTGTCACCGCATTTTTGAAAAAGAATATTTTCTCCGGATTTGGTACACCAAGGGCAATAATCAGTGATGGAGGTTCCCACTTTTGTAATAAATTGTTCAAGGCTCTACTTGAGAAATATGGTGTCCGCCACAATGTAGCCACTCCTTACCACCCCGCAGACGAGTGGGCAAGTTGAAGTGTCCATCAGAGAGATTAAACAGATTTTGGCGAAGACTGTAAATGCTAACAGAACGGATTGGTCAAGGAAGCTTGATGATGCTCTATGGGCCTATCGCACTGCCTACAAGACTCCCATAGGTATGTCTCCTTACCAACTTGTGTATGGGAAGTCTTGTCATTTACTAGTAGAGCTAGAGCATAAGGCAATGTGGGAAATGAAGAAACTAAATTTGGATTGGGGAGCCGCATCCAATCAGAGAATGAATGACTTGAATATGCTTGATGAGTTTCACCTAAAAGCTTATGAAAGTTCAGCCTTGTACAAAGAGAAGATGAAGCGGTACCATGATCAAAGAATTGAAAAGCGAGAATTTGTGGTTGGTGATCTTGTGCTTCTATTCAACTCTAGGTTGTGCTTGTTTCCAGGCAAACTCAAGTCCAAATGGACTAGACCATTTTTGCTCACAAAAGTGCTCCCCCATGGAGTGGTTGAGCTTGAGAATAAGGAAGGAACAAGGTTCATGGTAAATGGGCAAAGGATCAAGCTCTATCTCGAAAATGCTGAGAGTGTGCAGGAAGTGATTGAGGCCTACCATCTTGATGAAGTCTGAGTAATCAAGAAACCTGCGTCATGCCGCGACGTTAAATCAAGCGCTGCTTGGGAGGCAACCCAAGATGTACAATCTAGCCAACGATAGGTTTTTGTTTCCATCTAGCAGTTTTGTGTTTTAGTTGATTCTCTGTATTAATTTAGATAGGTGTTTAAGTTTTAGTTTTTTTTTAGTGTTGGCTAGAATTAGCATAGGGTCCGTGTCTAAAAAGTGTCCAGAAAATGTAAAAAGAATAACCTAATGGTTGCTACATGTGCAGGGACGAAATGAGAAATCTGCAGAAAAAGGTCTGGTGCAGAGGTCTACGGGCCCCATTGACGGTCCGTGGTTCAATTCACAGACCGTAAATGGCGTCTGTAGATCCCAGGTATGTTCTGAAATTTTTTCAAGTTAAAATGTCATCAACAGTCCCAATCTACGGACCGTCAATGGACCCACAGACCGTAGACAGGGTCTCGTGGGTCCAAACTCTAAGGGTGCCTGACCCGACCCGGACCCCCCTATTTAAAAAACTCCTAATTTTAAATCATTCCACTTCCCTCCATTTAATCCCACAACTGTTTCATAACCTCCCAAACTCCTTCAATCACTCAATAATCACTTCATCACTCCCCAAATTTAATTCCCTTTCCTCTACAAAAATTCCCACAAGGTCCGGTGTTCGGGTTAGTAACCAAGAGGTAATTCTTTGGTCTTGCAAAGCTTAGTGTCGTCACGCAATCACCCCACTCCTCGTTGCTTGTAAGGTAATAGACTTTCCCCTCACTTTGAATTTCGGTTCATAGATTGAATAAAGAAAGTCGGGAGTCGGGTCTTGACCTTGGGTAATTGGTAGATGTAATTGCATGATAAAATTGGAAGTTACAATACCCTTGGAACAATAGAGAGTGATTGTGTTGCCTTATTGTATGTGATTATAAGTCTAAATGTAAGTTTCGACTTAGGATTCCAAAGTTTGTCTTAAATACTTGGTTAAAATGATTAATCGGAATCCTGAGAATGACAAACTAGCATGATTCAATGTTGAAATACATAGTTAGACTAAGATATTGTTGAAAATCGTCTAAGATGTGAACTTGAAAATAAATAAATAAAAAGATGAGAATGATCAAGTTGCCTCGTCTGATGAGACCACTAGCTCGGAGTCCGTACCTCCACCACTGAATGATGATCCTACTCCAGTAACCGGCGAGCTAAATAGATGGTGTGTAGAGGGCCAATGGCAAATTTATCGGGATGCCAAGATGATAAATGACAAACAGAAGATGGCCCGACTTATTATAGAGGAGTGCAAAGTCCTCACGGGGAGCTTGCATACTGTCCCGGACATCCACCGACTTTTTAACCTTCACAAGTGTGACTGAATGGCTCAAGACCCAGGGACATATAGCAAGGAGATTGTGCGGGAATTCTACGCTTCTTATGCTGCCACTCTCCGTGGTTCGATTTCCAAGCGGTCAAAGCCCCTAGCCCAAGATCCTCTTACTTCTACTATGGTCCAAGGTTGTCTGGTGGACATATCACCTACCACCATCAGCCACTTTCTCTATGGTCGTACCACGGGTCACTCTTGGTCACTAAACACAGCGGAGTTTGATTACAGATGGGACATCGTACGGGGTGGCACTTTCCAGAGGAATGTTGAGCAGCGAGAAGCTGTTATACTATGGTTGGCTAAGTACATTGTTGCAGATGGTGAGCGTGAGGAATGGGTCGCCACTCCATGGTTGGGTATCCGAAAGGCCACATTAAATTTTGTGGCCAAGTTTTTCTGGTTGTTGGTGCGTAACAGAGTGTCGCCTACAAAAGCTGACAACCAACTCACATGGGACAGAGCGGTCATGGTTGCAGTATTGGTAGCAGGAGTGGAGATTGACTTTTCCCGCATGCTGCTGGCAGAGATTCACGAGAGGGCATTCAAGACCTCCACTACTTACCCCTTTCCATGTTTGATCTTCCAATTGTGCAGGGACTCTGGAGTGCCGATCTGGCATTGTGATAGGCTGATCCACCCTACAGGGACTTTGGATATAGGTCTCATTCGTGATGAGGCAAACGTGGCGGCACCTCACAGAGAGCCCCAGATTAAGGTACCTCCATTGGGTGCTGATCTTGCAGACACGGTGAGGCAGGCACAGAGCGGTGACCCTAGAATACCAGATCACACCGATACTGTCCCGGCCTCCTCTTCTCAAGCAGCTAGTATGGCTCCTAGCTCATCCCGGTCCACACCACATTTTGGGGCTTCTGTTGTCCCATTGGCCAAAGTACTGATATTAGAGGCTCAGATGGCCACATTGCTGCATCACATCCAGCCTTGGATGCAAAAGTCGATAGCAGAGTCCGAGGCCAGAATTGAGCGAAGGATGAAGGGCATGATGGACCGAAAGGTCCAGGCCGTTAATAAGCGTCTTGATGCCTTTGAACTGAGAGTCCTTGAGCGACCAGCCCCGACAATAGATCTATCCTCTTTTCAGTCCAAGTTAGCCTGTCTCCAGGCCGACGTTTATGCCATTCTTGCTACCCCTACAGTAGAGCCTCAGGCTGCACTTACTGCGTTGGCTGATGACACGGTACTGGATGCTTTATTCAGTGGGACCGCCGAGGAGGAGCCTGAGCCTACACATACTAAAGGTAAGAGGCACCGTTTTAGTCACACTAAGGAGGAAAATGCCCAAAAGAGACAGCAAAGGCAGGAGAAGGCAGCTAGGAAGGCTTCAATTTTAGATGAAGAGTTGCGCCAGCGGAGGGTGCGTGAGAGTGTTGCAGGGGCATCGAGCTCTGCCCCAGTTGTAGAGGTCCCACCTGTTGTGAGGGATGTTGTGAGCACCACTGATGGTGCGGTGAGAGTGATAGAGAGCACTACTGAGGGTGTTATGATGGATGATGTGGGCACTACTGAGGGTGACCCAACTATTGTTCCAGCGGGCTCTGGGAAATCGGACCCACCTGCTTGTTGATGATTCATCGGCGCTATGCGCCACAGGTTCGCTTCACCCAATGCATTTTCTTTTACTGCTTTTGTATGCATTGGGGACAATCGCATCTATTTTTGTTGGGGGTACGGTAAATGAATTGTGAGTGACAGGGTGAAGTCTGAGTAACCCAACTCATAAATCCTCTCTTGGGGTTTTCTTGCCTGTGTTCTTTTTTTGCCAAGAGACTGTTTAATTTTTGTTGAATCGGCATATGTTAGGATCGTATGTGTAGAAGCATGAAAAAGAAAGAAGCATGATGGCTTGAAAAATGATACCCGTCAGATTTTGTGATGTGTGCTAGAATTTATAGGTTACGATTAGTTGAATGTGTTGGCTCTGAGTATGACATGATAATGAATCAACTTGATGGCATGACTTAAGCTGAAACTTGAACTGGGTAATCTGATAATGAAACTATGTGCCAAGAGTGTGTGAGAATAGTTAAGTGTTCAAAAAGTTTTTGTGTAAAACTAGAACTTGCCCGGTTAGTCCTGCTAAGACAATTCAATCTAGAGGTTAGGAAGTGATTATAGGCCATTGTTCTGATAAGTCCACAAATTGCCTAAAAGGAGGATCCAACCAATTGAAATAAATGCTCCCTTTGATCCAAATACTTTGAGCCTAAAATTAAACCATTTCTTTCTAAACCCTGAACTCACCTTCCTATAATCGACTATGTTGGCCCCGATCCCTCCTTGGACATGTGCACCTCGACTTAGGCCAAAAGCCTAAGTTGAGGGTGGCTAATGTAAAAAGTAACTTCAATCTTGGCCCTGACCGACATCAGGTATTGTGCACCTCAACCAATGGAAAATCCATAAGTTGAGGGTGGCTATGAAAGAGGAAACCGAAAGAAAAATGGGTATGAAAAGAGTTTGATGTTGAAAAAGAGAGGAAAGGATGTGACTTGTTGAAAGCTAAAAGAAAAATAAAATAAGAGTAAAAAGAGCTACAAAGTCTGAAGTCACATTCGTGGTTGAAGAAAATCAAGGGAAAGAAGGTAAAATGGTAGGATGGCAAAAATAGGGCAAAAAGAGGTTGAAAGCCTAGTGTAATGTCAAGGAGGGCAGAAAGTCACTAAGAAGTACCCAAATGTACCATACCTGACCCTGAGCCTATGTTACAAGCCAAGAAAGTCCTATAGTGATCCTAAAGTCTAGTTTGGAAAGTCTAAGCAGTGAAAATAAAGGCAAGCCTATGGTACTGGGCACTAACTGTACTTGAAGTTATTTCTGAGTGTGAGTGTTGAATGAATCCTTGTACTCAAATTCATAAGTCATTGTGTGAAAGAAAAGGGTTTTCGTTTGAAGTAAGGGTACTTAGTACATTGTCGGAGAGTTAGTACCTTGGTGATAGTGAAACAGTGTATGTTGTGTGTTGGTTGGTCAATCATTGTAATGGGTTGATCCGCATAAATTAGATTATCGAGTCTAAGAGAACAAATTTTGTACCCACAAAGAGAGTGGGGTAGAAAGCCATGTGATTGCTTGTGCTTGAAATACTTGCTTCTATACAAGTGTCGTTTAGAGTCTTAGTGCGTCCCTTGAGGACAAACAACGAATTTAAGTTGAGGGTGTTGATATATTGTGAGTTTACAGTATTTCTAATACATTTCACTTACAAGTTGTGTGTGTCTAGGGCCTTTTTGTATTGGTTTTGATGTGTTTTTATCATATTTTGTAGGAAACATGTTCAGGCTCTGAAGTAAAGAGACAACTGAAAGAAATGGAGAAAAAGTGCATTCACGGAAGTGATCTACAGACCATAGGTCCATTGACGGTCCATAAGTGATGGCCGTAGATCAACAGGAAAGGCATGGAAGGAAAATCAGGGAAATCTGACCAAGGGTGGAACCACGGTGGCCATTGACGGTCCGTAGATTGATCTACGGACCGTACTATTGATCCGTAGATTGATACTGCGAGGGTTCCAGTACCTAATTTTTGAAGATTCTAAGTGTGGAGCCACGGAGGGGGATTGACGGACCATAGATCGATCTATGGTCTGTACTGCAGTTCCGTCATTTGCTTCAGAGAAGCTGATTGGTGGAAGCTAAAATATTTTCCAAGTCCTGGCTGACGGAAGGGACTCACGGACCGTAGATTCATTAACGGTCCATGAGTCAGTATCGTGGAATGAAGACACGTTCCTAAACAAACTTTCCTTAATATGTTTCCTTTTTAACTTAGGACTTGTTTTCTATAAATAGGGTATGTAAACCTAGTTTTAGGGGGTTAGACATTATTATTCTAGTTTTACTTTGTAACTGGGGAGATTAATTTGCAAATCTAGCAATTATTGATTTTCTAAGTTCGTTTTGAAGATTTTGGTTTTGCAATTCAAGTTGAATTTCTAGGTTTATTATTCTCCTTACGTAAGTTCATGATTTCTTCGTCTAAAACTATGAATTGTTTTCTTGCTAATATGGGTAACTAAATCCACAACTAGGGTTGTGTGAACCATGAGCGATTAACAAAGTATGAATAGTAAATAAGCAATTCTTGACTAGTATTCTGCATGCATTGATAATTCTTTCGTTTAGAAGTCTTTATAACGGTGGTAAATGTTAGAACTCGCCTTGTTACTACTTGCCGGACCAAGGAGGTAATTAACAAGAAAAGAACTATCAACATAGATTTAGTGTAATACTATCTAATAGTCTAGTGTCAATTGGTGCGAAGTAATAACTAAGCCAAACATCGATTATGATGGCTAATATGAGGTATAGGTAAGGGTTAGTAAATTATACACACGTAGCCGGACCAAGGTGCGGGGTGAAATTCTCTAGATGCCGGACAAAGTATTTAGAGATACATAACTTACCACTTTGCATGTGATATACTAGGAAAGGATTGTTATTACTAGGATTATTGCATTATGAGCTTGTGGGGAACATGTATACCCTAGTTAATTCTCTCATCTTGATAACAACAAAGATTGACTTTTGTGTATTGATCACTTATTGAATTTATACAATTTGTTTCACAAATCCCCCCCCCCCCCCCATTTAGTTACTTGTTTCTGGAAGTAATTTAACTAATTGAATATAATTGTTGGTTAAAGTAAGGTCTAAACCATTTTCCTCGTGGGATCGACTCCAACCTACAAGTTGGGCTCTTTACTTAATAACGATCGCTTATGCTTCTTTAGGGAGGTGTAATTTGAGCGTATCAACCATGCCTATACCATGTCTACAAAGGTGTAATTGATGTAATTGGGTTTAGGCCATGAAAGGGAAATGGTGGATTTAGATGTATTCATATAGGATTGATATGGTACACTAGAATTACTTGTAATTGAAGCATATATGTTGAATTATGATTATTAGGGCTTTGAGAGCAAAGCTTATGTTAAGATTTGATGTAATTCTTGTGGAAGGGGGTACTTCCCACATAAATTGCTTAAAGTATGAATGTATGAATGTGAAAGGCTTTCTCACATTGAATGATTCTAGGTTTGAAAGGATAGCTCCCCTAAAATGAATCTAGACTAAAAGACTATGAAATCGCATGGCTAGAGGCGACTACCCTTGACCTCTATATGAGGAGGATATGAGGTGCTTTCCCACACTCCTTAGAATTTAACAAGAGGTGACTCCCCACGTTTTTATTATGTAAACTTGAACTAGAGGTAATTATCCTCGTTCCTATTATGATGATTGGACATGGAGGCAAATCCCCGTGTCTTATGATGAAGGACATGGAGGCGAATACCCGTGGGCCTAAAGTATGTAAGGCAAGAGGCGACTACCCATTCGCCTTTAGAGCAAGGAAAAAGGCAACTCTCATTAGCCTTTATAAGAGGAAAAGAGGCGAATCCCCATGCCTTTAAAAGTAAGTATGAATAAAGGGAATGATGTTATGAAAAATGAATAAGATCGGATTGTTGCTTGAGTTGCCTTCCACGATGTAGGTATGACTAGAGGCGGATGACCCAAGTATTGACTAAGGATAAGTTGAGATTACTTAAGGAACTGTTCCTCTTTGATTATGATGATTTATATGCATTGATTATGCTTATGACTCATATTGTCTTACCCTTATGTTTATGTTGTTTATGCAAACTATCATATTTAGTACATTCTTGTACTAATGGATATTCTTGCCTACATTCTTATCAAATGTAGGTTCAGGGGATATCGACACTCACTCTTGTGGCTAGGATCTTAGTAGACCAAGGATTTGAAGATTGGTGAGTCCTCATAGGGTTCGAGAATTTGACCACTATTTTCCCTTATGTCTTTTATTTTTATGTTTTGAACTAGTGTATGCATTATGTCCCAAGGATATTCATGTTTTAGATTGTTTGAGAAAAAGTGTATTAGACCTCCACTTCATCTTATAAAGACTTTGATTGTGTTGAAATTTTTTAAATTTTCGCTCATTTCTATTACTCTATGTTATGATATGCTAAGTGGCTTGTATGAGGCCTCTCGGAGTCTTGTACACCATCTTACATCTAGGAGGTACCCTTGGGTCGTCACAATCTTGGTAATCATAGAACAAGGTCTAGAATGGTTCTAGGATGTCTCAAAACCACGTCTAGTAGAGTCTAGTTCATAAGTGTGAAGCGCCACATTTATGAATGAGAAGCTACTAGATGCTTAGGAAACTTCACTTCTTCATTTCTCTAAGTTGTGCCATGGAGTTTAACTCTATTAAGTCTTCCTCCTAATCCTTTGGTTTACAGGATATGACTACTAGAAGGGCAACTACAAGGAATGAGGGAGACAATGTGGGTCAAGAAGCTACTCCTCAAGCTACGATTAACCCTTTGGCTTAGAATGTAACAAATACCGAGTTTAGGTCGGCTTTCCAAGTGTTGGCTCAAGCCGTGATGGCCCAATCCAATAGAGAGGTGGTAGTCCCGGTGAACCCAAATGTGGGTACGGAGGCATCAAGAGTGAGGGACTTTACAATGATGAACCCTCCCGAATTTTATGGCTCCAAAGTTGAGAAAGATCCTCAAGAGTTTATTGACGAGGTCTATAAGGTATTTGCTATCATGGGAGTGATGCCTGTAGAGAAGGCGGAGTTGGCCGCTTATCAACTCGAAGGAGCTGCTCATATTTAGTTCAATCAGTTAAAAGAGACAAGGCCGATAGAAGCGGGGGCCATAGAATGGGAAAGGTTCAAAAGTGCTTTTCCTGATAGGTTCTTCCCTCTAGAGATGAGAGAAGCTAAGGTTCTTGAGTTTATTAATCTTAGGAAAGGAAATATGATGTGAAGGAATATGCTATGAGGTTTACTCAATTGTCAAAATATGCTCCTTCTATTGCGGCTGATCGTTGGGCTAAGGTGAGTAAGTTCATGTCAGGTGTGTCCGATATGATAGTCAAAGAATATTGTACATTTATGCTTGTCCATGACATGGACATCTCTCGTCTTATGGTGCATGCCCAACAGATTGAAGAAGAAAAGCTCAATGACAGGTCGAGGAGACTTAAGAGAACAAGAAATGATGATGGTAACTCTTTCTATCCTAGGTCTGGTGGATGTGGTTGTTCAAGGTTTCGACAAAAGGTTTCCGGGCAAGGTTTTTCCAATGCTCCTCCGAGGACTCACAATGAAAGGGTGTCAAACCCTAGGCCTTAAAGAGAGAATAGTGGGGTTTTAGTACCCATTTGTGGTAAGTGTAGATCAAAACATGTGGGTGAATATCTAACAGGCTCTAATGCATGCTGTGGTTGTGGTAAAACGGATCACAAGATAAGGAATTATTCTTCAGTTGCTAAGAATGAAAGAGATAGTCGTTGTAGGGCTCAACCCGTACCCTTCATCCGGTCCAAGTGGTTCGGGTGAAAATGCTTCAAAGAAAAATAGGCTCTATGCTCTTTAGACTAGAGATGAACAAGAAGATTTCCCCGATGTGGTTACCGGTATGTTAAAAGCTTTCCAAATAATGTATATACTTTACTTGATCCCGGTGCTACTTTGTCTTTTGTGACGTCATATGTGGCTATGTGATTTGATATGTCACCCAAAGTTTTATTAGAACCTTTTTTTGTCTCTACTCTGGTTGGTGATTCCGTGTGGCTGAGAAGGTTTATAGAGAGTGTCTTGTCTCCTTACCCCATAGAGTTACTCTTGTTGACTTGGTAGAGCTTGATATGTTAGACTTTGATGTTATTCTTGGTATGGATTGGCTGCACTCTTGTTATGATTCTATAGATTTTAGAACATGTGTGGTCAAGTTTGAATTCCCTAATTTGCCTTTCCTAGAGTGGAAGAGGGGAAATTCTATACCTAAGGGTTGGTTCATTTCTTATCTAAAACCTAGATTTGAACCATTTAGTAAGGGTGAGGGATGTAGATTCTGAAACCCCTTCCCTTGAGTTGGTCCCTGTTGTAAATAAGTTTCCCGAAGTGTTTCCAGATGAATTACCCGGTATTCCTCCCGAGCGGGAAATAGACTTTGGTATTGACCTTCTCCTAGATACGCAACCTATCTCTATTCCTCCTTACTGTATGGCTCCAGTAGAATTCAAGGAGTTGAAAGAACTGTTGAAAGATCAATTGGAATGTCACGACCTAGGGGTACCCCCTAGATGTAACAAGGCGTACTCAACCCTGAAAGGTCTCATACAACCCCCTTAGCATATCATAAACATATGATAAAAGAAATGATGTGGAATTTAAACTTTCATCCATACAATCGAAGTCTTTTATAAAAGCAAGTGGAAGTCTAACTTGTCTCAATTAGCCATCTAATACAACCCTCGAATAAAAAATAGGGTCACAGCCCTTTCAACATAATCCAAAAGTGAAATAACTAGAAAGAAACTACAATTGACTCATACGTCCTCGAATCTTGAGGACTCACCACAACCTAGGAGAATAGTCGATCCAAGCTTGAACCAAAGAGAATCACCTTAAGAACCGGAACCTACACTTTGTGAAAAATGTATAAAATATGGGTTAGTACAAAAATGCACTAAGTATGATAGCCATGCATAAAAATCCTTGAAAACATTCTAAAAAGGACATTTTAGTTGAAAAACATGCATTTACCAAGTTTGAGAATCATCGTGCACTTTTGGTATCAAAGAATAAGTCACATGCATATTCAACATATAAATCGTCATAGCATAATCGAACCATTTCATAAGTAACCCTAAGTTATACTTGTGCAATGTATAGATAAAGATCCCATAATCCCATCTACACTAAGTACCACTTTTAGGCCACTATAATCATACTTACCATTCTTTATTATCATCTTTAGTTAATACTCATAGACAAGGAACATTCAGATTTAATAACATACCAAGGAAAAGCAACCCATAGGAACAATCCACAGTAAGCATACTTCATTACATTTAGCCTTTTATGTCAACATACTTATTAGCATCATCATAATCATATTCATTTCATAAATCATTATAACATTTGAGGAGCACACCATAACCACTCTCAAAGTCTACTTGTGCAATGCATGGATGAAGTCACATACCGCTACCCACACTTCATAGATCTTCTTGAGTAACCATAGTACATAACTCATATCCTTGTTCATAGTGGGAATAAGCCCTAATAGACATAGACCATGTGAGCAAATCATGGAATCCGGTGTCATGTCCCACACCGAATAGAGTTGGTCTACTTGTCTAAGGTAGAACTGGTAACACTTTAGCTTAGGTGGATCCACTAGCTAATAACCTAGATAGGCACATAGTTATTGGATAAGGAGGTTGTTACTAGAAACTCAGACATACATAGGGAGAGCTTCCACCTCACCATATTCACTCGATGCTAAGCATTAAATTTCCATGGAGTAGTTAATTCTCTTTTTAACATCATTACACATGAAAGGGATGCCATTGGCCTACCGGTTCAAGGTACATCATTAAGATAGCTCATTGAATCATCATGAAATGGGTACCATTGATCTACCGATTCAAGGTTCATCATTATAATAGTTCATTGACTCATCATGAAAGGGGTACCATTGGCCTACCGATTCAAGAAAAAGCCTTAGAATACTTCATCAGACACTCTTGAAAGGGATGGCATTGGCCTATCGATTGAAGGTTCATTAAGTCAAGATAAATTTTAATTACACATGAAAAGGATGCCCTTAGCCTACTGATTCAAGGTATATCAATCAAGATCACTTTTATTCACACATGAAAGGGATGCCATTAGCCTACCGATTCATTTAGGTGAGGAAAGCCTTTCACATCATGGCATCATCATTCATAAGTGTATAATTTAGAATAGCCTTTCAACAATACCACAATTACATGATAGTCATAATCAACTTACTTTCAAAGTATTCATAAAACATGTACATAAACATCATGATCATACAATATTGTCATAATTTGACCTTCAAGGACCATGGATCACACTCAATAAACACACCTAGAATTACTACATTAGGCATGGATAATTACATGATTCAAGTAATCAATTCATAACATTCATAATTCTATAGCATTCTACAATCATCAATCAATACCCACACTTTAAGATCCAATTTGGGAAAATAGGGTAATACATGGATTCTTGAGTAATTCACTTAAAATCATATAAAATCATCAATATATTCATAAACAATCATAATTCAATCATTAAAAATGAATTTGAAAGGAATCCATGAGATTGAAGTCAAACCCTAACTTTTGGGTTTTCTAGTTTTGAAATTGGGGGTTTCGGAAGGGCTCTATGGGTGAAGGTTACCCATAGATCAAAAGCTACAATATCTTATTGAAGATTCACCATGAAATTGAGAAGGAAAGCTTGATTCTTCAACCCTAGATTCACCTTTCTTCTTCCTCTTCCTTGGAATTCTAGAGAGAGTTTATTTGGGGAAAAGTTGGTTATGGATTTGGTCTTGAGATTTATGAGGAGTATGAGTTAGTTAATGACTTAAAAATTCTTATATAGGTCTATTAAAACAATACAAAATGACCCTACATCAAATTAACTAAAAAAGGAAATTAACTAAAAACCCTTACCTTGGCCGAACCTTGGGCAGATTGCAAGCCCCATCCACGACCATGCCTCATGGACCGTGAGTGGACTTATGAGGCATCCTGTAGGTCTGTGTATTGGGGTTATGCAACTTGAAACTTGGCCTTGACCCACGAGGCGTGGATGGACCTATGCTCCGTAGGTCCCATCTGTGGTTCACCTTATTTGGACAGCTTGGAGGTTAGGCTTTAGGGTCATCCTCAAGGACCCTTGGTTGGTCCTGGGGAGTTGTACCTTGACGTTTAACCCCCAAACCCTTCATTCTAAGTTCGATAAGGAAGTTTTACAACTCTAACACTTATGACAAGCTCTAGTTAAGCCTACTAGTTTCCGGGGTGTTACATGGATAAGGGTTTTATCCGACTGAGTATCTATCCATGGGGTGCTCTAGTTTTGTTCATTAGGAAGAAGGATGGTTCTCTTCGTATGTGCATTGATTATTGTTAGTTGAACAAAGTGACCATTAAGAATAAATATCCTCTTCCGAGGATAGATGATTTGTTTGACCAACTTCAAGGGGCAAGTTATTTCTCTAAGATTGATCTTCGATCCGGTTATCACCAACTGAGGGTTAGAGGAAATAACATTCCGAAGATGGCTTTTTGAACTCGGTAGGGTCATTATGAATTTTTGGTAATGTATTTTGGGTTGACTAATGCTCTGGTGGCGTTTATGGATTTGATAAATAGAGTGTTTAGACAATACCTTGACATGTTTGTGATTGTGTTCATTGATGATATTTTGATCTACTCAAGGAGTGATAATGAGCACATTGACCATTTGAGGATTGTGTTGCAAATCCTTAAGGAACAATAACTCTTCCCAAAGTTTAGAAAGTGTGAGTTTTGGCTGAGGTACATAGCTTTCCTTGGTCATATTACAAGTGAGGGTACAGAGGTTGATCCTAAGAAGATGGATGCGGTCAAGGATTGGACTAGACCATTATCTCCTTTGGACATTAGAAGTTTCTTGGGTTTGGACGGTTACTATCGATGGTTTGTTGAGGGGTTTTCTTCTATTGCCTCTCCATTGACGGCTTTCACTCAAAAAAAGGCTAAGTTTATGTGGTCTGAATTATGTGAGAAAAGGTTCCAAGAGTTGAAAGATGGACTTACTACCGCTCCGATTTTGATTGTACCGGAAGGAGCGGATAATTTTGTTATATAATGTGATGCCTCAAGAATTGGGTTGGAATGTGTGCTTATGCAAAAATGTAAAGGTTATTTCCTATGATTCAAGGGAACTTAAGGTCAATGAGAAGAATTATCCGACCCACGATCTTGAATTAGAGGCGGCAGTTTGTGCCTTAAAGATATGGAGGCACTACTTGTATGGTGTTCATGTAGATGTGTTCACCGACCACAAGAGCTTGCAATATGTGTTTAGCTAGAAAGATTTGATTCTTCGCCAAAGAATGTGGCTTGAGCTATTGAAGGATTATGATATGAGTGTTCTCTATCATCCGGTAAGGTGAATGTAGTAGCGGATGCTCTTAGTAGGTTACATATGGGTAGTGTTGCTCACACTGATGACGATAAGAAGGAATTGGTACGAGATGTACATAGATTGGTCCGTTTGGGTGTTAGGTTGATGGAATCTACCAAGGGTAGTGTGATGGTTCATAACATTTTCGAATCATCTTTTGTGAATGATGTGAAAGCTAAACAATGTCTACATCCGACTTTGGAAAGTCCTGCAATGGACAAAAATTATCAGTGTAATTTACAAAAGAAAATAATAGCTACTTATTGAATCTATACAAATTATAAAACTCTAAACTACACTCCCTTGCAACGAGACTAGAATTCTAATGTCGCCCAAACTACACCTTTTTACTGAATTAAAGCCGCAGATTATAAAATACTATAATCCAACTAGGTTGAGGTCGAATCCCATAAGAGAGTTTCTGATCTTTATAACTTGCAATTGAATCTAATTTGTAACTATTATTGAAAATTTAGGGGTGTTTATGAGAAATTACTAACAACTTTAAATAAAGATGAACTAGGTTTATAGTCCTTAAATATCGAAACTGATAGCATCCAAGGAAGCTCTACTCCATTGAAGGACAAGGATGAAGCTTTAGAAACTCCAAGGAGGCCCATAACAAGATCTCAAACCAAGGAGTTCAATGATAAGCTCAATGGGCTTCAATCGCTGATCCAAAGGTTTCTTATTGGGGAAGAAGAGCTCAAGCCCAAGGGAGAGGAATTGTCCAAATGCTACAAGTATTTGGTGGCCCAAATTCAAGCCCAATATGAGTTATTTTAAGGTCCAATTTCGTGCAAATAAGGTCAAGAAAAGTCCAAGAATCAGCCACAACAAGAGTTGCTTTCTGCCCAAGTTTTGAGAGAAGACTAGTCAAACTTTCCAAGATTGTCAAGATTCTTTTCCTAGTTGGGATTTACCTTATTTCTTTATTTATATATAGGTTATTAATATTTTCCTTAGTCTATTTATGGTCTCCTAAGTACCATTTAATGCTTTCCTAGAAGTACCAAATTTGTTCCTAGTTAGGTTACTTTATTTCTTTTCTAGAGTAGGATTCCTTGTAATTGTCTTTTTAGGGTTTGGCATAAGGGGTCTTGGACGTTTTTCCCCCCTTCTCCTATATATAGGAGTCCTTTTTATTCATTAAAGACAATTGAGATTGATATTAATAATATTTGAGAGAGTTCTTTGAACCTTTGTGACTTGTTCTTTGAGAATTTATCTTTAAACCTTTACTAGTTTCATAGTTTAAGGTATAAAGTAATTTCTTCTTGTGATATCTTTGGTTTCTTTTTGGTATTCTTTAGAAGGTGATTAGTTTCTACATACTAATTATTGTCTTTAGTTACTCATAAAGCGGTCAAGATCCGAATCTATCGTTTTGATTCGTTTTCTCAAGTAAAGGCGTTAGATTTCTTCCATAAATCTATACGTTGTTACTTGGATCTTTTCAAGGCCTTAGAACATCTAATCCTTGGAAATTCGTGGATCTTTCCTTCGAATTTCCCATATCTTTAGTTAGTTTTTTTGTTTCTTTTCTTTGTGCTTCCGCATTCTAATATTCAATTCTCTATTTGTGATATCCCTTAACCTTGCTGTTATCAAGTGGTATCAGAGCGGTTCTATCAAGATTCCGTTCTTGATAAATCTTGGGATTTCTTCTTAGAGCCAAAAAAAAAAAAAAAAAAAAAAAAAAAAAAAAAACTGTAGCGTGAACAGTAGCGTCGTGAAAAAAAAAAAAAAATTTAGTAGCGTGAACAGTAGCGTGAACAAAAAAAAAAAAAAAAATTCTCTAAGAAATCTGATTACTTGTCCTCCAAGAAATCTGATTACTTGATTCCCAAGAAAGTTTATTACTTGCTATTCAAGAAATCTTATTACTTGCTCTCCAAGTTTTGTATTAATTTGTTTCCAAGCAAGAAGGTAGCAAGAAGAGGGAATTCTAGATCTTTAAGAATTAGAGGAAATTTTTTTTTCTTTCTTGTTCTTATAATTCTAAAATAAGTTCCTTTTTATTCGTGTTTTGTTTCAACTAAATCCTACTTGTTCTAGGAATAGTTCTTTACTTTCTTTTTGTACCCCAAGATTCCATACTTTATTACTACGAACTTGATACACGTTTTGGTTTAATTATAAATCTACAAAGTATTCTCGTTCAAAGGTTATTTTTAGTGGAAAAAGGCAAGTGTGGGTGAGTTTAAAAGAGGGTAAAAGCCATATTAAAAGTGTGATACTTGATCATTTATTCTTTTTTTTTAGATGTCTATTTCAGGTGGTGATGAGGAAAGGGCTCGTTTAGAAGCCGAGGTCAAAGGAAGGAACGACTTCACCCTTCAAGCTATGCACCAACAATTTGAGAGATGGACCCTTCAATTTCAAGAGATGAGGGATATGATTATCGAGCAGAATGACACCATAGCTGCAATTAGGAGGGAGAATAATGTTGTACCCCCAAATAATGTTAGACCCCAAGTTAGAAGGAATGTACCCCATATCCCTTTTGTAAATCCTGAATATGGTAATGATGATTTTGATGTTGAATTTAATCTAGAAAGAAGAGATAGGAGGGGACAAAGAGGTAGAGTAGAAGATGATAATATAAATAGTATAAAGATGAAGATGCCATCTTTCAAGGGGACAAGGGATCCAGACTTGTACCTTGATTGGGAGAGACGAGTTGAAGCCATCTTTGATTGCCATAACTACTCGGAGGGTAAGAAAGTTAAACTTGCTGTTGTTGAGTTTTCTGATTATGCTGCTTCTTGGTGGAAAAAGCTTGCTAGGGACAGATTGCAAGAGGAGCTACCACCTATTGCTACGTGGGCAGAGATGAAGAGGGTAATGAGGAAGCGATTTATTCCATCATACTTCCAAAGAGATCTACAATCTCGCCTTCAACGCTTGAAGCAAGGCTCCATGTCGGTGGATGAGTACTTCAAAAGCATGGATATGGCTATGATCCAAGCTAACTGCATGGAGGAAGAAGAGGCTACAATAGCTAGATTTTTAAATGGTTTAAATACAGAAATAGCTAATGTAGTAGAGATACAACAATATGTAACTTTAGATGAGTTAGTTGATTTGTCTGTAAAAGTTGAAAAACAAATTGAGAAAAATCAGCAAAATAACTCATGGAGAAGTCGACCAAACACTATCTCTAAGAAGCCATGGTCAACTCAAGAGGGGAAAGCGCCTTCCAAACCTCAAGATGATAGAGGTAAAGGTAAAGTTGAGGAGGAAGGTAAAACCTTTAATTCTAAATCTTCTAAACCTTCAAGTTCTATTCAATGTCACAAATGTCATGGAAGGGGGCATATGATGCATGAATGTCCAAGTAGAAGAAACATTCTACTTAGAGAGAATGGAGAATATGAGAGTGAAAAAAGTGAGGGGGAAGAAGAAGAGGGAGAAGGTGTAAGTGAGGAAGATGATTTGGAATTGCCTAATGATGGTATAATTGGGGTGGTTAGGAGAATTATGACTATCAATTTGGGTAGTGTTGATGAAGGGCAGAGAGAGAATTTGTTTCATACTAGGTGTGGGATAAAAGGGAAGACTTATTCTATGATTATTGATGGGGGAAGTTGTGCAAATGTGGTGAGTTCATACTTGGTGGATAAACTAGGAATTGCATGCATGAAGCGCTCTACCCCATATAGGCTCCAATGGTTGAATGATTGTGGAGAAGTAAAAGTAAACAAACAATGCATGATTTCATTCAATGTTGGTAGGTATGAAGATGAGATTCTTTGTGATGTAGTTCCAATGCAAGCATGTCATGTTTTACTTGGCCGACCTTGGCAGTATGATAGGGATACTACTCATCATGGGAGAAAGAATAGGTATAGTCTTCTGCATAATGGTAAGAAGTATACTCTTGCACCATTATCTCCTTCTCAAGTGTTTGAAGATCAAAAACGATTGAGGAAAACAATGGGAAAACAAAAGGGAGAGGTAAAAAGTGAGCTTGAGGGAAAAGAAAAAGGCCAAGAGATAGAAAAAAAGAGAGATGGCCGAGAGAAAGAGAGAGAGGGCAGCGATCTAAGTAAAGAGGTAAAAGAAGGTGTGAGTAAAAAAATAAAATGTTTTGGTGAGAGGAAAGAGGCTAAGGAAAAGAAAAATGAGAGCCTTTATATAAAAGCCAAAGAGTGTTTGAATGCTAGGAGAGAGGGACTGCCCATAATACTACTTACTTACAAAGAAGTATTGATTAATTTTGAACAACTAACTCCTTCTTTGCCAAATAGTGTTTCTTCTCTTTTGCAGAATTTTGAAGATGTTTTTCCTGATGACACTCCAAAGGGATTGCCACCTTTGAGAGGGATTGAGCACCAAATAGACTTTGTGCCTGGGTCTCAACTTCCTAATAGGCCTGCCTATAGGAGCAATCCTGAAGAGACCAAAGAATTACAAAGGCAAGTTGAAGAATTGCTTGAAAAGGGATTTGTTCGAGAGAGTATGAGCCCATGCTCTGTTCCAGTCCTATTGGTCCCCAAAAAGGATGGAACATGGAGGATGTGTGTAGATTGTCGAGCTATCAACAAGATAACGGCTGATCTGATGAAGAAAATCCATGAACAAATAAGGCTTGCAATTGAAAAGAAGAATAAGGAAGTTGCATTGCGAAGGAATAAGGGCAGAAAATATGTTGTTTTTAAACCTGGCGACTTGGTTTGGGTGCATATGAGAAAGGAAAGATTTCCTTCCAAAAGAAAGTCCAAACTAGATCCTAGAGGAAGTGGGCCACACAAAGTCCTCGAAAGGATTGGCGACAATGCTTATAAACTCGATCTTCCTGGTGAGTTCCAAGTTAGTGCTACTTTTAATGTTTCTGATCTTTCCCATTTTGATGCAGATTTGAATTCGAGGACGAATTCTCTTCAAGAAGAGGGGAATGATAGCATCCAAGGAAGCTCTACTCCATTGAAGGACAAGGATGAAGCTTTAGAAACTCCAAGGAGGCCCATAACAAGATCTCAAACCAAGGAGTTCAATGATAAGCTCAATGGGCTTCAATCGCTGATCCAAAGGTTTCTTATTGGGGAAGAAGAGCTCAAGCCCAAGGGAGAGGAATTGTCCAAATGCTACAAGTATTTGGTGGCCCAAATTCAAGCCCAATATGAGTTATTTTAAGGTCCAATTTCGTGCAAATAAGGTCAAGAAAAGTCCAAGAATCAGCCACAACAAGAGTTGCTTTCTGCCCAAGTTTTGAGAGAAGACTAGTCAAACTTTCCAAGATTGTCAAGATTCTTTTCCTAGTTGGGATTTACCTTATTTCTTTATTTATATATAGGTTATTAATATTTTCCTTAGTCTATTTATGGTCTCCTAAGTACCATTTAATGCTTTCCTAGAAGTACCAAATTTGTTCCTAGTTAGGTTACTTTATTTCTTTTCTAGAGTAGGATTCCTTGTAATTGTCTTTTTAGGGTTTGGCATAAGGGGTCTTGGACGTTTTTCCCCCCTTCTCCTATATATAGGAGTCCTTTTTATTCATTAAAGACAATTGAGATTGATATTAATAATATTTGAGAGAGTTCTTTGAACCTTTGTGACTTGTTCTTTGAGAATTTATCTTTAAACCTTTACTAGTTTCATAGTTTAAGGTATAAAGTAATTTCTTCTTGTGATATCTTTGGTTTCTTTTTGGTATTCTTTAGAAGGTGATTAGTTTCTACATACTAATTATTGTCTTTAGTTACTCATAAAGCGGTCAAGATCCGAATCTATCGTTTTGATTCGTTTTCTCAAGTAAAGGCGTTAGATTTCTTCCATAAATCTATACGTTGTTACTTGGATCTTTTCAAGGCCTTAGAACATCTAATCCTTGGAAATTCGTGGATCTTTCCTTCGAATTTCCCATATCTTTAGTTAGTTTTTTTGTTTCTTTTCTTTGTGCTTCCGCATTCTAATATTCAATTCTCTATTTGTGATATCCCTTAACCTTGCTGTTATCAGAAACTCAAACAAATACGTTACTGTCAACTCATTTAGGTGTGTTCATTGTGCAAAACTAACGAATCCATAAGTCTTCTAAAGCCTCTAAGTCTATTTAGACCATAAGTAAAATTAATGCCTCTATTTAAAATAAGAAAACTAATAATTTGAGGGTAAAATCTTTATGAAATTGAAATCCAACAAAAATGGTACAATCTTTAGTAAAAATCCAGTTTAATCAATAAAGTAATAAACGCTCCCTAAAAGCCCAAATCGAGTAAAAATTGAGGCATATTAGTTTTAAACTCAAAAATTCATATTTTTTTGTCTTTAACACATATTATGATCAAATATCAGTGCAATGTGTGTGAATGCATACCAATCATAAATATAAAAACCATAATACATATTTATCCAGCATGATAAGAGATAGACACCATCCAAAGTACGAGCGTACTAACTTGGAACTCCTACTAGTCCAACTCCAAAGTCTCAGTCCCATAATCACAATATAAAGGGAGATAAAACAATGAATGAAAACAAATATGACACAAAATTACTAATCCAGAACTCAACTACTTCTACCACCAACTTTAAATTCCCCAAGGCATTCTAAGGATTCTGTAATCTAGTCTCAAGGCGAAGAACGACTTAAACTAAGTCTCAAGGCTAAGCTACTAATTTAAAGTACCGAAAATGTCAAAAGAGTATAACTAAGATCATGAAAGCCTAACATCCATTCTAAATCCTTCATGACGATCATAAAACTAATAATATATAGAATTTTAACTAAGATAAATTTAAAGAAAATAAGTGATAACCGACCTCGAAGATAATTTGCAAACACAAACTGTCACTTGAAAGCACTCCACTTTTGAAGAGCCTCGAATCGTTGCACGTATAAAAATAGAATCTACACATCAATATGGGACTAACAACACTCATATTGGCAATATGAAATTTGTACAAAAAATGGGTCAAAAATTGACCCTCAGGCTCGACATCAAAAAAGAAAATAACTACATCATCACGTTCCCCTTGAGATTCGGATCACATCCCCCGAAATTGGGCAAAGACAGGAACGAACTCAAACCTCAAATGGTCTGAAAATGTTACTTTAAAGAAATGGAAATCAAGGATTTTGAGACCCCAAATGAGAAGAAATTGCGAAAGTGAAGCCTAAATACGTAATAGGAAGCACATGGAAAGAATCTAACCTTCATATCACTTGAAATGATCAAGATATAAAGAAATCCTTCTTTGTCCAAGCTTACTTAATGATATTTAAGTCTAGGATGTCTTAGGAAAAAAATGAAGAAGAAACTTAAAACACTCAGTGATCATCGCTCTTGTGGAATGTTGTCGCATGTGTAGATGCCACCACTTTCCTCGGGCTCCATCGGAGTGGCCATAATCTCATAGCGGTGGCAAAGCTTTGCAGGTGCACTATCGCCGCAGCGCCAAGGCTCCACAGCTCCGGCTACCTACTAGTGTCATCAGGCTTTGCTGGTATGATTAGCTCATCGTAGGAGTGGCTATGAGGTTCCATCCAAGCTCCGCGGGGAGCGAATGCCTCAACAACTTAGAGTAAAATACCAATGTCTCGAATGGACCCTCAAGATTTATCCACAGTCCTGCAAACACAAACTGAATATTCTACCTAACCATGTATGAAATTCTGAACTCAATGGAATTTACAAAATAACCAACAAAGGTTATCTCAATGAAATGTTGATCGAAGTCAACACTACAACCAAAAATAACTAAAAAACTAGTAAGCAACCAAACATTACAACGGGACTCAAACCAAAGGTCTTACTAGATAAAAATCAACGTTTTGGAGCTAAGGACACTAATTTAAATCTCATTCCGAGCTCGTTTACCAAGAATGTTGACTGCAGTCAATCTTTTTCAATTCATAATCCCCAAATAGGGAAAACAACTCACCCAGAACTCTCACAAACACCTTGGGGAGAAAGCACACACCTCGACAAACCACACATACAATACATATGCTATGAAAAAGGGAAATATAGTAAGAAAATAGAAAAGCAAGAAAATAACCACGAGGGTCATTATATTATATCCTAAGAAACTAAGCCTTTCGAGTATACAGAATATTGTAGTAGACTTGAAGCCCACGAATTTGTAGAATTGCAGAAGGTTTGATCAACTTAAGTTGTGTTACCTTATTTATATCTAAGCTACCGAGATGAAGGTCACACAAGATATAGTCCTCGATACTAAAACTTCTGAAGAGGATAAGTGAGAGGTTATAACGACCCAGAAAATGATAGTTAAACTAGAGCCTTATCGTGTGGGTTAGTGTAACCTTAAGTTGATGTCTAGGCTGTTATAGAAATAATTTGAGCAAGAAGGAAGCCTAGGGTGCAAGCAAGGGCCTAAGCTAGCAAGATAAAGTGGAAGAAGCCTTGTTCTTTGATGGGCCTTTTGGCGATAGGGCTACTTGATCGCCCAAAGGGTTGGGCGAGTTGCCCTTGTCCCCTTATGATCACCTAGTGGCCTGTCCCATTGGCCTAGATTCTGGAGCAAAGGACGAGCTAAGTTGTAGCTCGCCAAGCAAGTTGGCGAATCGCTCATTAGTCCTCTAGATCGCCCAAAGATCTGCCCATTTTGTGAGCCTACTAGAAAAATGGGCAAGCTAAGGATGCACTTGGCGAGTCACCTAGTGCCCTTGGCGACCCATGAGGTCCAAAGGGCAAGCTTAGTCGGGTAGGATGCAAAATTTTAAGTTTAAACTTTGTGGGTTCTTAGTTCTTTTCCAAAGATTGAGTCCTCATTATTCTATTCTTTTCCTAGCAACTATATAACCCTTTTAGATTTGAATCCCTTCAATTAATTCACTTTAAATAGAATTAAAAGAAGACCCATCTTCTCTCAAATATTTCTCTCTCTAGAAATAAACCCCATTGAAGAAAAAGCTAGGGCTTGAAGCTTGGGTCAAGAACAAAGTCCATTAATGAAAGCTTTCATTAGGGCTTTGATAAAGGTATGTGAAGCTTATTCATCTATGGGTTCTTCCACCCATAGATCCCCCTTAGTAATCCCCCAATTGTAGATCAGAAACCCAATTCAAACTAGGGTTTTTCTTACATTGTGGGTAGGGTTTGGGTATGATTCCAATCTAGTGGATAATACTCAATTATGATTGAATTAGCTTTGTTTAATGATATTATGATGATTTCATGTGATTTCTATGGTAAACCCTAATCTAAATTGATGAATGTGATATTTGTGGGTTTATGCCATTAGAGGTGAAATTGAAGGTTCATGAGTACTCTTCCTAATTCAATGTTATGTGTGGTAATCTATCAAAGTTAGGATCATATAATCATGAATTGAACTAGACTCTATTGTATATGATTGATCTTGACTTGTAAAGTTAGAATTGAACCTTTATGATCAATTATGACTAAAACCACCTAGTAATGATGAATATGATTAGATTTCCTTGAAATCTAGGTATGAATGAAGGTTACAAGAAGTAAAGCTTGAATGTAAGGCTTGTAGTAATGAATGTTGATCACAAGGGTTCGAAGGTAAATCCAATATGATTGAACTATGAATGTTAAGACTTGAGAGTAAAGTCTAAACATGAGATAGATGATTAAAGTATAGAATTGTGGTAGAAGGACAATACCTACTTAGTTTACATTATGAAGGCTTAGACACACCAAGTGGTAGACTCACTTGATTCATGATGATACCAGTGTCTAATGTAGAATTCTAGATATGGTTTTAGGCATGAGTATGCTATGACATGAAGGGTTCTGTCACATAGAATGATTCTAGGTTGAAAGGTTTTTCCACCTAAAATTAATCCAAGTCTTAGGACTATTAAATGTGATGAGTCTTGTCGTGACTCCCCTAAATGACCTTTACATGATAGGAATGTGTGGTGAGATCCCTTACTCCTAATTAATTAAGAATGGGGGAGTGTGGGGTGATTACCCTTTTGTAGGTGTGACTCCCAAGGCAAGAGGTGATTACCCATTAGCCTTTATATTGATATGGAGGCGAATACCTATATCATCTTAATATGAATATGGAGGCGAATACCTATATTCTTCTAATAATGAATATGGAGGCGAATACTTATATTCTTCTAATAATTAACATGGAGGTGAATACCTATGATTCATTAATATGTATGACTAGAGGTGAATACCCTTGACTTTATGATTCCATGATATGCATGCCTTGAGGTGACTTTCCCCTTGCATTTATGAACATGAGCATGACTAGTTTGGGATAGTAGGTCTAGATACCTCTCCACTTCATGCATGAATAAGAGGTGATTACCCTTGTCTTTATGATGTTAAGAGATGATGAACATGAATGATGAACCTAAGTGTCTAGCTTAGCATGGGTAGGATTATGGGGTTTTGTTCATGCATGGCACAAGCTTGCCTTAAGATGACTCATGAGATGTTTTCTCTTATAGGATGTATGTTTAGATTGGATTGTGCTATAGTTGCCTTCCTTAACATGATATGATTGACTAAGGTGGTAGTTCCCTTGTCTATATGAAGTAAGCTAATAGTAAGACCAAAATGAGGGTGAATATGACTAATATGACTTCAAGCCTATGCTTAGTGTGAAGGGTAGTATGGGATGCCTCTCATGCATTGCACAAGTGTGTCTTAAGGTTATTTAGGAGTATGGTACCCTTGTGGTAGAAAAGCTTAAAGACTTAGACCATGTATATAGCTATGATTAAGATGACCAAAAAGGGATACTTGGCTTGGGTGGTATTATGGGATGCTATTCATGCTTTGCACTTGTACGCTTTTGAGGTTACTTGAGAATGGTGCTATTATGGTCAAGATAACTAAGAGTCAATTATGCTTATGTGATGACTATGATGAAGACTTGGCTTACTATGATTATGATTTATCTCTTATGCTCATTAACTATGTCTTATGTTGACTTATGTTTATATGATGCTTATGTTGGAGATTATGCTATGACTATGATGACTATGCTATGACTATGATGATTATGCTATAAATATGTTACTATCTCTTATGCTTATGACTTATGTTGACTAACCATTTTTGAGATGCTCTTATGATGTTGTGCTAGCTTTCATACTTGGTACATTTTGTACTAACGCATATTGCCTACATTCTAACCAAATGTAGGGTTGGAGACTTGAGTTTCTTTGGAGGCTAGATTCTAAGGTGCAAGAAGACTTGAAGATTTGGTGAGTCCTCATAGCTTCGAGGACGAACCCACATTATTCCTTTATGTCATGTCTTTATGTTTTTAGACTTTGTTGGGCTGCGTCCCAAGACTTTTATTCATGAGTTTAATAGATGGTTTGAGACAAAGAGTATAGAAAGACTTCCGCTTTCATTTATGAAAGATGACTTCGATTGTAAACGTTTTAAATTTTTCCGTATTTTTCTATTATCTTATGTTCAGGATATGCTAAGGGCTTGTATACGAACCCCTCGGGATCAAGTACGACATGTTACATCTAGGGGGTACCCCTGGGTCGTGACAAAGGTGGTGATGTCTCTCATGCTAGGGCGTGTGGTTGATGGCGCGGCTTAGTAGTACCTATTGATGGAAGGGGGGCTCTAAGCGATCAGAAGTGAAGACATGTTGAAGTGAAAGCCAAGATTTTTCCTCATACTTGTTGGCATCTTTGGAATAAGTTAGAAAAAATGAGATGTAGATGGAGACAAGGATGCAATACAAGTTGGGGAATAAGCAAAGTATGAGCCTAAGGGACAATCACGGGAGATGGGGAAGTTGGTAACAAAATATAATACTTTCCTCTTTGTTCTAAGAAACTATTGTGAGGATTGGAGAATACTGAAATTCCTGAAACAAGATATGAGTAACAATGCTAAAGGGAGAGGAGTATTTATAGGAAAAAAACTATAATATCACCTAAAAGGACGCAATTTAAGTCGAATGATGTATTAGAAGATGAATAAACAAGTCACAAATAATGAAGAGACATATAAAGTAAAAATAAGAAAAGATGGAAAGTAAATATTTTGTTAGGATTTTCAGCTTCCATTAAGATGCTTTAAAAGACAAAGTGAATATTTTATAGGGATTTTTTATCATCATTATAATGCTTTAAGAATTGAACCACCCACAAGAACAAATTGCATGTAGCCACATATTTCTAATAAGACAAAAATGAATGATTTGTGTCAACACAATAATGAGAAATGATATTTCATTTCCTTCTAAAACAAAACACATTTCATTTTCTAAGAAGAGGTTAATACTTGAGATTTGTCGAAGAAAGAAGAAAAATCATTTATGTTCATTAGACAAAAGGAAAATTTTGTCTAAAGAGCATGGGGACTATCTGTATTGAAAAAAAAATAGACAAGAACATGGTAGAGTTATACGCTAACACTTGGAAGGCCAAGTCAAGAATAGTCCTGAAGAAAGATGACACACTTGACTCTGAGACATGAAATCAAAAAGACTCAAGTGAATGAAGGACGAGTCAACTGACAGTACTAGCTGTTATGAAATAATCATAGAGACAATGTCATACTTTACTTCTTTAGTCTTAAATGTTATTTAATTTGTCATTCAATGAGAGTTATAAGGGAATAATTCTAGTCTATTAGATCTTGAGAATTTCTCCCTGTAAAAGGGGTCAGCTCTTTTTGTTGAAGGACACTTGATTTTTACTTATTCAATACTAAATTCTTACATTTAGAAAAAACATTCTTACTTATTACTTACTTGTCAGCTCTCGTGTACATCAAACTCGTCTGCAATCATCTTGATCAAGGATATCATCGAAATTGGGCTAACATGCTCTAATTACTTTATATTGTTAATTTATTGAGTGTTATTTAGCTTACCAATTATTTACAACATTCTTATTTATCATTTTGTTATTAATCAATTCAATGCATGTGCTCCTTAAATTTCACATATAAATTTAATTGTGCCTTTTTTGGGTAAATAGTACCACAATTTACTAGCAGAGAATCAAAAAATTGGGTGTTGGTACTAACATTTGTTGTAACATGACTTGAACTTAATGTAAAAAAATTTACCAAAGATTTTAGGAGAATAATGGATTATTTGTATTTATGGGTGAGAAAAAAAGCCTTGTAAGAGTTGTTGAGTTTTTGGTTATATATATGACTTGTGCTTGTAATCTAAGAGAATGTGCTTGGGAATTAATATGACAACTAAATTATGACAAATGAATAAAAACGTGAGCTAGATCTCTGATAAGAATTGGGTTACCAGAATAAACAAGAAAATTATGCGGAAGCAAAACTATAAAGATTAAAGATGAAAACTGAAAGATATGCAAAATTCAAGAATAAAAGCCCCAATTTCAAGATAAAGTACTTAGAACCCTAATTGATTTTAGTATTTAAAATTAGCGGATTAAGACTAATTATGATACTAATAGAGTCAATTCAAGAACTTAGATCAAAAGTGATCTAGACCCCTATTACGATGAAATTAGAGACAACAATTAGTATAAGACTAATCACCTTCTTTAATTTAGAATAGAAACCAAAGTTATCAAATTAAGAATTAATCTTACCACTTAAAAAATCGTTCTGATAAGGTTGTAAGATAAATCCTTAGTCACCACACACAAAGGTGTAAAGAAGTGAAACATCTCAAATAATATTAAGCATGCATGTTTGTCTCTTAAAATAATAAAATCAACCCCTATATATAGGGAAAACCTATCCCAAATAGAATAGGCTTTAAATCCTATTTTTATGAAAACTTTAAACTAGGTAACTTTTAAACTAGGAAACTTTAAATTAGGAAAACAGGAAAACTTTAAACTAGGAAACTTTTTAAACTAGGAAAATTTTAAATTAGGAAACTTTTAAAATAAGAACTTTTGACTTTAAGCATTCCACTTTTTGGACTCTTTTATTGGGCTTCACGTGACCCAATCTTCTTTCTTTTGGGCTTGAATTTGGACATCTCTTTCATGATAAACATATTCTCGATTTTGTATTTAAGCCTGTCAACTTTAGTACAAGTAGGCTGACATGGATGCTATCATTCCCCTCTTCTTGAAAACAATTTGTCTTCGAATTTAAATCTCTCAAAATCAAGACGACATGAATTAGCAAATAACATCCATTACTCGAATGCAACAATGGTAGGAACAAAACAAGATAGTGACCATGTGTCCACTTAATCCAATTAATCTTGACATGTATAAATACACCCTTATAAAGCATGTGAACATCATTATCCCAATAGAAAATTCTCCTACTTATATAAACACAACGAACTCCTTGTCTAGATGACATTGCGAATGACAACTTCAATTTAGCTCTATCAATAAAGTTTTCCAACAGGCATGACAAAGACAATATAAAATTCCTATCAAATTGAACACTTTTGTGATATAGCCAAGCATCTTCAATTATACCTCCCAAAGATTCTTCCACATAAATAATAATCACCCATTCTTCAATATACATTGTATCCAAATAAGCATTGAAGTGCTCATAATCATGTACCTCATCATCACTAGTAGCAAATACCCTTTTCAACTCACAATAACCAACACTTGAAGAATTATGACTCATTACATATATAGAATCATATTCCAACAAGTTATCACACAAAAACACTTGAACAAGAGAGGAAGAATCCTCAAACTTATTCATAAGCTCCCTCCCACAAACATCACACCTCTTTTTAACAAGTGAGAATCCATAATCAACTATATCATGCTCAATTTTAAAAGAGCTCACATTACTCTTATTGAACTTGGCGATTGAAGTTAGTGACTTGTTATATAACAAAATATCATCATCATCAAAATCAATGAAGTCACCAACATAAGAATTATGAGTGTAGTTCATTACCTCCAAGAAGACTTTAGGTGTTTTAGGAATACCAAGAATGTGAATCAACGAATTATACATACCATACTTGGTCTTATGTAGCAAAGGAATAACATCACCTCGTTTTTCCTTTCTCATTGGTGTTAGATTCACAATTGCCTTATTGAACTTTTTGCTATGAACCTTATCTTGGACAGATCCAAATAATTCTTTTTACCTTTATCCTTCTCATCAACATACACTTTCTCAATATGACTTGTAGTATCAACCACTTTAGGATTAAGTACATCCAATAACTTTGGTTTTTCAATGCATACTTTCCCATGAGTATCTACGAGAGAGTCAACACAACTAGAAGAAGAAGTAGGAATGCTAGAGTTAGAATAAGAAATAACCTTAATCAAACTCTCTTGTTTTTCTCTCTCGACCTCACTATCATCCTTTTTTTTTCTCATGGTCGTCTCTCTTTTCTTTTCTCTCATTCTCACTTTTTTTCTCACTTGACATACCATTCTCTTCACACAACACACCCTCTCCTTTTTCCTCTCTTGGAATGTCAGAATGATCTCCCTTTCTCCTCTCAATCTTTTCTCTCTCCAATTTCTTCATTGCCTCTTTCACTCGTTTCTAATCTTCATAAACTTGGGTTGGAGTTAAAGGTGCAAGTGTATATTTTATTTTGTTTAGCTCAAGAGAAACTCTATTTTTCTCCTATCATAAAATTGCCTTCCTATTAAATTGTCATGGCCGCCCAAGCATAATGTGACAATCTTGCATTGTAATGACATCACAATGAATATTATCGAAATATCTCCCAATAGAGAAAGAAATCATGCAATGCTTAGTCACCTTAATCTCACCAAAATCATTCAACCATTGTCTCTTATAAGGAGTAGTGTGTTTAATGCATGTAAGTTTCAACTTCTCCACAACGTATGAACTTACCACATTAGTACCACTTTCACTATCAATATTCATAGAGAAAATATTACAATTTATCCCACACCTTGTATGGAAAATAGTTTCTCTCCTTAAATTAGCTATGGTGACATTCTTCTCCTTCAACCGTTTGATCAACACATCAACACAATTAATGTCGTTTTGAGTTCTAGCTTCATTTTTCTTACCTTTTTTAAACATCTCAAAAAATATCAAAAAAACAAATATCTCTCAATTTGAAATTTTTGTCTCTCTATTGATCTCACTCTCTCTTGCCTTTTCCACTCAAATTACTACCTTTGGATGGATCCTTCAGAATTTATATATAAACCTTATTAGTAACAACCTTTTAGAAATAAGATGTAGAAAGAAAGGAATTTATCAATACCCAGATAAATTGGGATTGATGAGACAAGAAAAAAGACCATTTTTTAAAGCAAGGAAAAAAACTTCAAAAGTTCCCCTCTTCTTGATTTTCCTTTTTGAAGTAGAAAATCAAGAATCAAAACAAATATAGAGTTTTTTGAAACAAGTAATGGAAATTTCTTTTTCTTTTTTTTTTTGTAATTTTTTTTTGGTGAACTTTTAAGCAACTAGAAAAGATTTTTTTTTTGAAACTCCCAAGATTATCAACAACAAAACCTTGATAGAACCTCTCTGACACCACTTGATAAGAATTGGGATACCAGAATAAATAAGAAAATTATGCGGAAGCAAAATTATAAAGATTAAAGACATAAATTGAAAGATATGCGAAATTCAAGAATAAAATCCCCAATTTCAAGATAAAGTGCTAAGAACCCTAATTGATCTTAGTATTCAAAATTAGTGGATTAAGACTAATTATGATACTACTAGAGTGAATTCAAGAACTTAGATTAAAAGTGATATAGACCCCTATTACAAAAAAATAGTGACAACAATTAGTATAAGACTAATCACCTTCTTTAATTTAGAATAGAAACCAAAGATATCAAATTAAGAATTAATCATACCTCTTAAAGAACCGTTATTATTAGGTTGTAAGATAAATTCATAGTCACCACACACAAAGGTGTAAAGCAGAGAAACCTCACAAATAATATTAATTATGTTTGTCTGTTTCTTAAAATAATAAAATCAACCCCTATATATAGAGAAAACCTATCTCAGATAGAATAGGATTTAAATCCTACTTTTATGGAAACTTTAAATTAGGAAAACTTTAAACTATGTAACTTTTAAACTAGGAAAACAGGACAACTTTAAACTAGGAAACTTTTTAAATTGAAAAAACTTTAAACTAGAAAACTTTTAAAATATGAACTTTTGACTTTAAGCATTCAACTTTTTGGACTCTTTTATTGGGCTTTGTGTGGCCCAATCTTCTTTCTTTTGTGCTTGAATTTGGACACCTCTTTTGTGATAAACATATTCTTAATTTTGTATTGAAGCCCGTCAACTTTAGTACAAGTAGGTTGACATCGATACTATCAACCCCTTTTGTGCAAATAGAGAATCAAAAGGAATTTCAAGTTAAAAAAAATGGAGAAATGATTTAAAGACGTATTTTATGTGAAGGTAGGATTTCTAAATTTTGTTTTGTTTAACCCAACATAAATCAAGTCTTTTTTAAGAAGAAAAATTACATAAATACATAATTTAAGATATCATAATTTTTAAAATTTTCTAACATAGAAAGAATTACAAAAAAAATCCTCTCTCAGATAGAAACTCTATCCCTTCTCGGAAACATCTCTCCCCTCTCAGATACATCCCTCCCATTAGGGGTGTTCGTGGTTTGGTTTGTATCGGTTATTTGTTATGACCAAAACCAAAACAATATAGTTAGTTTTTAAATTTCTAAAACCAAACCAAACCAAACGAATAAATAACCGTCGGTTTGGTTCAGTTTTTTTGTTTTTTTGTTTTTAAATTTGAAAGTAATATGTTTTTCATTCGAAAGTAATTTTTTTAGGTCATACGTGTCTCGATAGACACAAACACCTAGTTCATGAACAATCCACCGAAAAGCTATTGTGGATTCAATTAAGAAATTAAGTAATACTAGAGTTATTATTATTATTTATTTATTTTAGTTTCTGACCCGTTGTCTGGTACCCACATTGGAGCCTAGCTAAATTCAAATTCACGCCGAGAAGTCCCACATTAGGGGGTAAAGTGTTCCCTAACAAAGGCGACTCTGTAGCCAAGGGAGCTCGAACCCGAGATCTCTTTGTTAAAGATGAAGGAGTACTTACCATTCTATCACAACCCTTGTTATCTGAGGTAGGGCAGGTAAAGACTAAAAATATGAGTTTTGATGGACTTGGACTTAGGATTGTAACAGTTCGATTAAAATCTGAGTGTTGGATTTGTGAAAATGATATTAAAGACTTAAGTTAATAAAAATTTAACAAAATATTTATATTTTATTTATAAATAATTATAAAATTATATTTCTAATTCTTGGTTCAGTTTGATTATTTTTGCGGTTTTTTTTTTTGCGTAAAATCAAAACTAAACTAAATAGTATGATTTTCAAAATTTAAAACCAAACCTAACCAAACCAAATATCATTTTTTTAATCTGTTTGTTTTTTTAACCTTAATCATAAACAACCCTACCTCCCATTAAGTAATGTATAATTTGTAATATATGAGACACGTAAAAAAATTGCATGTGATAGCAATGAAAAATCGAGAATTTTTGTATGCAATTATGAGATTTCTGTGAAATGTCCTTAAATAAATAAATAAAAAGGTCATTAATCTCAACCCAAAACCCATGAATAATTTTTTCTTTAATTGAGAGGGGAGGTGTCTTTTTTTAACACTACACTTGCCCGTCTTCCATCCTTTATCTTCCTCTAATTTGTAAACTTTGAAGAGAAAAAATGGAGAAAATGAACCAGGCATTGGAGAAGATGAAAATGTTGGTGGGAATGGATGTAGAAGATGAAGAAGTAGCTCCTCAACAAGAATCTTCCTTTTCTTTCATGGATGATTTGAATCGCAACTGCACTTTGTCGACCAAACAGGTAACCCTTATTGGGTCATTTCATTTTCTCTTCAATCCCAACACTTTACTTATTCTATGATCTTTGTCTTCATTGGCTACATATACTATTTATCTCTTTCTTTGCTTGAATTTTTGAGCTAAATTGCATATAAATTCATTATTGATATGAGTATGCGCAATACATACTTCAAATCGATCCCTTAAAATAACCTAAATAGCAAAAAACGTCCTTATGCATTCCTGTATCTGATATACTAGGAGTCCAGACCATAAATGCATATTCAAACTGTGAAACTATTTTGTGACTAGCTGATACGACCCATATAGATCTGTCTTGGGGAAACCTTTTTGGGGGTCCAGGTAGAAGTTCCTTGGATTTCTATTTCATAGCAAAATGTTTTAAAACACATATTCAACTTCCACATACTTCTTTTCCAAAAAAATTTCATGACAACTTTGATCAAATATTGTCTTAACAGTTACTTTAATGAGAGATAATTTTTTTCTTGGGATTGATAACTTGACATAAGTAAACCAATTTTTTGTTGACCAGTTTCTGTTTCAAAGTAGATGTACTCTAAAGGGGTTTGTACAAGTCACTCAATGCTATTAGGTTAAAAGAACTATTGTAAGTACTTTGTGTATGATGACTTGAATTTTGAGCTGGAACTAGCGAAATTTAGAAGAATGGAAGAAAATTCTAGAAACTCCAGCAATGGTAAAATCCTGGAATTGTGCTTTTAACTCACATGACCTATCCTGTTTGGTAAAACACTACATGCTAAAGAAATACCCTTCTGGCTACTGGAATGTTACTCAAATAACATAATGGGATGGTCACTGAAAATGAGTTAGTAGAGTTTTTCTAATAGACATTCCTGCTTAGCAACCCTCAGGGGTTGGCCTGCTGGCAATTGACTTGAGCCTTGGGGTTTGCTCCCTTTCAAGGTCTCAAGTTCGAAACCCACTGGGTGCAAACAATTTCTGAGGGCCATCGGACTGGGTAAAACCTGAATTAACCGTGGTGCACTTGCGGGAAACTCCTTGCCGAGGGCCTGTGCACCCCCGGGATTAGTCAGGGCTCAAAGAGACTCGGACACCCGGTGCAAAAAAAAAAAAAAAAAAAAAACATTCCTGCTTAGCATATTGGAAAATGGAATATACTTGTTAACTAAGCAGTCTAAAAATGCTGTAGTTAGTACACCAATATTACTGAAAATATCTCTATCTAGGGATATGAGGAGCAGGCGTTTTTGTGACTCTGTTTTAGACGACTTGATAAATAAAGCACTTGTATTGGGGGGAACAATAACTTTTAAGTTAAGAACTCAGGAGATCGTAATCCAAATGTGGACTCATTTGTTCCCCATTTACGGTTCAAGTTTGTATGGATCCTTGAGAGAACAAAGGAGAATAAATTCGACCAATGTAGAAAGTTATATACAGATGAATCTTCACAATCTTATCCCATCACCTTGAAGCTTTGTATGCTTCCCTTTCAACCTCCTTACAAGGTTCAACAATGCAAACTTTCCTGTAGGTAACTGAGAATGAATTGCTCAATTAGGATGGATTGTAAGTTAAAATAAAAAATGAAGTAACTAAATGATTTCGGAAGACACTACGACACAGTCAATTTGTTTGAATAACAAACTGTTTAATGTTGAGCTCAAGAGGTTCAAGGTATCAAGAAATGATATGGTACTGCTGAATCCTGGTTTAATACTTTTATATTTATGGATGCCAATATACTTCCTCTGTCCCAATTAACGTGTCATACTTTTTCATTATAGTCTGTCCAAAAGGAGTGTCATACTTCCCTATTTAGGACCAATTTAACATTTAACTTCTTTTATTTTACCCTTTTTTTAATTTATAGCCATATCCTTCTCAAATTTTTTTTATAGCCATATAAATATCTAAAGCATTTTTTAGACTACAAGTTTCAAAAGTTAGTCTTTCTTAAACTCTGTGCCCAGTGGGATTTCACTGGGTATGTAGTCGTTGTTGTGTATAGTTGGCATTGAAGAAAACATGCAGTGGATGTAGTTAGTAATTTCCAGTATGAGGAGGCAGGGGGTGATAGAGAGGGAGAGAGCTTTGAGTTTTTTTTTTTTTGGATAAAGTAAGATTTCATTACAAACAATATCAAGATGATACTCAATTCTCCCCAGACCCCACTTGTGGGATTACACTACACTGGCTATGTTGTCGAATCAAGATTGTGAAAGTACTGAGAAAATGCAGGCTAGATTACATTAGAATCCTAAGCAATCTAGCATGTCCACCTTGTTATTTAAATTCATAACAACATTTCCATCTTTCCAATAGTACAGGTGGTGCAAACAACTATATTTCACAGTCTGCAACTGCTCCTTTTTGCCTTCAAAACACTTCTTATTTCATTTTTTTTCATATAGTCCATGCTATGCTAAGATGAATAACTCTCCAGATCTTCTATAAGGATGCATCTGGACATGCAGTTTCCCAGCACTCTAACACATTCCTGAACGCCGTAGGACTTGTTTAATGGATGAAAAAGTTAGCTATGAACACAGTCCACATCTGCCAATTAAATTTACAATGCACAAAAATATGGTTCACAGATACACAAGTAGCCTTAGTTGCTCGGACTCGGGTGCGGGTGTCCGATATGAGTGTGGATCTACAGGTCGCATTCTTCATGATCTACTTTTAACATTCGGGGATATGGATTCATGTAATGGATACGGGTGTGGGGATTTGCCTAAAAATAATTAAAATATCTAAAACTAGAGTTATAAAACCTAAATTATGAGATATTAGGTGGAGAACTTGACGAGAATCTTGGAAGAAGATTACAGGAAAAGGAGTGACATAGAAATTTCTATATAAAAGGTATTCCATTTTCTTCAATTTCATGTTAGCTTTTGTAGTGATAATAGAATTCATTAAGACTGCCCAGACTTTCCCCATCAATTTTGGTCAAAGTACCCAAAATCGGTTGACCAAATCGGACATGGATCCCACACCCACACCCATGTCGTGTCGACATGGGTGCAGCACCAAAAGTGAAGAGTCCGAGCAACTTAGCAAGTAGCATCTGCTGCACAGTATCCAACCCTTTTTATTCAAATTTTCGTGTGTTCGACATGCTTCATGAGAAACTAGCCAACCAAAGAAGGCAGCTTTTGTTGGGACTGTAGTCTTCCAGATCATCCTCTAGGGCGACTTTTGTACTTGCACTGGTTGAATAACAGTTAGTATTCTATAGAATGGGCTGACAGTAAAAGAACCTTTTTTACTCACTTCCCAGACTAGGCTATCGTTTCTATTTGGAATTAACCCTACTGATTGCATCTTTTGGATAAATGAATCAACTACTTGCAGTTCCTGTCAAAGAGATTCTTTCTGTACTGGAAATTCCATCATGAATCAATAAATATATCAGCTAAGAAGACTTCCGGATTATAGGTCAATCTGTACAATTTGGGAAATTGATTTTCAGCAAACCTTAACCATCTAATTATCTTCCCAAAGTCTGATCTTTTTCCCGTTGGCTACCATCAAACAACATACTTGTTGAATCCTTCCAGAGATTGCAAATCTGTCTCTAAACAGCTACTCCATATGGAGTCTTCACTGCTTTAGGTGCCCAAAAGCCTTATCTTCCATAAATCACCTCTACCACTGCTTTCCAGGAACCTTTTTCCCATCATTTAACCTCCATAGCCATAAACATTGCAAGTTTTGATAGTGAGCTCTAAGATTTCTAACTCTCAGATCCCCTTCCTTCTTGTGATTTGTCGCAATACTCCATTTTACTAAATGAAACTTCCTTCTTTCTGCATTACCTTACCATTGGAATCGCCTTCTGATCTTTCTTTTTTTTTTTTTTTTGAAATTGGTAACGTCGAAAATTGCCTTCTGATCTTATCAATATTCTTCTCCACACTAGCTGGCATGGGGATCAGAGACATTAGATAGGTTGCAATGCCATCAAGAACACTATTTTCTTATGTCAATATACCCCAAATGATAGGTATTGTTGTTTCCAAAGAGCCCACTTTTTCCATTTTACCTACTGTATTTGATACAACATGGGTTTTGATTATTTAACCAATTTTTGCATTAAGCATTGATGTGATATATTCAGATTTTGGATGAAAACCAAAAAGTGAAAAACAGTCCAAAAATAAATGAAAATACTATAACATAGTAATTAGAGGTAGGTAAATTAGTATGTCAATCAGAAATGTTCATGTGAAATCTTAATATCAAATTGTCTAATATGATGAGCTCCTAAGTTGCTCGGACTCAGGTGCGTGTGTCCGATACGGCTGCAGATCTAGAGGTCGGATCCTTCATGATCTAATTTTTAAGATTCGGAGATATGTATTCATGTATGGATACGGGTGCGGCGATTCACCTAAAAATAATTAAAATATCTAAAAATAGAGTTGTAAAACCTAAATTATGAGATATTATGTGGAGAACTTGAGGAAAATCTTGGAAGGAGATTAAAGGAAAAGTAGTGACATAGAAATTTCTATATAAAAGATATTTTATTTTCTTCAATTTCAGCTTAGCTTTTGTATTCATTACAGTAATCATTATAACTGTCTAGACTTTTCCCATCGATTTTGGTCAAAGTACCCAAAATTGGTTGATCAAATCGGGCACGGATCCCACACCCATGTCGTGTCGACACGGTTGCGGCACCAAAAGTGAAGAGTCTGAGAAACTTAGATGAGCTCCAATATAAAGTTGATAGGATAGGGCTAAGTCAATAATCTTTACATAGATTAGGATGAGCCTTGTTGAGTGAACATAAATGTATGTTATAGGGATAAGCCTTTTTGAGTGAACATAAATGTATGTTATAGTGTCAGTCACATGTGTAAATCCCCAAAGAAACATGTTTTCTTTAAGCTTTAACAGTTGGCCATCTTTGGAAAATTTGGGAACCAAGTACCGTTGGTAGTAAAAAATGAAAATAAGGTATAAGACATCTTCATATCTTCCTCACATGTCATGTTGGACATTGCATTGAAGCACGTTGCAGCATTTTAAATCACAGCATTGTTTTATGATGTTTTACGGCTCTTTAAGTACTTTGAAGGACCTAACCATTTAATACTCATTAGACATAGCTATGTATAGAAAAAATGAAGAATCCTTGTAAGATAGGCACCAAAGACGAGAGGATTCAGGACAATCTAATGGCCTTGGAAGATGATATGGAAAATTAGTGTACCTCACAAGGTGGCTTGTTTCACCTGGTTGGTAGCTAGGGAAGCAGTACTATCTCAGGACAATCTAATGAAAAAGGGGAAGGCTGTTATGCTCCAGGTGCTTTTTTAGTGAGATAGAAACAGAGACAACAAACCATCTCTTCCTCCATTGCAGAGTGACTGTGGCAGGTCTTTTTGAATTTGAGGGGAATCAGCTGGTCCATGCCCATGCCAAGACACACCTCAGATTTACTAGCATGCTCCATAGAGAAGGGAATACATCAGATCACAATGAGAGATGGAAGGTTGTCCCCTCTTGCATCTGGTGGACAATTTGGAAGGAAAGGAACCAGAGATGCTTTGAAAAGAAGAGCATCCCTTTCCAGAGTTTGAAGTTGAACTGCCTTATAAACCTTTATATTTGGTGTAAGTGTGTAACCATGTCCTCCCCAAAGAGGTGGAGGCTATTACTCACTTTTTAGATAGTTTAGGAGGGATATAGATGATAGAGCTTTTGGTTTTGCTTACTGCATACTCCTGATGTAATTACTACTGAAATACACCATTGCTGCTGTCTATAAAATGTTAACTTAGAGAGGATTCACAAAGGCTGGATAAAGGGCCTGGAAATTCTCAATCCCTAATCAACGGACTTGTTAATTAACTTAATTTTATGCAGACACGTGGATTTAGTGTGTATTGACTTGTGAACGGGATTTTCTCATTATTCAGTTTTCTTTATCGGGTTTCCATATTTCCTCTCTCCTTTTAGTATGTCACCTATATGATCAGTAATGGGCTAAAAAGAATCTACTTTGTAATGAGTACAACATGAAAAATGTTCAAGAAAATATAACACGTGCTTTTAGTGAGATTTAACCAAGAAGAACTAACTATGGTGATCAGTGGAAATGCCCACTGTCCGTTGGTCTGTTAAATCTGCTTTATTCATCTTAGAATGTGATGCTTCAGTACACCTACACTGAATTTTCTTGCATAAATTGAATTGGGAAACTAACTACACTATGATATATGTAACCAGTGACCAACTATGCTCAACTTTTTTCTTTTCAACAGAGGCTTTATGGTTTTGCTATATGCTTAACAACTGGTATCGCCTGTACTCTCTTGGTGAGTTTCACTTCTCTAATTCCTTTCCTGCTTTCATTTCCGTGTCTAGTTTTTTTAGGATCTTGGAATGCATTACATGGAGTCAGCGATGCGTAACCTATTGGTTCAACTTTTTCCAGTCAAAAAGAATTTATTGCTTTATTGGTGACTGTTGAAGTGGGCTTTTGTCGTGTTGTACCTTATCTTTATAGATGCTTGGCTTTCAGACTTCACATGCTTGTCGCTTTCAGCTCATTAGCTAAAACAGTATTTTTTTGAGTGATTCTGCTACGTTTTGAATTGTGATGCAACTCTAACCTGGTGTTGTTATACCTAATGGGCCTACGGAGGATGCTTCACTTTCTTTATATTCTTCGTTTAAAATTGTCATAGTTTTAGCGAGAGTGATGATTAGACGGAAAGAGATAGCTAGATTTAAGACTAGAATCTATTGTCGTATACCATTTCTTATGTTGTCTGTGGGAGCAGGATGGATTTAATTCTTGGTAGTATTGATCTAATGAAGATATCTGGATTTTGTGCTTTACAAATGTATTACAGGAGACAGGAGTAAAGGGGACTAGCCTTTTCTTTTCCAACTTCTTCATAACAATGATGAGGAATTAAGTCCTTGACCAATGTATTTCTTGCTTTGTTGACAAAGTATATTTATTTTGAAAAGTTAATATTTTGCAGTCTGAGTTTTTTTGGTCATAATTATTGGAGATATTATGTGCACTACCAATGATTTCTTGTGTACAAATTTGTTCAGAACTAATGGTTAAATTTAACTGGACATTAATCTGAAGGATTTTTTGTTGAATAACATCAGCTTATCAGCAGTCAATTTTTTTTTTATAGTTAGCTTATTAGTTCTTTTGTTCTTCAATGAAGTGTTCACTTGCTAACTTATTTTCTTGGTAGTGTAATTTTTTTTCTATAGTATAATCTTTTTCAGTTTTTCAGTACCAGTTTTTATAGAATAATCGCACGGTTGACATAAGATCTCATGCATATGTAATTGTTTTCTTTATGACAGTCAATACTGGTTTTCTTCAATCCAATCAAGTTTGGAATAACATTTTCTTTTGGGAATTTGCTTGCTCTTGGAAGGTCTGTTATAACATTCTCTATTTCCATTTGTTTTGTATGATGCATGTTTTGATTTTTGTTGATAATGACATAAAATTTTATGAAATGAAGGGCGAAAAGTTCATCCTGAGCCAAGATCGAACTTCCCATCAGATTCATAGTTGCATTACTTATAGCTTCCTTGTTTGTAGACTTTGTGGATTCAACACCCATGTACAAGAAGTATATCAAAAAGTAGAAAATGTGAGCTTCTACAAACAACACCCAATGCTCTATACAAATAGGAACCTTGTGGGTGCACCAAAAAGAAATCAGATTTCAACACCCATGTACAGGAAGTATATCAAAAAGTAGAAAATCCATATAGAAAATGTGAGCTTCTACATACAACACCCACTGTTCTATACAAAATCTTGCTGGTGTACCAAATAGAAATCAGATAAGAGGCTATTCTTCAAGTATACCAGGTCCTTCTATATCCCATCATTCCCATCAAAAGCTTCCCTATTTTTCTCTTTCCGTACAATCTACATAAGCGCTAGTGGAGCAACATCCAAAGCCCTACATCTTCTCTCTTGTCTTGTACGGATACAAAGCAATGTTTCTTTAACTGTTCCTGACATCACCCATTCAAGTCCATATGTCAGGAACGGTTAAGTGAATTAGTGTTGAAATCCCATCAAAGCATTTGTTATTTCCTTCTTTCCAGATGCACCAAAAAATTGCTGCTGGACTCAATCACCAGATCTTCTTGATTGATTTGTCAACTCTCCGAAAATTCCAGCTTGTCAAAGCATCCTTGATAGTGTGTGGTGTGACCCATTGCAGACCAAAAATAGGCAGAAAAGAATTCCAGATATTCTGTTGCAAATGGGCAGTGTAGTAGGAGATGACTGACTCTCTTCGAGTCCTATAGCCACATATAACATCTGTTGACTATGACAATGTTTTTTCATTTGAGATTGTCCTGGGTAAGAGTTACTCCATTTAGGTCCAGGTGAGGCAGGTGACCTTTAGTGGAAGCAATCGACATGACTCTACATCATTTTCTTAGAGCGTTGATTCTCCAATAGAGGTTCTTATTCCTTTATCCTTTAAAAATTGGCTGCGTCTTCTTTGTCTTTGTACTAATTTTCTTGTGTGACAAAGATATTCTTTTTTTTAAGATGGTGGTGTCCGGGCCAATTTGTTCGCATCTCGACTATTCTACTAGGTGCTTGCTATCTCCCACCAGCACATGTAGAGGGTAACTCTGCCATCAAAGCTTAGATGGATGAGAAGAAATCACCTAGTGTTATTTTGCTAGGCTTCTTACATAAATGTACCATCAACCAATTCTTTTTTCCAACTAAATGGCCACATGTATATGTAATGTATCGATATTGTATAAATAGTGTATAACCGTGCATATATGATGAATAGCTATGTATAAGAGATCATAAGGGGATTGGCGAAGTCAACAAATCCTGATGGTTGCTCCATAAACACCTCTTCTGCAAGTTCTCTGTGAAGGAATGCATTTTTTATGTCTAGCTGGAAAAGGGGACAATGTTTCATTGCTGCCATATAGATGAGAAGATGGACAAAAGCCATCTTGGCAACTGGTGAAAAAGTATCTCCATAGTCAATGCCATAAATTAGAGTGTATCCCTTAGCAGCTGTGTCTCACTTTGAGACAATCAATAGCTCCATCTGAACCTACCTTAACTTTGAATACCCAGTGACAACCAACAAGAGTTTTGCCTTTCAGTAATGGAACAAGCTCCCAAGTACCATTATCATGCAAAGCAGTCATTCCCTCAATCATAAGGTGATGCCAACCTGGATGAACCAATGCTTCTGTGACAATCTTGAGAACTTTGACGGTGGATAAGCTAATAATGAAGGCTTGATATGAAGGTGACAAGCGATGATAATTTAAATAAGTATAAATGGGGGCTTGATTGATAGTAGTTCTAGTACCTGTGTGAAGAGCAATGGGAAGATCATTTGATGAGTGCTTGACCGAAGCAGCAGACATTGTTGGAGTAGGTAATGAGTCACCAAGAGTGCTTTGTTTACCTGTATTAGAGTTAGAAATACTAACTGGATTAGCAGGCTCAAGGAGGTTGAGGTCGTCGGGAATATACCTTAAGAGACAGAGGTGAAGCGGGGGGTGGAATAGTTGGAACTGGAAGGACTGTTGATATAGTCTTTTTATTTTCCGTATGAGGAGAAAAATATGGAGAAGACTCGAAAAAAGTAACATATGCAGAGATCAAATACTTATTAGTAGTAGAGGGGTCAAAGCACTTGTATGCTTTTTGTAGGCAAGAATAAACGAGAAAGACACATTTAAAAGGCTTGTGCTGAAAGTTTATCTTTTCCGGGGGTAAGGTTATTAACCAAACATGTGCAACCAAACACACTTAGAGGAAGGGGGAGTGAATTTTGGTCCGGATAGAAGATTGAGTGTGGATTCCTGTACTGCAAAACAAAAGAGGGCATATGATTGCTTAAATAACAGGCAATAACAATGGCATCACCCCAAAAACGTACAGGGACATGATTGTGAATAAGCAATGTCTGAGCTATTTGAATTAGATGTTTGTTCTTACACTCAACAAGTCCATTTTGTTGAGGAGTATGTGCACAAGAAGACAAGTGCAATATGCTCTGGTGCTCTGGGATGACATAAAAGAAGAGAGAAATGGAGAAATATTCTCAAGCATTATCGTTGATTAACTTGTTAATGGCAATACCAAATTGATTGCAAATTTCAACACTATTTTTGAAAGATTTAGAAAATAACTCATATCTATTTTTTATTAAAAATAACCATGTGCATAGAGAATAATCATCAATAAAAGTCACAAAATAATGAAAGCCTAAGGAAGAACTGACACAACTTGGACCCCATATGTCTGAATGAACAATTTCAAACGTAGAGGTGGCCTTATTATTGACGCGCTTTGGGAAAAAGGCACGAGTGTGCTTCCCAAGCTGACACGACTCACATTCTAACAAAGATAAACTAGATAAATTGGGAACCATTTTCTGCATTTTCGAGAGACTCAGATGACTTAGTTGATTATGGAGCAATTCAGAGGAAGTAGCAGAAGTGAAAGCAACATGTGATTGTGGGATGGATAGCAAGTACAATCCCTGTGACTCATGTCCTTTTCCAATTATCTGTCCTGTACTCCGGTCCTGCATAAGAACAGAATCACCAAGGTAGATGACAACACATTTCCGGTTTTTGGTTAATTTGCTGATGGAAAGAAGATTATATGGACATGCAGGTGCAAAAAAGGCTGATTTTAAAGGTATGGAAGGCAGAGGGTGAGCTATACCTATCCCTTCTAGAATAATCTTTGATCCATCAGTCAAAGTAACAGTAGAGTGGATAAGGGGTAATAAGAGTAGAGAGATAATTTTTGTTCCCAGAAATATGGTCAGAAGCACCAGCAAGAATACATTGTTCCTGAGATGAAGACTATGCGACATAAGCAAAGGAGTTACCGGGTTGCATTGTGCAAGCAACTGATGAAGTTGATGACTGTTGCCTTCATGCTTGGTACTAAAGGTAGTCATTATAGTTTGCTCCAGTTAATGTGATAGATTGAGATGATCCATCCCTAACATCAGGTGTGGGCAAAATATCGTCTCCATTATAAGCCACATTTGTTGCATATCAAAGGGCGGTCATTATTGCGTGGAGGCATTATTTATCACCAAAAAGATATAGAAACCAGCAGTAGCAGAGTAGAACAAAACTGACAGATTTTTTTTGTTTCTTTGATTCTGTTTTGCAGAATCTGTTTTTGGAGAAAAAGAAGGAAATTAGAGAAATGAGGGCTCTGATATGATGACAAATAAAAAGGAGAATACAATAGAATTTGGGAATTAGTGTCTTGATTATTCTTTCAAGTTAGTGGGATTAATTAGTGTTACAAAGAATGTAAATAAAGGAAGGAAACTAATAAGAATATTACATAATCTCCTAATTGCCTAATTATAGGGATTGATGATATTCTCACATCTACACTGTCTAATAAGATACCATATTTAACACAATTAATTTGGTACCTAATATAGAGCAGCTGATACAAATTCTGGGTATAGTAGGTGACCTGCCTTCAGTATACCTCGGCATGCCTTTGGAAGCAAAATCAAGGTCCATAGAAATCTGGAATGTAGTTCAGGAGAAGTGTAAGAAGTTGTCAAGGTGGAAATATACTATCCTTAGGAGGCAGACTTACCTTGATAAACTCTATAATAGATGCACTACCAACATATATGATGATATCTGTATCATATACCCCAGGCAGTTACACAGAGGCTGGATGTAACCAGAAGATGATTTCTATGGCAAGGTAATAAGGAAAGGTTTCCATTTAGTTATATTGAAAAAATATTATTAGAAGGAAAAATCAAGGGGGGTTAAGTATCAAAAACCTCAAGCATCAGAGTAAAGCTCTCAAGGTGAAGTGATTATGGAGGTATGCCCATCAAAACTAAATATGGGTTTTGGATAAGTGGGTCTCTCAAGAAGTTACCACCCTGTATAGACTTGGTCTCTGGAGAACCATTAGATCCTACTGGCCTTCTCTGGATAGTAAAACTGATATAAAGGTATTCAATGTAACAAAACACTTCTCTGGACAGACAGGTGGATGAGTTCTACTCGCTAAAGGCTTTTTTCTCAGATATTTTTACCCTGGCCCAACAACAGAGAAAGACAGTGGCTGAGATGTGGAATCATCAGGGTTGGGATTTATGACTCAGAAGACCTTTGAATGATTGAGAGGTTTCTGGATTGATTGAATTATACAAGTTTTTGGAGACATTTCAAGGATGAAGAAATGGAGGGGACTGCTTATGGTGGAAGGGACATGGCAAAGGTGTGTACAAGGTGAGGGATGGGTATAAGATCTTAAACCAGATTGAGCCACAAAATACCAACTGGCCATGAAAGCATATTTGGAAAAATCTAAGTATCTCATAAAGTAGCATGTTTTACTTGACTTTTAGCCTATGAGGCTGTTCTTACTCTTGATAATGTTGCGAATAGAGGGATATCTCTTTGCTCAAGATGTTTTTCATGTGGAAGGGATGTTAAGACAATCAGCCACCTGCTTCTATTCCTGTTTAATCTTTTGACCGTCCGTCCATCTTAATGTTTACATCTCTGCAACACTTATCTTGTGAATATGTTAGGCTTTGTCAGCCCAACATTTACCATCATATGTATTTTTTGAAGACTTGTATCCGATGATATTTCGCTGTAACCTTCTTTGTCAGCCCAACATTTACCATAAGACAATAAATTTGGTGTTGTACTTCTTTGTTTCTTGCAATGGAGTATAGCCAAGAAGCATCTCTGTACGTTAATTCCTCTCACCAAATGCAAACCAAAAACGAATTTCGGGTGTTGTAGGCAGGAAAACATTTTTCAGAAAATATTTTCCATTTCCCCATGCTTGGTTGATCAAAATATTTTGGAATTTTCTTTTAGAAACACAAGTTCCTTAAAAATGAGGACAATGATTTCTCTAATGGAAGTAGGGATAACAAGTTCCGTAAGTGACATTACAAGTTCATTGTCTTCTAATTTATTTTGGTGTTGGTACTTCTTTGTTTCAAGTATAGCCAAGAAGCATCTCTGTATGTTCCTTCCTCCCACCAAATGTCAAGCCAAAAACAAATTTAGGGTGTGGTAGGGAGGAAAACATTTTCCATTTCCCCATGTTCGGAACTATTCTGGAATTTTTTTTTTCTAGCAAAACAAGTTCCTTAAAAATAAGGAAAATGACCTCTTCTCATTCTCTGCCCCATCTCACCACCATAGTGTTTTGCTAGCTTACATATAATAACTCTTGGGATAACTGTTTTTGCTTACTTTCTGAACACAAGAAAATAAGCATAAAGTTTCTAAGAAATATTTTCTAGGAAACCATTCTTAGTTGTGTACCATACACACTTAGTTTCCATTCCCAACTAGGAGTCTCATATATATTGAGAAGTCAGATACCCTTTCATTATTCCTTTCCACACACAAAACCCATGAGTTTCTTAACTTTTTAGTGAACCAACCATTTTCCTTTCTTCCATACTTAAGTGCAATCACCTCTCTCAATAAAGCCTCTCCCTCATTCTTAAACATCAAAAATTACTTCCGAAGGAGAGGTCTGTTCGATTTAGAAATGTTTCGGACTCTGACCTTCCTTAAAAGGAGTCACCACGTTCTTTCGTTCATATTTCCTTTCCCACTACTCCATAACATAGGAAACCTCTAATCTTACATCCCTGATCTTCTGATGAGAGGATAGAATAGGGGACTAGGATATGTAGTACGCAAGGATACTACAGAGAGCAGACTTGATAATGATAATTTCCTCACTTTTAAGATTTGTTGTGTAATATATAGCATCCAAAACCGGGATTTCTGCCTTTTTTTTTATACCATTTTGTGTTTCATCTTCACTTGGATTTTTTTTGGGTGCCAGCACAGCGTTCCTCATAGGGCCTAAACGACAAGTGACAATGATGCTTGACCCAGTTCGTATATATGCCACTGCCATTTATATAGCAAGCATTATCATTGCTCTGTTTTGTGCTCTATATGTGAGTTACTGTATCAGTCACATTTTTTAGTTTCCTCATTTTGGGTTTCGACAAAGTTTCCATTCTGTGTCTCATCTACATTTTGCTTACATCAGGTGCGGAACAAGCTACTGACACTGTTGTCAATTATATTGGAGTTTGGTGCACTTATCTGGTATGTCAGACTGTAGTCATTCTGGTTCAGTCTTGAATAAACATTTTGCGTTAATAATTTTGAGAATTTGAATAAACTAGTATGTTGAGAAGTTGTATATGTAATTTTATTGATGAACATGTAACCTTGTGTGTAGCACGCTGGTAATAATCTTTTTTTTTTTTTTTGATGACAAGAGAAACCCGCAGCTGCTACCCTTTGGGTGCGCACAGGGTAAAACCCTCGCTCCTATGCAATAGCTCGCAAACCACATAGGAGAGGAAACCCGCACTAGGCAAGCCTGGTGCGACGAGCTCGACCCAAAAGGCAAATCCCTTGCTTTCGCTAGCAAGGGGTTTCGAACTTGAGACCTCTAACATGAAAGTCCCAAGCCCAAACCACTGGGCCACCCCGAAGGGTGGTAATAATCTCTTATTTAGCAACTTTTGCATTTGGGTCAAACTTAGGGCAGATAGGAGCATTAGCTTAAAAATAAAAAGCTTTGCCCTTATTCTAGATTTGCATCTACTCGACTTTGTTATCTTTCTAAGATTGTCAAATTGTAAATATAATTTCTTTATACTTGAAAGTTGATGCTCTTTTGTTGCATTACAGGTATAGTTTGAGTTACATTCCTTTTGCAAGGTCCATGGTCTCCAAAGTGATGATGGCTTGCTTTGATACAGAATTCTAGGGTTGTATTACCCTGAGGGAAGAATTATACATGCAAATATGTACAGTGTACATTTGGCAAGTTTGCACCACTTGCAACAACCAGCAGGTGTTTTAATCCATAGAAGGGGGGTTAGGTGAGTGCACCTTGGTCAAATGAAGGTCTTTTGATTGAAATGTGTTGTTTATTTAACGAGCTAACTTCTGATCCTATGTAACACCTAAATTTTTCTTCTTCAAAGTAAATGGAGACTATCGAGTTGGGTATCAAACGGCGGTTGGTCAAAAATTTGGGCAAATGGGTTGCTATAATAAATGTGTTGCCAATGTTTACATGGGTTAGGATGGGCTGAGCAATGAGTTAGTTATAATTCAATTCACCCAACTTTATTCAATGTTTCATTTATTTGGTTTTCCCATTATTCGTATTAAAACTTCAAATTTGTGATGATTTAATTTCCCCTAAATAAATTAAGTTGGTTTTTAAAAAAATATTGAAATGAAACTAAATCGATTAGGGTATATTTTTCATTGCTACAGTTGTATAAAATATATGATAATGTACTTTGACTGGCTTGATTCATGCCATGTGTACAATACAAGACATTCATTTAAGGAAAAATTACATAAGTGAAGGTCTTTTATTTAATAATTACCGTTTTTAAGTATACTTTTAATTTATTACCATTTTTGTCAACTTTTAGCAATAGTTACTTAAAACAATTTTAAAACAAATTTGTTCCTTTTCATGTAATTTTTAAACTAAGCAAAAAAGTGTTGCCCATTCGCTCATATCCTCTCTTTTCTTTCTACTCTTCTGTTCGAAAATTTTAGGGTTTTGTTGTTCTTTCTTCCCCATTTTTCAGCATAGAATTCTAATGGAAGAAGGAGGAGCACGAAAATCGCCTAGAAGAAGTCTGTGGATACTTAGTGATGTTGGTACTTTGAATCAGAAAGTTTATAGAAGGAGTCGAATGAGGGGTCAAGTTTCATCTCCTACTGATGAAGTTAATGACTGTCCCAATTTTAGTTTGGGAATCTCACAAGTATCAGGTGAGCTAAACAAGGGTGAGCAGAACAAGGAGGAGCAGAACAAGAAGCAGAACAAAGGTAAAAAATGAGTTAAAGAGGTGAACAATGTGAAGAAATTGAAAAAAAGATGCGTTGATTTAGCATCTACGTCGAAGAAAATCGTGGACTGTGATGACGATTTTGAGGATTTACCTCCTGAATTTCAGTCAAAAAAATTGAAAAATAAAGATGGGCCGGAGAAGAAGAAGCCAGTGAAGGATGCAAAAACACGAAATCGATTGCCCAAAAATGTCATTCTACCAGAGAGTAGATATCCGGTATGTGATATTAGTTTTCCTAGTTAGTTGTTGTTTTAGGAATGATTGTATACTGATTACTGCCTTGATTTTGAGATGTAGTATGTGAAATTCATCTTTAATTCAACTTTAGTATGTAGTAATACAGTTATTTTTAAACACTCAAATATGAATGTGAGATATCAAGTTAGGATGCATAGTGTTGCAATGCTAGCTAGTTTGAGATTGAGTCCTGCTGTCTTGAATCTATTAGTAGCTTTATATCTCAGGTTTAAGGGATTGTCATTTGAAGAAATAGCAGGAAGTGAATAGAGCAGGTTTTGCATTTGTTTGATTAATAGGGTCACCTAAATAAAGGGGAGGGATAAATAGGATTCTGAGTGCTGACCCTAACTAGTTTGGGATTGAGTGTCCTAGTATCTTGAATATATTAGGAGGTTATATATCGGGCTCATAATGTTTTTCTTAAAAAGTGGCAGGAAGCAATATGAGCAAATGTTTCATCATATATTTGAAGGAGGCGGGGTGTGTGGGAATCATGTACATGACTATTTCAATACTCTTCCAATGAAGAGCAGTGCTATAGCAGGAAGCTAGCAGTCACTTTGAATTTGACATTTATGTTTTACTTAATTGCAAAATATCTCCTCTTTGTCCATTGTTTTGTCTAGAATTAGTGTGAGCTTGTCAAATAGCTGGTAACACTTGTTCGTGTTAATTTGGAAAACAGATGGAAAAGATGTGTAAATGAGAGGACACATCATATATTTTGGAGTAACATTGTTCCATGTTCTATCTGATCTTTTCTCCCGCACTCGAATGTTTTGTTCCAATGGATAAAGTGAAAATGTAGGTTTAAATTGCTTTGGAAGTTGGTTTTTCGATATAAAATAGAGCTTTAAGTGTATGACAACTAGATCATTGTTTAGGCTGCTTGTGTTGAAGTTGATAAGTTCTAGGTCTGGATTTTGGGACCAGAAGTGGTCATCAGAGTAATTCATCTTTAATTCATCTTTAATTCAACTGATTACTACCTTGCTTTGATACATAGTATGTGAAATTCATCTTTAATTGGTCCGAATCTTTTGAGTTAATGTGTGATGCTAGCGGTATGGCACTGGGGGTTGTGTTGGGACAAAAGCGCAACAAACTGTTTCACCCAATCTACTACGCAAACAAGACTCTAAATAGTGCCCAACAAAATTATACGGTCACCGAACAAGACTTGCTTGCAGTAGTCTATGCATTCGAAAAGTTCAAGGCATACTTGCTAGGCACCAAAGTAATCGTACACACTGATCATGCTGCATTTCGTTACTTGATGGCAAAGAAAGATGCAAAACCATGATTGATTAGGTGGGTACTACTATTACAAGAATTTGTTTTCGAGGTAAAAGATCGAAAAGGATGCGAAAATCAAGTGGCTGATCATTTATCAAGGTTGGAAGTTGGGGCGAATGTTGAGCATAAGGTCGACATAGATGACTCTTTCCCCGATGAACGGGTGTTTGCAATATCCCTCAAACATACGCCATGGTATGTAGATTTTGTAAATTACAATATGTGCGGGCTGATGCCAGATGAGTTGACCTTTTACCAACAGAAAAGGTTCTTGTTCGATGTTAAAAAAGTATTTTTGGGATGAACCATACTTGTTACAAGAATGTACTGACCATGTCATCAGAAGGTATGTTCCGGAAGAAGAAGAGGTAGAAATTCTCCGTGCTTGTCATACATCTCCAGTGGGAGGTCACCATGGTGGTATTCGCACCGCTACTAAAGTTCTCCAGAGTGGATACTACTGGCTATCACTCTACAAGGATGCACATGAGCTTGCAAAGAAATGCTCCAAATGTCAGCAGTAAGGCGAAGTGTCTAGAAGACACAAATAGCCTCTCACTCCTATTTTAGAGGTCGAGCTATTCGATGTATGGGGGATCGATTTCATTGGCCCATTTGTGAGCTCTTTTGGAAATAAATATAGCTTAGTGGATGTAGATTATGTTTCCAAATGGGTGGAAGCCATCGCACTTCCAAACAATGAAGAAAAAAGCGTTGTCCAATTTTGAAATGCTACATCTTCACAAGATTTGGGACTCCGAGAGCAATAATTAGAGATGGGGGATTCCACTTTTGCAATAAGTGGTTCTCAATGGCACTGAGTAAATATGGGGTAAAACACAAAGTAGCAACCTCATATCATCCCCAAACAAGTGGCCAAGTCGAAGTGTCAAATCGGGAAATCAAAAGCATCTTGGCAAAAACAGTAAATGTCAACAGAACTGACTGGTCTAGGAAACTCGATGATGCACTATGAGCATATCAGACTGCTTACAAAACACCTACCGGAATGTCTCCATATCAGTTGGTTTATGGTAGGCTTGTCATTTGCCCGTCGAATTAGAACACAAAGCAATGTGGGCATTAAAAGCTTTAAACTTGGACTGGTCAAAAACTTCAAGGGAGAGAGTAGACCAGCTTAACGAACTGGATGAATTTAGACTTAGATCATATGAAAGTTCAGCCATCTATAAAGAAAAGATGAAGAAATGGCATGACGCCCGGATACTCAAGCGGGACTTCAAGGTAGGAGATTGGGTTTTTCTATACAACTCGTGACTTAGACTCTTCCCAGGAAAGCTCAAATCCAAATGGTCTGGACCGTTTAGAGTAATGTAAGTGTTCATTAATGTTGCCATAGAAGTTGAAGATCAAGAAGGACCTCCATTTACAGTGAACGGTCAACGTCTGAAATTATATCTGGGGGATTGTCAAGTGATTTCGTTGGTTGAAGTGGTATATTTGAAAGACGCCTGAAGGCGCTGCTGCGTCGTGCCGCGATGTTAACTAAGGCATTGTTTGGAAGGCAACCCAAAATCCCTTTAATTGCTTTATTTTTATTATTATCAGTACTTATTTCATGGTAATACAATGGTATGTTGTTTGTTCAGGTAAAAGTACGCGAAGTGTTTGAAAAAGTGAAGGATGGCAAGCAATAGATCCTGTCGGTGAGTCGGCGAAGGGGTTGGCGAATCCGACCTTATCCGCCATTTGACTTAAGACATCGTCAACAATGAAGTCTGTAAAACTCGGTGAAATTTGGAGATTATTTGCGAATCGCCGACCATTTCGGCGATAGCCGATGAAAACCGCCATTTGGACCTTCTCAATGACTGAAGATTCTATTAAACTCGCTGAGTCAAATTCTCACTTATCGAATCACCAAGAGGTTCGGCGATCAAAACTAATGTCATCGAATGGGCAAAAAAATTGGACGGTCTTTGCAAGCCAAAGGTTTAAAATTTTTAACTTCATTCACTTTCCCTAAAATACTCTATTTTCAATATCCCTACACTTTTAGAGTATTTTAGTTAATCGATCTTTGTGCGGAATAGGATTACATTGCTTCCTAGCATTTCGATAACCCACTTTGATTTCCTACACTGTGATATCTTATTTTCCAATGCATCGTGTGGAGTTAATGTGCGAGGGGTACATACCTTTGGAGCAGCTCATAATTTAGATGAGTTGATTAAGGCTAACCTCGCTGCAGCAGCTGAAGCAGAGAACCATAGTTAGGAGGGGGACACACCGGGCACTGATGCCCAGACACATGGAGCGACTGCTTAGTCAGGATCCCCCTCCTTACCTCCCTCTATGTCTTCCTTAAATTATCATGTTGGATATGTTGTCATGTGCATCTGAGGGAAAATGCTTCTTATTTGTGGTGGGGGTGAGGCCCACCTTGTTTGCTTGATTATGGATATTGGTGTTTTGTGTATACATTTGGGTTGTCTGTTTTGAAACTGCTTGTACAATTGTTTGAGCTTGTGGCTCCGCTTATTTTTAATTGCAAAATGATTTTGACCCTTCCGAAATTTTTTGCCACCTCTTATGTGTTGAATGTGGTTGTTCTTTTGCATAATTTTATTTTTAATTTTATTTTTATTTTAACGACCCTTGAAGGGGTCAGGGGCTTAGCAACACCCCCAGGCCTTAGCATAAATAAAACAAACAAAGTACAAGGAGGGGGGGCATAAACCTTACCTCGGTCTTATGGTGGTTCAAAATAGTCCTTCCTACTAAGGAAAGTCCACTCATCCCCATACTAGAAAGATGAAACCTAAAATCTATGCACCTAAAAAAGAGGACTCCTCTCGATACAAAGAATCTAGGAAACATAATAAGGGAGATTCTCCCCTTACATAATTAAGATAAGAATAAAACAAGGGAGACTCTCCCCTTACAAAAAGACAAGAATAAAACCTAGAAAAATGAAAACCTAAACAGGAATTCCCAGTAGAACATGTTCAAGATCAGGGAGGGTTCTTAATTCTTTTCAGTCTCTTTCTTCTGAAGGTTGACATGTCTAGTTTTTCCAAAATGAAACTTCCTTTTGCTAGTATAGGCAGTTGTTCCTTGATGTACAAATGTTGGATGATGTCTGAAGTATGGCTAAATTTGGATAAATGATCAGCAGTGTTGTTTGCTTCTCTGTAGGTGTGTGTGCATTTGAACTGCTCCAATTGTTGGACAAGGTTTTGTAGGTCCCTGATGTATTGTTGTAGGTTCCAGGGGAGTGTGATCTGTTTTGAAAGCCACTGAATGACTAAATCGGAGTCAACTTCCAAGTGTATTTTCTTATAGCCATGTTGGATGCACCAGCATAAACCATAACTAGCAGCTTGGAGTTCAGCTTGGTTGTTGGTACCTGTTCCTAAAGGAATAGCAAATGCATAAATCATCCTCCCCTGATGGTCCCTCAATATTCCCCCTCCACCAATGTTTCCAGGATTGCTAAGTGCATTACCATCCGTATTAAGTTTAAGCAAAGGTTTACTAGGTTTCTCCCATTTCACAATTCTAACCATAGTCTCCTGTCTGCACTTCTCCACTATTCTGAATAGATCATTCCAATTATTGGCCCATTGGATATAGGGGAAAGCTGTGTTGAGTAAGTGAGTAGTGTCTTTAAGAATTAAAAATTTGACTCTAGCTGTGTTGGACTGTTTTGCACCATATTTTGCAGCACACCTATTTTTCCAGAGGTTCCAGATAATGATCAAAGGAAGTAACTGGTTCAACAAGTTCTGTACTTCACTTTTGTGTTCCTATCTCCACCATCGCAGCAGCGTTTATAGGGCTGTGATCATGATGTATACCTGAAGCTGCAGAGAAGAAACTCCATATATTGTTGGCAAAGTGACCAGATATAAAAATGTGGTCTATATTGTCTTCTCCTGGTCTGTAACAACAGGAGCAGTGAGCAGCTTCCTTTCCAAAGCTGATAAGCTTCTCATTAGTGGGAAGTTTGCTCCTCAAGGCCCTCCAAACTAGAAAAGACATCTTGAATGGAAGGTGTCAATGCCAGATGTCTTTGTTGATGATGTTCTTATTGCCTTTATGTCTAATAAGTTCCCAAGCTGAGGAGCAAGAAAACAAGCCATCAACAGTAAGTTTCCAGATTGCCTCATCTGGGACATGTTCTTAGTATTGAATGGGAATACTCAAAATTTTTGAAACCAAAAGAGAGGGCACCCATTGTCTCACCATAGTCTCATTCCAGTTTCCACCTACCAGAAATTGAGAGATTGTGGTGGTGTTAAGACTAGTAATATGAGTGCAATGTGAGGCTAAAGGACCCTCTCCCAACCAATCATCCCACCAAAAGGAGCTATTACCGAAATTGATCTTCCATTTGATTTGAGCCTCGACAATGCCTTTATTTTTCGACATAAAATTCCAGATCAAGGATTGCCCTGAATGAAGTTTTTTTGGCCACAGGGTGAGCCCTTTGGCAATATTTAGCCCTCAAAAACTGCCCCCATAAGGTTTGTTTAGTTCTGAAAGTCCACCATTGCTTGAATTGAAGAGAGGTGCAATCTTTTGCAAAAATTTGAGTCTCGGTTTCGATCAATACCGATGACTTAAATAGTGCTTACAATTGAACGAACATGAATGTACGACTACGATGAGGCCAAATGAAGATGGATAGACAATATGTGAACTCTTTGCATCTCGTTGTGATTAGCCATTTATCGAATTGATTCACTTGTAATGACCATTGTACACTAGCAAAAGTGTGTGGTCTTGTTTGACTTAAGTATCGATTCCTTGTGTGATGAGCTTACTTTTAACCTTGCATGAATAAACCTAGAATTTGCCCTGTTAGTATGATTGAGTTAGTAAGGTGTTCTCTTGAAATGATCTTAGGCAAATTTTGAAAAGTGTGAGCCAAATTTGACATATACCTATTTTGTGGCCTACCTGTGAACATGTGAAACTCTCTTGAACATCCTTTGAGCCTTACCTTTCTTTGGAAGAACCTTGATGAGCCCTAGACCTTACTTGACCCACTACCTGTAATCCTCTTAATTTGTGGTTTAGCGAATAGCCAACTTAGGCCAAAATCCTAAGTTGAGGGTGTGGTGAAAAGGAAAAGGAGAAGTCAAGAAGTGCAAGAAAAGTCCCCCTTAACCCATGGTGTTGCAGATCAATGGAACCCCTTCTCAAAAAAAAAGTTGTGGAATAAAATACAAAAGAAATCGGGTTTCCAAGCAATTCAGGGAGGTGGATAAAAAGATGGCTTAGAAGCACTAGAAAAAAGAATTAATAGAGAAAAAGAAGGGGATGCCTTAAGAATACCACATCCCACGAGGAAAAAGTCACTAAGTCTAAATGATCATACATTTGCACTCATCCCCATTACAAGCCTTAGAAACAGCTTTTTGATCTTGAGTAAGCCGAACCGAAGATCGATCGGAAAATAAGGGCAAGCCTATGGGTGTAAACATGCATTGTGTTCCTCTTTTTGAGTGTGAGCGTTGCATCGGATTCTTGATCTTAAATTGATTAACCTTTGTGTGTGAATATGGAATCATTCTTTATGTGAGGTCATTTAGATACTTTTTGTTGAGCTTGAACTAGTACAAGTAGCAAGTATTGCGAGCATGAGAATCTTTGGTAATGGTGTGTCACAACTTAAATCTTCAAGTACGCAATTGATCTTTGCATAAGTAAATTGAGTCTTGTTGTGTGCATTCATGATTGAGTCTTGTGTAGCACTGTTTAAGACACCCTTTTTGAACTGCTGAACTTGAGTTTTCTTGAGGACAAGCAAAAGTTTAAGTTGGGGCTGTTGATGAGTCCACAAATTGGACTCATCTAGGGCTATATTTTAATAGAAATTGTGTCCTCAAATGCTTATTTTATCTCAATATCTAATGAAAACCCTTATGTTTCAGGTATTTGAAGTCTAAAGGAAAGCATGGACACTACGTCGCAAAAAGAAACGAAAAGGCTGAAAAGAACGAAGAAACGGAGGCCTGAGGATCGCCTGGTCCACTTGGCGAGTCGTCAAAGGGTTTTACTTCGCCTTTTCTTCCAGTGTGTTGAGTCCTGAAGGAAATGATCAAGTTGGTCGAGAAAGGGAGCAGTTGGCGTATCGCTGAATAGTTTCACAAAGCAGTACTATGTCGCCCAATGATACAGAGCACGACGAAGCTGAAGGTTGGTGCAAGACGGCAACGAACTACACCAAAAGGTGAATCGCTGAGTTGATTAGCGATTCCGAATAATGACACCGAATGATCCGTTGCAGCACAAATCTGTAATAACTATAAATACAAGTTAGAATTTTATTTTAGGGAGTCGAACAATTATTATAATTTTCATATAGAATAGTACTTTTTGATATTTTTGCTCTAAGCTTGAGAGGGTTTTGGAGACCTGAAGAAGAAGAGGGTTTTATTTTCTAGATTTGGAGTTGGGTCTCTTGGATTCTTCATTCTTGGCATGTCACAAGACTTAAATTTTCATACCCATTTGAATGCAAGCTCATTTAGGTATAAATTTATGTCTCTTGTTCATGTCTAGCTAAAACCTCAATTCTTGGGGTGTGATTTAGCAAATATGTATTGAGATTATTGTTGGGTTTTGCTTGCTGATAGGTTAGATGTATTTAATGGTGATTTCACCTAGCCATTGTGGTTTAATTTAATGGGTTTGTAGTTGCAAATACAAAACCACCCATGTATTTTCGGCTTGCTCGAGAGAGATGTCGCGAAACCAAGATCGCTAGACTGATGGCCTAAGTAGTGGGTCGACATGAGATTCAGCCCGAGAGGGTAAGCCCTAGTCCTATATCCTAACACTCAGCTCGAGATAGTGAGTGGAGTAAAGCGTAGGCTGGCCTTCATGCGGCAAATGGGTGTCCGAGAGGAACCCATTTGAAACGGGTTAAGTTGCCCGAGAGGGAACTTATTTCCATCTAAAGCATTGCCTAGTCACTATAATCTTGCAAATTTCCTATCAAAAGCATGTACCCAATGATTTATACCAATATATATTGCGGTCACATCCTAAGAATCCCCTCTCATTCATAGATTTCTTTGTTATTTTTACTGGTTTTGCTATATTTGTGACAAAACCCCTATTTGATATTTGACACTTTTGTATCACCCCGTTTAATTTACAATGTTTTCAGTCATTAATGTCTTTGTCTACGACCAGTTAGAACTAATCTTATTTTTGGCCACGACCCCAACCCTTGGTTGGGTTACTATATTATCGATGATTGTAGACACTCATACCGTAGGTTAGTGTCGTTGATGTTGATTTGGCCGAGTAGACAAATGCGGAGGAGATGAGTAGTGAGAAGGATGATAATGGGATTGCACACACTCATGGAGTTGTTGCATACTAAGGATTTCATTGTTCAGGCTACCCTTAAGAGAACCCTTCAGGAGAATTCAGCAGTTGATACCGGTGAAGTATCTTCAGACTCCACTATTACTCCTAGTGATGTGACACGCAGTGATGCCCCAACTTTTACCACATTGATGGCTCCAATGATCTTATTGCCAGACACTAATGCCCCAGGTGATGATTCCCCTCTAGAGACTCCAGATGAAAGTGCTCTACAGGCTTAACTTGTCAAAGGGAACTTTTTACTATCCCTACTGACTCTATTACTTTTGCATTGAGAATAATGCACATGTCGTTCTGGTTGGATGAGTGCCTTTGTGCCAATATTCTCCTTTTATTTTGTATTTTGTTATTTATCAGTTTTAGATGATTTTAGTAGTTTAATTTTGGTTATATTAGCGTGTTTCAATTTGTTAAGTGTATCTCTTGTTGCCTTTTTCATATTCTCTCAATTTTGCAACTACTGCAATGAGTTTTGAAAATCATAAAATGCTTGAATTTTAATTGATGATGGTTTGAGGATTGATTGTGTCAATATCAATGTCTTTAATAGCACTCATGATGAGAATGATGTATAATGTTGTTGTTGCGAGAATAAAATCGATGTGCTGGCGCTTGTGACCAATCTCTTTGAATGTTTTATTGATTAGTTACGTTTGGATGTGAGCCTTGCAATGAACATCACATGTACGCTTTTTATCTTTTCAGGCTGTGCTAAATAAGTGTATTTCAAAGTGCCATGTGTGGTGAGGTTTTACTTTAAAGCATGTGCATGAAATCCTAGAATTTTTCTTTGTTAGTCTAATTGTCAAAACTTTGGTAATTGTAAGGAGTGATCTTGGGCAGAAACTCTATGAGGGTACCAAAATTTTTATAATCCTTTCGGGACTACCTTTTAAGGGTGTGCATCAATTTTTGCACCATTTCAGCCTAAACCATTTGTTGACAAAACAAAACTAAAACCTCTCGAGAAAAATTGTCCCCACTTTCTCATCTAAAATTCTTTTCGAAACATTTTTATGTTTGAATAGCTAACTTAGGCCAAAAACCTATTTTGGAGGTGTGGAAAGGAAGGAGGAATGAAAGACAAGTGAAGGTCAAAGAAAGATGAAATGAGACACAACTTTGAAGTTTGCTACCAAAAGAAGGAACTTGTCCTTATAAAAAGAAAGAGTCATTGCGAGGAAAGCATTTTGAGAAATAGAAATGAAAAAGAGAAGTTATGAAATAAAGGGGATTCCAAATAAAATGAGTGAAAAGTCAATGTTCGAGTTCTCAAATGAAAAATAATGAAAAGAACTTCAAAAGATGTGAAGATGATTGCATTAATGCTTTAAAAAGGTGAAGCCACTAAGAAAAATTGACCATACCTTAACCCTCAAACCCAATTACAAGCCTAAAAGACCCTTGAGATCATGCATAAACTAGATTGTGTGATGATTGGAAAATATAGGCAAACCTATGGGATGAAGCTTGCATGCATTTCTCTTTTGAGAAAGTGGGAGTTGGATAAATTCCTTATTTCTTTGTTAATGTTCTTTGTGAGAGCATGAAATCGTTCTTCATATGAGGACACCTGAATGCATTTATTGAAGCATGGTCCTGCATTTGAAAAGAAGCTACAGTGAGCTTGAACTTCTGTTGAAATCGGCTAGTAATCATTGGAAGCTTTTTGATCAATGATTGAGTGTGGCATGTTGTTGAGAGTAGGCTTGTAGTGTCACTTCCATGTTAGCTCTCATTGAATATTGTTCTAGACACCGTTATTGAGCTAACTATTATATGTATCCTGCATGTTGTGCGGTGTGCTGATAAACATAATCATAATTACATGTTTATTGAGTAATTTTGAATATTTTATTTATTAACAAATGATATTATAAAGTTTATATGAGAAACTATTAACATATTTACCACCTTAATATGTATTTAATAAATACATTATGAAAATAAATCAATATAAGCTTAGCTCATTATCTAAAATTGTCATTAATTATTTATTTATTTATTTGTAAAATTAATCAAAATAATAAATGCGCTCGCACAATGCCTGTCATCCTCTTGTTAGCATCTGTTTACTATAATACTTTCAATTAATTCATTTATTTAGTGTCTTTTGTTAATTCAAAGCACGATTTTGAACAATTTATATTTATGTTTTCAAATATTTTTAATATTACTTCTAATTATTGGTATTAGCTACATATGAATCCAAGTTAATATATTTTATCTTTCAATATCTATTATGATTTAAGTTAGTGACCTTACACATAACGCTACATCTTGTTATTTTGTCATTTAAAAAAAAGTTATATAGAAAAACATGGTAGAGTATTTCATCCTGTCAATCTTGTTGTTTATTCTTTAAATTGCAAAGAATTTATTATGTTTGGAGTTAATTAATATTTTATATAAATATGAAACAATTTAAGAAGTTAATAGTTTAAATAAATTATTGATGAGTCCGAGATTTGGACTCATTTAGAGCTTTGTCATGATGAATTTTGTGTCCTGAAACGTTTAATTTATTCTATGAACTGATGTGTAAACCCTGATTTTTAGGTTTGTGGATAGCAAAGCAAGGACACTAATAGGCAAAAAGGAACAAAACAAGTTGAAGAAGGGGAGAAAAGCAAGCCTGACGATCGCCAAGAGCACTCGGCGAATTGCGAGTTTCCCCTAGACCGCCTAATTTTAGAGTACACTGTGCCTAAAACAAGAGAAATTTGGGCTAACTGTGTTCTATATCAGCGAATTGTTGAATTGTTCGGTGAAGCAAGATTGTACCGCTGAAGGCACGAGACAAAGATGAAATTCAACTGGTGTGCCGAAGGACTAAAGGGCAGATCGCAGAAGTGATCGGCGATCTCGATCTAGACCCCCTAAAGTTACAGTGCATGAAGGATTAAAACATGAAGAAAGAAGTTGATGGACAAAGATGATCGGCGAGTTACCACCTGGTCGGTGAAGCCCGTCTTTCCTCGCAGATCAACCCCAAAAAGACACATCTCAGATCAATATAAATTGATTTTTGGAAGAGAGAGAAGGTATCCAGTCATTGTGGAACGAAATAGAGAGAACAAAAACACTATTCTTGTGGATTTTTAGTATTTTTGGTTACAGATTTCAATTGGGTGTTGTAATAGACAAAGATTTATTCATCTTAGAATTTCAAAAATCAATACCCAACTATGAAGCACGTATTAGGTACTGAATTTTCTTCTTTTATGATGATTAACTAAAACCCCAATCTTGGGTGTTTGACAATGTGATTAATTGTTGAATTTGGCTTGATGGGTGTTAATCGTTATCAATTTATTGCTAATTCGAAGTGGGTCTGACTTATTGTTGTGATATAATTGCTATGTCGTAAGTTATTTTAGTATGATTTAGTGTTTTATGCTTGCTTGAGAAAGAAGTATAAAACTAAGGTTATAAGTTGGCACTCATAGTTATTGGTTCATGGTGGGTTCAACTTGAGAGAGTGAATCCTAAGATTCATTCTATGTATTTAGCTCGAAAGAGTGGATGTAGTGAGGTTGGGGGCTGGTCTCCATGTTTAGCACATTGAGGTTCGAGAAAACTCAATGGAAACGAGGTAGTTGTTCGAGAGAAAAGTACCTCATCTAAAGTTCATCTTACCCACGAAGAGTTAGTACAATTGGTTATCAATCAACACCCATTGAGTTGAGTTTAGCAATCCCCCAAGTATTGTTCTCCTATTTGATTACTTTTAATTAATTTTTGACGTTGCTTTCTGATCTAAAACCCCTTACCCTGACATTGATGTCACCCTTCTAATATTATTAAAAGTTTCCGACAACTTCTAGTCCTTCAGCTATGAAAATCACTATACTAACTTCATACTTGAATTTAAAATACAAATACTCCCTGTGGGATCGACCCCAACTCTCTTGTTGGGTTTATACTACTTAACGATCGTCTACACATAGTATCAGATGAGGTGTAGTTGATACGTTAATCAAAATGGCGCCGCTGCAGGGGAGTGGTTTTGTTTAGAATTCTCTTATCGAAGTTTAATTTGAGATTTTGTTGGTTCTAGTTGAATCGATTTGATTTGTTTTGTGTTTCTGTTGGTTGTGTTGAAAATAAGAGGAAATGAGTGAGGCAGAGATTAACAGTAGCCAAGTGGGCCACCAAGGTGATATTGACGATCTTAATAGTGTGCATAACCCAATCCAATTAGGTGGAATTGGTGTAATCTGTCTACCATCAACCGAAGGGAATGCTAATTCCATGTTACTAGCACAAATCTTTATCTCGTCCAAAAGAAGGGACTCTACGGAGGGTTGGCTCACGAAGACACGCATGAGCATATACGGAATTTTATAGATGTTTGTAGTCCGTTGTCATTCAAGAATGAATCACAATAATTAGTTCGTCTCATGTTATTCCCATTATCTTTGACGAGTGGAGCTAGCCTATGGTTGGCTGAGTTATCGAAGCATTCCATCACATCTTAGGATAAGCTTACCACGACATTCAATGTGAGGTTCTTTCCCTCGTCAAGGATGATAAAACTCAGAGTCAAAATTCAAGGCTTCAAGCGATTGGAAGATGAACCCATCCACGAAACATGGTTGAGGTTTAAGAAGCTACTACTTCAATGCCCGACTCACGGACTTCAAAACTCTGTGTTGCTACAATACTTCTATCGAAGTCTTTACTCGGTAAACAAATGAGTAGCTGATCAATTGGTTTGAGGTTGAATAATGTTGCAATCGTTTGAGGTTGCTTCGTTTCTTCTTCATGACATGATGAAAATAAATTAAGCATGGTACAATCAAGAAGATAAAGGTTCGCCATTTTGCTTTAGGATGACTCAAGAACAGCTTGATAAAGAAAGAGAAAGGGATGAGAACATCAACAAGATGTTATCCCAAATGGAGCTGCTACAAAAACAAGTGTTGGAAAATGTTGACAAACCCAAAGGAGAAAGGGGAGTGTTTAGAGTTGAGGAGGGTTCTTCCTCGGGCTACTTAAAGTCGGGGGAGAATCAAGATTGGAACTTTCACAGAGTTGGGTCCACCCACGCTACTTGAAGCATGCTTGGCACACTTGGGGCAGGTCCTTCAAAGATGTGTGGATACAAATTTTGTCCTAAATTGGGAGAAATGCAACTTCATGGTTAGGAAACGTAGAGTTCTTGGTCACAAATTGTCACAAAAAGGGCTGGAAGTTGATAAAGCAAAGACCGAAGTAATTGAGAAACTACCACCACCAATCTCGGTAAAAGGTATTCGTAGTTTCTTGGAGCATGCTGGTTTTTATCGGATGTTTATCAAAGACTTTTCAAAAATTGCACACCCATTGTGCAAATTTTTGGAGAAGGAAAGTGAAATTCAACTTTGATGATACATGTATGGCAGCCTCTAAGTGCTTGAAAGAGAAATTGATCTCTAATGAGTCCACAAATTGGACTCATTTAGGGCTTTATTTTGATAGAAATAGTGTCCTCGAATGCTTATCTTGTCTCAATATCTGATGAAAACTCTTAGTTTCAGGTATTTGAAGTTTTAGTGGAAGCATGGACACTTAGGCGCAAAAAGGAACAAAAAGGCTGAAAAGAACGAAGAAGCTGAAGCATGAGCATAGCCAAGAACCTTTGGCAATTCGCCGAAAGGACAAACTCTGCCCTTTGTTCCAGTATGCAAAGCCCTGAAGGAAGAGGTTCAAAAAGGCAATGAAAGGAGCAGTCAGCATTTCGCCGAATAGTTCCGTGAAGCAGTACTATACCGTCCAATGGTCCAGAAGGTGTAGATGTTGTAGGCAAGCACTCAACGACGATGAGACAAAAGAAGGGCGAGTCGTCGAGTCATTCGGCGGACTAGACTAACCTCGCTGAAATATCCGCCTTCACTAATTTCTGATGGCTATAAATACTAATCTCTTTATTAATTTTAGAAGTTCCGAACCATTATTATTATATTCAGAATAGAATAGTGCGTTTTTAGATATTTTCTCTTAAGTTTAACGAGGGTTTTCTGGGAGACTTAAAGAGAGAAGGATTTCATCTTCCCCAAGTTGGAAGTGGGTCTTCTCCATTATTCTTCCTTTGCTTAAATCAAGGTATAATTTCTTATACCCATTTGATTTTAGTATCATTTTAGGTGTATTTTGTTATTTCTTGATATGTGGCTAAAAACTCCCCATTCTTGGGGTGTGATTTAGCAAATATGTGTTGATATTGTTTTTGGGTCTTGCTTGATGATAGGGTAGATGTATTTTAATGGTGATTTCACCTAGCGGTTGTGGTTTAATTTAATGGGTTTGTAGTTGCAAATACAAAACCACCCATGTATTTTCGACTTGCCCGAGAGGGAGTCGCGAAACCAAGACCACTAGACTGATGGCCTAAGGAGTGGGTCGACATGAGGTTCAGCCCGTGAGGGTGAGCCCTAGTTCCATAACCTAAAACTCAGCTCGAGAGAGTGAGTGGGGTAAGGCGTAGGTTGGTCTTCATGTGGCAAATGGGTGTCCCAGAGGAACCCATTGGAAACGGGGTAAGTTCCCCGTGAGGGAACTTATTTCCATCTAAAGCTTAGCCTAGTCACTATTATCTTGCAAATTTCCTATTGAAAGCATGTACCCAACGATTTATCTCAACTTGTATTGCGGTCACACCCCAAAAACATTTCCCCATACTAGATTTTCTTGTTATTTTTGTTGTTTTTACTACTTGTGACAAAACCCCCAATTGATATTTGACACTTTCGTGTCACCCCTTTTAATTTACCATGTTTTTGTTCATTGCTTTCTTTAGTTACGACTAGTTAGAGCTTAATTTTATTTTTCTATCAATTCTCAAAACCACTCCTTTGGGACACGACCCCAACCTTTAGTTGGGTTACTATACTATCGACGATCGTACACACTCATATGGTAGGTTAGTGTCGTTGGTCACGATAAGCATCAAAATGGTGCCGCTGCCCGGAAGTGGTGTTATTTGAGAATTTTAAGATTAGTAAAAAATTTGTTCTTCTTAGTTGTAGTTTACTAACTTTACATTTAGTTTTTCTTTTCATTGAGTTGTCCATTTAGATGAGCATGGCTGAGCAGAGTAGTGGCAAATTGGTCTAAATAAGCCAAGGAGTCCAGAAGGACCTAATGCTGACCGAACTGGTATCTTAGCTAAACGACTTGGCCACCAAAATCTCAGAGGTGGAAGTCCAATGCAATAGCAGGGGGAGGTACACACCACCTCATGAGGGGAGGAAGTCTAGAAATGGGGAGAAAAATCATGTCGAGGACACACTTCAAATCATTCTCCAAAAGATCACCGATCAGGATCAGGTGTTGGAAGAAATGAAGGAGAATGTTGAAGTGTTTAATCAAATGATTGGATCTCACTCTAGATCAATCCAGTTGATCAGGTCATTCCTGAGTTTTGCAGTACCTCATCTCCACCCAAATGACATATTGGGGTCACCTAGTGACACTGGTGGTAACCCCTATAACGGAGAGTGAGACAGAACTTACATCGTGCCACGACGTAAAATAAGGCGCTTCTTGAGAGGCAACCCAAGGTTTTGCTGCTTTTAATTATTCTATTCGAATAATGGTGTGCTGATTTTGTAGGGTAAAATGAGAAAGGTGTTGAGAAGTGCAAGTTGGCGAGCCAAGGACCCAGTGGGCGAGTCACCGAATCTATTGGTGACTCCAACTTAATCTGCCGTTGGGACCCCAAAATAAGGGATGTCCTGTTAAACTCAGTGAGGTAAGTATGGGTTCGGCGCATTGCCAATTTTATCGGCGATAAGACTAACGTCGCTGAATGACAGAGAACTGAACAGTTATAAAAAGGCAGAAAGTCAAAATGTTTGAATCTCTCACTTTCCCTCGTCTCAAACTCCTCAAAATCACACCAAAGGTACTTTTTCTTAGATTTTTACCTTTCCATTAGTATTTTAATTGGCAAATAGTTCTTGGGGTTGGATCTCTTTGCTGCCTAGCATTTCAAAAAGCAATTTGATCGGCATTAAAGGTTAGCCCATAAAACCCCTAATTTATCTTAAAAGTTTTTGCACTCTTTTGCAAATGTAGTATCAGGATGACGTGTGATGGCCTCTCTGATATAAATAAGTTGATATGCTATGTGTAATCCGTACTTAGTTACCTGAAATATTTTAATAGTCGAATGCCTTGTTGTGTGTGCTTTAATTTGATTGCAATGGAAATGGGTCCAACTTGATTGTCATTGTATTAGTTGTGTAACACCTAAAGAGCCTACATTTGTGCTAACTAACAGAAGTTGCTCAATGAAAGAGTGGGTCACGACATTCTTAAGGGTGATCGTAGTTAAATGGCTAAAATTTGGCAGGACCGGAAGAAGTCTGAGTATTTCGGAATGATGGGAAGTATGGGTCTTGTGTGAATTTTGTGTCTGCATGCTTTAATTTCATTTTCAGTGCGGTAAATTCTAAGAAGTGGGTTGAAAAATAGGCACGGTGAATCATTCGGCGAGCTGGGTCATGATCGCCAAACGATTCAGTGGTTCGCCTACTGACCTTAGATCGCCCTTCATTCATGTCAATATTGTTGAGAGATCTGTAACTTTCGGCGGACACATACGTGGTCACCGAAGGTAGTCGGCATCTCGCCATATAGACTTTTTCATCGCTTATTTACATAGATTTCAAACTAATCCCTTCGGCGAGTTCGACCTAGCTCACTAAAAAGGTTTGGCGATTCGCCGACTGATCGGCGAACCCTACTGCTTCAGATTTTCAAAGTTTTAGTGTGATTGTTCTTCTGACTAATCACAAACTTTTGCATATATGGTACGCACAAACCTAAACGCACCACCTCAGAAAAAGGTAACAGGAATTACAATCAATGAAGGAGGATCACGACCTTTACAAAAATGAAAGCAATTTCTCCCACCGAGAGATAAAGGAAAACGAAAAAAGCACATCGCTAGGAAGGGAACAAATGTTGAACCAGCTATTTCTGAGCTGGAGGATGAGAAATCTTTGATAAATCGAAGGGAGGAACTTAGAGCTAGAAATCAGCACACAGCTACCAGAACCCCTTCAGCTGCCACTCCCCCAACTACCGAATCAGTGCCAACTCCAGCACCACCTCCAGCGGCTCCTGCACTCCATGTAGCTCCACCTCCACTCAGGTTGCTGAACAGACTAAAAGATAATGGTTTACGAACCATTCTAGAAGAAAAGTTACTATCTGTAGAGGGTTTTGAAGGTAAGCATGGTCAGGTGCTTCACACATTCAGATATCATGAGTTCGAACAGTTCACAGGACGCGAGGCTCTTACGTTCCTTCTTGGATCCGGAAATTCTACTTAGCCGATGGGGAGTTGGTCCCGAAAAATAAGAAAAAGGCTAGTGAGTTCAGACCAGTGAAGTTGGTTCTGGTTAGAAGCAAGGAGGTGGAGTGTCACATCGAGCATATTAATGTTATATTAGGTCAACCACTGCACTTGGTACTACCATACCACGGCTTGCCTATTGTTCCGTCCCTAGATGATCTGAAGGGTTGGTTAGCTCCGATGATTTCTGACATCACCCCGAGGTGGTTGGATGCGGGAGCTCCTATTGAGAAGAGGGATATGAACATCACCACCCGGTACTGGTTTGGCTTAATTTGCAGCATTATCATGCCATCCTAGAACGAGTCTATTCTGCGTCATCCTAAGGCGGCTTGCCTTGGTTCTATCATGGCCAGGAGGTGGATCGACCTGGGACTGCTGGTTTCACAGGAGATGGCTTTGAGAGCCAAACAGACACAGACATCCCTGCCATTTCCTATTTTGATTACTGAGTTATGCCGGTGTGCTGGAGTACCCCGAGAGCCTACAGCGATATAGATATCACTCCATCTTCCTCCACTGATATCTGGCATATAGAGGCAGAATTTACACTAGAGGAGGATGACAGGAGAAGAGCAGCCACAACAAATACTTCTCCAGAGGTCAATGTTGACTCATTATCTGCATAGACACCTTCGTCCACCCAATCATTTGAGCCCTCAGGTATACCAGCTCCTTCTTCCTCTTCCTCACAGACTCTAGGTGCTTCCTCATCCTCCCAGCCGGCCAGAACTACTCAGGCCATAATCCTAAAGATGGGGCAGTTGGCCTATTCAGCTGATGTGAGAGCTACCAGACTGGAAGGGTCTGTTCCAAAGATGATTGACAGGGCCATTCTGGTAGCACTTACTCCCAATCAGACTTCTATTGATGCCTTGATAGTGAGAGTTATGGCTTGTGAGAGCAGAGAGCGGGAAACCTCTGAGGTGATGGCTCTAAAAGCCGAGATTGCAAGTTTGAGGAAGGACGTAGATTACCTTAAGTCTACCGACTTCACTTCACTCATAGAGAGAGCAGATGATAAGGATGTTCCTGTGACCACCAGAGATGTGCAAAGGGATGGTGAAGCACAGGCAGAGTCTGATACAAAAACCGACGAGGAGTTGATAGCAGTACAGGTTGAGGAGATAAGAGTGAGCCAAGATGCGAGCATATTCAGAGATATGCCAGATCTAGTAGAGACAGCTGCGTCCACAATAGCCCCTAGTGGATCTGGAACTGCCTTTCCATTTGAGACTACTTCGTGCACTGATTCCCCAACAAATAGAGAGACTGCGTAGCCAGTACCTTTTTCTACCCTCCTCTCTACCTTGCTTACATCTACTTTTGGATTCTTATTACTTGCATTTGAGGATAAATGATTTTATTTGTAGTGGGGTGAGGCCCACACCTTGTGTGTTGGTGTTTTATTTTGTTGCTTTGTATATATTTGGGTTGTTCTGTTTATAACTGCTTTTACACTGCTTTTGTGGATGTTTGAGCTCATGGCTCTCTTTTCTTTTTAATTACAAATAATTTTTGGCCCTTCCAAAAAAATTTAAATTTTTGGCACATTTTTGCCACCCCTCATGAGTTGAGTGTGGTTGTTCTTTTGCAAAAAAATAAAAATAAAAAATTGAATCTCGGTTTCGATTAATACCAATGACTTGAATAGTTCTCTCAATTGAACGAACATGAATGTACGGCTACGATGAGGCCAAATAAAGTTGCATAGACAATGTGTGAACTCTTTGCATCTCATTGTGATTAGCCATTTATAGAATTGATTCTTTTGTAATGACCGTTGCACACTAGCGAAAGTATGTAGTCTTGTTTGACTTAAGTGTCGATGCCTTGTGTGATTAGCTTGCTTTGAAACTTGCATGAATAAACCTAGAATTTGCCCTGCTAGTCTAATTGATTTAGAAAGGTGCCCTCTTGAGATGATCTTAGGCAACTTTAAAGAGTGTGAGACAAAGTTTTCATATACCTCTTTTGTGGCCTACCCGTGAGCGTGTGAAACTATTTTGAACAGCCTTTGTGCCTTACTTTTCTTTGGAAAAACCTTGATGAACCGTAGACCTTACTTGATGCACTACGTACAATCCTTTTGAGCTGTGGTTTAGCGAATAGCCAACTTAGGCCAAAAGCCTAAGTTGGGGGTGTGGTGAAAAGGAAAACAAGAAGTGCAAGAAAAGTCCCCCTTAACCCACGGTATTGCATAAAAATAGAACCCCTTCAATTCAATTGAAAAAAAAATATGGAATAAATTTCGAAGGGAATGGGTTTCAAGCAATCCATGGAGGAGAATAAAAAGGTGACTTAGAAGCACTAGAAAAAAATTGATAAACGAAAAGAAGGGAATGCCTTGAGAATGCCACAACTCACGAGGAAAAAGTCATTGAGCCTAAATTACCATACCTTTGCACCTAGCCCCATTACAAGCCTTAGAAAGACCTTTTTGAGATTGAGTAAGCCGAATCGAAAGTCGGTTGGAAAATAAGGGCAAACCTATGGGTGAAAACATGCATTATGTTCCTCTTTTTTTAGTGTGAGTGTTGCATCTGATTCTTGATCTTGAATTGATTAACCTCTGTGTGTGAATATGGAATCATTCTTCATGTGAGGGCATTTAGATACCTTTTATTGAGCTTGAACTGGCACAAGTAGCAAGTATTGCGAGCATGAGAATCTTTGGTAATGGTGTGTCACAACTTGAATCTTTGAGTACACAATTGATCATTGCATAAGTAAATTGAGTCTTGTTGTGTGCACTCATGATTGAGTCTTGTGTAACACTATTTGAGACACCCTTTTTGAACGGCTGAAATCAAATTTGCTTGAGACAAGCAAAAGTTTAAGTTGGGGGTGTTGATGAATCAACAAATTGGACACATTTAGGGCTTTATTTTGATAGAAATAGTGTCCTCGAATTCTTCTTTTGTCTCAATATCTGATGAAAACTCTTAAGTTTCAGGTATTTGAAGTTTTAGTGGAAGCATGGACACTTAGGCGCAAAAAGGAACAAAAAGGCTGAAAAGAACGAAGAAGCTGAAGCATGAGCATCGCCAAGAACCTTTGGCGATTCGCCGAAAGGATAGACTCCGCCCTTTGTTCCAGTATGCGAAGCCCTGAAGGAAGAGAATCAAAAAGGCGATGAAAGTAGTAGTACACCACCCAATGAACCAAAACGTGAAGATGTTGTAGGCAAGCACTCAACGGCGATGAGACAGAAGAAGGGCTAGTCGCCGAGTCATTCGGCGGACTCGACTAACCTCGCCGAATTGTCCGCCTGCACTAAATTCTTATGGCTATAAATACTAAACTCTTTATTAATTTTAGATGTTCCTAACCAGTATTATTATTTTCATAATAGAATAGTACGTTTTTAGATATTTTCTCTCAAGTTTGGAGAGGGTTTTGTGAGAGATTTGAAGAGAGAAGGATTTCATTTTCCCCAAGTTGGAAGTGGTTCTTCTCCATTCTTCTTCCTTTGCTTAAATCAAGGTTTAATTTCTTATATACATTTAATTTTAGTATTATTTTAGGTGTATTTTGTTATTTTTTGATGTGTGGCTAAAAACCCCATTCTTGGGGTGTGATTTAGCAAATATGTGTTGATATTGTTGTTGGGTCTTGCTTGCTGATGGGGTAGATGTATTTTAATGGTGAATTCACCTAGTGGTTGTGGTTTAATATAATGGGTTTGTAGTTGCAATTACAAAACCACCCATGTGTTTTTGGCTTGCCCGAGAGGGAGCTCGCGAAACCAAGACCACTAGACTGATGGCCTAAGGAGTGGGTCGACATAAGGTTCAGCCCGAGTGGGTGAGCCCTAGTTCCATATCCTAACACTCAGCTCGAGAGAGTGAGTGGGGTAAGGCGTATGATGGTCTTCATGCGACAAATGGTGTCCCAGAGGAACCCATTGGAAACGGGGTAAGTTGCCCGAGAGGGAACTTATTTCCCTCTAAAGCTTAGCCTAGTAACTATTATCTTGCAAATTTCCTATTGAAAGCATGTACCCAACGATTTATCTCAACTTGTATTGCGGTCATACCCCAAGAACATTTCTGCATACTTGATTTTCTTGTTATTTTTGTTGTTTTTACTACTTGTGACAAAACCCCCAATTGATATTTGACACTTTCGTGTCACCCCCTTTAATTTACCATGTTTTTGTTCATTAATGTCTTTAGCTACGACTAGTTAGAGCTTAATTTTATTTTTCTATCAATTCTCAAAACAACTCCCTTGGGACACGACCCCAACCTTTAGTTGGGTTATTATACTATCGACGATCGTAGACACGCATACCGTAGGTTAGTGTCGTTGGTGACGATAAGTATCAATCTCTACCCCGTTCATCATTAGTCCTGATTGGTTGGCACCATTCAAAGTGATGTGTGTTGCAAGTGGTATGACATTAGCTATCATGTTGGGGAAAAAACGCTACAAGCTATTCCATCCCATTTACTACACAAGCAAAACATTGAATTGTGCTCAACGTAACTACACAGTTACAGAGCAATAATTACTTCCGGTGGTATATGCTCTGGAGAAATTTCGGGCATACTTGCTAGGCACCAAAGTGGTTTTTCACACTGATCACGCAACTCTGCGTTATATAATGGCAAAGAAAGATGCGAACACAAGATTGATAAGGTGGTTGCTATTATTGCAAGAATTTGACTTTGAAGTCAAAGATAGAGAGAGGTTGTGAAAATCAGCTGGCTAACCATTTTCCTGGTTAGAAGGCAAGGAGAATGACGAGCTGAAGGTAGACATAAATAATTCATTTCCCGATGAACAGGTATTCACGACCACACTAAAACAAACTCCTTTGTCATGACCCGAGCCTACACACTGGACACGGCCGGCACTCGAGAACCATTGCTGGTCCCCAAGCGAACCCTCATCCTGGCTGACTATGAGCAGAAGACTAACTCAAGCATACAAAGCTTAAAAACTAAATAAAAATTCACGAGACTCAAATACAAAGCTTTAAATCGAAAGAAAACTCTGAATAATATAATATATTAAACTCGCCCAAAAATAGGAATCATAAGTCTTTAAAACAATTAACAAAATAAATGAATAAACTTTTGAAACCATATTGTCTATTTATGAAGCCTCTAACTGACAAAGATGGAAGTCGGGACTAGACCCACGACATCCTGACAAAATTTAAAAGTAAATAAAATCCTTCGGAAGCAAAGAGGCTCACCAAAGCTAACTCGAACTCTATGAGGTATCAATGAAGCTCCTACTGATGACCCTGAATACCGATATCTGCATCATGAAATGATTCAGGCCAAATGGCTCAGTACGTGGAATGTACGAGCATGTAAGGAGAATTCTACAGCATAAACATAAGCTTTAACTAGTAAAAAGGAAACATACTTACCTCTTCTCAACTCACTCAACTCAACTAACTCAAGAATAAGATACTCAATTCAAAGATACTCAACTCAACTCAAAGGTACTCAACTCAAGATACTCAACTCATGATTATCAATAATAAGCAACAATTAAAGATGCAATATATGGAAAACTTTTAAAACAGTAGAAAACAACTCAATGTATTGAAGAATACACTAACAATACAATTTGTATATAATAAAATATAATATAACTCTGTGGGAGTTTCTCTAACCGACAACCATCACTATGAGCTATGTTATGCTACAACGTCTCGCCCACGCTGCCAGAACTGTCCTATACTTTGCCACGATATAAGACCTCTCAACTAAGTGGATCCACTAGTCTATGCTAAAAAGCATTAGGGAATCATCTAAAACGTATGAACATTTTTACTCACGTCGGCTACATGGTTTATGGAGACTTGAGTTATCTGAACTCATCCCAATATCGGTGCTCAATGCTACTCCAAAATATACTCTGCTCATATGTTTAAAAACATAACTCTTTCTGTGGTTTGAGATTATTACTCAAAATCTTTCTCTAAAAAGAGATGTTACTCAATTGCTCAAAACTTTTTTGGAAATCTCAGTTTCCTCCTCTTTTAGATGTGACAACATTTACTCTTGGGAACACTTAGTTCCAATATATCATTTTAAAGAAAATGAACTCGACTCTACCTTTTATCAACTCAAGTGCTCAAGTCTTAAAACAAGTTTAGAAAAAGTTGTCAAAGATTTCTTAAAATAGGGTTCATGTAGAATCATGGACGTGAATGACTCAATTCAAGGTTTTCAATTACCGTACAAAGAACTCGATACTCAGAACTCAACAACTAAGAACACAAGAACTTCAATAATAATACTATCTTCAATAATGCTTGACATAGAGGGTTCATGCGGAATTATGGGCATGGACTACTCAACTCAAGGACTCAAAGATACTTCTCATCTCAAGACTGCTCGACTTATAGGGTTCATGCAGAATTATGGACATGAACAACTCAACTCCAGGACTTTATGGGTAACATGTAATAGTCACATGATTAGGAATATAATCTCAAATGGGTTAGGAATTCAATACTCAAGACTTAGAACTTTATGATACTACTCTTCTCAATGATACTCAATTTGTGGAGTCCATGCGAAATTTATGGGCATGAACGACTCGACTCAAGGGTCTGCATAACAATATGGAACTCGAGTATACAAATATTCTCATTGTCTTACTTACTTCCTCAAAACATAGCTCAAATCAATAGTTGATCTCAAAGGATTCATAATTGAACTAAAAAACATTCTTGGACTCGATTCTTAACTCTCTCTTGATTGTGAATTACGAAATCAAGACTTATGATTCATGATATAAAGGGTCTAGGTGATATTGTAGACATATGAAAACATTATCCTCATTGTGATGCTCACTTACTTGAGTCTTGAAACAAGTTATTAGAAATTGTAGAAGACTCCTCAAAACAACTCGAAATGGACTTTATCTAAATGTTTGAAAGAATTCGCAAGGCTTGACCATTAAAACTTACTTGAATTTGAATTATGAATTCAAGGTTATGATTCATGTTATGAATGATTTCTAGATGTTTAGAATTAGCTTAGAGTGGTTAGAATCAAAAGGGAGTCAAGGTACACTTTTAAAGAACTCAAACAGAGAAACCGACTGCAAATTGGACGGGGCAGGCGACCCTGGCGCACTGAGTGGCGCGGGGAGCCAGACCCTAAACTAAAGAACATAATTTGGGGCGCACTGGCTGGCGTGACACGCCATGCCCCAACCCAGAATACCCGACGAATTTCTTTGCTCATTTTCTCACCCTAACTCGCCTAGAATCGAACGGTTTCTTCCCAAATAACTTGGATTCAATTACATAATATAAGTAAAATCGAATATACTCAATACATCCCTCAAAACACTCACTTTCATCTCAAGAAATCATCAAAACCCCAACACAACAAGATTTAGGATGAACTTCAAGAACACTTCTCAAAAACTCATCCAGAACTCTAATCTTTCAACTTCAAGAATGAAATTTTGCTGAAAATAACATGATTGGTGTGTGGGTGAAAAAACGCAACACTCTAGAAGCTTACATACCTCTTAGGGTTTAAACCAATGGCGAAAATCCACAACAAAACGCAAGAATTTCGACGAACGCTTTGATCCTCTCCTCTTTTCTCCTTTTTTCTCTTCTTGAACTCTCAACTAAAACTCTAGGCGTATAATAAGATTATAAAACTGAACCAAATAGGATTAGACCCTTAAAGCCTTACTAAAACCAAATTAAATCTGATTTGGTAAGGAAAAGACCAAAATACCCCTTACTATTTTCGGGTAACATTCCTTAACTGGAGAGCTTGACTTCAAACGGACATATCTCACTCATCCGACCTCGAAACTTTAAAAACTCGGTGAAGTTGGACAGATAATTTAAAGACCTTTCATTTCACATCTCATGGCACACTTAACTCATCATGTACTGAGAGTTATGGTTGTTTGAAGTTGACCCAAAACATAGAAGAGCTTAAGAATTACTTCAACGAATTCTTTCTGTTCTTCTTGGAATTCAAGGTGCTATATCTAGTAACCTTAACACTTAGGAAAAATTTAAATTCCTTGGTAAAAAATTACTCACTACGAAGGATGGTTCGCGTCTTAGCTCAAAACATTTCTGGGGTATTACAATATCTCCCCCCTTGGATCATTCGTCCACGAATGACGAATGGATTGGGGTCACTCTTACCAAGGTCTGATTGTGATGGTACACTTTCACTATATTCAAGCTTAACCCAAATCCTTAGGTTCGGGTTCTATACCTCTCTATAGGGAATCTTATCCAAAGAATATTTCTCCTTTCCACCACATTCAAGCTTAGTACTCTAACAACTCTATGGACTCCTACTAACCAATTCTTTCGGAACCAACTAAGGGATCTCAATTACCTATTTCTCATCATAAAATCTCATCCTCCTCATTTATGCCCTTAGATGGAATTATCACACCATCACTATCACGATAAGAACATCAACCTTCTCTTTCTAACATCACTCAATTACTAAAAGGACCTCCGAAAGGACATCTCCCATACTCTTTGGAACTCATTACTATCTTACTCTCAAACACTTGACTTGATTCTCATCTTATCATCTCCCCTTTAGGTTTAAAGTTGACATTTGAAAGTTATGGACCTATTCCATCATCTCTGAACTGGTCAACATCCGCTTTTACTCTAACACTCGGGAGAAGTTTAACTCATGACTACTGAAATCTCCATAATCAGGTACTAAGACCTCTTCTAAGGAATTTCTCTGAACCTCTTCTGATTACATACCTTCTCGGTACACCTCTTAATGCTCTTTTTTACTCTTGTGACTTAGCCACACTTCACTGGCCTTATCTAAAGGTTAGGGTCTCTTACTTGTATCAATCATATCTATTCCAGTTAATATCTCAATTCCACACCTAATCTATGTTAAGTCTTTTAGATCAAATTTCAAGACTAACATCATCACCCTCATGTTATCATTATTTTGATCATGACACTAATCGCAAATTTAATCTTAATGTTTATTACTAAATCGAGATATCAATACGATAGATAACCTATAATATTATACCCCATTACCTGATCAGTTCTATAACCTTCTGAACCTCATGACCCTCTGAACAAATTATATGCCTAGGTTAGATGTATCACTTCATGAATACTCTGCTCTCTAATTCTATACATAATATTTAGTCTTCTTTAACATGACGACACATCGACATCAACTCTATTCTGGCTAACAATATATTCCACACATAATATTTAATCTCCTTTAACATGACGACACATCGACATCAACTCTATTCTAGATAACAATATACTTTATCTCTTTATGACTAGAAACTATTCCTCTTATCACGAACGCTTCTACAACCTTACTATTCCTTACTTGACTCATAAAGGAACTCATCACTTATAACTGACTGGGTGTATGATTACAATAACATAATATTCCCCATCACTGTCACTTTCCCTTAGATTGATGCACTTTCAATAGTATTGCTCATGATCTAGTAACTCCTACTATCTTTTACGGCAAAAATACTACCCAAGCTCTAAATGTAATTCCTCATAAGGATCTTAGCTGAAACCAGGCTTCAAAAAAAGAGTACAACTCGCTTTTAGCTCAAACGCACGATTCATATAATATGAGTGCATTCCTATGAAACTCAACACTTAACTCACTCATGGGCTTTTCTCAAGCCTCTCTGGAGTCTCAGACTTCCTCAATACTCTTGGTAAAAACAACTCATCGACAAACAACTGAATTTTATGTTCAACCACCTCTAGTATGATGGGTAGTCGAATGGATCTGAGATACGCACGAGTATGAATAAATCTCTATGACATAGTTCTATTGCACGATTAAAAGTATGAAATAAGGGAAACTTTTCTTAAGTGTCTGTAGTCCCTCATTTGAAGTGGGGCCCTCACAACCATAAACAAGAACCTACTGACACGACTTCATAGAATCCCTAGGACACTTGAACTCTGTGCTCTGATACCAAGTTTGTCAAAACGTGAGCCGACACCCTAGATGTGACCGGCACTCGAGAACCATTGCTTGTCCCCAAGCGAACCCTCATCCTTGCTGACTACAAGCGGAAGACTAACTCAAGCATACAAAGTTTAAAACTGAATAAATATTCATGTGACTCAAATACAATGCTTTAACTCAAAATAAAACTTTGAATAATATAGTATATTAAACTCTCCCCAAAATAAGCAACTTAAGCCTTTAAAACATTCAACAAAATAAATGAACAGACTTCTAAAAATACACTATCTATCTATGAAGCCTCTAACTAAAAATGATAGAAGTCAGGACAAGACCTACGACATCCTGACAAAACATAAAAGTAAATGAAATCCTTCGGAAGCAAGGAGGCTCACCATAGCTAACTCGAACTCCATGTGGTATTAACTAAGCTCCTGTTGATGACCCTGAATACCTGTAACTGCATCTTGAAACGATGCAGGTGAAATGGCTCAGTAAGTGGAATGTACAAGAATGTAAAGGGAATTCTAAAGCATAAACATAAGCTTGAAGTGGTAAAAAGGAAACATACTTACCTCTTATCAACTCACTCAACTCAATTCAACTCAAAAATAAGATACTCAACTCAAAGATATGATACTCAACTCAAGATATTCAACTCATGATACTCAATAATAAGTAACAATAAAAGATGCAATATATGGAATACTTTTGAAATAGTAGAAAACAAGTCAATGTATTGAAAAATACACTATAACTCAATTTGTATATAAGAAAATATAATATAACTCTGTGGGAGTTTCTCTAACCCACAACTATCACTATGAGCTATGTGATGATACAACGTCTCGCCCCCACTACCAGAACTGTCCTTTACACTTTTCCACGATATAAGACCTCTCAACTAAGTGGATCCACTAGTCTATGCTAAAAAGCATTAAGGAATGATCTAAAAGGTATGAATCTTTCTACACACGTCGGCTACATAGTTTATGGAGACTTGAATTATCTGAACTCGTCCCCATATCGGTGCTCAACACTACTCCCAAAATATACTCAGCTCATATGTTTAAAAATATAACTCTTTCTGTGGTTTGAGATTATTACTCAAAATCTTTCTCTAAAAGGAGATGTTACTCAACCACTCCAAATTCTTTTGGAAATATCAGTTTCTTCCTCTTTTAAATGTAAAAACATTTACTATTGGGAATACTTAGGTCCCATATATCAATTTAAAGAAAATGAACTCGACTCTACTCTTTCTCAACTCAAGTTCTCAAGTCTTGAAACAAGTTTAGACAAAGTTGTAAAAGACTTCTCAAAATAGGGTTCATGTCGAATGATGGACGTGAGTGACACAGATCATGGTTTTCAATAATTGTACAAAGAACTTGATAATCGAAACTCAAGAACTTCAATAATAATACTCGCTTCAAGAATGCTTGAGTCAGAGTGTTCATGTAGAATTATGGGCATGGACAACTCAACTCAAAGACTGAAAGATACTTCTCATCTCAAGACTGCTCGACTTATAGGGTTCATACGGAATTATGGACATCAACAACTCAACTCAAGGACTTTATGGGTAACATGTTATAGTCCCATGATTAGGAATATAATCTCAAATGTGTTAGGAACTCAATACTCATGACTTAGAACTTGAAGATACTAGTCCTCTCAATGATAATCAATTTATGGAGTCCATGCAAAATTTATGGGAATGAACGACTCAACTTAAGGGTCTACATAACAATATGGAATTGGAGTATACGACTCTTCTCATTCTTGTACTTACTTCCTAAAAACATAGCTCAAATCGATAGTTGATCTCAAAGGATTCATAATTGAACTCAAAAACTTTCTTGGACTCTACTCTTAACTCTCTCTTGAATGTGAATTATGAATTCAAGAGTTATGGTTCATGATATGAAGGATCTAGGTGATATTGTAGACTCATGAATGCATTCTCCTCACTCTCATGCTCACTTACTTGAGTCTTAAAACAAGTTATTAGAAATTGTAGAAGACTCTTCAAAACACCTCGAAACGGACTTTCTCAAAATGTTCGAAAGAACTCTCAAGGCTTGACCCTTAACACTAACTTGAATTTGAAATATGAATTCAAGGTTATGATTCATGTTATGTATGATTTCTATGTGTTTAGAAGTAACTTAGAGTGGTTAGAATCCAAAGGGAGTGAAGGTACACTTTAAAAGAACTCAAACGGAGCAACCGACTTCAAACTGGATGGGCTAGGCGACCCTAGCGCACTGAGTGGTGTGGGCAGCCATCCCCTAAACTACACAACATAATTTGAGATCAAGCTTTTTGTTAGTCCTTTTAGACGTGAGTTCGTTTCTTGTAGTTTTCACGGATGTTAGGTCAGGGAGACCTGAGTTTCATATTTTTATGATATCATTGAGTCCGGAACGTTGAATATAATTGGTTTGAAAATGTGTGGTTTTTGTGTACGGTGTTCAGAACGAATATGAGGGTCATTTCGATGTTTTGTGAGTTGGCTAATTATTTGATGTCTGAGTTTTGGTGCATCTCCTCTTTTGCGACAGTTGGCTCGCTTCTGCAAGGCTTAGGTTGCTTTTGCGAGGCTTAGGTCACTTTTGCGAAGGGTCAACCCCTGTTGACCTTCACATTTACGAAGCAGCCATCGCTTAAGAGACCTTCACTTAAGCGAAGGCCTAATCACAGAAGTGATGCCCTCATTTCTAGTGGGGTTCGCTCTGGTCACTTATGTGATACCTAAGAGGGTTTTTGCTGCAGATTTCAGGATTTAAGCCCTATTTCACCACTTTTAAATTTGGAAAACCCTTGATGGTGAATTTTGAAATAGATTTGTAAGTGTTACATTAGTGGGTAAGTTTTCTTTATCAGAAACCATCATTTTCCATTGATTAATTATGAGTTTTAAAATCAAAATGTGGGATTTTGGTGGGTTAATGGCAAGGTTTTTCAATAACCCAAGTTCTTAGCTAAAATGGAGATTTGGAAGTCGTTTTGATCTCTTTTCCGAAATAATTTTCACTAATGAATTTGTGAAGCCTTAAACATCTTTTCCAAGTATTGTTTTTCAGATTCAAACATCCGTTTTGATAATGGGTTTCCATTTGCTTGACCCATTTCTTACATAATTGTTGTAGGAATTGTTGTTTCCAATGGGTGATTGTGAATATTTGAATATTTTAGATTATTTGTCTTTTGAAGTGGTTTGAAGGGGGAAGACTCTACTCTTGGTGTGATTAATTATTGATTTACGACAAGTGGTTTCCGAAACCTTGTATTCTAGATGATTTTGCATATTTCCTTTGTTGATTGTGTGTTGGGAGTAATGGGAACAAGGTGAAAGATTTAAATTGTCCACATAATATATCGGAATGACTTAAACAAGGTGAAATGAAAGGGCTATATTTTAAACATTATGATGTGAATTGCCATATTATATCCTTTGTTGATTGATTGATGTAATGCTTGAAAGTATGAATGTGGCTTTGAATTGTATGAATTGTTGTCTCTTTCATGTGGTGTGATATTTCTTCTGTGCATTGATTGTGAACACCATGGTGAGACATGTTATGTAAAGCACATGACAAATGGTTCTGGCTAATGATATAAAGTCGATGGAAAATGGTTCGAGCTAGTGTTTTGATATAAAGCCAATGGGAAATGGTTCCGACTAGTGATTTGACATAAAGCCGATGAGAAATCATTCCAGCTACTGATATTGTGCAAATGGAAAATGTTTTCGATGAAAGATTGATTATTTGACTTGATAACTTTGATGCTTATGCGTGACTCACTTGATACTTCAGATTAATGTACGTGTTGCGTGTGACTAAACTACTTGACTTTGAGATTGACTTATTGGATTTGTTGAATTTTGAATTGTGAAGATTGAACTGTGTTTATTGGGCCTTATAAGTCAAATATTGTAGATTGGTTGGTTCAGCTAATTGTTGTACAGGCTGCAGTTTGAAGAGATTTGGTGGGTGCGTCAGGGGTATTCGTAGCTAGTTGCTTTCTTCAGTAGGTTGCTTGTTGGGTACTGTGTTGTTGGTACTTACCCCTTGCTTCTACACTTGTGTAGGTTTCGAGCCCTGACGTGCGTGATCTTTTTCTCCTTTTGATCTCGAAGCTTGTGAAGGACTTGTAGAGGTAGCTTATTGTAATTTGGAGGGCCCTCTTTTTTCCTTTTCCAATACTTTCTTCTATTTAAGAAACAAACATTGAGACTTGTATTTATTTTTTGAAATCTGCACTTATGTATTTAATGCCTTCTACACGTGAAAACCAGGTTTTGGGGTTTTTTTTAGAATGAATAAGTTTTCCACCTCTATCTTGTTCTTATTCTAATGTATTTCTGCATTTCTTTCATTTTTATTGGGTTGAGGTTAACTTGTCTTGGTGGGAATAGACAAGTTCCGTCACGTCCATTTTTAGGTTGATACAAATGGTATGAGAGCTCCAGGTTCACAATTCTCACGTGTGTACAAACCAAGTCTAAGTAGAGTCATGAAAATTCATTTAAAAATGTCTGTACCTATCTTCAAGAGGCTACAAAGATTGTAATGAAACTTCCTTTTATTCATCTTTTTTATACATTGTTACATTCACTAGTGTTGAGTTGTCACATGATATTTTGTCATATGCTAAGGACTAGAACTTTTGTTTCATGTAGTAGAGAGAAGGCAGTCCCCGAGGTTTTTGTTGAGGCCCCATCTAGTGGTAGAGGTAGGGCTCGAGCTAGAGGTTGTGCTCGTGGAGTAGCACCAGGTAGAGGTTGTGCCGGTGGAGTGGCTCCAGTTAGAGATAGGTCTAAAGAGGCTTCTCCAGAGCCATAGGTTGAGGTTGTTGAGGACCATGTTCCTCCTAAGTTGGAGCTCCTTTGTTTCAGGAGACTTTGTATAGGATGTTAGGTGTTCTGGAGAACTTCTGTCATGGTGGGTTTATAGACTACACTTGAGGTTATTCTGACGACAACTGAGCATAAGTGTTATGATAAGTTTCAAAATATCAAACCACCCCGGTTTTAGTGTGGTAAGAGCGAGGATGAGCATGAGTTCTTGACCTTTTTTCCATGAGATACTTGAGGCAGTTTGTATGGTGGGTATTCATGGTGTCGGGTTTGTTGCACTTCAGGTTTGTTGTCGCGTAAGAGACTAGTGGAGGACTTTTGTGAGGAATAGACCAGTTGGATCTCCTCTGACAGAGTGGGATTTTTTTCTAGTGCTTTCTAGGACTACTTCATTTTATGGAGCATGAGAGAGGAGAGTCATCTGAGGTTTGAGAGCATGACTAAGGTAGGTGTGTCGGTAAGCGAGTATGAAGCCCATTTCTGTGAGCTTTTTAGGCATGTTATGACTATTGTTCCGGATGAGGTAGAGAGAGTTCGCTCGTTTGTTAGGGGGTTGAATTTCTCTGTTAGCTCTTATGTGTTCAGGGTAGCTAGAGAGAGTGCTTCTTTCAATTGCATTGGGAGCACCTCCAATGAGGCGAAGTTGATGGTCTTAGAGGAGTTTGGGGGGCCCAAGAGGGCTCATTTTTCTAGTCAATTTTCTTGTGCCTCATCTGGAGGAACAAGTTCTCATAGAGGTAGTTGCTCCTTTCAGCGTCATGGACCAGTTTATGATTCGATGCAAGCAGCTAAGAGTGGAAGTCAGCCCGAGGATATTATGGTTTTTGATGAGGTTGCCATGGTAGTTCGTCGGGTTCACAATAGTTACTCGTGCCGAGATCTTGTTATACTTGTGGGGATCCAAGTCATATGATTCGACAGTGTCCTCTATAAACTCATTCAAGACCTCAACGTTCTTTGTCAGCTGTTCCAGATAGAGATTCTACTCCTCCGACCAGAGGTCGAGGCAGAGTTTAGACTGGTAGAGGTGATAGGACTTTTGTAGGGGTGTTCTAGCTACGGAGGTAGAGGTTCTACTCTAGCTACAGGCGGCCAAGATGACTAGTGCTATGATTTTCTTGGAAGGCTTGAGGCTGAGACTTCTGATGTTGTGATCACAAGTATAATCCTAGTTTGGCATCGACCTACATCTTAATTGTTTGATCCGGGATATACTTTCTAATATGTGTCTACCTATTTATTTGTTCGGTTTTATATGTTTTCTACTTGCATGCATTTGCCTATTCATGTTTCTACACAAGTGGGTGAATCCTTAGTAGTGGATTGAGTGTATCAATCTTGTCTTGTTTTCTTTTGATGGGTATGACAGTTAGGTAGACATGATCATTTTGGGAATGGTAGAATTTGACATTATCTTGGGTATGGATTGGCTTTCTTCGAATCATGTTGTTCTTAATTATTTTTCTAAGACTGTGACCTTAAAACACCCCGTATCTTAAGAGTTGAGTGGACGGGAGCTAGTGATTCTTACCCTAGCAAAGTGATCTCCTTCATTAGAGCTCAGAGATTGGTTGATAGAGGGTGTTTGTCCTATTTAACTTTAATTCGGGATACTAGTGTTGAGTCACCTCTTATGGATTCTGTGCCCGTGGCTCGAGAGTTTATAGATGTGTTTCTGTCTGATCTTCCGGGTGTTCCTCAAGATAGGGATATTGATTTTTCCATTGACTTGGGGCCGGGAACCAAGCCCATCTTTATTCGTCCTTATCGTATGGCTCAAGTTGAGTTGAAGGAATCGAAGGATCAGTTGCAGGATTTTTTGAGTAAGAGATTTATTCACCCTAGTGTTTCCCAATGTGGTGCTCCGGTGTTGTTTATGAAGGAAGGAAAATGGGTCCATGAGGATGTGTATTGATTATCGACCGTTTAATAAAGTGACAGTGAAGAACAAGTATCCTCTTCCTCATATTGATGATTTGTTTGATTAGCTTCATGGTGAATCTCCGTTATCTAAGATTCACTTGAGTTCCGACTATAATTAACTTAATATTAGGGAATCAATTATCCCTAAGACCACATTCATCACTCGTTTTGGCACTATAAGTTTCTTGTGATGTCTTTCGGTTTGACATACACCCCTGCATCATTCATGAAATTGATGAACAGGTTATTTTAACCTTATTTGGATTCCTATGTGATACTGTTCATTGATGACATCATGGTGTACTCTAATACTGAGGTAGATCAGGATTAGTATTTGACGATTGTACTAGAGAGATTGAGGGAAAATAAACTTTATGCCAAGTTCTCAAAGTGTAAGTTTTGGCTTGATTCGGTGGAATTTTTGGGATCGTGGGGTCCAAGTGTCACGACCCAAGGTAGCCAGCCACTTAGGTTTCTTCATACAAGAAAATAGAAAAATAAGACATTTTAAGACCGTCCCAACATAAAAGAGTTTATAAAAGTGAAGCGGAAGTCTAAATGTCGTCTCAAATCCATCTTGCAACACCTCAAACTTAGAAAAGGGAAAATATTCTCTTAATAGTCGACTTGGTGATCTGCCGAGTCGACTTTACGATCCGCCATGTAAAGCCCCTCACATTTTTGCTCGATTTCAGCATCTACTGTTCAAGAACTTTAGGCGAGCTAAGTTGAAGTATCCATTCTGCTCGGCACATTGCCAAAGTTGACTCTGTATTGCCTAAGTTGACTTATCCCCCAATTCGACTTTTTGTAAATTTGGTGAGCTAAAGGCTCACTTGGCGAGTCGCAAAGTTGCCTATGGCGAGCTCCAGCGTGCCTTGTTTTCAGTTTTTAAGTCAAGGTCTTAAAAGTCTTTTCAAATTATTTTAATTCGATACTACATCATTTTACCCTTCATCTAAAGACCTATATAAGAGTTCTCCCTCAAATTTCCCCAATTTAAGACCCATTCTCTCAAGAATCTAAAAGAAGATCAAATCTTCTCTCAAAAATATTTCTCTCTCTAGAAGAAGAAGAAGAAGAAGAAGAAGAAGGGTTCAACTTAGGGTGTCAATTCAAGTCTCAATTCATCCATTGAAGATTAGAAATTGGCTTCAAGGTATGAGAGTTTTCATCCATGGAAGCCGTTCCTCCATGGAGTTCCCAAATTCTCCAATTTACATAGTTAGAATTCTCCAATTGAGTTAGGATTTTCTTCCATGTCATGGGTTCCTTTGAATGTTGAGTTATTTGATAGTAATTGCATGATTTTAAGTTGATTTCACATGAACCCATGCATAACCCATATTTTCTAAGCTATGTTGATATAAAGTGGGTCTTGGACTATGAAAGATGAATTTATGAAAATATGCATGTCTTCTCTTAATGAAATAGATGTAAATGAATTTGAAGATGCACTTATTAATTATTAAAAACAAAGCATGAACATAAAAGTATGTTTATGACTCAAGAAAGCTTATAAATGAGATTGTATATATGTTCTATGAAGCTTTGCCACATGACCTGAATGACATCCAGATTTGCATTGAATGCTTTTCGGGCTATTTTCCTAAATTAGGTCTTAATTAGTATGGTATCTGGATATTCCATCAATTATTATAGGCCACGATTTCAAAACTATTTCCATTAGTATTAGTAGGGCAGCTCCTACATGAAGTGAATGGATGTGGCCTTAATAGCTATTATTAAAGGATCATGGATGGTGAAAAGTTTTCTCATGCATGGTCTAAGGAGCTATCTTATGATAAGGCATGTGGCGACTACCCATGTATCTTAATGAGAAGATAAGTAAAGACTTAATAACTTCTCTATGGGATTTAGGCTTAGCACCCAGAGGATATTGAGATGGAAGCCCTCATGTTAGATGAGACTGGGTATCTAGAAGCAATGTCCTTATCCCTTACCTATGTGCCCCCATAGGACGATTTTCTAAAGTAGACATTATCTAGTGGATCCACTTAAGCTAGAAGTTCATGGTTCTACCTTGACAAGTAGGACAATCTTTTCCGGTGTGGGAGACATCGGGGATCATGTTATACCTCACATTGTCTCTATGTCTGTTAAGGCTAATTCCCACAATAATAATGAACTAAGGTTACTTCAAAAAGTATCTCACATGTGTTCCAAGATGATGTTCACTTGCATTGACCATCGTTTTATAACTTATGGTTTCTAACTCTCAAAATACATGTTTTAGCTTGATCATAGCATACTTATGAAAATGTCCCTTTTTAGCATGTTTTAAATGTTTTATGAATGGCTACCATACTTGGTACATTATTTTTTACTAACATATACTCTTGCCTACATTTCTCCAAATGTAGGGTCCGACAGTTAGGGTCCTCAATTTCATGACTAGTGGTTGATGTTGAGATTTCCAAGCTTGGTGAGTCCTCATGGTTCGAGGACGGATTTCCATTGTTTAGTTCTTTCTTGTATTTCAGTTTTGAACATGATGTATGGGCTACACCCAATCTCATTCTATTGTATTAGATGGCTATTGAGACAATGCTTTTTAGACTTCCGCTTTGTTTTATAAAACTATAGGACTTGAAAATGTTGTTGTACTTATTATGTTCTGTTTCTTATGTCATGAATTTTAAGTGGCTTGTATGGGTTCCCCCAGGGTCGTATACGCAATATTACATCTAGGGTGTACCCCTTGGTCGTGACAAACATTGTAATCAGAGTACAAGGTTTAGAATGGTCCTAGGATGTCTCATAAGCCACGACGAGCAGAATCTTGTTTTTGATTGTGATGCGCGCCACATTTATGAATAAGAGGCTATAAGATGTTTAGGAAATTCCACTTCTTTCATTACCCTAAAGTCGTGTGATAGAGTGTTTCACGACCCAGGGGTACCCTCTAGATGTAAGAAGGCGCATAAGACCCCGAGAGGCCTCATACAAGCTAACTTACATCTCATAACATAAGATAATAGGAATGAGCCGAAATTTAAAATATTTTCACAGCATCAAAGTTTCATATAAAGAAGCGGAAGTCGTTTACACTTGTCTCAAACCATCTAAAACATGAATAGTCTTTGGGACACCGCCCATACAATAGTTCTAAACATAAAATGAAAGAAATAAGGACATGGTGGTCAAATCCTCAAATGCTATGAGGACTCACCAAATCTTCACTCCTTGCTCTACTATGAACCTAGCCACGGGAATGGAAGTCAATATCTCCGGACCCTACATTTGATAAGAATTTAGGCAAAAGTATGTGTTAGTACAAATGAGCAACGTAAGAGATAACATCACAAGTCATAAGCTTATTTTATGATGGCTAGCATATATCATAAACATAGGCATTAGTAGACATAAGATATAATACATAAGCATAAGAGATAACAACATATGTCATAAGCATACTCAATGTACCTAAATCATCATAACATAAAAGGAGTACTTAATAAGTAACCTGGAAGCATTCATAACCAAGACATGGACAATACTTCACTAGTCTTACTCATCATAGTAGGCAACCATCGGTCATCATGTAAGCTCATTAAGAATCTTTCTCATCTTTTAGCTTACCTTTCATAGACAATGGAAATCACCTCTAGTCATGGTTGTATTGGAAGGTCATCCAAGCTACAATCCAAACTAGTCATTCTTATATTTCATAATTCACATTGTTCTTGCTTTAATTTTTAAGACAAGGGGATTCACCTCCCTATGCCTATCATAAAGGCTAATGGGTATCACCTCTTGCCTTAGTTGTATAGTCATAGGTATTTGCCTCCATGACCATTACAGGGAATCATAGGTATTCGCCTCCATGCCCTACCATTGTATGATATAGATATTCGCATCCACATTATTATACAAGGATCATAGGTATTGTCTCCATGTCCAACATGATATGATATAGGTATTCTGCTCCACATCATTTTATAAGGATCATAGGTATTCACCTCCATGATCTACAATAAAGGCTAATGGGTATTCACCTCTTGCCTTGCTTTAGGAGTTATATATTAAGGGTAGTAACCTCACACTCCTCATATCATGACATGGGTAATCATCTTATGTCTATTATCTCATGACACGGGTAATCACCTCATGTTCTCTAACTTAGGAATATGGGAGAGCACTTCACATCCTATCATATGAAGCTCTTGGCGAATCACCTCCAGCCTCAGCACATCTCATAGTACTTTGACTTAGATTCATTTTAGCTGAGCAAGCCTTTCAACCTAGAATAATTCTATGTGAGAAAACCTTTCACATTTATATATTATGTGTTCATGAGAATAGCCTTTCAATAAACACAACAACAATATCATAATCATTGACACTTCACTCCCAAAGTGTTCTTAAAGCATTTACATAGATTCTTAAAGCATAATCTCATACATTCATAATATAGGTCAATGTGGATAACTCCATCCACCACAATCCTATCTACAAATCAACATTCATCATATAATCTTTACTCTCAAAGCCGTACTCATCATACTTCATCACATTAGCTTTACTCTCAAAGCCCTACTTAATTATCATTCATAATACATGCCTTAGTCTCAACACAATTCTAATCATCATAGCTTACAAGTGATATTTCATCAATTCACACATATATGCTTCGATCTTAAGCAATCTAATCATACTTTGATCTCGTTCAATTCATGATTATATGTTTTTCTCTTAATCAATTCACACCTATATGCTTCGATCTTAAGTAATCTAATCATACTTCATCATATATCCCAAAATATCAAGCATTACTATTCATGGTTCATCATGCATACATTAATCTCTATCAATTCATGTCTATATGCTTAAATTTCAAGAGATTTACAATGTATTTCATCAATTCTAGAAGATTACATCTAAATCCTCAATTTCCCCATTCATGGCATAAAACACAATTACATCAATTTCATCTTTCTAGAATGAGGTTAGACATGGGTACATGTAAATTCATCCTAAAAACATGTAATTATATCAATTCCATCATAAACAATCATAATCCACTCAATTGAATCCATACCCATAACTTTAGAAAAACCCTAACTAGAATTGGGGAATAATTATTCTACATTGGGGAATTCATGGGGCTCCATTGATGAAAGGATTACATGGATGAATAATCCATAATACCTTGATTACAAAGCCCACAATTTCTTGAGGAATGGAGAATTGATCTTGACCCTAGCTCCAACTCTTTCTTCCTCTTCTTTAACTTCTTGAGAGAGAAATATTTGAGAGGATGAACTTTTGGATTCTTTTGGGGTTTTGGAAATAATGTCTTGAATGGTAAATTTAAAAGGTTAAAATCACTTATATAGGGGTACTAGACTTAGGCAAAACGACCTCACCTATTGAAACGACCCCAAAAATGCCCGAATATGTGCTTCGGAAACACCTATAATTGTAATTTCCATATATCTCAAAATTTGTGCATGATTTCAGAAATTCGACTTCATATTCTTATTCATGGGGTCAAATTGAGTGGGTGATGGGTCTAACCCAAATTTTAGAGCAACAGTATCAAAATTTGAAAATTACAAAAAATTGCGATTTGGAGAGTCAACTTTAAAGGGGAATATCTCTTAGCACACAAGGAACTGGAAGGACCACAACCTATTAAATTAAATCTCTTTGAGTTAGCTTTCCAACGCACTTGGTTTCACCTCATTCCGAGTTAGGATGAGGGAGTTATGACCATTTTCGTAAAACCTGTCTGTGCAGATTTGCAATTTCCAGTGAGCTATTTTTTTTTTCTCCTTAAGCCTCATTTTTTTGAGGCTAAGTGTTGGGGACGTTTTTTATAAAAAGGGGATATGTCCCATACTTAGTCATTTTTTAACTTCAAAAACACTCTCTAAGCCCTCTCCAAAATTCCACCAAGATCCTCAACCAAATTCAAAGATCTCAAGCTCTAATTCCGGATTCAAGACTCAATCTCAAGCTTCAATTCTCCATTCCAATCTTCATCAAGGATTCTCCAAAGTTGAGGTATGTGGGTTTGATTGTGGAAATCTTCCTTTCCACAAGTCCAACCATTTATCCTCTATTACTACTTCAAGTTTATGGGTCCTTATGGTTATTTATGAACTCTTGAAGTATGGAATTACTACTACACACCCTATTATGGTCTATTTTGCATATTATCATGAAATGGAATTATTATGTGATGTTTATGGTTTTCATGCTTCCACGATCAAATTATGAAGGTTGATATATATATGTATGTTGTTGGTTGGCTGATTTATATGGATTTTGGAATTGGTTGGACTTAGTACTCTTGAAATACATGATTTTATTTACATGAACAGTAGCCCACCATGTGTTTGATAAAATGCCCATTTATAGAATTCTTAAGAAATGGAAGGTCCAATGTACGTCCTATGAGTCGGATGATTATATAATTACTGAAATGATGATGAAATGGACACATGTATATGATTTTCTCTATATAGTGTTGTGAGTCGACCAAGCCTAGCTCGGGGGGTTGTAGGCTCGGGTAACCGTATCGAGGGGTTGGTACCTTGGTTGTCTAGTACGGGGGGTAGTAGGCCTGTATAACCATATCGAGGGGTTTGTACCTTGGTCCCTAGCTCGGGGGGTGGTAGGCCCGGGTAACCACATTGAGGGGTTTGTACCTCTTTCGCTTCTCCAAGGAGGTGGTAGGCCTTGGAAATACTATATTGATGGTCACTCGCCACACATGTACTACGCCCCACTAAATATGATTTTTTATGTAAGCACCATTATACATATCATCTCATTAATATGCTATCTATCGGGTATGATGATGCATTTTGCCTATGATGTCCATCTATTGTTGCATTGCATTGCATCCCATATACTTAGTACATTCAAACGTACTAATGCATACTCTATGCCTACATGATGTCACCATGTAGGGACCGGAGCACCGCTTGACCATCCTCCTCCGCCTGGCTAATACGATTTTCTATCGAGGTTATTAGTGAGTCCTCCATTTCGGGGACGTTGCTTATGATCTCTTGCTATGTATAAGACTTTTCCTTTTTAGTTATGTATTGACTATGAGGGTGAGCCCGGTAGTTTGTCTTGGCCCCCGCTAAGTACCCATGTTTAGAGGTGGTGTTGGACAAGTTGTGTATTATGCTTGAGCTTGACTCATCTATGGTATTTATGTATCATTCTCTTTTTCTCTTGCTCCCTTAGTCCCGATTTCCCCTTGATTATGCTTATCGCTTATGGTCATTTTAATTGCTTCCGCGACCAAGGATGTGTAATGATATGCTATGAGGCTTGTTTGGGGTTCCTTCGGGTTCCCCATTCGCCAGTCACGTCTAGGCCCTAGGCTTGGGTCGTGACACCTATATCTAACTTAAATCAAAATTTCCCAAAATGGCCCTCACTTGGCAGCCTACTACATAAGCCTCATGAGAGGCACCACAAGCCGTGGTCCTCACCACTAGCCATGGTTCTGCTCATTGTCCTTGGACCAATAGCTAGGCCACCTTGTATCAGACTCCAAGAAATGAAGGCATCACAATGAGCCTTCCCATGAACCGTGGTCTTGACAACTGGTCGTGAAGTAGCTCGTAAAGGTGGGCCAACATTGGGTAGCTCATGGGAATCTACTGCCTAGCCACCACGGGCCGTGGTCCCCACCACTAGATGTGGTGGTGGTCGTGAAGGTGGCGGCAGTGCTTGGGACGCCTTTGTCCCTTGCCTTGGCCCTTGCCCCTTTTCCCTCGGCTCTTTCCCTCGTTCTTGGCTTGTTACCCTCATGCTTAGCGGTAGTTGTCCTACTAGATTACGGGGTGTTACAATATATCCCCATTGGGGACATTCGTCCTCGAATGACTATCTAGGCATCTCTTGAAGGAAAAGACTCTTGATTAGTAGCTCATCATGCATGCAACTCAGCTTAATGCACACAACTAGGGAGGAACCTAAACTCCATACTCTAACATGCTCAATGCATCTCTAGGAAGGTAGGAGCCACATCTAACAACCCAAAATGCATGAAATTTTAACATTTTTCATGTTCAAGGAAGAATTACCTCTCTATACTAAAAACATGCTCAACACAACCTCATGCAGCCTATATGTTATCTCTACTCAAAGCATATTTCAAGAAGGAATTCTCTCAACTCCAAGTTACGACATGTTTATCAATACATCTCATGAAGTCTATAGGAAATTCATACTCAATGCAATACAACACGAGGAAATAATCATATAAACTTATCTTCTTTCAGAACACAAGATTTTCATGAACATGCACAACATAAAGAAATCATGGGAACACATAAACACTCATGACTCCAAATTAAAATACAAACTAAGAGGAATTTATCATCTCAAGCTAAACGAGGAGTAGAAGGAAAGGATGAGGATATCTGGTCATCACATCGGCCTAGGCCTCCCAAGTAGCACCCCTAACTAAGGGATTCCTCCATAATACTTTCACGGAAGTAACTTTCTTGTTCCTCAACTGCTTAACTTACCAAATTAAAATCTCAACCGGTACTTCTTCATAAGAGAGATTCTCATTAACTCTCCATTCTTTTGAGGGAACTTATAGATGTCGGATCTCTAAAAAACAACTTAATCATAGAGACATGGAAAACCGAATACACTGATGTCAACTTATTAGGAAACTCTAGCTCCTAAACACCCTACCAACACACCTCAAGATCTCATATGGGCCTATGAAACGGGGACTAAACTTCCCAAACTCTTTATACCTTTGAAGGGTGAGAGCTTCAAGTAAACCCCAAATCATAACATTAGGAACACTCAACGACCTTGCTATCTAAGCACATCGGGAGCAAGCCTAAATGGACTTTCTAAACACCATTTCTTTCAATTTAACTAAGGTCGAATAAAGTTATCACTAAGCTTTCTCATCCATCTCCCAAGATGATTCTAAACCATGGAACATACCCAAAACTCATAATGACCAATCGGATTCTACCATCAATAAAAAACAACAATAATGCATCCCATTCATACAAAAGAAAACATCAAAGTCTAGCATATCAAGTCTATCAAGTCACATAAGACAAAGCTACACCAGAATCTAATAAAGCATAAAACATATGCCGGTAGCCACATCTGAAGGACGCTCTTCTTCACCTCGAACTTGGAGTACATAAAACTTATTCTCCTTTGGAGCATTCGCACCCGAACCAATTGTACCGGATGAAGAGTAAGGTTGAGACCTACGAGGACTATCTCTTTCACTTTTAGAAATTGTAGGGCAATGCCTTATCATGTGGCCCAACTTACCACAACTAAAACAAACATTAGAACCCGCTAGGCATTCACGCGCATGTATTCTATCACACTTACTACACCCTAGCAATAGAACCCCACTACCATCTCCTTGAGGCTTAGAGTTAGACACCCTTCCTTCATTGAACTTAGGAGTATTTGGGGAACCTTTCCCAGGGAATTCTTTTCTACACCTAGGGAGACCATGTCGATCGGACCTTGCATGAGAAGGATTATCATACTCCACTCTAGACCTCTTTTTCCCTCTAGACTTTTCCTTGAGTTTCCCCTCCTCAATTTGTTGTTCATGGACCATAAGACGGGAGATGTCCATGTCACCAATGAGCATTGAGGTACGGCACTCTTTAGCCACCATATCAGATATACCCGTCACAAACTTATTCATCTTAGCCCTAGAATCCGCCACCATCGTTGGAGCATACTTAGACAATTGAGTGAACTTTAGGGCATACTCCTTCACACTCATACTTCCTTGATGAAGGTTAGTGAAATCTTGCACCTTTGCTTCCCTCAACTCAAGCGGAAACAACCTATAAAAAATGCAAATTTAACCACTTCCCACTCTACGGGACCCGCTCCTACCGGCCTTACCTCTTTCCATTGGTCGTGCCACACTTGAGCAACACCTTTCAATTGGTAAGCAGCCAATTCCACCTTCTCTACCGGAGTCACTCCCATAATAGCAAGTATCTTATAGACCTCATTGACAAACTCTTGAGGGTCTTCCTCCACTTTGGAGCCATAAAATTTTTGAGGGTTCATCCTCATAAAATCCCTCACACTTGACGCCATCGTACCCACATTTAGGCTCACGAGGGCTACCACTTCTCTATTTTCTTGGACCATCATGGATTGAGACAACACTTGAAAAGTTGTCCTAAGCTCCGCATTAGTCACATTCTCACGTAATAGTAATATCATGTGGACCATCAGGTAATGATTAGGAGAAAAATCTTATAGAATTAAACTCTATGGCAGGACTTAGAGTATGAAGAAGTGAAGTTTCCTGATCATCTTGTAGCCTCTCATTCATAAATGTGGGGCGCTTCACACTTATGAACAAGCTCTACTAGACATGGTTTTGAGACATCCTAGAATTATTCTAAACCTCATGCTCTGATTTCCAAGTTTGTCACCACCCAAGGGTACCCCCTAGATGTAACATGGCGTATAATGTCTTTGGGATGAACTTTGGGATTCTTTTAGGGTTTTGGAAATAATTTCTTGAATGGCGAGTTTAAAGGGTTAAAGTCACTTATATAGCGGGTACTAGACTTACGAAAAATGGCCTCACTTAAATCTAACTTACACTTGAATTTCCCAAAATAGCCCTCACTTGGAAGCGTATTGCCCAGTCCTTACGAGATGCACCACGAGTTGTGGTCCTCACCACTGGTTGTGGTCTTGCTCGTGATCCTTGGACCAGTAGCTAGGTCACCTTGCAATGGCCTCCAAGTGAAGGCATCATCATGACCCTTTCCACAAGCCGTGGTCTTCACCACTGGCGGTGAAGTGGCTAGTGAAAGTGGGCCAACATTGGGCAGCTCATGGGGAGCCACTGCCTAGCCACCACGGACAACACCACCGGCTGTGGTCCCTGCTACTGGTCGTGGTAGTAGTCGTAAAGGTGGGGGCAGTGCTTGGGAACACTTGGTCAGCCTTGGCCCTTCCCCCTTTTCCCTTGGCTCTTACCCCTATTTTTTGGCTTGTTGCCCTCATGCTTAGCCCTAGTTGGCCTACTAGATTACGGGGCGTTACAGAGTGTTACTCTAAGTATCTTTCTCTCCTAACCCCCTATTTATGTTTTCATAAAATGCACCCTCGATGGAATCCCATTAGAAGGAGTAGGAATGTTCGTGAAAATGTCAGACATGAGGTTCCCCATGTGTCGGTCAACCCTTTGGCCGAGCATGTGATTAATGATGAAATTCGAATCGCATTTCATACATGACCTAACCTATGATGGCTCAAGTAAATAGGGATGTTGTGGCTCCCGTAAACTGTAACGACCCGAGAGCACCCCCTAGCCGTTACCGGCGTATTCGACCTCTCAGAGGTCTTATATAAGCCCTTAGCATTCGTCATAGCATTTATCATAGAAAAATAGCAGAAAATTTAAAACTTTTTCATAATATAACACAAGACTTAAAAGTCACCTCATTTAAACCTTTAATACAAAATCGGAGTACTACGTCTCAAGGTAGTCATCATAAAACACGACTACAACACAAGAGGGACACAATCCTTACAATACAAAAGAAACTACTATCTAGTACATTGAACTTAAGGAAACTCTTTAACATAAAGGTCCTTGAATCTTTAAGGACACACCCGAACTTGGGAATAGTAAGCCAAGCTCATCACTTCTAGGAAAGGCCCTTTAGCCACCACCACCTACACTTGGTGTAAAAAGATGAAGAAGAATGGTGTTAGCACAAGAATGTACTAAGTATGATAACCATGCAAAAACATGCTTTTAAAAGGGACATTTAGTTGGAAACCATGCATCATGCCTTTTTAGAGAAACTTCAAGAACATTTAGTACAATAGGCACAATATAAACCACATACATCATCATACACATGGAAACCATTCATAATAGCACATAGAGCCACTTATAGCATTTTAGGCATATTCAGTGCATACAATACATTACCTTCCTCTTTATCTTAACTCCTTTCCTCAAGCAACCCTTAGGGAATACTTGGTGCAATGTATCACCTTAAGGTTACCAAGGGTGAACTTACATATAGCCTTCATCAATCCAACCACATATATTCATAGAGTCATAAGCACACCATAAGACATAGTCTTCACATAGGAACCATCACCTAAGACAAGCCCCAAGTCACACTAGTGCAATGTGCAAGTAGCATCCCATAATACTACTCACACCAAGTGTTCCTTGGAAGCCACCATAGACTAGGCACATCATATTCAACAAGTCATAACATCTTCATTTAACATTAGTCATAAGACCAACATACTTCATAACATCATATAAGGACTCATTCATTTACTACATCATTAGTCATAACCCATTTAGTTCATATCATAGGTAAACCACCCTCACAACCCCTTCACAAGCTCACTTGTGCAATGTACACATGGAGTCCCATACCCCCACATATACTAAGCAAACCCATTAAGAAGTCATAAGTGTAATTCACATGCATAATCATACTTCATGTCTTGACATAAGTAAAGTCGGCCTTAACATGCTTTCATATTAACATACATAGACCATAGTCTTCATTACATAAAGAGCCTAATCATAACCTCCCTTAGAGTGCACTTGTACAATGCATAAGTAGGGTCCATAGTCCTACCTACACTAAGTAACTCATCAAGAAATCATGACTAGAGTTCATATTCTTATCTTAGTTCATTTCTTAACTTTCGGGAGACATTGCCATAACCAACATAGACCATGTGAGCTATATGGAATCCAGTGTTCTACTCCCACACCGAAAAGAGAGGGTACTACTTGCCAAGGTAGGACCTATATACATAATAGCTATCTAGTGGATCCACTAGGCTAAGACCTACGGGGGCACGCAGCTATGGAACTAGGAGATTGCTACTAGAAACATTAACTTACAAGGTGTGGAGGTTTCCATCTCATGAGACAACATATATGTTGGGAACCCGGACTTGCTAAACGTGAAGCCCCCACTCTCATTTTTCATGTTCACTTGGTGCTAGGCTACAACTCCCTTTTTAAACATCTTTAAGCCTTTATTTAACATTAGTTCATAAAGTAGGCTTTAGGGACTTAATCCCTCATATCATATAGCTCAAAGGTTTCTAAGATGAGAATGACCTTTCATCATAGAATCTACATTATGTGAGAATGACCTTTCACATAGTCATACCATATTCATAGCATAGTCTAGTTTAGAGTACAATTGAGGAAACTTTCAAGAGACTCACTTTCACTAGATTATCATAAATCTTATTCATTCATTCATGTGTGTGCATGTGTGTACATATGTGAGAAAGACTTTCACATAAACACCTTTATACAACACATATTCATACCTTGCTAATCATACACTTAGCATGCATAATAAGATGTAAGGGTGCATATAAGAGTTAACCTTTCAATAGACACCATAACACATCATATTTATAGCTATACATGTAGAGTGTGTGTGTGAACATTGGTCCTCATAGTATAATAGCAACAACATTGATATTGAGTGCACTTCCCCTCAAGGGATCACAACACATTCACAATGTCCCCAAATCATGAGCAATTCACATATAAAGCCTTGAGGGATTCTGGACCACACACCCACACTTCATCATAGGAGACAAGGACACAGTCAATATTGAATAGGTACTCCTAACATGTATATGATCACACATTCATATAGGGGTCATATAGGTAGGGGTCATTCCACAATAGTACTTAACATAATCAATCATGTAGACCACGCCTTATCCCTAACATTATCATTCACATTATACTCCTCATCATCAACACACTTTAAACATCATGCTAGCATTGAGGATTTCATACATAACCTTCGTAGCACAACTTCATAAACATATGCATCATAATCATCAATTCACTTCACATCTATTGCCTTCAAGGCCATGATCTCAACATGCATAGATAGACAAGAAGTAAACATTGCCACCATAAGCAGATCAAACCACACAACATCAATTCTCATACTATAGACTAGAAGTTAGGTCAACTTACCAATTCTCCAAGCCATGATCACCATGGATCAATCCTCAACAATTCATAATCAATTGACATAGATAGAAATAGGAATCAAAAATTTAATTCAATAATATAAACATAATCTAAGTACAATTCTATAAACAAAGGGATCAACCCATAACTTTGCCCATAAGGCCATAATTCTCAACTCATCAATATACCAATAATTCAACATGAATAAGTATATATAATCATAGGAAACATCAATACAATCTACTCTAAATATAATTTCACAAATAGAGATCATATTCACAAAGACCCACTTCATAGGCCAATTTTTGAGAATTTGGGGATCATGGGTTCTTCAAGAATTCCTTTGAAATTGTCTTAAAAACCTTAATTACACATTAATTCATCAATAGAATAATTTAGAAAATCGTTTGACAAGGGACCCATATTTAGAATGAAAATTGGGAATTTTGGTCTTTGAAAATCTTTGATAGAACTCCTTGAATGAGAGGTTATTCAAGAATCAAGAGTTACCATACCTTAATTATTGAAGACCCTTGAAATTGAAGAAGAAATCAGTTGGAAACCCATCTTCTCGCTTGAGCTTCATCAAGGTCTTCAATGGGGTTTTTGAGAGAATCTATTTGAGAGGGAAGGGTCAATTTGAAGAATGGGGTCTAATTCTAGGTTTTGGGGTTTTAACCAACTTAAAATACCCTAAAATAGGTAGAATAACCATTTATAATAATTCCCCAGAGTACCCAAACCACCCCTCACTTAGTTGGACCTTTTGAACAAGTCAAACTTGAGTTTTATTTTTGCAGATTTCATCGGGGAACGAGTCCACGACGCGGAGGTGTTCCCTCAAGTTTCTGGAAATTAAATTTTGAGACAGTAGAGTCCACGACATGCCCACGTCGTGAACTAAATTTTTGCTCCTTGGGGGAGCTAGTCCGCGACGCGGAGCTATTCCCTCCAAGTGTAATTTGCAAGCTGCCTTGGCAGCTTGCTTGGCCAAGGTTTGGGTCCTCCTCAGGGACCCTTAGGGTGGTCCCGGGGAGTCATACCCGGACGTTTTGACCCTAAAAACATTGATTAAGACACTAGGGTCACCTCCACTGATTTTAGACTCCAAACAACACATAAAAACATGAACAACATACTAGAACACACCAACACACAAAAGACTAGTTTCCAAACGTCTTGGTCGTCCCTAGACGTTTGACTTCCAAACTCTTTAAAACTGACTAAAAGGGCTATTCTTCATTATTTTTAACAATTTATTAATGCATAAAACCCATGTGAGGCTCTACTTTACCTTACTTTATTTTGAGGGTTGTTACATAAACCTAACGACAACTAGAGTGAGAGACTTTATTAGGATGAATCCTCCGTAATTTTATGGGTCCAAAGTTGAGGAATATCCTCAATAATTCATTGGTGAGGTGTATAAGGTGTTGATGATTATGGGAGAGACGTCGTTGGATGGCCACTTATCAACTTTAGGGTGTTGCTCAAATTTGGTTTAACCAATGGAAAGAAGAGAGGGTGGTTGATGAGGGTCCTATTGATTCGGAGAAATTTAAGGTTTCTTTACTTGATACGTTCTTTCCTATTGATGATATGGTCAAAGGTACTAGAGTTCATTAACATTTGCCAGGGAGATATGAGTGTGAAGGAGTATGCTTAAAATTCACGCAATTGTCTAATTATGCTCCGACTATGGTTGCCGATTGATACGCTTAAATTACACCTCCCTAAAGAAGTATAAGCGATCGTTGTCAAACAAAGAACCAAACTAGTAGGTTGGGGTAGATCACACGAGGAATATGGCTTAGACTTAAACTTAACTTACGATTATATTCATTTAGTCAACGTACTTCTAAAACAAGTAAAGGGGGGGGGGGTTGTGTAACAAATAATTTATTGTAGTTTAGAAAACTAGTAAGCAAGATTTGAACTTTGGTTGTTATCAATGAGAGAAAGTAACTAGGGTATATATGTTCCCCATAAGCTCATAACGCGGTAATCCTAACAATAGTAATCTATTCTAGTGTATCACATGCAAAGTGGTAAGTTATGTATCTCTAAATCCTTGGTCCGGCAAATTGAAAATTTCACCCCGCACCTTAGTCCAACTACGTATGTATAATTTACTAACCCTTACATTTACCTCATATTAGACATCGCATCAATGTATGTCTTAGTTTTCACCCTTGCACAATTTGAAATTAGACTATTAGATAGTATCACACTAAATCTATGTTGATAATTCTTTTCTTATTAACTACCTCCTTGGTCTGGGAAGTAGCAGCAAGGCGAGTTGTAACGTTGCGCACCGTTAAAAAGACTTCTAGACGAAAAAGTTATCAATGTATGCTTCAACCCTATTCAAGAATTACATAGTTGTTATTCATACTTTGTTAATCGTTCATGGTTCCCACAACCCTAGTTGTGGATTTAGTTACCCATGCTAGTAAGAACACAATTCATATTTTTAGAAGAAGAATTCATGAACTTACGTAATGTGTAGAAGAAACCCGAAATTACCAATTGAAATTCAAATCCAAAATCTTTATAAACCGAAAATAGGAAATCAAATTGCTAATGTTTGCAAATCAATTCCCAAGAACACACCACGAACTAAAATTAAACAATAGTAGCTAACCGCCAAAAATGAGGTTTACATACCCTATTTATAGATAACATAATACCACATAAAAAGGAAACGAAATAAGGAAATAAAACTGTTGGACGCGGCTTCAATCGACGAGACTGACCTACAGACCATGGATTGAACTATGGTCCGTACGTCCCTTATGTGGCTCAGGACTTAGGCAATTTTTTAGAACTTGGAACCTTCAACTTTCGGATGCAAATGACGGACCTGTAGAATGGACCATAGATCGATCTACGGTCCGTGGGTCCCCTCTCGTGGCTCCATACATAGAACTTTTCATCAGGTACTGGAACTCAAACTTTCTGATACAAATGACAGACCTACAGGACGGCCCGTAGGTCAACCTACGGTCCGTCGATGGTAATCGTAGTTGCACACTTAGTCAAGACTTCCCTGATGCTCATTTACGCCACTAACCTATGGAGTGTGAACGGAACTACGGTCCGTAGGTGGCCCCTTCTACAGAAAATCAGTTGTTTCTCTCTCAACCTCGTCCAAGTCTATTTCCTGCAAATATAGCCCAATAATTATCAGTTCTAATTCAAAATGGCCCTAGACACACAACTCTTAAGTGACATGTATCAAAAATACCGTAAACTCTTGGTATATCAACACCCTCAACTTAACTTCATTGTTTGCCTCAAGGGACACACTAAAACTCTGAACGGCACTTGTGTAGAAGCGGACATTCAAGCACAATCAATCACATGATTTTCTATCCCAACTCTCTTTTTGAGTGCAAATCTCTTCTCTCAGACTCAACAAGCTAACTCATGTGGATCAAGATATGACAAAGATCGACCAATAGACACACAACATACACTATTTCACTATCACCAAGGTACCAATTTTCCGACAATGTAACTAGTGCCCTTACTTCAAACGAAATCCCTTTTTCATACAATGAATATGATTTTGAGTACAAGGGTTCATTCAACACTCACGCTCAGAAGTAATTTCAAATACAGCTAGTGCTCAATGCCATAGGCTTCCCCTTATTTTCACTGCTTAGACTCTCCAAACTTGTTGCTAGGATCACTATAGGACTTTATTAGCTTGTAACATAGGCTCAGGGTCAGGTTTGGTACATTTGGGTACTTTTTAGTGACTTTCTGCCCTCCTTGACATTATTGGCTTTTTACCTCTTCCTTGACCTACTTTTGGCAACTTTTCAACCCATTTCCTTTCCCTTGACACGTTTTAACCAAGGATGCGACTTTTGACTTTGTGAGACTTGTTTCTTTTTTTTGTTTTACTTTCTTCTTTTTATTTCACTTTATTTTTCTTTTCACACTTTCACTTATCACATTCTTTTGCCTTTTTCACACAGTCACATCCTTTTTCTTTATTTTCCTCGTTTAAACACTAAACTCTTTTCATACCCCTTGTTTTTCATTTGGTTTCCTCTTTTATAGCCACCCTCAACTTATGTATTTTGCATTATTTGAGGTGCACAATGTCCGATGTCAGACCAGGGCCAAGATCAAGGTAACTTTTGGCTTAGCCACCCTCAACTTAGGCTTTTGGCCTAAGTCAAGATGCTTATGTCCAAGGAGGGACCGGGGTCAAGACAATTGTTTTAAGGAAAGGTAAGTTAGGTGAATCAAAAGAAATGGTCAATTTCACTCTCAAATATTTGGATCAAAAGGGAATAATGCTACCATTTGGTTAGATCATTTAGGGTTAAGTGGACAAATTTGAATAATGGCATATGGTCACTTCCCAACTTCTAGCCTAGATTATCCTAGCAGGACCAACGGGGCAAGTTCTAGATTGGCACAAACTGTCTGAACATTCAACTATCCTCACACACTCTTGGTACCTTGTTTCATTATTAGATTATCAAATTACCCAGTTCAAGTTTTAGCTTAAGTCATTGGATCAAATTGGTTCTTTATCATGTCATTCGAAGAGCCAACATATTCAACTCATTCTAGCCTACACAATTTAGAACATATCACAGATTTTAGATGGGTATCATGTTTCATTCTTTCTCATGCTTCCACACATACAATCCTAACACATGCCAATTCAACAAAAATTAACACAGTCTCTTGGGGAAAAAGAACACAGGAAAGAAAACCCCAAGAGAGGATTATGAGTTGGGTTACTCAGACATCACCCTATCACTCACAATCCATTTTCTCCACCCCCAACAAAATATAGTGTGATTAACCCTAATGCACAAAAATTAAAAAGGAAGGATTAGGTGAAGCAAACCTGTGGCGTATAGCGTCGAAGACCTATCAACAAGCGGGTGGGTCCGGTTTCCCAGAGCCGGCTGGATCAACACTTGGGTCACCCCTAGTAGTGGGGCATCACCTATCACAACACCCTCAGTAGTGCTATCAGTCACTCTCACCGCACCATCAGTGGTTCTCACACTGCTTGAGGCACCAACACCAACCTCCATATCCCACTATTGGCGTGTCTCCTCATCAACTATAGACGCCTTCAGAGCCTCCTCAAATTGTTGGCGCTCTCTCTTGCTAGCTCTCTCAGCCTCAGTGTCCTAAGAAGTCTGACTAGAGCGGGGGCGCTTCCCAGCACGATGGGAAGAGAAAGGTGGATCACTGAATACAGTATCTAACACTGTATCATCAATTGGTGTTGTTGGGGCCGACTCAAGCTCAGTCTATGATGGGGCTAGGAAAGTGTCAAGATCAACCTGGAGACTGGCTAACTCCTTTCGGAAGGCAACTACGTTGGTGGATGGGGCTAGCTGCTCCAAGTCACGCAGCTCAAAAGCATCAAGGCGCTAGTGGACTGCCTGAACCTTGCGGTCCATCATTTGCTCCATCCGTTGTTCCACCCTAGCCGCAGACTCATCAATCGCTCGCTGCATCTAAGGCCTAATAAGTTGTAGTAATGAGGTCATATGGACCTCCAACTTTTGGAATCAAGCCAAGGGCACGACAACAGACCCTAAAGAGGGGGTGGCTCTGGAGGAGCTAGGGGTCTGACTTCTAGCCGGAGAATGAGAAGCTGGAGCATCCTCAGTGGGGGATGGAGGTGTTGGCTGATCACCCTACATCTGCTCCACATCGGCAACTAAATCTACTCCCAATAGAGGTACCTCAACCTATGGCTCTCTGCGTGGTGCTGCCACATTCGCCTCATCCCGAATCAGGCATATGTCCAAGGTCTTGGTCACCTAGATAAACTTGTCACAATGCCATACCGGCACTCCAAAATCCCTACATAACTGAAAGATGAGCGAAGGAACAAGGTAGGTGGTGGAGGCCTTGAAGGCCCTCTCATGAATCTCCGTAATGATCATGCGGGCAAAATCCATCTCCAACCCCGAAACCAATTCTGGTACCATAACCGTGCGGCCCCAAGTAAGAACATTGTCCACCTTCATAGGAGACACCCTGTTCTGCACCAATATCCAGCAGAATTTGGCCACAAATGTGAGAGTGGCTTTCTTGATGATAATTCCTGGGGTGGTGGCCCATTTGGTGCGCTCTCCGTCTGTTGCAATGTGATGGGCTAACCAGCGCAACAAGGACTACCTGTGCTCGGCATTCCTTTGAAATTCCCTACTCCTCACTATGTCCCACCTATATTCAAACTTTGCCGTATTGATAGCTAGAGTATGACCCGGGCTGTATAAGAACCTGTAGATGGTGTCCTCAGATAGTTCCACCGAAAACCCACGTACTAGTGTCGCAGTGAGTGGAGGCTATGTGGTGGGCTTGGCCCATTTATCAATAGGCTCTCGGAGGGTGGCTGCGTAGGAAGCATAGAACTAACTCACGATCTCCTCACTGTAGGACCTCGAGCTCCGGGCCATCCACTTGCACTAGTGTCTCTTGAAAAGCTCCTTAATAATGGGCCCGATGTGCAAGTTGCCCGTAAGAACTCGGTGCTCATCATAGACTAAATAAGTTGGCCTCTCCTTCTCAGTCAACATCTTGGCATCTCGATATATCTGCCATTGACCCTCTATAGACCAGCGGTTTGGCTCCTTAGCAACTGGAGTAGGGTCGGTGTTCGGTGGCACTGGAATGTCCCCCTCACTAGTGGCCTCATCAGATGAGGCATCCCTACCATGTGAACTTGACACGGATGCGGAGATGGAAGCAGAGGCGAACTAAGAGCCAAAAGCAGAACCAGCCGGTGACTCGATTAGTGTATCCTCCTCATCAGACTAAGAGAAAGTGACTACGTCAAGAACCACCTTCCGTGATTGGTTTCGGGTAGTACGGGGTACTGTGGGGGAGGTCATGGTTGTCGGTGGAACATTTACAGGATGAGTCTCCCCATCAGTGTCTTCATCAATAAGACAGAGGCTTGGTGCGACTGATTTGGACTTTCCCTTTGGTGCAAAAGTCGGGACTTTCTTTGGGGCCATGGTACTTGTTGGGGATAATTAGTTCCAAAATAAACTAATAACACACTCAAAAAAAATTAGAACAAAGAACCATCCTCCCCCTTAACCACACTCGGGAAAGCCTATACCCGAAAGTTCCTCACTTGTTTTTTACTTTCTTTTTTACGAAAAAAATTCTAGATGACCGGAGCAAAAAACCTCTCCCGAGCAGTGAACTGTAATTGTGAAAATATTGGAAAATCTGGCCAAAGAAGGTGATAGCCTTGTAGATTCGTTCCCATGGTTCGATCCTTCCCATTAAAACATGGCGGGTTCAAATTCTGATCGATTTCCCCATTCCTGAGTGACATAAGGGAAAAGGGGACTTTTTTGGGGGAGAATCACTCAGCGCCCGGGGCCTCCCATGTGAGTTCAGGTGATGGTCAACAACTCACTCCTATTTCAATCCGTGCTGGACCTATCGATATACCAATAATCAAGTCTTCAGTCAATTGGTGGAACACATTGCATCAACTTTCCTATTCCATAGATTTTCCCTGATGAACAGAATGGATTGATCTGCCCTTTTTTATGCGCCGCTTTACCCTGAAAGGAAAATGAAGCAGTCAATAGCAGTCTGTTCTCGCCTATCACCTCCCATAGAGGCAAGTGAAGTTGGTGAGCCGTATGATGGGCAACTATTTCCTGTCCGCTTCAACCACTCTTTCACCTCCCAAAGAGCAAAGTTGTCCTTTCTTTCTTTCTTGCTCTATCGCTTTTTTTAAGGCCTCTTGGACCCCGATTCAAATGCGGCTAGAAAGGCTCGTTTGAGTGATTCATAAACAAACTAAAACAAAAACTTAATAAAATTCATACAGTGGCTTCAACGGCCACCTACAGTTCGTGAATCCCCTCCGTAGGTCAGATATCCCAAAAAGTTGGGCTCTGATGGAAACCACGGATGTGTAGAACGGTCTGTACGTTTACCTACGGACCGTAGTCCACCTCCGTGGTTCCACACTTAGTGGATTGCTCATGTGGAACAGACCCACGGACCTGATCTACGGTCCATATATTGGTCTACGGTCCGTAGACGGGGTCTCGTGGTTCAAGTTTGTGCTAGGTATCAGACATGCCTCTTGGTTAAGCCATTTTTCCATAATTTCAACATTTAACCTAACTCTAATCATGCATTTCAACGCAATATATGATAGTTTGCTATCCCTAGGGCTCCGATAACTCATTTTTTAACATTTATTGCTTACAAAACTAGAAACCCTAAGTCGAAACTTTCATTTAGACTACTTTTTTTCTGAGTTATTTTACTACAAAGGCAACACAATCACATTCTGTCATCCCAAGGGTGTTTCTACCTTTAGTTCAACATACAATTTCATACATAAACAACCCGAGGTCAACATCCACTTCATGACTTCATATATTGAACAATGAATAACAACATTAAAGTTAAAGTGAAGTATGTTACCTTACAAGTATAGGAAGTGGGTGATTGTGTAATGACAATGAACTCTTTAGCCCTTTTTCTAGCCTTTCAACGCCGACCAGGACAATGAGAACTGCAGATGAGGATTTGGGAAGAGGGAAAAAGGATATGGGGATATGGTGGAATGAATGGGGAGTGATCTGTGGGATTTGGGAGATTAATGGAGTGATTTTGGGAGAGTTAGGGGTGAATAATGGTTGGGAGGGAGTTCTGAATGTGGGGAATGAAATTTAAAATGAAGGGGTTTTAATTTAAAAGTTGTCCATGTCGGGTCAGGAAAACCCTAAGTTTGGACCCACGAAACCCCGTCGATGGGCCGTAGGTCACTCAACACTTAGAAAAAATTTGAGGACTTACATGGTATCTACGGACACCATTCATGGTCCATGGAGTGACCTACGTACCGTCAATAAGGTCTGTAGACCTCTGCAACAGACATTTTTTGTAGATTTTACTTTTCGTCCCTACACATGTAGCAAACGTTAGGCCTTTCTTTTAACATTTTCTGGACACTTTTTAGACCCGAACACTATGATATATCTAGCCAACACTAAAACAAAAATAAATTACCAATCTAAAGAATTATAGAAAATCAAATAAATAAAGAAAACTACTACATCGAAAAGAAAGACCTATAGTTGGCTAGATTGTACGTCTTGGGTTGCCTCCCAAGCAGCGCTTGATTTAACATCGCGGCACAACGTAGGCCTCTTGATTACTCAAACTTCATCAAGATAGTAGGCCTCAACCACATCTTGCACATTCTCCTCTTTTCACAGATAGACTTTGATCCTTTGCCTGTTCACCCTGAACCTTGTTCCCTCATTGTTTTCGAGCTCGACCGCTCCATGTGGGAACACTTACGTGACTATGAATGGCCCGGTCCACTTGGACTTGAGCTTGCCAGGAAAGAAGCGCAACCTAGAGTTGAATAGAAGCACCAAATCACCCACAACAAATTCTTGTTTTTCAACCAGTTGATCATGATACTTCTTCATCTTCTCCTTGTACAACGCTGAACTTTCATAAGCTCTTAGGCAAAACTCATCAAGCTCATTCAAGTCACTTACTCTCTTGATTCGATGCGGCACCCCACTCAAAATTTTGCTTCTTTAGCGCCCACATAGCCTTATGCTCTAGCTTTACCGGCAAATGGCAAAACTTCCCATATACAAGTTGGTAGGGGGACATACCTATGGGAGTCTTGAATGCGGTGTGATAGGCCCATAGAACATCATCAAGCTTCCTTGACTAATCATTTCTATTAGCATTCATAGTCTTAGCCAAAATATGCTTTATCTCTCTGTTGGACACTTCAACTTGCCCACTAGACTGTGGATGGTAAGGAGTGGCTACATTGTGGCGGACGCCATATTTTTCAAGTAGCACCTTGAACAACTTATTACAGAAGTGGGAACCTCCATCACTGATAATCACCCTAGGTGTACCAAATCTGGAGAAGATATTCTTTTTCAGGAATGCGGTGACACTTTTACCTTCATTGTTGGAAAGCGCAATTGCCTCTACCCACTTTGACACATAATCAACTGCAACAAGAATATATTTTATCCCATGTGAACTCACAAATGGACCCATAAAATCAATGCCATATATATCAAATAACTCAATCACAAATATCGGATTCATAGGAAGCTCTTGCCTCTTTGAAATTCCTACTTCTCTTTGGCAACGGCCACAAGACTTGGCGAAATCATGACCATCTTGGTGGATGGTAGGCCAATAATACGCACACTGCAAAATATTTTGCGCAGTCTGAATAACACTATGGTGCCCACCTACAAGCGATGAATGACACGCCTCTAGTATACTCAACATCTCAACCTCTGGCACACAACCACGAATAATCCCACCAGCACAACTACGGTACAAATAAGGCTCATCCCAAAAGAGCTTCTTCAAATCATGCATAAACTTTTTCCTTTGGTGAAACTACAAATCCTATGGCACCAGATCACTTACCAAGTAGTTATCAAAGTCTGTGAACCAAGGAATCAGATCATAAGAAGCAGCCAATACTTGTTCATCTGGAAAAACATCATTAATTTTAGCCCTCTCACCTAGCTTGAGCATAGCTTCTTCCTCCAATCTGGACAAGTGATCGGCAACCAGATTTTCTATCCCCTTTCTATCTTTCACTTCAAACTCGAAATCTTGCAGCAACAACACCCATCTAATCAACCACAATTTTGCATCCTTCTTAGCCATCAAATACCTCAATACAGAAAGGTCAGTATGAACTATGACCTTAGTACCAAGCAAGTAGGATCAAAATATCTCGAATGCAAAAATCACCGCAAGAAGCTCCTATTCAGTTACTGTATAGTTCTTTTGAGGCACATTTAGAGCTTTGCTGACATAGTAAATAGGATGAAGAATCTTCTCTCGCCTCTGTCCCAATACCACACCAAGCGCCACTCCACTCGCATCATACATTACCTCAAACGGTTGCCCCCGATCCGGTAAAATAATGATAGGTGCAGAAACAAGCTTTTCCTTCAACTCTCCAAATGCTCTCAGACAAGCATCATCAAAATTAAACTTATACTCCTTTTCGAGCAGTTTGCACAATGGGTGTGCAATTTCAGAGAAATCCTTGTTGAACCTCCTATAGAAACATGCATGCCCAAGAAAACTTCTAACACCTTTAACAGAGATAGGTGGTGGAAGCTTTTCTATTACCTCGACTTTCACTCTATCAACCTCAATACCTTTCTACGAAATCCGATATCACGCCCCAAGACTACCCCCGAGACGCGAACACGGGACCTAGCACCACAAGTGATCCCAAGCTAACCCTGCTGGCATGATCATGAGCATACTAAAGATAATAAACTGATGCAGAAGCTAAATCATAAATAAAAATGAAAACATGGGGAATACCCATATACTATAACTGAGATAAATGATAACTGATGAATTTAATACAAAGAAAATATTAACTCAATACTAAGTTGAATCTATCTATGTATGAAAATAGCCTCTAACTGACTAGAAATGATGGGACAGCCCCCAGCTAAGTCTAGCAAAACTGAACCTAAGGACTAAAGATACTGAAAAGAAACTCATGACTATTGTCCTTGGAGAATGAGGACTCACCACTGATTCTGCTGAACTGGAGATCGAGAACCGATCTAAGCGTGATCTGGATGCTGAGAACATGAACCTACATCATGAGAAGATGTAGCGCAGAGTATGCGTCAGTACTTGAAGGGTACTGAGCATGCAGGATAGAATACAGCTGAAATAACATATAACTGAACAAAGCAAATAAGCAATGACATAATCTAAACATGATATAGATACTGAATGCTGAGAAAACTGAATGCAATGACCAATTTATAGCATACTGAAACTGAATATTGGATATACTGATAAATGGTCAATGCAATAGGATCTGACTGAACTGTGGGAGCTACTAATAAAACCACATGAGCTAAATGTGGAGTCCAATGTATACCCCCCATCGAGAGGATCCAATATACCCTGCCAGAGGTATAGAGGCATGCTGGCATGATCACTGAAATGATGCCCATAGAGGAGACTTACAACCTACGTGGCTAGTAGTTCTGGGACTATTTGGGTACGTTGAACCCTAGTCCAACTCGGTAGTATGCTACTCCCAATGGATTAAGTGATTAACACATTATGACTGGATTTCTGTAAGTTACGGGATAGCTCGAACTAAACTTGCATATTGAGTATGCAACAATTAAATTGATATTGATGCATTAATAACTGAGGCATGTATAACTGAATAACTGAAATATCTGACCTAGCATATGTAATTCAAGAACTAAAGAAATACATAGCTAAGGTTCTGAAATTTATGAAATAAACTGAGCAATAACATGACAATCTGATTTGGAACATTTAAATAACTAATTCATGATGATCTGTCGAAATTCTAGAAACCCCAAGTCTATTCATAATCATGGAATCAAGAATCTGACTGAATTCTAGGGACCTAATGGGCGAAAGGAACCCACTAGTGAAATCCCACATACTTGGTGACGAATTCCACGGAGAAATCATTCGATTTATAGGCTGGAACTGAAGAAAACTTGTTGTGTTCTTGAACTAGGGTTGGTCACCTCTTTCTCTTCTTACGCTTCTAATTTTCTAAGTTTTGATTAATGATTTGACTTAAGTAAGTTCTAGTTATGCTTCTAGGCTTAAACTTACTAAAACCTCATAATTTAGGTTCTAAACGACATAGCTTAGGGGTCCAACAAAATAGGAAAAAACCAAAAGACCCCTGACTTAACTGCTGTCGGAGTGATCGATGGACGAGACTTACGGGTCGTGCATTGAACGACGATCTGTGTTGGTCGACCGTAGTTCATGTCACAGGCTGGGTAAAGGAGTCTTGATCCACGGACACAGACCATGGACCGTGGTCTGACCTACGGACCGTGGGTCGAGACTTAGCCAATTTTCTGAGCTGGGTTTGGGGATGGGTTGCAGTGGTGAACCACGGACCACCAGCATGGGCCGTGGTCTGACCTACGGTCTATGGTGGCAACTGTGGGTTGCACCTGCAACTTCTCAAAATTTGCATTTTGGTCTATCTAGGATATGGGATGTTACATTATCTCCCCCTTGAGAACATTCATCCTCGAATGAAGACTAAACTAGCTGAAATAGCGGAAAAGGGCTGCAATCCCTACCACTAAACACTGAGAACTGAATTTCTGACTGAACTAAGTTCCAAGAACATGCAAATATGTTGAAAATGCAAGTACAGACTGAAGAAACATGATTCTAAGACTGAATTTAAGCATAAATGACTGAAAAACTGAAGAGGAACCATTACCTCAAGCTGGAGTGGAATCGGAAGGAAAGAGGTGAGGATACTTGGCTTTCGTGGCGCTTCTGCTTCCCAAGTATCTCCCTCTACGGACGGACTCCTCCACCAAACCTTGACTGAAGTGACTTCTTTGTTTCTCAACCTTCTAACTTGACGATCAAGAATCTCAACTGGTACATCCTTATAAGAAAAGCTATCCTTTACAGCCACAGTCTCTAATGGCACAACAGATGTTGGATCACCCACACACTTCTTCAAAAGTGAAATGTGAAAGACTGGATGCACTGCTGCTAAATCTGCTAGCAACTCTAACCCATAAGCCACTTTACCAATCCTTTTCAAGATCCGATAAGGGCCTACATATATGGGACTGAGCTTCCCTTTTTTGCCTAATCTCATCACCCCCTTCATAGGTGACACTTTCAAGAAAACCCAATCATCAACTTGGAACTCTAGTTCCCTTCTTCTCACATTTGGATAAGACTTCTGGCGACTCTGGGCAGTCTTAAGTCTATCTCTAATGAGTTGCACTTTCTCCATAGCATCAAGAACTGAATCTGGTCCTATCAAGGCTGCTTGACCTAGTTCAAACCAACCAACTAGAGATCTACATCTACGCCCATATAATGCCTCATAAGGGTCATCTAAATGCTGGAATGGTAACTATTATTTTAGGCGAACTCAATAAGAGGAAGGTGATTGTCCCAACTACCCTTGAAATCGATCACCTAAGCTCTCAACATGTTCTCTAAGGTATGAATAGTACACTCTGCCTGACCATCCGTCTGTGGATGAAATGTTATGCTAAGGTTAACCTGAGTACCAAGACCCTTCTGAAATGACTTCTAGAAATGAGAGGTAAACTGAAGACCTCTATTTGAGATGATAGACAAAGGAACCCCATGCAACCTCACAATCTCATTAATGTAAAGCTTGGCGTAATCCTCCGCTGAATCTGTAGTCCTGACCGCCAAAAAGCGAGAAGACTTAGTAACCCTATCAACAATCACCCAAATGGAGTCATGATGTCTGCGAGTACGAGGTAAACCTGTGATGAAGTCCATGTTGATCACTTCCCACTTCCAAGTAGGAATGTCAATCTCTTGAGTCATTCCTCCTGGTTTCTAATGTTCTACCTTGACTTGCTGGCAATTGGGGCACTTAACCACAAAGTCTGTTATATCTCTTTTCAAACCATTCCACCAATAGACTTCCCGTAGATCGCGGTACATCTTAGTAGCGCCCGGATGGATAGAATATCTGGAGTTATGGGCCTCTGCAAGAGTATGTTGTCTCAACTCGCCCACATTAGGAACACATAATCGACCCTGGTTGCGAAGCACACCATCTCCCCTTGGGAGAAAACCTCAACTCTCTGATGGTGGACTGCACCCTTAAGCTCAAGCAAGATTGGATAACTGTCTTTCTTTTCCTTAACCTCTACTACCAAAGAAGATTCTGCCCCATTTTGAACCATTACACCACCATCTGATATACCCATCAGACGAATTCCTAGGAGAGCAAGTATGTGAACATCCTTTGCTAGCTCTTTTCTTTCTTCCTAAACATGTGCTACACTACCCATAGATAATCTGCTAAGAGCATCTGCTACTACATTCGCCTTACCCGGATGGTAATGCACGCTCATATCGTAATCTTTGAGGAACTCAAGCCACCTTCTCTAGAGAAGATTCAACTCTTTCTTGGTAAATACATATTGGAGGCTCTTATGGTCTGTGAACACGTCTACATGAACACCATACAAGTAGTGTCTCCAAATCTTGAGTGCAAACACCACTGATGCAAGCTCCAGGTCATGAGTTGAATAACTCTTCTCATGCACCTTAAGTTGTCTGGAAGCATAAGCTATAACTTTATCTCGCTTCATTAACACACAACCTAGGCCGACCCTGGATGCATCACAATAGATCACATAACCATCTGAACCCTCTGGTAGAGTCAAGACAGGAGTTGTAGTCAACCTAGTTTTCAGTTCTGCAAAGCTTTTCTCACAATCATCTGACCACTGGAACTTAACCTTTTTTCTGAGTCAACCTAGTCAATGGTAAGGCTATGGATGAAATTCCTTCCACGAACCTTCTGTAATAGTCTACTAAACCTAAGAAACTTCTGATATCTGTAGCAGAGGTAGGTCTGGGCCATTGTTTCACTGCTTCTATCTTCTGGGAATCTACTCGAATTCCTTCACTAGACACAATATGCCCAAGGAAAGCAAGTGATTGTAACCAAAACTCGCATTTGTTAAATTTTCCAAATAACTGGCAATCTTTGAGAGTTTGCAGAACAACTCTCAAGTGACTCGCATGTTCTTCCTCATTCCTAGAATAAATGAGGATATCATCAATAAAGACGATAACGAACAAGTATAACTATTGTTTAAACACTCTGTTCATCAAATCCATGAAAGTTGCAGGAGCATTGGTTAGTCCAAATGACATGACTACAAATTCATAATGACCATACCGAGTTTTGAATGCTGTCTTCGGAATGTCGCTATCTCTCACTTTAAGTTGATGATAACCGGATCTGAGGTCTATCTTTGAGAAATGACTAGCACCCTGAAGTTGGTCAAACAAGTCATCAATACTAGGAATGGGATACTTATTCTTAATGGTGACTTTGTTCAACTGTCTGTAATCAATACACGTTCTGAGTGAACCATCTTTCTTCTTTACAAACAACACTGGCGCACCCCATGGAGAAATACTAGGTCTGATGAATCCCTTATCTGGAAGGTCTTTCAACTGCTCTTTTAATTCCTTAAGCTCAGTTGGAGCCATTTTGTATGGAGGAATAGAGATAGGCTGGGTATCTGGAAGGAAATCAATTCCAAAGTCGATTTCCCTTTCAGGAGGAACTCCAGGAAGATCATCCGGTAACACTTCTGGAAACTCATTGACTACAGGGACTGACTCAAGAGTTGGGGATTCGGAACTAGAATCCTTAACCCGAACTAGATGATAGAGATAACCCTTAGAGATCATCTTTCTGGCCTTAAGGTAAGAAATGAATCGACCCATAGGCGCTAAGCTACTACCTTTCCATTCTAAGATTGGTTCATTTGGAAACTGAAAACGAACAATCCTAGTTCTACAATCGATTGAGGCATAACAGGAATGTAACCAATCCATGCCTAGAATGACATCGAAGTCTACCATTTCTAACTCTACAAGATCTGCTTAGGTGACTTTCTAAGAGACTGTGACAGGGCAATTTCTATATACCCGTCTAGCTATAACTGGGTCACTGACTGGAGTAGAGATTGAGAAGGATTCTGATAGATTTTCTAGACTGACACCTAAGATTACTGCTATAAAGGGACTTACAAAAGAAAAAGTAACCCATGTTGTCTTTTCACTGAGTGAACCATATGTGAGCCACATCCCTAAGGTGGTAGGATGCCAACTCAACCCTACCATTACAAGTCACTTGCATCACTCCAAAGATTTTCTTAACATTATCAATGAAGTTTTGTGGGTCCTCACCAACTTGGGACCCTAAAAACTCAGGCGGATTCATCCTAACAAAATCTCGAACTCTAGCTGCCATTGATCCACCATTTCTATTAGTAGGAACTGGAACCTGTTGATTGTTCTGGTTGGTCATACTCTGAGCCAAAAGCTGAATCGCATACCAAAACTCTGTGTTTGAAACCTCAAGGTCTGGGACTGGAGGAACTGCATTAGCATTGCATACATTAGTATTCCTTGCGTAAGCTCTACAAGGACGCATGATCACTGAAATGTAGAACGTCGAGTTAGAATGGAATTTAGATCATACCTTACGTACGATAAGAGTAACAAGAAAATGAATATTTCCTAAAAAAAATTGTAGCCTCCCCCTCATTAGATGTGGTGCACTTCACACCCATGAAAAGGACTCTACTTAGTGCGGCTTTTCAGACATCCTAGAACACTTAAACCTAGCACTCTGATACCAAGTTTGTCACTCCCTGAGACTACCATCAAGACGTGGACACGGGACCTAGAACCATAGGTGATCCCAAACTAACGATCATAAGCATACTAAAAATAATAAACCAATGCAGAAGCTAAATCATAAATAAAAATGAAAACATGGGGAATACCCATATACTATAACTAAGATAAATGATAACTAATGAGTTTAATACAAAGAAAATAATAACTCAATACTAAGTTGAATCTATCTATGTTTGAAAATAGCCTCTAACTGACTAGAAATGTTGGGACAGGCCCCAGCTAAGTCTAGCAAAACTGAAACTAAGGACTAAAGATACTGAAAAGAAACTCATGATTATTTTCCTCGAAGACTGAGGACTCACCACTGATTCTGCTGAACTGGAGAATGGGAACTGATCTAAGCGTGATCTGGATGCTGAGAACCTGAACCTATAGCACAAGAAGATGTAGCGCAGAGTATGCGTTAGTACTTGAAGGGTACTGAGCATGCAGGATAGAATATAGCTGAAATAACATATAACTGAACAAACCAAATAAGCAATGGCATAATCTGAACATGATATAGATACTAAATGTTGAGATAACTGAATGCAGTGACCAATTTATAGCATGCTGAAACTGAATACTGGATATACTGATAAATGGTCAATGCAATAGGATCTGACTGAACTGTGGGATCTACTAATAACCGATAATAAAATCACATGAGCTAAATGTGAAGTCCGATGTATACACCCCATCAAGAGGACCCAATATACCCTGTCAGAGGTATAGAGGCAAGCTGGCGTGATCACTGAAATGATGCCCACACAGGGGACTTACAACCTACGTGGCTAGTAGTTCTGGGACTATTTGGGTACATTGAACCCTAGTCTAATTCAGTATTATGCTACTCCCAATGGATTAAGTGCTTAACACATTAGGACTGAATTTCTGTAAGTTACTGGATAGCTCGAACTGAACATGCAAACTGAGTATGCAGCAATTAAACTGGTATTGATGCATTAATAACTGAGGCATGTATAACTGAATAACTGACATATCTGACCTAGCATGTGTAGTTAAAGAACTAAAGAAATACATAGCTAAGGTTTTGAAATTCATGAAATAAACTAAGCAATAACATGATAATCTGATTTGGAACATTTAAATAACTAATGCATGATGATCTTTCGAATTTCTAAAAACCCTAGGTCTGTTCATATTCATGGAATCAAGAATCTGACTCAATTCTAGGGACCTAATGGGCAAAAGGAACCCACTAGCGAAATCCCACATACTTGGTGACAAATTCCACGAAAAAATCCTTCGATTTCTGGGCTGGGACTGAAGAAAACTTGTTGTGTTCTTGAACTAGGGTTGGTCGCCTCTTTCTCTTCTTATGCTTCTAATTTTCTAAGTTTTAATTAATGATTTGACTTAGGTAAGTTCTAGTTATGTTTCTAGGCTTAAACTGACTAAAACCTCATAATTTAGGGTCTAAACGACGTAGCTTAGGGGTCCAACGAAATAGGAAAAGACCACAAGACCCCTGACTTAACTGTTATCGGAGTGATCGAAGGATGGGACCTACGGGCCGTGCATCGAACGACGGTCCGTGCTAGTTGACCGTAGTTCATGTCAGAGGCTGGGTAAAGGAGTCTTGATCCACAGACACAGACTGCGGACCGTGGTCTGACCTACGGACCGTGGGTCGAGACTTAGCCGATTTTCTAAGTTGGGTTTGGGGAAGGGTTGCAGTGGTGAACCACGAACCACCAACACGGGCCATGGTCTGACCTACGGTCCGTGCATAACAACCGTGGGTTGCACCTGCAACTTCTCAAAATCTGCATTTTTGTCTATTTAGGATACGGGGTGTTACATCCGATGACTCAGAACTATCCCCTCTTTCACCATAAAGTGGCACTTCTCCCAATTGAGCACAAGATTGCATTCTTCACAGTGTTTCACTACTTTGGCCAAATGGTCTAAAAAACGATCAAAAGAGTAACCTACCACAGAGAAATCATCCATAAATACCTCAACAGTGTCCTCCACCATATCAGAAAATATCGACATCATACAACGCTGGAATGTCGCTGGAGCATTACATAACCCAAATGTCATATGTTTGAAGGCGAAAGTCCCATAAGGGAAAGTGAAGGTGGTCTTCTCTTGGTCTTCCGGAGCTATGGAAATCTGATTGTAGCCCGAATAACAATAAATAAAGCAATACTAACACTTACTAGTAAGTCGGTCCAGCATTTAATCCATGAATGACATAAGAAAGTGGTCATTTTCTGTCCAAGCATTTAATATCCAGTAGTTCATGCAAACTCTCCATCTAGTCACGGGCCGCATCAGAACAAGCTCATTTCTCTCATTAGGTACTACAGTAATCCCACATTTCATGGGAACACACTAAATAGGACACATCCACCTACTATCTGCAATGGGATAAATAACTCCAGCATCCAACCATTTCATGATCTCTTTTTAAACTACCTCTTGCATAGGCGGATTTAGTCTCCTCTGGTGCTCAATACTAGGCTTGTGATCCTGCATGAGTTGGATTTTATGAGAACAAATGCTAGGTGGGATCCCTATAATGTCCGCAATAGTCCACCCAATAGCCTACTTGAACCTCTTCAACACGAAAACTAATGCCTCAACTTGTGTCACATTCAAATCTACCGCAATGATGACCAATAAAGTACCATCTCTCCCCAAGAATACATACCTCAAATGTGATGGTAGAGCCTTAAGCTCCAATTTCGGAGCCTCTTCAATAGACGGTCTTGCGGGTGGAGAGTCGCGATTCTTCATGTCTAACTCCAATCTCTTTGGTTTTGAACAGAATTCGAACCTATCAAAGTGCGGCGACCAATTCATCATAGTCTTCAATACCATCACCCTCAAAATTCATCATTACCGCTGCTAGTGAATCAATACCCAACCTTTCTTTAATAGGCACCTTAGAACTACTCTCTACAATATGATTCACCATTGATACTGACTTGAGCTCACTACTCTACTTAATAGATCTACCAATGTTGAAAGTTACCTCTTTATTATTCAATCAGAACTTCATCTGCCCTTTCTCCATATCGACCAAGGCGCGCCCATTGGCAAGGAATGGTCTCTCAAGGATAATGGGAACCTCAAAATCAACCTCACAATCAAGTATCACAAAATATGCCGGAAAGATAAAAGACTCCACTATCACTAGTACATCTTGGAGCACACCAAATGGGCCTCTTCACATATCTATCAGTAACGAGCAATCGCATCACAGTCAGTTTTGGATCCCCTAAACCCAACTTCTTGTAAATAGACAATGGCATCCGATTAATACTAGCACCCAAATCGCACAACGCCTTCGCAAAATATAGCAACCCAATGGTACACGGAATAGTGAAAGCACAAGGATCCTTCTTCTTCTGCACAAGGGACCTTGTAGCAATAACACTACAATGTTGTAACCTATCATCATCTTCAAAACTCACGGCCCTTTTCTGTCACCAAATCTTTCATAAACTTTGCATACCCAGGCATTTGCTCTGAAGCTTCTATCAACGGAACATTGATGGAAAGCTGCTTCAACATACTAACAAACCTATGGTATTTGCCTTCTTCAGTCTTCTTCACTAACCTCTATGGGAAGGGAGGTGGAGGTCTAGGCATGGGAACAACTTTTTGGGTTAACTTCACTTCCTTCTCTATAGCATTCTCGGACTCTCCAGTAACCTCAATCTCATCATCATCAACCTCAACTTCGACCTCAGACAGCATAGGTGGATCAATAGTCTGCTTACCCCCTCAAGTGGTGACTATTATACAATGCCCATCATTCTCGGATTTTGGATTGTATTGCTAAGAAGTGTGCCAGGCTGACGTGGGTCAACTGTGGTAGATAATAGAGTCTTCTGCTATTCAATTTGCTTGATTGATACTGCATAGGCATCTACTTTTTAACCAATAAAAGATAAGTCATTTCGCATCTCCTTCACATTCTCATCAGTCGAATCAAACCTCTTCATCATCTTCTGCATCATATCCTCAATACGTGAAATACTACTCCCAGCTTCCCTATTACCAGATTCCCAATTTTGAGAAGGAACATAAGGACCACCCCTATCGTTTATGTTGCCATAGTTGTTATGATTGTAGTTGTTGTCGCTATTGTAGTTCTCATCCTGAACATACTAACCCTCTCGATTGTAGTTACCATAGTTTCGACCTTCGTTTCGTTGACCTTGGCGCCAATTATCTGAATTGGAACCTTGGGCGTTGCCTTGAAAACCCCTTGTCTAATCATTCATTGCATAAGTATCCTCTTCATAGTAGCATTTCTCAACCAATGGTGGATTTCTAGTCAAATGATTCACAGCATTTACCTTTTTGGCACCTCCGCTCATATGCTTCAACACCATCCCTAATTCGGTCCCCATCTGAGCCACCTCCTCATGAATGTCATCAGCAGATTGGTTGGGTGTAGATTGGATTGCAACGTGCTCCTCCCAATATTTAACTTTATAGTGCTCCAAGCTTTGTTATTTCAGGAGATTTTCTCTAATTTCTCTGATATCTGCTCAAAAGTGCACTCACCATATGAACCTCCAATGAGAGTATCAAGCACAGCCTTGCTATTGTCATCCTGACCTCTATAGAATTATTCCTTCAGCGACTCATCATCAATGCGGTGATTCAAAACATCTCTTATGAATGCAGTGAACCTATCCCACGAACTACTCACAAACTCTCAAGGTAGTTCCACGAAGTTGTTGATTTATCTTTGTGGTTCAGTTTCTTTGACACTGGGAAGTACTTGGCCATGAACACCTTCTGCAATTGATCCCATGTGTGAATCGAGTTCTATGGGAGCTCAGTAAACCACACAACAGCATCACCGGCCAATGATATAGGTAATACTCTCAACCTAATTACATCCATGTCTAAATCTGGTCAACCCACGCAACTCTTGCAAACACTCCTCAACTTGGCCATGTGTGCATGTGGATCCTCCAATGCCCAACCAGAGAACAAACCCCTCGTTGTAAGCATCTGCATCAGACTGCTAGTTACAATAAATGTATGCCTTAGAGGTAGAGGAGGTAGAACAATAGGTCCTTCAGATTTAGCGGTATTGAAGTCGACTCTATAGTTAACACGCAACCTCGATTCTGCTAGGTTTTGTACCCTCAATGCATCTCCTAGTAGATTACCACCATGATTCTCAGCATTCTCATTATCAACCCTAGGAGGCTGCAACTCAACTCCATCACCTAGATTTCCTCTGATAGGTTTGACTGGGACTCCTTGATTATTCATCCTTCGCAAAGTTTGATTCAATTATGGATCGTAAAGAGTCAGTGGTTCACCTCGACTCCGTCTACTTGACATACACTAGAGTAGGAACCTGAGAGAGACAAAAACAAAAGAAAAAGTAAACTTAGGAAATAATTGACTAAAGCTCAATAATGTAGTTAAACTTAATCTAAAAACCTTATTCCCCGGCAGCCGCCCAAAATTTGATACGCTCAAATTACACCTCCCTAAAGAAGTATAAATGATTGTTGTCAAACAAAGAACCCAACTAGTAGGTCGGGGTCGATTCCACGAGGAATATGTTTTAGACTTAAACTTAACTTACGATTATATTCGTTTAGTCAACACATTTCTCAAACAAGTAAGTAAAGGGGGGGGGGGGGTTGTGTAACAAATTATTGATTGTAGTTTAGAAAACTAGTAAGCAAGATTCGAACTTTGGTTGTTATCAATGAGAGAAAGTAAGTAGGGTATATGTGTTCCCCATAAGCTCATAACGCGATAATCCTTACAATAGTAATCTATCCTAGTGTATCACATACAAAGTGGTAAGTTATGTATCTCTAAATCTTTGGTCCGGCAAATAGAAAATTTCACCCGCACCTTGGTCCGGCTATATGTGTATAATTTACTAACCATTACCTTTACCTCATATTAGACATCACATCAATGTATGGCTTAGTTTTCACCCTCGCATCAATTGACATTAGACTATTTGATAGTATCACACTAAATCTATGTTGATAATTCTTTTCTTATTAACTACCTCCTTGGTCCGGCAAGTAGCAACAAGGCAAGTTCTAACGTTGCGCACCGATAAAAAGACTTCTAGACGAAAGATTTATCAATGCATGATTCAACCCTATTCAAGAATTACTTAGTTTTTATTCATACTTTGTTAATCGCTCATGGTTCCCACAACCCTAGTTGTGGATTTAGTTACCCATGCTAGCAAGAACACAATTCATATTTTTAGAAGAAGAATTCATGAACTTACGTAATGAGTAGAAGAAACCCAAAATTTCCAATTGAAATTCAAAGCCAAAATCTTTATAAATTGAAAATAGGAAATCAAATTACTATTGTTTGCAAGTCAATTCCCAAGAACACACAAAGAACTAAATTTAAACAATTGTAGCTTACCCCCAAAACCGAGGTTTACATACCGTATTTATAGAAAACATAATCCCAAATAAAAAAGAAACAAAATAAGGAAATAAAATTGTTGGACACAACTTCAATCGACGAGACTGACCTACGGACCGTGGATTGATCTTCGATCGGTTGGTCCCTTCTATGGCTCAGGACTTAGACAAATTTTCAAAACTTGGAGACTTCAACTTTCAGATGCAAACAACGGACCTACAGAAAGGACTGTAGATCGATCTACGGCTCGTGGGTCCCCTCTCGTGGCTCCATTCTTAGAACTTTTCATCAGGTACTATAACTCAAACTTTCTGATACAAATGCCGACCTACAGAACGGCCCGTAGGTCGACCTACGGTACAACGATGAAGATCGTAATTCCACACTTAGTCAAGACTTCTCTGATGCTCATCTACGCCACCAACCTACGGAGTGTAAATGGACCTATGGTCCGTAGATCACCTACGTAGGTGGCTCCTTCTGCAGAAAATCAGTTGTTGTCTCTCTCAACCTCATCCAAATCTATTTCCTACAAATATAGCCAAATATTCATCAGTTCTAATACAAAATGGCCCTAGACACACACAACTCTTAAGTGAAATATATCAAAAATACCGTAAACTCATGGTATATCACCGATCCAACGACTGGGATGAGTAAGTTTGTGTATGGTGCTTCTGACATAGTGGTCAAAGAATGCGTAACCGCCATGCTTGTTAAGAAGAATGATGTTTCCAGGTTGATGATACATGCACAACAAATAGAAGAGGAAAAGCTTAAAAGGAAAACTAGGGATTTAAAGAGAGCAAGAAGGGAAGATGGTGAGTCTTCACATTCAAGGTCTGACGGAGGAAATCTCTCTCAAGGTAAGGGTGGTAGTGAGAAAATTTTTCCCGAGTGTAGGTAATGTTGGAGAAGACATGAGGGTAAATGTCTAACCTATTCTAATGCTTGATTTGGGTGTGGAAAAAGTGGTCACAAGAAAAGAGATTTCCCAATCCTTACTTCTAATGGAAGGGAGGGTATGCAAGATCAAACTCAAGAAGATTATGAGGGTTCCCCATATGCGGTAAATGGTAAGTTATGGTGTTTTAGCTTGTGGTTATGCATTGCTTGATATTGAGTGTTTCATTTGATATGGTATGACTCCATGTGAGGTGATTGTGTTTGAAGTAGTGCTTGAAAATCCATGTGGAAACTTCTTAAGTGCTTACTTGTATCAATGGTTTAGTGGTGGTCAAGACATTGGTTTTATGTCTAGATTGAGGGAGATGGATTTAAAAAGACTAGTGGGGTTTGCTCTCAAGGAGGAGATAGTGTGCCTCATGGTTTGTACGTGAGTAGAACTATGTTAGTTTTGGAAGAATTCCTTTTTATGGTTTCGTGGGTGAAAGTAAGACGTGATGTGATTTCTTAGTATCCTTATCTCTTTCCTTTATCTTCGAGTCTATCTTTAGGTCATAGCTCCCCATGGTTCACTTTTTAGGATTCGGGTGTCTTCGTCATCCTCATGTTTTCTCATGCATACATGCTCATGGAATAATTGATTTTTCAAAAATATGAGGTAGCTTACTTGATTGCTACATGATTATGTGCATTTGAGTATGCGTTGCATGTGAACTTCATGATATGGATATATGAGTATGATTTAGCTTTGAGATGAGGATTCCTCCTTGTATTTGTGAATTTTTATGATTACATTCATGATGGGCTGCTAGTTTTGAGTCGTTTCCTTTAAGAGGTGTCTAGAAATCCATTCGAGGATGAATGTTCCCAAGACGGAGATAATGTAACACCTCAAATTAAGAGAAGGGAAAATATTCACTTTATAGTCGACTTGGCGATCCACCAAGTAGAGCCCCACGCCTTTTTGGCTTGATTTCAACATCCAGTGTTCTGCGACTTTAGGCGAGCTAAGTCGAGTTCACAATTCCGTTCTCCGTGTTTCCAAGGTTTACTCCACATCACCTAAGTTGACTTAGCCCCCAAGTCGACTTACTGTAAATTTCGGCAAACTAAAGGCTCACTTGGAGAGTCGCCGAGTGGCCTTTGGCGAGCTCCAGTATTCCTTGTTTTCAGTTTTTAAGTTAGGGTCTTAAAAGTCTTTTTAGATTATTTTAATTTGATACTATGTTGTTTTACCCTTCATCTAAAGACCTATATAAGAGTTCTCCCCCAAATCTCCCCAATTTAAGACTCATTCTCTTACGAATCTAAAAGAAGATCAAATCTCATCTCTGAAATATTTCTTTCTAGAACATTAAGAAGAAGAAGGGTTCAACCTAGGGTTTCAAGTCAAGTTTCAATTCATCCATGGAATTCCCAACTCCAATTTACAAAGTTAGAATTCTCCAATTGATTTAGGGTTTTCTGTCATGTCATGGGTTCCTTTCAATGTTGGGTTATTTGATTGATTTATGAACTCTTATGCATGAATTGAAGTGATTGCATGATTTTAAGTTGATTTCCCATGAACCCATGCATAACCCATGTTTTCTAAGCTATGTTGATATAATGTGGGTCTCAGACTATGAATGATGAATGTACAAAAATATGCGAAATAGATGAAAATGAATTTGAAGATGCACTGACTTTGAAACCATTATGAATCTTATGAATTATTGAAAAGAAAACATGTTCATGAAAGTATGTTTATGACTCAAGAAAGTTTATAGATGATATTATCTATATGTTCTATGAAGCTTGGCCACATGACATGAACGACATCTAAATTTGCCTTTAATGCTTTGTGGGCTATTTTTCTAAATTATGTCTTGATTAGTATGGTATCCAGATATGCCATCAATGATTATAAGCCACGATTTCAAAACTATTTCCATTAGTATTAGTAGGGCATCTCTAACATGAAGTGAATGAATCTGGGCCTTAAAAGTTGTTATGAAAATATCATGGACAGTGAAAGGTTTTCTCACACATAGTCTAAGGAGCTATCATATGATAAGGTATGCGGCGACTACCCATGTCTCTTTATGAGAGGATAAGTCAAGACTTATAACTAATCCGTGGGATTTACGCTTAGCATCAAGAGGGTATTAAGATGGAAGCCCTGATGTACTGGGTTTGTAGATGCAATCTCATTATCCCTTACATATGTGCCCCCATAGGATGACTGTCTAAAGTAGACATTAGCTAGTGGATCCACTTAAGCATAGAAGTTAATGGTTCTACCTTGGAAAGTAGGACAACCTTTTCCAGTGTGGGAGACACCGGGGGATCATGTAATATCTCATATGGACTCTATGTCGGTTAAGACAAATTCCCACAATAATAATGAACTAAGGTTACTTCAAGAAGAATCTCACATGTGTTCAAAGATGATGTTCACTTGCATTGATCATGGTTTTATAACTTATGGTTTCTAACACTCAAAATACATATTTTACTTTGATCATTGCTTACTTATGAAAATGTCCTTTTTTAGCATGATTTCAATGTTTTATGCATGACTATCATACTTCGTACATTTTTTTTGTACTAACGCATATTCTTCCACTTTCTTTTATAAAACTATTGGACTTGAAAATGATGTTTTACTTCTTATGTTCTATTTCTTGTGTTATGAATGCTAAGTGGCTTGTATGGGGTCCCTCGGGGTCCTATACGCCATGTTACATCTCGGGTGTTTCCCTAGGTCGTGACATATCTAGTACATCAGAATTAATTCAAGTGTAGCCTTTAGATCATGTTCCAAAACTGAAAGTAATGAAAGACTGAAAACAATAAATGTATGTCCTCAAAGCGTGACGTATCACCTAAAGCTCGAAATCTCCTCAAAGAACTCGAAATCCTGACTGTCAAACCCTACATATAGGGAAATGTAGACAAGAGTATGTGTTAGTACAAAAATGTACCAAGTATGATAGTCATGAATAAAAACATTTGAAATTAAGAAAAAAAGGGATACCTTCATAAGATGCAACGACCAAACAAAAACATGAGATAAAGAGTTAGAAAACATGAGTCATAAAACATGGTAAATGCACATAATCATCATCTTCAACATGTATGAGATACTTCCTTGAAGTAACCTTGGTTCATCATTACTTGTTTGTGGGATGTAATATTAATCGACATGCAAGACCATGTGAGCTAGTAAGATGGAATCTGGTGTCTTTCACACCGAGAAGGGTTGTCCTACTTGCCAAGGTAAGGACCATGAAATTTTAGCTATTTTGGATCAACTAGCTAATGTCTATATAGGCAATCCTATATTGGCTCATAGTTTATGGTACATGGGTAATCGCCACTTGTCCACTCGGTGCTAAGCTTAACTTTCGAAGAATAGTTCTTAATCATATTCATCTTAGCTCTTAAAGGAACATGGGTAATCGTCTCTTGTTCTTACATATGGCGACAGGGTAATCGCGTCTTGTCTTTCAATTAGGGAGAATGGGTAATAAACGTTTTCCTTAACAGTAGTATAGCTTCTTAATATTTTGTTCATTTTAGGTGAAAATGTCTTTCAACCTTAAGAACCCTTTTTATTCGAGAAAACCTTTCACGTACATGGTTTTATGTTTATGAGAAATCCTTTCAACAACACAACAACGACATCATTATTGATACACTCTGAAAGAATCCTTAAAACATTTACATCAATTTCATAAGAACATGCATAATTCCATAGTTCACCTTTCATAGTTCAAAACCTAGATGCAATCATCAATTTCTAGAAAACATGGGTTAGACATGGGTTCTTAGGGGATCATCATAAAATCATGTAATTACATAAATTCATGCTTAATAGATCGTAAAACAATCAAATACATCAATATCTAAGAGAGCCCATGACATGGAAGAAAACCCTAACCCAATTTGAGAATTCTAACTTTGTAAATTGGAGAATTTGAAAACTCCATGGAGGAAAGGGATCCAGGAATAAAACCATCATACCTCAATGACAATTGCTTAACCTCAATGGTGGAATAGGAGAATTGATTTGCAAACACTAGCTTGGATCCTTCTTCTTCAAGCTTTTTGGAGGGAAATATTTGAGAAAATGAATTGAATGGGTTAATTTTGGGATGAGAATCACTTGTATAAGGATTCTATGTAAGGGCAAAATGACATAGTATCAAGATAAAATAATTAGGAAAAGACCCAACTAACCTTGACTTACACGTGATGCGAACCCCCAGATGGAGGCCCACACGAGCCGTCAAGGACTTCACAGGCCATGGTGGCAGTCGTGGTCCTTGACAAGTCGCCCGGGGGAAGGTTCCTTTTGGCCTTGCCCCTTCACGACCACTTTGACGAGCCGGTTGGCTCTTTGATGAGTCCGAGATTTGGACTCGTTTGGGGCTTGGTTTATATAGATTTAATGTCCTCAAATGCTTAATTTGCGCCATAAACTAATAAGGATTGAGGGAAAAAGCAAGGACACTAACGGGCAAAAAGGAACAACACAAGCTGAAAAAACGGAGAAAAGAAAGTCTGACGATCACCAAGAGAACTCGGCGAATACCAGAATTTCCCCTAGACCTCCTAAGTTTACAGAACACTGAGCCTGAAATGGGAAAAACTTAGGCGAACCACGTTCTCTAACGGTGAATCGCCAACTGCATCGGCGAAGGAAGATTGTGCTGCCTAACGCACTGATCAAGACTAAGATTAAATTCAATTAGCGATCTAAAGTAATAAAAGGTGCCTCACAGAAGTGATCGACAATCCTGATCTAGACCGCCTAAAGTTACAGTGTCTAAATGAGAAAATTGTGAAAAAGAAAAGGGCGATGGACAAGAACGATAGGCGAATCGCCGACTGGTCGGTGAAGCCCAACTATCCTTGGCGATCAACCCCAAAATGCCATATCTCAGATCACTATAAATTGACTTTTGGAAAAGAGAGAAGGCATCCAGTCATTGTGGAACGAAATAGAGAGAACAAAAACACTATTCTTGTTGATTTTAAGCAATTTTGGCAAGCGATTTCAATTGGGTACTGTAATAGAAAAGACATTTTTAATCTTAGAACTTTTATTTTCAATACCCAGCTATGAAGCATGTATTTGGTACTGAATTTATTTCTTTTATGATGATTAGCTAAAACCCCAATCTTAAGGGTTTGACAATGTGATTAATTGTTGAATTTGACTTGATAGGTGTTAGTTATTATCAATTTTAGTGCTAATTAAGAGTGGGTCTGACTTATCATTGTTGTTTAACTACTCTATTGCATGTTTATTTCAATATAACTTAGTGTTTTATGCTTGCTTGAGAAAGAAGTGTAAAATTAAAGTGATAAGTTGGCAATCATAGTTGGTGGGTCATAATGGATTCAGCTTGAGAGAGTGAATCCCAAGAGAAATTCTATGTCTCCAGCTAGAAAGGGTCGAAGTGGTGAGGTTGTGGACTAGTCCTTTTTTTAGAGCATTGAGGTTCGAGAGAACTCAGTGGAAACGAGGTAGTTGTTTGAGAGAAAAGTGACTCATTTAAAGTTCATCTTACCCATGAAAAGTTAGCATTTTTGGTTAGTGATTTGCATCCATTGAGTTGAATTTAGCAATTGGTTGGTCAATCCCCCAAGTATCTTGGTTGTTCCTAGTTATTTGTTGAGGTTGTTTTCTAATCTAAAACCCCTCACCCTGACATTGTTGTCACTCTTCAAATTTTATTAATAGGTTTCGAAAACTCCTATTCCTTCAGCTACAAAAATCACTATTGTAACTTCATAATTGAATTCAAAATAAAACTACTATGTGGAATCGACCCCTACTCTATTATTGGGTTTATACTGCTTAAGATCGTCTACGCCTAGTATCGGATGAGATGTAGTTAATACGTTAATCAAAATGGTGCCGCTGCTGGAGAGTGGTGTTGTTTAGTATTCTCTTATCAAAGTTTGATTTGTGATTTTGTTGGATAAAATGGAATCGATTTGATTTGTTTTGTGGTTTTGTTGGTTGTGTTGAACATAGGAGGAAATGAGTGAGGCATAGATTAATGGTAGCCAAGTGGGCCACCAAGGTGATATTGACGATCTCAATAGTGTGCATAACCCAATCCAATTGAGTGGGATTCGTGCAATCTGTCTACCATCAACCGAAGAGAATTCTAAATTCCAAGTCACTAGCACAACTCTCCAACTCCTACAAATGAAGGGACTCTACAGAGGGTTGACTCACGAAGACCCACATGAGCATATGCGGAATTTTATAGAGGTTTGTGGTCCGTTCTCATTCACGAATGTATAACAAGAATCATTATGTCTCAGATTATTCCCATTATCTCTAATGGGTTAAGCTAGCAAATGGTTGGATGAGTTACCAAAGAATTCCATCACATATTGGGATGAGCTTACCACGGTATTCAATGCGAGGTTCTTTCACCCTTCGAGGATGATGAAACTAAGAGACAGCATTCAAGGTTTCAAGCAATTGGAAGGTGAACCTATCCATGAAACGTGGTTGAGGTTCAAGAAGCTACTACTTCAATGCCCATCTCACAAACTTCCAAACAATGTATTGCTCTAATTTTTCTATGAAGTCTTGATTCGATAAATAAAAGAGTAGTTGATCCATTGGTTCGAGGTGGAATAATTTTGCAATTGTTTGAGGTGGCTTCATTTCTTCTTGATAACATGACGAAAATTAATCAAGCATGGTACACTCAAGAAGAACAAGTTTCACCTTTTTGCTTTAGAATAACTCAAGAGCAACTTGATAAAGAAAAAGAAAGGGATGAGAACATCAACAAGATGTTATCCCAAATGGAGCTGCTACAAGAACAAATGTTCGAAAATATGGAAAAGCCCAAAGAAGAAAGGGGAGTGCTTAGAGTTGAGGAAGGTTCTTCCTTGGGCTATTCAAACCCAGGGGAGAATCAAGGTTGGAACTCTCACAGATATGAGGAGGGTTTCCACCCACGCTACTTGCACCGGGGTGGGAATCAAGGTTAGAACTCTCACAAAGAAGAAGAGCGGAAAAGATACTTTCAAGAATGGGCTGGGCAAAGTGATACTTAGAAAAGAGAGGATGATCATGAAGAGGATCACACTCAATCGAGCGAGAGCCCAAAGTCAAAGGGGAGTGCAAGTAGTCTCCGAGTGGACGATTTGTTGTCTCGCATCCTTGACAAAGTTGAGGGCCCGGATTACTTGCTAAAAGGGATTAAAGCTGATTTCTCGTCATTAAACAATGGAGTGAATTCTCATGCTGATGCAATAAATCTACTTGAAGGTCATTTGAGTCAACTTTCAGCACAATTAGAATAAAAAATAATGGGGGACGGCAAAACCATACACATAACAACTTTGGTGGAGGACAGTGATAGATATCTGGTTGTGGTTACTCATAGTGGAAAGGTAGTGGTAGGTGATATGAAGGGTAATGATGAAGCACAAGCTCATTAAGAAGACAAAGGTATTGAGGAAGAAGAGATACCCATCCAACAAAGCTTTGCCAAAGAGTTACAAAAAAATGCGGGAAAAAGCACCTTAATCTCCAAAGTGGTGCAAACTCTCCCCAAAATAACTCCTCCGTTTCCCCAACATCTCAAGAAAAAAAAATGAGGATGAGATGTTTAAGAACTTCCTATCGGTGTTCAAGACATTATCAACTAATCTTGCACTAGTGGAAGCATTGTTAGAAATGTCGGGTTATGCAAAGTTTATGAAGGAGTTAGTTAGAAAGAAAAGAATCTTGGGCTTCGAAACAATTCAAGTCTCTCATAGTTGTAGTGCAATTATGACCAATGAGATGATTAAAAAGAAAGAAGATCCTTGAGCCTTCACCATTCCTTGCACTATCGGTGTTCTCCAATTTTCCAAGTCCCTATGTGATTTGGGAGAAAGTACAAATCTAATTCCGTGTGCAATCTATAAACAACTTGGGTTGGGTGAACAGAAATCCACAACAATGCGACTTTTGATGATAGACTGATCAATCAAGCACCCCATGGAGATACTCTATGGTATCTTCGTAAAGGTTGACCGATTCATCTTTTTGGCTGATTTTTTCATCCTTGATTGAGAGATTGATGCTTAAATTCCCATTATTTTGGGAAGACCATTCTTAGCAACCAAGAGAGCGTTGGTAGATGTTGAAAGTGGAGAATTGAATAATTTCGGGTGAACGAGAAAGAAGTCACCTTTAACGTGTGTAAGTTAATGAAGCACCCAAGAGATATTCATGTGGTTTTGACTATTGATGTAATTGATGAAGCAATGGCTATTGTGAGCCATTTGATGTGTATTAGTGAACCGCTTGAAGTTATGCTTGCAAACTATGATGAGTCCGAAATCAAGGGTTACGATGAGGTAGTAGCTGCCCTTTCAGGTTTGGGTGAATATTTAAAAACTCCATTAAAGCTGGATATTTTTCTGAAAATTTGAGAAAATCCTCTCGTGAAGCCATCAACGGAGGAACCACAAAAGCTTGAGTTGAAAGTTCTCCCTGTCCATCTTCGATATGTCTTCTTGGGAGAAAATAACACCTTACCCGAATCATTGCAGCTGACTTACTTAAATGGCAAGTAAAGTTGCTCCATGAAGTGTTGAGAAGATATATCAAAGTGATTGGATGGACTATCGCTAACATTGTTGACATTCCACCCAGCATTTGAACTCACAAAATTTAGCTTGATAGTGAGTGAAAAGTGAGTGTTGAGCATCAAAGGAGATTGAACACACCGATGCAAGAGGTGGTGAAAAAGGAGATAATAAAGTGGTTGGTTGCATGGGTGATCTACCCTATTGCGGATAATAAGTGGGTGAGTCTGGTACAATGTGTACCAAAAAAGTGAGGCATCACGGTAGTCCCAAATAAAAAAAGGGAGCTTGTTTCTTTGAGACCGGTAACCGGATGGTGAGTATGCATGGATTACTCAAACTTTTGGACAGAGAAAGATTACTTTCACATGCCCTTTATGGATCAAGTGCTTGATCGGCTTTCAGAAAGAGGATGATATTGCTTTTTAGATGGGTACTCCAGATATAATCAAACCTCTATTGCTCCGGAAGACCACGAGAAAACAACTTTCACTTGTCCATATGGAACTTTTGCTTTCAAAAGGATGTTGTTTGGGTTATGTAATGCTCCAGCAACGTTTCAACGTTCCATGCTATCTATTTTCGCTGATATTGTAGAAGATTCGAAGGAAGTCTTTATGGATGACTTCGCTATTGTGGGTGATACTTTTGAAGCATGTTTGGTACACTTGGGGAAGGTCCTTCAAAGATGTGTGGAGATATACTTGGTCCTAAATTGGGAGAAATGCCTTTTCATAGTTAGGGAAGGTATAGTTCTTGGTCAAAAAGTGTCACAAAAAGGGCTTGAATTTGATAAGGCAAAGATCGAAGTAATTGAAAAGCTACCACCACCAATCTCGGTAATAAGTATTCATAGTTTTTTGGGGCATGCTGCCTTTTACAGGAGGTTCATAAAAGACTTTTCTGCACACCCTTTGTGCAAACTGTTGGAGAAGAACGTAAAATTCAACTTTGATGACGCATGTATGGCAACCTTTAAGTGTTTGAAAGAGAAATTGATTTCCACCCCGGTTATCATTAGTCCCAATTGGACAGCACCCTTCGAAGTGATGTGTGATGCAAGTGGTACAGCATTAGGTGTCGTGTTGGGGAAAAAATGCAACAAGTTATTCCATCCCATTTACTACTCAAGCAAAAACTCTGAATGGTGCTCAGCGTAACTATACAGTTACGGAGTAAGAATTACTTGCAGTGGTAAATGCATTTGAGAAATTTTAGGAATACTTGCTAGGCACCAAAGTGGTTGTACACACTGATTACGATTCTCTGCTTTTTTTTATAGCAAAGATTGATAAGGTGGATGCTATTGTTGCAAGAATTTGATTTTGAAGTTAAAGACAAAAGAGGTTGTGAAAATCAGGTAGTTGACCACCTATCAAGGTTAGAAAGCAAGGAGAATGATGAGCTAGAGGTGGACATAAATGATGTATTTCCTGATGAACAGCTATTCACTGTAATTCTACAGCAAACTCCTTGGTAAGCTGATTTTGCTAACCATGTAGTATGTGGATTGATACCAGAAGAACTGAACTTCTATCAACAAAAGAGGTTCTTGTTCGATGTCAAGACATACTTTTGGGATGAACCATACTTATTTAGAGAGTGCGCAGACCATATCATTAGGACATGTGTGCCAGAAAAGGAATTCAATGAAATTCTCCATGCTTGTCATGCTTCACTGGATAGTGGTCATCATGGTGGAGTGCGTACAGCCGTTAACATTCTTCAAAGTTGTTACTATTGGCCATCCCTTTACAAAGATGCTCATGAATTTGTTAAGATGTCAAAAACATAGTGGAGTGTCCAGAAGACATGAGCAGCCTCTCAAACCTATTCTGATAGTTGAGTTATTTGATGTTTGGGGAATTGATTTCATGGGTCCATTTGTGAGTTCGTTTGGTAATAAGTACATTTTGGTGGCAGTAGATTATGTTTCTAAATAGGTAGAAGTTGTAGCACTACCAAACAATGAAAGGAAAAGTGTTGTTCAGTTCCTAAAACACTACATCTTTGCTAGGTTCAGAACTTCTTACGCTATTATTAGTGATGGTGGATTCCATTTTTCAATTGGCTTTTTGCATCCGGATTGAGCAAATACAGGGTGCGACATAAAGTAGCAATGCCATATCATCCTCGAACGAGTGGCCAACTAGAAATTTCAAATCGGGAGATCAAGAGTATCTTGGCTAAGACTTTAAATGCAAATAGGACTGATTGGTCTCAAAAGCTAGATGATGCTCTGTGGGCATATTGCACTGCCTACAAGACACCAATTGGTATGTCTCCATATCAGCTAGTTTTTCAGAAATCTTGCCATTTACCGGTTGAACTGGAACACAAAGCATTATGGGTATTAAAGGCTCTAAATTTGGATTGGGCCAAGACTTCAAAAGGAAGAGTAGATCAACTAAATGAATTGGATCAATTCGGGTTTAAGGCAAATGAAAGTTTACCCCTCTATAAGGAAAAAAATGAAGAATTGGCATGATTCTAAAATACTTATAAGGGAGTTCCGAGTTGGAGATTGGGTGTTGCTATATAATCCTCAACTAAGACTCTTTCCGGGAAAGCTCAAATAAAAATTGTCAGGCCCATTAGAGTAATACGGGTGTTCACAAATGGAGCCATTGAAGTCGAAGGTAAAGAGGGCCCTGCCTTCAAAGTAAATAAGCAATGCTTAAAGTTATATTTTAGAGAATGCCATGAAATTTTTGTGATTGAAGTGGTGTACCTGGAAGATACTTGAAAGCATTTCCACATCGTGCCACGACGTTAAATAACGCGCTTCTTGGGAGGCAACCCAAGTGTTTGTATTTTTGAATAATGTTTGTTGAATGTGCAGGTGTCGGTGATTTTGCAAGGCTAAGACTCCTTCGGCGGTTTGCCGAGTAAGTTCGACGATCACGAAGTTAATCGCTTTCACAACGTCAACAGTTGGCTCAGATACTGGAACATTAGGCAAGATACATACACCACTCGGTGATTCACCGAGGTGATTGGGTGACCTGACTTTTTCCGCCTTTTTGAACTTGCCTTGATAGCCCGAGTCTTAGATCCTTTAGCGAAGTTTCACATCCATTACGCGATGCGCTGATGTTATTCGGCGGACCTGCTTTTGTCCGCCTTCCTGCCCCAAAATGGAATGGTTGCATTCTTGAAAATTCGGCGAGCTCCAGACAATTTGGCGAATCATCGAACGGTTCGGCGATTGCACCAAGCTTTTGCAAAATGGGCCCCTAGTGAAGATTCCTTTTCACCCTATTGTGTTTGTTTAAGTGCCAGTATTTTATCTTTATTTTTGTTAATGTTTGTTCTCATCTCACATTGGGGACAATGTTGGATGCTTTGGGTGGGGGTGGTAGGAGTCTGGTTGTTAAGTCTTTTGTTCTCTCGAAACTTATTCGTGTATCAGTTGTGATCTATACCGATGACTCAAATAGTGCTCTTAATTGAACGAAATGAATGTGCGGCTACGATGAGGCCAAATAAAGTTGCATAGACAATGTTTGGACTTTTAGAATCTCTTTGTGACTAGCCGGTTATCGAATGAGTCTCTTGTGATGAACATTGCACACTAGATAGAAAGTGTGGAATCTTGTTTGATATTGGTGTCAATGCCTTTTGTGATGAGATTACCTTAAACATTTTGTGTGATGACACCTAAAATTTGCCTCGTTGGTCTGGTTGACTAAGTGATGCAAGTAATTGAAATGACCTTAGGCAACAATTTTGAAGAGTGAAACAATTTGACAATATACCTTTTTTGTGGCCAACCTTGTGAGATGTGTGAACCTTCGTTGAACCCTCTTGAGCCTTATCCTTTTCTTGGAAGAAACTTGAACAATTATTACCCCTCTTTATTCATTCACCCATAACTCTCATGAAGTGTGGTTTGTTTGAATAGCCAATTTAGGCCAAAAGCCTAAGTTGTGGGTGTGGTGAAAAGAGAAGTTAAATCAAGAAGTGTGAAAAAAATTCCCTTTTAAGCAATGGTTTTGAAGAAAGATGAAACCCATCCATGTAAAAAAAAAAAAAGCAGAAAGCAAAAGAAAAAAGAATGGTAAACTTGTGAAATAAAGTAGTGGAAGTTGCAAAAGAAATGGGGTATCATGTAGTCCATTTGAAGTTGAATAATGGTGTGAATTATGAGCATGATAAAAATATTGAAGAAAAGGAAGAAAGTGATGTTCAGACCACATTTCATGAGGATAGCAGCCACTGAGCTTAAATTACTATACCTTTACACTCAACCCTATTACAAGCCTTCAAAAGACCTTTGTGATCTTAAGTGAGCTTAAACGAATGTGGATTGGAAAATAAGGGAAAATCTATGGGTGAAGTCATGCATGTGTTCATCTTTGTGGAGTCGTATGTGATTCCAGAACTATAATTTTTTGAAGAACTTTGTGTGGATAGGCAATAATCTTTGTTGTGAGAGAATTTGAGTACCATTGTTGAGCTTGAACTTGCATTTGAAGTAAGTATTGTGAACTTGAGCATCTTTGATAATGGTGAGACACAATTTGAATCTTTGAGTACACATTTGACGAGTCATAGATTTGGACTCATCTAGGGCTTTAATTATAATGATTTTGTGTCCTCAAATGCTTATTTTGTTCCAATAATTGATGAAAAACCCTTGGTTTCCAGGTATATGGATTGAAGACCAAAGCATGGACACTAATTTGCAAAAAGGAACGAAGTGAGCTGAAAGAAGGAAGAAATAAAAGTTTGGTGATCGCGAAGTCCCTTTGTCGAGTGGCGAATGGCCATTACCTTGCCTAAAGTTCTAGTGTACCAAGCCCTGAAGGAGAAAATCAAGTTGGTGAGAGAAAGGAGCAGTCGGCGGATCGCCAAGTGGTTCCGCGATACAGTGTTGGATAGCCCAAAGTTACAGAACTTGAGGAAGCTGCAGGCCAAAGCAAAAAGGCGATTGAACAAAACAAAGGACGGATCACCTAGATGATCGGCGAGCTCGACTTACTAGGCTGAATGGTCCTTCGCAACATATTTTTTGCAACTATAAATACGTTTTTGAACATTTAGTTTAGGATCTTTGGTGAATGCTTTTAATCTTTTGGAATCATTTTTGAGATTTGAAATTGAACTCTGCATATTGAGACTAAGTTTTCCTTAGCTTTGAAGAATTGAAGTTTTTCACTTTTGAGAAATTGGAAGTGGGTCTTTGAGATTTTTCAATTTGGATCTTTGTAAAGACGAAATTAATCTTACCCAGCTGATGGAAACACAATTTGGTAACGATTTTTATCTTTTTATGATGTCTAGCTAAAACCCCAATTCTTGGGGTGTGATTATGTGATTATGGGCTGATTTAGTTTATGGGTATTGCTAATTGTTATTTTAAATGTTGTTTAGAGTGAGTTTAATTAGTAATTGTGGTTTAATTTAAAGAATTGTAGTTGCAAATGCAGTTCTACCTTCGTATTTTTGGCTTGCGAGAGAGAGAGGTTTTAAAACCAAGATTGTTGATTAATGGTTAGTGGTTATTGGGTTGATATGGGTTCAGCTTGAGAGAGTAAATCCTAAACTCAGTCCCACATATTTAGCTTGAGAGAGTGAATAGACTAAGGTGTAGGCTCGTCTTATTTGCTTGTTTGTTGGTGTTTGAGAGAAACCAACTTGATTCGGGATAAATTGTTCGAGAGAAAATTTATTACCTCTATGGCTTAGCTTACTCACTAACATTCAGCTATTTCCTAACAGTTGCGATTACCCATTTGTCTACATTAGCCTATAATCAAATCACATCCCAACAACCCGTCTCATTATCGTTATTTTTGTGTTGTTTGTTGCTGTTGTAATTGATAACTTCAAACCAAAACCCCATTGTTATTTTACATTCGTGTCACCCCCTAATTTGAATTATGTTTTTATTCGATAATGTTTATTTCTATGATTGACTTGAGGATATACGTACTTTCCTATTGAATCTTAAACAACTACCACTCCTTTTGGGATTCGACCCCAACTCATTTAGTTGGGTTATATACTAACTAACTATCGTTGAAGCTTAGAATTGGATGAATTGTCTTAGGTAACGTTATTCAATCAAAATGGCTACTAGCAGCCCAAGAGCGGAGCTGCGTTTCAAGAGGCTGAATGATCTGTCTAGGCTTAGGTCCCCCTAGGCTACCACCACTTCTTCTAATCCAGTTTAGACTGTGGTCCTAGCACCGCTGGTACAGGGTCCTCCCCCATGGTCTATGAGCATACCAAAGACTGAGGGGGTGAGGACCATTATAGAGGAGAAGCGACTGTCAACTGATGGCGTCATAAACAGGTATCCAGAGATCACGAGTAGTCTGAGATCGCACACATTCCAGCTCTTCACCAAGACCCGTGGCCCGTACATTCCAAATTGGGCTAGAGAATTCTACAGTGCCTATAGTGCCCTAGTGCCACAAGGGAAGAAGCCGACAGCTAAATTCAAGCCGGTTGACTATGTGGTCGTCAGGGGTAGAAAGGTAAAGTGTGATACTGATGCCATAAATGCAGTCTTCGATGTTTCCACATGAATTGGGGATGACTGCCAAAATCTGATCAGGACAAAGACATTAGAAAACATGAAGAAGTGGTTGGCTCCGCTTATATCAGACAGTACTCCCATATGTCTTGAGATTAGAACACCCATTGAAAAGAAGGACCTGAACATAGCAGCAAGGTTTTGGTTTGGCTTTATGAGCAGTACCATTATGCCGTCCCAGAACGAGTCGATTCTCTGCCACGCCAAGGAGGTCTGTCTGGGTTGCATTATTGATGGGACAAGGCTGAACCAGGGGATACTTATGGCACAAGAGATGGTCATGAGAGCCAAGCAACACCAAACTTCCCTCCCCTTTACGGTATTGATCATCGAGTTGTGCAAGCATGCTTGTGTGCATAGAGATGAAAAGAAGGATATGGAAGTGACCCCCACATCTTGTACCGACATCCGAAGGATTGAGGCAAACTACTTGAAAGATGAGGTGGAGAAGAAGAAGGCAGCTCCAGTGGATATTTCCCCGGTTGTAAACAATGACTCACTACCAACGGATGCACCTTAGCCTACTCCAGCCCCTGGGCCTTCAGGTACATCTAGTGTTGTCCCTTCTATTACTCCCAGTTCCTCTGCTGCTCCCTTGCCTCCAAGATCTTGTACAGTTGTTGTTGATGCCTCCCGGACCCCGCTCACTCAAGCTGCATTACTACGGATGGGCCAGCTAGCCAATTATGTTGATCCTCGTGCCACCAAACTTGAGGCCACCATTCTGGGCATGATTCAGACAGCCCTCGATGATGTTGTGACAGCTTTGAGTGCTACCATTGATGCCCTTACGGCTAGGATAGCGGTGTGCGAGCGTGGCCAAGGGGCCACTAAGGAGGAGACGGCCCTAAAGGCCGCTATTGCTGAGCTAAGGAGAGATGTGGACCCGCTGAAGTCCACCAAATATTTTAAGGGAATAGAGGTTTAAGCAAATTCTTTACCCCATCCATATTCTTAGGATCTACCTAAATACCTTTTCCAAAAACAATATGACCAAGAAAAACCACGGACCTTAACCAAAATTTACATTTGCGAAAAGTTGTTTGTCCTTGAGTATTTGCAACACAATCCTCAAATGATCGATATGATCGCCTTCACTCTTCGAATAGATTAATATATCATCAATGAACACAATCACAAAAATATCAAGGTATTGTCTAAACACCCTATTAATCAAATCCATAAATACAGTCAGAGCATTAGTTAAACCAAATGACATTACTGAATACTCATAATGACCATTCAGAGATTGAAAAGCCATCTTCAAAATGTCATATTCCTTCACCCTCAATTGGTGATAACCCGACAAGAGTGTAATCTTAGAAAAGTAATTTTCCCCTTGAAGTTGATCAAACAAATCTTCTATCCTTCGGAGAGGGTATTTGTTCTTAACGGTAACCTTGTTCAATTGCCAGTAGTCAATACACATACGGAGTGAACTATCTTTCCTTCTAACAAACAAAACTAGGGCACCACATGGAGAGATACTTGGTCAGATGAAATTCTTATCCAACAAATCTTTCAATTGCTCCTTAAATTCCTAAAGTTCTGTTTGAGCCATACGATAAGGAGGAATGGAGATAGCTTGAGTATCTGGTAGAAGGTTAATACTGAAGTCTATTTCCCTTTTTGGCGGAACACCAAGTAAATCATTGGGAAACACTTCCAGAAACTCGTGAACAACAGGGACCGACTCACCAGTAGGGGTTTATGAATCCATATCCCTTACCCGAATAAGATTGTATATGCAACTCTTATAAATCATCTTTCTAGCTTTAAGAAAAGAAACAAACTGACCCTTAGGCATAGAATCTCCTTCATTCCACTCTAGCATGGGTTCATTTGGAAACTGAAACTTGACTACTGGGGTTCTACAACTAATAGAAGCATAACATGAATGCAGCCAATACATACTAAGGATAATATCAAAATCTAGCATATCAAGTCTACAAGATCAACATGACTGACTCTATGGGACAACGAGACAGGACACTTTCTATAGACCCTCTTAGCCACAATAGAATCACCAACTGAAGTAGAGATAGAAAAATGATCTAACAACACATCCAAAAGAATATCAAACCTCATAGCCACATATGGTGTCACAAAAGACAAGGTAGCACCGCGGTCAAGTAAAGCATAAACAACAAGTTGGAATACTTTCAACATACTATAATCACATCGGGAGAACACTCTTTCTCATGACGATTCTGAAAAGCATAGAATCGGTTTTACTTTGAAACACTTGAACCTAACCCACTAGGCGGAGCTTGCTTGCCTTCTTTTCCCATAGTCACAAGTGGTGGACAATCCCCTATTTTATAACCACTTTTACCACAACCAAAGCAACCATTTGTGTCGCTGAAGCACTTACCCTCGTGCTTCTTTCCACACCTAGCATAAGTAGATGTAGATAATGAAGATCCACCACCGTTTTCTCCTTGAGGCTTAGGGTTACAGACCATATCTTTGATGAACTTAGGTGGAGCATTGGAGGAACCTTGACCATAAAACCTTTTTCTGAACTTAGAACGGCCATGTGGATGGACCTTGAATGTGAGATATTACCATCACCGGTTTTGGCTCTCTTTGCCTCCCTAGATCTTTCCTTAAGTTTCTCCTCTTCTATTTGTTGAGCATGAACCAAAAGACAGAAATGTACATATCATTAATAAGCATGGCAGTACGACATTCCTTAACCACCATTTCGGGCACACCCGAAACAAACAAACTCAATCTTGCCCTAGGATCAACAATAATAGTAGAAGCATATCAAAACAATTCAGTGAACTTCAAATCATTTTCCTTCACACCCATGTTTCCTTGACAAAGGTTGATCAACTCAAGCACATTTGTCTCCCACATCTCAAGGGGAAAGAACTTATCAAGGAAGGAAACTTTGAACTTTTCTCAATCAAGAGGACCCGCATCTTCCACCCTTTTTTATTTCCATTGGTTGAGCCATATTTGAGAAACACTCTCAAGTAGATTAGTGGCCAACTTCGCCTTTTCCACAGGCACTCCTATGATCATCAAAACCTTGTACATCTCAATAATGAACTCTTGAGGATTTTCCTCAACCCTTGTAACACCATGGTTTCGAAAGAGGGTAAGAAATAGATTTTAGAAAGTTTCAGGTGTTGACCCACAATGGCCACTCACATCCCGTGATGGGACCACGGACCGTAGGTGTGGTCCGTGGATGACACCCAAAAAGAGTTCAAAAAGAGAGGAACCACGGCCCGAACGAATAGACCATTGGTGGTACCATGGTCTGTGGTCAAGGGCCCGTGGTCCAGAAACCCCAAAGTGAGTTCCTGACCACAATCGATGCTCATGCAGGACGGACCGTCGGTCAATCCATGGTCCTTCGATCGATGGCCATAGGTCATGGTTGGTAGCTATTTCCAGGGTTAGTTCAGTCTTTTACTAATTAATTAACTCTTATACTACGTAGGTTTACCCTTCACTAAGACCCCTATATAAGTGTTTTCAACCCCCAAATTATCCCATTCACTTCATTCTCTCCAAATTCACCAAAAAAAAGAACTCTCCAATATTTCTCTCTCTAGTAAAGCTTGAACAAGAAGGATTCAACCTAGGGTTTCAAGTCAAGCCTCAATTCCTCCATTGAAGATAAGCATTTGGCTTTAAAGTATGATAATTTTCATCCATTGATTCCTTTCATTCATGGAGTTCCCAAATTCCTCTATTTTCAAAGTTAGAAATCCCCAATTGAGTGAGGGTTTTCTTCAATTGTCATGGGTTCTCTTCATTATTGATTTAAATGATTGAATTATGATCTCTTATGCATGAATTGATGAAATACTATGATTTTATGATGATTTTCCCTATGAACACTTGTAATCCCCATGTTTTCAAGTTATGATCATATGATGTGGATTATGATTATGGAGGAAGAGTTTTATGAAATTAAGTATGTATTGATATTTTTACATGAATTTATGATGAAATCCGTAGCTAACCCATGTTTTCTAAATGTTGATGATTGAAAGTGGATTTTGAACCTTGAAAGGTAAATTATGGAATTATGCATTTTCTTAGGAAATCTACGCAAATATTTTAAGGATGCTTTGAAAGTAAAGTATCAATGATAATATTATTGTTGTGTTATTAAAAGGATCTTCTCATAAACATATGAAAGCATGATGTGAAAGGTTTTCTCCCATAATAAGGTTTCTAAAGGTTGAAATGTCTTATCACCTAATTGAATCAAAGATAAGAGCTATCCTAATGAAACCTAGCTTGGATTGGTTATGAATGACACCTTTCCATGGATGATGACTTAGCTTGGATTGGCAAGATGATGTGCCTTTCCATGGATAATAAGAACAAATAAGATATGACTATTTCGTGGGATTTATGCTTAGCACCGAGAGGATATTGAGATGGAAGCTCTACCGTTAGTAGAGGTTGGGTTTCTAGTAGCAATCTCCTTATCCCTTAGGATTATTGTCTAGATAGACATTAGATAGTGGATCCACTTTAACTCAGATTTATGGTCCTTACCTTTGCAAGTAGGACAACCCTTTTTGGTGTGGGAGACACCGAGGGATCATGTTATATCTCACATGGCCTCTATGTCGGTTAAGGCTAATTACCACATTAATAATGAACCAAGGTTACTTCAAGAAGTATCTGATATATGTTCAAAGGCTTTAAATGATGTTAGCTTGCATTGACCATGGTTTTTATGACTTATGGTTTCTAACCCTTTAATATCATGTTTTACCTTTGTCAATTGCATGTCACGAAATGTCCTCTTTTAGCATGATTTAAATGTTTTATGCATAGCTATCATACTTGGTACATTGTTTTGTACTAACGCACACTCTTGCCTACATTTACCCTAATGTAGGGTTCGATAGTCAGGTTTTTTAGTTTCGTGGCTAGGTGTTCATTTCGAGGTTCCCGAGCTTTGGTGAGTCCTCATGCTTCAAGGATTGATTTTCATTGTTATAGTTTCTTTCTTGTATTTCAGTTTTGGACATGATGTATGGGCTAGGCCCAATTTCATTCTATTGTATTAGATGGCTATTGAGACAAAGCTTTTTAGACTTCCGCTTTTCGTTTATGAGTGTTAAGTGGCTTGTATGGGGTCCTCGGGGTCCTATATGCCATGTTACATCTAGGGGGTACCCGTGGGTCGTGAAAACCCTAGAAACATGAAACCACGGAGGATTCATTCTAATGAAATACCTCATTCTAGATGTCGTCGTCCCCACACTTGGGTTCACGAGAACCACAACCTACCTAGTGGCTTGAGCCATTATGACTTAAGCCAACACTTGAAAAGCAGTCCTAAACTTTACATTAGTCACTTTCTTAGCCAAAGGGTCAACCTAAACTTGAGGAGCTTGAGAAGGAGCTTCTCGTTCCACATTCTCTCCTGCATTCCTTCTAGCATATGCCTTTCGAGTGGCCATATCCTGTAGAGCATCAGGTAAGGATTAGAAGAGAAACATTATACTGTTAAAATATACCATATGACTTTAGAGTAATGAATAGTGTATTTTCCTAACCATGTTAAGCCTCTCATTCATAAATGGGGCGTGCTTCACACCTCATGAAAAAGACTCTACTCGACGTGACTATGAGACTTTCTAAAACCCTTCTAAACCTTGTGCTTTGAATACCAAGTTTTTCACGACCCAAAGTATACCCTAGGCATAACAGTGCATTTAAGACGTCGCGAGACCCCATACAAGCCACTCAGCATACAGCATACATCATACAAGATAATAGAAATTTTATAGATATAAAAGACAGTTTTAACATTTAAGAGTTTATAAAACATAGAGTAATTCTAACATAGTCTCAAAGTCATCTAGTACATCAAGACAAACTGGGACCTAACCCGTACATCACATACAATCTGAAAATTAAAGAAAATAGGAAATGAAAGTTCGATCCTCAGAACATGAGGACTCACCAATATTTAACTTCTACTAAGAGATCCCTAGCCACTAAAATGTGAATCTGGAACGTCACACCCTAAATTTGTAAAGTGTAACACTCTATAGTATAGTAGGACAACTACGGCTATGTATGAGGGCAACAAGCCAAGACTAGAGGACAAGAACAAAGGTAAAAGGGCAAGGGCCAAGGCTGCCCAAGCTTGCCAAGACACTTCCCTCCACCACGGAAGCCTAGATGGCTTGTGGTGGCCACCATGCCCCATGGTGGTGAGGGAGTAGCTCACCAACTCTGCCTTAAGTTGGGTTCACCTTCACGAGTCACTTCACGGTCAGTGGTGAAGACCATGGCTCATGGGAAGGCTCGTGGTGATGCCTTCACATTTTGGAGGCCAAGCCAAGGTGGCCTAGCCACTGGTCAAGGGACCACTGGCATCTTGAAGGACCGTGTGGCCCTTGACGGGTCGTGGGGCTGGTCGTGAGACCTAGGCAATAGGCTGCCTAGTGAACGCTATTTTAGGAAATTCCAATTCAAGTTAGATTTAAGTGAGGTCATTTTTCCGAGACTTAGTACACCTATATAAGCTATTTTGACATGTTAAACTCACCAATTAAGTCATTATTTATAAAACCCCAAACGAATCCCCAACTTCATCTTCTTAAATATTTCTTTCTCTAGAACTTGAAGAAGAAGAAGAAGAAGAAGAAGAAAGAGTTGGAGCTAGGGTCAAGATCAAGTCTCCATTACTCAAGTATTTGTGGGACTTGTAATCAAGGTATGATGGCTTTTCATCCATGGAGCCCCCATGTTTTCCCCAATTTTGAAGAAGAATTTCCCAATTTGAGTTAGGGTTTCTTCCAATGTTGTGGAATTGTTGAATATTGATCCAATTGAGTGGATAATGATTGTTTATTCTTTAATTGAGTAGATTCAATGATATTAGGATGGATTTACATGTTCCCATACCTAAACCCTGTCTAGATGTAATCTTCTAGAAATGATGAAATACATAGTAGGTCTCTTGAGAGTTAACTATATAGACATAAATTGATTGAGCTTTAGGTATGCATGATGAATCATGATTTGTACTGCTTAAGATATGGGGGCTATATCATGAAGTATGATTAGATTGCTTAAGGTTGAAGCATATAGATATGAAGTGCTTAAGAGTAAAGTATATGAACATGAATTGATTGTGTCATGACCCGAGAGAACCCCCTAGTCGTAACACGGCGTACTCGACCCCGAAGGGGTCTTATACAAGCCTCATAGCATTCAATCACGGCATAGGTAATAGAAATAGTACGTAATTAAAACTTGTTATTCAAAAACCATACAATCTAAAGACATTTATAAAGCAGCGGAATTATAAAGTCTCACATGGCCATCTTAGACAAAACTTTATACAAGATAGGGTCACGGCCCTTTACAATCGAAGTCTTAACAATAGTCTTAAAACATAAAAGAAACTAGAAACATGAAAATCCTTGTCCTCGATCTATGAGGACATACCAAAGATGTCTTGGAAGAAGTCTAGTCCAAGCTTCACTAAGGAGAATCAAGTTGAGTGCCAATCCCTACACTTCACATGAGTAAAGAAATATGGGTTAGCACACAGAAATTTACTAAGTATGATGACCATGCAAAAACATGCTTAAAAAGGGACATTTTGTTTGAAAGCCATGCTTTTATACCATTTTTGTAAAACTTCATGAACATTGATACAAGAGGCATAAATAAGTCACAACCAACGTACAAAGTCACATAATTCACATTTGAACAAAATCACATATAAACATTTACCTTCACCTTGAGGCTCCACCTCAAGTAACCCTCAAGCTATACCTTGTGCAATGTATGGATAGCATCTCATACCACCACCCACACTAAGGTACCACCTTAAGGTCACCAAAAGTGAACTTACCATTCATCCTATCCACCTTTATATGTTAGAGCATTTAATAGACATAAACATTACATGAATCACGTCATCATATTAAGACCAACATCTAAGACAACTCTAAGTCATACTTGTACAATGTGCAAGTAGCATCCCATACTACTACTCACAGTAAGTACTCCTTTGAAGTCACCCTAGACAAGGCACATTCATATACAATAAGTCTGACAAGGAAGTAACTCATAATACAATCCAAGTATATCATGCATCTTCACATTTAATCATATAAGCATTTAAGAGTCAACATTCTTCATTTATTTTCATTACATTAAGAGCACCTTCATTCATTAGACATTAGATCAACATTCTGATAAATATCATCATAAGAGCCCATTCATTCATTAACATTATAAGGAACACACTGTGACCTCTCTCAAATGCCTACTTGTGTAATGCATAGATGGCGTCCCATACCACCACCTACACTAAGTAGTACATCCTTAAGAAGCCATAGTGCATTAACATTTTTTTGTGGGGGTAATCTGTAACCGACATAGACCATGTGAGCTTGACATGAAATCCAAGTGTCACCCTCACCGGATAAAAGGATTCCTTCTTGCCTAAGGTAGGACCATCATTTGTTTAGCCTTAAGTGGATCCACTAGCTAGACCTATGTGGGCACATAGTTTATGGGATAGGGAGATTGTTATTCCATACCCCGCCTCAACTAACGTATGAGTATCCATCTCAAGAGATTGCTACTAAGTGCCCCTCCTTAACTTACGTATGAGCACCCATATCAATCCATATCCACTCGGTGCTTAGCATTATTCCCCACAGAGTATTTGACATTCATTACATTCATTCATTATGGGATAAGAGATTGCTACTAGATACCCCGCCTCAACTAACGTATGGGCATCCATCTCAAGCCAAACATTCATTAGAAAGGGATAGGGATTGCTACTAGATACCCCGTCTCATCTAATGTATGAGTATCCATCCCAACCCAACATTTATTCGTTGGAACGCTCATAGATTCAAAGATGAGAATAGCCTTTCACCTAAGAATCCCATTTTAGTGAGAAAGTCCTTTCACAAAATGTATTTTCATTCATTAGAGTACAATTGAGAATAGCCTTTCAATAGACTCAATATTCATTAACATTATCATTAAACTTCATTCATTCATGTGTATGTATCTATGTGAGAATAGCCTTTCACAAAATCACCATCATCCACAAGTGTTAATAGAGAGATAACATTCAATCCTAACACAATTAACTTCTAAATAGGATCATAATTCATTCATTTAGATCACACACATGCTTCACATCACATTCATATATACAACATCATGATAATACTTCAATTCCTCACACTATGCCTTCAAGGCCATGATCACAATGTACATAGTAAGTAAACACCTCCACCTTTCAAGTGGATCAACAATTCAACCACAATTCTACTTTAACATGAAATTAGGTCAAACTTGCCCTTTCAAGGATATGATTACAAATACTCAATTCACCAATAATTCACCATAATTAGGCATAGATGATGATACAATTCAATAATCTAAATCAATTTAGACATAATTTATCAACACACATTCATGATCAACAAACCCACCTCATAAGACACAATTTAGAAATTGAGAGGAATCATGGGTTCATAGTGTAAAATCATCAATTAAACATCAATATAATCATAATTTGACATTAGTAAACCTTTAAAATTGTTTGATGAAACAACCTATGAGATTGAGTGAAACGCTTGGTTTTTTCATGAATTTTAAAACTTCTTTGAAATTGACTCTAGGGTGAAAACTAACCCTAGATGAAGGATCACCATACCTTATTAGGTGAATTCCCACGAAAATTTACCCAATTTAGCCTTCCTCATCAAGCCCTAAGTCTTCTTTTCTCTTAGTCTTCAATGGAGTTCTTAGAGAGAAGATATTTTGAGAGAGAGGGTTTTGATATGGGGAAAATTGAATAATGAAATCTAAATTAGCATTTTAATGTTTTAATACTCCTAAAATACCTAAATAAACACAAAATAACCATCCAAACACTTATTAGGACTTGGGGTGAATTTATCAATTCACCCCTAGCTTGGTCGTGTCACTTGACAGCACACAACTGCTATCCGCAAGCCCTTGACCCACGGACAGTCATGTTGGTTCGTGGTCTGGGGCTGTGGCTTGGTTTGGGGCCCCTTGACCTACGGAGGCCATCCACAGGACGTGGATGGACCTACGGGGCGTGGACCCCTTTCGTAGGTCACCCCACCTTGGCTAACTTTCTAGTTTCAAAGGGTCTTTGGGGTTAGACTTAGGGTCTTCCTCAAGGACCCCTAGGGTGGTCCTTGGGGAGTCGTACCTTGACGTTGGACCCTAAACCCCTCAACCAAAGCTCGGGACAACATACAACAACATGAAACCTCAACCCAAACTCAAACACACACACGTTAGGCTCTAGTTTCACTAGTTTGTTTTTAGGGTCGTTACATTATCCCCCACTTAGGAACATTCGTCCTCGAATGACACTTTAAACACATTAAGGGGTAACAAATCAAGACTAGCAGCACACAATCATGCATGCAACATCAATATAAATACATAAACATAGGAGGAAGCATCAACTCCACACCAATAAACTCAAAACACAACAAGAAGGTAGGAACTACATCTACAAACTCACTATGCATCAAAACTTCATCATTTCTCATTACGTTGGAGGAAATTCCTTCTCCATGTCACATCATGCTCATCACAATTAGGCAATTACTCTTAAAAGCACAATTAGGCAATTTTCTCATAAAAGCACATTATGCAACTTCTTCATAACAACACATTTAGGCATGCTCAACAAGTCAACTCATGAAATATTTAGGCAACTCATCATAGATGCATATCAACATGAGGAACACAGTTTTGAAAACTCATTTTCTCATATAAACAAGAATTCAAAAAGAACATGCACAACATAAGGAGACCATGGAAATACAATATCACATATGACTCCAAAACATGAAACAAGCTACTAGGAACTCTTGGTCTCAAGCTTGAATGGGAATAGAAGGAAAGAAATAAGGATATCAACACTCTCAACAACCTTATTATTCAACATACCATCCCCCACTTAGGAGAAAACCCAACCAAGGCTATCATGAAACAACATAAGAACCTCAATAAGACATCACCACTCTACGGAAATATGAACTTATCGGCACCTTCATCCGGATTAGCTCTTTTGTCCTTGTTAGCTTGAAGCACATAGAAATGATTCTTTCTTGGAGCATTAACGTCCAGGCCATCAAGAAAAGCTTGGTTGGTATCTCTCCCTTTTGCCATGAGTGCAGGGCAATCTCTCATCTTGTGACCGTTCTTTCCACATCCAAAGCACCCATCTGTGCCGGCAAGGCACTTACCCAAATGTTGCTTCCCACACTTGGCACACCTAGGCCTTTCAAAAGAAGAATAACCACTTCCATTCCCTCCTTGAGATTTAGGGTTAGACACCCTATCATTGTTAGCCAGTGAGGAATCTTGATTGGAGTACCTCTTTTTAGACCTTGGTTGACTTTTCTCATCAGGCTTAGACCTCTTCAAATCCCTATTCATCCTCTTTAGTTTGGACTCCTCAATAGATTAAGCATACACAACAGGTCTAGAGATATTCATATCATCATGGAGCATCGCCGTACGGCACTCTTCCTTAACTAGGTCGGATACACGATAACAAACCTACTCATCTCATCTCTAAGGTAGACACCAAGGATGGAGCATACTTAGACAATAAGGTAAACTTCAAGGAATACTCCTCCACACTCATAGTACATTGCCTAAGGTTTATAAACTCCTCCATCTTAACCTCCCTCTTTTCACGGGGAAAGTACTTACTAAGGAAAGCTTTCTTTAACTCCTCCCATTTTATAGGACCCACTTCAACTAGCCTATTGTCTTTCCATTGAGTGAACCACACTTGGGCCACAACTTTCAATTGGTAATAAGCCAACTCTGCCTTCTCCCTAGAAGTTACTCCCATAGAATTTACTATCTTATAAACTTCATCCAAGAATTCTTAGGGATCTTCTCCCACTCTAGAGCAAAGAAAAATAGGAGGATTCATCCTCACAAAGTCTCTCAATCTTGAGGCCACGGTACTCTCACTAGCATTCACCCTAGGCCCCACATCTCTATTCACTTGAGCCGTCATGGCTCGGGCTAGGGTTAGAAAAGCCCACATAATCTCTTCATTGGTCATGTCCGAGGGAACCAACGGAACTTTATTCTCTTGAGGCACTTGGTCACCTTGAAGACCTTGGTCACCCTGGGAAGGAACTCCCTCGTTCACTATCTCTTGTTCCACCCTTCATGGGTTAGCCCTTGTATTCATTTCCTATAAACACAAAAGAAGGATTAGGAAAAGGACACTTATAGAACTAAACTATAAGGCACGACTTCAAGAATATGAAAGAAGTGTAACTTTCTAACGTCCTATAGCCTCTCGCTCATAGATATATCGCGACTCACACTGATGAACAAGACTCTACTAGACGTGGCTTGTGAGACTGATGTTTGCGTAACCAAGACACAACTTCCAATGCAAGTGTCTACGATCGTACAATAGTAAAGTAACTCAACCAAGGGTTGGGGTCGAGTCCTAAGGGAGTGGGTTTGAGAATTAATAGAAAAATAAAATTAGTTTCTAATTAGCCATAGCTAAAAATATTATCGAATATAAACATGTTAAATCTAAGGGGTGACGCAAGCGTCAATTATCAATGGGGGTTTGTGACAAGTAAGCAAAAACAACAAGAATGCAAAGAATACTAATCAAAGAGAGGGAATTCTTAGGATGTGATAGGAATACGGATTAGACTAGACATTTGGGTACATGCTCCTGATAATAAATCTTTTGAGTATTTGTGACTAGGCTAGACTATAGTGGGGGTAAATTCTCTCTCGAGCAAATTACCCCGAATCAAATGGGTTCATCTCAGACACCCACTTTCCGCATGAAGAACGGCCTCCGTCTTAGCCCACTCACTCTCTCGAGCTGAGTGTGTGGGAGAAGGACTAGGGTTCACTCTCTAGAGCTGAACCTCATGTCCACTCACTCCCACCGGCCATCAGTTTAGTAGTCTTAGTTTTACGACCTCTCTCTCGAGCAAGCCGAAATCACAAAGGTGAAATCGTATTTTCAACTATAATTTCATTAAGTTCTACCACAACTACTAAACGAAATCACATTCACACAACAAATAAACCATCAACAAGCAAGACCCAACTGATAATCTAACTCATATTCATAAAATCACACCCCAAGAATTGGGGTTTTAGCTAGACATGTAAAAAAGATAGAAATTCATACCAATATGAGTTTACGTTCAAATGGGTGTGAAAATTTAAGTCTCAAAACAAGCAAAGAGTGAAGAATGCACAAGACCCAAGTCCAAAATCATGGAGTTGAAACCCTTTGAATCTTCAAGTTCTTCAAAACCCTCTCCAAACTTAGAACTCAAAATTCTATGTTAAAAGTTCTATATTAAAAATCTGATACTAAACGAGTATTTATAGTTTTAAAATATTTGTGCTGAAACGGATCACTCGGCGACATTAGTCGGAATCGCCGCTCAACTCGACGATTCGCCCTTTGTTGTAGTTCATCGCCGTCTTGCGTTAGCCTTCAGCATCGTCGTGTTTTGGATCATTAGGCGATCTAGTACTATTTCGCTAAACTGCTCGGCGACACACCGACTGCTCCTTTTCACCACCGATTTGATCCTTTCATTCGGGCTCAACACACTCGAACAAAAGGTGAGGTGAGATCATTTGGCGACATGTCGAATGGCTTCGGCGATCCGTAGATCTTCATTTCTCCGTTCTTTCAGCTTCCTTTGTTCCTTTTTTCTCAATTGTGTCCATGTCTTTGTATCCAAGTCTAAATACCTGAAACTCAATGTATTTTATTAGTTTTGTAGACAAAATATGCATTTGAGGACACTAAACCTATTAAATTGTAACCCTAAATGAGTCCAATTTGTGGACTCATCAACACCCCCAACTTATACTTTTACTTGTCCTCAAGTAAAACTCAAGTTCAACAGTTCAAAAAAAATGTCTCAAACAGTGCTACACAAGATTCAATCATGAATGCACACAACAAGACTCAATTTACTTATGCAAAGATCAAATGTGCACTCAAAGATTCAAGTTGTGACTCATCACTATCAAAGAATCTCGTGTTCACAATACTTGCTTCAAATGCAGGTTCAAGCTAAACTATAGTGTTCAAATGCCCTCACAGAAAGAATGATTCCATTTTCACACACAATACGTTAATCATTTAAAAGTTTCGGAATCAGATGCAACGCTCACACTCAAAAAGAACATAATTCATGCTTTCACCCATAGACTTGCCCGTATTTTCCAATCAGCATTTGTTTCAGCTCACTCAAGATCACTAAGGTCTTTCAAGGCTTGTAACAGGGCTGAGTGTAAATGTGGTGCTGTCAACACTTCCTTTCCTTTGCCTTCATCATTTTCATTAGTGCATCATAAGTCATCCTATTATTCACTTCCCATGGTTTGTTTGCAACCCCATTACTTTGGTACTTTATTTCACAACGTTCTTTTCATTCTTTTTGTTTTTCTCTCTCTTTTTTTATGTAGAGGTTCCATTTTTCTCAACACCATGGGTTGAAGGAGACTTTCCTTGCACTTATTGACTTGCTCTTATCTTTTCACCACACCCCCAACTTAGGCTTTTGGCCTAAGTTAGCTATTCAATTAACCACAACTTCATGAGGATTATGGGTGATGGATAAAGAAAGGTCATTGTTTTCATCAAGTTTCTTCCAAAGAAATGTAAGGCTCAAGGGGTGTTCAAAAATGGTTCACACACTCACAAGGTAGGCCACACAAAAGGTATATGTCAAATTAGCTCACACTCTTAGAAGTTGCCTAAGATCATATCAAGAGATAGCATCACTTAGTTGACTGGACCAACGGGGTAAATTCTAGGATCCATCATGCATAATTCACAGGTAAACTCATCACACTAGGCATTGACACTATAAGTCAAACATGACTCCACGCTTTCGCTAGTGTGCAACGAGCGTCACAACGAGATGCAAAGAGTTCACATATTGTCTATGCAACTTCATTTGGCCTCATTGTAGCCGCACATTCATGTTTGTTCGATTATAAGCACTATCCAAGTCATCGGTATTGATCAAACTGATACTCATATTTGCACAAGACCAACCACATTCAATACAAACAAGAGGTGGCAAAAGATTTTGGAAGGGTCAAAAATCATTGACAATTAAAAACATGGAGCCACAAACTCAAACATCCACAAGATGCAATGTATAAAACATAATTTCAGCTCACAACCCAATATATGAACAAAACCAGAGAGTCACAAAATCACAAAAGGTGGACCTCACACCACCATAAATAAAACATTTGTCCTCAAATGCAAACAAAATATCCAAAAGTGAAATAAAGTAAGATAGAATAGGAGGTAAAGAAGGGGTCCTGTCTACACAGCCGCTTTATCTGTCTGGGCATCAGTGCCCGGTGCATCACTCTAGTCCTAGGTCTTAGTACCTAGAGTCGCCTCAGAAGAAACAGCAGTATCAAATCCACTAGGACCTGCCAAGGGTGTTTCTACCAAAAAGGCCTGCACAGTTGCATAGAATCCCCAGGCCCACGAAGGAACATTAGGATCTATGATAGTGGTCTTCCTGTCAGAAGTGGTCCTCTTGCCCTTGCCTTTATTTCCATGTGGAGGTTCTTGTCTTCCCGTCTTAGAAGGATTTTACCCCCCTTCATTTATTGTGATATCCCGTGCTCTTTTTCGGGGTGGCATGACAATATTGGTCTTTACCATATCTTTGGGATACTCAAAATTCTCCCTGCTAGACTCAACAACATGCAAGCACAACCCCACAAAATTTAACCAATTTTACGGCACAAAAAATATGGGATTTTAACAATATAAACACTACGGGCAAGATTTTCACAGGCATAAGCAAAAACAATTAAGATCAGAGAGGCCCAACACACATCACTAAGATAAGATCATTACAAATGAGTACAAAATTGCTAAAAATAAATTCGAGGTTCAAAAAATCAACCATAGATGCCGATTAAAATACTTTAGAAATGCTACGTGGCAATGTAATCTAACTACGAGCACCAATCAACCACTCAAATACATTAAAAACGTAAGAAATATTGAAAATACTAAACGGGTGCGAGTTTGTGAAAGTCTAAATTGAGGGAAAGTGTAGAGTTTCAAAGTTTAATCCTTTGGCCTTTGAAGAAACCGTCCAGTTCTTGCCCATTCGGCGACAGTCGTGGTAGCTGATCCATTCGGCGACTCATCGAGTGAATACTTACCTCACCGAGTTTTACTGGACCTCCAGTTAAATTGGGGGTCCAAACATGGAACTAGATCGCAATTGCCGACCAGGTCGGTAACTCGCCAATAATTTCCTGGGCACACCGAGTTTTATAGACTCCACTTTGAAGTTGTCTTTAGTCCAACGGCGGTCTAAGTCAGGGTCGCCGACTTCTTCGGCGATGCGCCGACTGGACCTTTGGCTCACCAATTTGCACTTTTCACTCACTTTCCATACTTCGACCTACACAAACAACACACCATTATTTCTTAAAGCAAAAATAAAGCGGTAAAACCTTGGGTTGCCTCCCAAGAAGCACCTTATTTAACGTCGTGGCATGACACAACTCCTCACTCAAGTTCCATTAGTGAGGTTTGCCTCATTTTCATGAGGCCACCTCTCTTTTGGCTCTGGGTAGAGAGAAGATAGCACTTGGTCCATTTGGTACCCATAGTTACCATTCATACTCCTCTTTCCTATTTCAGTACACAAACAAGCAAAACAAAACTAAGAATTAAGTAAGTGTAACTATAATTAACAAAAACAAAATTTAACTTAACTAAAAATTCTCAAATAACACCACTCCCCGGCAGCGGCACAATTTTGATATTTGCGTAATCAAGACACAACTTCCAATGCAAGTGTCTAAGATAGTACAATAGTAAAGTTACCCAACCAAGGGTTGGGGTCTAGTTTGAAGGGAGTGGGTTTGAGAATTAATAGAAAAATAAAATTATGTTCTAATTAGTAATACCTAAAAATATTATCGAATATAAACATGTTAAATCTAAGGGGTGACGCAAGCTTCAATTATCAATAGGGGTTTGTGACAAGTAAGCAAAAACAATAAATATGCAAAGAATACTAATCAAGGAGAGGGAATTCTTGGGATGTGATAGGAATATGGATTAGACTAGACATTTGGGTACATGCTCTTGATAGTAAATCTGTTGAGTATTTGTGACTAGGCTAGACAATAGTGGGGGTAAATTCTCTCTCGAGCAACTTACCCCGAATCATAGGGGTTTCTCTCGGATACCCACTTGTCGCATGAAGAACAGCCTCCGCCTTAGCCCACTCAATCTCCCGAGCTGAGTGTGTGGGAGAAAGACTAGGGTTCACTCTCTCGAGCTGAACCTCATGTCGACCCACTCCCACCAGCCATTAATTTAGTAGTCATAATTTTATGACCTCTCTCTTGAGCAAGCCAAAAACACAAAGGTGAAATCATATTTGCAACTGCAATTTCATTAAGTTCCACCACAACAACTAAACTAAACCACATTTAAACAAGAAATAAACTATCAACAAGCAAGACCCAACAGATAATCTAACCCATATTCACAAAATCACACCCTAAGAATTGGGGTTTTAGCTAAACATATAAAAGAGATAGAAATGTATACCAATATGAGTTTGCATTCAAATGGGTATGAAGATTTAAGTCTCAAAACAAGCAAAGAGTGAAGAATCCACAAGAACCAAGTCCAAAATCTTGGAGTTGAAACCCTTTGAATCTTCAATTTCTTCAAAACCCTCTCCAAACTTAGAACTCAAAATTTTATGTTAAAAGTTTTATATTAAAAATCTGATACTAAACGAGTATTTATTGTTTTTAAAGATTTGTTCTGCAGTGGATCACTCGGCGACATTAGTCAACATCGTCGATCAATTCTGTGATTCGCCATTTGGTGTAGTTCATCGTCGTCTTACGTTAGACTTCAACATCGTCATGTTTTGGATCATTAGGAGACCTAGTACTACTTCACAAAACTTCTCGGTGACACGTCGGCTGCTTTTTTTCACCGTCGATTTGATCCTTTCATTCAGTGCTCAACACACACGAACAAATGGCGAGGTGAGATCATTTGGCGACATGCCGAATGGCTTCGGCGATCCGCAGATCTTCATTTCTCCATTCTTTCAGCTTCCTTTGTTCCTTTTTGCTCAGTTGTGTCCATGTATTTGTCTCCAAGTCTAAATACCTGAAACTCAAGGTATTTTATCAGTTTTCGATATAAAATATGCATTTGAGGACACTAAACCTATTAAATAATAACCAAAAACAAGTCCAATTTGTGGACTCATCAGAAACATCAACCCTAAAACCATTCTCAAAATCTTGTGCTCTGATACAATGTTTGTCACGACCCGAGAGCACCCCCTTATCGTAACACGGCGTACTCGACCCCGAAGGGGTCTTATACAAGCCTCATAGCATTCAATCACGGCATAGGTAATAGAAATAGTACGTAATTAAAACTTGTTATTCAAAAACCATACAATCTAAAGACATTTATAAAGCAGCGGAATTATAAAGTCTCACCTGCCCATCTTAGATAAAACTTTATACAAGATAGGGTCACGGCCCTTTACAATCGAAGTCTTAACAATAGTCTTAAAACATAAAAGAAACTAGAAACATGAAAATCCTTGTCCTCGATCTATGAGGACATACCAAAGATGTCTTGGAAGAAGTCTAGTCCAAGCTTCACTAAGGAGAATCAAGTTGAGTGCCAATCCCTACACTTCACATGAGTAAAGAAATATGGGTTAGCACACAGAAATGTACTAAGTATGATGACCATGCAAAAACATGCTTAAAAAGGGACATTTTGTTTGAAAGCCATGCTTTTATACCATTTTTGTAAAACTTCATGAACATTGATACAAGAGGCATAAATAAGTCACAACCAACGTACAAAGTCACATAATTCACATTTGAACAAAATCACATATAAACATTTACCTTCACCTTGAGGCTCCACCTCAAGTAACCCTCAAGCTATACCTTGTGCAATGTATGGATAGCATCCCATACCACCACCCACACTAAGGTACCACCTTAAGGTCACCAAAAGTGAACTTACCATTCATCCTATCCACCTTTATATGTTAGAGCATTTAATAGACATAAACATTACATGAATCACGTCATCATATTAAGACCAACATCTAAGACAACTCTAAGTCATACTTGTACAATGTGCAAGTAGCATCCCATACTACTACTCACAGTAAGTACTCCTTTGAAGTCACCCTAGACAAGGCACATTCATATACAATAAGTCTGACAAGGAAGTAACTCATAATACAATCCAAGTATAGCATGCATCTTCACATTTAATCATATAAGCATTTAAGAGTCAACATTCTTCATTTATCTTCATTACATTAAGAGCATCTTCATTCATTAGACTAGATCAACATTCTGATAAATATCATCATAAGAGCCCATTCATTCATTAACATTATAAGGAACACACTGTGACCTCTCTCAAATGCCTACTTGTGTAATGCATAGATGGCGTCCCATACCACCACCTACACTAAGTAGTACATCCTTAAGAAGCCATAGTTCATTAACATTTTTTGTGGGGGTAATCTGTAACCGACATAGACCATGTGAGCTTGACATGAAATCCAGGTGTCACCCTCACCAGATAAAGGGATTCCTTCTTGCCTAAGGTAGGACCATCATTTGTTTAGCCTTAAGTGGATCCACTAGCTAGACCTATGTGGGCACATAGTTTATGGGATAGGGAGATTGTTATTCCATACCCCGCCTCAACTAACGTATGAGTATCCATCTCAAGAGATTGCTACTAAGTGCCCCTCCTTAACTTACGTATGAGCACCCATCTTAATCCATATCCACTCGGTGCTTAGCATTATTCCCCACGGAGTATTTGACATTCATTACAGGATAAGAGATTGCTACTAGATACCCCACCTCAACTAACGTATGGGCATCCATCTCAAACCCAAAATTCATTAGAAAGAGATTATGATTGCTACTAGATACCCCGCCTATACTAACGTATGAGTATCCATCCCAACCCAACATTCATTCATTGGGAAGCTCATATATTCAAAGATGAGAATAGCCTTTCACCTAAGAATCCCATTTTTGTGAGAAAGTCCTTTTACAACATGTCTTTTCATTCATTAGAGTACAATTGAGAATAGCCTTTCAATAGGCTCAACATTCATTAACATTATCATTAAACTTCATTCATTCATTCATGTGTGTGTGTTTATGTGAGAATAGCCTTTCATAAAATCACCATCATTCACAAGTGTTAATAGAGAGATAACATTCAATCCTAACACAATTAGCTTCTAAACAAGATCATAATTCATTCATTTAGATCACACACGTGCTTCACTTCACATTCATACATATAAAATCATGATAATACTTCAATTACTCACACTATGCCTTCAAGGTTATGATCACAATGTATATAGTAAGTAAGCACATCCACCTTTCAAGTGGATCAACAATTCAAGCACAATTCTACTTTAACATGAAATTAGGTCAACTTGCCCTTTCAAGGGTATGATCACAAATCCTCAATTCACCAATAATTCACCATAATTAGGCATATATGATGATACAATTCAATAATCTAAATCAATTTAGACATAATTCATCTACATTCTTTCATGATCAACAAACCCACTCCATAAGACACAATTTAGAAATTGAAAGGAATCATGGGTTCATAGAGTAAAATCATAAATTAAACATCCATACAATCATAGTTTGACATTAATAAACCGTTAAAATCGTTTGATGAAAGAATCCATGAGATTGAGTGAAACCCTTGTCTTTTTCATGAATTTGAAAACTTTGAAACCTTCTTTGAAATTGACTCTTGGTTGAAAACTAACCCTAGATAAAGGATCACCACACCTTATTAGATTAATTCCCATGAAAATCTACCTAATTTAGCCTTCCTCTTCAAGCCCTAAGTCTTCTTCTTCTCTTGGTCTTCAGTGGAGTTCTTAGAGACAAGATATTATGAAAGAGAGGGTTTTGATTTGGGGAAAATTGAATAATGAAATCTAAATTAGCATTTTAATGTTTTAATACTCTTAAAATAGCTAAATAAACCCAAAATAACCGTCCAAACACTTATTAGGACTAGTAAATTCACCCCTAGCTTGGCCGTGTCAATTGACAGCACACAAGTGCCATCCACGAGCCCTTGACTCATGGACCGTGAGTCTATTCACAGACCATCATGTTGGTCTGTAGTCTGGGGCTGTGGCTTGGTTTGGGGCCCCTTGACCTATGGAAGCCATCCACAGGGTGTGGATGGACCTATGGGGCGTGGACCCTTTCCGTAGGTCACCCCACTTTGGCCAACTTTCTAGTTTCAAGGGGTTTTGGGGGTTATACCTAGGGTCCTAGAGGTCCTTGAGGAGTCGTACCTTGACGTTGGATCCCTAAACCCCTCAACCAAAGCTCGGGACAACATACAACAACATGAAACCTCAACCCAAACTCAAACGCACACACGTTAGGCTATAGTTCACTAGTTCATTTTTAGGATCGTTACAGATTGAGATCAAGTATATATGATGAGTTATGACTAGGATGCCTTGAGAGTAAAGCTTATATTATAATTTTTTATTGGTAGATAGAATTGTTGTGGATGGATTTACCTTCATAATCTATTCTACCAATGTATGAGGTGATTGAATCACTTGAATTATAATGATATCCATGTCCATTGCTTGAATTCTAGATGTATGGATTGAAAGTAAGTTTTGAACCTCAAGGAGGTAAAGTTTGAGATTATGCTTTTTCTATAATACATATGCAATTGTATTAATGATGCTTTGAGAGTAGAGTATAAAGAATGTTTATATTGATGTTCTGTTGATTGAAAGGTTATTCTCATGAACACAAATGTGAAAGGTTTGCTCACATATAATGATTCTAGGTTGAAAGGTTTGCTCACCTAGAATGAATCTATGTAAAAGGACTATGAGATGAGATGAGGCTTGAGGTGATTCCCCGAGACCTTCATATGAGAGAGATGTGAGGTGAGATCCCATATTCCTAAATTAGTAAACAAGAGTTAATAAACATGAGGTGATTACCCATGACATGTGATGAGGAGTGTTAGGTTCTATTCTTAATATATAACTCCTAAATCAAGGCAAGAGGTGAATATCCATTAGCCTTTATTGTTGATCATGGAGGCGAATACCTATATCATATGATGATGCACATGGAGATGAATACCTATGATCCTTATAAAATGATGTGGAGGAAAATACCTATATCATATAATGGTGAGGCATGGAGGTGAATACCTATGATTCCCTAAAATGGTCTTGGGGGCGAATACCTATGACTATACAACTAAGGCAAGAGGTGAATACCCATTAGCCTTCATAATAGGCATAGAGAGGTGAACCTCCATGCCTTGAAAATACAACAAGAATAATGTGAATGATATCATGATGAATGAATTGTTTGGATTGTTGCAAGAATGGCCTTCTATCAGATGTATGACTAGAGGTGAATCCCCATGTCTGTAAAAGGTAAGTTAAAGATGAGAATGATAGATGATGAATTTGAGTGGTGGCTTAAGGTTGCCTACATTGATGATTAAGACTAGTGAAAGATTATACATGTCTTGGCTAAGTATGACTTGAGGTTACTTAGTGGAGTATTTCTTATGTTATGATGACATATGTACATTGACTACACTTATGACTTATGTTATTACCTCTCATGCTTATAGCCTATGTCTTATGTTGTATCTCTTATGTTCATGGATTGTGTCTAATGTTGACTAATGCTTATGTTATGCCTATGTTGATGATTTATGCTAGCCATCATATTTAGTACATGTTTGTACTAACGCATACTTTTTCCTGCATTATTATCAAATGTAGGGTCCGGCGATATTGACTTCCATACCCGTGGCTAGGTTCTTAGTAGATCAAGCAAGTGAAGATTTGGTGAGTCCTCATAACATCGAGGATTTGGCCACCTTTCCTTTATGCCTTTCTTATATGTTTAGAACTATTGTATGGGATGTGTCCCAAGATGTTCACGTTATAGATGGTTTGAGACAAATGTAATAGACTTTTGCTTCGTTTTATGAAACTTTGATGTTACAAAAAATGTTTTAAGTTTCCGCTCATTTCTATTATCTTATGTTATGATATGCTAAGTTGGCTTCTATGAGGCCTCTCGGGGGGTCTTGTACACCTTGTTAAATCAAGGGGGTAGCCCTTGTTCGTGACAAACTTGGTAATCAGAGCACAAGTTCATAATGATTCTAGGATGTCTCAAAACCACGTCGTAGAGTCTTGTTCATGAGTGTGAAGCTACATTTATGAATGAGAGGCTACTAGATGCTTAGTAAACTTCAATCCTTGATTACTCTAAGTCGTGCCATAGACTTTAACTCTATAAGGTCATTCTCATAATCCTTACCCGGTGGTCTACAGGATATGACTACTACATGGGCTAATGCTAGAAGGAATGAGGAAGACAATGTGGAGCAAGAAGTTCCTCTCCAATCTCCTCCTCAAGCTCTGATTGATCCTTTAGGTGAGAATGTGACAAATACGGAGTTAAGGATGGATTTTCAAGTGTTGGCTCAAGACATGACAGCCCAAGCAAATAGAGAGATGGTAGCCCATGTGAACCCAAATGTGGGTACGACGACGTCAAGAGTGAGGGATTTAATAAGGATGAACCCTCAGGAATTTTATGGCTCCAAAGTGGAAGAGAATACTTAAAGGCTTATCGACGAGGTCTATAATGTACTTGCTATTATAGGGGTGACTTTGGAGGAGAAGGTGGAGTTAGCTGCTTACCAATTGAAAGATGTTACTCAAGTGTGGTATGATCTAAGAAGGGAGAAAGACCAATAAAAGTGGAACCCGTAGAGTGGGATTTTTTTAAATCAGCATTTCTTGATATGTTCTTTCCCCTTGAGTTGAGGGAAGCAAAGGTGCAAGATTTCACTAACCTTCGTGAAGAAAGTATGAGTGTTAAGGTGTATGCCTTAAAGTTCACTCAATTGTGTAAGTATGCTCCAACGATGGTGGCGGATTCTAGGTCTAAGATGAATAAGTTTGTGACAGGCATATTCGATATGGTGGCTAAAGAGTGTCGTACCGCCATACTACTTTGTGACATGGACATCTCCCATCTTATGGTCCATGCACAACAAATGGAGGAGGGGAAACTCAAGGAAAATTCTAGGGAAAAAAAGAGGTCTATAATGGAAGATGATAATCCCTCTCATGCAAGGTCTGATGGACATGGAATCCCTAAGTATAGACGAGAATTCCCCGAGCAAGGTTCGTCAAATACTTTGAAGTTTAACCAAGAAAGGGTGTCTAACCCTAAGCCTCAAGGAGATAGTAGTGGGGTCCTATTGCCAGGGTGTAGTAAGTGTGATAGAAGACATGCGGGTAATTGCATAGCGAGTTCTAATGTTTGTTTTGGTTGTGGTAAGTTGGGACACAAGTTAAGGCATTTCCCCACAGTTGCTAGAAATGAAGGAGATAGTCATCATAGGTCTCAACCCTACCCTTCATCCGGTGCAATTGATTCGGGTGCGAATGCTCCAAAGGAGATTAGGTTATATGCACTCCAAGCTAGAGGTGAACAAAAGTGTCCTTCGGATGTGGCTATCGATATGTGTTTTGTGTTTTATTATATTTCGGTGTAGCTTTGTCTTTTGTGACTTGATAGACTTGATATGCTAGGTATTGATGTTTTGATCCGGCCTTAGTTGAATTGAAAGAAATGGTGCTTAGAAAATCCATTTAGTCTTGCTCCCAAGGGGGAGATGATGTGCTTAGATAGCAAGGTCGTTGAGTGTTCCTAATGTTATGATTTGGAGTTTACTTGAATTTATCACCTTAAAAGGTAGAAGGAATTTGGGAAGTTTAGTTACCGTTTTGTAGGCCCATATGAGATCTTGAGATGTGTTGGTAAGGTTGTTTATGAGTTAGAATTGCCGAATGAGTTGGCATCGGTGTATTCGGTTTTCCATGTATCTATGATTAAGATGTTTGTTGGAGATCCTGCATCTATAAGTCCCCTCAAAAGGGTTGAGAGTTAATGAGAATCTCTATTATGAAAAAGTACTGGTTGAGATCTTAATCCGACAAGTTAAGAAGTTAAGGAACAGGGAAGTAACTTTTGTGAGAATGTTATGGAGGGATCTTTTAGTGAGGGTTTTAGTTGAGAGTGCTACTTGGGAGGCCAAGGCCAATAAGATGTCCCAATATCCTCATCATTTTTCCTTCTACTCCTCCTTTAGCTTGAGATGATAAGTTCCTCTTGGTTGTATTATGTTTTGGAGTCATGTGTGTTTATGTTTTGCCATGATTTACTTATGTTGTGCATGTTCATGAAAAACATGTTTTTTGAAGAAGATGAGTGTATATGATTGTTTCCTCGTATTGTAGTGCATTGAGTATGAGTTGCCTATAGACTTCATGAGATGTATTGGTGAACATGTCGTAACTTGGAGTTGAGAGAACTCCTCCTTGAAGTATGCTTTGAGTATAGATTGTATATAGGCTCCATGAGATTGTGTTGAGCATGTTTTTAGTAGGGAGAAGCTAATTCCTCCTTGAACATGAGAAATGTTAAAATTTCATGCATTTTGGGTTGCTAGATGTAGTTCCTACCTTCCTAGAGAAGCATTGAGCATGTTAGAGTATGGAGTTGATCTTTCCTCCTTAGTTGTGTGCATTTAGATGAGTTGCATGCATGATGGGCTGCTATTCAAGAGTCATTTCCTTTAAGAGATGCCTAGAACATCATTCGAGGACAAATGTCCCCAGATGGAGATATTGAAAAACCATGTAGCCTAGTAGGCCAACTAGGGCTAAGTATGAGGGAAACTAGCCAAGACTAGAGGGCAAGAATCAAGGCAAAAGGGCAAGGGCCAAGGATGCCCAAGGTTGCCAAGACACTTCCCTCCACCACGGAAGCCTAGAGGCTCGTGGTGGTGAGGCAGTAGCTCACCAAGGCTGCCTCAAGTTGAGCTCACCTTCACGAACAACTTCACGGCTAGTGATGAAGACCACAGCTTGTGGGAAGGCTCGTGGTGATGCCTTCAACTTTTGGAGGCCAAGCCAAGGTGGCCTAGTCACTGGTCAAGGGACCATGGGGACCTTGAAGGGCTGTGTGACCCTTGACGGGTCGTGGGGTGGTCGTGATACCTGGGCACTAGGGTGCCTAATGAAGGCTATTTTAGGAAATTCTAATTCAAGTTAGATTTAAGTGAGGTCGTTTTGCCTAGACTTAGTACTCCTATAAAAATTTTACCCTTTAAACTCACCAATTAAGTCATTATTTCCAAAACCACAAAAGAATCCCCAAGTTCATCCTCTCAAATATTTTTCTCTCTAGAACTTGACGAAGAAGAAAGAGTTGGAGCTAGGATCAAGAACAAGTATCCATTCCTCAAGCATTTGTGGGCTTTATGATCAAGGTATTATGGCTTTTCATCCATGAAATCCTTTCATCCATGGAGCCTCCATGCTTTCCCCAATTTAGAAGAAGAATCCCCCAATTTGAGTTAGGGTTTCTTCCAATGTTGTGGGTATTGTTGAATGTTGATCCAATTAAGTGAATTATGATTGTTTAAGCTTGAATTGAGTAGATTCAATGATATTAGGATGGATTTACATGTACTCATGCCTAACCCATGTCTATAAATATGTAATTGATGCAAATGAGTTTTATGCTATGAAAGGGAAAATTGAAGATTTAGATGTAATCTTCTAGAATTGATGAAATACATGGTAGGTGTCTTGAGAGTTAAGCATATAGACATTAATTGAAAAATATTTAGGTATGCAAGATGAATCATGATCTGTAGTGCTTGAGATTGGGGGGCTATACAATGAAATATAATTAAATTGCTTAAGGTTGAAGCATTTAGATGTGAATTGCTTAAGAGTAAAGTATATGAACATGAATTGATTGAGATCAAGTATATATAATGAGTTATGACTAGAATGGCTTCAGAGTAAATCTTACATCATAATTGTTGATTGGTAGATAGAATTGTTGTGAAAGGATTTACCTAGCTGATCTACTCTACTAATGCATGAGGTGATTGAATCACTTGAATTATAATGATATCCATGTCTAATTCTTGAATTCTAGATGTGTGGATTGAAAGTAATATTTGAACCTCAAGGAGGTAAAGTATGAGATTATGTATATGCTATAATGCCTATGCAATTGTCTTAATGATGCTTCGAGAGTAGAGTATCAAGAATGCTCATATTGTTGTATGAGAGAGATGTGAGGTGACCTCTCATATTCCTAAATTAGTAAAGAAGAATTAATAAACATGAGGTTATTACCCAAGTCATGAGATTATTAACATGAGGTGATTACCCATGTCATCTAATGAAGAGTGTGAGGTGACTACCCTTAATATATAACTCCTAAAGCAAGGCAAGAGGTGAATACCCATTAGCCTTCATAATAGGCATAGAAATGTGAACCCCCATACCTTGAAAAGTAAAGCAAGAATAATGTGAATGATGTCATGATGAATGAATTGCTTAGATTGTTGCTAGAATGGCCTTCGATGAAATGTATGAAAAGAGGTGAAAACCCATTTCTATAAAATGTAAGATAAAGATGAGAATGATAGATGATGAGTTTGAGTGGTGGCTTAACGTTGCCTACATTGATGAGTAATACTAGTGAAAGATTATACATGTCTTGGCTAAGAATGACTTGAGGTTACTTTGTGGAGTATTTCTTATGTTATGATGGTGTATGTACATTGACTACGCTTATAACTTATGTTATTACCTCTCATGCTTATAACCTATGTCTTGTGTTGTATCTCTTATGTTCGTGGATTATGTCTTATGTTGACTAATGCTTATGTTATGCCTATATTGATGATTTATGTTAGCCATCATATTTAGTACATGTTTGTACTAACGCATACTTTTGCCTACATTCTTATCAAATGTAGGGTCCGGCGATTTTGACTTCCATCCCCGTGTTTAGGTTCTTAGTAGAGCAAGCAAGTGAAGATTTGGTGAGTCCTCATAGCATCGAGGATTTGACCACCTTTCATTAATGCCTTTCTTTTGTGTTTAGAACTATTGTATGGGATGTGTCCCAAGATGTCCATGCTATAGATGGTTTGAGACAAGTGTAATAGACTTCCGCTTCGTTTTATGAAACTTTGATGTTAGGAAAAATGTTTTAAATTTCTGCTCATTTCTATTATTTTATGTTATGATATGCTAAGTTGGCTTGTATGAGACCTCTCAGGGTCTTGTACACCTTGTTACATCTAGGGGGTACCCATGGGTCATGACATAAAGAATGTAGGCAAGAGTATGCATTAGTACAATAATGTACCAAGTATGATATAAATGCATAAGACGTATGAAATCATTCTAAAAATGACCTTTTCATGACACACAATGACCAAGTTGAAACATAAGATAAAAAGGGTTAGAAAACATGAATCTTAAAACATGGTCAATGCCAGATACTTATCTTTAAAACATTTGTGAGATACTTCTAAGAGTAACCTTAGTTCATTATTGTTGGAAATATACCTTTAACCGACATAGAGACCATGTGAGCTATAAATATGGAATTTGGTTTCTACCCCACACCGAAAAGGGGTGTCCTACTTGCCAAGGTAAGACCATGAACTTCTAGCTTAGGTGGATCCACTAGCTAATTTCTATGTATGAAAACATCCTATCGTTGCACATAGTTATCAGATAAGGAGATTGCTTCTAGAAACCCGGCCTATACTAATGGGAGAGCTTCCTTCTCAATTTCATCTCGGTGCTAAGAGTAAATCCCATAGAATAGTCATTATTATCAACTTGTCTTATTATCCATGGAATGTCTCGACCCGATTTCTCGAGTCATAATGGCACCTACTATAACCCACCAATTGGTAATCCAACCCGTAACCCGGAACAACAAGTAATGGGTCTGAGGGCGAAAACTAAACAAGAGTAGGGAAAATTTAAGATAACAATATAAACAGGCGGAAGCAAACCAAAACATATATACAAATAAAGATCCCTCCCAGAACCTGGAAGTCACAAATACAGAGCTACTAACAAAACGAGTACAAGTCCCAAAAGTGGACCACAAACACTGGACTGTCTCGAAAGGTAAAACACAAGTCTATATATACAGATGGAGACTGAAATACTACAAAACAATGTGTGCTCACTCCCGTCTCTGAATCAAACTACTCCAAACTGGATCAACACTGGCCACTGGTGCTCGGACCTGCATCACGAAAACAGATGCAGAGCGTAGCATGAGTACCAAAACAACAGGTACCCAGTAGGCATCATAGGCCGACTGAGCTTAAAGAGTAAAGGCAATATGAAAAGAAGGAATAGCACAAACATAGTTCAAGAGCAGATGTCTAAGTAAACAATGGAATGCACACGAGTGTAGAAAGAACTAACTAAAGTAACTTATAAGCTAACTACACCTAACTGGACCCCCATAAGCCCAGAAGGTACACTCGTACGAAAGTTTACATAAAAACCCGAACGGACCCCCATAAGACCGACGAGTACACAGAATAACCATAACTAAAGAGAACTGCTTATGAGAACCCAAGACGAGAACATCGAACTAGAACCTCAACCCCAATTAGTAGGATCTGACAGTACAGAGGCCAGACCTCAAACCAGATGCTCACAAGAAGTACCCAAGTAACCAATCACAAGTATCAAGTAACAGAGGTCGGACCTCTAACCGGATGCTCTAAATAAGTATTCGGGTGATCGAGGTCGGACCTTGAACCAGATGCTCTTCGAAAATATCAATGAGGTTGAGGCCGGAGCTCGAATACAGATGCTCAAAAAAGGTGCCAATGTAGCCGCTGAAATAGTCACAATCGATCCATGATCATAAATGTCTGTGGAACACCGTCCACACTTAGCCATTCAATGTAATCCTTGGAACTGAATCGAAAACCAACTTCAAATCGCGAAGCGGAACCACTATCGCCGACGTAACTCGTGAAGTCATCGCATCAGAGAAATAAGGATAACTATCGTCGGAGGAAGCATATCTCCTAGCTAAGTTCCAAACTACCAAACTCAAGTCTACTACACCAGTCTACAGGGATCTAAGTCGGCCGAGCGACGTCGGGGTAAAACTAAGGCCTATCGATTCTGAATCATACATTTCTAAGGCAAGCACTAGTCAAACCTAAACTAAGGCCCAACATACTTCAAATAAACAGTAATCAAGTAACAGATAGCATGCTCACAGTTACCCGATAATTCCCGAAATAGACCGAAAACATGATTACTAAACACCTATGCATGATTCAATAACTACCAACCCAAATCCCAACTAATCAACATGCGTTCACACTCTCGAGCTCAATCTAAGAGAGGGAAGTCGTAGCCTACCTGTAGGCCGATCACGCGCGCTCTAAAATCACTTCTCCAGAGCTTTCCCTTTCCGTACGGCCTCGAAACACTCCCACTCTATCAAAAATAGAGTCACAATATTATTACAATCGTTTAGACACTAAAATTGCAAGAAACGGAGACGGACCAATTTTGGGGTCAAACGGTGAAAGTGGGACCCGCGCTAGAAATTCTAGAATTAACCCAAAAAATATGTCCTAAACACCTCCCCAAACTTGTGTTCCAAATTGGAACACAATTCAGGGATCGGAACAGTCCTAACACGAACATGCAACGAAAAACACAAAGTTACACTAAAAGGGCCAACAATGGCAGCAGATATTTACAAGAAAAATACCAGAAACGAGGGTCCAACTGCTAAAACCAACCATACCACGATGATCCTCATGAAAAGCCCCACAATATAGGCTCTTGAATCACCAAATTCAGACCTAAAATGGCCAAGAAATTATCTTCCAAAATTTCCCAAAAATTGAGCTCGAAAATGAACTATGATAGCAGCTAAATAATAATTCTTACTTCCAACGAAACTTCAAATACAAATTTCAAACATGCCAACACGTTCTCCTCGAAAAACCACTCAAGATAGACCCACGAATCACTAGAATCAGACCTAAAACAAGAGAGTTATGAAGGTTTGAAGTTGAGAAATGAGGCTGAAATGGAGCTTTTAAACTAGTGGCTAAAAAGCCCAAAATTCTTGTCGTTAAAATCCCAAACTTTGGTCGCTAAAAGGGATGCACCAGATTTCAGTTATTGCAATTTTTTAAAGTCTCTGATGGGGTGCTCGGAATTCACTCAAAACCCGATAAAAATAAAAAAGATATGCTACCTTACTAAATTCGACATTCCAGTCTCAACAACGCAATCGAAATTTCTATCAGAGGTCATCTCGATAAAAAGTGGGTCCCACTCCCAAAGGCCATTTTTAATAAAAATTTACTGAGGGGCTCGGAATGAGTCTGGAGGCCTCGGGAGTCAAATGAAAGGTCGTTCTAGACCAAACTCGACACTTTGGGGCTAACCGCGCTGACGGAATTTTCATTCGAGTGACCAAAGTCAACCTTAGGCCAAATTTCAAAGGCTAAAACGACTAATGGTCCAAACTCGCACTGAAGGCCTCGATACTCGTGCAAACCATGCCAATAACCCAATTTGCGGAGCTGATAGAACCGTCAGAATTCCATTTTGAGGTCGTTTACCTGACGTTTTGACTAAAGTCAACTATTCAAGTTTCAAAAACTCCAAAAAAGGGAAACGGGAACAAAACCCAAACGAACGACCAGGCGACCGAAAAGTCAGTGCCAGCAAGACATAAATGACTTGGGGTCGCTATAGGAATGCTCTAAACGACGGAAAAGAGGCATTAAGGCAAAAATGACCTGGAGGGTCATTACAATATCCACTACTAAAAGAACTTTCGTCCGCGAAAGTAAGGATAAGGATATAACTGAGGGCTCAAATAAGCTGGGGAACTGCTCCTACATCTCCTACTCGGTCTCCCAGGTCGCCTCCTCAACTGGACAGTGCCTCCAACGGACCTTAACAACAGGAATGGCTCTCGACCTCAACTGCCTGACATCTCTGGCTAGAATGGCAACCGGCTCCTCTATAAAGGTCAGACGATCATCAAACTCAACTGAATCATACTGGAGTACATGAGACTCATCTAGAACATACCGACGCAGCATCGAAACATGGAACACTGGGTGGATAATCGATAGTGTTGGAGGTAAAGCTAACTCATAGGCAACCTCGCCAACTGCCCTCAAAATCTCAAAAGGGCCTATATACCTGGGGTTAAGCTTACCCCACCTCCCAAATATCATCACGCCTTTTATGGGTGATACTCGGAGAAATACCCGGTCACCAATTGCAAACCTCAACGGCCGACGCTTGTGATCCGCTTAACTGTGATGTCTACTCTGAGCCGTCCTGAGCCTATCCTGAATCACCCTCACTTGATCCAAGGCCTCCTAAAGAAAATCTGTACCACGCGGCCTAGGCTTTGTAGACTCAAACCAACCAACTGGAGAGAGACAACGCCTACCATATAAGGCCTCAAACGGGGCCATCTGAATAATAGTGATAGTTGTTGTTGTACGCAAACTCCGCCAAAGGCAGGAACTAGTCCCATTGACCTCCAAAATCTATAACATAGGCCCGCAACATATCCTCAAGTACCTGAATAGTACACTCTGACTAGCCATCCGTTTGTGGGTGAAATGTTGTGCTAAGGTGGACACGGGTGCCCAACTCCTACTGAAAAGCCCTCCAAAAGCTGGAAGTGAATTGTGAACTCCAGTCTGAAATGATAGAAACAGGCACGGCATGAAGGTGAACCACCTCTCGAATGTAGATACGAGCCAACCTCTCGACACTGAAGGTAGTATGAACAGGAAGAAAGTGTGCTGACTTGGTCAATCGATCCACGATGACCCAAATGCTATCAACACCTCTAGAAGTCCAAGTCAACCCCACAATAAAGTCCATAGTGATACGCTCCCACTTCCACTCCGAAATGGGTAATCTCTGAAACTCACCATCAGGCCTCAAATGCTCGACCTTCACCTACTAGCAACACAAACAACGGGATACGTAGTCGGCAATATCTCTCCTCATACCGCTCCACCAATAATGTTGCCTCAAATCACGGTACATCCTAGTTGTGCTCGGATGGATGGAATATCTGGAATCATGGGCCTTGCTCAAGATCAGCTGAATCAAACCCCCAGCTCTCGGAACACACAATTGTCCATCGAATCTCAAAACCCCATCCGAATCTAAGGTAGCCTGTCTAGCATCACCTACCAACACCCTATCTCTGAGTGCCACCAAAGACTCATCCTCAAACTAACAACCACGGATCCGATCTAGCAAAGATGATTGAACTCCCACATAGGCTAACACCCGTCTAGAATATGAAATATCAAGTTTGATCATCCGGTTAGCTAAGGACTGGATGTCCAAAGTCAACGGCCGCTCCGAAACAAAAAGGAAGGCTAGACTACCCATACTCCCCGCCTTCCGGCTCAAAGTGTCCACTACTACATTGGCCTTCCTCGGATGGTAGAGAATAGAGAGGTCATAGTCCTTCAAAAGCTCAATCCAACGACGTTGCCTCGAGTTAAGGTCCCTCTGGCTCATAAGGTACTGGAGGCTCCGATGATCAGTGTAGATCTCACAACGAACCCCATATAGATAGTGCCTCCAAATCTTAAGCGCGAAAACTACCATCGCCAACTCCAAGTCATGGGTAGGGTAGTTGCGCTCATGCTTCTTAATCTTCCTAGATGCGTAAGCTATAACCCGGCCTCGCTGCATCAATACACAACCCAAACCAACGCCGGATGCATCACAATATACCGTGAAGCCCTCCCCTTCAACTAGAAGAGTCAATATATGAGAGGTAGTAAGCACCTCCTTGAGCTTTCGAAAGCTCATCTCACACTCCTCTGACCACACGAAGGGAACCTCCTAGCGAGTCAACTGAGTCAAATGGGCTACAATAGAACAAAAGCCCTCAACAAAGCGTCTATAGTAACTCACTAACCCGACGAAGCTACGAACCTCAGTAACAGAAGTGGGCCTGTCCCAATCACGAATAGCCTCAATCTTCACCGAATCAACCCTAATACCCTTCTTGGACGCCACGTTCCCTAAGAATGCTACAGACTCAAGCCAAAACTCACACTTTGAGAACTTGGCATAAAGTCGTTGATCTCTCAAAGTCTGGAGCACAATCCTAAAATTCTTCTCATGCTCACTCCAGCTCTGCGAGTATACCAATATGTCATTAATGAAGACAATAACAAATGAATCAAGGTATGTCCTGAACAAACATGTCATCAAGTCCATGAAGGCGATAGGGGAATTAGTCAACCCAAAAGACATCACACGGAACTCATAGTGGCTGTAACGAGTCCTAAATGCGGTCTTAGGGATGTTTGCTGCCCTAATCCTCAGCTGATGGTACCCGAACCTCAAATCAATCTTAGAAAACACGGCGGCACCCTGAAGTTGATCAAACAAGTCATCAATACGAGGCATGGGGTAACGGTTCTTCACCGTCACCTTATTCAGCTACATGTAGTCAATGCACATCCTCATAATCACATCCTTCTTCTTCACAAACAAAATAGGAGCACCCCACGGCGACACACTCGAACGGATGAACCCTCTTACCTAAGAGGTCCTCTAACTGAATTCTGAGCTCCCTGAGCTCTGCAGGAGCCATCCGGTAAGGCAAAATAGAAATAGGATGGGTGTCGGGCTCCAAATCTATGGCAAAATCAATGTCACACGCTGGGGGTAGGCCAGGTAGGTTTGTAAGGAACACATTTGCATACTCTCTAACCACATGAATTGACTCAACTGAAGGGCCCTCCCTACTCACATCTCTCACATAGGCCAAATAAGCTAAACACCCAGAAGCAAACCGCCTAGCCCGCATAAAAGAGATGATCCTCATCGGTGTGTGACTACAGGCACCCTGCCACAACATCGAGGGAATGCCAGGCATGGCTAAGGTAACGGTCCTGGTGTAGCAATCCAAGACTGCATGGTAGGGGGATAACCAGTGCATGCCTAGAATCACATCGAAATCAACCATATCTAGCAGAATAAGATCAACTCAGTATCATAACCCTGGATAGTCACTAAGAAAGATCGCAATACTTGATCCACTACTAAGGACACACCCACCGAAGTTGAAACATGAACCAGCTCTGCCAATGACTCATACATCATACCCAATCGGGGAGCAAAATAAATAGATACATACGAAAATGTGGACCTGGGATCAAATAATGTTGTAGCAGGCTGATGGCATAATAAAAGCGTACTTGTGATAACATCGTCAATTACCTAAGCCGCCGCCCTTACCGGGGCTGCGTAGAAATGGCCCTGAGCACTTTTACCGTTGCGCCCGATCTACCACCTGACCTGCCTCCCCGAGCTCCGCCTCTGGTACCCTGTCAGCTGTCCCAATGATCCTGGTCTTGAACACCACTTCTAGCTGGAGAGGGCACTGTTGAAACTGGTCTAGGTGCAAGGGGAGCTGGTACAATCACCCCTCACCCTCGCCGGTGGCACCCTCTGGACCAATGGTCAAGAGCACCGCAATCATTACACCCCGAAGTTGAACGCCCTGTAGTAACCCGACCGCAGTAGGGAGGGAGGGAATCTAATCCCCTCGAACTCTGGCCCGTACTAGGACCACCCTGCTAATATTGACCTCCATCAAAAGCAGGTAATGCCTCCTAGACAAGCCAGCTGGACTGACCCTACTGGAACCTCTGGCGTGGCCTATCATAGGAGTCCATCCCCCTAGTCTATGACCCGATGTAGCTACCCTGGTAATGTACCCTCTTATCGCTGCCCCTTGGGCCCCACGATGAATATGCTCCATAGATCGGGCATGGTCGACCACATGAAGAAATGAACGGTCGGCTGAAACTAAATGCTCTGTGTCGACCCTCAAATAGTACCGCAACCCACGTACAAAACAATGAACTCTCTCCTCCTCCGTGGACAGGATCATGGTAGCAAGACAAGACAAATCATGGAACCTCGCCTCGTACTCTAAGACGGTCATAGGGCCCTGCTCCAATCTGGAGAACTAATCACTAAGCCTATCCCTGATGCTCCGTGGTACGAACCGAGCAAAGAAAGCCTCTAAGAAATCACGCCAAGATATAGGAGGCGATCCAGCTAGCCTTGACTCTCGATACGTGTGCCACCACTGCCTGGCTGGCCCACAGAATTGATGAGAAGTGAAGTCAACTCCTCTCGACTCCAAGAGGCCTAATGACTGTAGCTGCTCCTAGCAAGTGAGCTGGAACTCGTAGGCGTCCTCCCCAATCGCCCCTGAGAATATCGGCAGTGCCAACCATGCATCTTCTGCTCGCGTAGTGGCATCTCTCTGTCCTGTAAGTCTAGCAGGGCGGCCACATGAACTAGTGGCAGTTGAACCTCTGGTGCCACTACGGCAGGCTGACCCTACGGCGCTGGAACGAGTGCTGGAGCTGGTGTTGGGGCTGGTGCTGCTGGGGCTGGTGCTTTTGGGGCTGGTGTTTGTCGCATCTCCCCAATAGCTGCTAGTATCTGAGTTAGCAGTGCATGAAGATCAGGAGCTTCAGTTGGCCCTGGCCCTACTGGTTGTGGAGGTACATATGTTGCATGGGGCTCCTCCTCCCTATCTCGGGTCAGTGTTGTGGCCCTGCCTCGACCTGGGGTTGGTATCTACCCCAAGTTGGGGCTCTGTCTGCAGGCCCGGGTGCATCACCCTCGACCATGCCACCTCACGTTCGGGCTATCCTGTGAAAAAGTGAAACAAATGAGATTCCAAGGAACCAATAAGATACAAGCTGCACGAAAGTGAAACAAAAGAGGAAATCTTCCTAAAGACATCATATAGCCTCACGAAGATAAGTTACGAACGTCTCCGCACCGATCTGCGGGACTCTACAAGACATTAGCTCTGTAAAAGTAAGACTGTTGAACCTGGGGCTCTGATAACAACTTGTCATGACCCGATTTCTCGAGTCATGATGGCACCTACTATAACCCACCAGTAGATAAGCCAACCTGTAACCCGAAACAACAAGTAATGGGTCTGCAATATCAAGAACTGCAAATGGATCCTTTAGATTTAACAATTTCTTGACTAAATTAAGTAATAGGGAGTGAGGAAGAACAAGTCCAACACTGTGAGAAGCCTTATATACCTGGAAAGAACAAAGGTTCTTGGCAAAAATCAATGAAATCTTGAACAACGCTTGAAACCTAGTTTTTTCTCCTCTTGGAACCTTGCTCTAAGTTCTATAAATGTTAAAAACGTGAAAGGATGATTTAACACTGATTAGGCCCCTAAATTGGGTAAAGAAAAAATGTGGCTAGCCTTAGAAGGGATGGGAAAAGACAAAACTACCCCTCTAAAAATGATTGAGGTGCCTTTAAAGGAGAGGCTTCACTAAAATGGGAATAACTTTTTACTCCGATCTCGAAATTAAGCAAACTTGGTGGCATTAGAAAGAGGACTTAAAGACCTTTAATTTGATAGGCTATGGGCCACCTAACTCTTTATGTGCTGAAAGATATGATCGTTTGAAGTTGACCCAAAACTTAAAACTGGTAGGTGACTTGTACAAACCTCTCTTTAGCTCTTTTCAAAGTCTGAGGTGTTACATTTACATTTTCCTACTCTTTTAACTTCTATACTATGTCGTTTTGGGCTTATTTTGAAGACTTTAATTGGTTCCTAAGACCCCTAACCTCTCTCATTCTCTTAAACTCGAAATTCTCTCTCAAGTCTAGTTCTTCCCCAAGAAAGCTAGGGTTCCAAGTATTTCAAGCGTCCATTGAAGATTTCAAGTGAGTATTTCTAACAAGGTATGTGGGAACTTCATCAGTGGGTCTTTATCCACCTATTAAGTCCCAAAGAAACCCCGATTTCTCATTTTTTTTATTGTTCCCCAATTCTAGGGTTTCATGATTTTCTTATGGGTTCAAAAAAATTAAGTTTATTCATCAAGATTGATCTTATGCATCATATGATCATAATACAATGTTTTCAATAATATTTTCATGAACTCATGCTATGGAAGTATTTTATGATCATGAATTAAGCTATGTTGATATGCAAGCATTATGATATGAAGGATTTTATGAATCAAGGATGCGTTCGAAAATTTTCATCAAGTTTCTATGAAATATGATGTTTCTGATTGAAGTACATCTCATTATGAAAGACTGTCATGATTAGAGGTGGCAGAATAGGTAATTTACATAGATATCCACTCATATTTTACCCATTTTAAATGGACTGGGTACCCAACTCATTTAAAAATAAGTAAAAACGAATAATACTCATATTACCCATTTAAAAGTGGATAGTTAAATCGATAGAAAGGGTAAAAGATGTTCATTCATTAAAAAAAAATGGCAAGGAGTTGGGTGGTAGAAAGGCTTTTTTTTTAAAAATAATTTTTTTCTACAAAAAACGATTTAATTTTTTTAATTTTTTTTTTGGGATAGGAGGAGTGGGGCTGGTAGGGGTGGGGTGGTAAAAAAAACTGAAAAAATTAGAATTTTGTTAAATTTTTTTTTCGGGATGGGGTGTGGGGGGGGGGGGGGTGGTAGGGGGGGAGTCGAAGAAAAGACTTTAAAAAAAATTATAAAAAAAATATTTTTTTTTACATTTTTTTGGATGGAGGGTTGGTGTGGGGGTGTGGGGGTGGGGTGGTAAAAAAAAAATTTTAAAAAAGTTAATTGTTTTACATTTTCTTTTGGAATAGAGGGGGACATTAGTAAAGGGCACGGAGTTGGGTGATAAAACAAAACTTTTAAAAATATATATTTTTAAAAAAAATCAAACTAATTCTATTTTTACAATTTTTTGGGAAAGGGGTATAGAGTGATAAAAAAAGTTTTAAAAAGAATTTATTTTTAATGCTTTTAACAATATTTTTATTATAATATGGGTACCCAAATTTACTCATATTATCCATTGAATAACTCGTTTTTACCCATTTAAAATGTGAGTCAAATCCATTTTTATTTAACTCGTTTTCGATCTGCTCATATTCGACTTGACTAGCTCATTTGTCACTCCTAATCATGATTTAGATGCTTTCAATTAAAGTATCTCGTAAGACTATGTATGAAATATAAAAGAATTATTCTTATGACTCTGAGATTATGTATAAATGATTCAGTATTATTAGATTCTTACCATTTCACAAATTTTGAATATGAATATGATTGTGCATGTTTTTCCATTTGGAGTTTACTTAGCACCAAGTGTGGCAATTACCCAAGTCGCAGAATTACATGTCCCCGTAGGACTTAGTCTTAATTGGCTTTAGCTAGTGGATTTACCTTATCTCATGATTATGGTCCTTGCCTTGGCAAATAGGACACTCTCTTTTTGGTGTCAAACCAGTTGACTAAACTCCATGTTATAGATCACATAGATTATGTTGGTTAATGGCATCTCCCACGTATGATTATGATTTTCACAAGTATTGCATGACCTTATACTATGTTTCCAGAATCAAATCATCAGTTTCTATACTATATTTACTTAGTCGTTGCATTTCCCCATACTTAGTACATTTCAAGTACTGACATGTCACGATCCATACTTCCCCTAAACGTGACATGGAAAATAGGATTTCGATACACCCTAAACAGGCCACTTGACATAAGCATGACACTAAGATATCGACATAACAAAAATAAAGCGATAAATTGGAATAAAAGTCTCAGTACTTTAACAAAACTTGATAAAACAGAGTACAAAACTGAATGTGAAATCATACTAAGTCTAACAACAAGCTTCTACTATCATATCTATGACTAGAACAAGCCCTAGCTCACAAAATAAGTCTGAAAACTGAAAAGATTAAAAGAGCGTGGAACTGATAAATGGGCATGCCCTCAAACCATAAGGACTCACCAAACTACTAAGCACACGCAAATCAATCCACTAGCCATGGCCAGATGGAAGAATTTACTACTCCTAATTTACTTGAAATAGATTCAAGGTTAAGCTCCTAGTATTAGTAGGATAATATGTACCCTACATTGAACTTAGTCCTAATAAAAAGATGTTTTGTTTAGTCCTAATTCAAAATTACATACATATACATATATATCATAATAATCTTATCATTACTTTTCATTAAAAACTCCTAATAAACTAAAAAACATTATTATTCCTAAATATTTTTTCCAAATTGAAGTAGGATACATATTTTTGCCAATATATTCATTGATTTCAAAGATAAAATAATAAAAGGTTGACAATAACTTCATCAACAATATTTTTAAAGACATTATGAATGTCATATTTTAACCTTAAAATCAAGAATTATATTAGCCAATACTTATAATTTTTCAATTCTAAAAATATTAAGACACAAAAATATTAACTTTAAAATCAAGAATTATATTAACAAATACTTTAATTAATTTTTCTGTAAGAGCATTCTGACTCTTTTCCATTTATTAAAATCAAAACAAGTCGCTCAAATTCTTACAAGAGGAGCAGTTACGTTTACCCATAGCCATTTGATTGCCACCTCATAAACACATACTACTACTAATGTGTAATTTCTAGAGAAAACTCAAAATAGTTCCTTAACTTTAGGTTAAGACTCAAAGTGACCATCGGATTTTTACTAATAGGCCCTCAAAGATAAGGGACTATTTTAGGCTTTTTCTCAATTTCTACCATAAAGACTCATAACGTATAACTTCTATCATGGATATTGCAATAATAAAGAGAGGGGAAAAGACAAGAATTATACATCTGCAGATCTACTGAGTAGAGAAATAAGAAAGAAGGCAAGGGTAAAGAGAGTGTCACATCACCTTCCTCCAGATATTTATAGATATAGATCTGAACAGGATCGAATTAATACAAGTTACAGACTTACAAGTCCATTAATGCTTTAAAACAATAGGATTGCATGGAAAAGTTGTATCTGGTGATTCAACTGCTTTCCCTTTTAACTTCTTTGGACAAAAAAGGCATCAGCTCTTTCTTTATAGCTAATCCTGCATGGTCTCTTTGGATTCTTGCAGGTGCGAGTCAACCAGATCTTCCACTGCAGTTTCATGGGATGTTCATGCAAGGAAAATAAATATGGAAACAAGAAAATACAGTAGAATTCTACAGAATTTTATCATAGACAAGACTCACACAAGGGAGGCAACACGTCTATACTGCCCTACATTGAAGCTGTTGTTCCTTTTGGGTTGCTGGAACTCTTCTGAAAGTTGATTAACCGCAAAAACAAGATACACACTAAGGCATGATGTAAAATGTGAAAAGCCAAGTGCCCACTGAAAGGGCCACAATATTGAGGCAAGTTAGTCAAATAATAAAGAAGCATTTCTCCAACACCAAATGCATTCGGCATCATACTTCTTCCTAAAGCAGGTAATGGAAACAAAGGAAAAATATTTTATCACATCGCATGATTAATTATACCACCAAATCCATAATCACAAATTCACAATGACAAAGATAACCTTTACAAACCATCTTAGTATTACTCCATGAAGAACTTACCTGTGATTCCAAGATCCTCTGACTGTCATTGTAGTACTGATTTGGATGGTTAACCCCAGCATCACAAGATGAGCCATGAACAGCTTCAAAGGTCAAAGTGCATGCCAACTGCACAATTTTACAATCACAACATATGAAATAAGGTGACATAAAGCAGTGATAATTCATCAAATTATACACCAACCTGATAATGTCTATTTCGGACTTTGTCTATCACATCCTCCAGTGCTCGATTGCCTACTCTCATCCTGGTCAGAGCAGCTCTCAGATTCTCCTCACTGTTGAAGCAAATTTGGCAAGCCAATAAGGTAAAAGCTAATTGATAGTCTCTATCATCATATAGAGACAACAATAGGTCATCACATAAAGCGAAAGGCACCTCTTCTGTTTCTTTTACTGGTTCAATCTTTGAAACATAGAACAATTTGAAGATAATATCACTATTAAATTGCTTTTCACTTTTCCTTACTAATCAACTTCAGTTTCTGTCTCGACAGAATAACACGGAGACAATACCTCATAGCTAGTCTTGTTGGATGGTACATGCAAAAAGAATTTTGTAAATATTTAAGGCAGGCAACCTATATTATCTTTCAGTTCATGCATAGAACTACGAGTTCAAAAGATAAATGTGAATGTGCTATTAAAAAAGAAAAACATGGAATCTCATAAAGGAATTAGAGATTAAAAAAGAAAGTAAACAAACAAAATTCAAAGAGATACCCCTTCGGGGGTGGCCCAGTAGTAGTTTGGGCTTGGGACTTCTATGTTGGAGGTCTCAAGTTTGAAACCCCTTGCCAGCGAAAGCAAGGGGCTTGCCTTCTGGGTCGAGCTCGTCGCACCGGGCTTGCTTATTGTGGATTACCTCTCCTATGTGGTTTGCGAGCTATTGCATAGGAGCGGGGATTTTACCCTGTGCGCACCCAAAGGGTAGCGGCTGCAGGTTTCCCTTGTCATCAAAAAAAAAATTCAAAGAGATTAAAGATAAAGGGAATTTGGTGAAATTCGTGGTGTTAGAATAGTACTAGGTATATACAATCCTACTTAGAATAAGACATAGGAATAGGACTATTTTTTCATATTTAATTTGTGTAGCACCGTGCCATCTTTCCAGTAACTACCTTTTTATAATCAATTTGTGTAGCACTGTGCCATCATTCTAGTGACTATTTTCTCATATCTGATTTGTGTAGCACAGTGACATCATTCTAGTGACTACTTTTTCATATCCTATATGTATAGCACCGTGCCATCCTTCTGGTAACTACTTTTTTATATCTGATTTGTGTAGCGTCGACTTTGTCGTGCATCTCTCCGAACTATTTTTCATATTTAATTTACATAGTACCGTAAATTTTTCCGAACTACTTTCTCATATCTGAGTTGCATGGCATTGTGTCTTTTCGATGACTCCTCAGATTTGATTTGCAAAATTCCATTCGTCTTTCCGGTGACTCCTCAAATCTGATTACCATAGGGTTGTGACATCATTTCGACCCTACCCATATTATTTCTCTTTTTCAATAGGGGTCATACCATCAATTCAACCTTTCCTATATAATTTCTATTTTCTAGTTGGGTCGTGCTATCATTCCGACCCTACCCATATAATTTTATTTCTTAGACTTTGACCACTTTCAGCCATCAAATCTAATACTCCAACATATGAGCATGTTCCGACCAATTTTTCGGTGACTTATTTAATATCGACTCATCTATTGATTCCAACACGATCCATATACTTTATATCAAATTTTGAGCACTTCACGGCCACCATTGCATTGTGAAGAAGTCTATACCACCTAATTTTGTTGCTCAAGGGGAGTATAGTAGCCTTGTATGTCGATTACGTAAGTCACTCTATGGTCTAAAACAGTCTTTGCAAGCTTGGTTTGGGAAGTTCAACACTATAATTTTATTACTCTTTGTTTTATCGGCATTATGCATCAAATTCAGTATTTCATGAGAAGACTAAGCACATTGAGATTAACTGTCAATTTTGTGAAGTCGAGTGATCAACTTGCAAATATCTCACCAAGATCCTCATCGGTCCTCGTATTAGTTACATTTGTAACAAGCTAGATACATTTGATTTGTATGCACTAGCTTGAAAGGGAGTGTTGGAATAGTAATAGGTATATACAAGCCTACTTAGAATAGGAATAGGAATAGTATATAGCGTCTTTGCTTAGAAAAGGATTGTATTATAGTGTCCTAGTTGGAAAAGATGTCTATTGTAGTGTCTATAAATAGGGTCTCTCTATAATAATGTAGAGACAACAATTCAATAATATTTTTTCCTATATTTCTCACAGTGGTATTATATTTCTAAGGCCAACACTCAATATCCAAGCAAGACACATTGTATTATCTAGGAATTAAGTGCAAGTCTGTGTAGTGAAAAAAGTTGTGACTATTGACTATTGTCCTTCAAACCTAAGATAAACATATTGATACAAGGATCTCAATCCAACAAGTCCAAAAGTTTTTTTAAAAAAAATAGAACTGAGTCACTGACAGATAATAATGTCTTCTATCGCAAGTGTTGATAAATAAAAATTTGTTAACTCTAACAACTTAAGCTTTTAGATGAGATGGTCATGCGCTTCGACATGGTATCAGAGTCGAACTAATCCTAATTCTTGATTTATCCGATGTTAGACACTCTATACTTGGCCTATATTGTTCACACTCCAATTGGCCTTTATGTTGAGTCCCATATTGGTGGTGGGATGGATACTTGGTCTCCCTATATGGTCTTGGATAGTCCTTACCTCATAAGCTAGCTTTTAAAATTCAATTAGACCCAATGCCTATTTTCTTATCATGGTAATAGAGCAGGCAAAAGTGCTAAATTTGAGTCTCGCTGTCACTCATTATCAAAAAGAATTCCACGTGCCTAACCCACAGACGCCAGGGGCATGTTGAGAATATAATTAAGTAAATAAAATTGTGCTATCTAACACAATTTAAGTTTTTAGATGAAATGATCATACACTTCATCAGAACATTTAAGCAAATATTTATGGTCGACAACCAATAGCTTGCACTAACATAACTATAAAATGAGTTTATCTTCTATGATGTAGTTCTCATGTTCAAGATACATAAAATGGTGTCCAACCCAAGGGCGGAGCTACAATGGGTTGAGGGTGTTTAATTGACACCCTTCGTTGGAAAATTATCCGGTGTATATAGATAAAATATTGTTTAGTATGATTATATATTAAGTTTTGGACACCCTTGCAACAACTTGATGGGTAGCTCAGTGGTAGAAGCTCCCCTTGAAAAGTCAAGGTTGTGTGTTGTTCGTGTGTTTGCAGGTTCGATTCCTGCAAGTTGTTATTTTATTTTTCAAAATATCTGACTCTTTAAAATAATAATAATTTATTATTTTCTATATCTATTAATTAAGTAATTATAATAATTAATAAATTTGTTATTTCTGAATTGTTATTTATTAAAATAATTATTAATTAGTGATATAAAATATAAAATATATAAAAATGAATAAATATATCAATTATTGATTCTACTCTATGTTCTTATGTCTCATTGCTATCATTACCTTTGTAAAAACTTAACAGTATTTTTTTAAACTGTTTGTTCACTTTATATTTAATTAAATATGATCGATTAGTTACACATTTTGATTTTTAAAATTTTGGAGCATTCATTCCACACAAAAAAAAAATCAATCACTAATAAGACGTAGTTTGACTTATGAAAAATTTTGGCACATCCATTTTTCAAAAAAAAAAAATACTTACAACTTGGACACCCTTCCTGAAAATCCTGGCTACGCCATTGGTCCAACCCTCCATAAGACTTGAACACTCAAAGGTACTAACTACAACTGCTCATTACAGGAATCAAGAATTTAGTATCTAATCGAGGAGATGGGATTTTTCTTTACTTGGGGATAGGTAATGAAGCTGGAAATTCCACCTTTTCTAAACCTTGATATTGATTAAGCTCTCTTGAACTTCCTAAATGGTCTCAATTCTATTTAACATGGATTAAGGATTTAATTGTTTTTCTTTTTCTTTTTGGCACTCAGTGAAGCACACAAGCAAGAATAATCCAAACTCACACTGGGAAGGCCTACAATTCAAGCAAAATGCTTGCTCCCAGAACTATCAACTGGGTTTTTCTCTCTTTTTCTTTTTCTTTTGGTAGGAATTGGACTTCCTAGAAACTTACAACTATGCATTAACCCATACAACTTCCTAAAAACTTAGATGTCCAAAAAATCTGTTAGCAAATTACAGGATAATAAGAAGTTGTGCTTAATCAGTGACAGCCTGGAAGACCTCATTATCTCATCATGTTGCATCAAGAACATGCTACAGCCTACACATCATGCAGATGAAAGCAAAAACATGAAAAGTCACTTGGCAGAGATGAAAGAAGCGATCGGAAAGTTAATTTGTCTCAGAGCGTCAGGAATAAACATGGGCAATGAGCATCTCATGTTGTATAAAAGCAACAATTGCTCACTTCAGTGAACAAGATCAAATGCAACAGAAGATCAGTCTGACCTGAAATGACGATATGGACAGCCATGGTGATCTCCAACTCCAGGAGTTGATGATATAATCTTTTGACAAGAATAAGGTGTGTAATCCTGCACTCTTGCAAGAAAGTAATACGGGTCGTTTAGAAATCAAAGGGAGAAAAGAATGCAAAATCTCAACCAAAAAAGAAAAAATAGCACAAGATGTAGAAATATTCGCTCTCTTATTTTCAGTCTTTACATCTATCAGCAGAATCTTGAAACTATTCCAATGTTCTATGCTGACTCATGGGCATTCAAAGGAACAGAGAACTCGAAAGAAGATGGACAAAAGTCATTTTCTTCTGCTTTTTTCCTGCTTAAAAGAGAGAACAGAAGTGAAAGTTGATATCCAGAACTAGAAGAATTTGTTCTTTTTGTATTTCTTCTCTTGGTTGTTTCAGACATTAGAGCTCTTTTTCGTGTGTTACATTTGTTTTATTTTTTTCGCAAGGTACTTCTCAGTTATAATACAGAATAGAATGTTCCAGCTTCCATCACAACTATGGAATACCAAATGCATAGACATTCTCACGAACTCTACATTTTCTGCAGTGCAACTTCAAATAAGTTACTTACCGTTCTCTTTCCTTCTTTCCCATAGTTGTGTCTTATGCTGTATGCATATTCTTTATCAAATCTTTCAGCACCAACCTACAAGAAAATTTTATGCACTTAATTTTCCAGAGAAAATGAACACATCTGAGACCACCTTCTTCAGAAGGTGGAAGCCATATCATCTGACAACCTTTCTTATCATTTGTTCACAGTCTATTCTCTCCTTATCCATAGTGGTAAATCTATTTCTAGCTAAGACACAAATATAGCATGTACAAGGAAAACTGAGGGCAACTCTTCTCCACAGTGTTTCTTGCCTCTAATAGCTTGCTCATGTTTGGACATGTTCAGTCCATTACATTCGACAGAGGAAAACACTTGCAATGTGTAAAAAAATAAATACATAGAGCACTAAATACTGCTTACTTTTCGGGAGAACTCAGCTCTCCAGAATGCAAGGGCATCATCCAACTTCAATCCAACACCCTACAAATAAAGCAAAACACTGTCAAAGAATGAACAGTGAAGAATTGATTCTTAGGATCGCTCATTGAGAGAACCTCAAACTAATACTCATGTTCTTGTAGATATCCACGTGCTTCAACCAAGGAATCTGTAACTCTGAACAAATTATTGACAAGAAGGGAGCCCTAATAGAACAAAAGAGAACTTCATGACTCTTTTCTTCGTTTTTCCTCTTAACTTACTTTCTTTCTTGACTGATCAAAACTGTAGGATAAAAATTGTTCTATACCACTAAGCCTATTTCCTATTTTTTAAAAGCAATTACTTCTTAACCTCATCCAGAACCATTTCTTTGACCACCTTCTAGCTTTGGTAAATCCTTTTGCTTTTTATTCTTCACATCTTTCTCTCTGGAAGGCATATATTTGACCAGAATCCTTGAATGCATAGTTTGTGTTTATCAAATTATTAATCATCCATTTTCTATTATGTCATGTGCAATAGCTAGCACATGTTGTTCAATAACAAAGAACGTCTGTCGGAGCATTCCTATTTGCAGAAAATTTCTAAATTCAATTGTATTGAGTTTCCTTTTTGTATAAACAACAATTGGAAAGCAATAATATATTGTCATAAATAACCCCACCCCCCCTCCCCCAAACCAATAAAGAGAGGAACGACTGCATGAATACGATTCAACATCGATGAATCACCTAGAAGGAAAGTTTGTGATTTATTTTGGTGATATCAAAGACAAAAATGAATATAATGGATTGCTATACAGCGGAATAAAATATGTGAGTGCTCGGAGCAATGAAGTTCCATTAATCCTGTTATCACATCTAAAAAAATAGTTCAATTATTTTAGGCAAAATCCTCATCAACCCTGATAATATAACCTTGAGAAATAGACCAAGTTGCATCCTCCCTCCATGCTTCAGATGATGATCCTCTCGTAGCTGCAATAATTCATAAACCATAGTGAAGGCGAACTTTTTGGAAAAGAAGGTGCAGTACCAAAACATCATAACTGCTTAAAAGTACCAACAATTAAGAGATAATATGACAGTAAACCCTAAAAGGAACATACGATGTTACTGAACTTAGTTTCTTGATCAACTTCTAACCTTTTCGAAAAGATGACGCATACATAGAGGGAATGAACTCTTAGCAATCTGGTCAATGTCTTTTAGTGATATTTCTGCATGTTCTCTCGACTGAAACAAAGGTTGGATTAGTCAAGTGAACGCAACAAGAACGTTGCAACTGCAGAAGTAGATGCTAATAAAGGAGCTCTAAACCACCTGGCTATAATCAGGACCCAGGTAACTTGTGGATAAGGCTTCAATAATCTAAAATATTGAAGGGAAGTTAGGTTTAGACATTAAGGAACATAAACAATCTTTGAGTGCAACTTCAAAACTAGCTCAATACTCACAGGAACCAAACGGTCCTTTTCCTGTTCTCTGATCATCGAGGTCCATTTTCTGAAATCAGTAAACTGAAACTTCTAAATATCTAACTAATGATGGAACCTAAGTTTTAACTTTAAAAGGAGTAAATAGATAAAATTCCAAAAGCAACATGCTAGATGAATTGTCAGATGAACTCAACAACACATAGTCAGCTTAATGAGTTCCTGATATAGAAGAAATCTGACCGATGACAAATGTGGTCTCTCTAAACCATCAACTCAGATATAAGAAAAGCAAGAGAAAATGAGAAACCTGACGCACAAAGTGGAAATGCACATGCTAATGACTAGAGGCTTACAAATAAAGCAGTAAACAAATCAATTCTCTTTGTTGTCTGATACATTGTTTATTCTTGGATGAGAAGCTGAACGAATTTGTTCAGCGATCCAGTTTCTAATGTGACATGCTCAACTAATTTGAAGCACTGCAGTCATTGAAAATCAAGTTCCGGAAAGGATAATTTCATTTTTACGACAAGAAATCAGCTTGAAACAAAGTTTAAAATAGTGAAAATAAGAGAAGTTACTTTCAATAATTGTTATTTTTAAGATGTTGCTTATCTAAGAATGGGTATGCTCATCTTTCCATGAAGACCAAAACTGGGGCAACCAACCTGTTTGTCAGCACTAGTGCTTTCGAAAGATGACTCCGAAACTGCGTGATAACTAGTGAAACCACCTGCAAGAATAAGCTATGTCACAGGAATTGGTATATTGATATTAACATATTCATTTGGATGCTTCTGTGAGAAATATAGGAGAAATATATTATTGAAATTGTGTATCTACATTATTACATTGAGACCCTATTTATAGACACTACATTGGACTCCTTTTCAAATTAGGATTCATATTCCTATTCCTATCCATATTCTTGTTCTAAGTAACACTACCCCTCAAGCTGGTGCATACAATCATATGTACCTAGCTTGTTACAGATACAATTAATACAAGGACCGGTGAGAGACTTGGTGAAGATATTTGCAAGTTGATCATTCGACTTAACAAATTTTGTAACAATATCTCTTGAGAGTATCTTTTCTCTGACAAAGTGACAGTCAATCTCAATGTGCTTAGTCCTTTCATGAAACACTGGATTTGATGCGATATGAAGGGCCGCTTGATTATCACACACAAGTTCCATTGGACTGATTTCGTCAAATTTTAGGTCTCTGAGCAGCTGTTTGATCCAAACTAGCTCACAAATTGTTGCAGCCATTGCTCAATATTCTTATTCTGCACTAGATCGAGCAACCACACTCTATTTCTTACTCTTCCAGGACACCAAATTACCTCCTACTAAAACACAATATCCTGATGTCAGACGTCTATTGGAGGGTAATCCTACCCAATCAGTGTCCGTATATCCAGTGATATGCTCATGGCCTTGATAGTAGTCCTTTACCAGGAGCTGACTTTATATGTCGCAGAATACAAACAATTGCTTCCCAATGACTATCAAAAGGGGAAATCATAAGCTGACTTACAACACTCGCAGAAAAAGAGATGTCAAGTCTAGTCACTTTAAGATAATTCAGCTTTCCAACCACCCATCTATACCTTTCAGGATTACTGAGTGGCTCCCCCTGTCCTGAAAGGAGTTTAACATTCGAATCTATAAGAGCGTCAATGGGTCTACATCCCATCATTCTTGTCTCATCAAGAATGTCTAAGGCATACTTGCGTTAAAAAATAACAATACCTGATCTAGACTGAGCAACCTCAATACCTAGAAAATACTTCAGCCTAGAAATGCTTAAAGAGATGTAGCTTCAAATGAGTGATACCATCTTGATCGTTGCCAGTGATAACAGTATCATCAACATAAACAACAAAATAAATAAACGATTTTGTGCAGAATGCCGATTAAACACAGAGTGATCAACTTCACTATGAGTCATACCAAACCACTATGTTATGTCCCTCTAGACTCTGTTCTTTATGTTCATGGTTCTCCTTTTAATCTAGCATTTGTTAGTCGTTTGACGCGTGCCCTACATTGTGACATAACCTTGTTTGATGATTCTTTTCTCATGTAGGACAGCAGTACGGGACAGATGAGTGGCACAGGACATGAATCACAAGGCCTTTACTATCTAACCTCTTCAAATTCCTTCACCGCATGCTCCGATACAAATCCTCCAGCCCTAATTCACAAACCTTTTGGACACCTGAGTTTATCCAAGCTACAGATAATGGTGCCTAGTTTATCCACATTAGATTGTGAGTTATGTCAACTTGGGAAACACATTCGTGCTACATTTACACATATTAGTAAGAGTCGTTCAGTGTCTATTTTTTCATTAGTTCATTCTGTTATTTGCGGTCCTAGTAGAGTCGGTTCACCCTTAGGTTTTCGTTATTTTGTTAGTTTCATTGATGATTATTCAAGATGCACTTGGGTTTTCTTAATGAAAGATCGTTCTAAGTTATTTTCTATATTCAAAAGTTTCTTTGTTGAAATACAAAATTAGTTTGGTGTTTCCATTCGTACTTTTCGTAATGATAATGCCTTAGAATACTTATCCTCCCAATTTCAAAAATTTATGACTCACCGAGGAATTATTCACCAAGCTTCTTGTCCTTGCACCCCTCAATAGAATGGTGTGGGAAAAAGGAATAATAGACATATCATTGAGACAGCTTGCACTCTCCTCATTGAATCCCATGTTCCGTAGCGTTTTTGGGGTGATGCAATCCTTGCATCTTGTTATTTGGCTTTTCCAACCCCTTTTGGTTTTGTTTGGAAATTGGCCAAAGTAATAGCAAGAAGAGATTGTGAATAAACAATATCAGACAGAGGTGATATGTTACCAGAAATATGATCAGAAGCGCTCGAGTCCATGACCCATGATCCGAGAGTACTAGACTGTGAAACACAAGCATAAGTATTAGCCGCAACATGAACATTAGGCTGAGTAACCGAGGCTACTTGTGGAGATATTTGCTTACTTGCTTGATACCGAAGGAACTCATCATATTCTGCCTGAGCAATATGAGCATTATTAGGTGGTCATTTGGTTTTGTTTGGATCCAATTGGCCAGAGTAATAGCAAGAAGAGATTGTGACTAAACAATATCAAACAGAGGTGATATGTTACCAGAAATAGGATCAGTAGCGCCCGAGTCCATGACCCATAATCCGAGCGTACTAGATTGTGAAACACAAGCATAAGAATTACCTGCAACATGAACATTAGGCTGAGTAACCGAGGCTACTTGTGGAGATGTTTGCTTACTTGCTTGATACTGAAGGAACTCATCATATTCTGCCTGAGCAATATGAGCATTATTAGGTGGTCGATCAGGCTGAGCCACAGATGCTACTTGTGGAATGGAGATGTTTGCTTAATTGTGCGATTTCAAAGGGACTTATTATATTCCTTTATAGCAATAGGATCATAACTCGATGGTGGACCATACAAAGTAGGACATATGTCACAAGTGTGTCCAAGCTTATGACAATAACTACACTTGGATCGAGATCTTCCAAAAAGACCTCCTCCTCGCCAATTCTCCATAGGCTAATATATTCGTTTGTCTATGATTTGAGATGCCAAAATAGAGGAGTCAATGGTGAATGATGAAACTACTTTGTTGCTGGGATGCGCGGCTAAACGAAGTAGACAAGAAAATAATTCATCAATTATAGGTACGGTAGGACTAGCTAAAATCTGATCACGCCCTGAATCATGGTCAGGGTGAAGTCCAACAAGTGTAAGAACTAGAAACAACATTTGTTTGTGCTTTTGTTGTTTGTTCACATTCGTAGTGACGGGCATCAACATTTCAAATTCCTCCATAACTGCTTGTACCTATCCCAAGTAGACATCAAATTCTTGTTTCTTTAAATTGGTCATTCTAGATATTACATCATAGAATCGAGATATATCATTAGTATTTAAAGCACGAGCCCTTTCCCAAACTAAATAACATGTCTAGGATGGGCGAAACATGGGCATTAACTTAGAGTCGATAGATCGCCATAAAAGACTACATAATTGAGTATCAACCTTCTCCCATTGTGCTTTGGCTTTATCGTCTACCTCACTAACCTTTGCCTTTTCATCTACCACACTAGCATTGTTGATTAAGTGATCTTGGGCGCCTTGGTCCTTGCACCACAACTCAACCGAAGAACCCAAGCTAAATAGCTTGAGCTTCCCATTAATGGTTCTGTAGTGATCATAGCACTTGAACTTCCTATATTCTTGGAGCCAAAAATATCAATTTCGAACGACATATTGTGAAATAAGAATTTTTTTTTTTTTATAACCAAGAAATCCGTCTGTGACCCGCCCTTTCGACCAATCACAGCCTTCTAAGAAGAAGTAGTATTTTGGGGACCTGAATCTGATTACTGGAATGGCTGACTGCTAGAACTGGAATTGGAACTGTTGGAAATAAATCTGACTGCCTGAAAAAGAGATCCGATCACCAAAAACTGATCTGGAATCAAGTAAAAAATTATATGGTCAGCCTCGAAATTAAGAGGCGACCCCACAGGAAAAAAGAAAATTGCTGAAAAACACTACCAAAAAATGTTATCTTCTCGGGCAGCAATTTAGGTCACCGGAAAATTGCATAGTGACGGCTGATTTAATTTTCTCACCATTGTTTTGATACCATGTGAGAAATATAGGAGAAATTTATTATTGAAATTGTGTATCTACATTATTACATTGAGACCCTATTTATAGACACTACATTGGACTCCTTTTCAAATTAGGATTCCTATTCCTATGACTCTTTTTCCAATTAGGATTCCTATTCTTATCTCTATTCTAAGTAGGATTTATATATTTATTCATATTCTAACAGCTTCCATAAAAATACAACGAACTACCTGATTCATGGCAATATATGCATTCCCTTTTTGAATAAATACTCGTCGACCTGCCACAAGCTCTGGCACCTCCTCAAATGGAACCTTGAATTATTAAAACCAAAATAATATAAGAGAAAACTCAACCAGAACCTCCTAAAGCAAAATCTCATTCAAACAAGATAAACAATCCTTTTTGACGCTTTATTTTCCTAGCATAATATAATTGACAACCTGTCTTATAGTTCCTACTGAGCCAATCATGAAAAATGTTCAGCCACATCAAGAGGTCTACACTCAAAATCGTAGCCACTTCTATTTCTTACAATCCCCAACAAGCATGCTGGTCAAACCAAAGAAATTTCTTAAGCAAATTGATCTGTCGATTCATACACATGTAGCTATTAGGCAACAATTCTTTCGATTCTGAAATGGAAGTATACAAGTATAATATGGTCAACGACATCTTTCTTTTGCACTCCTCTACATAGATGTTCATGCAGACCCATTGTTGTCTTGGCTGATGTTGCTCAGGCTTAAGTATGGGTATACTGGTGCAGAACTAGAGGTTAGGTTCTTCATTACATAAAATTTAGTATTCGGAGGTATGTATCTCAGAGTGGGCAAGGATGCTGGGGTACGGCGAATAAATGGGAATTATGACATTTATACATACATATCGGATCAATTAAAAGTTGTTGAGCTAAAACTAATAAATTTAATACATTATACATACCTGATATTATTTTATTTTTTTATTTTTTATTTTTCAATCTAAAAAAAAAAAAATACCTGATATTCTATTCATAAGATATCCCATGTATAGCAAAGTGTTCATACTTTATATGAATAGATGCCACAAACTCAAAAATAAAGCCAAATACCCAATCAATCTACATTTCTTGGTCATAGATGTAACCAAAGTACCCAAAATAAGTTGACCAAATTTGGTGCGGATCCCACACCCAAAGCCTATCAGATCTACTTGGGTGCAGCAGAAATTTTAAAGGGGCCCAAGCTACATAGCTATTGGCTCCTTTATTACTTCCATTTTTTTTTACCGGGGGGTTAAGCATTGCAAAAGTCAAGAGCATACCTTGTAATAGATAGCATCAGCTGCAAATAATCAAAATCATGAAGTTAATGACTTAAATAGTATCAAAATAGACGTTCACGATTGGAATTACAAAAGAGTACTACTACTTGTAATAGGTTGGCCTATGGCGCGTGCAACTTGGTTCAATTTTTCCTTCACACTCTGCATCATAAGCAAGATAGGCGTAAATAAAATATGCATCATCAATATATTGCCGAAAAGTAAAACTTCAATGTAGTGGTATTAAGAAAAGAAAAATCTTTTTAAAATATTTACCTCATATTCAGCAGTGGTGACAGCTTTGTATGGAAGATCAAACTCTGCCATTAGCGCTCTCTGCGTCCAAATTTATTATATCACAAACAATAAGCATAAAGATGTTGTGAGAGGAATAGAAAATGTGGCAAACCTGAATTTCAGAAGGTTCATCGCGGAAACGGTAACGAAATAAGGTAGTTTCAATTGAAAGAAACCATTTTCTTAACTCCTCCCTAAAAGATTAAGTTATATATATTAAAGAATGGATTGTTAGAATTATGGAAAACGGAAAAAGGCAAAAAATGGTACTCACGTCCTGCAATAAACAAGTCGCAAAACAAAATGTGAAATTATGTCCTTATTAAGGAGCTCAGATGAATGTTGATGCCTCATATTTGTTTTCCACAGATCCAACACCTAATTTTGAAAGCAGTAAGATGAATCCAATTGTAGAATGTAGAAAGAAATAAAATATACTACTAAAATAGAGTTACCAATTTCTCCATTTCATCGGGCTTCTTTCCTCTAGACAAAGCATCCGAAATACCTTTAAGAACTGGATTGAATTAAGAAAAATAAAATTAGTAAGCGCAGAGGAAGGAAATGAGATCTGAAAGTTTATAGTTTGAGTACCTCGGAGGCGATCAATGGCGTAAAGCTCGAAATCTTCAAGACGGACTTCAAGTGGAGGGGTAGAGCGATAGAGAGGAAGTGTTGAACCGACGCCGGTGGACACCAAAGATTTCCTCTGAGACCTTACCGCTTCCATCCTTTCCTATCAGTTTCCTTCAACACAGTAACGCTATATGAGTATGAGTAAATGGGTCCAAGTACAAAATGGCGGGAAACATTTCCCTCCCCTTTCGGCCTCTAGGCCCATTCATTATCCTTTTTATTCAATTCTTTTTTCTTTCTTTCTTTTTTATTATTCTTAAAAGTTTATTTTATATATTTTATTTGATTTCATGCAATCTTTTGTATTATCTAATAATTATGTTTCTTATTTTCATTAGCGTAATTTCATTTGTATTCTAATTTTTAAATTAAAGTAGAATTCATTGTTGAGTAAGGTTATAGACTTACGTTTCCCTTTTCTTCTAAATCATATTTTATGTATGTTATGTTGAAATTTGACATAAGAGTATTATGTGAAAAAAATTTAAAAAAAAAAATTAGAACTCATGTTATATTTTGAATTTCATTTGTTTTATAATATTAATTTTTTTGTCAAACATATTTCATGATGTTCATATAAATCTTACCTTGTACTTTTAATTTTTATGACTAATTCAATTGAAATATACTAATTTGAAAAATATAAATCAATTATTTTTTGGTAATATTAGTTAAGAATATATGTTTTTTATTAGGCTGATAATTATTATCCTAGTAATTACATCAATTCCAATTACCAAGTAGCTTTCCAAACAGGCCCTAAAAGTCTTTGTGGTTGATTTTTGGGGAAACTAAGCAATTGTCCTATAAATATAAATTAATTACAAATGCATACCCCTTGCATTGATGTCCCCTAAACAATTACAATAGATGCCCAAGAGATCATTTCGCTTAACTGATAATCAATATAAATATATATATATATATATATATATATATATATATATATAATATTGGTATTATAAAGGCTAATATTTTTTTTAACTGATATTAAATACATATACTGTATTGGTATCATTAAGGTTTTTTGTTCAGAAATTACTCATTAGTCAATGATACTATAAGAGTTATGAGTCTGAGATTCTGACTCATTTGAGGCCTTTCTAGTTCAACAAATAGTGTTTTCAATGACTTTATGTCGGGCATTTATGTCATTATCTGATGATATTTTACGATTATGAAAACTAAAAGACAAGGCAACGACAAATCTAGGTCAAAACATTGAAAAGAGTGTAAACTCCCAACTGAGAATCGCCTAATACCATGGGCGAATCGCCCAATAGGTATGAACTCCGTCGAAATTGACAGTGTCTAATGATAAAACATCAAGGCAAGTTGGCGAATAAGGAAGACATCACCGATCCTCCAAATGTGAAAAGGCGAGTTAAATTTCACCACCGAAGGTGATAGACTTCTGAGATAAAATGAAGGCTAAATGAGCGAACAAGGTGCACTACTAAAAAAATAGTGAATACCAACCTACAAATACCGACTTCTGGAAGTCGATATTCCCTGAAATACTGACCAAATACCGACTTCCCAACTTAGGTCGAAAAAAGCTTGGTCGCTTTTCAATACCGACCTCTGGAGGTCGATATTTACCGACCTTTCAAGGTCAGTTTTAATTTTAAGTCGGAAAATTCATTATTTTATTTTTTGACTTCTTGAGGTCACTTTCATATATTTGTTTATTTTTATTTTTATTTTTATTATTTTCGTCTTCTGGATGTCAAAATATTTATTTCTTATATTTTGAAATACCGACATTTAGAGGTCAGTATTAATTAATTTCTAATCTTTAAAAAATTATTTTTTAATATTTCCGACCTTTGGAAGTCAATATATTTTAATTTTTAAATTTCAACCATTGGGGTCGGTATTTTGTATTTTATATTTTATATTTTTTTACTTTTGATATTCCGACCTCTAGAGGTCTGTATTGTTTATTTTTTATTTTATTTATTTTTTATATTCCGACCTCCAAAGGTCGGTATCGTTTATTTATTGTTTAATTTATTTTTGAGATTCTGACCTCCAGAGGTTGGTTTTCTGCTACAAAACTGCCAGCAAATTGCTGCAATTTTAGTTGTCCACCTGCATATTTCTACCAATACAGCCCAATAAGTTGCCAACACAATATTTTTCAACATATACATTAATCTTCTTCAAAATAAACTTCATCCAACTTCAAAATAAACTAAATCCAACTTCAAAATAAACAAAAATACGATCAAACAACTAAACAACTTTAACTCTAACTAGTTTTGACTTAATTCCACCAACTAAATCACATTATTTATTTGAACTTATTTAAACAACCAAACAACATTAACTCTAACTAGTTTTGAATTAATTCCACCAACTAAACCACATTATTTATTTGAATTTATTTCAACAACTAAACAGCTTTAACTCTAACTAGTTTTGACTTAATTCCAACAACTAAATCCACAAACTAAACCACATTATTTATTTGAACTTATTTAAACCGCTAAACAACTTTTTAACCCTAACTAGTTTTCACTTAAATCCACCAACTAAACCACATTGTTTATTTGAACTTATTTAAACAACTAAACAATATTAACTCTAACTAGTTTCGAATTAATTCCACCAACTAAACCAAATTATTTATATGAACTAATTTAAACAACTTTAACTCTAACTAGTTTTGACTTAATTCCAACAACTAAACCACATTATTTATTTGAACTTATTTAAACAACCAAACATCAACTCTAACCAGTTTTGAATTAATTCCACCAACTAAACCACATTATTCATTTGAACTTATTTCAACAACTAACTTTAACTCTAACTAGTTTTGACTTAATTCCAACAACCAAATCCACCAACTAAACCACATTATAATTTATTTGAACTTATTTAAACAACTTTTTAATTCTAACTAATTTTGAATTAATTCCACCAACTAAACTACATTGTTTATTTGAACTTATTTAAACAACTAAACAATATTAACTCTAACTAGTTTTGACTTAATTCCAACAACTAAATCCACCAACTAAACCACATTATTTATTTGAATTTATTTCAACAACTAAACAACTTTTTAACTCTAACTAGCTTTGACTTAATTCCAACAACTAAATCCACCAACTAAACTACATCATTTTAAATAATAAGTCAAACTAGCTAGGGATTAATTAAACTTTATTTGAACTTATTTCAACAACTAAACAACATTAACTATAACTACTTTTGAATTAATTCCAACAACTAAATCCACCAACTAATAGGATCAACTAGTGTTGGTACTTATGCTTATCATACACAGTATTCCTAAATTAAAGCTTAGTATCAACACTAGATGGACACAAATCGATCTTGCAAGAAAATCAATTTTGTCATCAATAGGATTAACTAGTGTTGGTACTTATGCTTAACAAATATATTATTTCTAAATTTAAAGTCAAGTGTCAACACTAGATGGACACAAATTGATCTTGCAAAAAAATCAATTTTGTCACCAATAGGATCAACTAGTGTTGGGTACTTATGTTTAACAAACACATTATTCCGAAATTAAAGCTTAATATCAACACCAGATGGACACAAATCGATCTTGCAAGAAAATCAATTTTGTCATCAATAGGATCAACTAGTGTTGGTACTTATGCCTAACAAACACATTATTCCTAAATTAAAGCTTAGTATCAACACTAGATGGACACAAATCGATCTTGCAAGAAAATCAATTTTGTCATCAATAGGATCAACTAGTGTTGGTACTTATGATTAACAATTATATTATTTCTAAATTTAAATCTAAGTGTCAACACTAGATGGACACAAATTGATTTTGCAAGAAAATCAATTTTGTCATCAATAGGATCAACTAGTGTTGATACTTATGCTAAACAAATACATTATCACCTAATTTAAAGCTAAGCCAACCCTCGATGGACACAAACAAATTATCACAAAATTAAAGCTAAGTATCAATACTAGATGGACGCAAACACATTATAGAAAACAATTGTATTTGAACTTTAGAAATTTAAACACATTATAGATAACTAATACTGGCTTATTGATTAAAGGTCTCTTTTTTATGGGAGCATGCTGAAATTAGCTCGAGGAGAGCAGAAGTTGAGTCCTTATCTATGTGCGCATGTTAGTGGTTTCCATACTTCAAAGGTAAAATGGTTTGACTTGATGCTACTACTTCATGCAGCCTTTCTATTTTCATATGTGCATACATAACATTGGCAGGAGTGACTGAATGTTCTTGCTTCTGCCTTGTTGACCTGAATAGTTCTCCAATAGGACCGTTAGGACGTGGCTATTTAAACCTAAGCTCCACTTGTTAATTCTGAGATTTCTTGTTTGTTTTATCCAGTGGTGTGTTTGTATATCTTTCAAACACAGACAGTCTTTACGTAAAATAAATGCAGAAGAGTGCTCAGTAACTTCCATACAACTGACTCTTGGGTAAGATGACTGATGAATGTCACAAATTACTTGGGAATCAGTATGTCTTCTTATTTCCATACAAAGATTATTGGAATGAACTCTATTGTTTCAGAGTGTCAGTTTCATATTGAGATAAAGGCTCAAGTGAGTCAAGAGAGAGTCTAGACTCCTAATAAATCTACATTCACGGACATTGTTTCTCCTTCCATCCCAAGTTTGATTATCTAGTTTTGCCAGTCTCATATAACTAGAGCTTAAATAAAATTTGAATAGTTTTAGAGTTCTAATATTAGAGTTATTTACAGACGTGTTTGAGAAATTGTTGGACCATGTAAACTTCAATTTAGCTTTATTATAAGTACTGTTATGTATGTATGATGATTAATCAAAAACCTGGATTACTAGAACTTCGCCGAAGAGGAGAGGAATGGAGATGCGAGGGTCTCACTGTTGTTGTTGTCGTCTTCGATGGGGTTCGCCGGTGATTACCTTGCCTTCGCCGGAGTTGGCTGCTCGCCGGTCAGAGCAGATGGAGCTGCTGTTTGTTGTTGTCGTCCTCACTGGAGCGGAGGAGAAGAGAGAAAGAGGCTCGCCGGTCGGAGCTGGCCGGCGTGGCCTTCGCTTGCTGGCGAGAAGAACGGATCGGAGGCGGCGCCGGTTGCCGGCTGGTTTTCGCGGCTGCTCGCTGGCCGGCGCCGTTCGCTGCTTCGCCTGAGCTGCTAGGAGAATAGAGGAGAGGGAGAGATGGGGGAGGAGGAGATGAGAGGAAGAAGAAGAAAGAAGGATGGCTTAGGGTTTTGGTTCATTTGGTTTATATATAAATATATATATATATATATATATAAAAATAGATAATAAAGAATGAAGATTTGATGATCTCAGCCTTTGGTTTGAATGATATGGACGATCAAGATTTGATCTTGGATGAACGAATGGCTGAGATTAAAGGATGGGGCTTTTGAGAATTGAATTGATTCAGATAGGCTATAATTGAAGTGTTGAAAGGCTATAATTGAAATAAGCAAGTGGCCATAATTGACATGAAATAGAATTGGATAGGAAGAGGGCTATGAATTAAACAAATTGAACAAATTGAACAAAAGAGGTTATAATTTAAATGATTTAAGGGGAGATTAAAGATATGTTATTCAATTAATAAAATACTACATATATTAAAGTATTTTCATATAAATTAAACACACCTAAATTTAAAAACATTTAAATAAAGTAGTTATTTCGAGTTTAACTATCGATAAATATAATAATTTAATAATAATAAAAATAATTTAATAATAATAATTGATAATTTTGTAAATTAGCGATACTATAATATATAATTTTAGAAAAAATCGATTAAGATTTTAAAACTCGTACTATGTTTTAAAAATACGTATTTAATCGTAAGTCGGTCAAAATTGGGTGTCAACAATATATATATATATATATACCTCCTAATTATATAAATTTAATTTTATCGATCAACAAAAGTTTATCAATATCAAATTTAATATATAAATCTCCTTAAATTGATCATCTGTATTTCTTTAATTGATAATATATTTCATATCTGAAACATTAATATATAAGACTTGATTTGTTAAACTACTCGACGAGTATATAATCAACATATTTCATACTCCGATGAATTATCCTTTACATGTCATTGCCTACGGTATGATCACTACACTTGACATCCATTCAAGATCGAACGTAAAAATCTTGATAGAACTTGCTTTGTATAGTACTTTACGATGTTCTATTGTCTATTTCATAAAATGAAAATTTAGTATTATGCACAATAGCAAAATTATGATTAATAGGAATATTTTAAACAAATCGACCTCCGAATGTCGCTTTTATTAAAAGTAATTAGATTAAATAAAAAATATCGACCTCATGAGGTCGGTATCACATTAAATTGTAAGATAAATAAAAAGTAGTCATGTTAATTAAATAATACTGACATAAGGAAGTCGATATTTTATATTAATTTATTTTTGAACTTATATAAAACAGTCATCCGGAGAACGATTTATTTAAAGTTAATTGAAAATGTTAATTTATTAATTTTCTGGAAGTCACAATATAAATATTTTAATGAAAATTCATTTAATTACATACTATTTAATTTTACCAACTTTCGGAAGTCGGTATTATAATTTTTTTTGTTTTTTTATTTTACACAAAACCATCCTCCGGAAGACGATTTAAATAAATTTAATTCAAAATATTTTTCAATTTTGTTTTTTATATTTAATTGAGAAAAAATAGAATATTGTTATTTATTGATTTATTTAATACCGACATCAAGAGGTCAGTTTTTATTGTAATTCATTTTTTCCGGAAAAAATTCCAACCTCCAGAGGTCGGTATTTGATTTTCCCGCTTTATTTTTCATAAAAATCGACTCCTTGTAGTCGGTTTTCTAAAGCTTTTTTTATTTTTTATTCTTTTTAACAATACCGACCTCTGGAGGTCAGAAATTACCGACTTCTATTTTAGGTCAGTAATTTTTAGGTCGGTATTCACTTTTTTTTAGTAGTGGTGGTAACCACAATTCGCCGAACATGAAAGGCAGACTCGATCGAGTTCAACAACTGAGTTTTAAACAACTGAAGCATCAAGCCAAGAAAAGGCGAGCTGAAGAATAGAACGGTGATACGCTGATCGTGCTACTTGAAAAAGAGATTTTAGTAAGGCATTGGGTTGATATGTATTTACATGGATGAGATCGAAAGGAGATTCTATAATATGGTGTGTTGAGATTGAAAGAAGATTTGTATCGTTGACGATTATCCAGCCTATCCATGATTATTTAGCATTATTGAGCAAGCACTTGTACCCCCTATTTGATATTGATACAAACTCTCACACCCCTATATCGTCCTTTACTTGTTTGAATCATTGTTTATAGTTGAATTGTGATAATTGATTTCAAAACCTTTCCTTTAATTTGGTGGAATCATCCACCCATTTGTCCTAATTGCTACAATGAATTGGTTTGCATCTTAATTTCCTAATTGAATTCCTACAAATATATCACTCCTTGTGGTATTCGACTCCGACTCTCTTGTTGACTATTTTTATTGATAGCGATCACTTTCTCACCTAATTATTTTCATGAGTACTTTAAGTTTTATAAATATGACATCATTGTCGGGAGAGTGATGACTAAGAATTCAATTTGTGAACTTGTTTGTTTGTAGTAGAATACATTTATGGTTGGTGTTGTTGTGCCCCCATTTGAAGGTGGAAAGATGAGTGTAGATCATTATGGGCAAGACAATGAGATTGGAGATATGGATGACATAAATCTCAATGTCATGAAGAATTTTGGAGAAAGCAGATGATGCGAAGAGCATAGAAGTTTATAGTAGCAATAATAGAGAGGATGAGATTAATGTGGTATCCATCATTGGTGTTGTACAAATTGTAAACAAGAAACTACAAACACACATTCTTCTAACTGTTGCTATAGCTTTTAGGATTTGGAGTTGTCTCTTCATGTGCAGGTATTGACTATTGATTGTGTTTGTAATGCAAATGCAACAATCTAATTAATAATTATTATAAAATGGTGGACGGCAAAGTTGAAACTTATAATACTCTAATTAGTATTCGATACAATCTAAGACATGAGGAAGTAGATATCACTTAACAGGCTGGTCTATCAAACACTATATGGTAGTTGCGCAGACCAACCAACCATGTTCTGTAATTGAATAGAGACATCATGTCGCCTTCAGGTTCACTGAAGAAATCAAACCGATCAAATCTTCTTCTTCTACAACTATTCCTAAACATTGGATGTTGAGTAACAAGTGGAGCTTCAAAGTTTTGAGTCTACTATATCATGACAGTACATGAGGAGATTTAAGAATATACTACTATCATATTTCTCTTATATTAGAAAAGGCTTGTTTCAACATGCCTGCTTCATTGATGTAAAGGGTATTTCTGTCTTTTCACGTATCTGTTATAGCTACGTGTCTTCCTTTTGCCTTGTCAATTTACACCTCACTTTGTGTCTTCATCGTTTATACTCCAGCACATTAGTGTTCTGTTGTTTCCTTCAACATTCCATCTAGGTAAGACTCTTCGATTTTCATTCAGTTCTTCTTGCATCATCTTTCTTTTCCTCAAAATTGAAGTTCGGGAACCAAATTTGGTCTAGGTGTGTGAATATACCAAATTTGGTTTGGGTGTGTGAAAATTTGCTTCTTTTTCCATATTATTGGTGTTGCATTTTTCTTGTGTTTTGGAAGCCCAATAATTTTAATCGATATGCTTTCAATTTTCTGGGTTTTTGTAATTTTAATCGCTATGCTTTCAATTCAATTTTGGTTGGGTGATTATGGTTTTCCCGTTCTATTTTGAATTCCTATTTCAGATTTTTGTTGTGTTTTCTCACATGCAGTAAATTTTTGTTGTGTTTTCTTACACGTAGTTATTAATTTGCTGTTAATTTGGTCTTTTTCTATCGAAATGTACTTTGTGGTTTATTTTAGTTGGGTTTTCTTTATCACAACTCTTTTCAACTTCCTCCGTTCATCTATGATTTTTTCCATCAGAATTAATTTTCTGGGTTTTTGTGATGTTCGATTGTTCTTGTGTTTTGGAAGTCCCAATAATTTTAATTGTTATGCTTTCAATTTTGGTTGGGTGATTATGGTATCCGTGTTCTATTTTGGATTTCTGTTTCAGATTTTTGTTGTGAGAATGCAGTAAGTTTTCTTTATCAAAATTCTTTTGAACTTCCTCCGTTCATATATGAGTTTTTCATCGAAACCAATTTTCTGAGTTCTTATGGCTTTAGCTTGGAGTTTCTTCGCCTTATTGCATTGACGTTTTCATAATTGATTTCTAGGATGCAGTTGAACGCATTGTGCTCTCTCACATCCGTAGTAAAGCGATTTGAGAAGTAGTTAGCACCTTCCTTGAAAAGCCGAGTTTTTTTAATTTCCAGTAGTCTCTCTCAAATTTAAGGGTATTATTATATTCCTTCCTTAGGCTTAATTTGAGGTTCTAGAGGTAGGAACTGATAGGTAAAGCACTACAGTTTTGTTCTTTTTAGCTAAATCTTTTCTCTTGCTATATTTGGTAGTGTTAGTTGGAATATTGTTGCTTGTGAGTTTTGGTGTGGAGCACTTGTTGTCACTCTAAATCTACCTTCTACTCTTCTTTGTTTTATAGGCATAATGCACGATCACCTTGATTTTTCTTTTGACGAATTTAGGGAAAGTGGAATTGTTAGGTTTCTTTTTAGTTGAATTTGACTTTTGAAATTGATAAGTGAAATTTCATGTAAATAGTGAGGAAGGACCAGCGCTTAGAGATCATCGAATAAATGAAATCTCATATAAATACTAAAACAGGGCCAATGCTTAGCGAAATTGTTTGTCAACTGATTTTGTGGAAACACAAGAAAAACTTGAAATGCCCATGGAACCCATGACGTGTTAATAAACTGTTGTAGTCCCCCTACTGTTATGCAAGAAAAGAGTGTATTGAAACCAAATAGCTTTATTGTTTTGTTTGTCTAAGTTTTCATAAATTCACATGGCTACACAATAAATATCATATATTGAAGGTCAACTATAATAAATGCTATTTAATAGATACAAATTATAAAAAATATTAAATTCATTCTACAATTATTTTCGCGTGCAATGTGAAGTTAAGAATTGCAGTTATTACAATTAAGGTTTCAGCTACAGGTATGTTCTTTTCCACCCGTTATTGTGATTTCTTTTTCTCTCCTTCCTCCATTTATCTCCTTGATTAATAGCGATCCAGTTGATAGGAAATTTTGGAGTGTTTGAGGAGTTTAAGGGTACAAAGTTGTAGTCTTGTTACTGGTGAAGAGGAAGATAACCAGAAAAAGTTTGGGAATGTGTCATAGACAAAGTAAGAAACTATTGGTAGCAGGTATAAGTGGAATTAGGATCTTACACTCTCTTTTCGTAACCTCTGCACTTAAATGAATTAGAATTTCTGACCAGGAGTATGTTCCAAGGGAAGTTCAATATAATTTTTCCAATCAAATTTCTTAATTTTGCAAAGTGGATTAGGCATTTCTTGATTTTTGGATGGGCTAAAACTTCACAAATCATTAGTGTATTGTTCATACTAGAAGTAACGATAATATTATCACAATCTAATACATACTTTTCGTGAGTGTCTCATTCTGTCTTAGTGTCTCACAAAAGCACAACACGTGATGTGTATTATAATTAAAAAAAAACAAAGTTTGATGGAAAACCACTATTGATCTCAATGGGATGGAGATAAAAATGAACATTCAGAAACAAGCAAAAGAGCATGAATTGATGCCAAATAGAAATAACAATACAAAGTACTAATAATAACAACACAAAGTATAAAACACAATCAATTACACATAAATAAAGTAAATTTCATGGCAAATTAAGGCTGCAATATGGTTGTTTTATAAAGTTTTATGTAATATTGGCATCTTGATAGTATCTCATTAGCATGAGAAAGTTTGCAAAGATGACAAATGTGACCAAGGAGTCATCCATAGTTCAATAACCTTTTAAGATAATAACTCTACAATGAACCAATACGTTTTAAATATCTTCTCATCTTCACTAATTGCATACAAACAGTATGTGAATCAAAAAGATCTTATCTTCTTTCTAGGTAATAGCCAAAAGATGAAGCTTAGTCTAAAGTGTTAAAACTTTCAAGCAATATAATCATCTATCTCATCAAAAGAAAAAAAGAAAATTCAATTAAGTACAAGAAATCTGTAGGCAGATCAAAAATTTAACAATAACAACAATTGTGAATAAGAATCAAGTAGAAAAAAGGTCACTACAACATTGAAGTTGATATCTCATGAAATCAAACAAATGAAATACTTACGGGCTTAAAGCGATAACATCAACCTACCACTATCGTCATTACTCTCTTTTCAGAACCCATTGTATTCCCACAAATTCTCTGTTTGGCTGCGAATTCTAACATTGAAGCTTAGGTCAATATCAAAGTCATAAGTAGATAATCTTACCTTGGAATTAGTTTAGAGAAAAGAGTTTTATTCAACCCAACATATTTGTCCACATAGAAGTAAGATCTTCTAAATAAATAAAAGTTACATTATCTAGGATCTCCCTATCTCAATGTCCAAATATGATCTCTATGTCTTTGTCTCCTGCAGCACTATCTAAAATCTTAGTGTCTCCTTTATTGTACATTTCTTTGTCATCTTAGTTATCAGCTGAGGTACAGTTCATTACATTCTGTTTAGCTACAATTTCATAGTACACTTTTATATGAGAATATTAATGTCCACAACTAGATTTGTAATTGACTGAGTAATATACATCTTCAACGAATTTGTTCATCATGTCAATCACTGAAAAAACTATCACTACCAACCAGTCGTTACCTCTCACTGTAACAACCACTCCAGAAAGCAGCAAATGCAAGCTAAAATAGATTATGACAAAGGAAGACGGTCAGGGTATTCTCTACACATGTCTTCCATCTTTTCAATAGTCCACAGATTCTCTACTCGAGTCTGTGCTATTTTCATCTTCAGATACAAATTTTATCCAATTTATTTTTACTTGATACATGTTATGGTGAGATACAAATAGATATGTTGATGAAATATGAGGCCTCAATGAAATGGGAGAGCTTTTGAGAGGGTAGAGTGAAGCTTTTCCACACTAAGAAATAGCCTCCAGTCCTTTATGTTCTTTTGATGGCCCACATAATTCCAACATGTATAGGAGATTGAGTAGAGGTGTTGTTACATAGTTGTTATTCTCACAAAATATCAATTTTGAACTGAACTGAACTTGCTTTGGTAAGCTAGCCTATTGTTTCTAATTCAGCTTCCAAGGATATAGTGCAAGTAAGGGATTTTGTAGTCTTTGTGCAAGCCGTATGAGATGAGAATCACACGTACGGTAAGGAGGGAGGTTCGCGTTTATACGTGTAATGTGGTGTGTAGTGTCATGCTTAGGCCTATCAACCCTATTTGTTCTGTACATTTCTGTTCCGCAGTAATCAATTGACATCAAATAAAAGAGTGAAATTTAGATGCATTAACCATTATAATTAGAACTCGACCATCTTTTTGAGACTGGGGTTACTTTTAGGCTTATATAAGTGACCACAACTTGTTTGGAACCAAGACATCTCATCTTACTATCTGGCTGCAAGACTAGAGAGTAAAGACTGGTTCAAGACCAGCAACTTTTCAGCCATCTTCCAGCCAAAGGTAAAAAGGGTTGTGGATTTTTCGCTAGAGTAATTTGATATTAGTTCTAATTGTTGTTTCTTTTGCATGTCTTGAATTTGTAATTGCACTATTTTTTTTTATTGTATTACATAAAAAGTGATGTAGTGTTGAAAGATTGGTTAAACCATATATACAGTCGTCTTAGTAACATATGAAGGAAAATGTATGCCTCTAATTAATATGTAAATAGTGAAATTTAGCTCATCTTGTATTCTTCCCAAACCCTCACTACTTATTGTCTGCCAGCCTATCTCTCATTAACTTTGAATAAATCCAGTAATAATTGATTGGAGTCAACAACACATTTAAGAAATGGCTTCTAAAATTGCAACTTGGAATAGTGCCTAGCAGTTCCGTGAACAAAGCATTCATGCACAACTTTAGAGTGTAATGTAAATGGTCTATCCTGATGTAAGTATTAATGATTGCTTTTCCAACTCGAACTCATGGCCGAAAAATCCACAGAGACAATCAATCCAGGACAATTAATTGCTACTATCAATGCAAGCAAAGCTACATTCATTTGTTAACACTCTATGGAGAAGAACTATTATTTATCATTGTGGCAAAAATTCATGAAATATGTTGCATCAAGGTAAAACACTCTACAACCTCTTGCTTCTTGTTTAAAAATCTATCTTACATGATTTCCTTTCAACTTTTAGAGACAATTGTTGTCACTCATACCCGTGCAACACAAACTGCTAGGGAAGACATTCACTATCCAAATAAAGAAGTTGTTCGCCAAATACAAGGATGCATCTTCAGCAAAATTATTCATCATTTCAATCATCGAAAAAGATGTTGCTAGCAACCTTCCATTGCCACTCACTGCACCAACAACTCCAGAAAGCAGCAAACGCAAGCTGAAGCAAATCATGACAAAGGAAGACTAAATGTATTCTCTCTACGCAACTTTCAATTTTTATCCAACAATATATTCAATTTATTCTTATTACTTGATACATACTGTCAGATACAAACATACATCACAAACTTTCAACTGGCATAAAAAACAAAAGAAAAATGTTGCTATACACAGAAGAAGTAGAACCACTGTTGTTGTGCCTATGACATTTTTGAGTCTTTCTATTCCTCTCTAAAGTTTCATTCTTTTTACCTTATGTTGTATGATTATACTAATGTTTTCTTGAAATTTTTGTTTGTTATATTTGGTTGCTCCATGGCCCCTTAATATTATTTGGGTTTCTTGTTTTGTAATAATTTACTTGTTGCCTTTGTCTTTTGTTAAGTTTAAATGCTTACAAAAATGAAGGATTTCGATGATACTAAATGATATGTGTAAATTATGGCACCAAGATATTTCTATTGGAAATGCAAATTGTTTTCACTTGATTTATGGTTTTATTCGTATAACCATTGCCTTGGCGTGGGAGATGTGTGGAGTGAAATAAGAGGCTAAGTTTTCCTTTTTCTGTTCTATTGATTAGGCGTTTGTTTGTGTCACATGTTGGAATAATCTTCCTTTGCTTTATCTAGGGGGGAAGTACATGAAAATCGCAAGGGTGTTACGTGAGTATTTGAAGGAATAGGAGCAACTTTACCTTAACATTTTCAATAACTATGTCTACCATGATGCTAGGTTTGTGAATTTGATTTAATCATTCCATGTAGAGGTGTTAGGCTGTTACAGTAGGATTGACGTCTAATTATGGAAGATGCATAAAGTACATCGAGACAGAGAATTTTAAAGGTATCAAAGTGGTTTTAGATTGCGAAACATGTGTATAGAGCGATGTGAAACTTCAGAGTTTTGAACTGAACAAAATGTTGTACATAGTATAGGTATCTAACTTGTCCAATGAGTCTTTTCTCTAGTGATAAAGAAGAGGACAATACCTTGAGGTTGTTTTTCTTAATTGTTAATGAAAACATCATAGTATCATATGATTCATTAACTCTAAAATTGTCATTGATTGTTGACGTAATTGTTCACATATTGCTTTTCAGTAACTTGGCTCAGCAACTTGTAGTCTCATCAGAACTTTGATTATACAAGCAGGGACGTGATGTACTGTCGATGACCCACATGCTTGTTGATATTTTGTTCAATATGTACACTTTAATTTGCTTTTTCTTTTATTTTTTTGGACCCATGTTTTCTCAGAATTATGCCTAGACTAGTGAACATAGCCGCGCTTCGCGCGGTTATAAATTTATTAGTGAATAAATGAATATTATATATATAATTGATAATAATTATTGATGGAACATATGTGTTGGTTGGTTGCACTTTCTAAAACATTACACCTTATTGAATTATTGTTATCTGTTATATTGTATTGTTAATTTAAATACATGTTTATTTTAATTGTTATATAAATTTTATTGTATCGTATTGTTTTAATTCATCGTTGAATAACGACAAAATATAAATAATATATATAATTGTGGACCATCAGATAGTGAATTTGAAAGAACAAAATATAAAATAATAATTTGAATGCACTTAACAATCATAATTGTATAATAACTATTTTAATGGTTGAAAATGAAGTGAAGATGGGTGGAAAAAAAAGTGAAGATATTTTATTGAAATTCTAAATAAAAATGTGAGCAAAATAGTTAAATTATTATCCAATCAAGTTGAGTATGTTGAGACAAATTAATTTAGAGAAAAAACAAATAGAAGAAAATAATAATAGATTCAAGGGAAATACTTAAAATAAATGATATAAATAAGGAAAGCTACGTTTTTATTTTATTTTTGGAAGAACAATAATTAATGAGAAAAGAAATGTATATAATATATATAAGTGTGTGTTGAATTTTAAATTGACCATCAAATAGTGATTTTGAAAAGACAAATATAAAATACTAATCTAAATGCAATTTAATACCATAATTGTATAATAACAATTTTAATGATTAGAGAAATGAAATGAAGAATTTTTTTTATCGGAACTGTAAATAAAATTTGAGAAAAACAATTAAATTATTATCCAATCAATATTAATATTCTTTATTATTACGTGATTTTCTTTCTTATTTAAGACTCCTAATTATATATATATAAATAATAGATATGTTAAGATAAGAATGACAAGAGAGATATTTTAAGGAAATAAAATAAATGACAATAATGAGAAAATTATATACATATTTGTCTGAAGGAAGATGAAAGAAAGAGAAGAACAAAGATAGTTTTGAAGAAATGGAATAAATGTCCATAGTTAATGGGAAAGAAATATAATTTTTTACAAGTTTTCTTGATAAAAAAAATTAAGAAAAAAGTTCAAAAATCCGAGAAAAAAAGAAGAAGAAAAATAATGATACCGTTTAATGAGACATGTCACCTTATTTTTTTTATAATTCAATTTTAATATTATATGTAAGTATAGATTTTTTAACAAAAGAAATGATCTAAAATTTCAAAATATGAAAAATTAAATTCTGTAAAAAAAGAAGAAGTAAAATACAATGCTTATAAAGTTATAATAGCTAATTCCTTAAATTAAATAGATAAATAAAAACAAAGAAAGAAAAATGAGTAACTTAAGAAAATGACATAAATAACATTAATGAAAAGATTGAAGAATGGTAAGAAAAGAGATTAATAGCATTGATGATATTAAATATATCTTAAATATGAAATTGTAAGGTAGAATTTTCAGTTTTAAATTAAGAAAAAGATTTTTAAAAAACTATAGAAAAGAAAAACAATAAATATTTTATTTAAACATAAACTATAGATAATTATATTTTTCAAAACTGTTTTACAAAGTAAATCCTATCTTTGTTTTTTGGTTATTTAAATTATTTAAGATTTAGAATTATTTTAATATTCATAAATAATGAAATGATCCCAACTAAAATAATTAAAAATTAAATATATAATGCTATAATACATATTTTTTTCTTCTTCACTCCAATACTTATAATTCCCTGGCACCTATTTTATAATACCTTATAAAACGTATTTTTCTTCTTCACCCCAATACTTTTATACAACATCCTAATAACATATATATATATATAAACCTTAATAAAAGATATATTAAAGAAAATAAAACAAACATCAATTAAAGTTATATATAAAAAAAAACTATAATTAAAGATAGATAAGAAAAAAAATCAACAAAAAACAGAAATTAGAAATAAATGACAAATTAAAGTCTATTTATGTATAAAAAATGCAATTCTTATAAAGTTAAAACAATTAATTTTTAAAATAAATAAATAAAAAGAACAAAGAACAAAGAAAGGAAAAAATTAATTTAAGGAAATGATATAAATTATATTAATGATGAGATTAAGGAAAGAAAATTTTAAAAATTAATAGCATCTATGATGAAAGGATTTAAATATGGTCATATTTGATATTTTGCAAAATTTCAAGGTAAAATTTTCATTATTTTAAAAAATAGGAAAAATGCACAAAATAAGAATTAGAAAAATAAATAAATAAACTTTTAGACACAATTTTTAGCAATTATTTTTAAAAAATATAAGAGAAAATGTCATAAAAATATGATAAAATAAATAAATATCTGAAGTGAGAAGGTTGTCATCCTTTTTTAACTTTAACTATATTATTACGTATAGATATGAATCTTTTAGCATAAGAAATGATCTAAATTTAAATAAAATAAATCAAATTTCGTAAAATATATATATGCAATTCTTACCAATTTATAATAACTATTTTCTTGTAACAAATAAATAAAATAAGTAAGAAAAAAAGAAAAAGGAAAGAAGCAATTTAAAGAAATGATATAAATGAGAATAAAGAGATCAAATTAAGGCAATAAAGTAAACAAAATAGTTTGATTAATGATGAATGAAATTAAATATGGTCAGCTTTGATATTCAATAAAATTTGAAAGTGAAATTTTCAGTCTTTTAAAATTAGAAAAAAATATTAAATTTAAAAACAAAATAAACTTCAAAAATACAGACAACCTTTAGTGAAAAATATATAAAAGATAGGGATAAGGGTCTGAAAAATACCTCAACTTTGGTCGGATTTGCTATTGCGATACTAAACTTTCATGAGGACCTATTATCTCCCTAGACTATTTAATACCGTATTTTTTACCCCTTGAACTATTTAATAGTGTATTTTAAAGGTATATATGTGCCCACGTGGACACATTACTATTTATAATTTTGCATTATTTTTTATGTCCACGTGGGCAAATATATATGTTTAAAATACGGTATTAAATAGTCTAGGGAGGTAATAGGTCCTCATGAAAGTTTAGTATCGCAACAGCAAATTCGACCAAAGTTGAGGTATTTTTCAGACCCTTATCCCTAAAAGATAATAAAACAAACTTTAATTAAAGATAGATAAGGAAACATAAATTAGAAAAACGTTTTCCGGAAAAAAACAAAAAAAATGGAATTAAAATATTGATAGATTTCTCCTTATTCTCCTCCTAATTTAATATGAATTCCATAAATAAATTGAATCTCTCTCTAAATAATTTTTCTTGCTCTTGGACCACTTGTTATTCTTTCTATAAATTTCTCAATCAAACTGATTTTTTCGTTCAATATTTATAGTGGAACATTCTTTCAAAAACTCTTTATATTTTGAAGAAATTTGATTATTACATGAGAAATCATCTCTTTCTCTTTTCGTGAAGAAATAACACTTCATCATCATCAGAAGAAGAGACAAAGTAAAGGAGTCGCGATGTTTTTGTTCATTCTAAGATCTCTTCTCCTCATCTCTAAATTAGCTTTTAGTGTGTTATGTCAATTTTGTTGTTCTTTTTCTATTGCTTGTTATCTTTCTATTCTTTATGATTGTTGTTACTATTTTGGTGCATTGTTGAATTTTCCTCTCACTGTTACATGTATGTTCAATGAAACTCACTGTTACATGTATGTTCAATGAAATTCACTGTTACATGTATGTTCAATGAAACTTGATATACATATATATTTGTTCCTAAATTAACATCATATCTTTAATTATAATTAAAGATGCACAAAGAACAAATAAAATAGAAAAAAGTTTTTTGAACATAAAGAAAAAGGAATTAGTTGAACAAAAAAGTTGAAAGAAATAATGTCAGCATTAATTTCGCCTCTTTTTAAATTACATAACAAATTTCTCCTTATTCTCTTCCTAATTTGATATGAATTCTATAAATAAATTAATTTCTTTTCCAAATAATTTTTCCTTATTCTCTTCCTAATTTTATTTGAATTACATAAATAGTTTGGTTCTTTCTCCAATAATCTTCATGCATAAATTGATTGATAAGAATTACATAAATAGATTGGTTCTTTCTCCAATAATCTTCATGGATTCTATAAATAAATTAATTTTTTCCCCAAATAATTCTTCCTTATTCTCTTCCTAATTTGATATGAATTACATAAATAGATTGGTTCTTTCCCAATAATCTTCTTGCCCTTTGAACACTCTTCACAATTACAAATTTCTCAACCAAATAAATATTTTCTCAACATATATCTCTTTGTAGAAAGAATTATAGTGCAACATCCTTTCAAAAAGTCTTTCATTTTAAGGAGATACAACATAATCTTTCTTCCTACACCAATGTGTAATATCTCTTTCTCTTTTCTTGTTGGATGTAGTAGAAAAATGTATTAATGTGATCATTCCCGCTAATATGAAGTTGGACAAATCTATTGACATTATGAGTTGCTCATGAGTCATGATGATGACGACGACGCTGGCACACATGTAATATCAGATCGATGTAATACATTCTTAATAGAAATATATATACAACATGATAATCAGAAATTGATTGACATGAAGATGAAAAAGAAGCAGCAACAAAGTTAAGAAGTGTGTTGTAATTGTTTATGGATGTTAAAATCTTTCTATTTTATAGGCTAAATATAAACTGTTGTTGAAAATGAAAAGTTTTTAGTCCCTTCATCTTCCATCTATTCAAGTGTATATTAATTTAAGAAATGTTTTAAAAGGGTGTGGTTAATTGGACATTAGGAGTTACAAAAGCTTTAAAATTAAACTGATGCCTTTTCCTTTTCATGGAGTTAAAGATTGAAAAATATCAAAAATTTGAGAAAAAAAAGATAAATATCATTCCTGACTTTAAAAGCATGCCACATCAGCAGCCCCATGTTTCTCCTTTATATATATATAGATTTGGATGACAACCTGCAAGATACTCGCCTTATTCCTAACTAAATAATCAAATTATACAACTTAGCATATATTTTTTCAGCATTCTATTCTTCAACAACTGAGTTTTCTCCTTTTGTTATCAGTGTAGTATATTCTACTTTTTTGCGATATGGCTGGCACCACCCTTTTGTCTACTCAGCTACTACAAATGTTGATGGCGGACACTTTTGCTGTTGATAGCGTGGACTTTGCTGCTACTTCTTGCAAACCATCAGGTACTTAAATCTTGCAATCACACTCCACATTTACTCCTCCCCATAACTACACACTAAATTCATCTTTCCCTCTTATTTCACAGATACTTTCTGGCGCAAAGGGCTAAAATGCAGCATTATGTAAATATTGTAGAATGTAAATATCTAATGTAAGCGACAGCCATGACAACAAACAAAACAACTGTGCCAACCATATTTATAATATCTACATATATATATATACACGCGTGCGCGCGCACGCGTGTCTCCATGTATGCACTATCATTACATTCAACTCACAAAAATATTGCAACGTTGGCCCATGCTTGCACGGGCAACTCTTACCTAGTTTGTAGTAGAATCCAAGCAAAATTTTCAAATCTCTTCTGATAAGTCTCACCTCATTGTATATAGTTTTACAAAAGAAAATTTCAACTAAGAAACCACTGTAATGAGAGGATTAAGAAAGCTCCACTTATCTACAATTCGGCCCTCGTCAACAAAGTCAGATTATTGATGGTAACACAAAGTTTCTATACCCATTGATCATACATATCAATATCTATAAGCAAAGTTTCCACAAACTAAATGAAAACAAGCTAACAAGTGCAGGCTGAAGAACATCACTTAGGGTACAGAATGTCATAATGCCCTGGGCGATACAGCAGGGTGATAGATGGAGGATTTGTGGTCTTGGAAACATCACTATTCCCAACCTCCCTGCTAGTAGGAATAAAGTCATGGTGATTTACATTGATGCTGTTGTTCTCACATGAGCTTCGGTCAAGATATACAACACGGATTGGTACACCCAATGCATCTGATAGGGCTATAATTTGTACATGATCACTCTCTTCACTCATGGGTTCCACTGCTGACTTGCAAAACTGTGTTTTCAAATAACAAGATGGGTTAGGACCTGGATTCTAACAGCAGTGGGACACCATTTAACAAAACGGTTGCAAGGAAGTACTCATACAAGTTAGTTTATTTAGCAGACATTAGACAATTTTAGGCATATGTTCATTGGTACAAAAATAAGTCTGAAAATTCGAAAAAGTTTTAAGAACAAACCTGCTCCACTGAGGTATTCGTTAGTCCTAGAATAAATGGTTCGAAAAACTCGGACCGCTTTCTTATTTCACCTGATGTCACAAATCTGAAGAACATAACAACTAAACAGCACACATCATCAGGTCACATAGAGAAGAATAAAGCACTTTATAATCTCACATTTACAAAGGTCGCCAATCGCTCATACCATAGTCAGAAATTGATGGATCACGACTTCTGCACAGGAGTTCATCATGACTGCAATAAACAAACCAAGTTTATTCCTTGAGTACTCCCAGTTCACCAGTGGAAGCATAAGGATATTAGCCAGTTAAATGGAAATTAAAATTCGAAAATGTAAAATCCAAACCTTATGGAATCTTCACTACCTTGAAGAACACTATCGAGTTGCTCGAGGAATAACTATTAGTCCAAAAAGATGAAACAGCCTCAGAGTGACAAATTTCATAATCAAATGAAGGAAATGATGCAAGATACTGATGTAGGCAATGCAGGAACGAAGTAACGAGCAAAGATTACTCAAGATATAGGGATACAAGTAGTACAACATATCTTGAGCGATGATAAGATTAATAGTTATCAAAAGAGTGACATAATATAAGCTCCATCAACAAAAAAGTATTTGTCCAACATATCATCAATATCAAATCTTTCCTTCTAAATTCACTTCCCACCAAACAAAGATGTAAGATAATCAAGAAGATTACAACTCCTAGGCATGCAGTTTCCTTGGTTTTTGTTTTAAAATTAGATACTGAATACTACTAATTAGTAATACAATTATCCCTTCTATCATCATAATTGCCGAGGCCCTTATTGTGCATCTACCTTTATGGAAAATACAGGCTAGTGATTATGGGTCAAATCCCTGCCATAAATTTGGAGCAAAAAGGTTTAGAGATGTCAGAAAATAAATTAAAGGTGTGGAAGTCTGGAGCAGGAATGTGTGAGAAGATTAATTGAAAAGCCCTTGCCCAAATTAGAACAAGCAAAATTTTCCTGGAACAAAAAGATGTAGGAACACATCTCAAGAAAGATCAAGATGAAAATTAAGCAATAGAAGGTATTGGCTTAGCCGCTCAGGAACAACTTGGTAAGAACCAAAAGAAAAAGGAACATAGGGTTCAAATTCACTAATACAAGAGAATCAGAAGTTCATTCCTCACGAAATGGAGTGAAACTGGGAGTACAACCCAATCTACCCATGTATCAACTAAAAGTTGGTTAACGCCAGCAAGTCTCACACTTGTCAAAGAAAATTATAGCATAAAGTTGCATATGTAGTTGGGAGTGAAAACACTCATGGAGCTTGAACTTTTGTAACATTTTCTGGTAATTCACGATAATAAGATATCTGGTTATTCCAACCTCCGGAATGTAAATGAGAAACAATATGCCGATTTTATTCACGTAGAATTTGAGAAAGAAGAAAGGCTTCTTTGTATTTCAATGCCTTTATATCCCATGAAGAGGGGAATTTATACAAGTGAATCCTAACTGATTACAATAAAAAAAAGTTATATCTATAATTATGCAGGGAAAAGGAAAAATAAAGTCTCCTAAAATCATGCTAATTAATTTTTTTTTTTTTTTGAGAAAGGTAACATTTACTTCTATATATCCACCGGTATACTACATCAAAGTGTAGTTCCCCTCCAAAAATTTGTACTTACAACAGCCCCTAAGATCTTCTAGTTACAGCCAGTCAATAACATTAGAAACATCTTCAGAATTTCCTATTACTACTTGCTTACACCAAAAATAATAAAGACCTAGGCAGTTTATCTTTATCTTCTGAATATTGTTGTTCTTTCCTTCAAACCATCTTTGATTACTTTCATTCCAAATTGTCCACCAAATGCATGTTGGGACAATCCTCCATCTCTCCTCCTTTTTTCCTGCATTTCCATCACTATTCCAGCATTTTAGAACTTCTATGATTCTCCCTGGTTTTGTCCACTTGATCTTCCTCTTGTGAATGAACATCTGCCATAATTGATCTGTCCATTTGCAGTGTAAAAAGAGATGGTTGACTGTCTCCACCTGTTCTTCGCATAAATAACATCTAGAGCAAAGGTTGTGTTTCCTCTTGTTCAAGTTTTCGTGTGTCAAGACTTCTTCCTTTGCCAAAAGCCATGTGAAATAATTCACCTTGTATGGGATTTTTGTTCTCTAGATCATCCTCCAAGGCCATCCTGCTTGCTGCTCTTCAATAGGTCTCAATTCTCGATATGCAGATCTTACAGTGAACTCTCCCTTTCTCTCCCCTTTTTCTCCCCTTTCCATATTAGTCTATCTTGCTCTTCTGTTAGATTGGTAGCCCTAGCCATTGTGTCATGAAATCTTGCTATGGATGTTATTTCCTAGTCATTTAAGTTTCTTCTCAGATGTAAATTCCAACCTTGTCCTGTCCATAAGTCTGCCACTGATGCTTCCTGTGCTTGACTTAGACTATGTAGCTCAGGGAATGCTTGTTTGAGTGTCTCCTGTCCGCACCGGACACCAGATGTCATTCCAAAGGACACTTTTTCTCCATTACCGACCTTACATTTTGTTCTATCTTTGACCAGTAGCCATAAGTTCCTGATTGATCTCCACACACTACAATCATAAGGGCTGGTCACCCCCTCTGTCATCCACTTGTCCTCCATGCCATATTTTGCTGTTATTACTTCCTTCCATAGAGATACTTCTGGTGAGGCAAATTTCCACAACCATTTCATCATCAAGCTCTTATTCTACGTACTCAGATCTCTGATGTTGAGTCCACCCCCTCTCTTGCTAACTAGCAACTCCTCCCATTTGACCAAATGATACTTCTTCTTATCTTCACTGCCTTTCCATAGAAAGTTCCTCCTAATTGCATCTAACCTCTTGGTTACTTTGGCTGGTATAGGGAATATTGACATCATGTATGATAGCAAGGCATCCAGGACACTGTTAACTAGAGTTAGTCTGCCACCTAAGGATAGATATTGACACTTCCAGTTCACAAGCTTCCTTTCACACTTTTCAATTACACCACTCATATTCCACTTGATTTGCTCTTAGCCCCCAAAGGCATTCCCAAGTAGGTTGTTGGTAGTTCACCTACTTTCCCTCCAAGCTTGTAAGCTAAGTCCTCAATATTTGGTACTGTGTTTACTGGATAAATGAAACTCTTGTTCCAGTTTATGTGCAAACCTGACACAGCCTCAAAAATATTTAAAATGACTCTCAAAATTAGCATGTGCTCCTTTACAGCTCCACAAAATACTAAAGTGTCATCTGCATACTGTAGATGAGTGATCTCTAGATTGTTTCTTGTATTCTCCCCCACTTTGAAACCTCTGATCCAACCATTTGCTCTTGCAATGTGGAATAGGTTGCTCAACCCCTCCATAGCCAAGATAAAAAGAAAAGGAGATAGGGGGTCCCCTTGTCTCAAACCTTCTTTGACCAAAACCCATCCTCTGCATCATCTTCATCAAAAAGTTCCAATTCAGGTGATCATATGCCTTCTGGATATCCAACTTGCATAGGATCCCTGGTTGTTTATCCTTTTTCTTGGAATCAACACATTTATTGGCTATCAACACTGCATCCATGATCTGCCTGCTCTTGATAAAGGCCATTTGTTGCTTGTTCACAAGCTTATGCATCACCTTCTTTAGTCTTTCAGCCAAAAGTTTTGCAATTATCTTGTAAACTCCCCCCCACTAAACTTATTGGTCTAAAGTCATTAAGTTCTTCTTCCCCTATCTTCTTAGGTATCAAAGTCACAAAAGTAGCATTTATACTCTTCTCAAACACTCCTTCCACATAGAAGTTTTGAACTGCTGCAACCAATTCTGTTTTGATGATATCCCAACACTGTCTAAAAAAAGCCATTGAAAAGCCATCTGGGCCAGGGGCTTTGTTCCCCGCACATGCTTTGATGCATTCTAGAATTTTCTGCGCTTCAAAAGGGGCCATCAATTGGTTGTTGTCGTCTTCATCAATCATAGGACACTCCCTCATTTCCAATTCTGGCCGCCAATCCTCAGTTTCAGAGTATAGATTCTCATAGTACTCACTGATCTCTCTTTGAATTTCAGCAGGTTCAGTTAGTAACTCTTCCCTGACTTTGATTTTATCAATAGTGTTGACACTTCTATGTGAATTTACTACCTTGTGGAAGAAATTGGTATTCCTGTCCCCCTGTCTAAGCCAAACTGCCCTAGATCTCTGTCTTCATGTTGTTTCTTCATTTTTGACTATTTCTTCCAACTCAGTGGTAAGAGCTAATCTGGAAACTATCTCCCCTTCCTCCAAAATTCTCTGATCCTGTATCCTTTCAATTTCTGCTAATTGATTGAGTACAAGTTGCTTTTGTTGTTTCAGATTCCCCTGACTGGTCTTGCTCCACTCTTTCAATTTTTCTTTCAATGCCCTCAGCTTTGCTCCCAGTATAAAATCTGGTTTTCCCTGGAAATGAAAAGACCCCCACCATCCCTTTACTCTGTCATTGAAACCTTTTGTAGTCAGCCACCAATTTTTGAACTTGAAATATGATTTGGTTGACCCCCATTCTCCACATTGTAGCATCAATGGGGAATGATCAGAGACAATTCTCTCTGCAGAATAGACTGCTTGATATTCCTGAATTTTGTATCCCAACTTTCAGAGATCATGAACCTGTCTAGTTTTGCTGTTGTGGAATGTCTCACCTTTCCTCCATGTGAACTCTCCCCCTGCTAAGTCTAAGTCCATTAATTCAATGAACTCTGAAAGATCTGTCATTGACCTGCTGATTCTACTGCAGTTGAACTTCTCAGAAGGATATCTCACTGTATTGAAATCCCCACATAAGACCCAAGGACCTGTAAATAGACCTCTAGCTGCCCCCACTTCCCACCAAGTTTCTTCCCTTTCAACTCTGTCATTTGGGGAGTAGACTCCCGTTAGGTGCCATTTAAAATCTCCTGGTTTTTGCCAGAGAAACAACATGAAACTGAGTATGGTCCCACACTACTTACTTCTCCTTCCCATATTCTTTTATCCCACATAATTAGTATGCCTCCCCTAGTCCCACTAGCTTCTAGTTGCACATAATCTGCCCATCTACTACCCCAAATTTCTTTAACTATGTTTGCAATCTCCCCCTCCAATTTTGTCTCTTGAAAACACACAACATCTGCTTTCCAGATTCTTAACATATTCCTGATCATACACCTTTTCTTCCCACAATTCAGTCCCCTCACATTCCAGGAAACAATGTTTAAATTCATTGATCCATGATGGACAAATACCCCCTTTTACTTCTAGAGCCATTGCTGTGAAACTTAGAATCTAGTTGTAGGTTCTTTAGTTCCAATTGCCCTTTCTTCTTGCATGTTGACTATTCACTCTGTTTCCCCTTACTTTCTCGCTTATTATTGTCAATTTTCATCAATAATTCCTTCGCTCTCTCTCACATCCTTTGAAATTAACCCCAAATTCCGAGCTCAGTTTGATTATATTTTGGTGTATCCATTCTGAGGTGCTCAGTGTGTTGTAGTCTTCCTCTGGGAATTGGATACCCAGTGGAATAACATCCTCTGCTCCTCCATTTGTATTCTCCTCTGCCAATGATTGTACCATTATCGCTGTACTTTTCTCCCCCAATTCTTCCTTATTTTTTCCAGGCATGTCTACCATATGTCTCGCAACTTCCAGTTCCCTATCGTCCCTATTCCATGGTGTAATCTGGCTTTGAGCTTTATTTTCCTTCGTTTGATTCGCTAATATCTCAATGTTAAAAATGTCTTCTGAAGGGATTTGTAAAAGTTGGGCTCTAGCCTTTTCTCCAGCAATTGGGTCCAAAAGAATTGGGCCCACTTTCCTTTGACCTAGTTTTTGTCTGCTATAAACATTATATTCTCCCCTTTTAAATCTCGGGCCCACTTGCATGAGAGACTCCTCACTGGAAGACCCCACGTGCCTATCCACCTTTTTCGCTGTTATTACCTCCTTTGTTATCTGCAAAAGCTGATCTTGGGTATTGACTGTTGGGTATTTTCCCTTCTCCTCTCTCCTCTTTTCTGAAAATTTCACGGTGACCGGAGCTTCACACCATACCGGAATGGTGCAAGTGAAATCATCGCAGGTTATTTATACTTCTCTGGGAATCCATTCGCTGTCGCCTCGTACTTTTATTCTAGCCCAATGAAGATGATTTTTGAGAGAGGTCTCCTCCTCCGTCTCGATATAGCCTCCACATAGGTTACCGATCTCTTTTAAAACCTTCTGCGACCATAGATTCATAGGTAAACCTAGCAGTCTGATCCATACCCAATCTCTCCTTACTTCTGCAGGCCAGTAGCCAGTTGTTGGTTTCCACCATTCAAATTCCAACTTCATCTTCTTCCAGGTCCATTGGCCTGTTAAGACATGCTCTGCTGCTAGTCTTGACGGTAGTTCAAACATAAAATGGCCGTCGTTCATGGCATACACTTTGACTTCTATTGCCGACTTCCAAGAGTTGCAGGCCCATCTTCTTACATCGTTCAAGTTAGGGTTTTCATTTGTTTGGCACTGGAATTTCCCTACTAAGCATATGTTCAAGAGGTCCTTTTCTGATTGTGATTTGCCTCATGTGATCCTTACTCTGTTTGTTGTGCTTTGTATCTTTGCCTTCTCCGTTGCCTCCGTCACCCATCTGTCACGGAATAAAGCTTCTTTGTAGGACCTGTGGAGTTGTTTGTTGCCCTTTATTGTTATCCCCTGTGTTTTGTCTAGTTCATAAATAAACCCAGCAATCTTGTGAGCTATATTCCCCCAACCTCCTTTGAATGTAGATTCTGGAGTAATTATGACTGATTTGTTTTGACCTTGTAATGCTATAAAACTGATGTATCTCCCGCTCTCATTGTATTTAGGCCGAACCCATCGATGTCCCCCTAAAGTTGGCACCAACTTTCACTTAGACACTTCACATGAGCTTTGTTCATTTTAGACACCTTATGACATGTCCCACTGTGTCATTTTGACACTTCTTTAACAATCAACAAAAGTTAAAAAATGTGTGTTATCCACTCGCAGTGACATGGCATGATGACAAATTAAGAGAAGACATGTGTCAATTTGGTTAAAAAAGTAAAAATTTAATTAGAAGAAGAAAGAAAAACCATTTAAACTTATATTTTAGAAAAATTTCAATAAGAAAAGACTTCATTTTCTAGGAAGTCATTTCAATGACTCATCTAAAAAATTTCGCCAGAAATTGGAGTTCCGCCGGAAAAATTGAGGAGATTTAGATCCAATTTTTTTTTCAATGACGTCTCATATTTTCTTTTATAACTAATAATTCTAATTCTAAATAAAATAGGTTTTGGCTGAAGAGAGGGAGAGAGAGAAAGATAGTAACAAAAATGGTGGATCTCCATCTTTTCCGGTGAGGTAATGGTGTTATTTTTTAGATCTGATTTTTTATTTTTAAAAAAATAGCTTTTGTAAGTTATTTCAATCAGTTTATGATTATTTTTTAATCTTTCAATGAGTATATGATTCTTTTTGTTTTACTCAAAATCAGTACATAATGGTGGTGAAAGGTGAAGGAGAAAGAGGGAAGAAGATGAAGAGAAAAAATATTATTTTTCACAAAAAAAATGCTTTCTACGCACTTAAAATCAGTGCAACACACGCACTTTGTCAATTCAGTAAAAAGTGTCAAAATGACACAGCGGGACATGACATGAGGAGTCTAAAATAAACAAAGCTTAGTTAAGGTGTCTAAGTGAAAGTTGGTGCCAACTTTAGGGGGCCACCGATGGGTTCGCCCTTGTATTTGATAGTGCAATAGAACTCTGCAAAGTGGTCCTTCATGTTCCACCTCTTAACTGTCCTTCCCTGCACTTTGGAAGCTTCAATAAATACTGTAACTAACCATTTCAGGACTTTAGTGCTAATTTCCACTATTCTCATCAGACGTCAGCTGCGTTCCACCCATACAAACCAACTCCCAACTTTGTCTTTACATCTCGTAATGTCGTAGGACTTGAAACCTGCGTTGTAAAAGATGCTATCCTCCCCTATTGGATGTGTTCCGGCGAGCTTGCCAGATCCACCCATCTGAAACCTAAATTTAACACACTTTAAACTAAAAATTGATAGGCCTCGATATCTGTGCCTGAGAGCATATTTGAATGTCATACAGGTAGGTATTTTGAAACACAATCAACACTCCTCGTCAAGTTGGAGCAAAGATGCCGCACTCATACATGCCCAACTTGCAAACCAAAATATGGAAAGTCTTACTGAGGCCTTTTGTAAGCACATACGCTAGCTATTTTTTTGACGGTACATGAAGTAATCAAGGTGCCACTAGAAACTTTCTCTATGATGAAGTGTCGATCAACTTCACTATTGTTCGGTCATGTTGAACAAAAGTCTACACTATACTGATTGCAGCTATGTTGTCGCAGTACAAGAAAAGTTTCCCTTTTTCAAACATTCTCCATTCTTCCAGTAACTTTTGTAGCCAAAGAAGCTCAAAACACCCTTGCCATAGCTCCATATTTTGCTTTTCGCACTTTATCTTGCAACTACACTTTGTTTCTTTTCCAAGTAACTAGGCTTCCTCCGACTAGTGTACAAGAACCAGATGTAGATCTTCTATCATCTTCTGCGTCCGTGAAAGCTTTTATCCGGAAGTGACCATGTTTAGAGAAAAGCAAACTTTTCTTTGGAGCATACTTCTGGTACTGAAAAATGTGAAAGATTAACTTGCATATGAGGATCTAGGGGATCATGCATAAACCAATTCACCAAGCTGACTAAATAGGCTATGTCTTGTCTAACATGAGAGATAAACGAGTCTTCCAACCAACCTCTGATCTCTCTCCTTATCATTGACCCTCCACAACCCATGTTTGTAACTTATAATTGTTTTCAATTAAGCGATTATATTGACTTGCACCTTATCATACCAATTCCTTTCAATAAAATCTAGAATATACTTCCTTCTATTCATATTTTTGTTATAGCAACAACCTAAATCCGCATGAAATACTACAACCTACCTAGATCATTAATCTCAACTTCTTCAATCAGGTCATCCCCTATCATTCTTATGTCATCAACATAAACAATGAGAAGGGTGAGTTTACCCTTTTGATGTGTTATGAAGAGGGTGTGATCGACTTTGCTTTGTTGGTAACCAGAAGAGATAATCGCTTTGGGAAAAGATTGTTCACATGTAGCTGCATTGTGTCCCAATCAAGATTAATTGCATAATAAATAAGAATTTTGATAGGGTTCATCTTAGCAATCGGGGTAAAAGTCTCCCGCTAATTAACTCCAAAAAATATGAGTGAATCCTTTAGCTACTAATCTTGCTTTGAATCTTTCAATCGAGGCATCAACTTTATGCTTCGAAGTGAAGACCCATGTGCAGCCAACCAACTTTTGTCCAGTGGTGAAGTGACAAGTTCCTAAGTCTCATTTTTTGACAAGATCTTCATTTCTTCAATCAAAACAACTTGGTTTTCCTACAATTCTGAGGAGTAGAGACAAAAGATACAGGCAAACAAAGACTCTATATGAGGGAGAGAGGGAATTATAGGAGAAAAAATTAGATAAAAGATGTTTGGTACAAGATCTTACTCATTTACTATAAGCAATAGGCAAATCTAACCCATTAGGAAACGTAGACTCACCAATAGAAGAGAATTCAGTTTCAACAGATTACATAACGGCTTCTTCTACTCTATTTCTCCTTGAGTGAGTTATCAAACCAGGTCTATCTAAATGCTCAACAGTCTTCCCATGAATTCTTTCTTCAACTTCATTTCCCCTGAGGTAGTGTTTCTCCAACTTGGGAGAATCATCCTTTCTTCCTTATTGGTCTCTACCTGAAGAGGTGAGGTGATGGTGTAATATTCACAATAAGGCTTAGATCCTCGAAACATAACATCCATGCTGACAAAGGATCTCGTGGAAGGAGGATGATAGCAGCTGTACCTTTTTGTGTAGGATAATACCTACTAAAGACACTTTAAGGCTCTAGGTTCAAATTTTCCAAAAATCCTAGTGTAAACAAAGTTGACAACCCAAACACCTTTGGAGGAACAATATATTAATCTCACCCTTTTAGAGCCTCTAGGTTATCAAAAAAATATAGGGTTTTAAGTGATAATCTATCAATAAAATAGGCAGCAACTAGGTACTAGAATGGCATCCTCTCGGTAGGATTTTGGTAGATACAATGTAAACATAAGAGATCTTTCCATTTCTAATATATGCTTATTTTTCCTTTCAACAACCCATTTTGTGCACTAGTCTAAGGACAACTAGTGAGAAGGATTATCCAATTGAACTCCAGATAAGAATCAAATCTATTATCCATGTATTTTGTGCCATTGTCAGTTCATAACATTTTTATCCTAGCCTTAGATTAAGTACAAATCATCTCTTAAAATGATTGAAAGCAAGAGAAAATCTTACTTTTGACCATTAACAAATACACCCAAGTCAACATAGTGTAACAATCAATTAAAGTAACAAATCATCGATTTCCAAACAAAGAAGTAGTTCGCATAGGACCCCAATACATCAGAATGAATAATCGTAAAAGGAGTAGTACTTTTATGATCACTCAAAAGGTAAGAGTTATATTATGGTTGACATATTCACAAGCATCACCAAACAAAACGTTAGACTCAGTTCTGGAAGACATACTACAATACTAACTTCCGTAAAATAAAAAAGGATGGGAGCCCGAACCACCTATAACACTAGATTATTTCTTTGGTTGACATTCTTATTTCCTCAAAGAAAAAGCTAGACTAGAGTCTCAAGTCCCATCAAACATATATACGTCATCATGCAATTTACCACTATCTATTTGTTTGTAGATCCTTAAAAAACACAATGATCAAGAAAGAACTCAATACTACAACTTAGTTCTTAGGTGATGGGACTATCAGACAACAAGTTAACAAAAAACTCTGTTAAATGAAGAATGAATAATAATGTAATATCAGGTGAACAACAAATAACATAACTTGTTCTAGAGACGGGGATTAAAGAGGACATTGGCTATGCTGACATAATTCCGTTTGGGACTAGGAGAGTAGTTTTGCAAGCTTTAGAGGAGCCTCTCATTTGTCTATTCACACCAGAATCAACAATTCAAAAATTAAGGTAAACAGTAAAGGCAGTGCTTGATTACACATAATTAAATGTAGCAACAAAAGGTGAGTCAAGTTTGGTCAGTTGTTAAGATGTTGAATTTTGTTGAATTTCATGACAAGTCAAAGTTTCTACACAAGTCGTATCCTCGTAATTTTAATAGAACTTCAAATCAAGAAATAGGATTTCCTAGAAATATAGAAGGGAAATATCTTCAACTCAGCCCCTCAGAGAATCGGGTGGACAATTTGGAAGGAGAGGAATGCTAGATGTTATGATATGATAGAGAATAGTATATATCCAGTCAATGAAGTCACAAATATGAACAGCCTAGCAGCAATCCTTAGTGGGGAAATTGGTACTCTGCCAACAACTTACTTGGGAATGCTTCTAGGCGGAAACTCCAACTCTGTTGATATATGGAATGGTGTGCTGGAGAAGTGTGAAAAGAAATTGGCTAGATGGAAAACTCAATATCTGTCCTTCGGAGGTAGACTGACTCTCATCAATTCAGTCTTAGACTCCTTGCCAACTTACATGATGACTTTGTTCCCAATACCAGCAAGAGTCATCAAGAGATTGGACAGTATCAGGAGAAAATTCCTATGGCATGGCAACAAGGAGAGGAAAGGCTTCAATTTGGTGAAGTGGAAGGTAGTTATAACTGACAAGAAGGTAGGGGGTATGGGGATAAAGAACTTGAAGGTACAGAGTAAAGCTCTCAGAATGAAATGGTTGTGGAAGTTTGCCAATGAAAATCAGATGCTATGGAAAAGGGTAATAAGTGCAAAATATGAAGGCGAAGATATGTGGATGACCAAAGAAGTGACTACACCTTATGGAGTGAGTTTGTGGAGATCAATAAGAGACATGTGGGATGAAGTTAAGAATAATGCAAGGATCAAAGTTGTAGATGGAAGCAAGACAAGATTTTGGAAAGATGAGTGGCATGAAAAGGGAAACCTAGAAGTTCTTTTCCTTGACATAATATAGTTTTGGGACAGCACAATACTATAGCAGAGTTATGGACAAATCAGGGGTGGAGCTTCAATTTCAGAAGACAATTCAATGACTGGGAAATAGCAAGAGTGGTAGAATTTCTCAGCACTGTGGAAGCTTTTAATGGGCTACAAACAGGGGAAGATGTTATGTGGTGGAAGGGAAATAGCAGAGGGGAATTCAAAGTTAACTCAGCCTACCAGTTGATGGATCAGACAAACCGACAAACATACAGTTGGCCATGGAAGCAAATATGGAGAAGCAAAATACCTCATAAAATCTCATGCTTCATATGGTTATTGGCCAAAGAAGCTGCTCTGACTCAAGATAACTTGAAGAAAAGACGGATAACCTTATGCTCTAGTTGCTTTCTCTGTGGAGAGGCATTAGAGATAGTGAACCATCTGTTCCTACATTGCAAGTATACCCAACAACTATGGAGGATTTTTTTGAATCTCAAAGGCATCTCTTGGACCATGCCCAGGAAGGTCTCAGAGGCTTTGAAGAGTTGGGAGGCAGCAGGGGTGAATGCAAAGGACAGAAACAGATGGAGAATTATCCCTGCTAGTATATGGTGGACTATTTGGAAAGAAAGGAATTCTAGGTGTTTTGAGAGCATAGAGAATGATGTCCAGAAAGTCAAGTTAAACTGCATTTTATTGTTATGTTTTTTGGTGTAATCAAGTATACTCCAATGACACTGTATCAGTAATTGATGTTTTAGACTCAATATAGACTGAAACAAGTGGAAAGGAGACATCTGTATATAATGGTTTCAGTACATGGGTTTGTGATATAATACAAAGTTACCTATTTCAAAAAAAAATAGAGAATAGTATGCAAAAGATTAAGCTAAACTGCCTTTTATTAATATGTTTATGGTGTAATCAAATATATTCAAATGACACTATCTCCATAATTGATGTTCAAGATTCAATTTAGGTAGGAGTTAGCAGGATTTTGAAGTAAATTTTGTAAATACGGTTTTCAGTACAACATCTGCACTGTTTGTGAGAAATATACAAAGTTACCAGTTCCAAAAAAAAAGGTCCCTCAAAGAAGAAGAAAAAAGGCATAATACAAACTTGGCCTGAGTTGTCAAGTAAGCACTCCAATGTGCACTCTCAAAGTTGGAGTGCTTAGTTGCTAGCTGAGGCCTAGTTTGAGTGTCTGTCTGTTTATGTATTATGCCAAGAAAAAACAGGAAAAAATCATCAGACAGATTCGTCTCACCGGAAAACCAGGTCTACCTTGCTAGAACCCTAGCTTTGGGATCGAAATAATCTAAAACTTGGTGGGTAGGCTAAAAATCCCATCGTAAGTACCCTTTAGGGACAGCTTCAAGGGGAGAGCAAACTCGGCCTCTTTTTTGAAAAAAGGAATCCTAATACTACAGGGATAAAAACTCACCTCAAAAGGAAACAATGACTCTAATACCATGTAGAACTAGAGAGAGAAGTTCATTGTATTTCAGAGTCTTTACATCCCATGACAATGGGTATTTATACAAGTGAATCCTAACTGATTAAGGGAAGACAATCAATTATAATAAAAGAAAATATTTTATTCTTACAATTAAGCTAGAAAAAATATGAAGTCTCCTAAAATCATGCTAATTAATCAACACAATCAACAACTCATTTTATTATTATTAAAGTGCATTAAACAGTATCTCTTGAAAATTCATCATTAGAGAGCAGCCCTTAACTAATATTGCAGTACATGTTAAGCTTGGAACAGTGAAGAATTCTAACCAACAAGTTTACCATTTCATGTTCAGTTGATGGTACATCATTTAAAACTTAGACACAATTAAACATACTGGGTACACCAGAAACATAGATTGAGAACTCCTAAGTTCAATGCATCAAGAAATGACAGTTCTATGCAAAGTCACCAAACATGAAAGAAAGTAATTGCAAATAATAAGATAGAAAGACAAGTTACTGCAAAAAAGTCTTCAAAGGTGAATTCTGCATAGCCCAAACTTTGAAGTGTCTTCTTGCATTCCTCAATATTAGCTTTAATGTGTTGAACTTCATTGTGATCTTGTGATTCCAGAATGTGCTCCTTTAGTTGAAATACATGATCCATTAGTAAGTAAAGATGCCAAAATCAAAGTCCATGCTAGAGAGTCACATATGTGTTACAAACTTAGTTGCGCGGACTCTTCACTTTTGATGCTGCACCCGTCTCGGATTCTTCAAAAATACACTACTTTTGGCGAATCCGACACGCACCCGTTGGCATTTTTGAAGAGTCCGAGCAACATAGGTTACAAATAACATGCACAATAAGAAAATAAGCATACAAGGTAACCAAACATGAAACTGCGGAAAAAGCAGTTCCCATCTCCACGTGTTCTTCTAATGGCAGCATACTGTTCACTCAGCACCTGCAGAAGTAGTTACATCAATTACTGAGAAATGCAGAACAATCACCAAAAAAACATAAATATAATGTTCAAACCTTTATTTTCTTAAGCACAATTGAATTTCCCAGATGGTATTCAGCTTCTAACGAAGACAAAGGTTCCTGCAGATCATCTCGGACAAAATACTCCAATTAATCAATGTATTTACTAAAGTTCAAGTAACTAGAGCAAACCTTGCAAGAATTTTTGTATCTTTAATTCTTCACAATTTTCTATAAGGATCTTGAACAATCTCCATAAGTTTAAAAGATATTCACACAAGCACTACACAAAACGCAGAAGAAATGGTAAACCATGGAGAAACCACGGAATGATATACCAGCAAGGCAGAAAGATGAAGAATGTCCTAAAGCTAGCCAGCGAGAGGGTTCACAGGATGCAAATCCTTGCTGGTAACACAGTCAGTCAGGTCAAGTGAGAATGGTGAATCAGGTGAAAACTTAAACTATGCACGTACATACTATTGAAAAAATGCAGAGCCAACCAACACATAGAAACTGGTGCTATTGTGGCTACACCTCCTGATTTCACAAGAATACTACAGATAATGGCATGAGTCGATAGGAAATGCCATTCTGGCACAATATGATGTGGGGGAATCATCAGATTAACAAGTAATTGTCAGGAAGAACCAAAATATTACGAGCATAAAAATTTCCACTTGGATAAAAGAAGAGCAAAAGCTACTCAACAGCCAACCTTCTAGATCCTTCACCTTCTATTATTGGTCATCAAATTATCCATAAATTGCAGTGCACAGGTGAATCTTGAGAAAATCAAGCAAAATATATGAGTCCAGGAATATGTTGTACAGCTTCTTTTTTTTTTTTGATAATGAATGTTGTACACCTTATTTACTGGATAAGTGATGCCTATTTTTCAGTTTCCAGAACACAAGAAAACTAATTGAATTAGAACACTTTGGAGCATCAGGCAGAAGTATAATCAGAATATTTCTGTTGAGATAAAGATTAAAGAAGAAGAAGAAGAAATTCCTTCAAGATTGTTAACAGTATGCACAAACCAGTGAAAACAAAACTAACCCATTCCCTATGGGCCTAAAAACAGCAGGAATCAAGCCAATTTGATTATAGAACACTTAACATGTTGAGCAGGTAACTGAGATAGAAAGAAGTATGGGTTTCTAAATAAAAAAATTAGTACAAATAAGTACGACTTGCCTTATCACCAACAAATGGAACTTTTACAGCTTGTTCAGCTTGTATGGCAGAGTGCTGTTGCATAATATCATCATCCCTGTATTTTTTCCAGTCATCAGTTTCAGAAGATGTCAACGTTTCCTTTTCTGCATCAGCCACAGCCTCAGCCACATCCCCTTCCTGATCCTGCATATCTATTATATCTTTCTTCGTTTGATGGTAAGATCTGATATCAAAGACACCAATTATATTTGTGAAAAAATATCAGAGTAGTCTATTTATTAATAAATAACCAGAATCAGTATACGACTCCAGGACTATTAACATTGCTACAAGCCTTTGACAAAAACATGGTAGGTAGCAAAGAATCTACAGGTTAAAGGTATTAACTAACAAGAAAATCACAAACACCACCACCATTTCAATGCAGTTTAATAGGGGTTCCTAAATATAAATAACTCTGGGCATATTCTTTACCCTTCAGATCTGGGTGGAATCGCAGGCAAGAATATCCACCTCCACCGGAGAAGAAAGGTGGTTCATGCAAGCAAATAACCAGCAGATGTACCAAGGCACAGAGGTCGGTATGGTGTGACACAGCACGTGGGGGCTGTGTGCGAGACCAACTCTTTTAGGGTTTTGGGCTCCCACTTCAATTGGGCCTCAGAATGAAGTTTTTGTTATGAGACCCAACTCATTAGCCACACACTTAAAATGTTGGTCAAATCTACTTTTAAGTCAATTTTTTATTTTTGAAAGTGTTTGACAAATATAAAAAAGGGAAAATTACAGAAATTACATACTTTTAAGGCAAAATTACAATTTATCTCTTAAAAGTTTATAATTACAGAAATCCCTCAAACGGATACAATAATATAAGCGTTGATACATTAATCTGATGCGCGAGATACATAAATCTGATGCGCGAGATATATTAATCGTTAAGTAAGATACATTACATTTATACATGATACACTAATCTGATATACATTTTATACATGATACACTAATCTGATGCGCGAGATACAATAATATAAGCGCAGATACATTAATCTGATGCGCGAAATGAAGGATTTTTGAGATTTGTAAAACTTATAGGGGATAATGATAATAAGTAAACTAAAATGTGGATTTCTGTAATTTTTCCTATAAAAAAATAACTTAAAATAAGTCAAAAATGACTTAAAATAAGTTACGAAGTGTTTGGCAAGGTAAAAAATAACTTAAAATAAGTAAAAAATGACTTAAAATAAGTTAGAAACCAAAAGTAGGTCTCCCCTACTTTTTATTTTTTGACTTAAAAGTCATTTCAGTTTGACTTTTTATTTTTGACTTAAAAGCTACTTTTTTTAAAGCCAATCCAAACGGGCTCTTATCTATTGAATCTCACAATCCAAAAATGGACACTCGTTTTATCCTATTAAGACAATTCAACCAAAAATTCAAATATTACAAAAATGCAAAAGTAAGACAGATTGATCTCAAAATATCATAAGTGCACATAACTAGGTCAACTTAATAAAAAATTCAAAATCTAGTTATCACGTGTACACGCCTATAATGTATTACAATGGATTTGAAAGAAAAACACAAGTCTCAAATGATATTGTCACTAAAGTAGAACAAAATCATAAATAGGAGTAAGAAGGTTCGCTGAGATGACAAACAACTACCTTACACACTTATCTATTGAAATGCAATAGTTATGTTATTTCTCAAACTTGAAAGAAACTGCTATGCAATTTCTGGAGAGCATGGCGAATGGGAAGTGGTGACAAAGAAGAAAAAAATGTTCTCTTCTTCTTCATCTCAAGGGGAGGATGGAAAAAGAGGTGGTTACGAAGGAGAGGAGTAAGACACAAACAATATGACTATTGTTGAAGAGGAGATAAACAAGGGGAATATAACAGAGACATGAGCCAAATATGCAATTGATACATATGCATGATCCGACTCCAGTTGACATACAAAGTCAGGAATCACTGGAGGCTGAAATAGAGGCTTCCAATTGGGTAAAATCCAACATGTTGGAATTAAGAAATATATATGGTAGGATGTGAAAAATAAGCTTTTGCTTTGCTAGTCAAAGTGGGTGAAAGGAGAAATCATATGGGAAAATTTGAGGGAAGCAGTAAACTAAAAACTCTAAGAAGCAGGGGGATTGGGAAAAATGAATTGAAAAACTTAGGGTCAAAAATCAATGAGGAAGTGGAAGGGGTTAAGAGTAGGGGGAGAAATCTAAGCCTAATTTATAAATGAAAATAAAGTTAGTGTCATGGAATGTGAGGTTCTTAATAGGTTAGATAAAAGGAACCAGGTTAAGAGCTTGATGTTAAAAGTGGAAAGTTGATATTTATTACTTTCAAGAGACAAAATTTGAGAAAGAAATAGAGTTGGTGGCTAAGCAATTGTGGGATTGCAGATGGTTCAAGTGTGGCTACTTAGAAGCACAAGGAGCTTGTGGAGGAATTGTGATTTTGTGGGACAGTAGAGTATGGAAAGGGGAGTTAGTTACCAAGGGGACATATTCAATATCCAACAAGTTTGAAGCTGTACAAGAATCTTTCAATCGGTGCCTCACGAGAGTGTATGCTCCACACACCAGAGTGGACAAAAATGATTGTTGGGAAGAGATATTGGTTGCTAAAGGATTAATGAAAGGTCCTTGGGTATCATATGGGTACTTCAACACTATCAAACACATGGTAGAAAAGAGAAATTGTTCAAGAATCACTAATATAATGAGAGATTTCTCTGAATGGATTGAGGATATGTGGCTACATGATCCTCACTTGAATAGCGGAAAATTCACATGGTTCAAGGAAATAAATCACTATAGCATGGCTAGGCTTGACATATTTCTCTTCTACAATGATACGGAGGAAACTTTCAAAGATATAAGACAAAGAATTCTACCTAGAGCCAATTCTGATCATACTCCAATTTCCTTAGATTGTGGAAATTGGAACCACAAGAAGTCTTACTTCAAATTTGAAAATTGGTGGTTAGGGGTGAGTGGCTCAAAGGTTTGATCCAGAAATAGTGGTGTGAATTTGTGGTCCAAGGTTTTCCTGATTTTCATTTTGCCAGTAAACTCAAATTGCTAAAGAACAAGCTCAAGGAATGGAGTAGAACAAACTTCGGGGAGTTGGTTAAAAGAAGAATAGTATACTGAATGAGTTAATTGAGCTAGATTAGATACAAGACAACTTAATGAAGATGAGATGATGATGAGATTGAGGAACTTGCCAAAATGTAGAGGCGAATTGGAGAAAAAAAATCAAGAGTATTGTGGCTTAAAAAAGGGATAAGAACACTATAACGACCCTAAAAACGAACTAGTAAAACTAGAGCCTCACATGTGAGTTTGGAGTTGAGAACTTGATGAAATGATGAGAAATGGCTTTTGAAGTTTAGTTTAAAGAGATTTGAGGTCAAACGTCAAGAAATGACCGTGACGTCCGGAAACTATTCATTTGAGCTAGTGAGTTGTAAGGGTCAACTTTAAATGGCCATATCTTTTAGCTCAAAACGAATTAGGTAAACCATTACCTATCCAATTAAAGGTCTCTGAGTCCTCTTTCCAACGCCACCGAGTTTGCCCTTTTCCGATCTCGGAGTAATAAGTTATGCTCAAAATAGTGAAGCACTGTAAAAAAGGACGAGCTTAGACGGGTTTAGTGAAAACTTTTAAGTTTAACTTTGTGGGTCCTTAATTCTTTTCCTAAGTTGAGTCCCTACTATTCTTTTCCTTTCCTAGCAATTATAAAACCCTTTTTGACAAAAAATTTTCCATTTTAAGTCACTCCAATTAGAATAAAAAAAGAAACCCACCTCCTCTCAAATATCTCTCTACAATCATCCATTGAAGAAGGTCAAGAACTTGGAGCTAGGGCTTGGATTGAAGGTGTTCTCTTCATCAAACTTCTTGGGGAATCTTAGAAAAGGTATGGGAATTCTTTATCCTTGATTCCTCTTCCATTCAAGGAGCCAAATCAAAGTGTTTTGAAAGTTCTTCAAAAACTCAATAAAGTCCTAATTTCGGTTCTAGCATGGGTTCTTGCATTAAATGATTTTTAATGATGATTTATGTTATTATTGATGTTTATTGATGGTTTTAAGAAAGAAAAGTCCATGAACCCATGTCTTTCCAAGTTCCTAAATTTGGCTTATGAAGTGGGTTGAATGTTTATGATTGAATGATGATGGAAAAATGCTTAGGTTGAGTTGGGTAGTTGATTGCTATTATTATCTATGTTTATCTATTGAGAATTGTTGAAGAATTGAGGAATGGTGATTGTGGCTTTGGAAAAGGGTAAGTTGTCCTAACTTCATTGTTAATGTAGAATTGATATAGAATTGTGATAGATTGATGTGTGATCCACTTATGGTGGAGGTGGTTATTTATTGAATGTATCATGATTATGGCCTTGAAGGCATTATATGAGGAATTGAAGTGTTGACATGATAGCATATATGTGAATGTGATGTAAATGAGTTGAATGAGAATCTAATGAAGTAAAGGTAATCATGTTGTGATAATGGCTAACTTGCTTAACATAAATTGTGAACGTAATTTAAGGGATTGTGATGAGGTGTTTAGGTAATATTCTAATTGGAATTATGTATAACTTTAAAATGAGATGGGGTATATATATATATATATATATATATATATATATATATATATATAGGTATATATGTATGCATTTTGGGCAGCACACAAATTTTTGGGCAGTACCTTTGAAGGACAGCTGCCCAAGGGATAAACATCACTTGTTTGACTATATATTTTCACCCCTCCTTTAGTAATTTCGTTTTCCTTAAGCCTTAGAACCTTAGAAACATATCTTAATAGATTGTTCTTCAAAATCACAAGAGAAAACTTGGTTCTTTTGGCTGGAATTCGAGACACACACTTCTTTTTGGTAAGTGACAATCTGTTTCTGAGCTGGGTAGTGTTTGGTATTTTATGCATATCTCTCATCTAGAACTTAGCGCAGTGAATAAATATGATTTGGAAAGCTAACTCGTATACCTACAACTCTTATGTTTATGTAAAACGCTAATTTAACTGTTATGGATACGAAATGTGGGACGCAACATAGGGCAAGTTCTGCCCAGATTTCAGAAATTGAAATCCTGCATGATCAGCTGTAGTGTTTTGAATATATCTTTTTGTACAAAATGTATTTTGTGGTGATTCTTGTTTGTTTGCAACCTTAAGAGATGTAGTTACATCTTTCGTGAAGGTTATAAAGTCTAGTTTTACCGTTTTCTGTTCAAATCTAACTTGCGACTTGGGGTACCAGGCTGGACAGATTCACTGTTTTGGGAGCATAGTTGTATTTGTACATGCTAGACTTACTTGAGATGATGATCCTGTTTTACGTCGACATTACTGAGCTAATAGAAGTTAAATAAGTTATGTAATTGTATTTTTAAGGTTATATATACTCGTGTACAGGTTGAGAACCTTGATACGTTGGTCGGGCTACGGTTTGAATTCTTGATGTTTTGTCGGACTGTTTTTATGCTAAAGCCCGAGGTTTGTGTATAAACTTGTACTTGTACTCTTGTTATTTTCTTGTATATTTGAAGGGTTATCTTGATACCTTGGTTACTTTTGTCACTTGGCATTGTCATGTTGGTATCCCTTAAGACATTAAAGATACTTGTGTAACTCGCCCACTTGTACAGATTGTTTGATCACCTGGCACTCTTGTTGGGACCTTGTCCTTCTTGTGGCTATGACTTTGTCACTCTTGGCATGCCTCTTGATTCAGATCATTTGCCATCTTGACTCTGGATTTTTAGTCCGTCTTATGAATGGAAGTTGTCCATTTTAAGTACGAATTAGAAAGCCATTTTTAATATGGTTCTTGGTTCTCTTGATTATTGGGCTTTGACCCTTCTTGATACAGGGCGTTAGCCCTTCTTGATACTTGCTTGTGCTTGGTGTGACGACATGATGTATATATTGGGCGAGCCTTGTTATTGAATCTCTTGGAAATTGGTGCTATGAGCATTCTTGACACTTGGATCTTTAAGTGTAGAACTTGATGCCCTTAATGTGAACTCTAGTTACTTGATAGGTTCTACACCGTGTAGGTAGTAGTATGGGATGCTATCTACACATGGCACGAGTAGCCTTTGAAGGTGCTAAAGTGAGTTCTCTAAGTCTATATGTCTAAAGTGTGAAGTCCCATAAATGCATGAATGTATCCTAAATGACTTTAAAGAAGAATGTTGACTTATTGTCTAAATGATTTCTTGAATGAATAGCTTATGTTAATGAAGTGAGTTATTTGGTATGTTACCTTGAAGCATGATGGTTCTTGTCTATAGTAGCCTTGAGGAACACTTAGGTGTGTATGAAGAAGTTGTATGGGCGGCATTTCATGTCTCACTCAAGTGTGTCTTAGGGTAACTTTAGATAAGGGTCCTTGGATGATGAAATGAGTTACGTGGTGAAAATGTTGGGTATGTCTATAATGTGGTTAATGTCTTATATGTTGGTTATGTTCTATAATATGTCTAATATGTCAATGTTCATGAAGTTTTACTAAAGTGGCACAAGGCATGACTTTCAACCAAATGTCCTTTTTAGCATGTTTTTGCATGGTTTCCATACTTAGTACTTAATTGTGCTAACCCCTTTCTTTCCCTTTTGACTAAAGTGTAGGGATTTGGAGATGTTAATATTTCATGGTTGATGGATAGGTTTCTAAGATGTTTGAAGATGAAGACTTGGTGAGTCCTCATAGATTCGAGGACAATAACCAACATGTTCCTTTTTGTCTTGTAGTTTTGTTATAGTTTTGAGTGGGCTTAGTCCCAATGTTGTATTCAAGTATTAGATGGTTTTGAGACATCTTGGATAAAGTCTAGAAAGTCTTCCGCTTGCTATTTAATGAAAGTATCTTCGTGTGTGAAGAAAGTTTTAAATTCTTTTTTTTTAAGTATCGTATGCAATGAATGATCCATGAGGCTTGTATTTGACCTCTTCGAGGTCGAATACGCCGATTACGACTAGGGGGTGCTCTCGGGTCATGACAAACACTAAATTCTTTCAAAGAATGATTATTGCTCGTAAAAGATATAATACCATACACATGTTGAAAGTTGGGAAGAAGAAGTAGTGCAAGTGCATGCGATTAAAAGAACCATGGTGGATATTTACAAGAAGTTATATGTAGAAACATAAACTTGGAGGCCTTCATCTGAATTCTCAAATTGCTCTAAAATCAATGATGAAGAGAGTGAATGGTTACAAAGACCTTTTATAGAGGTAGAGGTCTTTAAAGTTGTCAACTTGTGTGCAATGGACAAGGCTCCTGGTCTGGATGGTTTCACAATAAAGAATGCAAGGAAGTTATTAAGGGAGATATAATATCTACTATTCAAAACTTTCATCAGAATGAAAGTTTTCAAAAATCCTTCAATGCTACTTTCATTGCCCTCCTAAAAAGTATGGTGCTGAAGAGTTAAAAGATTTTAGACCCATTAGTCTCATTTGAGGGGTCTATAAGATAATGTCCAAGCTCTTAACATGAAGGATGAAATCAGTGATGGGAAAGTTATCAATGTGCATTAAATGACTTTTCTCAAGTGGAGACAGATCATGGATGTTATAGTATTGGCTAATGAATTGGTTGATTCCAGAGTCAAACTCAAAAGGCCGGAGATTCTATGCAAGTTGGACATTGAGAAGGCTTATGATCATGTCAATTGGGGGTTCTTACTGTGATTTTAACGTTTCAAGCACACTTCTTCCAATTCTAAGTGTCAACGATCATAAATCAGTATAAAACCCAACTAAATGAGTTCGGGTCGAATCCCACATGGAGTGGTACGTGTTTACATTTCAATTAAGAAGTATGAATGCGGTCTAATCAGCCATTGGAATAAACATTATTGGAAAAGACATTACACAAATTAAAGGGATGACACGAGTGTCAGATGGGGAGGGGGGGCGGTTGGTTTAGTTATCAACTACAACCAATCACAAAAGCTATGAAATAACAATAGGGAGAAAGATTCTCGGGATGTGATCGATTATAGGCAAATATAGGCATATGGGTAATTGTAACTACTAGAAAATAGCTAAATATCAGTGAGTAGGCTAGACTATAAGGGAGATAGTTTTCTCTCGAACAATTACCCCGAATCAAGTGATTTCTTTCAAACATCAACAAGCATGACAATGAAGAACAACCCACACCTTAATCCATTCACTCTCTTGAGCTAAATGTGTGGGTTTGAGTTTAGGATTCACTCTCTCGAGCTAAACCCAGGTCAACCCAATACCCACAAACCATTAATCAATAATCTTAGCTTTAAAATCTCTCTCTCTCGAGCAAGCCAAAAACACAATTATATAACTGCATTTGCAACTACAATTCTTAAAACTAAACCACAATTAATGATTAAACTCACTTTTAAATAGCATTTAAACTAGCAATTAACAATACTTATAAACTTTTTCATCCCATAATCACACTCCAAGAATTGGGGTTTTAGCTAAACATCATAAAAAGATAAAAATCATTACCGAATCAATTATCCATCAATTGGGTAAGAGTGATTTCGTCTTTACAATGCTCTAATTTGATGAATCTTAAAGACCCACTTCAAAATTTGCAAAAGTGAATTTTTTCAATTCTTCAAAGCTAAGGAAAACTATGGGGAAATGTCTTCTAAAACTCCTACATTTGTTCCAAGATGTAAAAAGATGCTAAACTAAATGTTCAAAATCTAATTTATAGTCGCTGAAAATAAGCTATGAAAGTCCCTTTTGCGAAGTAAGTCGGGCTCGCCGAACCACTCGGCGAGCCGCCCTTTGACCTCTTCCATCGCCTTTTTGCCTTGGCATTCAGCATCCTCAAGGCCTGTAATTTTGGACGATCTACCTTGGCTTCGCGGAACAACTCGGTGATCCACCGACTGCTCCTTTTTATCGCCGACTGATGCTTATCTTGACCAACGACACTATCCTAAGATATGAGTGTCTACGATCGTCGATAATATAGTAACCCAATCGAGGGTTGGGGTCATGTCCCAAGGGAGCGGTTTTGAGAAATTAATAACCAATTAGAATTTCATTCAAGTTAGTCGTAGTTAAAGACATTTGCGATAAAAGACATTGTAAATTAAAGGGGGCGACACAAAAATGTCAAATATCAAAGGGTTTTTTGTAACAAGTACTAAAACAACAAAATAAACAAGAAAATCAAGTATGGGGAAAGGTTCTTGGGATGTGACCGCAATATAAGATGAGATAAATTGTTGGGTACATGCTTTCGATAGGAAATTTGCAAAATAATAGTAACTAGGCTAAGCTTTAAATGGAAATAAGTTCCCTCTCGAGCAACTTACCCCGTTTCAAATGTGTTCCTCTCGGATACCCATTTGCCGCATGAAGACCAGCCTACGCTTTACCCCACTCATTCTCTCGAGCTGAGTGTTAGGATATAGGACTAGGGCTCACCCTCTCGGGCTGAACCTCATGTCGACCCACTCCTTAGGCCATCAGTCTAGTGGTTTTGGTTTCGCGACCTCCCTCTTGGGCAAGCCGAAAACACATGGGTGACTTTGAATTTGCAACTACAAACCCTTTAGATTAAACCACAACCACTAGGTGAAATCACCATTAAAATACATCTAACCTATCAGCAAGCAAGACCCAACAAGAATATCAACCTATATTTGTTAAATCATACCCCAAGAATGGGGATTTTTAGCCACATATCAAGAAATAAGAAATTATACCTAACATGATAATGAAATCAACTGGGTATAAGAAATTAAACCTTAAAGTAAGCCAAGGAAAATGAATAGAGAAGACCCACTTCTAACTTGATGAAGAAGAACTCCTTTCTTCAAGTCTCCACAAAACCCTCTCCAAACTTGAGAGAAAATATCAGCTAAAATAAAGCACTAAATGAGTCCAATTTGTGGACTCATCAACACCCCCAACTTAAACTTTTGCTTGTCCTCAAGCAAACTCAAGTTCAACCGTTCAAAAAGGGTGCCTCGAACAGTGCTACACAAGACTAAATCATGAATGCACACAACACGACTCAATTTACTTATGCAAGGATCAATTGTGTACTCAAAGATTCAAATTGTGACACACCATCACAGATTCTCGTGCTCGCAATACTTGCTACTTGTGCAAGTTCAAGCTCAACAAAAATATCTAAATGCCCTTGCACAAAGAATGATTCCATATTCACACACATATATGAGTCAATTTAAGATCAGGAATCAGATACAACGCTCACACTCAAAAAGAGGAACACAATGCATGTTTTCACCCATAGGTTTGCCCTTATTTTCCAATTGACTTTCGATCCAGCTTACTCAAGATCAAAAAGGTCTTTCTAAGGCTTGTAACGGGGCTGAGTGCAAAGGTATGGTCATTTAGGCTTAGTGACTTTTTCCTCGTGAGATGTGGTATTCTCAAAGCATTCCCTTCTTTTCCTTTATCACTTCTTTTTCTAGTGCTTCTAAGTCATCCTTTTATTCACTCCCCATGAATTGCTTGGAACCCCAATATCCATTGTACTTTATTCCACAAATATCTTTTTCAATCTTTTTTTTTATAATTTTTTTTTGGAGGGCTCCATTGTTCTGCAATCATGGATAAAGGGGGACTTCTTATAACACTTCTTGACTTCTCCTTTTCCTTTTCACCACACCCCTAACTTAGGCTTTTTGTCCTAAGTTGGCTATTCACTAAACCACAAATCAAGAGGGTTATAGGTAGTGGATCAAGTAAGGTCTAGGGTTTATCAAGGTTCTTCCAAAGAAAGGTAAGGCTCAAAGGTGTTCAAAAGAGTTTCACACACTCATAGGTAGGTCACAAAAAGAGGTATATGTCAAATTGGCTCACACTCTTTAAAATAACATAAGATCATCTCAAGAGTACACTTTTCTAAATCAATCAGACTAATAGGGAAAATTCTAGGTTTATTCATGCAAGGTTCAAAGTAAGCTAAACACACAAGGCATCGATACTTCAGTCAAGCAAGACTACACACGTTTGCTAGTGTGCAACGGTCATCACAAGAGAATCAATTTGATAAATACCTAGTCACAATGAGATGCAAAGAGTGCACATATTGTCTATGTAACTTCATTTGGCCTCGTCGTAGCCGTGCATTCATGTTTGTTCAATTGAGAGCACTATTCAAGTCATCGGAATTGATCGAAATCAAGACTTAAATTTTTGCAAAAGAACAACCACTTTCAACACAAGAGGGGTGGCAAAAATGTGCGAAAAAATTTAAAATTCTTTCTGAAGGATTAAAATTAATTTGCAATTAAAACAATAGGAGCCATAAGCTCAAACATCCACAAAAAGAAACAACATTAAAACACAGTTTAAAGCAAACCAAACGACCCAATTTCATGCGGTCTACAACAAAGTATTCACATAAACCAAAAAGGTGAGCCTCACCCTACCAAATTAAAGAGCGTTTATCCTCAATAGCATGTAATAAAAAATACCAACAAGTAAGATAGGAAAAGACAACGCGAGAGAGGTAAGGAAGGGTCCTGTCTATGCAGTCTCTCTATTTGGTGGGGCATCAATGCCCGGTGCATCTTTCTGAAGTAAAACAATGGTCCCTGGAGCATTGTCATTTTGGTCTCCACTGTTTGCCTTTGCCTTAGCCTCTGCAATAAGATTTGCTGCATTCATCTAATCTATCTCCTGAGCTGCTCTGAAGGCATGTATTGCATTAACTAAGCTCCGATTACATGGGCGGACATTAAGATCGAAAGGAATTCGTCTCTTTTCCCTAGCTTTCTTGGTGTACTTTCTTTGCCTGGCCATCTCTGCTTTTTTTTCCTCTTTTCTAAATTCTTGTGCTCTTACATGCCTGGGTGAGTCATCTCTCCCTGCAACTTTTGGTCTAGCCATTTCTGCAACCACTTTGAGGATAAGTTAAATAGTAATTCAAATAAGGGCAAAACTGGTGTTTCTATGTGCGTAAATTGATGTACCCATGATACAAAAGGGGTGGGCGAAAGGCGAACATGAGCTCTTTTGGCGAGCCGCCAGGTGTATTATGCGAACCAAACTGACCGCTGAGAGTCACAGTTCAATCAGTACATAAAAGTAGAAGAAAAGAATGAGATGGGACTGTTAAGTGAATTGCTAAACAATTCGGCGACGTTTGCTCATTTCGCCGATCAACTCATTTTGTCCATTATCAACCCCGCCTTTCAATATTCACCCAGCAACCCAAGTTAATGTAACCACGCATAAATAATTCAATTTTAGTGAAAACACATAGAAACTTCTAATCCCACCATGTAACAATTTAACTCAAAGCATAGCTAAGTGGAAATTCCTCGAATCATACAACAGATACCAATTCACAATAAAAAATATCTGTAACCTCAGTGACTCAGAGACTCAGCAGAGGTTTAACACTTTAGTCATTAAGCAAATGAGTGCAATTTAAATATTTTTACACGCGATGTTCGGACTACTAACCTTTGATGTTGAATAGTTGCTAATGAAATGCTAGGCAGCAATGCAATCCAAATCCGTGCACAAATCAATGAGCCACAATATTCCAATAGTGCAATAAATATAAAAATAGAGTGCAAGTGTGAATTTGGTAGGTCGAAGAAGTGAGAGAAAATGAGTGACATAGGACTTTTAAACCTGTGGCTTGCAAAAACCGTCCAGTTCTTGCATGTTTGGCGATATAAATTGAGTTCGCTTAATTATTCGGCAACACGCCGAATGTTCAATTAGTTCGCCAAATGTCATAGGATCTACAACTCCTGTGAAGATTCCAACGGCGGTCTACAACGCAATCGCTGACATGGTCGGCGATACGCCATAACTCTTTTCGAGACTGCCGAGTTGCATAGGGTTTTAGCTAACAATGCCTTGTGTTAGCCAGCGGATAGAACCGTGTTCGCCAATCTTTTCAGCGATCCACCAACTGGACTTGTTGCTTGCCTCCATATCCTCTTTCAATCATCTCCTTCGTTTCAACCTATACAAACAACACACCATTATTTTCTTAAGGTAAAACAAAGCAAGAAAGGGTTTTGGGTTGCCTCCCAAACAACGCCTTAGTTAACGTCGTGGCACGACGCAAGTCAGTAGTTATTCTTCATCCTCAGATTCGCCCACGTTGTAATTAGGCAAATCCTCGGCGAATGATGGGTAGTGGCTTGATATCAAATGGCCGATTTGAGCATCCTGCAGCTGGATGGTCATGGAGTGAGAGGCTGATGCTTCATTTAGCATTGCGATATTTTCCTTCATCTTATTCAACATCTCCTCTTGTGCCTTCATTTTCTTTTGAATGAGTGAAAGAGCTTCATCTCCTTGCACACCTCCTTGCTTCTTCCCATGACTACACTCACGGAGGGAGAGGTACTTTTCTTTACCCATGGTTTGTACTTCCAATTCTGTGACTCGGTTGGACAGATCATCCAACTGGGTAATTAGTGCCTCCCACTCCTGCTTCTTTTTGGTTTTTTTGCTGGTTGCTACCATGCCATCAATTAGTTTTTCGACGATTTCATAGTGCTGGTATAGCATGCCTCCCTCACAAATCTGATCGGCTATGCTTCTATTCTCGGGTCCAAGACCCCTATAGAAGCACTCTAGTAGTTCCTTATCTGTCATCCCATGAGATGGGCATGGTTGCAACACTGCTTGAAACTTCAGTCACATGTCCTGCATTGTTTCATCTCCTACCTGTTTAAATGTTAAGAGGTTGTCCCTAAGGTTCAGTAGTTTTAGTAGGGGATGATTCGTGTGGTATCCATAATGATCATCCATCGTTTGTTCCCTGCTGTGATGTTCAAACAAGCAAAGCAAAACTACAACTAAGCTTAGTAAAGCTAAAACTACAGAAAACAGAAATTCTTGCCAATGATCCTTGGGATTACATACAATCAAAAACTCAAAGAAAAACAAAACTAAGAGTAAAGTTAATAATCTACGATTAATAAGACGGAAATTCTAGTGAACTAAAAAATCTCAAATAACACCACTCCCCGGCATAAGCGCCATTTTAATGCTTATTGTGACCAACGACACTGGCCTACGATATGAGTGTCTATGATCGTTGATAATATAGTAACCCAACCGAGGGTTGGGGTCGTGTCCCAAGGGAGCGGTTTTGAGAAATTAATAACCAATTAGAATTTCATTCAAGTTAGTCGTAGTTAAAGACATTTGCGATAAAAGACATTGTAAATTAAAGGGGGCGACACAAAAATGTCAAATATCAAAGGGGGTTTTGTAACAAGTACTAAAACAGCAAAATAAACAAGAAAATCAAGTATGGGGAAAGGTTCTTGGGATGTGACCGCAATGTAAGATGAGATAAATTGTTGGGTACATGCTTTCGATAGGAAATTTGCAAAATAATAGTAACTAGGCTAATCTTTAAATGGAAATATGTTCCCTCTCGGGCAACTTACCCCGTTTCAAATGTGTTTCTCTAGGACACCCATTTGCTGTATGAAGACCAGCCTACGCCTTACCCCACTAACTCTCTCGAGCTGAGTGTTAGGATATAGGACTAGGGCTCACCCTCTTGGGCTGAACCTCATGTCGACCCACTCCTTAGGCCATCAGTCTAGTGGTTTTAGTTTCGCAACCTCCCTCTCGGGCAAGCCAAAAACACATGGGTGACTTTTTATTTGCAACTACAAACCGTTTAGATTAAACCACAACCACTGGTGAAATCACCATTAAAATACATCTAACCTATCAGCCAGCAAGACCCAACAAGAATATCAACCCATATTTGCTAAATCACACCCCAAGAATGGGGGGTTTTTAGCCACACATCAAGAAATAAGAAATTATACCTAACATGATAATGAAATCAACTGGGTATAAGAAATTAAACCTTAAATTAAGCAAAGGAAAATGAATAGAGAAAACCTACTTCCAACTTGGGAAAGAAGAACTCCTTTCTTCAAGTCTTCACAAAACCCTCTCCAAACTTGAGAGAAAAAAAATATCAGCTAAAGTATGATCTAAAGTGAAAATAATAATAATAATTGTTCCATACCAAGACTAAAATTCTAACTAGTATTTATAGTTTTCACAGATTGTGTTGCGGAGGATTGTTCGGCGACATTAGTCGAGATCACCGATGAACTCGGCGATTCGCCTTTTGGTCAGCTCATCGCCTTCAGTGTCTTGCCTTTAGCATCCTCGCATTCTGGATCATTGGGTGGTACAATACTGCTTCACAGAACTGATCGGCGACTTGCCGATTGCTCCTTTCCTCGCCTTTTGATCCACTTCCTTCAAGGCTTTGCATACTGGAACGAAAGGTGGTTCATGTCGTTTCGACGACTCGCCAAGTTGAACTCGGCGATCCGTATGATTCCATTTTTTGTTCTTTTCAGCCCTATTTGCTCCGTTTTGCACGTAAGTGTCCATGCTTCTACTAAAACTTCAAATACCTGAAACTTCAGCATTTTAATCAGGTATTGAGATTAAACAAGCATTCAAGGACACTATTTCTATTAAAATAAAGCCCTAAATGAGTCCAATTTCTGGACTCATCACCAACTTGGTTCTTTCCTTCAGGGCTTGGCACACTGGAACTTTAGGCAGTCAGATAGCCACTCGGCGATTCGCCAAATGCCATTGGCGATCACCAAGCTTGCTTTTCTTCATTTCTTCAGTTTGTTTTGTTCCTTTTTGCATGTTAATGTCCTTGCATTGTTCCTCAATCCATGTACCTAAAAATCAAGGATTTATCATCAGTTTACGACACAAATTAAGCATTTACGGACACTAAATCTATATAAATAAAGCCCTAAATGAGTCAAAATCTCGGACTCATCAACACCCCCAATTTAAAATTTTGCTTGTCCTCAAGTAAAACTCAAGTTTAGCAGTTCAATAAGGATTTCTAAAATAGTTCTACATATGACTCAACATGAATGCACACAACAAGACTCAACTTACTCATTCAAGGGTCAATTGCGCATTCAAATATTCAACTTGAGACTCACCATTATCAAAGATCCTCAAGTTCACAATACTTGCTTCAAATGCAAGTTCAAGCTCAACAAAGGTACTCAAATGCCCTCACAACAAAGATGATTCCATACTCATACACAATTTCTCAACACTTTATAGTGTCGGAATCACATACTACTCTCACACTCACAAAGATGAACACATGCATGACTTCACCCATAGGTTTACCCTTATTTTCCAATCAACATTTGCTTCAACTCACTCAAGATAAAAAAGGTCTTTCCAAGGCTTGTAACGGGGCTGAGTGTAAATGTATGGTCATTTAGGCTTAGTGACTAATACCCTCATGCAATGTGGTCTGAACATCACCTTTCTTCCTTTTCTTTAACATTTTGATCATGCTCATAATTCACCCCCATTATTCAACTTCAAATGGAGTACCGGATACCCCATTTCTTTTGCAACTTTCACCACTTTATTTCACATTTTTTTCATTCCTCTTCTTTTCTTTTATTTTCTTCATTTCTTTTTCTTTTACATGGAGGGGTTCCATTTTTTTCATGAACATTTCTCAAAAGGGGGATTTTTCACACTTCTTGAATTATCTTCTCTTTTCAACACACCCCCAACTTAGGCTTTTGGCGTAAGTTGACTATTCAGACAAACCACACCCGATGAGAGTTATGAGTGCATGGATAAAGAGGGGTCACAATTGTTCAAGTTTCTTCCAAGAAAAGGATAAGCCTTAAAGGGGTTCAAGCAAGGTTAACACATCTCACAAGGTTGGCCATAAAAGAAGTATATTGTCAAATTGTTTCACTCTTCAAAATTATTGCCTAAGATCATTTCAAGAGCTTGCATCACTTAGTCAACCAGACCAATGGGGCAAATTCTAGGTGTCATCACACAATGTTCAAGGTAAGCTCATCACACAAGGCATTGCCACCAATATCAAACGAGACTCATTTGAGCTAGTGTGCAATGTTCATCACAGGAGACTCCATTCGATAACCGGCTAGTCACAATGAAATGCAAAAAGTCCACATATTATCTATGCAATTTCATTTGGCCTCATCATAGCCGCACATTCATTTTGTTCAATTAAGAGCACTATGCAAGTCATCGGTATTGATCATAACCGATACTCAAATTTGCATAAGAACAACCATAATAACACACAAAAGAGGTGGCACACAATTTTTCAAAATGGGTCAAAACCATTTTCATTTAAAACAAAGAGCCACAAGTTCAAATATCCACAAGATAAGATCAAAGACAATTAAAACACAAAACCCAATAATCATCAGTATTCACAAACAAAATAAAAAACACAAGAGGTAGGTATGGAAATACCTCACCCCACCCACAAAAGAAAAGCAGTTATCCTCAAATGTGACTAAAAACAAAGAAATCACAAAAACAAAAAAGAGGGAGGTAAATAATGATCTTGTCTACATAGTCGCTCTATATGTCGGGGCATTAATGCCTGGGGTTAGACTCTGATCTTGGACATCAGTGCCCGGGGTAACATTAACACTAGCTCCACTAGGGCCTGCCATGGAAGTCTCTATCAGCGATGTCTGAATGACTGACTGTAATATCGTCTCCTCTAAATCAGGCAGGTCTCCATAGATGGTCGCCACTTGGACATCGAGCTGCTCCTCATCTAATTCCTCATCTGACTCAACATCAGCCACATCCTCCATAGTATCATCTCCGGTGGTAGCCGGAGGCATAACAGAATTGGCCAAGACATCATCACTGGGAACTTAAGAGCCTCTGCTGACTCAAATAGTGAAGTAAAGTCTGTGGACTTCAGCTGGTCCACATCCTTCCTCAACTTAGAAACCTCGGCTTCAAAGTTGTAACCTCAGTAGTAATCCCCTGTTGACTCTCTCAAGTCTCTACTCTTGTTGTGAGAGCATCAATAGGTGTATGGAGGGGTGTTAAAACAGTAGATATGGCTCGTCAATCATCCAAGGCACCTCGACCCCTAGCCGGGAAGCCTGCACATTTGCAGAATGGGCTAGGTGCCCATTATTGAGGAGCATGGCCTGATGATTGGAGCTCTCGAGGCAGTGATACCTGAAGTAGAAGGCTGGGAAGCAGTGGTAGGACCTGGGGCCTGGGAAGAAGTGGAAGTAGATGTACCTGAAGTCCCGGAGGCCGGAGTAGGCAAAACTGCCTCTGCAGGTATAGACCCAACATCAACCTCTAGGGATGTAACCACTGGAGCTGCTCTCCTCCTATCCGCCTTATCCCGTGTGTACTCGACCTCAATACGCCGAATGTCTGTGGAGGATGTGGGTGTAACCTTGATGAGTCCACAATTTGCACTCATTTAGGGATATATTTTAATGAATTTAGTGTCCTCAAATACATATTTTTTCTCAAAAACTGATGTAAATCCTTGAGTTTCAGGTATTTGGAGTTAGAGACAAAGCATGGACACTATGGAGCAAAAAGGAACAAGGCAACTGAAAGAACAAAGAAAAGAAGGCTTGAGGATCGCCTAATGCATTAGGCTAGTCGCCGAATGGCCTTAACCTCGCCCAAAGTTCAAGTGTGCTTAGCCCTGAAGGAAAAGATCAAGTTGGCGATGAAAGGGAGCAATTGGCGCGTCGCCAAACAGTTCCACGAAGCGACACCATATCGCCCAATGATTCAAAACGCGAAGATGCTGAAGGCAAAAGCTGAAAGACGATGAACCAGACCAAAGGGCGGATCGCCGAGTGCATCGGCAATCCCGACTAACTGCGCCGAGTGGTCCTTTACAACACAAATATTCGAAAACTATAAATACCCATTTAAATCTGTAGCTTAGTAATAAAGTTGTAGCGAATTATTACTGATTTTAATTTTTTTCAGTTTTGAGTTTTTAGAATTTTTGTGAGACATTGTTCTTGAGCTTTGAAGATTTTGAAGGTTTTCAATTCCAAGAAATTGGAAGTGGGTCTTGAAGAATCTTCATCCTTGGCGTGTTTAAAGACATTATTTATCGTACCCATTTGATGGAAACACTTATCGGTGTTGATTTCTATCTCTTTTTCATGTCTAGCTAATACCCCAATTGTTGGGGTGTGTTTATGTGAATATGAGTTGAATTTACTGTTGGGTCTTGCTAATTAATAGTTAATTTACCGTTTAAATGTGATTTCGTTCAGTAGTTGTGTATGAACTTAATGGAATTGTTGTAACACCCCTAAATATTAACCAAGAGTCGCATGTCGATTTACCATTGCTTAATTACTACAATATGTTTTACTCTCGTTTTGGGAACTTGAAATGTTGTGATAATTGCTAACTTGCTTAACATAAATTGTGATCGTAATTTAAGGTATTGTATTGGGGTAATTTCATAATAATCTAATTAGAATTATGTATAATTTTAAAAGGAGGTGAGGGATATACATATAGGTGTATATGTATGCATTTTGGGCAGTACACAATTGTTTGGGCAGCACCTTTGAAGGATAGCTGCCCAAGTGATAAACATCATTTGTTTGACTATATATTTTCACACCTCCTTAGAAACATATCTAAATAGATTGTTCTTCAAAATCACAAGAGAAAAACTTGGCCCTTTTGGCTGGAATTCAAGAACACACACTTCTTTTTGGTAAGTGACGAAATCTATTTCTGAGCTGGGTAGTGTTTGGTATTTTATGCATATCTCTTTCTCTAAAACTTAGTTTACAGTGAATAAATATGATTTGGAAATCAAATTCGTAGAACTACAACTCTTATGTTTATGTAAAACTATGGTTTACCTGTTATGGATTCGAAATATGGGATGCTCATTAGGTCAAAACTAGGGGAGTGCTTGCTAATAGCGAAAGGTTAACATCTCTCCGCCCTTATTAGTAGTAGCGAACATCAGGTAACTTCATGCTGTAAAATGACAGATTGCAACCCTTCGCGCACGAGATAGAAATGACAGGAGATTGACCGATCTGGGTCGAGTGATCTCAGGGGTTTAAACATGGGACAAGTTCTGTCCAGATTTTGAAATTACAAATCTTGTATGAACAACTGTTAGTGTTTTGAGTATATCTTGTTGTACAAAATATATTTTACGGTGATTCTTATTTGTTTGCAATCCTAAGAGATGTATCTACATCTTTCATGAAGGTTATAAAGTCTAGTTTTGCCATTTTCCTTTTCAAATCTAAGTTGCGACATGAGGTACTAGGCTAGCCAGAATCACTGATTTGGGAGCATAGTAGTATTTGTATAGGCTAAGCTTACTTGTGATGATAATCCTGTTTTACACCAACATTATTGAGCTGCTAGGAATTAAAGAAGTTATTTAATTGTATTTTTAAGGTTGTATACACTCGTGAACAAGTTGAGGACCTTGAAATGTTGGTTGGTCTACGGTCTGAACTCACGAAGTTGTGTTGGACTGTTTCTTTGCTAAAGTACTGAGGTTTGTGTATAAACTTGTACTTGCACTTTTTTAACTGCTGGTATATCTGAAGGTTGATCTTGGTACCTTGGTTACTTCTTGTCACTTTGCATTGTCGTGTTGGTATCCTTTAAGACTTTAAAGACGCTTGTGTAACTCGCCCACTTGTACGGATTGTTTGATCACTTGGCACTCTTGTTGGGACCTTGTCCTTCTTGTGGCTATGACTTTGTCACTATTGGCATGCCTCTTGATTCGGATCATTTGCCATCTTGACTCTGGATTTTTAGTCCGTCTTAAGAATGGAAGTTGTCCATTTTAAGTACGAACTAGAAAGCCATTTTTAATATGGTTCTTGGTTCTATTGATTATTGGACTTTGACCCTTCTTGATACCTATTTGTGCTTGGTGTGACGACATGATGTATATATTGGGCGAGCCTTATTATTGAATCTTTTGGAAAATGGTGCTATGAGCGTTCTTGACATTTGGACCTCTAAATATCGAACTTGATACTCTTGATATATTGTTTACTCTATTTATTTATTTATTTATTTATTATGTTCGATTATGCTGCCCATGACTTGAGAAAGTTAGTTTGGTGAATCCGATGGCTCCGAACCTATAGTTTTGCACCACTAAGCTATATGCTTAGCGATAGTTGTTTCTATCGTAGGGAATGATCGAGTGGATGCATGAAGCTGGTCATTGGAGATGGAAATTTTGAGAGCCTTAAGAAAGATCACATTTGCATATAGACATCTATATTTTGTATAAACCTTGGGATTTGTACATGATCTATGTGTTGTATATTTACATGAAATTTTGAGGACTAATTTGATCATGTCACCATGGGTTGTATTATAAGTATGGCTCTATGTTTTGTTCTTTTGGGGTGTGTAAGCCCAAGTCTTGTAAAATATTAAATTTACCACTAATTTTGAATGATGGTGTAAAGCATGAACCACCTAGTTTGGGTACTCAGAAGTTAGTAATATTCTTTTTATATCATTTTTACTAGTGTGAGGACAATATATGCATAAAAATCTCGTGAGTTAATGGCTTATATTATTTTGGAAGGGTCGCTACAATTGTAGTTGCAAATATGATTTCATCTTCGTTTCTTCAGCTTGCTCGAGAGAGAGGTCTTAAGACCAAAACTACTGAATCGATAGCCGGTGGTTATTGGGTCGTCGTGGGTTCAGCTCGAGAGAGTGAATCCTAGACCTTTTCCCACATATTCAGCTCGAGAGAGTGAAGGGGCTAAGGCGAAGGCTGAGTGAAATTGCGGCTTATCGGTGTTTGAGAGAAATTGATTTGCTTCGGGGTAAGTTGCTCGAGAGAAAATTTACCCCACTAAAGTATAGCTTAGTTACAAATTTACAGCGATTTACTATCAATAGCATGTACCCAGTTGTTTGTTTGAGCCCATATTCCTTTCACATCCCAAGAATCCCGTCTCCCTAATTCAAATCTCTATATTTTTGCTATATTTGTTTCTTAGTTGAATACAAACCCCCCATTTGATAATTGACACTCGTGTCATTTCTTGAATTTATTATCTTTTTACTCGTTAATGTTTATAGCTATGATTGATTAGAACATAATTTTACTTTTCTACTTGATTCTCGACTACTAACTGCTCCCTTGGACTTGACCCCAACCCATTCGGTTGGGTTATATTACTACACACGATTGTTGACACTTGAATTGAAAGTTGTGTCTTTGATTACGTCAAACATCAAAATGGCGCCGCTGCCGGGGAGTGGTGTTAGTTGAGAATTTTTAGTTAAGTAGAATTTTTGTTCTTGTTAGTTATAATGATACTTACTTAATTTTTAGTTTCGTTTTGCTTATTTGTGTATTATGAACAGGAAGTATGAGCGTAAACGGCAGCAATGGCAGCAAAGTATGCCATCAAGACGACATCAGAAATCTCAACGATGTCAACGAGCCTCATGCTATTGACCCCCCATCTCATGGGCAGTATTGGTTCCATTCGCTTACCTCCGGCCGAAGGGAATGCGGTATTCCACATGACGAGTACTATGTTGCAACTCTTGCAACTAAAAGGGCTTTTCAGTGGTTTGGCTCATGAGAATCCCCATAAGCACATTAGGAACTTCGTGGATGTATGCAGACCATTTTCTTTCAAGAATATCTCCCAAGAATCGGTCCAGTTGAGGTTGTTCCCGTTCTCGTTGATGGGTGAGGCATGCAAATGGCTGGCTAAATTGCCACATGAATCAAGATAGGTTACTAGGACTTCAAATGTTACCTAATTTTGACGAACCTGTGTACGACCTGTAGGTCTTCATACGGACCGTACATACTAACCGTAGAACCAACTTTGAAACTTTAAATTTTTACTAAGTCCGGGACTCACCTATGAGACCTATTAGACTCATACAAAAGTTGACGGACTATACCGATGAACCATAAAAAGGGTACTGGGCTTGATTCAAAACACTACAAGAAAATTGATTTTTAACGACCAATTCTTAACGAAAGGATATAAATCTGGTCATTAAAGGTGGACTTCTAGCGACACAATTTTTTTCCAGTCATTATTCATTAATAAAAATGTGATTGAATGTTATTTTCAATTTATTTCTCCACCCATCCCTTCCCCACCTCATCCTAATAATTAAGAAATTCAAATTAAAAATATAATTAATCACTCTCTCACCCACAACCTTCCCCATTGGTCTGTTTCCCCATCTCCTCGGGAGTCTCAAAAGACTCGGTCTCTTTCCACTACGTCCATTCCCCCACCCTTTTCGATTGAGTGAGATACTAAACCGCTAATCTGGAGAGACCTGCAAACCCTTAGCATTGTGGACTGATCATTGTTGGAGAAAAATCAGCAAAGGAAATCAAAAAATGGTGATATACATATGCTGATATTTAGGTTTGTTAACAGAAATTAAGCTTAAGTCTCTATTCAAGCCTTTTAAAAAGGAAATCAACAAGAACTCAAATTCCTCTTTTTGTATCCTTAAGTAAGTTTATGTCATTTAATTTGAATATATTATTTTTTATTATTTTTCCCCAATTCTGAATTTATGCTTAATTATTCATTTTTTTATCAACAGCTTTTTGGTGTGGCATGCTAGTATCTATAGATGTATTCATATTAGCCTTGATTGACTGCAAAATAATGATTATTATTGAAAAAAATTGTTTATTTGTACTTTCTAAGACAAAATTTACATTATCCTTCAAAAGTGTAATTCTACTTTATAATATGACATAATTTTTTTGATGTGAACTGCATTGTTAGCATTTCCTCATTCTTGTTTTCTCTATTTTTAATCAAGTTATTCTGGTCACCACAAACTTAAGTTGTCGCACTGATATAGAATATTTTTTAATCCAATAGCCAACACATATATATTAAAAGTACTATTTTTTAATTAGCAAAATAGTGGGCGAGGATCTAACCTTTGATGTACATAAGATGTTATACAGACTGCAAAAAAGAATGTAGTAAGATATCATCTCCTTCTAATCTATAGTTACTTGAATTTAGTTAGCTTACACAAAATTTAGCTTATTCAGGGCTATGTCTAATGTAGGATATTTGACCGTAGTCTAATTATAAAGGACCCTTAATATCTTTAGGTAGATTTTGGAAGGTATAATAGAATGATATGTTTATGGGGAATACAAATCTATTAGCCAATAGGTTTGCCACAAGCTTGGCTTCTCTAAAACAGTCTGATATTTGCACTTAAGCTTGGTCTAGAATCTGATTTGTGAAATTTACTACATGATTCAACTTTAGGTTGTTTGTTTTCTCTATTTTCATCATCTTGGTCATTGGTTTTAGTTGAGTTGCAGCAAAATCTTAATATATCCTTAATATAATCACCATTTTATTCTCTCCCTTGTTGTGAAAGTTCCTTTGCTACAAAAGCTTAATTCTGTTAAGTCTACAACTCTTCGAAGTTGTTGCTGCCACACTGCGAAGTTGTTGTTGCATAAGCTAAATTATATGGCTTGAAAGAAGCTATTATCTATATTATTAATCCACATAAGTGTCATTTGCTCAATGTTCTAATGACCAGTAGATATACCACTAAGCTTTAGAGTCCTTTTGATAATTTGGTACACAAAAATGTGAATATGATAATAAAGAGAAATGACAAACAAACAACAAGGACTATAAAAAGCCAATTTTTTGTAGATAAAGTTGAAAATGAGCTTGCTTGGAACATAATCAATACATATGGTGGAGCTCGTTTACATAGTAATCTTATTCCTCATAGAAAATTTATAAAGAGTATCAAAAAAATGAACATGTCTATTGAATCTTTTACTTATCCTTATTCTTTCTTCTATAGATGAGAGTTATATATTATGGCAAGTTATCAAGCACTTCCTTAGAAGCATATGAGTTTGTATAGCCTGATTTACTGAGTGTTTACCAATACATTTCTTACTTAACTAATAAGATCATTGCATTAGTTTGTCCTGTAAAATAGCAAAAGTTCATTCCCAACTTGAACTTCTCTTTTCTTACAAAATCATTAGTAGTCATTCATGTAGAGTTCAGAATTTATAGTCAGCTTAATTATAAGATTATAACATATAACAACTAAACTTGAATGATTTCACAAATAATCAAAATATGTTCTCAGGGTTTTAGACAAAAATAGCTAGGACTTTTATCGATTCAATTTATCATTGTCAATTTGTAATGCCCTCCATCTTCCCACCTGAGTAGGACTGTATTGAATCGAAGTACATATGTCCTACTTTATAAAGAGTTCGACTTTACATATATACTATAAATTCATTGGCTAAACTTGGATCGAACAAGTTGCCCCTATAAAAATGGCAACAGAACGATAAGCTATATAATAACCTTCTTCCTGCAATATTATTGCAGACCCTTTAGATTTGTCTCACCCAAGTCTTATGTCTTTAGGTGGATTTTGGAAGGTATAATAGAATGACATATTTCCAGAGATTACAACTCTCTTAGCCAATCGGTTTGGCACAAGATTGGATTCCATAAAACAATCAGTTATGTATTTGCACTTAAACATGGTCCAGAATTTGATTGTTGAAGTTTACTGCCTGCTTCAACTTTAGGTTGTTTGTATTTTCTGTTTTCATCATCTTGCTCACTTTTTTAGTTAAGTTACAGCCAAATCTTGTCATATCCTTAATATACTAACCATTTTATTCTCTCCTTTGCTGCAAAAGCTTAATTCTACTAAATGTGCAACACTGCGAAGTTGTTGCTGCAACACTGCGAAGTTGTTGCTGCATTACTACGAAGTTGTTGCTGCAAAAATGTGAAGTAGTTGCTGCAACACTGCGAAGTTATTGCTGCAACACTGCGGAGTTGTTGTCGCAACATTGCATAGTTGTTGCTACATAAGCTTAATTATGTTGCTAGGACTTTTCTCCATATTCTACATCATTTTTAATCTTTAATTTTTCATCTTCCCAGTCGGTTTCCTTTCTTTTTGGCATTACTTACTGAATTTTACTTACAAATTCAGTAAATATATATGTCATGAAATTTCTAAAACCTTAAGGCGTTCATTGTACACTTATTCAGAATGTCATTTAAAAAAAAAAATAGCTATAAGAAATTCAATTAAAGAAGAAAATAGAAAAATGAAGCCATAAATATATATGTTTTGGTAATTAGGAAGATTTTTGTTAATCACTAAAGTTGCAGAATTACAAATTTCAGCAGATCAACATAATCTAAATTTTAATAATACTTTTTCTCAGACTGAACTATTCTTGTCCCTCTTAACTTTGGTACTCCCTTACAATATCAATGACCTTACAACTAAAATGTACAAATATTAACCAAGACTTTAGTATAATAGCCTGCAACCTTAGTTATGCGTATACATGCTATCCTTTTGCACAAAACTAAATTAGTAGTCTCATGTTCCTCAAACATTCTTGTGTTTTTTTCAATCCAAAGTGTGTGAATGAACTCAACATGTATCATCTGTAGTAACTGTGCCATGTGACTCTTTAATTCCTTTGGTGTTTGCTATGATCTTGTTGCAAATCTGTACCTAGGATGGACAGTAGCTTCAAAACGGAGACTGATCTTGGACCATAACTGCTTAGCAAAGATGCAAGTTGAGACTAAGTGAATTATGGTCTTAGGTTCCTGTTTACATAAAGGAAAAGTGAGATCAATTTGTATGCCCCAAAAACTCAATCTATTATTTGTTAGCAGTTTTTTGAACCATCTGTTAGCATTCTACCATGCAACTGCAACCACATTGAAAAAATAACTTTTGATTTAGCTTGATTATGAAACATTACTCATTTTCACGAAACTTTAGGTAGAGTACCCTATAGTTGTAGATAAAATTTGATTTGTTGACCCTTTTGAAGTTAAGAGCTTCCACTTTTAGTATAATATGATATGCATCTTTTGCGCATGAATCTATAACTCAAAAAGTAAATGATTAGTTCTTACTAGTTGATTGTTATACTATTGTATTTTTATATCTATTTTACATGCACCAAGATTATGGCGTATAATAGGTGTCTCAAGATGCTCAAAAAAGAGGTACTAGTATTTTATTTGCTTCTATGTGACTTTTTGTTGTTGTTAGTTGGCTTGAAGTTTAGTTTTGTTGGACTTACTTTCAAATTTGCAGGTCTATTGAAAAAAAGGCAAAAAAGTGGTTGAAGTGGCTCATGATGCTAGGATAAATGAAACTAGTATTTATTTTCTTCTGTATAATATTTTTTTTGTTACTGAACTTGAAATTTTTGTTTTGATTGACTTGATTAAAATATTTTAGCTCCTTTTGAATCTGAAAAGGCAAAAAAATTTGCTAAAACAACTAGAGATGATGAGAGAAGTAATACTACTATTATTTGTGTAATTCTTTTGTTGTTAATGTACTTGAACTTTTAATTTTGTTGAAATTTATTAAAACTTGCATGGCCACTTTTTCTCCTTAAAATTCTTGTTTGGTTTGATTTACTTTAAATTTTGCAGGTCCATATGAATCTGAAAGGGCAAAGAAAGTGAGGGGAACAAATATTTGTAAAAATGTATTGCGACTGAGACCTGGAGAAAAAATAAAGTCATGTTCTACCAAAATCGAGTCATTGGGCTGAATCACACCTCATTTATGAGACACTTGGTTCTGCTAGATCCTGATCATAATATGTGCCCGCTACAGGTACACTCATTGTTGGACATTGAAGAGCATAATCTTGAGCACAGGTGGGCAGCTGTTACGGTAAGGATTGCAACTTTACCTCTCAATTTTTCTCGGACTGTACAATGTATTAGATAGGGGGTCACACAAGACAAACCTTATACTTTCACACAGTATCCCCATACACATTAATCTGCTTCTTGTCAATAATTTTTTCTGATTAGATGGCCACAATTTAAATTTTGTAGATCACATTACAACATGAAATAAGTCTATATTGATTAGCATTCCTTGAATTTGAGTCTTTAGAGATAATTGAGATCATAATAGCATTCACATGTTTTAATAGTTTTCATCTTTTAAAACAGTCCTATTCAAGCTTTAAAGAATTCACTACCAAAGCAATTAGGTGCATGACTCTTGTTCTCATTAATACTAAGCATAATTACTTGTATATCCTTCTCATTGGAAGGCCTCAGGATATCACATTCCTGAGTCACTATTAAAGTCTGTTCTTGACCAAAGATTTTGTTACTAGGCTTCCTTTAATGGCCTACTGAATCACCTTGCATAGAATGAATATAACTATAAAAAACATCAACCATCTGTCCTAATCATGATGTATTTTCCATTGCCCAATATGGTTTTAGTTACAAACAGATGTTTACATGTTTCCTCAACAATAGAGCTACACAAGTAACATTTCAAGTCATCTACAGGTATATTCAACTGAGTCAATCTCCCCTTAGTGAGAAACCTCTCCTTTGTAGTTAGCGATACAATAAACATATGTTTTACTGTGCTAGTGTATTCCAGATTAAGGCAGTAATTTCAATCTTCACTTAGCTTCCCAGGATAACCAAATAGCTCTTCAAAATAGAATACCTCGCTCCTGAAGATAGGTTGTATCTCCCCTATGTACACCACACTCTCACGCCATCCTCCAATAGTAACCTTAGCTTAACTGTGTAGCTCAATCAAGTATATATTCATCCTTCATGACTTGTGATCAGATTGCTGGTAATGAGCTTGCACACTGTACATAAAACTTTACAGTAGGGATGATAGTGTAGGCATCAAATTCTTCGCGGATCATGATTCTCTATATGACAACATCAGTTTGAGTTTCAACTGAATTTGTTGCTTCATCCATGAACAGAATCATACTATTCTTGAGCACGAGCCTCCTTAAGCAAATGAGCTGCCTTTGTTCAGTCTTCGTGGATCATGATCCTCTGGATGACAACATCACTTTGAGTATCAACATAATTTGTTGCTTCATCCATGAACAAAATCTTACTATTCTTGAGCATGAGCCTCCTTAAGCAAAGGAGTTGTCTTTGTCCAACATTCCAATTGTCTCCACTTTCTATTACTGAGGAATTAAGTTTTCCAGGATTTTCTGTTACCATATCTTACAATTGGCAACGTTCAAGACTCAATAGATATAAAAGAAAAACGTTTATGAGATTGTATACAACTTACACTTCTCGATAAGATGGAACATTATATATCTCTTTAGGCCTTAGTTTTAGCACTTTTTCCTAAAAAAGATTTGATGGGAATGCTATCCAGACCTATCAAAATGCTTCTACAAAATACTTCTATTGCCTTCACCACTTTACTTGGAAGTAAGAACATCTAGAACCAGTTAAATTGTATTCTAAATATCAATGCTTGTATCAATTGTAATTTTCCAACATATGATAACTTCTTCACAGTCCAAGAGGATATTCGATACTTGACAATGTGCATTATTTTACTTCTTTTGAGATTATCTTTAGTCAAACATGCTTTAGAGTATTTTTCAAGTGGAGCAAATCACCTTTTGCTACTTTGGTGATTAAATTACTCAATTATGTTTAAAACTTAAGTTCTTAGCTATGCGGTTACTAGTTGATCTGAAGTTATTAAAGAACAAGATGTTGAATAATTGTGGAGCTAGCTAAAGAGAATATTATATTTTTATTGTTGGTGCATAGACGTTTGTACCTATGCTGCAATTTTATTTTCTCAATTTTTAGGATTTGATAGATGTCGAACATGTATGTTATAATATTATGTAAAACATGTATGTTTTTTAGATATTATGTTGAACATGTATATCTTTATACATATGCTTTTCAGCAATTAAATTAATGTATGTTTCAGTTCTTTGTTAACAATAAAATTTTATATCAATTTTTTTTATTGCGTGTGTACAGAAAATGATACGATACTATACTTTGGAACTGCCAGGAAAACAATAAAATTTATGTAATTATTTCAATCAAATTTACAAACGAAAGTTTGGTCATTAAAGTAAAGTAATCAACGAAGGTTTTCGGCCGCTAAAAGTACTTATAACGACCGGAATTTATTGTTTTACTTCATGATTTTAACTACCAAATGATCATCCATGAAGGGGAATTTTTGGTCGTTATAAGTAACTGTAACGACCGAATTAATTGTCGTTGCTAAATGACACTTAACGACCGGTAATGCAATCCGATCGTTAACCTTTAACGACAGAGCTTTTAACGACCGGTGGCGATCATTTTTTCCCCGGTCGTTATAGACTTTTAACGACTGGAATTGGACTATTAACGACTGAATTTCCTTTCTCTAAAAGTCATTTTTCTTGTAGTGAAAATTCATTTTCCCAGTTTCTATGATTCCCATCTATGACCCATAGGAGCGTCTATGGTTCGTAGATCTAGACACTAGCCTGAAATTGCATTTTTCTTTTTCAAATTTGAGGTGTTACAATCAACTTATTTTTTGACGTGCATACACTTTTGGTTACCCGAAGCTTTCAATTTCATCATTCAAAGATCAAATAAGCTTTTCTATCTCTTCTTATTACTTTGTCATTTTCATTTTATTATTTAATAATCACTTAATATTATTTTCTTGTCGTTGCTTCAAACCCCATATCAAAAAGATTTTGAACTAACATGGATTAATTGCATTGCTAAAGACCTTATTCAAATAATTTTATTTTTTTTTCTAATTGAATTTTAAGCTAAATAGATACCTCAGATATTCTAAAGGGGAGTTTCCATTTTCACGACAAGTTAGATTTTAACTCTTAGTTCGTTTGCTTTACCTTAAAAGCATGTTATATGTGTTACTTCTATGCATTTAAATCATCTTAGTTTATGTGTGTGTGCAAGTAGGAGCTAGATAGACTAGTTTTGAAATATCCAGAGTTGATTGTGAGGGTATTGTTATGTGTTTTCATATGATTTGATACTCATAGCATATCGTTTCATATGATATAATATTATTCAGTTGTTAAGCATGCTTTACATTTTGTTAGCCTTAAAAGATTATTTGTATTTCCTTGTAATATCTATTTAGCTTTTTAACATACTTTATCACTATATTGGATACACAAACACAATTTATATTTCACATGTGTAATGAGCATGTTGAACTTGAATGAGCATACTTGTGTCACCAGAGTCCACTTTTTTTTATATTCATTCTGTTTTAAAAAGAATGGCCTACTTTTTATTTTAGTCTGTTTATAAAAGAAAACCCCTTTGTTGTAAAACTAAAGCAAAATAAGACAAGAAATATAGAAGATGAAAGTAATAGAAATAGGGAGACAAGAGACGAGAGCTTTTCTTATTCTTTCAAGTCTTCAAGTGTTCACCAAATTTTCAAGTGTATACAATATGAACCATTATGCCTCTATTTATAGTGTAACATAGAGGCATAGAAAATGTTAGTCATAAACATGACATTAATATGAATATAATGTGGAGGTTATGGAAGTGAAAGGTTACAAGAATAATGGTTATAAAGGTGGATGTTATGGTTGTCTTCATAATGGAGGAAAGTAGTGGAGTAACTTCTTGATGTAGTGGACATCCACAATATATTATTTTATAACACTCCCTCTTGGATGTCCATAGATAATATGCACCGTTAAAACCTTACTAGGAAAAAACCCTGTGGGAAAACATCCTAGTGAAGGAAAAAGAGTACACATATCTTTTAATACGCTTTGAATGTTGCCTCGTTAAAAAGCTTACCAGGAAAACCCAATTGGGATAAAACCATGGTTAAGGAAAAGAGTGCAACACATATTTTTCTCCCCTGATAAAAACTTTACTTAATATCTCGGAGACGATGCATTCCAATCTTATATGACAACTTCTCAAATATTGATGTTGGCAATCCTTAGTGAATAAGTTTACAAGATTATCACTTGAATGGGTCTTTGAACGTCAATCTCACCATTTTGTTGAAGATCATGTGTGAAAAAGACTTTTGGTGAAATATGTTTATGCTTTGTTCGATCTCCTTTGATTGTATCCTCCCTTCAATTGAGCTATATATTATTTTCGTATATGGTGGCTGGGATATCCTTTTCAAAAGAAAATCACATATTTTCTGAATATGATAGATCATGATTCCAACTCCCGACTTAATTCATAGATCAATATTATTTCTGCATGATTTGAATGAGTGGTTACCAATGTTTGATTCTTTGAATTCCAAGATATTATTGTTTCTTCATATGTAAACAAATAGCTCATTTGTGATCGAGCTTTATGCAAATCAAATAAATATTCTGCATCTACATAATCAAATCATTTCTGACTCAGAGATTGATCATTTCAATTTTATTGAAGCTCGTCTTTTCTTCTCAAAGAAAACCACACATCTTCTATGTGTTGAGTCACTTGTTTTGTTAGTTTCTTACCATAACTTGAATGATATTATGACAATCGACAGTATCTTTGATATGAAGTAGCACTCAATGGTATAAATGGTTACGAGGATCTTAAATTCGAATCTGTCATATAATGTGGACAAATAAATGATTGGCCAAATAAAATGCACTATTCAAGTATTTTGTTTCACTTAGAAAAGTGATGTTTATTTTGATTCGATTCCAATACGACATAACTTATCGAGATCTCTTCATTTTTCATCATTTTCAGGTACCTGAACCTTTGCCAAGGTTTTATGAAGTGTTATGTCATAGTGCTCTTTCAAAACACTTACCTCATTATCATGACCATTTTGATAATTTGCTCCTCTCCTTCCTCAAGGAGTTTTACGTTTGGAATCGATTGGTCTATCACGCTTTTGGCGTACCATAGACTCTGTCCTTCAAGGACTATTTATTGGAGCATTTGCAGCTTAATTAAAATATTGGGTTAGCAAATACATCTGGCAAATTATTTGCAACATTTTGCAAATGAATTATCTCTTGAACTTCAAGTTCACATTTTTTTCAACGAGGATCTAGATAATTCACCCCACACATAATTTCAGCTGCTAAACATATCTCCCCCTAATGTTAGGAAATCTAACATTCACCCTAACCTCATTTGGGGATCCATCTTTGTGCGTGGTGGAGCAATAAAATCATATGTTCACACACAAAAATTTTAGATGGAAATTATTTGGTTCCCGACCCTGAACCAATTGTGATGGGAGAACCTTGTTGGCTTGATGCATACACGTTAAATAAACACATCTCATACCAAATTTTATTGAGAGATTTGTTCTCATAATCAATGGTCTAGCTATAATTGGAGGCAAACAATTTCTGCTAAACCAACCAGTATTATCAACATAATTTTATAGTTTGAAACTGTGCTCTTAATTTAACAATTCGAGCAAACAACCTTACAAAAATCAATTTGTAAGTTGACACAAATGCATATGTGACCATACCATAGATGCATCTATTAAATCATAATAGTGAACGGTCCACATGGCAGGTGAACGGGCCCATATTCACCTTTCTATATGTTCCAAATAATTTCAGGGGATACAATCCCAACCTTAGTTGATACAATCATCATTTTTTCATGAGAACAAGCAACAAAAGAGAATCTTGAAGAATCTTTTATTTCTTCAAACATATAGTCACGTGAATTCTTAACTTCTTTTGCATCACTCTGAACCAGAATGGCCAACCGGTTATGCCAACTGATATTTATTCTAGTAAACTTTTAGTTTACTTTTGCATGTGATTCCTTCATCATGCTCATATTTTTATTCAACAAACAAGAGAAAGGAGGGTAACCTTTTATGTAAATATTCATAACCCGCTTTGATTGTAGTAATCCGAAGATATTTAATCTTTCAATAATTTACCGTCTCAATATAATAATTTTCAATTCCTTCGAAACTTAAAAAGTTTCTTTTGAGACGTACTACAATCCCAATATTATGAACAATTTCATTCCGGGTAGTAACAAATCAGCTCTTTCGAAACTCTCAATTAATTTTGTGTACTACCATAAATTTCACAACACCATTTTTATGGTGACCATCTCCTTCAAGGAGAAAATTATTGTTATTGTCATGGTTAAAATTATTACATGTAAGACTTATTTCTTGAGAACCAATGACAAATTTGTGTTGCCACACAACAACATTTATTTTGATCATGGCCACAACCTTTATAGAAAAGATTTTTTTTTTTTGTCCTCCAATAGTTCATAATAAAACATACCACAATATTTGTGTAGTACTCAAAGTATATGACCAAAATGACCATTTATGCCAAAATATTTCCTTTCAACCTCTCAAACCTCCCGTAGAGGTGAGATGTGACATTCATCCAACAATACATGAACATGTTCTTATCCATACGAACACAAGTCACATTTTCTTCAAGAAATGGACTATAACCATTTGTACATTCTTCATAAGTTTTTATTAGAAACTTATTGTCATGCTTCGGCATTATCAAATTTATGTGACTTACCTCAACATCACTTTAAGAGGTCAAATGTACCAATTGTACTACCACTTTGTATTCCTTTATTTTGATGGAGGATTTACAAAACTTTTCAATTTGAGTTGCACCAACAACAATGTGCCCAATAATTCCTCATACCACTTTGATGGATAAAAATTACCTTCAAAAATTACATTCACATTTGAAGGAGCATCTTAAGAAACAATGTGTCCAATAACCTTTCATACCACTTTAATGGACAAAATTACCTTCACATTTGAAGGACCATCTTAAGAACCCATAATGTTCTACCTTTTAATTACCACAATGATGACCATTAACATTTTACCACACCCATATTCATACATTCAACCACTTGTCATTTTTCAGACATATTATGCACTGCTACCACATTCACATAAGAGAATGGAGCAAATTAATTGGATAAATTTCATGACTTTCAGTCAAATTATAAAACTTTATGTTAGTCATCATCATATCATCACTATAGTGCATTAGGACTTAAACCCAATGTCTTACCCATATAAAGACGCCTTTGGTCATAAATCAATTGGACTTGAACCCAACTTCTTATTATCATGGTGCATCGAGACTTTAACTCGATGTCTTACCCACTTGGTGCGGTGAAACCTGAATTCACCGTCTTACCCTCAACCAATGTCTTAATAAATCAAATGCATTACCAAAAAATAAATATTGAATACCTAAATGTAATCTGAATTTGACTTAAAATTGAATAAAAATGAACAAAATTAATTAATTAGAACAACATGTTGGAACCATATAAAAGTCCTAAGTTAATATAAATTAAAACATTTTAATAGTCCCTGTTAGTATTGTTATGAAGATTATCATAATTTACTAACCATTTTAAAATAACCACAAAACAAGCTTTGTTAGTACAAATAATATATAGGATATGAAGTTACCTTGCAACCGAAGAATTACTAGGATAATTCGTAAAAATCAAGAAATACCTACCATTGATTCTTGACGGAGAATGAGCAACTCGTGCTGATAACATGTTGTAAAACTAAAGCAAAATAATACAAGAAATATAGAAGATGAAAGTAATAGAAATAGGGAGACAAGAAATGAGAGCTTTTCTTATTATTTCAAGTCTTCAAGTGTTCACCAAGTTTTCAAGTGTATACAATATGAACTATTATGCCTCTATTTATAGTGTAACATAGAGGCATACAAAATGTTACTCATAAACATGACATTAATATGAATATAATGTGGAGGTTATGGAAGTGAAATGTTACAAGAATAATGGTTATAAATGTGGAGGTTATGGAGGTTATGATTATCTTCATAATGGAGGAAAATAATGGAGTAACTTCTTGATGCAGTGGACAACCACAATATATTATTTTATAACACCCTTTCCTTTTTTGCAATACTTTAATTTTATATTTTCACCTGACATGTTTAAGACTACAAGATTAAACAACATTTTGATATATTTGATAATAACTTTAATTTAGAACCACAATAATTTTTTTTTTAAGTGTGTGTGATACCATCATACCAATTTTTTTTTTTTTTTTGAAGAGAATCAAGGGTCCGAACAGTCCTGACTCCTATAAATTAAGGACCATTTTGATAATTTCTCTGTAAAATTAGATTTAAACAGAACCACAGAAGCATAGTGGGTAGGACTTAGGAGAAAGGTTTGTCAGCTTGAAAAAAAGCTATACTTAACTCTTCCTTTTTGAGTTGTGTTTCTTTGTGTGATCTAATGCTTTTCTCAATTTGAGAGAGAGGAGAAGAAGAAGAGACCATCTTTCTTCCCAAAAAAACTAGCAGCATTGCAGTTTGCTTTTCGGTCCTTGTGTCGGTAAAGCCTTTTTTGTAATTGGGCAAGTGGATTTCTTAATTGCGTATAGCTGTCTGTCTACACGTACACTACCCCACTTTATACTGCCAGTGTCCGTGAGCCTCACAGTATTATTTGCAATTTTGGTGTTCTCCACACTTTGTTTGAACTATTTTACCCAATACTGTTTCTTTCCATCCGAATAACTGAAATTGCGTCCTCTGTTAAAGGTCTACATGCACGGCTTAAGCCGGCTAGGCAATGGCGTGTCTCCGCCATCCTCCCCTCGTTTCCGTCATACCCGGAATAAGAACACTGATCTATCTACTAGTTTCACCAGTGGTAATTGTCAAGTAAAGCTGCAGAATTTTGCAGAGAAGTTAGGTTTTATGATAGTATCTGCTGTTTATAGGCGAAGAGGGGTGTTACTTTTTGCTCCCTTGTTGTATATATCTGGAATGTTGTTATATATGGGTGCTTTAGGCTTTGATGCATCTCGTACAAGTGGTGGGGGAACTGGGCTGGATCCAATTGGATCAGTTTACAGGAGCCCACAGGTTTTTGAAAAGCTCTGGCCATTAATGGAGGCTGAGAACAATGGAAGCTCTAATTTGGTAATCTACTTACAATTTCTTCTCTTTCACTTCCCAGGTTTTCTTTTAGTGTGATTAAATTTCTGATATGATGTTTGTTACATGTAAGTTGGCTTGTTTGGTTAGATTCTGGAACTACAATTTTGAACATGAAATCTTAGAAAGGTAACTTGTGAACTTTAATCATGAGAATAAATTTGAGGTGTAATGAGCTTTTAGTGGCACATATCCCCTATTAGATATTCTGTCCATTTTGTATATTGCCTTACTGCTTTAGTGTTGAAAGTATAAGTTGAATTGGTTCTAATGTACTAGCTTAGTTGTATTTATGATTAAGAATGTACTAGGTTAGTTGTATTTATGATTAAAAATGTACTAGCTTAGTTGTAAGAGTAGCTTAAGATATTGTTCAGGTTGTTATTAAATTAATGACTGTGAGTTAGTTATAGGTTAGTGAGTTGGTTAGATGATTAGTATATAAATAGCTATTGTGTTAGTTTCATTGAGTCAGTATAGTTTCCATTTGAGCTCTCTGGAAAAACGCCTACGCAATTCAAATATGAGAAAGTAGTCACTAAAAAGATGCACGGTGCTACAAAAATTAGATTATGAGCCGGTAGGATGCACGGTGCTTCACAAATCAGATATGAGAAAGTAGTCATCAGAAAGCTGCACGATGCTATACAAATCAGATATGAGAAAGTAGTCACCAGAAAGATGCACAGTGCTATGCAAATCAGATATGAGAAAGTAGTCACCAGAAAGATGCATGATGCTATGCAAAGTAGTCACCAGAAAGATGCATAGTGCTATGCAAATAAGATATGAGAAAGTAGTCACCAGAAAGATGCATGATGCTATGCAAACACTGACAGATATGGGGTTGACACAAAACAAACATAGAAAGTCATCAAAAATTGACGAACGGTATCCTTCGGGGTGGCCAAGTGGTTTGGGCTTGGGACTTCCATGTTGGAGGTCTCAAGTTTGAAACCCCTTGCCAGCGAAAGCAAGGGGTTTGCCTTTTAGGTCGAGCTTGTTGCACCGGATTTGCCTAGTGTGGGTTACCTCTCGTATGTGGTTTGCGAGCTACTACATAAGAGCGGGGGTTTTACCCTATGCACACCCAGTGGGTAGCGGATGCGGGTTTTCCTTGTCATAAAAAAATTGACGCACAATGACCTGTTTGATTGAGTTTTCTCCCCCTAAATATGGGGTTCATGCATATATCATTGGCCTTATTTTTTGTAACATAACTATTGGCCAAATGAATGACATACATGGGTCAAAGTTGTCCGCCTGCCGCAGAAACTCTTTGATTTTCTATTAGGATCGTAGAAGCTCTACCGTGTGAGAAATATATGTTTACCGAGGGCCTGTGCATCCCCGGGATTAGTCGGGGCTCAAAGAGACTCGGACACCCGGTGCAAATCAAAAAAATAAAATATATGAGAAAATATTATTGATCTGTGTATCTACATTATTATATTGAGATCCTATTTAAAGACACTACATTAGACTTCTTTTCTAACTAGGACACTACGTTACAATCCTTTTCCAAGTAGGATTTTATTTACTAATCTTTTTCCAATTAGTCCCATTCCTATTGTAACAAGATGATAATTTGATCCTTAATGGAGTAAAAATGATAATTTTTCTTGTTCTTTCTTTTTGTCTTCCTGCAATTTATTTCACATAGTTCTTTTTGCAGTGTGTGTATGGAATATCACTTTTGAGTTTGTAGGTATTCTCTAAATAGTTGTTTTGCAATTGTCTTTTTGGTGAATATTTGTTATGGAAGTTCATAGCACTAACCCAAAAGTTTGTTTGGTGTGAACTATGCAGTTAACAAATGTGTGGAATCCTAAGTTGCATCAAGTTTGGAAGCCTTGTATTGCCCATACTGTTTCTCAAGAAGGTTTTCATTTTTTTCAGCCAGTAGCAATGCTCCTATTATTTGTTTATTTTTCTTGCAGTTAGTGTTAAATTCTCTGAACTTTTATATTGATGCAAAGCAGTATACTTCCTTAGTCTCAAAGTAAGATTGCTAATGTTTGAAATTGCCCAATTACTGCTTTCAAGAGTTAAAGATGGTTAGCTACCATGCCAAGAACATATCAAGAAAGTATCTCTGGTCTTCTTTATCCAGTTCTAACAAACTCTCCCATCTGCCCTTTTAGCTCCATAAAGGAATTAAAGAAATCTAAATAGGAAACTATTTGGATTTCTTTGATTTGCTAGGGCATATAGGACAGCCTAGTGGTGGCAAAATGAGCCCATATTTTGTTAACTTGCCCAACCTGCCCATTTTTCAATGGGTTGGGTGAGTGATATTTTGTACGGGTAAAATTTGGGTTTCAACCCATATTTAGCCCATGGAAATATGTGTAAGTAGGGGTAAAATATGGGAAAACATGGATTTGCTACATTTGTGAATAATTTTCCTCATCAAAGTTCTATTTTTCACTATCGCTACTTTCTGTATCTGGTACCATAATTATGGTTTTCTCTTTCTTCTATCTGTTATACATGATTAAAAATGATGTGGAATGAATATGATGTGAATTACTTTCTTGTTTGGGTTTTAAAATATCAAAAGAAGAATTCATATTTTGGTGTTAATAGGAAGTTGAGCACTTGAACAGTACATATGCATGAAAGTCAATTTTAATGGATATATGCATTCAAAGTACTTCTGCCAACTATCAAATGTGGTTAGGTGTTTACTTGCAAAGATATAAATAAAATTCTATGCTAACAAATCCATTTATGAAAAGTTTTTGATTACTACCTAGTATTAGGTATTTCAGACCGAACTATCGGTTTCTTCTCTGCTTCTAGGGATGGCTATGGGGCGGAGTGGTTGTGGGGGGAAAACCCGCGTAGACTTTAACCCGTCCCCCATGGCAAAAGTTTCTATTTTCAACCCGCCCCACCTGGCCTCGTATAATTTTCTAGTTTTTTGTTAAATGACTTTGGTAGTAAAATATGATATTCATAAATAGAAAAAAAGCATTGTCTTGCTAAGTCGTTTTAATTAATTTATATTGTTATTGTAATTCTTTATTAAAACAAAGTTATTTTCTTTCACAGATGAAGCTTATATACAGTTTCTTTTTCCAGTTTCCCTCAATCTCTAGGCAATTTCCATTCTTTTTCTCCTCTGTTTTGCAGCATTTTGCTTTCTCAACCACCCTCCCTTCCCCTGATAGTACTTTGAATAAGGTGTTAAATAAACATGCTTAGCTCAGTATATGATTTAGAGAAACTGTTAACTAATATAACAATAGTTTCTTACTAACCACTCTGATATTGAGCAAGACCAGTGATTTATTTATTACTATTCCTAGCAGATTCTAGCTAATCAAATATATTAATAATTCTTTAATGCTATATATAATTAGTTAAAACAACTGCCCTTAATTCCTAATAAAATGCAACTAGAATCTCTTCTATATTTTGAGCAGAAGATAAAGTTTTTCTCCTGTAAGTGTCAGTTCCGAAGTGTGAAGGGAGAAAACTTGCACCCTGCCTTGCACCCGCATAAAATCATACCTGCCCTGCGCCGTATAAGGCCAAGCCCGCCCCGTTGCCATCCCTATCCCTTCTTCTTTTGCTTTTTTTTTCTTCTTCTTAGTTGTTGTACAGTAGTATTTTTCGAATTTATAGCGATTGAAAAATAGTGTTTTGAAGAAATTGAGAAATTTGAAATATAAAAAGTGAGAGTAATCAAATGGATCTTGAAAAAAAATGAAAAATCACTATTATTGCAAAATGGATTTTTTATATTTGCTGTTCTTTTGACAAATTAGTGATTGGGATTTGATCTTTATGATATATAAAATGTATGTTCCAAATTTGAGCTTATTTGAATAGATTTTTTTTTTGATGACAAAAAATTAAACGCTAACATATTTGAATAGATTTTGGTTCTTGAATTGTTGAAATTCGCAGAACAGTTTTATTTAGAATTTTGACTTTCGGCTTAAGGAGATAAATTTGGGTTAGGACCCAAACCATATTTTACCCAACAGGTTTTTTACCCGTAGTAATATGGGTGGGTTGCTACACAACCCATTTTTGTCAAATCCATTTTCAACCCACCCATTTGCCACCACTAGGTCTTTGGCTGCCCTTGTTGAATATCCAAAATCAATTTATCCTTATGGCCTTGTTATAGAGATTCTGAATTATTAATGTCTAGTAATGAATATTATTTTTGTGCTTCAAGGTTTTGCAGAATTGCCAAAGTCGAATGGCTACCTCATAATTGAAGCAAATGGTGGATTGAACCAACAAAGGTTATCGGTATGTTCTTTAGATATATTTTGGTCTGTTGGATTGCCATCTTGAAAGAATTTGTGAATGCAGCCCAAATTTGGTTAACTTTTTTCTCTTGTTTAGTGACTGCATAATTTTGTTGCTCTGAAATCCGTTTTAGTGGCAAAATTTAATTTGTTCACATGCACACTACAGATTAGATAAATGTTGTATTTAAATAATTTTATTTTAGCCCATTTCAGTTGTTCACTAAGGGCAATTCAAATAGTTAAAGTACCCTTCAATAAGAGGTAGCAGTGAAGGCTCCTAACTGACTTCTATGCTCCAATATTATATCTAAAAATTCTTTATTAGCTTGAAAAAGTTTGTACAAAGACTGCAGTTTTATTGTTCTGAAGGAACTATTATAAAAAGAAAGCAGAAGGTGAACACAACCGACCAACTATTCCTAATAGAATAAGAGGAAATGAAAGAAAAACAAGCTGAATTGTGAGTTGATGAGAGAGAGTAAGAGAACTGCTTCTTGCTCCTTATCATAAAGTAGGAGATGTCTTTTTGTAGAATTTAGTAGGAGGAAACAATAATTCTCATTCATATGTTGCTTTACAGTCTGATACAGTAGTTTTAGGAAAACTATACACAATAATAAGGAAACTAATGTCTAAGCTTGAGGGATTCTAATTTTGAACTCAAGGGATGAGTTTCCTGAAACACCGACAACAACAAAAACAACTACTCCGCCTCAATCCCAAGTTCCCTAAAATATCAAGTTCCTATAATCAAGGATCCTGATAAATTAGGAACAGTCTTATGTGAAAAACCTTAACAAGTAAATGTAAAAGATTACAGTAGATTCTTGACACTCCCCAAAGCTGGTACATAGATATCTATCATGTCCAACCTGTTAATTAGAGATTCAGAACTCGGCTTACACAATCCTTTAATGAGAATGTCTGTAAGTTGATGTGATGTTTATTAAATGGCATAGAGGAATTTGCCTCCTTAATATGATCTTGGACAATCCTCACCTTTTGTGCTAACTTTTGGGTTTGAGTTACGTCCAAAGTCTATTTCTTTATGGGGCAAGTACATACATAACCATTTGGCTGGATTAGTGACAACCAGATGACCACATAAAATCAGAAGACATATCGTAGCCAAAATGTATATCATATGCTATATATACACTTATTATATACTTCATATATACATTTGTTATACACTTCATATTGCACAGTGTGTATGTTATACACTTTTCATACATTATATATCCATATTATATACTTCTTTATCAGAACCCACCGTTGTCTCTGTAATCCTCCACACCCATTTTCTGGAAAAAATTGTGTATATTTAATGTATAATCAACATATACTCCTTGCATAATATACACACCTTAATTTTACACATATTATACTGTTATAATACACTGTTTACACAATGTATAAATGAGGACAAACTTGGTTGGAAAAAATATATTCTCCAGTAGTGACGATCTGGTTAATTTTCAGTTAGATCTAAAAGTTTAAAGTGTGTTTCCAGAGAGATTCATGATGGTGTGAAGATGTGAGGAACAAAGAAGATAAAGAAAAGAGGATGTGAGTTGAGATTCTTACTTATGTTGCATTTTTAAACCGTTGGTCGTCGATAATGAGCTTTCTAGCTCCGCTATCAGATCCATCTCCCTCATAGTTTTCTTGGCTGAAAAACCTTCAATTCCGATGGTCCATTTTTTGGTTATTTCGAGATCTTCTTAGTTATTGTATTGTCTCGGTATTCTCTGGCGATAACCGTGGTAGAGCCCTACCTATTTTAAAATCTCAAATATGTTTTTGCTTTGGTTTACTTTGATCGATGTCAACTCTAGGGTGACAAGCATGGAAAAAGGAGAGATAGAGATCAAAATGGAGATGGGGGTGATGACCGGTGGGAACAAATAGCCCAGTGCTCTAAGATATCAAGCTGTTATATATCAAATACTGACAGGATATCACAGAGGATTGGTTCATTCGTTAAAAAAGCACTCCTCAGGCCTATATGATACCCACATGGTATAATATCATATACTGACAAGGAATCATAAAAGACAGGTTCATTCCTTCTAAAGGTCATGGAGTTTTTGATGGATGAGCACCAAATGGCTTTTCTAAATGGATATGGATACAACAATCTTGGCAAATGAATTAGTGGACTGTACGGTGAAACATAATCTACCAGGAGTCTTATGCAAGCTAGACATTGAAAAGGCCTATGACCATGTTAATTGGTCCTTCCTCCTAAAGATTCTGAGAGATATGGGTTTTGGGAACAAATGGATCAACTAGATTAATTTCTGTACATCTATTGTGAAGTTCTACCTTATCGTTAATCGCAATCCTGAAGGTGTTTTCCAGTCACAAAGAGGTTTGAGACAAGGACACCCCATGTCACCATTCCTGTTTATCTTAGCTATGGAGGGTCTCAACTCCATGATCAGGAAAGCAAGTGAGAATTGGTGGTTGCAAGGTTTCTGTTCAAATGCAAATAGGGGGGACGCATTGGAGATCTCACACCTGCTATATGCAAATACCTCCTTGTTTTTTTTTTTTTGGAGCAGAAGTAAATAAAATTAGACACTTGAGGGCCATTTTAACCATTTTGAGGGTGTATCAGGACTCCATGTCAATTGGCACAAAAGTTGGTTATACACCATTAACCAGGTTGTTAATATGCAGGTACTTGGTAAGAATCTAGGATGCCAAGTGGCCTCTCTCCCAGCAGAAATCTTGGAATGCCTCCTAGTGCAAAGAACAAAGACGTGGAAGTTTGGAGTGAAGTTCTAGAAAGATGTGAGAGAAAGCTAACAAGATGGAAAAGCCAGTATCTATCCTTGGGACCCAAGGCTGAGTAACTCTCATCAAATCAGTGATGGATGCATTCCCTACATATATGATGAGCTTATTCCCAATAACAAGTAGTATAGAGAAGAAAACCAACAAATCAAGAAGAGTTTCCTTTGTCAGGGCAATAAAGAGAAGCTTGGATATAATTTTGTTCAATGGGATGTAGTGACACTACGCAAAATTTAGGGTGGTCTGGGTATAAAGAAGTTGAGTGTGCAGAAGGCCAGGATGCTGAAGAAGTGTCTATGGAGGTTTTGTAGTGAAGATTTGACTTTGTGGAGGAGATTCATATCACATAAATACGGTCTCCAAATCAGTTGGATGACTGAAGAAGCAAATGGCACCTTTGGACTATGTTGTTCGGACTCTTCAAAAATGTCAACACGTGTGTGTCAGATTCTCCAAAGGTAGAGTATATTTGGAAAATCCAACATGGGTGCGACATCAAAAGTGAAGAGTCTGTGCAACTTAGCCTTTGGATGCTGTATCTGGAAGACAATCAGAAGATTGTGGCGATCCTTTATCCCCAACCTATCCTTTAGGATTGGTGATGGGTGAAAATCAGTTTTTGGAATTAGTTCTGGTTAGGGGAAGAAAATTTGAAGAACATGCTGTCAGACCTTAATATTTTGATGGCCGCTGAGGCACAAGTGTGGAGCCCTCAAGGTTGGGATTTAATTTTTTAGGAGGGTTTTGAATGATTGGGAGATTGGTAGAGTGGCAGGTTTACTATAGATACTAAATGCATTCCCAGGTGTCACTAAAGGTCCTGATATTCCAATCTCGAAAATGCACAGAAAAGGGACATTTTGTCTGAAGTCTTTACTGGAGCTTAAACTCTAGTCAGACAGTGTAAATGAAATGACCTTGGAAACTAATTTGGAAAATCAAGATTCCTCACAAGGTCTCAAGTTTCACTTGGTTGGCAATTAGGAAAGCATATTCCCCATGAAGTGTTAGAAAGAAGAGGTATACAGATTTGCTCAAGGTGTTACATGTGTGGGAAAGAGGCAGAAGTTGACCGTCACTTATTCTTACACTGCAGAACAACTGTAAATTTGTGGGACATGTTCTGATGTATACTTGGGGTTTACTGGATAATGACCAGGACTACTTTAGACATACTGAGACAGTGGGAAGTAGTGGGCAGAATAAGAAGATTCAAAGAGGACAGGTGGAAATGTATCCCTGCTTGCAATTGGACATTGTTGAAGGAAAAAAATGAAAGATCCAATGATGGGAAACCGAACAACATCCCTAGCAGCATCCAAAAATTCAAGAATAGCTTGAGTCTGTTGTATTTTTGGTGTAAACAGGATTTGGTGGGGGAGGTAGAAAGTTTAGTGGACTTCATAGCTCAATTGTAAAATTTTTTGCCCAGTTTTTAGCTTTGTAATTACCCCATGTGGGCTGTAAATCCCACTTCGTCAATCTTTTGCTGTTGAGTTTTTTTTATGTGAATATAAAGTTACCTTTATAAAAAAAAGATGTTCTTCATGTGGTGAAGGCATGACTGACCTACTATAAGGACAACAGATTGAATGTCTGGCCAAGTCACAAGTGTGAGAGAAGTAGATAAGTTTTCTTCATCTTTTGGTACTGTGCCACAATGCCAGAAGCTCTAGTTTCTCTTTTGTTTCGGACTTGCAATTGACATCAATTGGCATTTTTGCCAGTTTACATCTACTTAGTCCCATCTCTTTAAGTAAGTTACTCACATAATTTTTATGTCAAACTGACGCGCCTCCTTTTGAGCAAGCTATCTCCATGCCAAGAAGACATCACAAGCTCCCAAGTCCTTAATCTCAAACTTAGATATCAATTTTTTATTCAACAACATTTCTTCTTGATCATCTTCGATGAGGAAGATGTCATCAACATTCACAATCAAAACAGCTATCTTTCCTTTCGCTAGAGCTTCACAAACAAGGTATGATCTCCTTGCCCTTCAGATTATCCTTGATATTTTACAACCTGAGTGAACTTCTTGAATCAAGTTGTAGATGACTTTCAAAGGTTTCACGGTTATGGCAAGGTATCCTACAATATCGCACCACAGTTTTTTTCTTATCATTTTCTGAGTCACTTCACATTGTAACTAGAGCAGAGTTTCCTATGGCAGGTTTGGGTCATGGTCAGGTCTTGACATGAATATTCTGCTAGTTTCTTCTCCTCTAATTTCGGAAATGGCTTCTGGTATTTAAAAGGCTTCTTCCCGAGAATCCTGTTCCTTCATCAAAATCTCAATTCAGCCCAGCCAAAAAAAAAAGAGAAACTTTATTAATTTCAAAGAAAATGATAAACTTCATCATATCTTCACTTTTCATGAACCTGATTGTTGAAACCTATGATTTATGGAATATTGTAATGGTAAAACGATCCTTACGAAGACTCCATACAAATCCTATCATTGTTCAAATTAAAGCTCTTTTCAAAAGAGTTTTCCAACAAGACAAGATTATTGAGGGTGCTTTTTATGTATCAAAAGAAGAAAGAGAAAGAGGAAGAGGAAGAAATTTTGCAAGTTCAAAAAAACAATCAAAAGAATTAGCACCAACCACCAAAACAAAAATTGAGGAGGAGCAGTTTTTAAATTGCAGTAACTAAAGCAAAGGAGTATTTGAAATTGTTTTTAGTTACTGCAATAATTTTTAGTATAATAAATTGTCTAGGTTAGGATGAATTTAAAATTTGAATTTTTATTAGATTGTTGAAATATTTTAGCTCTTTGAAATTTTATGGGCTCAAATTGGCTATTTAAAGCGCCAGCTTATGCTTAATAAAAAAAGTGAGAGACATTTTCAATTAATACTTTCAACCCTTTTTGCTGTACCAGCTTTATAAAAAAACCAACAAAGCTAGTTTTAACCTTTTTCATAGGTGAAAATAACATCAGTTTCATATTTCACCTATCTATGGAAAAAACAGTTTCCATACCCTAATTTTGTAGAATATAGAATTGTAACTACTAGATATATTTTGAACGGATTATACTATTGTGCATGTTTTGACCATTTGCCACGTGGAGTCTAGGAAAATGAAGATGTCACTAATCATTTTAGTTGATCGTGCAGCCACTAATTGTGTCTTCGTTATGGGTTAAGACAATGTTCCATTCATTTTCTGTAGCACTGCTAAATATGCCATTTTTTCTATGTATAAATTGCAGATCTGTGATGCTGTAGCAGTTGCAGGACTACTGAATGCTACTCTTGTTATTCCGATTTTTCATTTAAATAGCGTATGGAGAGACTCTAGGTAAAGTCAGAATATAGTTGACTCGTGGAATTATTGTAATTTTTCTCTACTATTGCAAATCTTTATCTATTGATGGATGCAATAAATAGGTAAATAATTGAGGTAAAGAAACTTAATTGGAAATAGTCCGAGACAAGGATTAGTTATTCAGGGGATGGAATTGTTAGGAACTTTGAGACTTTTGCTTAAGTTTCATGGACTCGAGACTTAAAATTAGGTGATAAGAACACTTCTTTAAATAGTGATAATGACACATATTTTTAAAACCCACAAGTTTTTTATTTACACTAACCTCCCACTCTTCTTCCCTCTCCACCCCCTCAGCCCCATCCTCCCCCCCTCCGTGTCATCTCCACCTCTTAACAACTAGCTTATGTTTAAATATCTTTCTAAACAACTACCAGCTATTTAAATATCTATCAAAACAACTAGCAAACATTTTTATATCTTCAAAACAACTAGTTGATATTTAAAAAATCCTCGTTATTTTAACTAGCAATCATAGGATGTTTAAAACACCTCTTTAGATAGATATTTAAGCATCTTCTGGTTGATTGAACTAAGCAACTTAGTGTTGTTTAAATAGTTCTCGATTGTTTAAATATCTCTTGGTTGCTTAAACAACTGCCAATTGTTTTTTGACGAAATGTAAAATCCTCCAATGTTTTAAACTTTTTTCACTAAATATTCTCCACAATATTGGCAACCAAATCAGAATGAAGAAGAGAGGAAGATGAAAACTCTAGATAAAGAGAAAGAGAAGAGCACCCAAGGGTATGGCGTAGTGGTCAATGAAGTGGTTGAGAACCCTGAGGTCTCAGGTTCAAAACTCAGTGGGTGCTTCGTCTCGTCTGCCCTAGCCTTGGTGGACAGAGTTATCTAGTATCTATTGCTGGTGGAAGGTGACAAGTATCCAATGGAATTAGTTGAGGAGCGCGAAAGCTGGCATGGACACCACGATCATAAAAAAAAAAGGAAGGAAGGAGAAGAGAGAAGAAGGAAAAAAACACAGAAGAAAAAAAAAAAGAAATGGCAAAGAAGAAAAGGAAGAAGAAGGTGAAGAAGGGGAGAAGGAACAAGAAAAGAAGAAAGAAGCAGATGAAGAAAAAGAGAAGGGAAGGAATAAAAAATCTGAAATTTGAAAGATGAATATTTTAATACTTGTTCCCAATGTTTTAAAAAATTTAATTAAGCCTCAAACTCACTCAATTAACTTTGACTACATCAAAGTCCCTTATCCTTCATTCCACTTTTTTTTTGATAATCGAGAAATCCGTGTGTGATTCCTTCTTTGGACCAATCACAATCTTCTAAACTCGGTGGATAATGGGCCCGCCCCTCTATCCTTCACTTAAATACCGGGCTTTGCTTTGCATGGTTTGGGGCTTGAACCTGTGCCATAGGCCACAAATCCTCCACCTTTTGCCACTCAAGCTAGGCCTTGGGGGCTCCTTCATTCCACTCTTAAAGGTTCCTTTTTAGATTGTTTTCCCTAGTTATTCAAGTATCCTGTCAGTTTGTTCAGTAGTCACTTTCATAGGACTTGTATTCAGCTGAACAGAGTGTTTTTTTTAAGTTTATGTGGCTGATCTACAAATTGAGTTAAAGCATGCAGAGCTTCCAAATTCTTAAATACGCAAAAGTTGTGATGTCATTCTTCGTGTGGATTGATTTAACATTTCTGATGTCATTGAGCTCTCCTCTTTTCCGAAAATATCGGTTCATCCCTTATGTAGTGTCTATTTGATATTTTCCAGAAGTGCTTATTTATTGTCATACTTGCAGCAAGTTCTGTGACATATTTGATGAGGACTTCTTCATCTATGCTCTAAGAAATCATGTGAAGGTGGTCCGAGAACTCCCTAAAGAGCTGCTGCTGAAGTTTGACAATAATATAAGTAGCATTGTTAACTTGAGAGTAAAGGCATGGTCCACCCCAACCTATTATCTTCTAAAGGTCCTGCCAAAGCTGAAGGAGTTAGGGTAGGTTTCTTTTGCCTATAATCTAATTTCTCTTATCCTTTTTGGTTGCAATAATTATTTCTCTTTGTGATTCATTTTAGATTTTTTCTCCATTATTGTCTCATTGAATGATAAATCCGGTGTATATTACTTGTCATACATACTTTGGGGACAAATACTACTGCTAAAACAACATCAATGTGTGTAGAGAAATCCCATAATAGCAACATTAACATAAAGAAATGTGTTGATTTTTGAATATTTGATTATGATCAATTTTGATCGTAAAGGATTTATTGGATCTAAATGAATCTGATAAAATCTGCTCTGCTAGGCTGTTAATTATTTTAGGGAATTAAATCAGGCTGAAACCATCTCTTGATTGTCTTCTCCCAGAGTTAATGAATTCGGTTCCTAATTTGTTTTTTTCTCTTTTCTCTAAATCTGTAACTCTACAGATGAATAAAATAAAGCATTTTGGTACCTTAATTAGGTGGTATCGAAACAACTTTAGCCCTGTGTTGGTCCTTGTTGTGTCCAAACGCACACACTAGTACTCGTGGTCGGGCAAGTTATATAGGATTATGAGTCCAGATATCGTACCCATAGAGATTTGTTGATTAACTATTTACTAAATTAAGCTAATGCTAATTACTTGTTCAAGCAATAAATTTCAAAGTATTATCTTGAATTAACTAAACTAAAAGCAAAAAGAAAATAACTAATGAACAAATAACCAAATGAAGGGTAGATATTTACGTAATCAATGAGATGAAATCGATTTAGGGTTATGGATTCGCTAGCAATCAAGTTGAGTAGTCATTTGAATTGACTTTGATTTTTTGTCGGGTTACTAGTTGCATGTTGGTGTTACTTATTAAGCATCTTGTCGATAAATCTAAGACTATTGACTATCCCTAACGTCTGTATTCCCATGGTCGTTTGTCAGTAGTAAAGTGCATGTATATTTCTTCTATATCAACTAAGCAAGGCTATTCCTATTCATGTAAGCTAATTGATTCCCTCTTCCTATAAGATTCATGACCAAGCTCTACTTTTTCTTATTACGCCCTCAAATTCCCCTCTTCTGTGTTCAATTTCGAGCCACAAATTATAGTTGAAAGGTGATCGCCTTTTCATGACTCAATTAATGACAACGACATGGAACAAAAAAAGGAAGGAGAAACTGGAACTAGAAAAAAAGTGATCAAGGATTCATTAGAGCCAAACGCCAATCCTACAAGATCACACTGAAATTCCAGGCAACTCTCCATGGTCCAACTCTATTTTACCATTTGTTACTTTAGACATTGACCTTCGGTTGCCAAACATAAAGGTGTTAGAAAAGTCACCAAGCATCCCATGTTCAATTTTTTGTCAAATAGGAACTTGTCAAGCAGCAAAGACCCCTAGCTATTGGGTTGCTAGAAAACAATGGGCTCAAGTCAGAATCACCCGGCTAGCACCATAGAAAGGTGCATTTGTGTCAAATTATTTTGGATAATCTCTTCATGTGTTGGAAAATGGCTCAGACGCGCTTGCCGAAGAGATGTTGTGGACCATGCGTGTGGGAATGTGTTGAAGCACAATGATCTCTAGATCTACATTTAAGATCTTGTGAAGTTCTGATTAAGTTTAGATGATTTACAAACTATGTACAAGTGACATTTATATGCTGAAGAACTGAAGATAGAAGTATTAAGAACTAGGTCCTCGGAGATCTCCTCATAGAAGTGAATATACAACCAACACTGCTAAGGGAACCTCATTCTTGAGTAGAGAAGGAGACTGCCAAAGAAAGAAGATTAAGATTATAAATGTGTGTACCATAATTTTGAAGGATGGTAATACTGGAGAATTTAGTTCAGCAAGGAACTTGAAAGCTATACATGGGAAGTTACCATAAACTTGCGCATGAAATTAGTTTCAAACAAGTTGACCAAGAAGCCCATGTGCGTTAGTTTCAACTGGAAAAAAATGCACGGTGATTACTTTTTCATATCTGATTTGTGTCGGTGCATCATTTTTTTTTTGATGACAAGGGAAACTCGCAGCCGCTACCCTTTGGGTGCGCACATGGCAAAACCCCCATTCCTATGCAATAGCTCGCAAACCACATAGGAGAGGTAACCCGCACTAGGCAAGCCCGATGCGACGAACTCGACCCAGAAGGCAAACCCTTTGTGTCGGTGCATCATTCCGGTGACTACTTTCTCAAATCTAATTTGTGTAGCACCATGCCATCCTTTCAGTAACTACTTTCTCATATCTAATTTGTGTAGCACTATGTCATCATTCTGGTGACTACTTTCTCATATCTTATTTATGTGGCACCGTGCCTCTTCTTGAACTACTTTCTCATATCTAAGTTATGTAGCACTATGTTCCGGTGACTCCTTATATCTAATTGGGAAAAGGGTCTGAAAAATACTCCTACTTTGGCCGAAATTGCTGTTACAATACCAAACTTTATGGATGACCTTTTACCCCCTGCACTATTTAATAGTGTATTTTAAAGGTATATATGTGCCCACGTGGACACAATACTATTCAAAATGATGCAATATTTATGATGTCCACGTAGGCCCATATATACCTTTAAAATACACTATTAAATAATATATGGGGGTAAAAGGTCCTTTCCAAAGTTTGGTATCATAACAACAATTTCGGCCAAAGTTGGAGTATTTTTCAGACCCTTTTCCCTATCTAATTTGCATAGTTCCTTGTGTCTTACCAGTGACAGTGATACTCTCTCTCCCGTGACTAATATACCATATGTCCACCTTGTTCTATCTATGGTTGTTGTTTTCCATTGGTCTTTTAATCTATTGGACATTAAGAATGTTTTTCTCCATGATGATCTCGAGGAAGAAGTCTATAGAGAGCAACTACCTGGTTTTCTTGCTGGGGCGGGGGAGTCTAGTAACCTTGTATGTTGATTGTGCAAGTAATTTATGGTATGATGTAGTCTTCTCAAGCTTGGTTTGGGAAGTCAATACAGTAATGCAGGAGTTTGGCATGACTCATAGTGGAGCTGATCACTCCGCGTTACATTGTATCCCGTATTTCATGGGAAGACTAAGCACATTGAGATTGATTGTCAATTTTGTGAAGCCGAGTGATCAACTTGCAAATATCTTCATCAAGCCCTCACTGGTCCTAGTATTAATTACATCTATAACAAGCTAGGTACATATGACTTGTATGCACCAGCTTGAGGGGAGTGTTAGAATATGAATAGGAACAAGAATAATATATACAATCCTACTTAGAATAGGAACAAGAATAGAAGTAGGTATGGTATAGAGAATCCTACTTGGAAAAGGATTATAATGTAGTGCCTAATTGGAAAATTAGTCTAATGTAATGTCTATAAATAGGGTTTCAATGTAATAATGTAGAGACAAAATCCAATAATATTTTTCTTCTATTTTTCTCACAAGAGTGATAAAGAAACCCTTTCTTGATCTTTTTGGATTCGTTTCTTGAAAACTCTATGGTCAAGGGTTAAGATTTCTATTAGTGATTCATGAATAGACGAAGGAATTTGAGTTGGAAAGCTTGAAATCAATGGAAAAGGACTTGCTTTGATGTATGAGGATGAGAGGAGGAGATAAAACTACTTCTAGGGCTTGAAAGAATGGCTAAAGCTGAGAAAAATCGGACTAAAATCGACTTAAATGATTTTCCGTCGTCCAACTGGCGTTTCCACCAGTGAAATGCCTATCCAGAACTGTTCAACGCAAGTGAAACACATACATAAAACAGAATATCTTTCAATTTTTCCTCAACTGGCGTTGGACCGGCGTTTTGCTGGTCCCGAATTGTTGAACGCCGGCGAAATGCATGTCCAAAACCGAATGTCTATCAAAACTAAAATGATCATAACTTTTGAAAATGAAAGGTTGGCAGTGTTAGAAAGAAGAGTCAAAAGACCTTTAATTTGATAGGTAATAAGACACATAACTCTTCATATTCTAAGAGATATGCTCGTTTGAAGTTCATCCTTGTTTGATCTCATGCAAAAATTCAATCGGAGAAGCTTTGAACTTGACTTGGTGTTAGATGCCCCTTATGACACTAAACCACATCCGATACACTTCCCACACGTAGGAATGGACCTTAACGCACATGTACAAGTAGGATATCACCAAGTCTAATTTTATGCCCTCACGACTAATGGTTCGGATCCTTAGCATAGAATTAGCGAGGTGTTACAGGTTCAGTCATCAGAATCTCTACCTCATTAATTTAATCTACTGATCTGTTATTTCAGAACTTTGCCTCAGGATATTATGAGTTCTAAAAACTTTACCTGAAAAAATCATTAGCTCTTGAAATATGGTTTTTGCGAGTCTTTTCGTTTGCAGATTAAGTTTTTTTTGCTCTACCGTGAACGCAACCAATTTTGGCAGCTCTACCTTTGCTGGATAAATAAATTTCTTTTCATAATTTCACGGAAAGAAACTCTCGCTTTTGTTGCTAACAACTCTTCATTTGTTAGGAGGAATATAGGCCAAAAAAGAGTTATCCGCGAAAAGAAATACTTGTGTATCAGGAATTTTGCCAGTTACGTATTTTTCATCTTGAGGGTAATTAAATTCTTGCTACATTGAAAAGTAGGCCACATCAGCTTGCTTTTGCAAGTGACATGTTCCATTTTGCTCTAGAATCTACCGTCTCACTAATGAAACAACAATCTCCGAAATTCTAGATTCATATAATATGCATTTTATATGGTCTCATAAGTTGATGAAGGTATCATATGCTCATAAACTTCGGGTTTTACCCCTTGCCTCTCTTGCACCATCAATGTGCTATTGTTTCATCTTCTTTTAACCTATTTTTCCTTGAATCTTTTATACATGCCACATTTACTTGTGCCTAAGATGAATGTGCAGGGCTGTGCGCATTGCACCGTTTTCTAACAGATTGGCCCATTCAGTTCCTCCAAATATCCAAGGGTTGCGATGTTTGTGCAATTTTGAAGCACTTAGGTTTTCCGAACCCATACGCATGCTTGCAGCAAAGATGGTTGATCGAATGGTAAAAAAGAGCTCTAAAACTAGTGGAAGATATGTTTCGGTGCACATCCGCTTTGAAGAGGTATTACCCTTTTCATCTTAAACCATGCTACAATTGTTTGTTCTCTTTAAGGGCTACGCTGATCATCCAAGATTCTTTTCCTTTTGAAAGTTGAGTTTGCAACTTAAAATTGTTTTTCCTCTTATAATAGGACATGGTTGCATTTTCATGCTGTACTTATGATGGCGGGGAAGAAGAAAAACATGAGATGGATATTGCCCGTGAAAGAAGTTGGAGAGGAAAATTCAGACGAAGAGGAAGAGTTATAAGGCCAGGTGCAAACCGAGTCGATGGCAAGTGCCCGCTAACTCCACTTGAGGTATGAAGGATTTGATTAATGGCCCAGATATTTTGCTTGTGCTCTCTCTACTTTTTTCCTTTCTGTTGCCCTCCCATTTCAGCTTGTAACAATTTTTAAGATTTTGACAAGTAATGTGATGTACTTCTGAATTATTGAAAATAACAAGAGTTGAAATGCTTTCGGACATGGGTCACAATAAGTCCCTAAACACCTTTCCCCGTCACTCTCTCTCTTCAAATCTCGTCACTGATGGAAACTATTTTCCGACCTGACCCATCCACTTCTCTCTCCTCAAAACCCTACCGAACTTCAACCTCCCAAGCCCTCTTCTAGAGTTTCTCTCTCCTTGAAACCCTTATGCTATTCTCTTTCTTGCCCCTTGCGACCTCTATCATCAGCAAAACACACCCCTTTGACCATTTTCCTCCTGGATTACAAACCAGCCAGCCACAACTGACAAAACCCAAGTTTGAGTTTTTCACAGTACTTCCGCCGCGAGATTCCGGTTGGTTGGTATGTGGTGGTAGTCATCTCTCTTCCTTTGTTTGTTTCCTGCTCTCTGGCAGTTTTATTGGACATGGGGGAAAATAGAATATATTTTAACGTGGGCTTCAAGTCTTTTGATATCATGAGACTGAATTTCTGATAGATGTTCTCTATTTGAATGGGTGGAGAGAAGTAGAAATATGATGAGGTGAGTATCTTTGAGCAAAAAGATCACGGAATGGATTTGCTACATTTTTCAGGAGGGTTCGAAGGATCAGAAAAATCTGGTCTGGAGATGGAAGACAAAAGATGCTTGTACAAATGACTTTAGTACAAGAAAGTGCAATGCTCATGGCAGATAAATGAGCATCTTGGCATTAAATGGTGAAGGGGGATCTACTTTAATCATCCCTGAAGCTGCATTGAATGCAGGTTGGTTGAACATTGCTTTTAAGATAGAGAGGTTCATTAACTCTTCCTCCCATCTGGACAAAACAGAACCCCCAAGATTAACTGAAGCAAGCTACCCTTATTCAAAAGCTGTCCAAGATAGTAACTGGCAAACAACAAAACTGAGAGGCTGAGCATCAAAAATATCCATCAGAGAGAACAAATTGTCACAGACTGACCGGTGCTATCACAAAATCCTCATCCTGCATTGAAGAAATGGAGATGGTTGATCCTCCTTTATGTGGAGGCTCTTTCACCTGGAGAAAGGGACAGGATCATATTTGTGCTTCTAGAGTTGACAGATTTCTATATTGTGCAGAGTGGGGAGAGAACTTTACTCAAATAATTCAGAGCAGTCCTCCCAAAATTGCTTCAGATCATAATCCTATTATGTTGTCTTGTGGTGATGAAGGGTGGAGAAAGTCTTATTTTAAATTTGAAACATGGTGGTTAGAGGTGGAGGGTTTCAAAGAGAAGGTGAAAGATTGGTGGGAGTCATTTAGTGTGACTGGCAGACCAGGTAATATTTTGGCTGAAAAGTTAAAAATATTGAAAATGAAGCTTAAGGAGTAGCGAAAAAATAATAAGCGGAACTGGAAACAAAGGAAGGAAGATATTCTCAATCATATTTCTAGTTGGGAAACAGTTCAGGAACAAAGGCCCCATACAGATGATGAACTGCTGCAAAAGACACATCTGCGCATGGAATTTGAAGATGTTGCAAGGAAGGGAGAATCATCTTGGAAACAAAGATCAAGAATCCAATGGCTAAAACAAGGCGACGAGAACACACGATTTTTTTACAGAATTGCAACTTCTCATAAAAGATTCAACTATATAGACCAATTGGAAGTGGCTATCCAATTGTGTTCTTCCATACTTTTTGGGCTCTGTTGAAGGAAGACATATTTTGAACATTGGTAAAGTTGTATTCTTCAGCATTAAGGACATGCTGGCCACCTTCAAAATTTACAGCCCTAAGCAAAATTACAAGCTCCCTATTAATTCTATAATTTGATCTACATCTTCTATGCAGAGTTGTTTACACCAAAAAAGTAAAGATACCAAACAATTCCATTTTACTTTGTGAATGGAATTAGATCTATCTTCAAAACATCTCCCATTTCTTTCCTTCCACACTGACCACCATATGCATGATGGTATTAGCTTCCACCACTTCTTTTGAGTCTTGCTATCACCCTTCTGATCCAACATTTAAAAAGATCAGAGGTGTGTTCTGGCATAGTCCAGCTACAGCATGTGATGTTGAGAAACAGCTCCCAGATCTGTGCAGTGAATTTGCAATGTAAAAATAGGTGATTGTTTGTTTCCCCAGTCAAATTGCATAGGAAACACCTAGGAACTAGTTGCTTTCCTTTCTTCTGCAGCACTTCTTGAGTTAAGTAGACTCTTTTGATGACTAACCAAGTGAAGCATTTCACTTTGGTGGGGATCAATCCTCTCCAAATACTCTTCCAGTGATGATGGTAGCCTCTAACCCCAACTTGTATGCCTTTCTTCTAATATGTGAGAACCCTGATGCTAAAGTGAGTGACTGTTGGACAGAACAGGGATGGGACATATCTTTAAGAAGACTACTTAATGACTGGGAGGTGGAGAGGGTGGCAGCGTTACTAGGAAAATTAGCTGGAATGATTATAACCACAACAACAACAGACAAGATCTTGTAGAAACATAGTAAGGATGGAGTCTTCTCAGTCAACAATGCCTACAAAAGAGGACTTCAGAGGCCCAAAATATAATTGGAATTACTTTTGGATGAGTGACATTCCTACAAAAGTAAAGTGTTTCCCTTGGTTAGTGATAAAGAGAGCATTTTTAACAAATGAAGTTCCACAGAAGAAAGGCAGGCAACTGGTCCCTAGGTGTTTTTTGTGCAACTTGACAAGGGAAACAAATAACCACTCCACTCTTCCTGCATGCTCAAATTTGGAACTTGTTTCTCAACATCACAAGCATGAACTAGGCAATGCCAGAACATACATTAGATTTGTTGAGCTGCTGGATAAGGAAGGGAGGCAGTAAGAGTCAAAAGAGATGGTGGAAGCTAATACCATCATGTGTATGGTGGTTAGTCTGGAAAGAAAGAAATGGAAGATGTTTTGTAGATAGATGCAATTCCATCCACAAAGTTAAATGGAATTGTATATTATCTCTAATTTTTTGGTGTAAATAACTTTGTATAGATGATATAGATCAGATTATCGTTTTGATAGAAAATCTGTAACTATCCCTTTTTGGAGGTAGCCATTATACCCTTAATGCTGAAGAATTCAACCTTTACCAGTTTAAAAAAAAAAGAGGTTGTATTAATGTTGAGTCAGGAGCTGGTCCCAACTCCCAAGGAGGTTGGGCTTTTGAACAGATGTATGGTTGGCCATCTCGATAAGGAGATCCAAGAAACACCTATGTTGGCAAACATTAGAAGATGGACGTCTACTAACTGGAAAGCAATTTTTGGAATGAATAGTTTTGAAATGCTAGGACAGTCTTTTCTCTTCGAGTTCTCTTAAGACATGGTGGAGAAGATTTTGCAAGAAAAACTCCAACTTCATCTAATGGTGGAAAAACCATTCCCGGTTGTAGTTCAAATTCATCCAAGCACACAGCCACTGGATCAAGGCCATCGGTGTCCGTCTTCACCTTTTTTTTTTTTGAAACTGGTAAATGTGTATTCCTCGGAATTAAGGACATGCTGGACACCATCAAAAAGTGTTAGATAAAAAAAAAAGGCAAAAGGGTCTGGTAAACCCTTGTACTTGTATGAGTTTGTATTATGAATCCTTCTACTTACTCCTTTGTCAATTGAACCCCTGAACTCATCGAAACACAACATTTTAAACACGTTTTTTACTACTCAATTGTGTGTGTATTACAAACTCAGTTTGCTGCCTCCTCATTTCATCCAGCAACTAAGCAGATCTGCAGTATGCAGCATAGTCCAGCTTGTCTTTGTTATGTTGAGAAATAGACCAAAGTTGTGCTGTAAAAGTGCAGTGTAAAAATAGACGACTGTTTGTTTCATTTGTCTCATTGCATAAGAAGCACCTGGAAACTATGATGGCCCCTTTTTTTCTTCAAAACTTCTTGTGTCATGCATGCTCTTTTCACCTTTGGTCTCAAAACGTTTTTTTATGAAATCGGCAAGCTTTGTGGAGGTTGGATAGCCACGGAGGAAGAGACGGAGCTCAAGAACCATCGCAAATGGGCTAGAATTTTGGTCGTCGGTGATGGTCAGAATGTTCCCAATGAGGTTGTCGTCGAAAGAGAAGGAGTTCTATACTTCATACCGGTGTGGGTAGAGAGAAAACCTAGGTTTGAGATAGGATCGACGGCAACCAGAAAAGTCACTGGAGTTCCTATAGAGACCATGTTTCCAGCATCTCCTAACCACCACTGGACAGAATCGAACTCTGCTGACAAAGAAGTACCAGAGATCCCTAGTATTCGGGATTTGGTTGGAGAGAGTATGTGTACTTGTAATACAATTGCGACTTATACGGTGGAGAAGTCACGTGACTTGCAAGCTCAGGAGTAAAAGTCCTTTTTCTCAAGATTGCTGTATTTGGGGACCCAGTCAGAAGCCAAAAAATAGAGTAATTGGGCCTGAGTCCTGATTTAGCAGGCCTTTTTATTTTTTAATATTATACAAGGGGAGCACAAAGAAGGTTTTAAAGATGATTCCATACTCGAAGAACCAGACCTTTTCTCCTCTTATAAACAGAACTTGATGCATTCAAGGGCACAAATCTCTTTGGAGACAGTTGTTCTTGACGTAGCTGAGGGAAACGAAGACATCACAACAATGAGAGAAAAGCCGGTACTAGAAGATGGGTCAGTATCTCAAAATACAAGGTGAGAGAATATTTGTTTATGCTATAGAAGGGGGTGAGTCCCAACAAGGACAATTATTCATTACAGATACTGGTAATTGGGAGGTGGAGGTGGTAGAACCTTCTGCAAATTCAGGACCATCGTTGAATACTGGGTAGAGAAATGGATGCTACAATTTTGTTGAATCAAAACATGCTCAAACTTACCAGACTGTTTGGAGCAGATTTTCAGGGGCATGAGGAGGAGGCTTTGGAGCTTCTGTTATAGATAGACAATTGTAGACAAGCTGGTACAACGGAAGCTGATTTTGACTGCAAAAAAACGAGATTTAAAAGGGCACATAAATTGAAAGGTCTAGTTAACTTAGATGTAAAATTCAAAACCAGTGGCAAGACAACCAGGGGCCGGAGTATAGTTTCAGTAGATCCATGAAGTTCAACCTCATTTCATGGAATGTCAGGTTTCTGAATGGGAGGGAGAAAAGAAGAGTAGTTAAGAGTTTAATTTGGGACTGGAAAGCAGACATTATCTGTTTCCAAGAGACAAAATTAGAGGGGGAAGTAAAGGAGTGGATCAATCAAATTTGGGGACAGAGATGGGTAAGATATGCATGTTTGGAAGCTAGTGGAACTAGAGGGGGTATCAGTACTATGGGACAACAGATGCTGGAAAGGGGAAATCCTGCAGATTGGTGCCTACACTCGACTTGCAAATTTGAGGTACAATTACAGGATTTCTCGTCATATCACAGGGGTCGATCCTCCCAACTATGGCATAGAAAGAAGATTTATTTTGGAAGAAACCAGTGCAGTTAGTGGCATTTTGGAAAGACCATGGGTCGTTTGTGCAGACTTCAATATCACTAGATATGCATTAGAGAGAGAATTGTTCCAGAAGAACTAGAGAAGTGATTGAATTTTCTGATTTCATTTAAGATATGAACCTAATTGATCTCCAATTGAAAGATGGACCTTACACTGGGTTCAAAGGGGACAACCAGCTGATTGCTTCAAGAGTTGACATAATTCTAATATCTGAAGAATGGGACGAGAGATTTAGCAGCATTAATCAAGCAGTGTTATTCTCAGATCACTCTCCACTATGGTTCTTAGGAGCAAATCAAATCTTTCTTCAAGTTTGAGAATTGATGGTTGGGTACTGATGGCTTTATAGACAGATTCAGGAATTGTTTTGCAATCTTTCTCAGTTTCTCTTTCACAGGAAACCTGGTTTCATCTTGGCTTGTAAAATGAAGGCACTCAAAGCAAAACTCAACGAATAGAGTAGAAGTTTGCAAGGAAATTTTACTCTCAAAGAAAGAACATCCTCAGCCAGTTAGCAGATCTGGACACAATGCTTGCTGTGACCACTTTGACTGAGGATGAAAGCTTCATTATTAATGGATTATGAGGAAGTCATCAAAAATGAAGAGAGTTCATGGCAACAAAAGTCTAGATCTCTTTGTCTTAAAGAGGGTGATAGGATCACCAAGTTCTTTCACAAAATGGCCAATGCCCATGAAAGATACAATAACATAGATCAACTCATGTACAAGGAGTAACCACTGAGGACCCAACAAGGATCAAGGGGAAGATCACTGACTTCTACTAGAAGTTACCATACCATATTGAAATTTTTAATACCGTCGTTTTGGTAATATGGTATTTGGTATGGTATATGGTATATATTTTAATATTTTTTCGTATTCGGTACGGTATTTGGTATTTAGAAATAATATACCGGAATGCCGTATACCATACCATACCAAAGTATATAGTTACATAAATAACATATATATATATATATATATTATTATTATTATTATTATTAAAATACGAACAAATATGCAACCTAGTATTAGTATAAACTAAATGTTTAGAAGTTGAAACTTTGACTACTCTATGTAGATTGAAATTTAATTGATTAACCAAAAGAGTTGTTTTTACTTTTTTTGAATCGAAGTCATAAAACTCTATTATACGAGTGTATATTAGTAAAAGTTGAAGAAACTATGGTTACCGATTTACCATACTGTAGAATACTTAAGAATACTTAAACTGAACTTCAAAATATCAAACTATATTGAATTAAATTGGTATGGTAATGGTATAATGTCTTAAAAACCGAATACCAAAATTACGGTACTGGAACTTTGAAATACCGTACCATACCATGCCCACCCCTAATTGTGGGTGTATTTTTAGGGAACATTCAATCAAAACACAGTTTCTTGTATAACTTTGAGTAAACTCTGTAAGTGGAAACCCATTTTTCCCGTAACGTGATCTAATAAAATATCTCTAAGTTATTTCTCCAATAAATTGTCCAAAAGCTAGCCTTGTCCAGTTTCCTTCCTCTCTTAACATAATATTCAACTGAATTGGTGGTTTTCTTATTTTACTTTTCTCCCTTCCCACAATCTTTGGGAAGATTGAATTGACTTTTGATGAATGAAATATTTCTCAAATGATCTTGTAAAAGATTAGTGTGGCTTTGGGACCAAAATCGATATACTTTATGTTCTTCTACACAGCTCTTGTTTATATAGGCAAGACTTCTTAACTGCTTTGGTTGTCTCCTTGCCTGCAACTTGCACTACGATGAATGACAAACTGTAGCAATAAATATTTTCCAAGAAACGCTTCTGGGACAGGTTATCAAAATATAATATTTGTGTTGTAAAATAGGTGATTGGTTGTTGTTTACTGATCAAGAACTTCCCACTTTGTTTATGCTTTACTGTGCTCCGCAAAGTTGCACTTTCTTTTGATAGGGTGAAGGATATGTTTCATTTTCTGGTTTATCAAGCTGAGCGATTCAATGATTTTGTTCTTTAGGTAGGCATGATGCTTAGAGGTATGGGGTTTGACAATAACACCTCACTTTATGTTGCGGCGGGAAAAATTTATAAAGCTGAGAAATATATGACCCCACTCAAACAGATGTTCCCACGGCTGGAATCAAAGGATACATTAGCTTCCACAGAAGAACTTGCTCCATTTGAGGTACGACTCTGTGCCGCTTTTGCCTTATGAAACAGGCTTATTCTATCAGAAAAGTAAGCTGCAATAAATATTTGGTTCAGGGACACTCATCTAGGTTGGCAGCACTTGATTATACAGTCTGTCTTTATAGTGAAGCTTTTGTCACAACTCAGGGTGGCAACTTTCCTCACTTCTTAGTGGGTCACAGAAGATATCTGTATGAAGGACATGCAAAGACAATTAAACCTGATAAAAGGAAATTGGCTCTTCTGTTTGACAGCCCAGATATCAGGTTAAAGTGAATGCAATATACTTTTAAATTTCCAGTCGTTACTTGCACCAATTGACTGTCCTTGCAGGTTCTTGTGTTATTATGCACAAACATACTCACATGGTCTTACTTACCTCTTTTCATTGCATTGGCACTAAAAAACTGGAATTTCTCAACTCTTCTCTCTTTATTTCTGTCTTTTTTTTTTGATAATTGTGGTGTCCAAGCTCTCTTTTCACATAGATTTGCATGCAATACATGTAAAACTGTAAACAGGGAAGACAATACACAGCTGACAGCATCATAAGGTGTTTCTTTTTCATATTATGGTGAACTTGTATAGTACTTGGGCATCTGTCCCCGAACTAAAAAAGGACAGAAATATCTTTCATGCCCTGATAATGAGTGAAACCAGAGACAGGGAATTCTAGCAGTCATCAGTGTTCTCAGTCTGGCAGTTGGATATCCGCTTTATCTTACACTTGAAAGTATAGTTTTAATGAAATGTTAATTGAAAGTCTCTAGGGGAAAAATTGTAATGAGAACCTAGGTAATTGTTGGAAACTACTTATTAGTTAAAATTGCTGTTCAACCTGGTCATTATTTTTCAAAAGTGAAACAATACGATATTGGTTATTGGAATGTCAGTTTTCTCTATCATTTCTGCTGCTGATAGGTATCTGCGAAAATCTGTCATAGCAAGTTCTGAGAATGATGCATTGCCTCATAGTATAAAACATTTGGTTTAGTGACAGATTTTTTCCACTTGGAATGCATGTTGTGAACTTAATTTACGATACAATCTATTTGCATTCAATTTCTACAGATGGAATGACTTCAAAAGCCAATTGCAAGACATGCTTCATCATAGTGATACAAAGGGGGTCGAGTTAAAGAAGCCTAGTAGCTCCCTTTACACATTCCCAATGCCAGATTGCATGTGTAAGCATGCAGATGTCAAAAGTGCAAGTGGTAACAGGAGAAGACTAGTATGATACTTTAGGATACACAATAGCTGTATAAAAGCTTATATACTGGCAAATGGAATGGAATACTCAATAGCTATACAAAAGGTTTTGTACTTGTAACTTTCTTTTGTGCGTTTCAGTCATCCATTTTTTGTACATGTCCATAATTCATATGATATTTCTAAAGTCCTTTGATTGGTTTGTTATTTTAACTGAAATTCTCAATTTTCATTCTAAACAGATGCTGTAATTCTGGGCTGTAACTACATGGGATTTTTATGGCTAATCCATGCGGTACAAAGTTGTAACACCCCAGAAATTTTTTGAGCTAAGACTCAGAAGAACAGAGTGAGATTTTTTCAAGGAATTTAAAATTTCTTGAGTGTTAAGGTCACTAGATGTAGCACCTTAAGTTCCAAGAAGAACCAAGGAGAGTTCATTCAAGTCATTCCTAAGTTTTTCTTAAGTTTTGGTTCAACTTCAAACGACCATAACTCCTAGTACAAAATGAGTTAGGTGAGCTACAAGATAGAAAATTAAAGTCCTTCGAGTCCTCTTTACGACGCCACCGAGTTTGCTAAATTTCGAGTTTTGAATAAAAAGTTATGACAGATTTACTAACGATGCCCAAACCTGGCAGCAGCTCCGCGATGACTCCGTGTTACGGAGCCAATATGGACCTCATTGCCTGGTGAAAAATCATTCCAACTCCCAACTCGTTTTATTTTTTTATTTAAGGGTATTTTAGTCCTAAAACCCCTTAGGAGGTCATCTAAATTGCCCTAAACATGTAGAAAATCAGTTTTCTTAAATCAAACCCTCTCATTCACTCCAAAAATTCTAACGCTCAAGGAATTTAAGAAACGCAGGCTAGAGTTCATCTTTCAAGATTTTTCCTTCAATTGCTTCAAGAAGATGGTACTTTCAGGTATGTAAGCTTCCATAGTGTTGGGTTTGTTCACCTACACGCTAATCATGTTAATTTCAGTGTTAAGTTTGTTCTAGAAAGTTGAAAGTATGATGTTCTTTAAATTGGCTTTAGTTCTTGAGTTTAGATGAGATTATTGAGTTCCTTGATGAAATCATGTCGATTTTACAGTTGTTTATGAGTCGGTTCTTGTGCTCATGTTCTGGATATCTAAATCTAAAGAGGAATTGAGAAAAAGAACCGAGTTTAGGTGAATTGGGGTTAGAAAACGAAGAAGGAAAAAGTCGGGTGAATCTGGCACCTTGCTCCGCGTCGTGGACCTGCTTCCCCATTTCATAAAGTTTGTCTTTGCACCGCGGAGAGGTCACAAACCTCTCTGCCTCAAAAGTTAATTGGCGACCAAATATTTTAATTCACCTCCGCGTCGCGGACTTGCTTCCAGACAATGATTTCTTGATTGTTTTTCATGTTTAACTATCTAAAAACACTCCTAAATATCACGAGATCATTCCTATCACAAATCACAACCTTGAATTCATAAATCACATTCAAGGTAGAGTTGAGAGTCAAGTCTTGAGAGTTCTTTCAGACATTTTGAGAAAGTCCCTTTGAGTCTTTTTTATGAGTCTTTTACAACTTCTAGTAATTTGTTTCAAGATTCGAGCAAGTGAGTATGAGGATGATGAGAATGTATTCATGAGTCTACTTTGTCATCATGAGATCTTTCGTATCATGAACCATAACTCTTGAATTCATAATTCACATTCAAGAGAGGGTTAAGAGTAGAGTTCAAGAAAGTCTTTGAGTTCAATTGTGAATCCTTTGAGATCCACCATCGATTTGAGTTAAGTTTTGAGAAGTAAGTATGAGAATGACAAGAGTCGTATACCTGAGTTCCTTATTGATATTTCGACCCTTGAGTCAAGTCGTTCATGCCCAGAACTTCCACATGAACTCTATCAGTTTAGTATCTTTGAAAGAAGTAGTATCTTCAAGTTCCAAGTATTTGAGTCTGTCTATGGTTATTGAAAACCTTGCATTGAGTCGTTCAAGTCCATAATTCGGCGTGAACCATATTTTTAAAAAGTCTTTTACAAATGTTTAAACTTTGTTTTAAGACTTAAGCTTTGAAGTTGAGTAAAGAGTAAGAGTAAAGTTCATTTTCTTTAAAATGATTTATGGGAACTAAGTATTCCCTAAGAGTAAATGTTTTCACATTTAAGATGAGAGGAAACTGAGATTTCCAAAAGAGTTTTGAGCAAGAAAGGGAACATCAATTCCAAGAGAGTTTTTAAGCTAAGTTTTTGAGTAATTATCTCAAACTAAAGAAAGAGTTTGTTTTTACAAATATATGAGCTAAATATATTTTGGGAGTAGTATTGAGCATCGATATGGGGGCGAGTTTGAGTTCAGATAACTCACATCTCCATAAACCATGTAGACATCATGGGTAGTAAAGGATCATACTTTTTAGATGACTCATTAAAATGCTTTTAGCATAAGCTAGTGGATCCACTAAGTTAAGCGTTCTATATGATGACAAAGTATAGGACAGTTCTGGCAGCGTGGGCAATCACCACTTAGGCTCATAGTGGTGGTTGTCAATTAGAGAAACTCCACAGAAACTATATTACTTTATTATATAAGTAAAGTTGAGTTTGTTATTGCATTTTCTTTAACGAACTAAGTTGTTTTTACTGTTTTATAAAGCTTTCCATATATTGCATGTGTATTATTGCTTTATATTGAGTTGAGTACCCAGAGTCGAATATCATATCTTTGAGTTGAGTATCTTATCCTTGAGTACTTCTGAGTTGAGTAAGTTTGAGAAGAGGTAAGCATGTTTCTTTTTTATCAAGTTTCAAGCTTATGTTTATGTTTTAGAATTCCCCTTACATGCTCGTACATTCCACGTACTGAGCCATTTGGCCTGCATCTTTTCATGATGTAGACATAAGCATTCGGGATCATCAACATTCGTTGATACATCCGAGAGTTCGAGTTAGCTATGGTGAGCCTCTTTGTTTTCGAAGGATTTCATTTACTTTTCAGTTTAATCAGGATGTCGTGAGTCTTGTCCCGACTTCCATCTTTATCAATTAGAGGCTTCATAGATAGTCAGTATAGTTGAGAAGTCTGTATTATTCATTTATTTTATTAAATGTTTTAAAGACTTAAGTTGCATATTTTATGGCAAGTTGAGTATATTATTTTAATTCTAAGTTGTTCATTTGAGTTAAAGTTTCGAAAAGTTGTGTTTATTGAATTTTATTCAGTTTTAAGCTTTTGCATGCTTAAGTTAGTCTTCCGCTTGTAGTCAGCCAGGATGAGGGTTCGCTTGGGGACTAGCAATGGTTCTTGAGTGCCGACCACGTCCAAGGTGTAGACTCGGGTCGTGACAAAAGTATTTCCCACTGGTTGCCTATTTGTATCATTTACCACCAAATAATTACTCTACATACCTAGTTTAATCCACAACTCCCTATGCTTTAGGAGATAATTCCTTGTATTGTTGATATGCTCTAAGTACATCTTACAGTTAGTGCAAGTGATTGTAGTCAAATACAAATAAGTTGGGGTCGAATTTCACAAGGGAAAAGGAAAATGTCACCTATGATGGCATACTTTGCATTCTATCATATATAGTTTCGCAATAGTGTATAACAAATTGGTATTGTATCTAATGCAGTATTAACATAAGATATATGTGTTTGTTTTTCTAATGGATGTAAATACTAGAGTTGTTTTCCTTCCTGATGGTTAAGTGTTACCGGATACTTGTGATAGTACAAAGTTTAGCTGGTTGTCTTTTGATGAGCCATGATTTCTTACTCTTAACGTTTATTGTTCTCCAATGGTTAAACGTACTTTCCTCCAGTTGATTTAACAACCGAATTGAAGTGATATATTATTGATCATACTAAGCCTAGTAAAGTCAATTTATTCTTATGCGGATTTATTAAACAAGGGATAAAGCCTTGAGTTCTTGATAATTGATTGGGCCAACTTCAATTTACTTTTTCAAGTTAAATTAGAGCAATGACATGATCAACATTTGCAACTGTTAATCTATATAAAAGAATGGTAAATTAATTATCCATCAACAACCTTCTAATCATGTAAAACACTTTATGTATCTTAGGAACTTCTTATCTAGGTGTTACCCTAGCAATAGATATTTTTACTCATAGTAAATGCAAGAACACACATAGAATTTGAAAGCATCATCTTATATGGAGAATTAGATTGAAATAAATTGAAAGATTGAATAACGAAAACACGAGTCTCATTAGAACTAGGAAAGGTTTACGATGCTGCCTTAGATAGACAATAGTTCATATTGACGGTCTGTCGATGGGTTCCACGACCCTTCATGTTCACCATCAGCAACATTTTCTACATATTCACTTCTCTGAATCTTGACTTACGGGACCTTCTATGGACCATCAGTTTATTTTACGGTCTATAGTGTTGTTGTGGAACTCTTCTAGAAATTACACCTTTGAAATTTTGGTCTGCGGGTTTCTTGCCTACTTACAGTATCATTAACGGTCCATCAGCTCCTTCTATGTTTTGTGATTAGACATGCTTGCATCTACAAGATTTTGGCCTTTTTACAACACAAGTGATGGCCCGTCGATGCCTTTGACCAACCATAGTTGACTCCGTCCCTAATTTCTTACTTACCTATGTTTTATCCCTTTCACCGAAAACATCACAAAAATTCATCATATCACACAAAATGTGCTTAAGATTCGCATTAATTTCTTATTAAAAAACATTATATGGCATATTTCCCGGCACTTCAACACCCCCGACTTAGAGTCTTTGGTTATCCTCAAGTAACTCATTAGGAATTCATTAAACTATGCTTAATATCACAAAAAGACTAAGGGTCATTTGGTAGCGTGTATTAGAAACATAATGCATGCATTAGATTTGTGTATAACTAGTACCTTATAAGGTACACTTTTTGAGCTTACGTATAACTAATGCTTCCCTAGTGTGTATTACTAATACATGAAACTTCATGATATTAGTAATGCAAAGGGTTTTAATGCATGCATTAGCATGATTGAAGACATAATTGCCCATCAAAAAAATTTCCACATCATTTCCACCAAATTTGTGAAAGGTATTTATGTAAACACATATTTCTTTAGAATTATGAAATGCATGTTATTTGTAATACATCAAATCAAACACTATACAAATAATTATCTCAGCATAACTAATACAAGCATAAGTATTATATCATATTCAATACTATTCTTATACACCCTACCAAACGACTCCTTTGTCTACAATTGTAAGACCACACAAATTCTAAAACAAGATTCAAACCATAAGATGATTCCTAGTTTTGCATAGGTATTAAGGTCAATTCTTAAGTTAGGGAAGTGTATTTGATGTGATTTAATGTTATAAGGAACCTCTAGCACTAAGTCAAGTTCAAAGTTTCCCTAGCGATTAATTTTTTGAATGAGATCATCCAAGGGTCAACTTCAAATGAGCATGTCTCTTATAATATGAGGAGTTATGTTAAGCCCCACACCTACACCCTGACATAGTTGTCATGACCCAAAAATGGATGTAATGACACTTGTTTATTCCCATCAAGACAAGTCAACCTCAACCCAACAACATGAAAGAAAAGCGGAAAGTATTAAAGAACAACATAAGAACATAAAACTTATTCATTCTAATATAATCCCAAAACCTAGTTGTCACGTCTACAAGCTACAAAAGCATAAAGTGTGGAAATAAAAGATAATTACAAGTCTCAATGTCTATGTTTCTCAAATAGAACAAAGCATAAACATAAAGGAAGAAGAGGGCCAGCCGGAATGACAAGCAACTACCTCCCAAAGTCCTTCAACAAGCCTCAGGTATAAAAGAAGAGCAATCATATGGAACTGGGTTCAAAACCTACACAAGTGTAGAAGCAAGAGATGAGTACCAAATAAGACGGTACTCATCAAGCAACCAAATAAACAACGAAAAACTAGCTAGAAAACGATTACTCCTTTCATCCCAACCGAACCTCCTTAAACTACAACCTAAATAGAAATTAACCCAACCTAATAGTTTCACAATACACAACCCACAAGGCTTTATAGTCACGGTTCAACAACCAACATGTATCAAGTATGACAACAAGTGTCAACTAGATCAATCACAACTATCAAGTTCATCAAAGCACATTAATCAAGAACACTGAATCCAAAATTCCAAGATTTGTCATGCATAATATCAATCAGAACTCATGGGAGCCGCCCATAGTTCATGATCTCATCGGTAGTGACCTCGGCATCAATATCACTCGCTGGTAATCACCTCAACATCCACAAAACTCACCGAAAATGACCTCGACATCAATAACACTAGTTGGAAATGACCTTGGCATCAATAACACTTGCCCGAGATGACATCCACATCAATAACACTCACCGAAAATGACCTCGGTAATAACTTTTGCTGAAAATGACCTTGGGATCAATAATCATCACATGCCTCATCACAGTGTACACAAATTAATTCAACTAAACAATTTAACACCATAAGAAAGAGACAATAACTCAAGAGATTCAAGGCCACAGTAATGCCATCAAAACATTTCATCAATCAACATATTAGGGCTCACAACATGGCAAATTCAAAAAATATTATGATAAACATGTTGCATTTTCATTAATCCCCTTTTATTAATTTGATATCAATCAAGTGGAATAATTGAACCCATCACCTCGTTTCCCTTCCCCCCCCCAACACATACAAATGAAGGGAAATACGCGATTCAACTAATTTTACAAGGTTTAGGAGATTACTTGCCTCAATTTCAATCAAAAGTCAATCCAAGACTTGAGTCTTTCCTTTCCGAACAATGTCAAAAACCACACAATCTAATTCAATCAAGTAATCACAATAAGATTTCAGAAATAACAACACCCAATTCATACATTTACAGATTGGGTCAAATCAACTCAATAACCCAATTTTGAAAATGAGCTTTGACTCCCAAAATCTTTACTTGTAAAGATTACCCTAGATATTTGAAACTCATTGGTGAAAACCATTTCGAAAAAGGATTTAAAATTCGTTCATAATCATCATTTTACTAAGTTCTTGGGTTCTTGAAGAAAAACCCAAAATTTCATTCCAAAACCTTGATTTGAACACTCATAATCATAAATAATAATGAGTAAATGAAGATTTAAGATTAGGAATCGTTACCCAAATATTACTTCTTAAAAGATTGTTTAAATTGCCACACTTAAGCTCCTAAAACTAAAAAAAATATGGTGAAATGGGGTTGAAACCCCAATTTTCGGAAATTATTTTGTCCAGGGATTCTCCACGAACACGGACTCACTGTCCACAAACGCGGACGAACAACTTATAAAGGAGATCTGCGAACGCGCGCTCAACTCCACGAACACGGAGGTCAAAACTTTGAACTCTCACGAATGTGGTCACCTCTCCACGATCGCAAAGAGTTGGCCTTAATCACACACCCAATTAAAAAAACATTGAATGAACCCTTAGGATTTGTTCGAAATCCCGTACACACAAACCATATAGGCAAATTGAATAGAATAAGTGTTCCAGACTCACCAGAACCATCAAAATATGAATTTGAGGACTTGTTGATCTGAAACTCGTGAAAGTCACAAGAAATGAACATAACACCTACAAGGCCAAATCAAGCTCCAGACCTCTATAAATTCAACCAAGTCCTCACCTAGGACTATAATTATCCCCCAAATCCAACGGAACCCTCTAAATTCCGATTCGAGCATCTGAACCCTAAATATTGACCAAAGTCAACCCAAAGGCTAAAATTCCATAATTTTCCAATTTAGAACTTCAAATCCTCAAAAAGATTCTGAGTTTGAAGCCGACAACCCCCATAGTCAAATTTCCACATTTTGAGATTGATGAATTGAGAGAACTCCATTCCAACTCTCAAAACTTTAAAATGTACTGAAAACCACTTTTTAACTGCTTAAGCCTTTCAAATTTCAAAATTCTAAAAATTCATAACTCTTAACTCAAATCTTGAAACCAATATGAAAACTCATTCAAAAATGACCCGGGGCTAATATTAGGAGTGGTAAAATGGTAGTTTTCTAAAAGTTTCATAAAATGATCAACCGGGTCATTACATTATCCACAACTAAAAACCATGTTTACCCTCAATATAAAGCAAAAGAAAGTACCTGAAGCCTAAAAAAGCTGAGTATATGGCACCCATATCAAACTCTGTCTCCCAAGTCACCTCACCAACATAATAGTGCTTCCAATGAACCTTCATTAACAGAATATCCTTGTTCTTAAGCTTTCAGACCTTCCTATCCAAGATGGATATAGGCTCCTACTCAAAGGACAAGTCTGGACCCAACACAACTGAATCAAGAGTGAGTACACAGGACTCATCCGACACGTACTTCTGAATCATGGAGACATGAAACACATGATGCACATCTGTCAAGCTAGCTGGAAAGGTTAACTTATAGGCCACCTCTCCTACTCGGCTCAAAATCTCAAAAGATCCAATGAATCTAGAGATAAGATTACCTTTCTTTCCAAACCTCACTATCCCCTTCAATAGTGACACTCAGGGCCAAACATGATCACCCTCCTTAAACACTAGGGCTCGAAGTCTAGGGTTTGCATAAGACTTATGTCGACTCTGAACTGTCAATAGTTTACCCGAAATCATACATACCTACTTTATAGTATCTCTAAGTAGTTTTGTATCCAAAGAGTCCATCGCAGCTGCGTCAAGCCAACCGATCAGAGATCTACACCGTCTACCATACAACACCTCAAATAGGGCTATCTATATCGTGGAATAATAACTGTTGTTGTAGGTAAACTCTGCTAAGGAAAAATTCTAATCCAATATAGCACCAAAATAAATCACACAAGCTCGAAGCATATCCTCCAATACCTAAATCGTCCGCTCATACTGACCATTTGTTTGAGGGTGGAAAGATGCACTCATATGTTACTGAGTACCCAAACCATGTTGTAAAGCCTTCCAGAAATGAGAAGTGAACAATGAACCTTACTCCGAGACAATAGAACAAGGACTCCATGTTGTCGCACAATCTAACTGAAATAATGATGGGATAACTCCACCCTATACTTCACCCCAACATGGATGAAATGGGTGGACTTTGTCAGCCTCTCAACAACTACCCAAATAGAGCCATAACCCCCCACAATGGTAGGCAAACCCACAATAAAATACATAGCGATCCCTTCCCACTTCCAAGTAGGAATAAAAATCTTCTCAGATATACCTCCGGGCCGCTGGTGCTTACACTTGAGCTGTTGGCAAGTCAAACATCTAGACACAAAGTCTGCAATATCCCTCTTCATGACACACAACCATTTATGCTGGCTCAGATCATGATACATCTTCGCCGCTCTCTATTAAATAGAATATCTAGAACAATGGGCCTTTTCAAGAATTAGTCTAATCAATTCGCCTACCTTGAACACATAAATCCTGCCTCCGATCCTCAAGATGCCATCATAATGAAAGACAACCTCCTTGGCTTCCCATTTCAATAGTTTGTCTCGAATGAGACACAAATTCTCGCCATAACACTGGTGATCGCCGATCTACTCAACTAAAGAAGAATGAGCCTCTATGGAAGCAATAAAAAACCAGTCTCCTTAGAAATTTGCAATTAGAAAAGATTGTTGGCTAACCTCTGAACATCTATATCCAACGATATCTCCTAAACGCTGATAGTGGCAAGAATCTCCATACTAGAAGTCTTCTTACTTAAAGCATTTGCCACCATATTGGCCTTTCCTGTGTAATACAAGATGGTGATATCATAATCCCTCAGTAGCTCAAGTCATCTGTGTTTCCTCACGTTCAAATCCCTCTAACTAATGATGTACTAAAGACTCGATGGTCAGTGAAGACCTCACAATATACCCCATACAAATAATGCTGCCATAACTTAAGCACAAAGACTATGACTTCGAAATTCAAGTCATGAGTAGGGTATTTATTATCATATTTCTTCAACTATCTAGAAGCATAGACAATCATCTTCCCTTTCTGCATCAGAAAACCACCTAACCCGACTCTAGAAGCATCATAATTGCAATAACTTGGAAATATAGTAGTTTAAGTTAAGGGATCAATACTAAGTCAAGGCCTAGAAGAATTGACCTTGGCACCCTCCAAGAGTGCCTGCACGTCCCGTGAAGGGCACTACGGTTCGTGGGAAAGGTCGTGGAGCCTTGGCAATAGCTAGCCAATGGAGTCTCACCTCCACCGACTGCCTTGACGGCTTGTCGTGGACACCACAGATCGTGGTGACACTCGTGGTGGTGAGGCAGCAGCTCTCCAAGGATGCTCAAAAGTTGGAACCTCCCCACGAGCCACTAGACAGTTCGTGAAGGCCTTGACGGGCTGTGGGAGGGATCGTGGTGATGCCTTAGGTTTTTAGGGGTTAAGGGATGATGGCTTAGCTACTGGTCTAAGACCACGAGGAGGACCACGACTCGTGGAGATGGACAGTGCACTGGCAAGTGAGGGGTTAAATGGTCTCTTTCGGTTTTAATTAGATCACAACCAAGTCGTTTGCCTAAGTCTAGGACCTATATATTAGTGATTTTAACCCTTAAACTCACCCATTCAAGACATTATTTCCAAAACCCCAAAAGAAATCCCAAAGCTCTTCCTCTCAATTATTTCTCGCTAGAACTTGAAGAAGAAAAAAGAGTTGGAGCTAGGATCAAGATCAAGTCCCCATTCCTCAAGCATTTGTGGGCTTTGTTATTAGGTATGATGGCTTTTCATTCATGGAATCCTTTAATCCATGGAACCCCTATGATTTCCCCAATTTAGAAGAAGAATTCCCGAATTCTAGTTAGGGTTTCTTCTAATGTTATGGGGTTTGATCCAAATGAGTGGATTTTGATTGTTTATGCTTGAATAGAGTAGATTCAATGATTTTATAATGACATGTACCCATGCCTAACCTATGATTCTAAGATGAATTTGATGTATATGGGTTTTACTCCATTAAAGGGAAAATTGAGGATTTAGATGTATGCATATAGGACTGATATGGTACATTATATATTTCTTGAGATGGAAGCATATATGATGAATTATGGTTAGAATTGTCTTGAGATTGAGGCATATTTAGTGAATTATGATTATTAGGGCTTTGAGACTAAAACTGAAGCATGAATTATTGAGGATTAGATAGGATTGTTGTGGAAGGTATTTACCCATATGATTCCTGAGGCTGAGAATGATGAGAAGCAACTCAGTGTATAGGAAGAGACTACATATGAGGTCCTGACTGAGGTTGAGGAGGCTATGGTGCATTCAGCCCTTCAGACTACGTTGAGAGAGACTTCCATGGAAGGCTCTAATGGAGCCAGTGTTGATGTTACCCCGGGCATTGATGCTCAAGACCAGAGTGTGACCCCGAGCATTGATGCCCCGACAGACAGAGCGACTGAGTAGATAGGATGATATCTTTACCTCCCTCTCTGTTGTTTTTATTGATCTTTATTTTTAGTAGCATTTGAGGACAACTACTTTTCTTTTGTGGGTGGGGTGAGGTATTTTCATACCTACCTCTTGTGATTTGATTTTGTTTGTGAATATTGGTGAATATTGGGTTTTGTGATCTAGAATTGTGTTTTGATTTTTTTGATATTAATCTTGTGGATGGTTGAGCTTGTGGCTCCCTGTTTTGAATGGAAATGGTTTTGACCTGTTTTTTTTAAATTTTGTGCCACCTCTATTGTTTGTGATTATGGTTGTTCTTGTGCAAATTTGAGTATCGATTATGATCAATACCGATGACTTGAATAGTGCTCGTAATTGAACGAAATGAATGTGCGGCTACGATGAGGCCAAATGAAGTTGCATAGACAATGTATGAACATTTAGCATCTCGTTGTGATTAGTCGGCTATCGAATGAGTCTCTTGTGATGAACATTGCACACTAGCTAGAAAGTGTGGAGTCTTGTTTGATATTGGTGCCAATGCCTTGTGTGATGAGCTTACTTTGAACATTGTGTGATGACACCTAGAATTTTCCCCGTTGATCCAGTTGACTAAGTGATGCAAGCGCTTGAAATGATATTAGGCAACTATTTTGAATAGTGAAAACAAATTGACAATATACCTCTTTTGTGGCCAACCTTGTGAGATATGTGAACCTTGCTTGAACCCTCTTGAGCCTTATCATTTTCTTGGAAGAAGCTTGAACAATTGTGATCCCTCTTTATCCACTTACCCATAACCTTCATGAAGTGTGGTTTGTTTTAATATGGTGAAAAAGGAAGGAAAATCAAGAAGTGTGAGAAATTCCCCTTTGAGAATGGTTTTGAAAAAGATGGAACCCCTCCATATAAAAAAAAAAGAAAAGAGAAAAGAAGCAAAGAAAAAGAATGAAATAGTTGTGAAATAAGTCAGGAAGATTGCAAAGAGAAATGGGGTGTCCGGTAATTCATAAGAAGTTGAATAATGGGGTGGATTATGAGCATATTTAAAATGTTAAGGAAAAGGAGGAAAGTGATTTTCAGGCCACACTTCATGAGGGTAGCAGCCACTGAACCTAAATGACCATACCTTTACACTCAGCCCCGTTACAAAACTTGAAAAGACCTTTGTGCTTTTGAGTGAGCTAAAACGAGTGTTGATTGGAAAATAAGGGAAAACCTATGGGTGAAGTCATGCATGTGTTCATCTTGGTGAGTGTGAGGGTCGTATGTGATTCCAGAACTATAAATTGTTGAAGAACTTGGTGTGAATATGGAATCATCCTTGTTGTGAGGGAATTTGAGTACCTTTGTTGAGCTTGAACTTGCATTTGAAGCAAGTATTGTGAACTTGAGCATCTTTGATAATGGTGAGTCAAAATTTGAATCTTTGAGTGCACAGTTGATCATTGCATGAGTAAGTTGAGCCTTGTTATGTGCATTCATGTTGAGCCTTAAGCAGCACTATTTGAGATATCCTTTTTGAACTGCTGATCTTGAACTTTTACTTGAGGACAAGCAAAAGTTTAAGTTGGGGTGTTGATGAGTTCGAGATTTGGACTCATTTAGGGCTTTGTTTATACAGATTTAGTGTCTTCAAATGCTTAGTTTGTGCCATAAACTGATGTTAATTCCTTGATTTTTAGGTAATCTGATTGAGGAACAAAGCAAGGACACTAACAAGCGAAATAGAACAAAACAAAGAGAAGAAATGAAGAAAGACAAGCCTGGTGATCGCCAAGAGCACTTGGCGAATCGCCGAGTGGGTAGCTTGACCGCCTAAAGTTCCAGTGTGCCAAGCCCTGAAGGAAGAAGCCAAGTCGACAACGAAAAGGAGTAGTCGGCAAATCGTCCAGCAGTTCCGTGATGCAAAAAGAGATCGCCCAAAGTTACAGAACTCGAGGATGCTGATTACCAAGGTGAAAAGGCGATGGAAGAGATCAATGGGCGGCTCACCGAGTGGTTCGGCGAGCCCGACTTACTTCACCGAGTGAACCTTCGTGGCTTATTTTTGGTGACTATAAATTAGATTTTGAACATTTTATTTAGGAGTTCTGAATTATTGTAGAGGCTAACTTAGACTGAATCAGTTCAGAACATTTTTTCTCTGTAGCTTTTCATAGTTTTAATGATTTTGAGAAAATCAATTTGGAGGTTTTGGATGTGGGTTTCGGATATTCTACAAATTGAAGTATTATAAAGACTAAATCACTCTTACCCAGTAGTAGATGGATAATCGATTCAGTAATTGTTTTTACCTTTTTATGATGTTTGGCTAAAACCCCAATTCTTAGGGTGTGATCATGTGATTATGGGTTGAATTAGTTTATGGGTATTGTTAATTACTAGTTTAAATGCTGAATTGAAGTGACTTTAATCATTAATTGAGGTTTAATTTATAAATTGTAGTTGCAAATCCAGTTCTAATTTTGTGTTCTTTGCTTGCTCGAGAGAGAGGTTTTAGAATTAAGATTATTGATTAATGATTTGTGGGTATTGGGTTGAACTGGGTTTAGCTCGAGAAAGTGCATCCTAAACCCAATCCTACCCATCTAGCTTGAAAGAGTGGATGAATTAAGGTGTGGGCTATTCTTCATTGTCATGCTTGTTGATGTTCGAAAGAAATTACCAGATTCGGGATAGTTATAGTTGTTCGAGAGAAAGTTATCTCCCTATATAGTCTAGCCTACTCACTGATTTTTAGTTGTTTACTAGTAGTTTCAATTACCCATATATCTATATTTGCATATAATCGATCACATCCCCATAATCCTTCTCGCTATTGTTATTTCAAAGCTTTTGTGACTGCTTCATAGTTGATAATTACAAACCAAAACCCCCATGACATTCGTGTCGCCCCTTTAATTTAACTAATGTCTTTTTCGATAATTTCTATTCCTATGGCTGATCAGACCACATTTTCATTTCCTATTTGAATTTAAAACATGTACCGCTCCCTATGGGATTCAACCCCAACTCATATAGTTGGGTTTTATAAGACGAATGAGGTCAAGAGTTGGCCTAGACCTCTATCGCCGACAAATATTATAAGTTTCTTGGGGTTGGCCGGTTATTATAGAATAGTTGTTTAGGGGTTTTCTACGATTGCCTCTCTATTGATAGCTTTGACTCAAAAGAAGGCCAAGTTCAAATGGTCCGAAGCTTGTGAAAAGAGTTTTCAAGAGTTGAAAGATAGACTTACTTCCGTTGTGGTGTTGACTTTACCGGAAGGTACAGATGGCTTTGTGGTATATTGTGATGCCTCTAGAGTTGGGTTAGAATGTGTGCTTATGCAAAATGGTAAGGTTATTGCCCATGCTTCAAGGCAACTTAAGGTTCATGAGAAGAACTATCCTACCCATGATATTGAATTAGCGGCGGTCGTTTTTGCATTGAAGATTTGGAGACATTATTTGTATTGAGTTCATGTTGATGTTTTCACCGACCATAAGAGTTTGTAATATGTGTTCAATCAAAAGGATTTGAATCTTCGCCAAAGAAGGTGGCTAAAATTATTGAAAGATTATGATATGAGTGTTCTCTATCACCCTAGTAAGGTGAATGTAGTAGTGGATGCTCTTAGTCGGTTATCTATGGGTAGTGTTGCCCATATTGATGATGATAGAAAATAATTGGTTGGAGATGTTCATAGATTGGCCCGATTGGGTGTTCAGTTAGTAGACTCTACCAAGGGTGGTGTTATGGTTCATAATGGGTCAGAATCGTCTTTTGTGGTGGATGTAAAAGCTAAGCAATGTCTTGATCCAACTTAAGTAGAATTGACAGAAATGGTGCTTAAGAAGTCTGTAAAGGCTTTCTTCCAAGGGGGATATGGTGTCCTTAGATATCAAGGTTGTTTGTGTGTTCCAAATGTCGATGATTTGAAGGAACAAATCTTGTCAAAAGTCCATAGTTTTCAGTATTCCATTCACCCGGGAGCCACCAAGATGTACCATGATTTGCGGGAGATCTATTGGTGGAATGGGAAGAAGAAAGATATTGCGGGATTTGTTGCTAAGTGTCTTAATTGCCAACAAGTGAAAGTTGAGCATCAGAAACCAGGAGGTTTGTCCCAAGACATTAGCATTCCTACTTGGAAGTGGGAAGACTTGAATATGGACTTCATAGTAGGGTTGCCACGAACTCGGCGACAACATGATTCGATTTGGGTTATAGTAGACTGAATGACAAAATCAACTCATTTTATTCCCGTCAAGGTTTCTTATTCGGTGGAAGATTATGCTAAGTTGTATTTGAGGGAAATAGTCAGGTTGCATGGAGTTCCCTTTTCCATTATCTCCGATTGAGGTACTCAGTTTACTTCTCATTTTTGGAAGTCTTTCAAAAAGGGTCTTGGCACTAAAGTTAAGCTTACCAAGACTTTTCATCCACAAACCATTGGGAAAGCAGAGCAAACTATCCAAACATTGGAAGATATGTTGAGAGAATGTGTCATCGATTTCAAGGGAAATTGGGATCATCACCTACTATTGATTGAGTTTGCTTATAACAATAACTACCATTCTAGTATTGGTATGGCTATGTTTAAGGCTCTTTATGGTAGGAGATGTAGATCTCTTATAGGTTGGTTTGAGGTGGGTGAGGTTGCTTTGATAGGACCTGAGTTAGTTCATGAGGCTATTGAGAAAGTTCGACTTATTAAAGGGAGGTTGAGACCAACCCAAAGTCGACAAAAGCCATATGCCGATGTTAAAAGAAGAGATCTTGAGTTTGATGTTCATGACTGTGTTTACTTGAGAATCTCACCCATGAAGGGTGTGATGAGGTTTGGTAAGAAATGGAAGCTTAGTCCCCGTTTCGTAGGCCCATATGAGATCTTTAGACGTGTTGGTATGGTTGCTTATGAGCTTTATTTGCCTAATGAGTTGGCATCGGTGCATCAACTTTTTCATGTCTCTATGTTGAAAAAGTGTGTTGGAGATCCAACATCTATAGTAGAAGGGTTGAGAGTTGATGAAAGCCTTTCTTATGAGGAAGTACCGGTTGAGATTTTAGATCGGCAAGTCAAGAAATTGAGGAACAAAGAAGTTGCTTCCGTGGAAGTGTTATGGAGGAATCATTTAGTTGAGGGTGCTACTGGGAGGCCGAGGACGATATGATGTCCCGATATCCTCATCTTTTTCCTCCTACTCCTCCCTTAGCTTGAGGTAACGAGTTCCTCATGGTTTGCTTTTATTGTGATGTCATGTGTGTTTTAGATATTCCCACGATTTCCTTATGTTATGCATGTTCATGAAAAACTTGTGTTTGTAAAGAAAATGAGTTTATATGATTGATTCTCCTCATGTTGTATTGCATTGAGTATGAGTTGCATATAGACTTCATGAGATGAATTGATGAAAATGCCTTAGCTTGGAGTTGATGATTCCTCCTTGGATATACGTTTTGAGTATATATAGCGTATAGGCTCCATGAGATTGTGTTGACCATGCTTTTAGCTTGGAGATGATAGTTCCTCCTAAAATATGAGAAATTTTGAAATTTCATGCATATTGGGTTGTTAGAGGTAGTCCCTACCTTCCACGTGATGCATTGAGTATGTTTAGCTTGGAATTGACGTATCCTCTTTGGTTGTGTGCATTTAGGTGAGTTGCATGCAAATGGGCTGCTAGTTTTGAGTCATTGCCTTTAAAAGGTGTACAGAATTTCATTCGAGGACGAATGTTCCCAAGGGAGAGATAATGTTGTAGACACGTAATTTTTGACCGAACTTAAGTTTTACATCATTTTTAGAGCTCAAATATTTTATAAAAATCTAAATTAAATATTTTAACTTTTACCTTATTTTATTAAATTTATTTTTAAAAGATTTGAAAACAACAAAAATCATTTTTAGGTAAAGTTTTATTTTTTAATTATTTAAAAAGAAATGAAAATTTACCAAAAATATGGGTTCTTTTAAGTTAGATTAATAGATAAGCTAGTATTTTTTAATTATCATTTTCAAACTGGTTATTTAACTTTTTAGTTCAAAATAATTAATTTAATTTTTATATATATAAATAATAATAACCTAAACTACCCATTACCACCCTCATCACCACTCCACTCACCACTCCCCTCAACCCGTTCACCACTGTACACCCCATACACACACACCCTACACATATACATACTACATATACTAGAACCCATCTGCAAAAAAAAGAAGAAGGAGAATATACATGTACAAAAAGAAAAAAATCAGCAATACCACACGCTTTTTACAATCTAAAAGAACAACAAAAAATATACATCACAATAATAATTGAGTTAGAGGTTTTATTTGTTGTTTCAAGTTCATGGATCTTAAAGTTAGCTTGTCAAACTTTAGAAATATGTAGATTTATACTTTATTCTCCATTGTTTAGTCAAAAGAACAATTTGAAGGTGCGTTCTTTCCATAGCGTGTTTATATATTTTATTTTTGAAAAAATTGTTCATGTAAGTTTGATTTTATTTATTAATCATGAAAAGACACGTATGCCATGAATTTTTCAATTTTTCTTGAACAGTGTTCTCTTTTCTTTTTTTTTACATTAGCCTCATGTTATTTTTGTTCGTAATTTAAGAAGACTAAGCATGTTTTGTTTGCGATAACTAGATGATAATCCACGTAGTTAATTGATAGCTCATTATTTAATTGCTTGAATATTTAATTACTAGCCGAAGTGTTTAGGAGATAAAATATTAGGTTTACATAAATTAATTAAGCCATCTTGTAGCCTTTTAGATAGGATTAAAAGTTTTAGTGATCGAATCTCATAAGAAGAGTGAGAGAATATATAAGTTTTAGGAATTCATTATCGAAAGAAGAAATATAAAAAGTAATAACAATAAAAAAGGGATAAGGAAAAGGTGAGGGGAAAGACGAGAGAAGCAGAAGAAGAAAAGAAAAAAACAAATAATAAAGAAAAGAACAAACGTGAACAAAAAAGAATAATGAAAAAAATGATTTAAAAAAAAGAAGAGAAATTAAAGCGTAACAAAAAAAAAACAAACCAAAAAGTAAGAAGAAAAATAAAAGAAAGAGAGTGTTAATATATATATATATATATATATATATATATATATATAATAATAATAATAATAATAATAATAATAATAATAATAATAATAATAATAAAATAAAAATTTAAAAGAGTAAAAAGAAGGAAATAGTGTAAACGTTACAATGAAAAAAATAAGAAAAAAATAGAATAAAAGTAATAAATTAAGAAACAAACAAATGTCAAAAGCATGAAAAAAAATGATAAAAAACGTATGAAAAGTACATACACTTATAAAATAAGATAACTTTTAAATAGGCTTAAAATAAAAGAATGAGGGTAAATAATTTTTTAAATAATATAATATCCAAAAATTAAGTCAAGTCATACAAAAGTCAATAAAGCGATCGTGCTAGAATCACAGGAATCGAGGGATCCCTAATACCTTTCCCTCGATCAACAGAATTTCTTAGCATATCTTTGATTTCGCAGACCAAATAAAATAATGAGTCAAATTTATTTTTGATTAGGGATTTAAATAAGGTGATTTGGAACACGAAAACTCAATTCCAAGTAGCGACTCTGAATAATCAAAATAATTTCTTTTCAGAAAGTCACTTTAATTGAAAAAACTATTTTCTTCCAAAACATTCAATTTTGAGAAAAAAAAGGGATGTGACAGATGGCGACTTCGCTGGGAAATACCAGAATTCGAGGTTATAAATATTGACTTGTGTATGGCTATCCTTTAATTTTATTGTGTTTGTTATCCTAATGTGGTATTTATCCGCTTATTTACCACTTTGATATTGTTTGAAATGTAATATAAATTATCTTCTTTACGCACCAATCTGAGTCTTCTGAGATACTTTATTTAGAGATGCGATTACGCTCTCCAGTCTTGAGATACCAGAGATGCGACAATGCTCCTAGGAATGATTTTGTAGTAGTACATGTTTTAGAATGAGAAGGACTAACAGTGAGGCCGAAAAACCCTGCTACCGATAAGCTGTCCCTTCCCGACTCGAGTGGTCAGCTCATTTTACAGTCAGTCTAAATACATATTTCACTAGATAGTTAAATTCAGTAAGACAAACCTCAACAGTGATTATCCTAATAGGATCTGCTTTATCTGCATCATGCACATTTTGTTTTAATTAATGAGGCTCATCATATGGGTCAAGTCCGAATAGGATAAATACTTTTTCTTGAGACCAACATGTTCATAATTATGTGCTATTTGTTGTATTATTTAGAAGATTCTATTTGAATTATTTTCATAAATATCTATTATTATTCGGTCAATCTCAAATAGTCTAGTCCTTGCATATGTGTAATAAGATATTTTCAATAAAAGAAGTTTTCAAAGAGTTAAACATATATATAAAAAATAACAAACTACGCACACTTGATTCTCACATTGTTGAGATACGTAGGCATTCCTCCACGGGTTCGGTGATATAAGTTTTTTTTCTCTAAAAAGGGTCTTTAGTCCTCTTTCAAACTCGAAAAAATGAAAAGTTTGTTAAAAAAAAAAGTTTGCATCATTCTTCAATTTTTCCTACTTTATGTTTAAAGCTTAACGAACTACGCACACCTGATTCTCACATCATTAGGCATCCCTCCATGGGTTCGGTAATATAAGTTATTTTTTAAAAGGGTCTTTAGTCCTCTTTCAAACTCGAAAAAAAAATGAAAAGTTTGTTCAAAAAAAAAGTTTGTATCATTTTTCAATTTTTTTTCCTACTTTATGTTTAAAGCTTTACGAACTACGATCACCTGATTCTCACATCGTTGAGATACGTAGGCAACCCTCCTCAAGTTCGGTGATCTTTATTCAAACTTTCAAAAAAAAATCATAATATTTATTCAAAAATAAATAAAAAATTATGAAAAAAATTGTTTATTCTTTCTAAAAAATAGGATTCTTATCCTTCTTCAACAAATAAAACAAAACAAAAGTTCTTACTTCCCATATCAAAACTTCTGAACTACGTTTGACCTAATTCTTGCTTTGACAAGATACGTAGACAGCCTTATTTTAAGGTTTGGTCCAACCAAGAAAAGAAATCTAAAAAGTCCTCATAGCAAAAACTGGGGCAAAAAAATGAGATTTTTTTTTAATCTAAAAAAATGAGATTTTTTTTTATCTAAAAAAAATAAATTTGACTTGGTTGGTATCGACGTGTATAGAAATGTGCATAAAGAAAAAGAAAGAAAGTGTTAAACTATTGGGAAAGACAGGCCAACTTTGTTGTGACTTACAGACTTCCTTTGGTACCTCTTGATGCATATATGTATTACTTGAGAAACTGTTTTGCTTAAAGTTAAGGTTAAAACAAATTCTACCTCACTGTTTCCTGTGCATTATGTGGTGAGCTTTAGATATAAAATTCAATGGAATGACTTTTGATCTAAAACTTGGCCTAAATGTTGGTTGAGGCGAAATTTTGAGCAACATTAACTTGGGAAATGATTATAGGCTTCCTTTGATCCGATTGTGCCTTTCAAGCCTACCAAGTGACATGTTATCTATAGAACTCCTATTTTGAGCCTAAAACATTTTTATTTGAATAGCCGTATTTCATCATATATCCTTTAGAGTACATAAATGTACTATTCCTTGGTCCCACCTCTCTGAGTGCACTATCAACTAGCTACACAGCGTCAAAGACCTAAGTTGGGTAACAAAGTGCAAAAGGCCAATTATGTGAAAGTTAAAAAAAAATGACAAAACAAAGGTAGAAAGAAAAATGAAAAAAAATCTCCAACGAAAGGAAGAGAAAATGAGAAAAAAAGAAAAGACAAATAAATGAGGAGGAGCTTTAAAAAAAAACAAAGGTCAAATGCGAATATGAAAACATTTGAGAGCATAGTGCAATTTTTAAGGAGAAAATAGTCATTGTATCCCAAATGAATATCATACCTTTCCCTAAGCTTACATTATAAGCCAATGACAAGTCCTATTTGATCTCATTTTTTTGTGCTTTCACATTAGTGGATACTTACATAAGGGTCAAGCAAATGGTATCTCAATAACATGCATTGAATATCTTTTCGAGTGTGAGTGACTTCTAAAACGTCCTAAGATTATAATACTTCTATTGTGTGAAGTGGGACTTCATTTGTTGCGAGAGCACTTGAAATATGATGATATAAATAATTTTAACCTCTTAATTTATGCGAGATGAACTGATCTTGTAAATACTTAAGTATATTTGAGATACAATTTGAAACTATATGGATTACTCAAAGTTGACCTCATATTTGTCTGAAAATAGCTGAATGGGGTTCATATGCATAATATTAATTGTTGGTACCAACTAAAGTTAAGACATTATAAAAAATGAACCGAGTCTTTTCCCAAAAGATGTCTTTAAAAAAATCAAGAAAAAGAAAAATAATTTTTGATTTATATGAACTACGTTTGACCTGATTCTTGCTATACAAGATACGTAGGTAGTCCTACAACGGACTCGGTCTCACAAAATAAAATTTTATATCGTTGAAAGAACAAAATTTGATCATTTCTTTTTTTAAAAACTTGAAAAAAATGATAAATTAAAAAGAGTTTCAAAGTTCCTTATTTTAAAAACTGGAGCATATTTTTATTTGTTAGAATAAAAAAGCCACTCTTATTACTAGGGAACAAACACCCTAAAGGCATTTTAGGGAATAAACACCCTATTATCTTTCATTTTTAGAGAACAAACGTCCTAATTGCATCTATGTCTTGCATTTTTCTTTGATATAAGTATTTCTCATTTATGCTAATAGCTTAAATAATATTTTTTAGTGCAAACTGGGGCAAAAATAAAATGTGTTGTGGGGATTTTATTTGACGATTCTGTTAAGCGAGATCTTCCTAAATTATGAAATTTAGACTAGCAGAACCCTCCTGGACAATGGGATTAGCAGGACCCTCCTACATAATGAAATTTAGATTAACAGGACCCTCCTCATAAGGGGACTAGCACGACCCTCCTGGACAATGGGATTTAGTTTAGCAGGACCCTCCTACATAATGAGATTTAGCTTAGCAGGACCCTCCTACATAATGGGATTAGAAGGACCCTCTTACATAATGGGATTAGCAGGACCCTCCTACATAATGGGATTAGCAGGACCCTCATACATAATGAGATTTAGCTTAGCAGGACCCTCCTACATAATGGGATTTAGTTTAGTTGGACCCTCCTACATAATAGGATTAGCAGGACCCTCCTACATAATAGGATTAGCAGGACCCTCCTACATAATAAGATTAGATTAGCAGGACCCTCTTACATAATGAGATTTAGTTTAACAGGTTTCTTCTACATAATGAGATTTAGTTTAGCAGGACCCTCATACATAATGAGATTTTAGTTTAGCAGGACCCTTCGACATAATGAGATTAGCAGGATCCTCCTACATAATGAGATTTAGTTTAGCAGGACCCTCCTACATAATGAGATTTAGATTAGCAAGACCCTCCTACCTAATGAGATTTAGTTTAGCAGGACCCTCCTACATAATGGGATTAGCAGGACCCTCCTACATAATGAGATTTAGATTAGCAAGACCCTCCTACATAATGAGATTTAGATTAGCAGGACCTTCCTACATAATGGGATTAGCAGGACCCTCTTGCATAATGAGATTTAGATTCGCAGGACCCTCCTACATAATGAGATTAGTTATTTTCTCCTAGGATAAACGTTTTCTAGTCTGAGATTGTTATTTTTTATTCTCTCCTAGGATAAACGCTTCCTAGTCTGAGATTGTTATTTTTTATTTTCTCCTAGGATAAACACTCCCTAGTCTGAGACGTTATTTTTTTTTCTCCTGGGATAAACACTTCCTAGTCTGATATCGTTATTTTTATTTTCTCCTATGATAAACACTTTCTAGTCTGAGACTGTTATTTTTTATTTTCTCCTAAGATAACTAAACTTTCTAGTCTGAGACTTTATTTTTATTTTTTCCTAGGATAAACACTTCCTAGCCTGAGACCGTTATTTTTTATTATTTTCTCATAGGATAAACACTTCCTAGTCTGAGACATTTGTATTTTATTTTTTCCTAGGATAAACACTTCCTAGTCTGAGATCTTTATTTTTTATTTTCTCCTAGGATAAACACTTCCTAGTCTGAGTTTATTTTTTTTAAATAAATTACATCTGCTAATAACTCACTAATTGTTTCCAGTGAAATTTGGGGCAAATGTTTACGTATATTTCTTTTGTTTGTGATGGTTTTCAGGTTTCTTCAAGCGAAACATGGAATTTAAATTCAAAAACAAAGTTTCAACTCTTTTCAGAATGATCAATCCCATGATAGCCAGAATCAGCTTTTTCAATGCATGTAACAGTGTGATTTCCTGACATCTATTTCTATTCAGCTTCTAATCAAGAAAAAATGCAGTCATTCAAGAACATATTCAAATTGTCATTTTGAAGAGTGCCAAAAACTCACTCTAAGTGGCAAGTTAAGCATCAAATTCATTCAAGACTCAAGAGAAGATGCATAGATAAGAGCTTGTACTTTTATTTTGCTTTTGACTATTAACTTTCATTTTTTTTCATGTAAGGATAAGAACCGCGACCTGGAGCCTCGATGGAACCTCACTTAACCTCCTACTCATCACCTCATCTCCTTGAACCACACCTGACCTGATTCCCTCATAACCCGGGATATGTAGGATGTCCAAAACCAAGACTCGGTCGCACAATTTTTTCCTTCAAATACAAGTCTGGTCAAAATTTGTCACGTTATCTACTTCTTTGTCTGAAAACTCTTCATGTTTCCAGTCAAATAGGGGCAAACCGTAGACACATAATTTTTTACCGAACTTAAATTATACATCATTTTTAGAGCTCAAATATTTTATAAAAATCTAAATTAAAATATTTTGCCTTTTTACCTTATTTTATTAACTTTATTTTTAAAAGATTTGAAAACAACAAAAATTATTTTTAGGTAAAGTTTTATTTTTTAAATATTTAAAAAGAAATAAAAATTTACGAAAAATATGTGTTCTTTTAATTTAGATTAATAGATAAACTAGTATTTTTTAATTATCTTTTTTTAAATTGGTTATTTAAATTTTTAGTTCAAAATAATTGATTTAATTTTTATATATATGAATAATAATAACCTAAACTTCCCATTACCACCCTCATCACCACTCCATTCACCACTATACCCCCATACACACACACCCTACACATATACATACTACATATACTAGAACCCATCTGCAAAAAAAAGAAGGAGAATATACGTACAAAAAGAAAAAAATCAGCAATACCAAACGCTTTTTTACAATCTAAAACAACAACAAAAAATACACAACACAATAATATTTGAGTTTGAGGTTTTATTCGTTGTTTCAAGTTTGTGGATCTTAAAGTTTGCTTGTCAAACTTTGGAAATCTGTAGATTTATACATTACTCTCCATTGTTTAGTCAAAAGAACAATTTGAAGGTGCGTTCTTGCCATAGCTTATTTATTTATTTTATTTTTGAAAAAAAAGTTTATGTAAGTTTGATTTTATTTTTTAATCATGAAAAGACATGTATGCCATGAATTTCTCAATTTTTCTTGAACAATGTTCTCTGTTTTTTTTTTTTACATTAGCCTCATGTTATTTTTTTTTTATAATTTAAGAAGACATAAGCATGTTTTGTTTGAGATAACTAGATGATAATCCACGTAGTTAATTGATAGCTCGTTATTTAATTGCTTGAATATTTAATTACTAGCCGAAGTGTTTAGGAGATAAAATATTAGGTTTGCGAAAATTAATTAAGCCATCTTGTAGCCTTTTAGATAAGATTAAAAGTTTTAGTGATCGAATCTCATAAAAAGAGCGAGAGGATATATAAGTTTGAGGGATTCATTATCGAAAGAAGAAATATAAAAAGTAATAACAATAAAAAAGGGATAAGGAAAAGGTGAGGGGAAAGACGAAAGAAGTACAAGAAGAAAAGAAAAAAACAAATAATAAAGAAAAGAACAAACGTGAACAAAAAAGAATAATGAAAAAAAATGATAAAAAAAAAGAAGAGAAAATAAAGTGTAACAGAAAAAAAAAACCAAAAAGTATGAAGAAAAATAAAAGAAACAGAGTGTTTTAATATATATATAAAATAAAAAATTTAAAAGAGTAAAAAGAAGGAAAACAGTGAAAACGTTACAATGAAAAAAAAGAGAATAAAAGTGATAAATTAAGAAACAAACAAATGTCCAAAGCATGAAAATAATAATAATAAGTAAATAATAAAAAAATTATGAAAAGTACATACACTTATAAAATAAGATAAATTTTAAATAGGCTTAAAATAAAAGAATGAGGGTAAATAATTTTTTAAATAATATAATATCCAAAAATTAAGTCAAGTCATACAAAAGTCAATAAAGTGACCGTGCTAGAACCACGGGACTCGAGAGATATCTAATACCTTCCCCTCGGTCAACAGAATTCCTTACCTGATCTTTGATTTCACAGACCAAATAAATTAATGAGTCAAATTTCTTTTTGATTAGGGATTTAAATAAGGTGATTTGGAACACCAAAACTCAATTCCAAGTGGCGACTCTGAATAATCAAAATAATTCCTTTTCAAAACATCACTTTAATTGGAAAAACTCTTTTCTTCCAAAACATTCAATTTTGAGAATAAAAAAAGGGATGTGACAAATGTAACACCTTGGAAATCAGTAGTCTAAGTTAGGGGATAAGTGCTAAGTCAAGGCCTAGAAGAATTGACCTTCACACACTCCACGAGTGCCCAGACGGACTGTGAAGGGCACCACGGTTCGTGGGAAGGGTCGTGGATCCTAGGCAGTAGATAGTCAAGGGAGGCTCACCTCCCATGAGTGACTTGATGGCTAGTGGTGGCCACCGCAGATCGTGGTGCCACTCGTGGTGGTGAGGCAGTAGCTCTCCAAGGCTGCCCAAAAGTTGGACCCTCCCCACGAACCATTAGATGGCTCGTGAAAGTCTTGACGGACCGTGGGAGGGGTCGTGGTGATGCCTTAGATTTTTAGGGGTTAAGGGATGATGGTCTAGATACTGGTCCAAGACCACGACTTGTGGTGAGGACCACTGCTCGTGGAGATTAACAGTGCACTAACAAGTGGGGGGTTAAATGGTCTTTTCCATTTTTAATTGGATCAAAGCCAAGTTGTTTTGCCTCAGTCTAGGACCCTTATATTAGTGACTTTAACCTTTAAACTCACCCATTCAAGACATTATTTCCAAAACCCCAAAAGAAATCCTAAAGCTCTCCCTCTCAAATATTTCTCTCTCTAGAACTCGAAGAACAAGAAAGAGGTGGAGCTAGGATCAAGCTCAAGTCTCCATTCCTCAAGCATTTGTGGGATTTGTTATTAAGGTATGATGTCTGTTCATCCATGGAATCCTTTAATCCATGGAGCCCCTATGATTTCCCCAATTTTTAAGAAGAATTCTCCAATTATAGTTAGGGTCTCTTCTAATACTATGGGTTTTGACCCAAATAAGTGGATTATGAATTGAGTAGATTCAATGATTTTAGAATGAATTTACATCTACCCATGCCTAACCCATGATTCTAAGATGAATTTGACGTATGTAGGTTTTACTCCATGAAAAGGTAAATTGAGGATTTAGATGTATGCATATAGGATTGATATGGTACATTATAGATTTCTTGAGATTGAAGCATATATGATGAATTATGGTTAGGATTGTCTTGATATTGCGGCATATATGATGAATTATTATTATTAGGGCTTTGAGAGTAAAACTTAAGCATGAATTGTTGAGGATTAGATAGGATTGTTGTGCAAGGTATTTATCCACATGATTCCTTATGTATGTATGAATGTGAAAGGCTTTCTCACATTTAATGATTCTAGGTTGAAAGGATTGCTCACTTAAAATGAATCTAAGTTGAAAGACTATGAAATTGATGAGGCTTGAGGTGATTTCTCATGACCTCCATATGAGAAGGATATGAGGCGGTTACCCATATTCCTAAGCATGAAACATGAGGTGATCTCCCATATTATATGATGATGAAAGTGAGGCGACTACCCTTCTACCTTGATGTTGAACAAGGGGCGACTCCCCACCTTCCTATTATGTAAACTTGAACTGGAGGTAACTATCCTCGTTCCTACTATGATGATTGGACTTGGAGGTGAACACCCACGATCCTTGTTGAAATATGTGGAGGCGAATACCCATGTCTTATGATGATGGGCATGGAGGCGAATAACCATGATCCTAAAGTATGCAAAGGCAAGCGGTGAATACCCATTAGACTTTAGAGTAAGGAAAGAGGTGAGTACCCATTAGACTTTATAGGATGCAAGGAGGCGAATCCCCATGTATTTAAAAATGAGCATGAATAATGTGAACTATGTTATGAAGAAGTGAATAGCTTGTATTGTTGCTTGAGTTACCTTCCATGATGTAAGTATGACTAGAGGCGGATGACCCAAGTCTTGACTAAGGTTACTTGCGAAGTATTCCTCCTTTATTATGATGATCTATGTGCATTGATTATGCTTATGACTTATATTGTCTAACTCTTATGCTTACAGTTTATGTCTTATGTTGACTAATGCCTATGTTGTTGTTTATGCAAGCTATCGTATTTAGTACATGTTTGTACTAACGCATACTCTTGCCTACATTTCATATCCAAACGTAGGGTCCAGTGATATCGACTCTCATCCCCGTGGCTAGGATCGTAGTAGATCAAGATTTGAAGATTGGTGAGTTCTCATAGTATTCGAGGATTTGACCATTATTTCCTTATGTCTTTCATTTTATGTTTTGAACTATTGTATGTGCTATGTCCCAAAGATATTCATGTTTTAGATGGTTTGAGACAAAGTGTATTAGCCTTCCGCTTCGTTTTATAAAAACTTTGATGTTGTTGGGAATGTTTCAAAATTTCTGCTCATTTCTATTACTTTATGTTATGACATGCTAAGTGGCTTGTATGAGGCCTCTCGAGGTCTTGTACAACTTGTTATATCCAGGAGGTACCCCTGGGTCGTGACAACAATAAATGGTAAAGTCCACACCCTTCCCAGGTAAAGTCAATATAGGAGCCGAATTCAACAAGGTCTTGAGCTTTTGAAAGCTCTCCTCACACTCATCAGACTACTGGAAGATGACACTCTTTTGAGTAAATATTGTCAAAGGATGTGGAATATTGGAGAAGCTTAAAACAAATCGTCTGTAATAACCTGCTAGCACAATAAAACTCCAAAGTTTGGTAACTGAAATAGACCTGGTCCAACCTCTAACTGCCTCAATCTTTGATGGATCCGCACTAATGCCCTCCTTGGACACCACGTGTCCTAGAAATGCAAAAGTATCAAGGCAAAACTCACACTTTGAGAACTTGACATAACTTCTCTTCCCTCAAAACTCTAGAGCACAATCCTTAAATGCCAATCATGGCCCTCCTCAGTCTTGGAGTACACCAAGATGTTATCAATGAAGACTATCATAAAAGAATCCAAAGAAGGTCCGAACACCCCGTTCATTAACTTCATGAATCTTGCAAGGGCACTAGCCAAACTGGAAAAAAAACTCATAATGCCCATAATGAGTTCTGAAAGCTATCTTAGAGACGTCTGGTGCCCTAATCTTCAACTGATAATAGTCGGACCCCAAATCAATCTTAGAGCCTGTTTGGCTTTCCTGGTAAAAACTCCTTATTTTTTAAGTACTTTTTAAAAATGACTTTTTAGAAAAGTGCTTTTGGAAAAAAAAATTGTGTTTGACTAATTTATTCGAAAAATGCTTTTGATAAGCAAATTGTGTTTGACTAATCTTTTTTAAAAAGTGCTTTTGAGAGTAAAATTACGAAAACGGGCAAATATCATTGTACTTTTAATATTAAGATTATTTAATATAGAGAAACTATTTTAAATATCTATTACAAAAGTTTTAATTTAATTTTTATTTTAATTGAATTAAAATGTACATATTCAAATTTTCAATCAAGATTATACATACATACATAATTTAATTAAATATTAATATAATTAACATGATGATTTAAATATAATAAAAAATATCAGGAAAATAAATTTTAAAAGCATTCCAAAAATTAAATTACTACATACAAAAAATAATATTGTTTTCTTAAAAACCATTCTACATAAATTTCATTTTTTCAATCCTGTAAAAATATTGTTGTTACATTTATTTCACATTATGTAGAATAATACGTAAAATAATACATAAAATATAAAATATAAAATATAAAATATAAAATATAAAATATAAAATATAAAATATAAAATATAAAATATAAAATTTAAAATATAAATTCTATAATAATAATATATAAACAAAAAATAATTAAAAAACTTATATATAAAAATAAAAATTAAAAATCTTGAATAAAACTTAACCAAACTTATGAGATATGCTAATTAATTAATAAGGGATATATTGGTCTATATATTTATATATATGGAAGTGATATTATAGTATTCAAAAAGTAATCTTTTGCTTCTACTTTTGCTTTTTTTTTACGAAGCATAAATTTTTAGCTTCTTCTAAATAGGAGAAAAACTGCTTCTGCTTCCATCTAAAAGCAGTCTTACGGATTCGCCAAAGACTTTATTTTTCAATAAAGTGTTTTTTTCTTAAAAAAAAACTTTTGGCCTCCCAACACCAATGCCAAAAAGGCTCTTAGAAAACAAATATGCCTGTGAAGCTGACAAATAAGTCATCAATACGACGAAGAAAATACTTATTCTTCACTGTCACTTTGTTCAGTTGTCGATAATCAATAAACATTCTCATGGTTCCAGCCTTCTTCCTCACAAACAAAATAGGAACACCCCATGGAGAAACATTAGGGCGAATGAACCCCTTACACAACAAGTCTTGCAACTAATCCTTTAACTCTTTGATATGCATTGCATCCATGCAATAATGAGGAACAAAGATGGGCTTGGTGTCTGACTCCAAGTCAATAGCGAAATCAATATCCCTATCCGGAGGAGCACTAGGAAAGACATCCAAAGAATCTCGAACCACAAGCATAGAATCCATAGGAGGTGGCTCAATAGTACTCTCCCAAATAGAGGTCAAATAGGACAAACACCCTCTATCAACCAATCTTCGAGCTCGAAAGAATGATATAACTTTAGTAGAGTAATAACCACTAGCATAAGTCCACTGAACTCTCGGGATACCCGCTATCGTTATGGTCACAATCTTAGCATAACAATCAAGACCAACATGATGTAGAGAGATCCAATCCATACCCAAGATAATATTGAAGTCTACCATCCGAGAAGGATCAAGTCTATCCATGTTGAGTCTCAAAAAGAAGTATTTGCAGACATCCCTTTTGGCCTGATTGATCTTGTGTTTCACTTGAGGCCAAGCAAAATTTTAAGTTGGGAGTGTTGATGAGTTGGGAATTTTGACTCATTTAGGGCTTCTTATGCAATGATTTAGCGTCCTTAATGCCTATTTTATGCTCATAACTGATGTTAATCTGTTGATATGAAGCAATGAAGGCTTAAGAGTGAGACAAGGACATTACGATGCCAAAATGAGCAAAGAAGTTGGAAAGATTGAAGAAAAGAGAAGCTGGAGCTCCCAAAAGCCACTCGACGAGTAAGCCTTCAGCTCATCTAAAGTTCCAGCAAAATAGTCCATGGACAAAACCAATTGGCGAGAAAAAAATTGATTCGGCGATGTGTCGAATGGATCGGTGACAATGACAAACTCGCCAAAAGTTTCAGAACAATTTGATGGTAGAGCCAAGCCAAAAAGTGAGAAGAAGAGAAACTCGACGGATCACCGAGTTGGTCTGCGATCCTGACTAACTTCGCCTAGTTGACTCCTTGCTGAGTTTTTGAGAACCTATAAATTCAATATTTGACAGAAGAAAAAATGGGTTTTTGAGAGTTTATATATTTTTACATTGTTTAACATTCTTAGACAAATTATAGATTTTTATTTGAGGGTTGTAAGATTTTAGCTTGGATTTCAACATTTTGGTATTGTAGATCCTTAGAAATTCAAAAGGACTACTTTGTTCGTAACGATTTCTGGCTTTCCGCTATGCTTAGCTAAAACTCCTTACCTTAGGGGTGTGATCATGTAGTTGAATGCATTAATTAGCTAATGTGTATTATTAATTTCTGATTTTAATGTTGTTTTGAAGTGGGCTTAATTATTTTTTCATGTTTTAATTGATGAGTCGAAGTTGCAAAATGTTTATATTTTAGTGATGAATTGAAGTTGCAAATTCAGTTCTAGCTTAGCTCTCTATGCTTGCTTGAGAAAGAGGGAATAGAGTAGAATGATAGATTGATAGTTGTGTTGATTGCGTCTTTAAAATCTACCTTGAGAAAGTGGGCTTTACAAACCCAGCTTGATAGAGTGGGTTAATTAAGGAATTGGGTTGTTTAGTAATGATAAGCTTGTCGAGGTTCGAGAGAACTCGCTTGAAACATAATAGTTGATCGACAGATGGTTGTATTTAAAACCTAGCCTACCCATTGAGATTCAACAACCTTAAGCAACTAGTAATTACCCATTACACGAAATCAACATTCGACTGATCACATTCCTAAGGTCCGATCTCTAATTTTTTACTTCCCGTGGTAAGTATTCTTTGTCATAAATTGGTTACTAATTCCCCTCATTTGATATTGATTGTTGAAACTGCGTGATTTATTTACATGTTACGAAACCTTTATTTGTACAAACGATTAGGACATATTTTTACTTCCTAATTGAATTCTTTAACGTATCACTCCCTGTGGGATCGACCCCAACTCTTAGTTGGGTTTATACATGTTAGTGACCGCCTACACTTAGAATTGGATGAAGTGTAGTTGAGCGTTATCACATTCACAATATCAATTGAACTCATGTGAACTTCCCATAGTTCATGAACTTGTCGGTAATGACCTCAGTATCAATATCACTTATCAGTAATGACTTTGGCATCCATACACATAACACTTATAAAGTTGAAAAGTGGAAAGCGAAAGAAAAATGTAGAAATTTGATTAAATCAGGTTCTACTAGTCCAACCTACAAACCGTAGGAAGGAAGTCATAGACATAGAGATAAGCTTTTGAAATTTCAAGTTTCTGAAGTTTGACTTAAGGGTGAACATGAGAAACAATAGGATGGTTGACGGGCTATAGATGGCACTCGTAGAATTGATTTAGATATTTGGTTTAGGACCAAAGAGACTGCCCTTAGGACTCTATTAAGTGAAGTCATTTAACAACAGATCAACATAAGTTATGACAACTCTCACACGAGGGAAAAAAGAAGGCTTTCGTCCTCAGGCCTACAAAAGGTTTTGATAGGTTGTATTTATTTCTACGGACCATAGAAAGGTTCCGTATAAGTGTTCTAGACTTAGTGAAATTTTAGAATAAAACTTGGGTTCTACGGATGAGGTCTATGGACCATACTAAGTTCAATGGACTGTGGAATGGTCTTGTGGGAAATGATTGAATTTCGGGGTTTCTGGAGTTGGTTCTACGGTTCACCAGGATGGGCCATAGGAATTCCTACAGATCGTAGGACAGACCCATAGTCTTGTCTGGATATTATTTTTAAGAGGTATTTAGGTCTTTTCCTATGTACTTAAAGCCTGAGCTATGTCGTTTTGACCTTAATTCCTAACCCTATATATGGTTTTCAAGTCGTAAAACTACCTATTCTAAATTCATTCCCCTAATTCCCAAATCCAAACCAAATTCATCTCTCTCAAATCTCTCCAAGGCTCTCAAGGATTCTAGGCTTCTTCAGTTTAAGTCAACTTTGTTCATCATTTATTAGGGCTTCAATATCAATGTATGTAGGTATTTCATCAACAGGTTCCATTCACCCATTGAGTCCCCAAAAAAATTTCAACTCTCCAATTCAATTCCAATCAAATTGATTAGGTTATCATTGAACTCCTCACGAGTTCTATTTGTATGGATTTAAATTGTTTGATTTATATCATTTTATGATTATTTAGATTTAATTACACGTTTTCCAATCAATTCCATATGAACCCATGTATCGATTATAATTTTTACTATGAACCTTAAATTGCATGAATTTGAAGAAAAACTATGAATCAATGAATGTTGTTTTCATGAACATATGTATGCTTTATTGAAATGAATGATTTATGATCTACGTTGCTTTAAGGTGAGCATCAATAAAATTGTGAAAGGATTTTCTCACATATTAAGGGATCATGGCTTAGTGAAATGTTTTCTCACTTAGACTTGATTCAAGATTTAATGAACTGCTCTAAGATATTTTTAACTTGGATTAGTAACTTAATTGTGCTTTTCTATAGTTGATAATATGCTTATCAATATGACTATTCTGTTGGGATTTAACTTAACATCGAGAGAAATTTGAGGTGGAGGCTCAAATCGGTGGTCTGTAGTAGCAACCTCTAGTTCTAAACTACGTGCCCTCATAGGTTTTCCTTAAATAGCCTACCTAATGTATCCACATATAGCATATGATATGATACATAATTCTACCTTGGTAAGTAGACTCTCCCGTCTCGATGTGGGAGTTACATCAGATTCCATTTTATATATCATATGGTCTATTGTCGGTTAAAGATAGTATACCACAAAATGAACTAAGTTACTTACAAATGTTTGATGAAGCTTTCTTTATTATTTTAAGATGCACTGACCATTGATGTTTGCATAATCAAGACACAACTTCCAATGCAAGTGTCTACGATCGTACAATAGTAAAGTAACCCAACCAAGGGTTGGGGTTGAGTCCCAAGGGAGTGGGCTTGAGAATTAATAGAAAAATAAAATTAAGTTCTAATTAGTCATAGCTGAAAACATTATCAAATATAAACATGTTAAATCTAAGGGGTGATGCAAGTGTCAATTATCAATGGAGGTTTGTGACAAGTAAGCAAAAACAACAAAAATTAAGGAGAGATACGAATATGGAGACGGGATTCTTGGGATGTGATAGGAATACGGGCTAAATGAGATTATTGGGTACATTCTTTTGATAGAGAATTCATAGAATAATTGTGACTAGGCTAGACTTTAAGGGGGATAAGCTCTCTCTTGAGGAACTTACCCCGTTTCAAGTGGGTTTCCCTCAAACACCCTCTTGCCGCATGAAGAACAGCCTCCACCTTAGCCCACTAACTCTCTCGAGCTGAGTGTGTGGGAATGAGACTAGGGTTCACTCTCTCGAGCTGAACCTCTTGTCGACCCACTCTCACTGGCCATCAATTTAGTAATCTTAGTTTTATGACCTCTCTCTCTCGAGCAGGCCAAAAACACATATATGAAATCGTATTTGCAACTACAATCTCATTAAGTTAATCCACAACTACTAAATGAAATCACATTTAAACTACGATTAAACTATCAGCAAGCAAGAGACAACAACTAATCTAACCCATATTCACAAAATCACACCCCAAGAATTGAGGTCTTAGATAGACATGTAAAAGAGATTGAAATTTATACCAAAATGAGTTTGTATTCATATAGGTATGAAGATCTAAGTCTTGATACAAGCTAAGATTGAAGAATCCAAAAGACCCAAGCCCAAATTCTTGGAGATGAAACCCTTTGAATCTTCAAGTTCTTCAAAACCCTCTCCAAACTTAGAACTCAAAATTCTATGTTAAAAATTCAATATGAATAATATGATATTAAGCTACAACTCTCAACGAGTATTTATAGTTTTCAAAAATTTGTGTTGCAGCGTATTATTCAGCATCGTTAGTCGAGATAGCCAATCAACTCGACGATCTATTGATGTTTCTTCTTCTCGCCTTCAATTCGTCATCAATTCCTGATCTAAATCACTGTAACTTATGGAGAGCTTGATCGAGGGTCGCCGATCAATCCGCAAATCACCCTCTTCCTTGGTGCTTCGCCCATCAGCACCTGCTTACAACCTTTATCAGCATCTTCGGCGACTAGGTCATTTGAGCCGATTGGATCAGTGATACGCCGAACAAGATTGCTATTCGCCATCATTTTTCTCATTTTTCGCTCCAACTTTTTGTAACTTTCGGCAGTTTGGTAGCCTATTCAGCATGTCGCCGAATGATTTCGGTGATCTTCAGGTTTTCATTCTCCTAACTCTTTCGTATTGACACTTTTGGAACATTTAGGCGAGCCGATGGTCACGTTGGCGTATCGCCAAACAGGTTAGGCGAGTATTAGGTTATCTTTTCCTCGCTCTTTCAGCTGCTAGTTCATTGTTGGCTCGATAGTGTCCATGTTTTGCCTCTAACTGTAAATACCTGAAACTCAAGGTTGTTCATTAGTTATTGAGAAAAATTATGCAGTTGAAGACACTACTTCTATCAAAATATAGCCCTAAATGAGTCCAAGTTGAGGACACATCAACACCCCCAGCTTAAACTTTTGCTTGTCCTTAAGTAAACTCAAGTTCAGCCATTTAAGAAGGGTATCTCAAACAGTGCTACATAAGACTCAATCATGAATGCACACAACAAGACTCAATTTACTTATGCAAAGATCAAATGTGTACCCAAAGATTCAAGTTGTGACACACCATTATCAAAGAATCTTATGCTCACAATACTCGCTTCAAATGCAAGTTCAAGCTCAACCAAAGTGTTTAACTGCCCTCACACAAGGAATGATTCCATCTTCACACACAATAGTTTAATCATTTAAAGTTCTGGAATCAAATGCAACACTCACTCTCACAAGGAAGAACACAATGCATACTTTCACCCATAGGTTTGCCCGTATTTTCCGATCAACATTTGTTTCAACTCACTCAAGATAAAAAAGGTCTTTTCAAGGCCTGTAATGGGGCGGAGTGCAAAGATATGGTCATTTAGGCTTAGTGACTTACATCCTCATGAAATGTGGTGCTCACAACGCTTCCTTTCCTCTTCGTTCAGCATTTTCTTTAGTGCTCATAAGTCATCCTATTATTCGCTTCCCATGGATTGTTTTGGAACCCCATTTCTTTTGTACTTTTCACTTTATTTCACAACTTTTCTTTTTCATTCTTCTTATTTTTTTTATACGGAGGGGTTCCATTTTTCTTAACACCATGGGTTAAAGGAGACTTTCGTTGCACTTCTTGACTTTCCCTTTTTTTTTCACCGCACCCCCAACTTAGGCTTTTGGCCTAAGTTGCTATTCAAACAAATCACAACTTCATGAAGATTATAGGTAATGGATAAAAAAAGGTCATTGTTTTCATCAAGTTTCTTCCAAATAAAGGTAAGGCTCAAGGGGTGTTCAAAAGTGGTTCACACACTCACAAGGTAGGTCACAAAAGAGGTATATGTCAAATTGGCTCACACTCTTAGAAGTTGCCTAAGATCATGTCAAGAGAAAGCCTTACTTAGTCAGCCGGACTAACGGGGAAAATTCTAGGATCCATCATGCATGATTCAAGGTAAGCTCATCACACAAGGCATTGACACTACAAGTCAAACAAGATTCCACACTTTCGCTAGTGCGCAATGATCATCACAAGAGACTCAATTTGATACTAGGCTAGTCATAACGAGATGTAAAGAGTTCACATATTGTCTATGCAACTTAATTTGGCCTCATTGTAGCCATACATTCATGTTCGTTCAATTATGAGCACCATTCAAGTTATCGGTATTGATTTAACCAAAACTTAAATTTACAAAAGGGCAATCATATTTAGCATACAAGGGGAACGGTAAGAAGAGGGGGAAGTGCTACCCAATTCCCACACACCTCCAGCTTAAACTCGACATTGCCCTCAATGAGCTAGCAAAACCGCAAACAGACATTGACATAAATAAATAAATTAAAACATAAAAGCAGTCAAGAAAAGTATGTAAAGTGTGAACAAGTAGAGGAAGGTGATGAGGAATCTTCACTAATGGGTGAGGCAAGTCAGGTTGCCGAATTGTATTAGCGATCCGCTGACTAACACAGGCGTCTCGCTGATTGTTACAGAGCCTCATCTTCAGTTTTAATTTCCTCATGGAAAATCACATCAAGCACGCCAAGCTGGTTCGGCGATTCGCCAAGAGTTCTTCCTCCTACAAAAATCACAAACATTTTATTTAAAAATTCTAGTACTTGGGTTGCCTCCCAAGAAGCGCCTTATTTAACATCGTGGCAAGACTTGGAAGTGCCTTCAAGCAACCTCCAGATACACCACTTCAACCAAAGAGATCTCTTGACATTCCCCAAAATATAATTTCAAACGTTGACCGTTCACTTTAAATGGGGGTCCTTCTTGATGTTCAACTTCTATGGCACCATTGATGAACACTCACATTACTCTAAAAGGTCCAGACCATTTGGATTTGAGTTTCCCGAGAAAGAGTCTAAGTCGAGAGTTGTATAGCAACACCCAATCTCCTACCTTGAAGTCTCACTTGAGTATTCGAGCATCATGCCATTTCTTCATCTTGTCTTTGTAAATGGCTGAACTTTCATAAGTTTTGAGTCTACATTCATTCAATTCGTTCAACTGCTCTACCCTTCCCCTTGAAGTTTTTGACCAGTCCAAATTTAAAGCTTTCAATGCCCACAATGCTTTGTGTTATAACTCGACGGGCAAATGACAAGCCTTACAAAAAACCAATTGATATGGGGACATACCAATAGGTGTTTTGTAAGTGGTCTGATATGCCCAAAGTGCGTCATCGAGCTTCCTAGACCAGTCAGTTCTATTGGCATTCCATGTCTTTAGCAGGATACTTTTGATCTCCTAATTTGATACCTTGACCTGGCCACTTGTTTGGGGATGATATGGAGTTGCTACCTTGTGCTTCACCCTATATTTGCTCAGTGCCATTGAGAACCATTTATTGCAAAAGTGGGATCCCCCATCACTAATAATTGCCATCCCCCATCACTAATAATTTCCCTAATAGTGCCATCCCCCATCACTAATAATTGCCCTAATAGTGCCAAATCTTGCAAAGATGTAACGTTTAAAAAATTGGACAACACTTTTTCCTTGTTGTTTGAAAGTGCAATGGCTTCCACCCATTTAGAAACATAATCTACAGCCACCAAGATATATTTATTTCCAAATGAGCTCACAAATGGTCCCATGAAATCGATCCCCCATACATCGAATAGCTCGACCTCTAAAATAGGAGTGAGAGGTAATTCTTGTCCTCTAGACACTCCGCCTTGCTGCTGACATTGAGAGCATTTCTTCACAAATTCATGTGCATCCTTGTAGAGGGACGGCCAGTAATACCCACTTTGGAGAACTTTAGCGGCGGTGTGAATACCACTATGGAGACCTCCCTCTGGAGATGCATGACAAGCATGGAGAATTTCTACCGCTTTTTCTTCAGGAACACGCCTTTTAATGACATGGTCAGCACACTCTCGAAACAAGTATGGTTCATCCCAAAAGTATATTTTTACATTGAACATGACCCTCTTTTGTTGGTAAAAGGTCAACTCATCCGGAATCAGTCCACTCACAATGTAATTTTCAAAATCTGCATACCATGGTGTATGTTTGAGAGATATTGCAAACACCTGTTCATCGGGGAAGGAGTTGTCTATGTTGACCTCATTTTCAGCATCTTCCCTTCCTTAAAACCTCGATAAGTGATCAGCCACTTGATTTTCGCAGCCTTTTCAGTCTTTTACCTCAAAATCAAATGCTTGTAATAGTAGCACCCACCTTATCAATCTTGGTTTTGCATCTTTCTTTGCCATCAAGTAATGGAGTGCAGCATGATCAGTATGTACGATTACTTTGGTGCCTAGCAAGTATGCCCATAACTTTTCAAATGCATAGACTACCGCAAGAAACTCTTGTTCAGTGACCGTATAATTTCGCTGGGCACTATTTAGAGTCTTGCTTGCATAATAAATTGGGTGAAATAGTTTGTTGCGCTTTTACCCCAACACTACCCCAAATGCCATACCACTAGCATCACACATTACTTCAAAAGATTCGGACCAATTAGGGCTGATGATAATCGGGGTGGATACTAGTTTCTCTTTCAGACACTGAAATGTATTCATACAGATATCATCAAAATAGAACTTTGCTTCCTTCTTCAAGAGTTTGCATAATGGGTGTGCAATCTTTGAGAAGTCTTTAATGAACCTTCGGTAGAACCCTGCATGCCCCTGGAAACCGCGAACACCCTTCACTGAAATCGGCGGGGGTAGTTTCTGAATAACCTCAATTTTTTCCTTGTCAACTTTCAGGCCCTTTTGCGACACCTTGTGCCCGAGAACAATCCCTTCCTTCACCATAAAGTGACATTTCTCCCAATTCAGAACCAGATTCGTTTCCACGCATCTTTGGAGCACTTTCCCTAAGTGTGTCAATCATTCTTCAAATGTATCACCTATGACTGAGAAGTCATCCATGAATACCTCCATAGAGTATTCGACCATATCCGCAAAAATAGACAACATGAAACACTGAAATGTTGCTGGGGCATTACATAACCCGAATGGCATCCTTTTGAATGCAAATGTTCTATAAGGGCAAGTAATAGTGGTTTTCTCTTGGTCTTCAGGCGCAATAGAGATTTGATTATAGCCGGAGTACCCATCTAAAAAATAATACCGCCTCCTTTCTGATAATCGGTAAAATATCTGGTCCATAAAGTGCATTGGGAAGTGGTCCTTTTCGGTCCATGAGTTAAGATTTTGATAATCCATTCATACTCTCCAGCCGGTCACTGGTCTAGTCAACACGAGTTCCCCCTTTGCATTTGGGATTACAGTGATACCTCTCTTTTTGGTACACATTTTACCGAGCTTACCCATTTACTATATGCAATCGGATAAATTACTCCCGTGTCTAACCACTTGATAATCTCCTTTTTCACTACCTCTTGCACTGGTGGGTTCAATCTCCGTTGATGCTCCACACTAGGTTTACATTAATTATCAAGCCGAATCTTGTGCATATAGATACCAGGAGGGATGCCCACTATATCAGCTATGGTCCATCCTATAGCTTTTATATGTTTCTGCAGTACTTCAATAGCCAGTTCACCTGCCTTTCAAGTAAGTCAGCTGCGATAATCATGGGTAAAGTATTATTGGCTCCCAAGAAGACATATTTGAGATGAGAGGGTAGTGCTTTTAACTTCAGATTTGGCGGTTTTTCAGTTGATGGCTTTGCATGAGAGCTTTCTCTATTTTTTAGGTCGATATCCAACTTGATTGGATTCCTTGAATATACTCCTAATCCCGATAAGGCAGCTACCACTTCATCATAGCCCTGAACTTTGGATTCATCATAATTAGAAAGCACAGATTGAAGGGGTTCATTTTTTTTTGCATCAAATGGCTCACACTTTCTACTGCTTCATCTATAACATCCTCAGTTGACACCACATGGATATCGCTTGGCTGTTTCATGGATTTGCAAATATTGAAGGTTACCTCATCATTTTTCACCCGGAACTTCAATTTCCCACTTTCGACATCTACCAATGCCCTCCTGGTTGCTAAGAATGGTCTTCCCAAAATAATGGGGATTTCAGCATCGATCTCACAATCTAAGATCACAAAGTGAGCCGAAAAGATGAACTGGTCTACTTTTACCAAGATCTCATAAGGTATCCCCACTGGATGCTTGATTGATCGATCCGCCATAATGAGTCTCATTGTGGTTGCCTTTGGTTCACCCAAGCCAAGATGCTTGTATATTGCATATGGCATTAAGTTGATGCTTGCTCCTAAATCGCACAAGGCTTTAGCGAATTGGAGCATACCAATGGTGCAAGGGATGCCCCATGATTTTCTCTCTTAGTGATTATCTCTTTTGTCATAATTGCGCTGCAACTATGGGGCACTTCAATAGTTTCATAGTCTAAAATCCTTTTCTTTGTAACTAGCTCTTTCATGAGTTTGTCGTATCCCAACATTTCCAACAATGCTTCCACCAGAGGGAGGTTAATGGATAATTTCTTGAAAACTGACAAGAACTTTTTGAACTTCTCATCTTCATTCTTCTTTTTCAAGCGTTGGGGAAATGGTGGAGGTATCTTGGGTAAAGGGTGAATGACATTTGGAACTTGAACCTGTTGCTTCGCTTCCTCCTATGGTTCTTTGGCAACGTTTTGTCGAATAGGTAATTCTCCTTGGCCCTCTTCATGCTTTTGAGGATCCTCGTCTTCCACCATATTCCCTATTGCCACCTTTCTGCTATGGGTAACTACAACCAGCTCTCTTTCAATATCTTCTATCGGTATTTTGGACGTTAATTGAGCTGATAATAGACTCAACCGACCTTCGAGCATTTTGATGGCATCAACATGAGAATTCACTTTACTGTTCAATGATGAAAAGTCATCTTTCATCCCCTTTAGCAAATCATCAGAGCCATCAACTTTATCCAGTATGCGTGACAATAAATCATTTACCCGAGGACTACATGCACTCCCTTTAGATTTCGGGCTTTCACTCAAGTGAATATGGTCCTCCTCATGATCATCCTGCTCAGCCCAATCTTGCCAATATCTCTTTGGTTCTTCACCCCTATAATAGTTCCAACCTTGATTTTCGCCCCGTTGTTGGTAGTGTGGTGGAAACCCTCATCATATCTTCTGGAGTTCCAACCTTGATTCTCCCCCGATCTTGAGTAACTGGAAGAAGAACCCTCCTCAACTCGAAATACTCCATATGTCCCTTTCATGTGTTCTTGTAGAATTTCCATTTGAGACAACATCTTTTTGATGTTTTCGTCCCTCTCCCTTTCTTTATCGAGTTGTTCTTGTGTTAGTCTGAAGCATAGTTGGGAAACTTGATCATCTTTGGTGTACCATGCCTAGTTTACTTTAGTCATACCATCTAGGAGAAATGAGGCTACTTCAAATGATTGTAACATTATTCCTCCTTGAACTAATTGATCAGCTCAATTCCCTTTATTAACCGAGTCCAGACTATGGTAAAAGTATTGGAGCAACAATTCACCTGGCAGTCCATGCGTTGGGCACTTGCGCAAAAATCTCTTGAACATTGTCCATGATTCGTGAATTGGTTCACCCTCCTTTTGCTAAAAATTCTGAATGTCGTCCCTCAGTTTCATCATTCTTGATGGAGGAAAGAATCTTTCGTGAAAGGCCATAAACAACTGTTCCCATGATTTGATGGAGTTGTTTGGAAGCTCGACCAACCATTTAGTAGCTCTCCCAGCCAATGATAATGGAAATAAGCGAAGCTGTATGGATTATTGTGATAGATTCTTGAACAATAAAGGGGTGCACACTTCCACAAAGCTTCATATATGTTCGTGCGAATCTTCATGCTCTAACCCTCCAAATAAACCTCTTGAATATATGAGCTGGAGTGTTGCACTAGTAACTTCAAACATTGCATTTCCGTCGGCTTGTGGCATGCAAATTGAACCCATCTCACCCACGCGGACAGGGTTATAAACACTATTAACATCGTCGATGTCGTCCCAATGAAGAGCACCACCCGTTGGATGACCCACTTGGTAGCTATTCTCCCCATTTGCACTCATATGTCCTGTTGTGACACACAAATACTCAAAACAAAACTGAAAATTAAGAGAGTAAACTACAACTAAGAAGAACAAAAATTTTACTAGACTAAGAATTCTCAAATAACACCACTCCCCGGCAGCGGTGCCATTTTGATGTTTGCGTAATGAAGACACAACTTCCAATGCAAGTGTCTACGATCGTACAATAGTAAAGTAACCCAACCAAGTGTTGGGGTCGAGTCCCAAGGGAGTGGGCTTGACAATTAATAGAAAAATAAAATTAAGTTCTAATTAGTCATAGCTAAAATTATTATCGAATATAGACATGTTAAATCTAAGGGGTGACGCAAGCGTAAATTATCAATGGGTGTTTGTGACAAGTAAGCAAAACCAGCAAGAATAAGGAGAGATACGAATATAGAGACGAGATTCTTTGGATGTTATAGGAATATGGGCTAAATGAGATTATTGGGTACACATTTTTGATAGAGAATTCATAGAACAATTGTGACTAGGCTAGACTTTAAGGGGGATAAGCTCTCTCTCTCGAGCAACTTCCCCCGTTTCAAGTAGGTTTCTCTCGAACACCCTCTTGCTGCATGAAGAACAACCTCCGTCTTAGCCCACTCACTGTTTTGAGCTGTTTGTGCGGGAATTAGACTAGGGTTCACTCTCTCGAGTTGAACCTCATGTCGACCCACTCCCACCGGCCATCAATTTAGTAGTCTTAGTTTTACAACATTTCTCTCGAGCAAGCCGAAAACACATATATGAAATTGTATTTGCAACTACAATCTCATTAAGTTCATCCACAACTACTAAATGAAATCACATTTAAACTACGATTAAACTATCAGCAAGCACCACCCAACAATTAATCTAACCCATATGCACAAAATCACACCCCAAGAATTGGGGTTTTAACTAGACATGTAAAAGAGATAGAAATTTATACCAAAATGAGTTTGCATTCAAATGGGTATGAAGATTTAAGTCTTGATACAAGCTAAGATTGAAGAATCCAAAAGACCTAAGCCCAAATTCTTGGAGATGAAACCCTTTGAATCTTCAAGTTCTTCAAAACCCTCTCCCAACTTAGAACTCAAAATTCTATGTTAAAAATTCTATATTAAAAATCTGATATTAAGCTACAACTCTCAACGAGTATTTATAGTTTTCAAAAATCTGTGCTGTAGAGGAACATTCGGCGTCGTTAGTCGAGAACGCCGATCAACTCGGTGATCCACCAATGTTTCTTCGTCTCGCCTTTAATTCTGCATCAATTCCTAATCTAAATCACTGTAAATTATGGCGAGCTTGATCGATCCACAAATCACCCTCTTCCTTGCTGCTTTGCCCATCAACAATTTCTTACAACCTTCATCAGCACCTTCGACGACTAGGTCATCTGACGCCGACTAGATCGGCGATGCGCTGAACGAGATTGGTACTTACCATTATTTTTCTCATTTTTTGCTCCAACTTTCTGTAACTTTTGGCGGTTTCGTAGCCTATTCAGCGTGTCGCCGAATGATTTCGACGATCTTTAGGTTTTCTTTCTCCTTACTCTTTCATATTTGCACTTTTGGAACATTTAGGTGAGCCGATGGTCACGTTGGTGTATCGCCAAACAGTTTAGGGGAGTATCAGGTTATCTTTTCCTCACTCTTTCAGCTGCTAGTTCCTTGTTGGCTTGATAGTGTCAATGTTTTTCCTCTAACTTTAAATACCTGAAACTCAAGGTTGTTCATCAGTTATTGAGACAAATTATGCAATTGAAGACACTAATTCTATCAAAATATAGCCCTAAATGAGTCCAAGTTGAGGACTCATCAACCATGTTCATGATTTAGGATTCCTCTTAAATGATTTTACTATGTTTAGCTTGGTCATGCAGATTGTGTTTTCGATTATGTCCCTTTATAATCATGTTTCATGTTTAAGTACATTTCCCTCATAATTTATACATTCCATGTACTAATTCATACTTGTGCCTATATTTTTTTTATTAATGTAGGGTGTGACGACTCCTCTCCCTCCATTAGTGGCTAGTTGATCCCTCTAATGATTTGAAAACTTGGTGAGTTCTCATACTCCAAGGACGACATCACCTTTATTTCCTTCCTTATGTTTTTGTTTTCAGACTTCGTATGTGGTGTACGGGTTACGTCTCTACCACTCCTTTTGATGTAATAGATAACTTTTCAAGACTTTGATATACTTACACTTTTATGTCAAACTCTTTACTTCTTACGAGATTTGTTGCTTTTCTCTATTATGTTGTGTATATGCATGCCAAGTGGCTTATGTAGGGCCTCTCGGGGTCTCATACGCCATGTCACATCTAGGGTGTACATTGGGTCGTGAAAAACTTAGTATCAGGCATAATGTTTTAGAAGAAAGTCCTAGGAAGTCTGACAAACCGCATTGAGTAGAGTCTCGTTCATAAGTGTGATGTGCGCCACATTTTATGAATAAGATGCTACAAAGAATTTAGGAAACTCCACTTCTTTCATTACTCTGAAGTCATGTTGAAGCATTTATCTCTATAAATATCCTTCTCCTAAATCATGTTCGATCCTTTTGGATAGGAATTCTCGAAGAGCTTATGTAACAAGGAATGCATGAAACGACAATGTGGAGTCTGAGGTTCCTCAAGTTCCAACTAGTCCTATGGCTGAGTAAGTGACTCATGTTGAATTACGATCCGCTTTCCAAGTGTTGTCCCAAACTATGATGGCTCAAGACAATATATAGGCTAATGTTCTTGTGAAACCAAATGTGGGTAAGGCGGAGGCAAAGATAAGGGACTACACTAAGATGAATCCTCTAGAATTTCATATTTCTAAGGGTGATGAGGATCCCTAAGAGTTCATTGATGATGTGTATAATGTAGTGGGAGTTATGGGATTGACTACAGTTGAAAAGACGGAGTTTGCCACTTATCGATTCAAGGGTGTTTTCAAGTGTGGTTTGAACAATGGAAGAGTGAGAGAGCTATTGATGCAGGTCCTGTTGATTGTGAGAAATTTAAGGGATCTTTTCTTGATTGTTTCTTTCCTATTGATATAAGAGAAGCAAAAGTGCTTGAGTTCATTAACTTTCAAGAAGGAAATATAAGTGTGAATGAGTATGCTTTGAAGTTTACTCAAGTGGCTTAGTATACTCCCACTATGGTTGCCGAATCTAGGGCAATGATGAGTGATAACACTTAAATCACCCTTCAAAACCAATTAAAAAGGTGAGCGATCATAGTTAGTAAAAACCCAATGAAAAGTCGAGGTCGAATCCCACAAGTAGCAATATATCATGGAAAATTCTTTATCGAGAGATTTGGACTTTAAATCAGCTTATATGGAGTAGTAAGAACAATTGGGAGGATGGTACCACCAACTTAATGTAAATCTTTGTTGTCAGTTATCATAATTAAACTAAAATTCGAACTAAATCAATAGTTATCAAGCAATCTAGGAGTGCGAGAATTGGAAATCAATGTGATATAAGAGTAATGTGCTACTCTGTAGTGATGTGCATACATCAATAGACTAAGTCATCTTCAATGACGCTAATCATCTTTCGATATCAAAGCATCTACGAGTAGAATTTCCTTTTGGTCTCATCTAATACCAATTTTCAACAATCCAATAACTTACTCTATTCCCTCTTTCAAGAATAGGGCAAATAGATCTGACCCATAACCTCTCTTTTGAGAAAGTCAAGGACATCAAACCTAAATTGTTGGTATTGAACTAATTACCCACTCCAATAAATCTCATTTGAGCTTTAACATGAGTTCGGTAGTAGGAATTCTTAACCCTTAAATTAACCCCATCATAATTAGACAAAATTCTTGCATGAACAACAACCAAACAGAGCATATCACAATACCCACTATATTAAATTGACATCCAACCCCATTAGAGCACCCCTAGATCTTGGAGTTTTTGCCACCCAACACAAGAAGTAAAGAAAGTATACCTTTCATTAAAGCATCAATGAGTAACTTGAAATCAAGCAATTAAGAGTAAACCTACTTTGGATTTTACTTCAAATTATCAAATTGTAGATTCAAATTGTAAAGCCCTAAGAAGGCTAGAAAAAGTGTTCTATAACTTTAGTGTTCTCTCTCAAAACTTTCTTCAGAAGTCAGCTATACAACTTTATAATCGAACTCTTTTAAGACTCTATAATTTGGGCTACTTATATTTTACAAAAAATTGTCCCAAAGATCCACTTCACAACCAATTCTACGACATTAGTCAGGCTCACCTAACTCACTCAGTGAATCACCCTTCGTTCCCCAGCTCAACTTTGTGATGCTCTAGGATTTAGGTGTTTGAACCACAATTTGTGAACTCGATTTAGTCGGCCTTCCATGTTTGGCGCATCGCTGAATACCACCTTAGTTCATTTTTTGATCATTAAGACATTGCCTTGCACATTGTTACCTTGGGTGACATGCTTCAAATCCGCCTTTCTCATTTGGAGTACCACATTTTTTTCATGAGTTTGCTGACCTTCTTTGCTAAAAAAAATGCTATACACTGTCAAATTGGGCAAAGTCTAGCTTAGTTGGCAATCCGCCCTTCATGCTAGGCGATCAACAATGTTCATTTTGCACTTGTTTTGCATTTTTTACTATTCTTTCAAGCTTTAGTCTTTGCCTTTTCCAATTGTCTTAATAGCTGCAAATGATCAATAATTGATTAGAAAAGGTCAAAGTTAGGCATTGAGGACATCAATTAGTGAGCTAACTGGACCTTAAACGAGTGCAAATCTACCACTCAACAACATCCTCAACTTAAACTTTTGCTTATCCTCAAGTAAATGTACGACCCAGAGGCACCCCCTAGATGTAACATGGCGTATAGAACCCCGAAGAACTCCATACAAGCATCTTAGCTCTTATAACATAAGAAATAGAACAATAAGAGTCAAACAATCTTTCAAGTCCAAAACATTTTATAAATAAAAGCAGAAGTCTAGACACTTTGTCTCATTTAGCCATCTATTACAATAGAATGAAATTGGGCCTAGCCCATACATTATGTATAAAAGAGAAATACATGAAAAGGAACTAAAACAATAAAAGTTCGTCCTCGAAGCATGAGGATTCACTAAAGCTTGGAAATATCTCAAGTCAACCTCTAGCCACGAAACTGATGTTCCTGACTGTCGGACCCTACATTTGGGGAAATGTAGGCAAGAGTATGCGTTAGTACAAAAAATGTACCAAGTATGATAGCCATTTATAAAACATTTAAAACATTCTAAAAGGGACATTTCATTTCATGAAAGGCAATTGACCAAGCTGAAACATGATATAAGAGGGTTAGAAAACATAATTCATAAAACCATGGTCAATGCAAACTAAAATCATCTTTAAAACCTTTGAACTCATATGCTATATTTCTGTAAGTAACCTTAATTCATTATTCATCTTGGTGTAGAAATTAGCCTTAACCGACATAGAGACCATGTGAGCTATAACATGATCCCCCGGTATCTCCCACATTGACAAAGGTTATCCTACTTGCTAAGGTAGAACCATGAACTTCTAGCTTAGGTGGATCCACTAGCAAATCATCATATGGGGGCACATAGTTTAAGGGATACGAAGATTGCTACTAGAAACTCGGCCTCTACTACGGGGGAGCTTCTATCTCAAGAGATTACTTCTAGAAACCCGACCTTTACTAAAGGAGAGCTTCCATCTCAATTGCAATATCCTCTCGGTGTTAAGAATAAATCTAAGAGAATAGTATTGTCTTACTTATTCTTATTATCCATGTAAAGGTATCCTGGGATAACTAATCCAAGCTAGTTTCATTAGGATATCTCTTACTCTTTGATTCCATTAGGTGAGAAAGCCTTCCAACCTAAGAATCCTTATTATGCTAGAAAACCTCACATTATGCTAGTATGTGTTCATGAGAATATCCTTTCAACAACACAACAACAACATTATCATTGGTACTTTACACTCAAAGCACCTTTAAAACATTTGCATAGATTTCATAAGAAAATGCATAGGTCCATAATTTATCTCTTGAGGTTCGAAACCCACTTTCAATCATCAATACGTAGAAAACATGAGTTAGATATAGATTTGATCATAAATTCATATCAAGCTTGCAGTACGTGCTTAATTTTATAAAACTCTCCCTTTACATTCAAAATCCCACATCACATGATTCATAACTTGAAAACATGGGGGTTACATGGGTTCATAGGGGAAACATCAGAAAATCATGGTCAATCATCAATTCATGCATATTAAACATAATTCAACCATTTAGATCAACAATCAAGAGAACCCATGGTAATTGAAGCAAACCCTAACATAATAGGGGATTTCTAACTTTGAAAATAGAAGAATTTGGGAACTCCATGAATAAAGGAATTCATGGATGAAAGCTATCATACCTCAAGTCCAAATTCTTATTTTGAATGGTGGAATTGAGACCTTGATTTGAAACCCTATATGAATCTTTCTTCTTCTTTAAGTTCTAGAGAGAGAAATATTTGAGAGGAAGAAGTTTGGAATTTCTTTTGGGTTTAGGAAATAATGGCTTGAATGGGAGTGTTTTGGGGTTAAAATCACTGATATAGGGGTCCTAGGCTTAGGAAAAATGGCATAGCTTTGATTTTATTAAAATTGGAAAAGACCCAAAAACCCCTGAACTAAAACAGTCGAACCACTACCACGTGAAGCTCCACGAGGCGTGGTGCCTTTCGTGGTTTTTGGACTAGTGGCTAGGGTTCCACCCCTTTTCCCCCTAAAAGCTAACTCATGTTCACGACCTCTACCACAGCCGTAGTGGTCTTCACGAGCCACTTGGTGGCTCGTGAGGGAGGGTTTTTTTAGGGGAAGCTTTTCTTAGCTACTTCCTTGCCTTCCATGAGTGTCACCACAACCCATGGTCCCCACCACGAGGCATCATGGTGGCCGTTGAAGGTGAGGGCAGTTTGGTTGGCTACTGCCTAAGGCCTACAGGCACCACCACGCCCTTCACGACTCGTGAGAACTTTCATGGAGGTGTCAAGGCTAAATCCTAGGTTTGTAACCCTCTCCCTTGGACCCTTGCTCTCTCACTTAGCTTTAGCTTAGAATACTAGATTCCGGGGTGTTACATTATCTCCTCCTTGGGAAATTCATCCTCAAATGGAATTCTAGACACCTCTTAATGGAAAAGACTCAAGACTAGCATCCCATCATGCATGCAATCACATAAATGCACATAATCAAGGAGGAAACATCAACTCCAAGCTAACCAAATGGGTTCCTTCTACCTTAGTTGAGTCCGGGTTCCCAAAGTATGTATATCATGAGATGGAGACCTTCTACCATAGTTGAGCTCGGGTTTCTAGTAGCAATCTCCATATCCCATAAACTATGTGCGCACATAGGTTATTTAGCTATTGGATCCACCAAAAGCTGACAAGCCATGGTCTTACCTTAGGCAGGTAAGACAACCTTTTTCAGTGTGGGTTACACCAGATTCCATGTAAGCTCTCATGGTCTATGTCGATTAAGGCTAATTTCCCACAAGGTCAAGTCTAGTATGAACTATGGTTACTCAAGAAGTTTTACTTAGTACGGATGAGATTATGGAATCTTATTCATGCATTGCACAAGTATGCTTTGAGGGTAGTTATGGTATGTTCTCTTCTGTTATGAGGATCTATGTAATTAATATGCTTATGACTTATGCTTATGATGTATGCTTAACTTGGGATGTTGCTATAAGTTACTTTCCTTGACATGTTTGACTAAAGGTGAATGTTCCCTTGTCTATGAGAAGTAAGCTAAGAATGAGACCAAAAGATGATAAAGATGAATGAGGACCTAAAGTGACTTGCTTAGCATGAGTGGGATTAATTATGGGGTCTTATCCATGTATTGCACAAGCTTGCCTTGAGGTGCCTCATGAAGTATTTCTCTTATGTCATGTTAAACTAGATGCTTTCATTATGCCTATGATTATGTTGTTATCTCTCATGCTTATAGCCTATGTTTTATTATGATGTCTCTTATGTTTAGGACTTGTGTTATTGTCTCTTGTTATTAAGGTATATGTCTTATGTTGACTAATGCCTCTTATATGCTCTTGTTGATGATTTATGCTAGCCATCATAGTTAGAACATTATTGTACTAACACATACTTTTGCCTACATTCTTATCAAATGTAGGGTTTGGTGATATTGACTTCCATTCTCGTGGTTAGGTGCATAGTATAGCAAGAAGAGAAGTATGGGGAGTCCTCATAGCATTTGAGGGATTGACCACTATGTCCTTTATATTTCATTTTGTTATGTTTAGAACTATTATATGGGTTGTGTCCCAAGAGTTAATTCAGCAGTTGTTTTAGATGGTTTGAGACAAATGTGAAAGACATCTGCTTCGTTTTATAAAAGACTTTGATTGTATTGAAAAATGTTTTAAAATTTCCGTACTTTTCTATTATGTTATTTTATGATATGCTAAGTGGCTTACATTGAGTCCTTCGGGGTCCTATGTGCCATGTTACATGTAGGGGGTACCCATGGGTCATGACAATCGACATATACCACAACTTCTTTATGCATCATGTCATGGAATATGGTAGTCATAACTCTCATATAGGTTGCTCCCGTATTCTTCAGACAAAATGGAATGACTCTATAAAAATATGTAGCCCACAGGGTGGTGAAAGCAGTGTTTTCTGCATCTTTTTCATCCATCAGAATTTGGTGATATTTAGCATAACAATCCACAAAAGATTGAATCTCGTGTTTGGCACAATTATCAACAAGGATGTGAATGTTGGGTAATGGAAAATTATCCTTTGGACTTGCTTAGTTTAACTCTCTGTAATCCACACAAACTCTGATATTTCTGTCTTTCTTTGGCACTGGCACAACATTAGCTAACTAGGTACTGTATTTGACGACTCTGATCACATTTGCACTTAGTTGCTTCATGATTTCCTCTTTAATTTTACCGCTCATGTCTGTCTTAAACATTCCCTGCTTTTGCTGGACAGGTGGAAAATCGAGATGTATGGGAAGTTTGTGAACTACCAAATTAACAATTAAACCCAACATGTCATCATAGGACCAAGCGAAGACATCTTTGTATTAAAAATAAAACTTGAGTTATGTCATCTCTAAATATTTGATCGACATGAATACTTATCTTTATTTCTCTCACTTCTTCAGGAGTTCTTAAATTAACTACCTCGGTTTTAATTAAATTAGGTTTAGGGTTATTTTCAAATTGATCCAATCCCTTTTTTATTTCTTCGTAAGCTTTTTCTTCATCATATTCCTCAGACTTAAGATTCATTGTTTTGAGATTAGACAACTTTTAGGATCTAACCATAAACTCTGCATGCATGCCATATTATTAAAGTCAGCATTAACATAACTGAAATGAAAATAAGATGACAAATATTAGAAAGAGTAATAATAGGGAACGTGATAGAATATGACTGTGAAACTAGAACTTCAATGCATTGAATGGGAAATGATAGAAGGGTTAACAACAAAGCGAAACAATTAGAATGTTTGAATTGCAACCTTGAGAATAATCCAAATAAATAAAAATCAGCAAAATAAACTACCAAGACTCCTTCCTTGTAGGAAGAGGAGTGGCTTCCCAATTGTTAAGCTAGACATTCGAGCCGACGAACTGCACATCCATATGACTAGTGCCTTGTCATGCCCTGAGCCTATACCTTGGGTGGGATTGGCACTCGAGAACCATTGTTGGCCCTAAGCGAACCCTTGGCCTGGCTTACTACTCAGCGGAAGACTTTACTCAATATAGATAAGTTCATGAAATAAACTAGAATGTTATAAAAGAAAAACATTCAACTGGCCAATAAGGAAACTCAAGTCCTATAATCAAAACAAATGATATATCAAGAGTACTGAACTAATAAATATTAGTCTATGAAGCCTCTAATACTAAGAGGGATGTCGGGACAAGACCCCCAATCATCCTAACAACTGAAATGATAAAGCAATAATAAAGGGATCCTCCGAAAAGCAAAGAGGCTCACCAAATGACTCTGAAATTCTCAACAAGATCAACGAAATGCTGCATGTTGATCCTGGTTACCTGTATCTACATTATGAAATGATGCAGGGCAAATGGAGTCAATACATTGAATGTACGAGCATGTGAGGGGAAATCTAAACAAGACATAAGCTTGAAAGTAGAACTGAAGAAACTTACCTGGTCTCAACTCAACTCAACTCATTTTAATATAATGCAATAATATAAATACAGTATAAAGAAAAGCTTTAAAACATGTTTAAAACAACTCAGTGTATCAAAAAATACAATAACAACTTGATTTCTATATGAAAATACAATTAACTCTGTGTATATAAGAATACAAAATATCTGTGTGGGAGTTTATGTAACTGACAACCATCACTATGAGTTATGTGATGATACATCATCTTGCCTCACGCTGGCAGGGCCGTCATATACCTTGCCGGGGGTATATAACCTAACTACTAAGTGAATCCACTAGTCTATGCTAAAAGCATTAAGGAATAATCTAAAAAGTATGACCCTTCTCTACCCATGTTGGCTACACAGTTTATGGAGATTTTGAATTATCTAAACTCAACTCGTTCCCAAATCGGTGCTCAATACTACTCCCAAAATATAACTAGCTCATATGTTTAAAAGCATAACTATTTTTGTGGTTTGAGATAATTACTCAAAAACTAGCTCAAAAGCTCTTTTGGAAATCGGTGTTTCCTCTCTTGTTTAAAACGTGAAAAAATTTACACTTTTGGGAATACTTAGTTCCCATATAATATTTTGAAGAAAATGAACTTCACTCTTACTCTTACTCAACTCAATACTCAAGTCTTAAAACAAGTTTAAAAACAATTGTAAAAGACTTTTGAAATTACTCGAAGAACTCTCAAGACTTGACTCTTAACTCTATCTTGAATTTGAATTTATGAATTCATGAATTCAAGGTTATGATTTATGATAGGAAGGATATCATGATGATTAAGAGTGTTTTTAGATAGTAAATCACGACAAGCGATCAAAAATCATAGTTTAAGAGCATGTCCGCGATGCATTTTAATATTTGGTCGTGAAATGAATTTTGAGATAGTCGGGTCCGCAATCTTTCTGCGACACGAAGAGAAAAAGTTCACTCTAAAGGAACAAGTTCGCGTCCTGGTATTTATTTTCTATCCGACTTTTTCTTCCTCATTTTCTAACCCCAATTCGTCTAGATTCAATTCTCTTTCTCAATTTCTCTTTAGATTCAGATACCCAACACATGTACACAAGAATCTACTAATAAACGATTCTGAAACCGACACGATTTCCTTAAGATCTCAACAATCCCATCCTAACTCAAGAACTAAAGCCAATTTCAAGTACACAATTCAAGATCATCAAACTTTAAACTTTTTAGAAAGAATTTCGCTGAAAAAATATGATTGGCGTGTGGGTGAACAAACCCAACGCTATGTGAACTCACATACCTCTTTAGGGATCAACCATAGGAAAAATGATCTTCAATTCCGCAAGAAATCTCCAAAAACGCCTTTGACTTTTCTCCTTTTCTCCTCTTCTTTAACTATTCTCAAATCCTAGGCATTAATTTTATTGCATAAACTGAACCAAATCAGTTTAGACCTCTAATTTATTACTAAAAATAGAATAAATCTGATTGGGTAAGGAAAAGATCAAAATACCCGTCTTATATCCGGGTAACTTTCCTTAAATGGACAGCCCGAGTTCAGACAGGCATATCTCCTTCATACGAGCTCGAAATTGAGAAATCTTGGTGGCATTGGAAAGAGGATTCCAAGACCTTTCATTTGATACCTTGTCGCTGACCTAACTCATATTTTACTAAGAGTTATGGTCATTTGAAGTTGACCCAAAACTTATACTTGGCATATCTTACCAAAATCTTCAGATTTACTATTTCCAAATTTGATTTCTTCTATTTTAGGCTCTTTTAAATAGCGAGGTTTTACAATATCTTCCCCTTGGGAGCATTCTTCCTCGAATGAGATTATTCTAAGTGGACTAAGGGTGTAACATCTAACACCCATCTCAAACACCCAATATACAAATCTAACACATTCAGTATTTCAATTTGAATAGTACTAAGAAGAGAATTAGCACCTTGATCTGGAACTTCTTCGGGCTTAAAGAGATGTGGATATCTCTTCTTCATATCTTGCTCAGCCTCTCGGTAGCTTCCTCAACAAACTGATTCCTTTATAGGACCTTGATTGATGCTACCTTTTTGGGTCTTAACTTGCAAACCTGACGATCTAAAATCTGGATAGGAATCTCTTCGTAAGATAATCTATCATTAAAACCAATATCTTCAGTAGGTATGATAAGTGAAGGATTTCCCATACACTTCTTCAACATGGAAATATGAAATACCGGATGAACCGCTGCTAACTCTTGCGGTAGCTCCAACTCATAGGCCACGCTACTGATCTTCTTGGATATTCTGTAAGGACCAATATATCGGGGACTAAGGTTCCCCTTCCTACCAAATCTCATAACACCCTTCATGGGTTAAACCTTCAAGTAAACCCAATCATCTACTTCAAACTCTAAGTCTCTTTTCCAAACATCCGTATAGGATATCTGACGACTCTGTGTTGTCTTCAATCTCTCTTGAATAACCTTCACTTTCTCCATAGCTTGATGAACTAAGTATGTTCCTATCAACCCAGCTTCACCAACCTCAAACCATCCAATAGGAGATCTGCATCTTCTACCATAAAGAGCCACATGAGGAGCCATATGGATTCTAGAATGATTACTATTATTGTAAGCAAACTCTATGAGAGGTAGGCGATCATCCCAATTACCCTTGAAATCGATCACACAAGCCCTGAACATATCTTATAAAGTGTGAATAGTGTGCTCTGCTTGACCATCAATCTGGGGATGAAAAATAGTACTCAAATTCACTTTCGAACCCAAACCTTTCTGGAAAGACTTCCAGAATTATGCATTAAATTGTGCACCTCCATGTGAAATAAAGGACATCGGAACTCTATGAAGTCTTACTACCTCTTGAATATATAACTTAGCATAATCTTCTAGTGAATGGGTAGTCTTTACTGGTAAGAAATGGGTTGATTTAGTGTTTCGATCTACAATTACCAAAATCGAATCATGTTGCCTGCGAGACCATGGTATACCTGTAGTAAAATCCATATTGATCATTTCCCACTTCTATTCTGGAAGTTCTATATTCTGAGCCATACCACCGGTCCTCTAGTTCTCTACCTTGACTTGTTGGCAATTCGGACACTTGGCAATGAACTCTGCAATGCCCTTCTTTATACTACTCCACCAATAAACCACTCTCAAGTCACGATACATCTTTGTGGAACCTAGATGAATAGAATATGTGGAGCTATGAGCTTCCTCCATGATCCTCTCTTGGAGTTCATCTAACTTTGGTACACACAATCTACCTTGATACCTCAATACACCATCTCCCCCTTGTTAAAAAGCCATCACTTTTTTCTTATGAACATTTGCCTTTAATTCAAGCAAAATAGGATTTTGGTCTTGTTTCTAATTCACTTTACAAACTAATGATGATTTAGCCCCATTCATCACTATCACTTTTCCTTCATTGTAATCCATCAATCAAACTCCTAGTCGTGCAAGTCTGAGCACATCCTTCGCTAACTCTCTCTTGTCTTCCTCAACATGGGAGAGAACCTACTCAAGGCATCAACAAAAACATTAGCCTTACCTGGGTGATAGAGAGTACTCATATCATAATCCTTGATTAACTCCAACCACCTCCTATGTCTGAGATTAAGATCTTTCTGACTAAACATATACTGAAGACACTTGTGATCGGTGAACACATCCATATGAACACCATAAAGATAATGACGCCAGATCTTGAAAGGAAACACTATGGTAGCCAACTCTAGATCATGGGTTGGGTAATTCTTTCCATGAATCTTAAGCTGTCTGAAGGCATAAGCTATAGCACTGCCATTAGGCATCAATACACAACCAAGTCCAACTCTGGACGCATCACAATATACCACAAAACCTTGCGTACCTTTTGGTAAGGTCAATACTGGGCAGTAGTCAACCTAGTTTTCAATCCCTGAAAGCTTTTCTCACAAGCTTCAGACCATTGAAACTTCATTGTTTTCTGAGTCAACTTAGTCAAAGGAGATGAAATAGATGCGAACCCCTAGATGTGGGCCTAGGCCAATTCTGCACTACCTCTATTTTCTGAGTATCAACTCCAATTCCATCACCAGAAACAATATGGCCTAAGAATGCCACATACTCAAGACAAAACTCACACTTAGAGAACTTAGCATACAACTCTCTATCCTTTAAAGTTTGGAGAAATATTATGAGATGGCTAGCATGAACTTCATCATTCCTCGAATAGATTAGAATGTCATCAATGAATACAATAACAAACATATCTAAATAAGGCTTGAATACATTGTTCATAAGGTCCATGAATGCTGCAAGAGCATTAGTCAAATCAAAGGACACAACTAGGAACTCATAATGACCAAAACGGGTCGTAAAAGTTGTCTTAGGGATATCACTTTCTCTTACTCTCAACTGATTATAGCCAGATCTGAGGTATATCTTAGAAAAACAAGTGGCACCCTGAAGTTGATCGAAGAGATCATCAATTCTGGGAAGAGGATACTTATTTTTTATAGTAACCTTGTTCAACTGACGGTAATCTATGCACATTCTAAGAGAACCATCTATCTTCGTCACAAATAAGACTGGATTGTCCCAAGGTGAGACACTTGGTCGAATAAAACCTTTCTCAAAGAGATCTTTCAACTGCTCTTTTAACTAATTCAACTTTGATGCAACCATTCTATATGGAGGAATAGAGATAGGACGAGTGTTGGGTAGAATATCTATACCGAAGTCTATTTCTCTCTCAGGAGGGACTTCGAGAAGATATTCTGGAAAAACGTCTGGAAACTCTCTTACTATTGGAATTGACTAAATAGAAGGTGTCTCAACACTATAGTCATTAACTCGGACTAAGTGATAGAAATACCCTTTGGAAACTAACTTTCTTGCCTTAAGGTACGAAATGAAACGATCCTTAAGCACTATTAAACTGCTACTCCACTCTATAACTTGCTCATTAGGAAACTGGAACTCAACAACTCGAGCTCTACAATCGACTGAGGCATAACAGGCATGAAGTCAGACAATACCTAGAATGACATCAAAATCTACCATGTCTAACTCAACTAAATCAGTCATGGTGCTCTTGTGATTGACTGGAATGGTATAATCATGATAGACTCTCTTAGCTAGAATAGACTCACCAACAAGTGTAGAAACACTGAAGGGCTCAAGAAAATTCTCAGGAAGAACATCTAAATTCATGGCAATATCAGGAATCACAAAAGATAAACTCGCTCCTGGATCTAGAAAAGCATACATAGCAAAATTAAAGACTTTGATCATACCAATGAAAAAATCTAGTGAATCCTCTTGCTCTTGCCGACTAGTGATAGTATACATACGGTTTGTTCCTCCGCCTTCCCCTGAGTACCTCTTCTAGATGCAGCTCTGTCTGGTGGAGAAAATGAAGAAGATTGGGCTGTATTGCCCCCATTACCATTACCTTGTATGTTCTTAGGGCACTCTTTCATAAAGTGAGAATTTTGACCACACTTGAAGCAACCAGTGGAGCCATCACGACACACTCCTGAGTGAGTCCTACCACACTTAGCACATGCAGGAGTCCCATTACCTCCTTGTGCCACACTACCTTGAGACTGCACAAGTCTAGCTCTGAAATTTTGTGAATTTTAATTGTGGAACTCACCTTTGTTCCTTGGGGCAGATGCACTAGCAAATGATGGAGCAGGTCCCTTATGTTTCTGTTGGAAAGATGACCGGTTGGCATTAATCTTCTGCTGTCCGGACTCATTTCCTGATGTTTTAGCCTTCTTATTTCTAAACTCTTCTCTATCCCTCAAATTGTCCTCCTCAACATGTTGCACATGGATCATCAACCTTGCAATGTCCATATCTCTTATCACCATAGCTGCCTTACCTTCCTTAATTGACAGACAAGACAACCCAGCAACGAACAAACTCATCCTACTTCTCAGGTACGCAACCATCTCCAGAGCATAACGGGAAAGTTAAGTGAACTTCAGACTGTACTCATGAACACTCATAGATTCCTGCTTAAGAGTAAGGAGTTCTCTTACCTTTGGTTCTCTCAGTTCACGGGGAAAGAAACTCCCCAAGAAGGCCTTCTCAAACATAGCTCAACTCACAAGTGGTGCACCTTCAAACCTATACTTTTTCCATTGATCAAGTAAGATTCTAGCGACACCCTTCAGTTGGTATGAAACTAGTTCCACCCTCTCAACATCAGCAATGTGCATAATCTCAAAAACCTTCTAAAGCTCTTCCACAAAGTTTTCCGAATCCTCTGTGACACTTGAACCATTGACGCTTGGAGGATTCATCCTTAAGAACTCACGGATCCTAGAAGTATCAGCCACTTCTTGTTGATTCTCTCTGTCCAACTTGATTGGTCACAGCTTGACTCAACATCCGAATAGCTTCCCGGAACTCACCATTAGTGACCACTCCTTAGGGTTGCACTTGAGGTGCATTAGGTACCCCTTGTTCCTCGGCATTCCTCCTAGCGGGACGACCTCTGATAGCTCTTCGTGGAAGCATGATATGAAAGATACACGCAAGCACGAATTAGAAGAAACTTTTTAGAAAGAAATTTCATCACACGAAATGAGTATCAAAGAAGTGATATAGTTCCTAAATATTGCAGCCTCGTAATTATAGATGATGCGCACTTCACACTGATAACTAGGACTCTACAGACACTGCTTCATAGACTCCCTAGGACTGTTGAACTCTGTCCTCTGATACCAAGTTAGTCACGCCTCGAGCCTACACCCTGGCGGGACTTTCACTCGAGAACCATTGCTTGCCCCAAGTGAACCCTTGGTCTGGCTTACTACTCAGCGAAAGACGTTAATCAACAAAGATAAGTTCATGAAATAAACTAGAATGTTATAAAAGAAAAACATTCAACTGGATAGTAAGGCAACTAAAGTCTTATAATCAAAACAACTAAGATATCAAGACTAATGAACTAATAACTATTTGTCTATGAAGCCTCTAATGCTAAGAGGGATGTCAGGACAAGACCCCTGATCATCCTAACAACTGAAATATAAAGCAATAAAAATGGGATCCTTCAGAAATAAAGGAGGCTCACCAAATGACTCTAAAATGCTAAATTGTATCAACAAAGCGCTGGATGCTAATCCTAGTTACCTATATCTGCATCATGAAACGATGCAGGCCAAGTGGCATCAACACATTGAATGTACGAGCATGTGAGGGGAAATTTAAATAAGACATAAGATTGAAAGTGGAACTAAAGAAAGTTACATGGTCTCGTTTCAACTCAACTCATTTCAATGTAATGCAATAATACAAATGCAATATAAAAAAAAGCTTTAAAACATGTAGAAAACAACTCAGTGTATTGAAAAATACAACAAAAACTTGGTTTGTATATGAAAATACAAGTAACTTTATGTATATAAGAATATAAAATATCTCTATGGGAGTTTCTCTAACCGACAACCATCACTATGAGTTATGTGTTGATACACCGTCTTGCCTCACGCTGCCAGAGCCATCTTATACCATGCCGGTGGTATAGAACCTAACTACTAAGTGGGATCCACTAGTCTATGCTAAAATCATCAAGGAATCATCTAAAAGGTATGTCCCTCTTCTATCCATGTTGGCTACACAATTTATGGAGACTTTGAATTATCTGAACTCAACTCATCCACAAATCGGTGCTCAATACTACTCCCAAAATGTAACTAGCTCATATGTCTAAAAACATAACTCTTTATGTCGTTTGAGATAATTACTCAAAAACTAGCTCAAAAGCTCTCTTGGAAATTGGTACTCGTCCCCGAATCGGTGCTCAATACAACTCCCAAAATGTAACTAGCTCATATGTTTAAAAACATAACTCTTTCTGTGGTTTAAGATAATTATCAAAAACTATCTCAAAATAACTCTTGTAAATCGGTGTTTTCTCTCTTGTTTAAATTCGGAAACATTTACTCTTTTGGGAATACTTAGTTCCCATATATTCTTTTGAAGAAAATGAACTTCAATCTTACTCTTACTCAACTTAATATTCAAGTCTTAAAACAAGTTTAAAAACAATTGTAAAAGACTTTTGAAATGACTCAAAGAACTCTCAAGACTTGACTCTTAACTCTACCTCGAATTTGAATTTATGAATTCAAGGTTATGATTTGTGATAGGAAGACTATCGTGATGATTACGAGTGTTTACAGATAGTAAATCATGAGAAACGGTCAAAAAAACATTATCTGGGAGAAAGTCTGTGATGCGGAGCTGCATTTTATTATTTGGTCGTGAAATAAATTTTGAGACTATGGGGTCCGCAATCTCTTCGCAACGCGGAAAGGAAAATTTTACTCTGAAGGAATAGGTCCGCATCGCAGACCTAGTATTTATTTTCTGTCCGACCTTTTCTTCCTCGTTATCTAACCCCAATTCATCTAGATTTGATTCTTTTTATCAATTTCTCTATAGATTGAGATACCTAGCATATGTACACAAGAATCTACTGATAAACTACTCTAAAATCGACACGATTTCCTCAAGAACTCAACAACCCCATCCTAACTCAAGAACAAAAGCCAATTTCAAGAACACAATTATAGATCATCAAACTTTCAACTTTCTAGAACGAATTTCGTTGAAATACACATGATTGGCGCATGGATGAACGAACCCAAAGCTATGTGAACTCACATACCTCTTTAGGTATCAACCCTTGGCGAAACGATCTTTGATTCCACAAGAAATCTCCAAGAACGCCTTGCCTTTTCTCCTTTTCTCCTGTTCTTGAACTATTCACAAACCCTAGGCATTAATTTAGATTGCGTAAACTGAACCAAACTAGTTTACACCCCTGATTAATTACTAAAAATGGAATAAATCTAATAGGATAAGGAAAAGACCAAAATACCCCTCTTATATCCGGGTTACTTTCCTTAAATACACAGCCCGACTTCAAATGGGCATATCTCCCTCACATGAGCTCGAAAGTTAGCAAACCCGGTGGCGTTGGAAAGAGGATTCCAAGACCTTTTATTTGATACCTTTTAGCCCACCTAACTCATTTTGTTCTAAGAGTTATGTTTATTTGAAGTTAACCCAAAACTCATACTTCGCATATCTTGCAAAACTTCTAAGATTTGCTATTTCCAAATTTGATTCTTTTGATCTTTAGCTTTTTAAAATAGCGAGGTGTTACATGCCATCACCCATCTGAGTCATGTTTACCTCATAAAACATTTCCTTCATACCTTGACGCATTTCATCCACATCATTTTGGATAGGTAAGTCTGGACTCAGTTCTCCTCGAGATTTAGTGAAAGATTGAGCAATATGGGAGATTGGCTTCAATAAATTCCAGACATTCATTTTACGATCTTTTGACCATTTCATATCCTATCTGGTTGGATTGATATCCAAAACGAATGTCTCTTGATTACCCATTGGATTGATGGGATCCACGATTCCTTGTAAAGACAACCCTAGTCCATTTCTAGGATCATAGCCGTTTTGTACCATTTGAGCCACCACCATGACTACAACAGAGGATATATGAGGTTGTGGGATAGGCTTTCTTTCCAAGAACTGCTTGATTGTTATTATATTAAAAGACTAATAGTTGAGGGATTTACAACTTCTTTTGGCCTCAATGCATGGTATTGAAGAATCTCGGGTGATTGGGAGATCATCTTTACCATGGACAATGATTTCTTGTTTGTCATGTTAAAACTTGACCACTTGGTGCAGAGTAGACGGCACATCTCTAGCTAGGTGGATCCATGGCCTACGTAAAAGTAGATTATATGAAGTGTCCATATCTATTACTTGGGAAGTGATTCCGAGTTCCACTGGTCCAATTGTTACAGTTAAGTAAATTTCACCAAGAGTGCCCCATTTTGCACCATCAAATGCCCGTACAAAGACATTGTTAGTACAAATTCTATCAATGCTGATTTTTAAATTTTGTAGAGTGGAAAGAGGGCATATGTCTATACCCGATCCTCTATCGACCATGACCCTCTTCACATAGTGTTCTTCACATTTCACGGTTAAGTGTAGAGCCTTATTATGCCCAGAACCTTCCAAAGGAAATTCATCATCAGCGAAAGTGATTCTATTTACCTCAAATATTCGGCTGGCCATCTTTTCCAAGTGACCACCGTGATATTTTCTAAGATATGTGCCTCATTCAAGATTCTGATTAAAACTTCACGATGCTCTTTAGAATGTATGACTAATGAAAACAAAGGTATTTGGGCGGGAGTCTTCCTCAACTGGTCAATAACAAAATAATCTTGGGCTTTCATCTTTTACAGAAATTCTTTCGCCTCTTCCTTTTTGATAGGTTTTTTTACTGGCCACTGATTTTCTTTTGCTTGTTTGTCTCTCCTCAATTCTTCTAGAGCATAACATCTTTCGAAATGAGTGAAGCCTCTTGTTTCATTTGTTTCTTCAACAATCTAATTTCCCTTATGGTAAACAACGACATTATTGTAGTTCCAGGGAACGGTCTTGGTGTTTTTTATCAGAAGTTATGTTGCGATTTGTATCACAACTAGCTCTTTCACACTTTCTTGATTTTGATCAGATGTTGAAAGCTTATCGGGAATGCACAATTTTGGTCAATTCAATGGTACTTCTCTTCTTTAATAGCTCAAGGGACATACACCACTAGCTTTCTTCAGTCACCAAATTCTGAACTTGCACCTTTCACAATTAATGGTGCCTTTGTATGGGCTCTAAAACCATACTTGACTCTTCTTTTGAAACCCTGTTTTACATCTTTGTTCTACTTGTTTGTTGGCAATCTTCATAAATGCCTACCATCCCCACAACATGCTCATTATTGTAAGCAGGATGTGGGCTATTGGTAACATTTGGTGCTTCCTCATTATGTATCTCGATTACCTTATCCTTGATTAACTTCTCAATGACTCTTTTTAGAGTCCAACAATTCTCTGTGCTATTGATACGCTTAAATTACACCTCCCTAAAGAAGCGTAAGCGATCATTATCAAGTAATGAACCCAACTTATAGGTTGGGGTCGATCCCACTAGGAATATGATCTAGACATAAGTTCAACTTACGTTTATATTCGTTTAGTCGATGTACTTCCGAAACAAGTAAATAAAGGGGGGGGGGATATGTGAAACAAATTCCAAAATTTATGTGAACAATTAGTAAGCAAAATTCAAACTTTTGTTGTTATCAAGATGAGAGAGAAACTAGGGTGTACGTGTTCCCCATAAGCTTATAACGCGATAATCCTAGTAATAGTAATCCTTTCCTAGTGTATTACATGCAAAGTGATAAGTTAGGTATCTCTAATTCCTTTGTCCGGCAACTAGAGAATTTCACCCTGCACCTTGGTCCGGCTACGTATGTATAATTTACTAACCCTTACCTTTACCTCATATTAGACATCTCATCGATGTATGGCTTAGTTTTCACCCTCGCACCAATCGACATTAGACTATTCGATAGTATCACACTAAATCTATGTTGATAATTCTTTTCTTATGAACTACCTCCTTGGTCCGGCAAGTAGCAACAAGGCAAGTTCTAATTCGTGCACTTATTAAAAAGACTTCTAAACGAAAGAATTATCAATGCATGCAATAACATTATTCAAGAATTACTTAGTTACTATTCATACGTTGTTAATCACTCATGGCTCCCATAACCCTAGTTGTGGATTTAGTTACCCATAGTAGCAAGAACACAATTCATATTTTTAGATGAAGAAATCATGAACTTACGTAATGAGAAGAATAAACCCAGAATCTCAACTTGAATTTCAAAGACAAAATCTTCAAAACAAACTTAGGAAATCAAGAATTGCTAAAGTTGCAAGTTAATCTCCAAAGACAAAAACTAGAACTAAAATAATAAAGTCTAACCCCCAAAAATGAGCTTTACATGCCCTATATATGGAAAAACAAGTCCTAACTAAAAAGAAAACAAAATAAGGAAATAAAGTTTTTGGACGAGCTTGTCATTAACGAGACTGACCTACGGACCGTGGACTGACCTACGGTCCGTAGGTCCCTTCTGTGATTTGGGACTTAGGAAATTTTCCAAACTTCAAAATCATCAACTCTCAGAAGAATTTGACGGCTCTGCAGGACGGACCGTGACTTGATCCATGGTCCGTGAATCGCCGCTCCGTGATCTCATACTTAGTTTCTTCAAATCAGGTACTAAAACACCTCCTCTGAAGCATTTCATGGACTTGCAGTACAGTCCGTAGACCAAACTACGGTTCATCAATCCTAGTCGTGGTTCCACACTTAGTCAAGACTTCCTTGATTTCCTCTCCAAGCTTTGCCCATCATCTACGCCTTTCACCTACGGACCGTGAATGGACCTACGGACCATAGGTGGCTTTTTCTGCAGCATTCCTTTAGCTGTCTCCTAATTCCCACGTCCAAACTTATTTCCTGCAAACAAGATAAAAACACATTAATACCACTACAAAATGGCTCTAGACAGACACAACTCTTAAGTGAAATGTATTAAAAATACCGTAAACTCATGGTATATCAACACCCTCAACTTATATTAGTTGTTTTTCCTCAAGAGACATACTAACACTCGAAACGACACTTGTATAGAAGCAAGCATTCAACACAAGCAATCACATGGCTCTCTATGCTGCCTCTCTTTTCGAGTGCAAATCTTTTCTCTAAGACTTAACAAGCTAACTCATGCGGATCAAAATATGACAAAGATCGACCAATCAACACACAACATACACTGTTTCGCTATCACCAAGGTACCAACTTTCCAACAATGTAACTAGTACCCTTACTTCAAACGAAATCCCTTTTTCACACAATGAACATAATTTTGAGTACAAGGATTCATTCAACACTCATGCTCAGAAGTAATTTCAAGTACAGTTAGTGTTCAATAACATAGGCTTGCCCTTATTTTCACTGCTTAGAATCTCCAAACTAGTTGCTAGGATCACTATAGGACTTTCTTAGCATGCTACGTAGGCTCAGGGTCAGGTGTGGTACATTTGAGTACTTTTTAGTGACTTTCTGCCTTCCTTGACATTACATTGGCTATTTACCTCTTCTTTGACCTATTTTTGGCATCCTTCCATTTTAATCTCTTTCCCTTATTTCTTTGCAACAATGGATGTGAATTTTTGACTCTTATTTTTCACTTTCTTCTTTTTCTTTCACTTTCTTTTTATTTTATTTCTTTCAACACTTTTATTTTGCTTCTTTTGCACAAAGTCACATCCTCTTTCATATTTTTTCTCGTTTCAACACTAAAATCTTTTCATACCCCTTTTTCATTTGTTTTCCGTTTTCATAGCCACCCTCAACTTATGCATTTTGCATTAGTTAAGGTGCACAATGTCCGATGTCGGACCAGGGCCAAGATAAAGGTAACTTTTGGGCTTAGCCACCCTCAACTTAGGCTTTTGGCATAAGTCAAGGTGCACATGTCCAAGGAGGGACTGGGGCCAAGACAATGTATTTAAGGGAATGTGAGTTAGGTGATTCAAAAGAATTGGTCAATTTTAGGCTCAAATATTTAGATCAAAAGGGAATAATGCTACCATTAGGTTAGATTATTCTAGGCTTAAGTGGACTAATTTGAACGGCCTATGATCACTTCTTAACTTCTAGCCTAGATTATCCTAGCAGGACCAACGAGGCAAGTTCTAGATTGGCACACAACTGTCTAAACAATCAACCATTCTCACACACTCTTGGCATATTGTCACATTATCAGGTTATCAGTTACCCAGTTTAAGTTTTAGCTTAAGTCATGTGGTCAAGTTGGTTCATTATCATGTCAACACATTCAACTCATTCTATCCTACATATTTTAGCACATATCACAATATTTTGGACGGGTATCATTTCTTCATTCTTGATTATGCCATCATGCTTCATTCTTTCTGATAATTCTACACATATAATCATAACACATGCCGATTCAACAGAAATTTAAACAGTCTCTTGGGGAAAAATAACACAGGCAAGAAAACCCCATAAGAGGACTATGAGTTGGGTTACTCAGACTTCACCCTATCACTCATAATCCATTTACCACACCCCCAATGAATTATGGTGCAATTGTCTCCAATGCACAAAAAGTAAAGAATAAAGGATCGGGTGAAGCAAACCTGTGGCGCATAGCGCCGAAGAACTATCAACAAGTGGGTGGGTCTGGTTTCCCGGAGCCCGCTGGAACAACACTTGGGCCACCCTCAGTAGTGCCCACATCATCTAGTACAACACCCTCAGTAGTGCTATCAATTACTATAACCGCACCATCAGTGGTGCTCATATCATCTTGCACAGTGGCCTCAGTGGTGGGCCTAGAACTCGAGGCACCAAGATTACCCTCACGAATCCTCTGCTGGTGCAACTCTTCATCTACAATGGAAACTTTCCTAGCCTGCTCATGCTGCTGGTGCTCTCGCTTCTTTTTTCGAGCCTCCTCAGTAGTGTCAGTGATGCGACTGGGGAGGGGCCTCTTCCCACGAGCACAAGTGGGCTCAGGTTGTGTTATGTCTTCAATGAATAATGCACCAAGCATTGTATCCTCAACTAATACATTAGGTGCAGACTCTGGTTCATCTGTGGGTGCGGCAAGGATATTATCAAGGTCGGCACGGAGACTGTCCAACTCGGTCTGGATTGAGGAAAGATCTCTGACGGGGGCTGGCTGGGCGAGGACTCTCAACTCGAAGGCATCCAAGCTCTTATGAACGGCCTGAACCTTCTGGTCCATCATGGTCTCCATCATCTTCTCCATCCTAACCTCAGGATCTGCAATAGTTCGATGCATCAATGGCTTCACATGATGAAGTAGCATGGCCATCTGTGCCTTCGAATTCTAAACTCGAGCCTAGTGCACAACAGCAGCTCCTGAAAGCGGGGTGGATCCGGATGAGCTAGGGGCCCGACTAGCAGCCTGAGATGGGGAGGCCGGGGTATCATCAGTGTGGGCTGGAGGGGCAGGGTCATCACCCTTCATCTGCTCCACATCAACTACCAAATCTACTCCTAATGGCAGTACCTCACTCTGTGGACCACATCGTGGGGCAGCTACGTTTGCCTCATCCCGTATAAGGCCGATATCAAGGTCCCAGTCGCCTGTATCAAAGTGTCATAATGCCATATAGGTACCCCAAAATCCCTGCATAGCTGAAAAATCATGCACGGGAATGGTAAGGTGGTGGTGGTCCAGAATTCCCTCTCATAGATCTCCGCCAATAGAATGCAGGAAAAGTCAATCGAACTACCAAGGCCGCAACCATCACTACTCTATCCCATGTAAGTGCATTATCGGCCTTAGTGGGCAATACCCTTTTCCGCACCAAAAGCCAAAAGTACCTGGACACCAAATTAAGGGTGGCCTTCCAAATACCCAAGCACGGTGTGCTGACCCACTCCGCACGCTCTCCATCCACAGCTATGTGCCTGGCTAGCCAAAGTAATATGGCCTCCATCTGCTTTGCATTCCATTTGAATGCTCGACTCCTCACAATGTCCCACCGGTAGTCAAAATCGGCGATGTTTAGTGCCCACTTGGTGCCCGGATTGTAGAGGAATTGGCTAATGGTGTTCTGCGATATGTCCACCGAAAAGCCTCAGACTAGAGTGGAAGTGAGAGGGTCCTGGGCTGTGGGCTTGGACCTCTTGTCAATAGAGCCACAGAGTATGGCAACATAGGAGGTATATAATTCTCTCACTATCTCCTCACTATAGGTCCCTGGGCTCCGATCCATCCACTCGCATTTGTATTTCTGATAGAGCTAGTGGATGTCGGGTATGGTGTGTAGGCTCCCCGTGAGAAATCTGTGCTCCTTAGTGATTTGCCAGGCCTTCACCCTCTTTTCATTCAACATCGAGGCGTCCATGTATATCTGCCATTGACCCTCAACGCACCACCTATTGGGCTCCTTATAACTGGAGCAAGGTCGTTGTTTTGTAGCACTTGAACCTCCCTCGAACTAGTAGCCTTATCAGACGAGGCACCTTATCATGTGATCTGGAACTAGTGGCAAAGCTTGAAGTAGGGGCAGACTTAGATCCGTAAGCAGAACTAGACTCGGAGCCAGAAGCAGATCCATCCTCAGAGCTTGAAGCAGAACCAGCCGGTGACCCGATCAGGGTGTTCTCTTTATCAGACTGGGAGACAGTGACTACATCGGAAACCACCTGCCGGGATTGATTTCAGGTAGCACAAGGTGTAGTAGGGGATGTCTTTGTGGCCAGTGGAACATATGCGGGATCTTTCTCCACATCAACGTCTTCATCAATCACCCAAAAAGTTGGCGCCACGGATTTTGTTTTACCCCTATTTGTGTAGGTCACTTGTTTGATAGGATCCATGGTACTTCTGGACATATAATTAGTACCAAAATAAATCAGTAACACACTCGAAAGAATTTTAAAACTAAGAACGAACCAAAATGAAAACTGAAAAGAATTTGGGCAGTGACTGAACTCATAACCTACGGTGGGTTCCTATGGTCCGTGGATGGATCCACAGTATGTAGGTCCCATCCGTAGATCAGAGTACCAAAAATGGGGTTCTCTGATGTGAACCATGGACGTGGAGAACGATCTGTAGATTGAACTACGGATCGTAGTCCACTGCTGTGGTTCAATACTTAGCAGATTTTTGTGGTGTGCAGACCCACAGACTTGATCTACAGTCTGTAGATAGATCTATGGTCCGTAGACGGGGTCTCGTGAGTGAAGTCTGTGCCAGGTAGCATATATGCTTCAATTTGAAACCCAATTTTACCAATTTCAACTATTTACCCTAGTCTAATCATGAATTTCAACACAATTTATGCTAGTTCGTCATTCTAAGGATTCCAATTACTCAATGTTCAACAGGTATTGCATACGAGACTAGGAACCCTAAGTCGAAACTTTCAATTAGACTTTTATTTCACTGATTTTACACATTATAAAGACAACACAATCACAATCTATCGTCCCAAGGGTGTTTATGGTTTTAGTTTAGCATGCATTTACATACAACAACTAGCCAAGGTCAAGACCCAATTCCTGACTTTCTATAACAACAATGAATCAAAAATTCAAAGTGAAGGGAAAGTCGATTACCTTACAAGCAAAGGAAATGGGGTGATAGTGTGACGACTCTAGACTTACAAAACTTTTAGCTCGCCTTTCGTACCGAACCTGAACATTGAAACCTCTTGGGGAATTTGGGATGAAGGGATTTGAGAGAGAAAAGGGAATTGGGGATATGGGAAGATAAATGTAGAGTAATCAATGGGGGAAGAGTGGTAATATGGAGGGTTTTAGGAATTTAGGGAGTTTAGAAATGGTTAGGAGGTAGTTTTGGTAGTGGGAAAATGATTTGAAAAAGGAGGATTTTATTTAAAAGAGGTCCGGGTCGGGTCAGGAAGAATTAGGGTTTGGACCCACGAGACCCCGTCTAGGGTCCGTGGGTCGACCTACTATCTGTAGATGGGATCCGTAGGTCACTCTCACACTTAGAAAATTTAGAAAATTTACCTGGGATCTACGGACGCCATTCACGGTCGATAGATTGAACCACGGACCGTCGATGGTTTTTTGCAGATTTTGCTTTTCAACCGTGCACATGTACCAACCGTTAGGCCTTCCTTTTTACATTTTCTGGACACTTTTTAGACACGGACCCTATGCTATATCTAGCCAACACTAAAACAAAAATAAAGCACCTATCTAAAGGGATACAGAAAAACAAATAAACAAAGAAAACTACCGAACCGAAAAGAAAAACTTATAGTTGGCTAGATTGTACATCTTGGGTTGCCTCCCAAGAAGCGCTTGATTTAACGTTGCAGCAAGACGCAAGCCTCTTGATTACTCAGACTTCATCAAGATAATAGTCCTCAACAACTTCTTGCACACTTTCCACGTTTCCAAGATAGATCTTAATCCTTTGCTCGTTTACCTTGAACCTTGTTCCCTCACTGTTTTCAAGCTCCACCGCTCCATGTGGGAGCACTTGCGTGACTAAGAATAGCCTGGTCCACTTTGACTTGAGCTTGCCCGAAAACAAGTGCAACCTAGAGTTGAATAGAAGTACTAGATCACCCACAACAAATTCTCGCTTTTCGATCCTTTGATCATGATACTTCTTCATCTTCTCCTTGTACAAGGCTGAACTTTCATAAGCTTTTAGGCCAAACATATCAAGCACATTCAAGTCACTCAATCTCTGATTTGATACGGCTCCCCAATCCAAATTTAGCTTCTTTAGCGCCCACATAGCCTTATGTTTTAATTTTACCGGCAAATGGCAAGACTTCCCCTATACAGGTTGTTAGGGGGACATACCTATGAGAGTCTTGAATGCGGTGCGATAGGCCTATAGAGCATCATCAAGCTTTCTTCACCAATCCCTTCTATTAGCATTCACAGTCTTTGCCAAAATCTGCTTGATCTCTCTATTGGACACTTTAACTTGCCCACTAGACTGCGGATGGTAAGGAGTGGCTACATTATGGCGGACGCCATATTTCTCAAGTAACGCCTTGAACAACTTATTACAAAAGTGGGAACGTCCATCGCTGATAATCGCCCTAGGTGTACCAAATCTGGAGAAGATATTCTTTTTCAAGAATGTGGTGACACTTTTACCTTCATTGTTGGAAATCGCAACTACTTCCACCCACTTCGACACATAATCAACTGCAACAAGAATATACATCATCCCATGTGAACTCACAAATGGACCCATAAAATCAATGCCCCATACATCAAACAACTCTATCACCAATATAGGATTCATAGGAAGCTCTTGCCTCTTTGAAATTCCTCCTTCTCTTTGGCAACGATCACCAAACTTGGCAAAATCATGAGCATCTTGGTGGATGGTAGGCCAGTAATACCCACACTGCAAAATTTTATGCGCAGTCTGAATACCTCTAGTGTACTCAATATCTCGACCTCGAGCACATAGCGACGAATAATCCCATCAATACAACTATGATACAAGTAAGGCTCATCCCAGAAGAACTTCTTCACATCATGCATGAACATTTTCCTTCGGTGAAAAGACAAATCCGATGGCACCAGATCACTTGCCAAGTATTTAGCAAAGTCTGTGAACCAAGGAATTAGATCATGAGAAGCAACCAATACATGTTCATTTTGAAATGCATCATTAATTTCAGCACTATCACCAAGCTTTAGCATAGCTTCTTCCTCCAATCTAGACAAGTGATCGACAACCTAATTTTCTGTCCCTTTTCTATAGTTCACCACAAAGTCAAACTCTTGCAGCAACAACACCCATCTAATCAACCTCGGTTTTGCATCCTTCTTGGCCATCAAAAACCTCAATGCAGAATGGTCAGTATGCACAATGACCTTAGTACCAAGCAAGTAGGATCAAAGTTCTCTAATGAGGAAACGACTGCAAGAAGCTCATTTTCAGTCATTGTATAGTTCTTTTGAGCCACATTTAGAGCTTTGCTAGCATAGTAAATAGGATGAAGAATCTTCTCTCGCCTCTGTCCCAATACCACACCAAGCGCCACTCCACTCGCATCACACATTACCTCAAACGATTTTCCCCAATCCGGTGAAATAATGATAGGTGCAGTAACTAACTTCTCTTTCAAATATCCAAATGCTCTCAGACAAGCATCATCAAAATCAAACTTTGTATAGTTCTTTTGAGCCACATTTAGAGCTTTGCTAGCATAGTAAATAGGATGAAGAATCTTCTCTCGCCTCTGTCCCAATACCACACCAAGCGCCACTCCACTCGCATCACACATTACCTCAAACGATTGTCCCCAATCCGGTGAAATAATGATAGGTGTAGTAACTAACTTCTCCTTCAAATACCCAAATGCTCTCAGACAAGCATCATGAAAATCAAACTTATACTCCTTTTCGAGCAGTTTGCACAATGAATGTGTAATTTTGGAAAAATCCTTGATGAACCTCCTATAGAAACGTGCATGCCCAAGAAAACTTCTAACACCTTTACCAGAGATAGGGGGTGGAAGCTTTTCTATTACCTCAACTTTCGCTCTATCAACCTCTATACCCTTCTCAGAAATCCGATGACCCAGAACTATCCATTCTTTCACCATGAAATGGCACTTCTCCCAATTGAACACAAAATTGCACTCTTCACACCTTTTATGCACCTCGGCCAAATGGTCCAGACAACGATCAAAAGAGTCACCTATCACAGAGAAATCATCCATAAATACCTCAATAGTTTCCTCCACTATATCAGAAAATATCGGCATCATACAACGCTGGAAGGTCGCAGGAGCATTACACAACCCAAATGGCATCTGTTTGTAGGCGTAAGTCCCATCAGGGCAAGTGAAGGTGGTCTTCTCTTGGTCTACAAAAGCTATGGAAATCTAATTATAGCCCGAATAACCATCAAGAAAGCATACCAACCCTTACCAGCAAGTTGATCCAGCATTCGATCCATGAACAGCATAGGGAAGTGGTCCTTTTCTGTCCAAGCATTCAATTCCCAGTAGTCCATGCATACTCTCCATCCAATCACAGGCCTCATCGGAACAAGCTCATTTCTCTCATTAGGTACCACAGTAATCCCACCTTTCTTGGGCACACACTGAACAGGACACACCCAACTACTATCTGCAATGGGATAAATAACTCCAGCATCCAGCCACTTGATGATTTCCTTCTTAACTACCTCTTGCATAGGCAGATTTAGTCTTCTCTGGTGCTTAATACTAGGCTTGTGATCTGGCAACAGTTGAATTTTATGAGAACAAATACTAGGAGGAATCCCAATAATATCTGCAATAGTCCACCCAATAGCTCGCTTGAACCTCTTCAACACGGAAACCAATGCCTCAACTTGTGCCACATTCAAATCTGCCGCAATGATGACCGGTAAAGTACAATCTCTCCCCAAGAATACATACCTCAAATGTGATGGTAAAGACTTAAGCTCCAATTTTAGAGCCTCATCAACAGACCGTCTAGCAGGGGGAGAGTCACAATTATTCATGTCTAACTCCAATCTCTTTGGTTTTGAACATAATTTAAACCTATCAAGTGCGGCAACCAATTCATCATAGTCTTCAATACCATCACCATCAAAGTTCATCATTACCGCTGCTAGTTCTTCCATGCCCAACCTTTCTTCAATGGACACCTCAGAACCACTCTCTACAATATTTGTCACCATAGATACCGATTTGAGCTCACAACTCTGGTTCATGGACCTAGAGATATTGAAAGTTGCCTTTTCATTGTTCAATCGAAACTTCATCTGCCCTTTCTCCATATCAATCAAAGTGCGCCTAGTGGCTAGGAATGGTCACCCAAGGATAATAGTAACCTCAAAATCAACATCACAATCAAGTATCACAAAATCTGCTGGAAAGATAATAGACTGTACTTTCACTAGTACATCTTGGAGCACACCGATGTGCTTCTTGACAGTTCTATCGGCCATAAGCAATCTCATTACAATTGGTTTTGGATCCCCTAAACCCAACTTCTTATAAATAGACAATGTCATTAGATTGATACTAGCTCCCAAATCGAACAACGCCTTTGTAAAATGTAGCAACCCAATGGTGCAAGGAATAGTGAAGGCCCCAGGATCCTCCTTCTTCTTCACAAGGGACCTTGTAGCAATAACACTACAATGTTGCAACTTATCATCATCTTAAAAACTCACGACCCACTTTTTAGTTACCAAGTCCTTCATAAACTTCACATACCTAGGCATTTCCTCCAAAGCTTCTATCAACGGCACATTGATGGAAAGATGCTTCAACATACTAATAAACTTGCGGTATTTTCCTTCTTCAGTCTTCTTCACTAACCTCTGTGGAATAGGAGGTGGACGTCTAGGCATGGGAACAACTTTCTAAGTGATCTCTACTTCTTTCTCTGTTGCATTCTCAGGCTCTTCATTTACCTCAATCACATTATCATCTTTACTAACTACAACTCCAACCCTAGACGACATCGGTGGATCAATGGTCTGCTTACCCCCTCGAGTAGTGACTTCCATACAATGCCCATCATTCTTTGGATTTTGGATGGTGTTGCTAGGAAGTGTGCCAGGTTGACATGGGTTTACAGTAGTTGACAACTGAGTCATCTGTAGTTCAAGATGCTTGATCGACACTACATAGGCATCAACTTTTTGACCAATACTAGAAAAGTCATTTCGCATCTCATTCACATTCTCATCAGTCACATCAAACCTCTTCATCATCTTCTGCATCATATCCTCAAGATGTGACATATTACCTCCAGCTTCCCTATTATGAGATTCCCAATTTTGAGGAGGGACATAAGGCCCAACCCAATCATTTATGTTGCCATAGTTGTTTCGGTTGTAGTTGTTTTCGCGATTGTAGTTCCCATCCCGGACATATTGACCCTCTTGATTGTAGTTTCCATAGTTCTGACCTTGGTTTCCTTGACCTTGTCACCAATTATCCGTATTGGAACCTTAAGCGTTGGCTCAGAACCCCCGCCCCCAATCTGATCATTCACTGCATAAGCATCCTCTTCATAGTAACATTCCTCACCCGGTGGTGGAGTTCTAGTCAAATAATTGACAACATTTACCTTTTCAGTACCTCCGCTTACATGCTTCAACACCAACCCAGTTCGGTCCTCATTTGAGCCATCTCCTCATGAATATCATTGGTAGATTGGTTAGCTGCAGCTTGGACTGCAAATGTGTTTCTCCCAGTATCCGACTTTCTAGTGCTCCAAGCTTTATTATTTCAGGAAATCTTCTCCAGTTTCTCTGTATTCTGCTCAAAAGTCCACTCACCATATGAACCTCCAGCGATAGTATCAAGCATTGCCTTACTATTGTCATCCTGACCTCGGTAGAAGTATTCTTTCAACAATTTATCATCAATACGGTGATTCGGGACACCTCTAATAAAAGCAGTGAACCTATCCCAAGAACTACTCATAGACTCTCCAGGTAGTGCTACAAAGTTGTTGAGTTTATCTTTGTGGTTCAACTTTTTTGACATGGGAAAGTATCTTGCCAGGAACACTTCAGTTAATTATTCCCATGTGTAGATTGAATTATAAGGAAGCTCATTAAACCACACAACATCATCACCGGTCAATGATCGAGGGAATTCTTGCAATCCAATGACATCCATGTCCAAGTCCGATCGACCCACACAACTTTTGCAAACACTTCTCAACTTGGCTACGTACGCATGTGGATCCTCCGATGCCAACCCGGCGAACAAACCCCTCGCAGTAAGCATATGCATCAAACTTCTAGTCACCACAAATGTATGCCCCGGAGGTAAAGGGGGTAGGACAAGAGGTCCTTCAGATTCAGCGACATTAAAGTTGACCCTATAGTTATCGCGCAGTCTTGATCCTGGTGGATCTTGTACCCTCCATGCATCTCCCAGTAGATTCTCAGCTTGAACCTGATTATTCTCATCACCAACCCTCGGAGGCTGCAACCCAACTCAATCACCTAAATTTCCTCCGATAGGATTGACTGGGACTCCTTGGTTATTCATTCTTCGCAAAGTTCTGCTCAATTCTGGGTCATAAGGAGTAAGTATTTCACCTTGGCTCCGTGTACTTGGCATACACTAGAGTAGGAACCTGAGAGAAACAAAAACAAAAGAAAAAGTAAAATTAGGAAATATTTGACTAAAGTTCAATAATGTAGTTAAACTTAATCTAAAAGCCTTAATCCCCGACAGCGGAGACAAAATTTGATACGCTCAAATTACACCTCCTGAAAGAAGTGTAAGCGATCGTTATCAAGTAAAGAACCCAACTTGAAGTTTGGGGTCGATCCCATGAGAAATATGGTCTAGAATTAAGTTCAGCTTATGATTATAGTCGTTTAGTCAACGTACTTCTGAAACAAGTAAATAAAGGAGGGCGGGATTTGTGAAACAAATTCTGAAAGTTATGTGAACAATTAGTAAGCAAGATTCAAACTTTTGTTGTTATCAAGATAAGAGAGAAACTAGGGTGTACGTGTTCCCCATAAGCTCAAAATGCGGTAATCCTAATAATAATAATGTTTTCCTAGTGTATTACATGCAAAGTGATAAGTTAGGTATCTCTAATTCCTTGGTCCGGCAACTAGAGAATTACACCCCACACCTTGGTCCGGGTACGTGTGTATAATTTACTAACCAGGGTTATTTCGGTCTTTTCCCCTATTCGTTGGATACCTAAACTACGTCATTTAACCCCTAAACTACGTCGTTTTGATCAGTTTTAGCCTAGAAACATAACTAGAACTTACCTAAGTCAGATCAATCATCAAAACTTAGAAAAATTAGAGTTTAAGAGGAGAAAGAGGTTGAGCAATCCTAGTTCAAGAACGTAGCGAGTTTCCATCAGTTCCACGCCTGAAATTGAAAGATTTCTCTATGGAATTCGTCACTAGGTATGTGGGATTTCACTAGTGGGTTCCTTTCACCCATTATGTCCCTAGATTTCAGTCAGAATCTTGATTCCCTTACTATTATATAGACCTTGGGTTTCTTGAATGTTAGAATTGTTGGGTTTTTAGGTGTTAGAAGGATCCAAATCATATTATCACGTTGTAGTATTGTTTTTCCCCAGATTTATGCATAAACTCAAAACCCTAGCTATGTAGTTCTTTTAGTTCATGAATTACACATGCTAGGTCAGTAAATTCAGTTATATATTAACATGCCTCAGTTTTCGAATGCATTATTATCAGTATATTAATGTTGCATTCTCAGTTTGCATGTCAGTATTTTGAGCTATCCAGTATTTCAGCATTTCAGTCATAAAGTGTTAATTACTAAATCATATGGGAAGCTTAATACTGAGTGGACTAGGGTTAGTCACCCTCAAGTCACAGAACTACGTGCCCCATAGATTGTAAGTCCCTTTTGTGAGCATCATTTTAGTGATCACGCCAGCATGCCTCTATACCTCTGGCAGGGTATATTGGGTCCTCTCGATGAGGCGTATACATCGAACTTCACATTTAGCTCATGTGGGTTTATGTCGGTTATTAGTAGCTCCCTTACAATTTAGTCAGATTTTGTTGCATTGACCATCTTATCAGTATATTTCAGTATTCAGTCTCAGCATGTTATAAACTTGGTCATTGCATTCAGTTTAGTTATGTACTATACTTTCAGTATCCTTATCATGTTTAGATTATACCATTGCTTTATTGCTAGTTCAATTATGTTATTATCCAGCTTTATTCTATCATACATGCTCAGTACCTTTCAAGTACTGACGCATACTCTGTGCTACATCTTCTCGTGACGTAGGTCCAGGTCCTCAGCTGTCAGATTATGCATAGATCAATTCCCGATCTTCAGTTCAGCAGCATCAGGGGTGAGTCCTCATTCTTCGAGGACTAGTGACATGATTTTCTTTCTTGCTTTTAGCTTTAGTTTCAGTTTTGCTAGATTTAGCTTGGGCATGTCCCAACATTTCTAGTTAGTAGAGGCTTTATTTAAGACATAATTAGTTTCAGCTTTAGTATTAGAGTTTGACTTTTCATTTGTATTCAAACTCTCAGTTTCTTATATTCAGATTTAGTACATGCGTATTCCTCATCATTTCAGATTATTCATATGATTTAGCTTCCGCATAATATTTATTGCTTCAGTTTATCTTTGATATGCTTATGATTATGCTAGCAGGGTTATTTTGGGGTCACTCGTGATCCTAGGTACCATGTCCACGTCTAGGGGTAGCCTTGGGGCATGACAAATGTAGGGTTCGACGCTTCTATTTCCCATACTCGTGGCTAGTGAACCATCATAGACATTGAAGGTTGGTGAGTCCTCATGTTCCGAGGGTCGAGACTCTTTTATTGCTTTTATGTCATTTCCATTTCAAATTTTTGTATGTGATGTATTCGTTACGTCTCCATCACTTCCTTGATGTAATGGATGACTTTAAAACTTATATTTAGACTTGCACTTTTGACAAGTTTTTTGGTATGAAACGTTATATTTTAAACTCTTTTGTTTAAATTATCTTGTATGATATATGCTAAGTAACTTGTGTATGGCCTCTCAACATTCTATACATCATATTACGCTTAGGGTCTACCTTGGGTCGTGACATTGATGCAATAGACCAAAAATTAATCAAGGATAACTTCCTCAGAGTTTTTTAGGTGGGGGTATAAAATCAGGTATTGAGGGGGGCACATATATGTTTGACCTAACAACTAACTCTTCTAATCCCTAGGCGCATTATAGTTGTTGTTGGTGTGAAGATCGTGGATTGTAGAACTAGGATAAGACGTGATCCCGTGAATATCGAAGTACGTGTCTATTTTTAACTATCAATCCCTGGATTTATTAGCTGACTATCCAATTTTTGTGAGTCACTATAACACCTCAATTATTTTTTAAAAGGCCAAAAGATTGGGTACTAGTTTAGTCTACGAGACCATTCTACAACTCGTAGAGTATTCAATTGGTTGTATACTAGTCTTGTAGGAAGAGGGAAAGATAATTTTTGAAGTTAAGCCCCAGTAACTCATCCCATGATTGACTAGGAAGGTCCTCTGAATGGGCTACAGACCGTAGGAAGGTCCCATAGAAAAGTTCTAAAGTTCGTGAAATTTTAGAATTATTGTTGAGTTCTACGATTTGGGTCTACGGACCATAGAAAGTCCTATGGGCCATAGTAAGGTCACGTTGAAGTTCGTTGATATTAAGATTCCGGTACTTGGTCTACGGTTGACCAGTACGGTTCGTAAAAAGTCCTACCGACCGTAGGTCGGTTCCTTAGATTGGGTTCGTCGGTTATTTATTAAGGGTATTTGGGTCTTTTCCTATGTGTTTAATGCCTAAGATATGTCGTTTTGACCCTAATTTTAAGCACTGCATAATATTTTTAAGTCCTAAAACTAGTCACTCTAAATTCATTCGCCAAATTGCCAAATCCCAACCAAAATAATCCTTTCCAATTCTCTCCAAGGCTCACAAGGGATTCTAGGGTTCTTCAAGTTCAAGTCTCCGTTATCCATCATTGCTTAGGGATTCAAGATCAAGTTTTGTAGTGAGTTCACCAATGGGTACCATTCACTCATTGTGTCCCAAAGGATTCTAAAATTCTCCAATTAAATTTCTGAAAATTGGTGATTCCTCATTGATTCAATTTGTATGGATTCAATTGCTTGATTTTGATCTTATTATGAATTTTTAGACTCAATTACATAATTTTCAATTAATCTCATATGAATCCATGCATTGATCATAATTTTTGACTATAAACCATAATTCACATGAATTTGTAGAGAAGTTATGAATCTAGGAATGATGGTTTTCATGAACTTATACATGATTTATTCTTGAGTGGTGGATTTGAACTCATTTGAGACTCTTTTCTAGTGATTTGCTGGCACTCAAGTAGATAAAGAGGCTAATAATTCTTCAAATTTTGTTGTATGAGGTACTTTGATGACCAGGAATGAAAATGACGAATAAAAGTGGAATAGGAGCTGAAAAGGAGCAAAACCTAGCAAAAAACAAGTCCCAGGTATCACACCTGCGGAAACTGTTCGCTTAAGCAAACTAGTCAACAAGTTCAACCATTCGCTTAAGTGAAGACGCGAGGTTTAATTTTTTGAACTGGGCCAAAAAGGCGAAGGTCGATTAAGCGAACCGCAGTTTACTTTTGCGAAGTTTGCTTTTGAAAACCTCATACCGCTTTTGTGATGCTTGCCTTTTCAGATAGGGGCTAAATGAGAAATTCTTAATCTTTGGACCCAAATTCAAAAAATATGGTTAGAGTTAGGCAATTATTCATCATCCAAGAATTTTTAGAGAGATAGCACATTTTAGAGAGAAAAATGCATTAAAAGGTACATTTCTTAGTGTTATTGATCTTGGGGTTTTGACATTGAAAGCAAGTTGCCTCGCATTTCAGTTATGGATTTGAAGATTGTGCTCTATTTTAGTAATATCTTTTACCTTTATTCTTTTCCTTGTTTTTAGTTTCTAGAAATGTGGGTGTAATGAATTGTATGAAATTGAGGCTTTTGTACTAGAAATAATCAAAGCTATTTGGGTGCTTGATTAATTGTTCTATTGGTTTTGTAGTTTCTTGTTTCCATACTTGATTTCGTGAAATAGGTTCAATCTAGTTTCCATGTTTAAAGATATGGGTTAAGAGTGCACGCTTAACCTTTGCTTCCGATAACTGGTCGATACTCGAAAGAGATTGATTGGAGTGGGAAATTAGAACGATACTAGAAATTTATGTTTGACGTATATAACTTTCTTGAATATAGAGGTTATGGGTCGAATCAGTTTGGCCTATTATTGAAATAGAGAGTAGAGTAAGGTAGTGGGTTGTTTTGTATTGATGCAGATAAGACTAGAATGAGATTCTATGCATAAACGCTTTGAGATCGAAAGATAATTAGTGTAATTGAAGATGACCTAGCCTACTAATTTTTAATGTTTCAAGCACACCTCATCCAATTCCAGGTGTCAACGATCATAAATCAGTATAAAACCCAACTAAATGAGTTGGGGTCGAATCACACAAGGAGCGGTACGTGTTTCAAATTCAAACAGGAAGTGCAAACGTGGTCTAATCTTCCATAGGAATAGAGATTATTGAGAAAATACATTAATCAAGTAAAGGGGTGACACGAATGTCAGATGGGGTTTTTGGTTTTAATTATCAACTACAAACAGTCACAAAACATCGAAATAACAATAGGGAGAAGGATTATCAGGATGTGATCGATTATAGGAAAATATAAACATATGGGTAATTGAAACTACTAGTAAATAGCTAAATATCAGTGAGTAGGCTAGAATATAAGGGAGATAGTTTTCTCTCGAACAACTACCTCGAATCAAGTGATTTCTTTCTAACATCAACAAGCACGACAATGAAGAACAACCCTCACCTTAATTCATTCACTCTCTCGAGCGAAATGTGTGGGATTGAGTTTAGGATTCACTCTCTCAAGCTAAACCCATCTCAACCCAATACCCACAAATCATCAATCATTAATCTTAGTTCCAAAACCTCTCTCTCGAGCAAGCCAAGAGCACAAAGGTAAAAATGCATTTGCAACTACAACTCATAAATTAACCCACAATTAATGAGTAAATTCACTCAAAATAGCATTTAAACTTGTAATTAACAATACCCATAAACTAATTCAACCCATAATCATATGATCACACCCCAAGAATTGGGGTTTCAGCCAAACATTATAAAAAGGTAAAAATAGTTACCGAATTGATTATCCCTTAACTAGGTAAGAGTGATTTAGTCTTTAAAACGCTTCAATTTGTCGAATCTTCGAAACCCACTTCCAAAATCTCCAAATTGAACTTGTCAAATTCTTAAAAACTATGAAAAACTATAGAGAAAAAGGTTCGAAGCTAAAATCATCTTGTCCAAATGTATCAAGATCCTAAACTAAATGTTCAAAATCTAAATTAAAGTCGCCAAAAATAAGCTACGAATGGCCATTTGGCGAAGTAAGTCGGGCTCCCCGAACCATTCGACGAGCCTCCCTTTGACCTCTTCCATCGCCTTTTTGCCTTGGCATTCATCATCCTCGAGTTCTATAACTTTAGGAGATGTAACTTTGATTTGCGGAACTTCTCGGTCATTCGCCGACTACTCCTTTTTGTCGCTGACTTGGTTTCTTCCCTCAAGGTTGGCACACTGGAATTTTAGGCAGTCCATCTAGCTACTCGGCGATTTGCCAAGTGCTCTTGACGATCACCAGACTTGCCTTTCTTCATTTCTTCAGTTTGTTTTGTTCCATTTTGCCTGTTAGTGTCCTTGCTTTGTTCCTCAATCCGTATACCTGAAAATCAATGATTTAACATCAGTTTATGGAAAAATTAAACATTTGAGGACACTAAATCTATATAAACAAATCCCCAAATGAGTCCAAATCTCAGACTCATCAACACCCCGAACTTAAACTTTTGCTTGTCCTCAAGTCAAACTCAAGTTCAGCAATTCAAAAGGATGTTTCAAACAGTGCTACATAAGACTCAACATGAATGCACACAACAAGACTCAACTTACTTATGTAATGAACAATTGTGCATTCAAAGATTAAAATTGTGACTCACCATTATCAAAGATGCTTAAGTTCACAATACTTGCTTCAAATGCAAGTTCAAGCTCAACAAAGGTACTCAAATGCCCTCACACAAAGATGATTCCCTATTCACACTAAGTTCTTCAACAATTTATAGTTCCAGAATCACATACAACTCTCACACTCACAAAGATGAACACATGCATGACTTCAACCATAGGTTTGCCCTTATTTTCCAATCAACATTCGCTTCAGCTCACTCAAGATCACAAAGGTCTTTTCAAGGCTTGTAACGAGGTTGAGTGTAAAGGTATGGCCATTTAGGCTCAGTGGCTGCTACCCTTATGAAATGTGGTCTGAACATCACTTTCTTGCTTTTCTTTAACATTTTGATCATGCTCATAGTTCAGCCCATTATTCACTTTCAAATGGATTACCGGATACCCCATTTCTTTTACACTTTCACTACTTTATTTCACAACTTCTTCATTTTTTTTTGCTTTCTTCTTTTCTCTTTTTTTATAAGGAGGGGTTCCATATTTTTCAAGACCATTGCTCAAAGGAGATTTTTTCACACTTCTTGATTTACATTCTCTTTTCACCACACCCCAACTTAGGCTTTTGGCCTGAGTACACTATTCAAACAAACCACACTTCATGAGAGTTGTGGGTGTATGTGTAACGACCCGAGAGTACCCCCTAGTCGTAACACGACGTATTCAACCTCGAAGAGGTCTTATACAAGCCCTTAGCATATCATGAACATTAAATCATATGAAAATAGCGGAAAATTTAAAACTTTTCTTTACAATCGAAGTCAATACAAAATAAGAGAGAGTTTATGACACTACGTCTCAAACCATCTATAACATTTAGAATAACAACTCTTTTATAACAACTTAGGGACACGGCCCTTACATAATATTTACTAGGGGCACGACCCTTACACAAGTCTAAAGACATAAAGCATAAAGACATAATGACATAAGTGTACGAGGTAGGTTCATCCTCCAAACTATGAGGACTACCCAAGTCTTCATTCCCAAGCTCCTTAGAAACCTAACTTCCAAGCATAAGACATCACATCACCAAACCCTACACTTTGTAAAAATGTAGAAGAAATATGGGTTAGTACAACACACGTACTAAGTATGGAAGCCATGCATAAAAACCATTAAAACATGCTTAAAAAGGACATCTAGTTGAAACCATGCTTTATGCACATTTTGAACATCATCTTGAAAGAGTTGGAGATTCACAAGTCACAAGCAATACGCACATAGTTCATCAAAGCACAAAGGATAATAACATCACCATAATCATAGTCTCTAAACATAATCTTAATACAATATTACTCATTACAAGACATACTACTCATGCATATTCAATCATTAAGATCATTACATCATAATATATTAACAACATAGGTAACCCTAGGTTCTACTTGTGCAATGCATAGGTAGGGTCCATAGTCCTACCTACACTAAGTATTACCTTTGGATCACCATACTCATACTTATCATACATTAGTCTTATCCATTGGTCATATACATAGTAAGGTGACATTCACAAACATTAGTTCATATCAAAAAAAGTCAATCATTAACATAATACAATTAAAGCATAAATTATTCATAATAATCATAATAACATAGAACAACACCATTAAGGTATAGTTCATACAACATGTTCATATCATACATCTTAGTCACAATTCAAATAGTCCATATCATAGGTAAACCATCTTCATAATGATCATACACAAAATAGCTTCAACATACATAAGTCATAATTATCATAATCATAAGAGAAACACTACTACAACCATCCCTTAGAATCCCACAAGTGCAATGTGCAAAAGAAGTCCCATACCCTCCCTTACACTATGTAGAAACCCTTAAGAAAGCCCTAGTAAGTGTTCACACCTTCCATACCTTCATTTACTTTTACATTAAGGAAATATTGCAATAACCGACATAGACTATGAGAGCTACATGGAATCCGGTGTTCTACTCCCACACCGAAAAGAGAGGGTTAACACTTGCCTAAGGTGTAACCATTCGTACATAGCTATCTAGGTGGATCCACTAAGCTAGAGACCTATGTGGGCACATAGTTAAGGGTCAAGGAGAATGCTTCTATAAACCCTAACTTACTAAACGTGGGGGTTTCCATCTCATGAGACAACACATACCGTGGGTAATCCGGACTTGCTAAACATGAGAAAACCCATGTGGGAAGCCGAACTTACTAAACGTGAGACCCCCATCTCATTTACATGCCCTTTTGGTGCTAAGCATCTAATTCCCTTTGGTAATCATCTTTAGTCATCACATAAGTTCACATTAGCCTTTACTAGACTCTTATGTAGACATCTTACCATAATAGCTCATATGTGTTCATAAGTGAGTAACAATCCTTTCACCTTAGAAACACTTAGCAAGTGAGTAAACCTTTCACTTTACATTATACTATAATCATGAGAACTACCTTTCATTCATATAGCAATCATACCATAACATACATACATACATACATCCTAGGATACATAGTCATATCTTCATGGTCATGTATATTTCATGCATAATAGTATGTAAATGTGCATATGAGAATTAGCCTTTCAATTGACACCATAGACATATCATATTCATATTTATGCATGCAGTGTGTGTGTGCATGATTGTCCTCACAATGGCATAACAACAACAACATTAACATCATAGACACCTCCCTTATCAAGGAGGGGGAGGGGGGCTCATAACATATACATAATATCCCAACTCATGCACAATTCACATAAATTGCATTTAAGGATCTTAGATCATGTAAGTCACATTCTAATATTCATCATTCAAGTACATCATTCATGGCATGTATCATTTGGGGATTATGTGGGTAGGGTCCTTCCACAAGAGAACCTCATAAAATTCAACATATAGACTATATCATGTTCATAACATCTCATTCATATTCATAATGTATCATACTTAGTCATAGCTAGGGTTGTAGGGAAGAAGGACCTTGTCTCAACACTACAATTCATACTAACAAGTAAGCACCTCCACCATAAGTGGATCAAACCATTCATTCAAAGGATATATAATAAGTAAACATCTCCCCCACCAGTGGATAAACAATTCAATAGAAGGCTACTTACCAATTGAAAACCTTCATTCATAGCCATCAAGGCTTTCTTCAAGATTCAACCCTATTTTCTTGATATTCATACATCATATAGGATAACCTCATAATACAATAATGAATTTCATAATAACATACTAGATTCTCATCCTTCAATCATCATTCAACACAAGCTAGGTTTAAGAATTGAGAAAGAAAAGGGAAATCATGGGTCTTGTGGGGAATTGTTCAAAAACCATAAGTATTACATGAATTCATCCACAAACATTCATATATAATCATAAATAACCATTATAGATCAATGGAATCGATTTTAGAAAGAGACCCATGAATTTGATTGAAAACCTAGAAATTGGGGATCATTGAAAAGTTAGTTGAAAGGGCTTCTTGGTGATAGCTAACCAAGAATAAAGGACTCCCATACCTTAGCCTTAGAATCCCACAAATTTTGTGATGAAAAGCTTCCATCTCCTAGCCCTATCTGATCTCTTTCTATGTTCTTCAATGGAGGTTTTTTGAGAGAGAAGATTTTTGGGAGGGAAAAGGAGTTGGGAGCTTTTATTTGGGTCTTGGGATAATTGATTTAATTAGGTGAGTTTTGGGGTTAAAATGACTTAAATGGGGTCCTAGGCTTTGGGAAAATGAGACATCCTTGAGTTAAAGCAATTGGGAAAAGACCCAATAAGTTACTTGCTGGAAACTGCCGAAATGGCATCACTGAAGCCTTCACGGACCGTGATCATCACCACGGACCGTGAAACGGGTCGTGAAGATTTTCAGCCTGACAGTGCTTCACTATTTCGGGTATAACTTTTTATTTCGAGATCGGAATTGGGCAAACTCAGTGACGTTGGAAAGAGGACTCAGAGACCTTGCATTGGATAGGTAATGGAACACCAAATTCATTTTGAGCTAAGAGATATAACCATTTGAAGTTGACCCTATACTCTAAGTCTAATGGAGATCCCTTCACGTGAGGCTCCACGAGCCGTGGTGCCTACCACGAGCTGTGGTGCCTCTCGTGGTCATGATACAGTATCTAGGAAACCTTCCCCTTAAGACCTAAAAATCTAAGGCACCACACGAGCCTTTGCACGAGCCGTGGTCATGATCACGGGCCAAGAAGTGGCTCGTGTGGAGGGGCTGTTTTTGGGCGGCCTTTGTTTAGGTATTGCCTAGCCTACCACGAGCCGTGGTGGTGGTCGTGGAAGGTGAGGCAGTGTCCATGAAAGAGTGGACTTCCCTAGTCCTCTTCCTTGCCTCTAACCCTCAAACTTGTCCCTCACTTAGTCTACTAGTTTCCGGACGTCATGGTCGTTTCTTGACGTTTGATCTCTAAAATCACCAAACTAGCTTCAATAGCCATTTTCATCATTTAAACAAGTTTTCAACTATAAACTAACATGTGAGGCTCTAGGTCAACCTACTAGATTCATTCAAGCCTTAGCTAGGTCTTACTAGTTTCGTATGGGGCGTTACAGAATGGATAAAGAGGGATCACAATTGTTCAAGTTTCTTCCAAGAAAAGGATAAGGCTCAAGAAGATTCAAGCAAGGTTCACACATCTGACAAGGTTGGCCACAAAAGAGGTATATTGTCAAATTGTTTCACTCTTTAAAATTGTTGCCTAAGATCATTTCAAGTGCTTGCATCACTTAGTCAACCGGACCAATGGGGAAAATTCTAGGTGTCATCACACACAATATTCAAGGTAGGCTCATCAAACAAAGCATTGGCACCAATATCAAACAAGACTCCACACTTTCTATCTAGTGCACAATGTTTATCACAACTAAAACAACATAAATCAATAAAAACGACACAGAGGGAGGTAAAGATATCATCATGTCTACTCAGTCGCTTTGTCTGTCGAGGCATCAAAGCTCGGTGTAACATCAGCTGTAACTGCACTCGACCCAGCCATAGTGGTGTCTCTTAATGTGGTCTGTTGGGCAGTCTCGAACATAGCATTCTCTAAGTCGGCCAGATCATTATACACAACCGCATCTCACTCCCCAACCTTCTCATTGTTGGTCTCAGCCTCAGAATCAACATCAACATCCTCCATAGTATCATCTCCGGTGGTAGCCGGAGGCATATCAGAACTTGCCGAGACCTCTACACCTGGAATATCAGGAACCTCTATTGACTCAAACAGTGAAGTGAAGTGAAGTGTGTGGACTAAAGATGGTACACATCCTTCCTCAACTCGGAGACCTCGGATTTCAAAGCCGTAACCTCAGTAGTAACCCCTGTCCTCTCTTAAAAGTCTCTACTCTCTCCGTGCGAGAATCAATGGAAGTCCAAAGGGGTGTCAAAGCAGCTAAAATGGCTTGCTCAATCATCCAGGGCACCTCGGCCACTAATCGGGAAGCCCGCACATCTGTAGAATGGGATAGGTTCCCCATCTTGAGGAGCATGGCTTGAGTGATCGGGGTCCTCGAGGCAGTGGTACCTGAAGTAGAAGGCTGGGAAGTAGTGGTAGAACCTGGGGCCTGGGAAGGAGTGGAAGTAGATGTACCTGGAGGCCTAGAGGCCAGAGTAGGCAAAGCTTCCTCTACAGGTATAGAATCAACATCAACCTCTAGGGATGTGTCCACCGGAGCTGCTCTCTTCCTATTCGCCTCTTCCTTTGAGTACTCGGCCTCTATGTGCCGGATGTCGATGGAGGAAGTGGGTGTAACCTCTACATCCCTCTTCTCGTCAATAGGAACTCTAGCCTGTCTACACAACTCTGTAATAAGCATTGGGAATGAAAGGGATGTCTGACGTTGTTTGGCCCTCATGGCCATCTCCTACTCTATAACGAACCCTAGATTCAACTGCTTCTTGGCGATGATAAACCCGAGACAGGCCACCTTTAGGTGGCAGAGAATGGACTTGTTCTATGATGGCATGATGGAGCTACTGATGAACCCGAACCAATACCGAGCTGCTATGTTCAAGTCCTTCTTCTCAATAGGGGCTCCGACCTCAATCCACCTCGGGATGGTGTCATAAATGTGGGGAGCTAGCCATCCCTTGAGGTCATCCAGAGTCTGTGATGTGATCATGCTCTAGTAGTTAAGCTCAAAACATGTAGCCCTGTCAAGTACAACAGTAATATGATTGCTGCTACATCCCATTGTCTTTCCCTGAACCATCACGGACTTCATTGGTCTGAAGGCATTGGCCTTTTTCTTCCCTTAGGGTACTTAGTCACCATATGCGGTGTAGAACTCTCTGACCCAGGTGGGAATGTATGGGCCATAGGGCCTGGTAAATATGTCGAACCTATGGAATCGGAGTGTGTCCCACACCAAAGGGTACCTGTCCACCACACCATCCGTAGACAAATTTTTTCTCTTCTAGGATGGTCCTCAATCCCTTGGCCTTTAACCAGTTGAGTAACTGGGGAGAATGACCCTAAACTGGTGGTGCTGGGACCACCGTCTGTGTCGGAGCTGGCAGTGTATCAGCAGTAAGAGGGGTAGACTTCGGGATCCTAGACGGATCTTGATGAGCCCTTGCACGAATCTCTGCTTGCCGAGTCTGTAGTGGTTGGTCATCCTGCTCGGAGAGTGAGGCTTGAGAATCCAAATATTCCCTATCACTGCCGGAGTTGTGCTCCGGTCTCTCTGCTACGGGCGCTTTATAGTTGCCTTTATCTCACTTAAGAGATGCTTTCTTGCTCTTTTGTTTGGAAGCAGTTGCTCCCTCATTTATTACGATGCCTCGTGCTCATTTGCGGGGCGACATACCACTTTCATCCAAGTTTGTCCTAGCCTTATCTATAAAATACATCGAAAAGATTTAGAAATAATTCAAGAAAATTTGTAGAGTTCTAGTTGCAGAAAGACTCACCAAACTAGTCACCGAGTCACTTTTGCGAGCCAGGTCGGGCTTGTCAAAAGGACCATCTTGAAAAATGGCAGGTCGGCAATGTTCAGGGCCTTTCAATGAATCGCCGATATCACTCGGCAAGCTTAGACTAGCTCATCAAATATTACTGTGTGTTTTAGGAGTTAGGGACGCAGAAAGGGTGATCAAATAAACCTTTTGGCGAGTCGCCGAGTGAAATCGGCAAGCTCAAGCTTCCCGCCATAAGTTACAGACTCAAGTTAGCCAAATCAAGCAATTAAGGGCGATCAATGGGGGACGTCAGTGAACCGTCGAACCGTTCGACGAGCTCGACCCAACACGCCAAACTACCCAACATGCCAAATTTCAACCTCGATTCCCAAAATCAAGTTCGTAGCCCCTGAAATCAAAATCAAACAAACACACTATGCAATTCATACAAGACCCACAAGACCCATGCCTCCGGGGTACTCAAACTTCCCCCAATTTGGCCAAAATTGGCCATTTGATGACTTTTGCCCTTAAGAATGACATCAACTGTTCCATCATTGGGCAAATTACGTCATTTAGCTCAATTAGGGGTTACTCAGACATCACCCAACTAGACCCAACATAAAATAAATGCAACGCAACAATGCAAAGTCAATTTTAACGCATTAAACACGAGGATTCATCATTTTAAGCAATTAGGCACAATTTCCAAACACAAAATAGTCAATCCAACACATCAAACATGATTTAGGCAGAGACCCAACACAAAATAATACACATTTACCAAGAGCATTCGAGTTCAACTACTAATCAAAATTTTTGGGTTTGGAAAACCATCCTGATTGCCGAAGTGGGAGTTTGATAAGCTAGGCGGCAAAGTAATCCAAATCGAAGCACGAGATCACACACACAAACGAAGGAAAATAGCAAAATACGGGAAAGTAATGAAGATTTAGAGTGTGGGTGAGAGTGTACGCGGTTAGAAATGAGATAATGCGAAAAATTTTGAAATTTTTAATCGTTTGGCCTTTTAAAACCCTTTTGTTCGCGGCCCTTTCGGCGGTATTAGTCGACCACACCGAACCACTAAGTGATGGGTCGAGTGGTGACTTACCTCGCCGAGTTTTACAGGACCTCACGTCAATTTTTGGCGAGTCGCTTATTAAGCCATTGGCCCGCCGAATTTTACAAATTTCCACTTCAGATTTTTGTGGTTCCAACGGCGTTCCAAGTCGGGCTCGCCGACCTTTTCGACGTGTCGCCGACTGGACTCTTGGCTCGCCAAAATGCATATTCTCAAACACATTCCACTTTTCAACCTGAACAATCAACACCCATTATTCAAAATCGAACATAAAGCATTGAAAACTTGGGTTGCCTCTCAAGAAGTGCGTTAATTAACGTCGTGGCACGACGCAAGTACCCATTCAAGTTTCATTCTTGGGTTTTGCCATAGTATCACTAGGAAACCCCCTTGTTAGCTTGGGTTCAAATGAGACAAAATTTGACCCATTTGGGTCTCCAACTACTTAATTGAGATTGAGTGAGAGGTCACCATCTAGTTGAGAGTCGATACATCCTCCTTAATTTCCTTCAACACTTTATCGGACCCTACAACCTTGTTGAGAATGTGTGAGAGCATGTATTCTGTATGGCCACCCTCAGAATCTTTGGTCTTTTGACACTCATGGGGAGAAACATACCTATCCTTCTCCCCCTTTCTTTCCTTCCAAGTGGCATTACGATCACACCAATCTCTATCACGGTCTCTCCAGCCCTCATCTCTATTCCAACCTTGATTTTCACTCAGTTTTGGGTAGTTAGCATGATAACCTCCTCCTTGCTTGGCTAGGAAGTTCACTTCCTCATTGTACATCGTTTCAAATTGGGCTTCATCGAGGTTCACTCCACCAACACCCACAACATTAACACTCTTCGTACCAACACCCATGACATTTTTAGCCAATATATCCAGCTGGGTCATAATCTTTGCCATGTTTTGGTGTCTCTTTTGATCCTTCTCGGTCTGCTCTTTTGTCATTCTAAAGTTGAGAGGAGAGACTTGATCCCCACGAGTCACTACTAAAAAACTGCCAAAAAACGACGCACTGAAAAGCGACGGACTGCGTCGCCCAGTAAAACGACGACTTTTGCTATGCTGTCCGTCGCTTTTTAGTAAAAATAATTATTTTTTAAATTATTTGACAAAAAGCGACGGACAACAACGCTTGGTCCATCGCTTTTTTTAGCGGATTTTTGCGCCAAATATATATATATATATATATATATAATTTATATGTAATTATTTATTATAGGTAGAGACGCTGTCCGTCGCTTTTTATTAAAAATAATTATACATAAATTTAAAAATAACCACTCTGTCCGTCACTTTCTATTAATTGTTATTTAATAATTATTTTTTAAAAGAAGCAACGGACAACATCTTTGTGTCCATTGTTTCTTGGTCAAAATTGATGGTCAAATATTTTAAAAAAGTGACAGACAATGTCGCATATTCCATCGCTTTTTGGTCAAAATCTTGGTCAAACATTTAAAAGAAAAGCGACGGACATAGAGACTCTGTCCGTCGCTTTCCTTAAAATATATCAATACCCAGACGAGTTTTTTCCACATTCTTCCTTCTCTTTCTTCTCTCTTCTTTCTCTCTAAAATCGCTCCAAGCCGAGACGCTCTCCGTTACTGCCTCCGTTGCTGCTGCTACCGCCGCCTAACTCCCTCTCCATTGTCTCTAATTTCTCCTTTAATTGATGGTTAGAGTTTCTTTAAATTAGTTTTAAATTTTTTATGTTTGATTTTGTTAATTAGAGAATGAATTTGTGTTTTGTATTGAATGATTGATTGTGTTTGTTAGAAAATGAATTAGGGTTTCTTGATTTTAGTATTTGTTTGAATTTGAAAATCTTTAATTTGATTGTGAATTTGGATTTTTTAAAATTTGATTGTTAGTAAATTGTTAATAGAATGAAGTTTGAATGTCATAACATATATAGGATGAATGTTTGAATGTGATGAATATAAGAGGGTTTTTTTGAATTAGAACTTGAATATATATATATATATATAAAATATATATTTTAGATTAGAAGTCTATACATGACTAATTTTATAGATTGGAGATATGAACTTAAATTAATTAGAATTAACTTGAACTTGAACTTGGAACTAATTACCTTGAAGATATAACTAATTAAATTTAGAAATTAGATATGAACTTGAATTGAAAACTTGAACTTATTAAAACTTGAATATATATATATATATATATATATATATATATATATATATATATATATATATATAACTAATATTCTTGGATTTGAAGTTTATATTTAACTAATTTTAGAACTTTCATATGAACTTGAACTTGAATATAACCAATTCATGGATTAGAAGTTTATATATAATTAAGTTTAGAAATTAAATATGAATTAACTTGACTTTAGAACTTAAACTAATTGAACTTAGAACTTAAAGGTTATATATATAACTAATTGAATTTGTGATTTTAAGACTAGTTTGAATTTGGAATTTTGGACTAGTTTGAATTATATTTGAGATTTTAAGACTACTACTAGTTTGAATTTTTGATTTTAGCACTAGTTTGATTTTTGAATTCTATGAGTATACTTTGAATTTGTGATTTTAAGACTAGTTTGAATTTGGAATTTAGGACTAGTTTGAATAATATTTGATATTTTAGGACTAATAGTTTGAATTTGCGACACTAACTAGCTAGTTTGGATTTGGAATTTTAGGGATTTGAATTACAACTTAATTAGAACTTAAAATTAATTATAACTTGAATTTACTATAAATTGATCTTAATTAGGAATATGAACTTGAAATGTTGTTTACTTTAATTTATTATTAGAACTTAATTTTTATTCTTATTAGAACTTGGATTTTAGTTGAACTTAATTAGAATTTTGTAGTACTTGAAAATCTTATTGACCTTAATTAATTTGAACTTAATATAAATTTATTAGAACTATACTAAACTTAACTAATTTATAATAACTTGAAAACTTAATTAGGAATTAATATAAACTTAATTTTGATCAACTAATTAACTAGAACTTGAACTTAATTAATTAGTATTGATTAATTAATTAAGCTTTAACTTTGTTGATCTTGAACTAATTGAACTTAATTTAGACCAAACAACGCATATTTTGAAGTTGAACTTAGACTTGAACTTGAAATTAGAACTTGAACTTAGAATTTGAACTTGAACTTAGAACTAGAACTTGAAATTAGAATTTGAACTTGAACTTAGAACTTGAACTTGAAATTAGAACTTGAACTTGAACTTAGAACGTGAACTTAGAATTTGAAGTTGAACTTAGACTTGAGCTTGAAATTAGAACTTGAGCTTGGAACTAATTAGCTTGAATATATAACTAATTAAGTTTGGAAATTAGATATGAACTTGAATTGAAAACTTGAACTTATTAAAACTTGAATATATATATATATAACTAATATTCTTGGATTTGAAGTTTATATTTAACTAATTGTAGAACTTTTCTTGCTAGGCAACTGAGGAAGCTCAACATCTAAAAAAGTTGATACAAGAATATATTGCTTCTTTCATCAAAGTAGGAGATCAGGTTGGTGCTTCTAAATTTCTAAAGTTCAAGTACAATTGTTTTCAATAATGTGTTTGTGTCCATCTAGTATTGATACTTAGCTTTAATTTTGTGATAATTTTTTTGTGTCCATCGAGTGTTTTTTAAGCATAAGTACCAACACTAGTTGATCCTATTGATGACAAAATTGATTTTCTTGCAAGATCGATTTGTTTCCATCTAGTGTTGATATTAAGCTTTAATTTAGGAATAATGTGTTTGTTTAGCATAATTACCAACACTAGTTGATCCTATTGATGACAAAATTGATTTTCTTGAAGGATCGATTTGTGTCCATCTTGGAGCGAGATTCCAAACAGTATACGCCAGGCGATGTTTAATAGCTTTAAGGTATATATTGTTTAGTTAAGTTTAGTATACTTTACTTTTTTTATTATTGATCTAATTAATGTTATTCAATTTTTTTTCTTCAGACTATGTGTACTTGGGAGTCGAGGTACAATTTGGTCATTGGGACCACATTTGAAAAGAAGGCATCCACCAGACTGTCTAGTTGGCTAAAGAAAGTTCGGGATAGTGGTGAATGTCCCAGTTGGATGTTGCCTCATGTTTTTGATGAATTGGGTCAGTATTGAAAACACAAACAAGTTTAAGGCAATATCAGATCAAGCCAAAAAGGCTAGAGGCAGTCTTAAAGGTGGCTCGCTGCACACCGGAGGTGCAAAGACGGTTGGAACAATTGCACGAGAGATGGTAAGTTCTAATTCAAACTTTTAAATAAATAATTAGTTGATTCATATATATCATTATAAATTTCAGTTTTTATTTATATGAAAAAGAATTGGGACACACTCCCATTGACTGGAAGTTTTCAAGAAGACTCATGTCAGGAAGAAAGAAAATGAGTCGGATCCAGATGTGTGGGTGGAGAAAAGGGCTGAACAAACTTTTGTAAGTTATTTAATATGAATAATATATATTAATAGTGAATATATTTATGATATGTATATATATATTGATGTTAATTTTTATATTTAATATGCAAAAAGACTTTCATCAGTACGTCGCTGAGAATCTAGATAGTTCGGTCCAATTGACACCTGAACTTTCCACCTAGATTTGGAAAGAAAAAGTGGTAGGGGGGACACACAAGGGTAGATACTATGGTCTAGACTCTCGAAACGATGTAAGACGACTCCAATTAGGCTTAGAAGGAATTGGATCGTCACGTCAAGCTGAGCCACTTGATGGTGTTCAGATTGCTGCTATGTCGGCTCAAATAGCTAAACCTACAGCGGCACTGGCAGAGTCGGAGCAGAGAAGAGTAACTGAACAAGAAATTGTGAGTGAGATCGTTCAGCAAATCAAAGAACAAGTGATGAACCTCGCTCATTGACGTACTACTTCGTCTCTCGATGACACCGACGATGAGAGTGATGAGGATGATTATGTAGAACCCACTCCCTAGTTTAGATCTCTAGACATTTATGGACTTTTTGTAATTTTGAAACGAATTTTGAAAGACTTTATAAGTCTTTAATTTGTGATTTAGATACTTTTTAATGTTATTTTAAGTTTGTAGTTTTATGTTTTGTTTAGATTGTTTATAATTGTGTGTGTTTGATTGGGCTGAATAGTGTAGAATTGAATTGAATTGCATTTGCAGGTGGGGAGTTTCTCCAGTTTCTGCTGTCAAAAATATTGCAAGAAAAGCGACGGATAGAGTGGTTTTGTCCATCGCTTTTCTGGGTTTTACTTTTTTTTTAAATCCCAGAAAAGCGAGGGACAATGTGGTTTTGTCCGTCGCTTTTCTGGATTTTATTTATTTAAAAATCCCAGAGAAGCGACAGACAACGTGGTTTTGTCCGTCACTTTTCAGGGATTTTCAAAAATAAAATTTCTAGAAAAGTGACGGACTGCGTCGCCTTTTAGAAACAAAAAAAATATGAAAAATTAAAATAAAGCGACGGAGTCCGTCGCTTTTGTTAAAAAAAAAGTCAAAAAGCGACGGATAGCGTCGGGCAAAAAATGATGGAGGTGACTGCGTCGCTTTTTGATTGATTTTGACCAAAAAAGTGACGCAATCCATCGTTTTTTGACAATTTTTTAGTAGTGAGTGTACAACACCATGTTGATCTTGGTCATGCAATCAAGGAGTTGAGAGGCTACTTCATAGGGTTGTTGCATTATTCCACTGTGAACAAGTTGATCAGCAAGTCCTTTGTTCACCGAGTCAAGAATCCTATAAAAGTATTGCAGCAACAAGTTGTTGGGCAATCCATGAGTTGGTCATTGCAGCACCAATTTCTTAAACCTCAGTCACGTCTCATGGATTGGCTCACCCTCCAAACGCTTGAAGCTTTGGATACTATCCCTAAGTGTCATCATCTTAGATGGAGGGAAAAATCGCACTTGGAACACTGTGACCAGCCCCATCTAAGAAGTGATAGAATCTCTTGGCAACTCAGTCAACCACTTGCTTGCCTCGCCCATCAGAGAAAATGGGAATAACCTCAACCGAACCGATTCTTGCGATATGTTCTTAAATAAGAACGGTCCACAAACATCAACAAAATTTATGGGATGCTCATGGGGATCCTCATGAGCCAGCCCCCTAAATAAACACTTCAGTTGTTGGAGCTGAAGCATGGTGCTTGTGATGTGAAACACAACGTTTCCTTTAGCTGGAGGCAACTGAATGGCCCCAACACCACCCATTTGGATAGGGTCATTGACATCGTTGAGGTTTTCGACATCATCTTGGTGGCCCACTTGCGTACTATTACTTCCGTTAACGCTTATCTCCTCTTCTGTTTTAACATAAGCAACACAAAACCAAAAACAAAAATAAGTAGATTCAACTATAACTAAGAAGATTGCAATCCAACTTCACCAAAAGAATTTCAAACAACACCACTCCCCGACAGTGGCGCCATTTTGATTATTAATATTTCAAGAACACCTCATCTAATTCTAGGTGTCAACGATCGTAAATCAGTATAAAACCCAACTAAATGAGTTGGGGTCAAATCCCACAGGGAGTGGTACGTGTTTCAAATTTAAATAGGAAGTGCAAACGTGGTCTAATCAGCCATAGGAATAGAAATTATTGAGAAAAGATATTAATCAAGTAAAGGGGTGACAAAAATGTCAGATGGGGTTTTTTTGGTTTTAATTATCAACTACAAACAGTCATAAAACTTCGAAATAACAATAGGGAGAAAGATTCTCGAAAAGTGATCGATTATAGGCAAATATAGACATATGGGTAATTGAAACTACTAGTAAATAGCTAAATATCAATGAGTAGGCTAGACTATAAGGGAGATAGTTTTCTCTAGAACAACTACCCCGAATTAGGTGATTTCTTTCGAACATAAACAAGTATGACAATAAAGAACAACCCACAACTTAATTCATTCACTCTCTTGAGCTAAATGTGTGGGATTGAGTTTAGGATTCACTCTCTAGAGATAAACCCAGCTCAACCCAATACCCATAAATCATCAATCAATAATCTTAGTTCTAAAACCTCTCTCTCGAGCAAGACAATAACACAAAGGTAGAATTGCATTTGCAACTACAACTCATAAATTAATCCACAATTAATGATTAAAATCACTTCACAATAGTTTTTAAACTAGTCATTAACAATACACATAAATTAATTCAACCCATAATCACATGATCACACCCCAAGAATTGGGGTTTCAGCCAAACATTATAAATAGGTAAAAACAATTACCGAATTGATTATCCATCAATTGGGTAAGAATGGTTTATTCTTTACAATGCTTCAATTTGTCGAATCTTTGAAACACACTTCCAAAATATCCAAATTGAAGTTCTCAAATTCTTAAAAACTATGAAAAACTATAGAGAAAGAAGTTCTAAGCTAAAATTTTCCTGTCCAAATGTATCAAGATCCTAAACTAAATGTTCAAAATCTAATTTATAATCACCTAAAATAAGCTACGAATGGCCATTTGGCGAAGTAAGTCGGGCTCTCCGACCACTCGGCGAGACGCCCTTTGACCTCTTCCATCGCCTTTTCACTTTCTCATTCAGCATCCTCGAGTTCTGTAACTTTGGGCGATGTAACTTTGCTTCACAAAACTGCTCGACGATTCATTGACTACTCTTTTTTGTCGCCGACTTGGTTTCTTCCCTCAGGGCAGGCACACTGGAACTTTAGGCGGTCGATCTAGCCACTCGGTGATTCGCCAAGTGCTCTTGGCGATCACCAGGCTTGCCTTTCTTCATTTATTTAGTTTGTTTTGTTCCTTTTTGTTTGTTAGTGTCCTTACTTTGTTCCTCAATCCATATACCTAAAAATCAAGGATTCAACATCAGTTTATGGCACAAATTAAGCATTTGAGGACAATAAATCTATATAAACAAAGCCCCAAATGAGTCCAAATCTCAGACTCATCACCTACTCATTAGTGTTTGATCTTGGATTGAGTTGCAATGGATCGTTGAGTGTTAGTTAAATCTCAAGTTTTCCTAATTCCCATACATCCCTTTCTTGATATGGTCTTTTCCCCCATTTGAAATGTAGTTATAAAAATTACCTTCAAATCAATAATTTTGTACCTTGTATGTTTAGATTCAAACAAGTATCTAGTTAGCCTTTATATTTTTAATTGTCATTACATTGTTCCTTGTAAGATGTCAAACCAGACTCTTAGTTGGGTATTTTTATTTACAACGACCACTCATTATTTTAATTAATTTTGAGGGGTGATTTGAGTTTTTATCATTTATGAAAAGAAAATTCTTATGATCTAGGTTGCTTTGAAATGGGAATCATAGAAATTGTGAAAGGATTTTCTCACATCATAAGGAATCATATGTTGGTAAATGATTTTCTCACATATGTTTGATTCAAGATTTAATGTGCTGCTCCATAGTGTTCTAATCTTGTATTAGTAACTTAATTGTGATTTTCCATGTATGATGATATGTTTATGAAAATGAGTATTCCTTTGGGTTTTAACTTAGCATCGAGAAAACTTTGAGGTGGAGGCTCAAATAGGGTAGTCTGTAGTAGCAATCTCTAGTTCCAAACTACGTGCCTTGTAGGATTACCTTAAATGGCCTAGCAAGTGGATCTGCATATAGCATATGATATGACACAGAGTTTACCTTGGAAAGTAGATTCTCCCTTCTCGATATTTTAGTTACATCAAATTTCATGTATAACTCGCATGGTCTATTGTCGGTTAAAGCTAATATCCCAAAAAATGAACAAAGTTAATTTCAATTTTTATGAAGCTTTCATTATGATCTAAGATGCATTGACCATGTTAAAGTCTTATGATGTTTCTTTAAAGGATTTTACTATGATTAACTTGGTCATGCACATCATGTTTCGATTATCTCCCGTTAGGATCATATTTCATGTATTTATGCATATCCATCATACTTAGTACATTCCATGTACTAACGCATATTTGTGCCTACACTGTTTCACTAATGTAAGGTGACCTTTCCAGTTCCTCCGCTCGTGGCTAGTTGGTGATAACTTAAGTGCTTGAAGACGCGGTGAGTCCTCATACTCCGAGGACCATGTCATCTTTATTGCTTTCATGTATTTATGTTTCACATGTTTTAAGTGGTGTACGAGTGATGTCCAGACCACTTCTTTTGATGTACTAGATGGTTTGTCATGCTTGTGCGATTTCCACTTTTAAATGTCAAACTATTTTATTCGTATGAGATTCTTTACTTTTGTCTATTACAATTTGTATATGTATGTCAAGTGGCTTGTGTAAGGCATTTCGGGGTATTATATGTCATTTCACGTCTAGTGTGTACTTTGGGTCATGAAAAACTTGGTATTCAGAGCACAAGGTTTTAGAAAAGGTCCTAGGATGCCTGACAAGCTGCGTTGAGTATAGTCTTATTCATAAGAGTGAAGCGCACCATATTTATGAATAAGAGGCTACAAAGCGTTTAAGTAACTTCACTTCATTCATTACTCTAAATTCGTGCCGTAAAGTCTATCTCTATAATTATCCTTCTCCTAAATTATGTTTGGTTCTTTTCAGGATTTGGCCTTGGAAGATCTTATGTTAGAAGGAATGCGGGCAATGACAATGTAAATCCAGAGGTTCCTCAAGTTTCAGTTGATCCTTTGGCCGAGCAACGGACTCATCCTGAATTCTAAGTTGTTTTCCAAGTGCTGGCATAAGCTATGACGGCCTAAGTTAATATAGAGGCTAATGCTCCCATGAACCCAAATATGGGTTTGGTGGCGGCAAGGATAATCTTCCAAAATCCATAGTTCTAAGGTTGATGAGGATCCTCAAGAGTTTATTGATGAGGTTTATAAGATAGTGGGCATGATAGGATTGTTTACAGTTGAGAACGTGGAGTTGGACTCTTATCAACTCAAGGGTGTTGCTTATGGTTTGGACATTGGAAAAGTAAAAGGGCTATTGATGCGGGTTCTCTTGATTGGGAGAAATTTAAGGGAGATTTTCTTGATCATTTCTTTCCTCTTGAAATGAGAGAAACAAAAGTACTTGAGTACATTAACCTCTGACAGTTCAATATGAGTATGAAGGAGTATGCTTTGAACTTTACTAAATTGGTTAAGTATGCTCCAACTATGGTTGCTGATTCTTGGGCAAGGATGAGTAAGTTTGTGTCGGGTGTTTCTGACTTGTTTGTCAAAGAATGTAATACCACCGTGTTGATCAAGAAGATGAATATTTATCATTTGATAATACATGCCCAAAAATTTAAAAGCAAAATCTCAAGGAAAGAGCAAAAGAGCTAAGAGGGTGAGGACCAGTGATGGTAACTTTTCTCATTCTAGATCCGGTGAACAAGGGATCCTCGTCTCACGACCCAAGAGTACCCCCTATACGTAACAAGGCATATAGAGCCCCGAAAGGCTTCATGTAAGCCACTTAGCATATCATAACATAAAGCATTAGAACAATAAGAGTTAAACACATTTCAAGTCTTAAGAAGTTTTCATAAAAGCAAAGAAGAAATCTAGACTTGTCTCAATTAGACATCTGTTAATAGTTCGAAAATGAAATACTTGAAATGAAACTCAAAGTGAATCTCTCGTCTTCAAATCATGAGGACTCACCACAAGCAAGGAGAATAGTCAAATCCAACCTTGAACCCAATGATGACCGCCTTAAGAACCGGACCCTACACTTGGGAAAAATATAGGAAAATATGGGTTAGTACAAAAATGCACTACGTATGGTAGCCATGTATAAAAAAACTTAAAAACATGCTAAAAGGGACATTTTACTTGAATGCATGCGATTTATTAAGTTAAAGCATCATCTTGAAGGAAAGAGGAATGCATAAGTCATAATCATGTTCATTTCATAAATCATCATATCATAGGAGAAACATACCATAAGTACCCTCAAAGACTACTTGTGCAATTCATGAATAAGATCCCATAATCCTACCCATGCTAAGTAAAGCTTCTTGAGTAACCATAGTTCATAATTCATCCTCTTGTTCATAGTGGGAATAAGCCTTAACCGACATAAACCATGTGAGCTTAACATGGAATCCGGTGTTACCCACACCTAAAAGGGTTGTCTTACTTGCCTAACGTAAGACCATCATCATAATATCTTTTAGGTGGATCCACTAGCTAAAGACATATGGGGGCACATACTTTATGGGATAAGGAGATTGCTACTAGAAACCCGCCCTTTCTAGCGGGGGAGCTTCCATCTCAAGAGACAATTTCTAGAAACCTACCCTTTCTAGCGGGGGAGCTTCAATCTCATATTCAATATCCACTCAGTGTTAAGCATAATTCCCATTGAGTACATATTAAGTCTTAACTTAAGTTCATAATCATGAAAGAATACCTTGACACTCAATCCAGCATAATTCATAAGATAGCTCATAGATTCACTAAGTAAGAATAGCCTTTCACCTTTAGAAACATCATATTTGTGAGAAAATCCTTCCCATCATATCATATTCGTACATAAGTGTGTACATGAGGATAATCATCCAACAACACAAAAACTAGATCATAATCATATTCACTTTATTCTTAAAGTGTTCTTAAAGCATATTCATAAACCTTATAATCATGAATGATTCACATAATTTGTTGTTCAAGGACCATAGATCATATTCAATCAACACATCTAGAATCACTACATTAGATATGGATGATAACATAATTCAAGTAGTTCAATTACTACATGCATAATTCTATCATATTCTACTTGCATCAATCAATACCCACACTTTGAGATCCAAATTGGGAGAATAGGGGAATTCATGGATTCTTGGGGAATTCAACATAAAACTATATAAAATAATATTATATCCATAATAAAGCATAATTCAATCATTAATAATGAATTTGAAAGGAATCCATGAGATTGAAGTAAAACCCTAACTTTTGGGATTTCTAGCTTTGAAATTGGGGGTTTTGAAGGAGCTCCATTGATAAAGTCTATCCATGGATGAACTGCTACCATACCTTGGTGATGAAATCCAACAAATTTGAGTAGAAAAGCTTGCTTCTTCAACCCTAGATTTCACTTTCTTCTTCTTCTTCCTTGGAGTTCTAGAGAGAGAGAGTTTTGGGGGAAAAGTTCGTTTTGATTTGCTATTTTGGAATTGTGATTTGGATGACTTATTTTAGGGAATTAAAAACCTTATATAGTTAGTTTAATTTAGTGTTAAACGATGCCTCTTTATATTTAATTAAAAAGGAAAACCCCAAAACACCCCTAAGTATAACTGCCAAATGGCCGTTCCCAGGCCCCATCCATGCTCACCATTGACGGGCCGTGGAAGGACCCATGGCCCGTGTTGGTGAACTGTGGTAGGGGTTCTAGGGCATGGTTCCTGGGGCCTTGACCAACGGCCCTCACCCATGAGGCTTGGGTCCATCTACAGGCCGTGGTTCCCTCTCGTGGGTGGACTGCCTAGGCACAATTTTTGACACCCTTTGAAGGATTCTCCTCATGGACCCATGGTTGGTCCTTGGAGGGACGTACCTTGACGTATTAACCCAAAAAAATATATATTAAGTACCGGGAGTTATTTACGACTCTAACCCTTATGTTAGACTCTACTTTAGTCTGCTAGTTTTCAGAATGGTGCATTATCTCCCCCTTGAGAACATTCGTCCCTGAACGACAATCTAGACACCTTACGGAAATAAAGACTCAAAATTAGCAGCCCATCATGCATGAAACTTCAAAATAATGCACAATTCAAAAGAGGAAACATCAACTCCATCTCAAACATAATCAATGCAATACAAGGAAGTAAGAACTACATCTAACAACCCAATATGCATGAAACTCAACATTTCTCATATTCATACGAGGAACTACCTTCTCCAACTAAATTCATGCTCAACACAACATCATGGAGCCAATATGCAATTTGTCTCAAAAGCATACTAAAGCATGTTCATCAACTCATCTAATGAAGTCAAATAGGCAACTCATATTAAATGCACAACAACATGAGAAAACTTAATCATAAAAACTCATTTTCTTACTAACATGAATTTCATCAAGAACATGCACAACATAAGGAAATCATGGAAAATACATATAACACACATGACTCCCAAAACATTAAAACTCAAGAGGAACTATTTACCTCAAGCTTGAATAGGAGTAGAAGGAAAGCGATGAGGATATCGAGACTTCATATTGGCCTCGGCCTTCCAAGTAGCACCCTTGACTAAATGATTTCTCCATAAAACCTTCACGGAAGATATTTCCTTATTTCTCAATCTTTTGACTTGCTGGTCTAGGATCTCTGCCGGAACCTCTTCATATGAGAGACTTTCATCAACTCCCAACCCTTCTAGGTGAATAATGGATGTCGGATCTCCAATACACTTCTTAAGCATAGAAATATGAAATACCGGATAAACCGAAGCCAACTCATTTGGCAAATCCAACTCATAGGCAACCTTCCCAATACGTTGCAAAATTTGATCTGGGCATAAATATTGGGGACTAAGTTTCCCTTTCTTTCCAAACCTCATCACACCCTTCATGAGTGAGATTTTCAAATAGACCCAATCATTAACTTCAAATTCTAAATCCCTTCTCCTCACATTGGCATAAGACTTTTGTTTACTTTGAGCCGTCCTCAAGCTCTCTCTAATGAGCCGAACTTTCTCAATAGCTTCATAAACCTATTCGGGACCAATAAGAGAAATTTCACCTACCTCGAACCAACCAACCGGAGACCTACATCTCCTACCATACAAGGCTTCAAAAGGATCCATACCGATACTAGAATGATAACTATCATTGTAGGCAAACTCTATCAATGGCAAGTGGTCATCTCAATTACCTTTGAAATCTATAACATATGCCCTTAGCATATCCTCCAATATTTGGATGGTACGCTCCGCTTGCCCATCGATTTGGGGATGAAAAGTCGTGCTAAGCTTAACTTTAGTACCAAGCCCTTTTTGGAATGACTTCAAAAAGTGAGACGTAAATTGAGTAGCCTGATCTGAAATAATAGACAAAGGGACCCATGCAACTTCACTATCTCATTTATATACAACTTGGCATAGTCTTCCGCCGAATGAGAAACCTTGACGGGAATGAAGTGGGCTGATTTTGTCATCCGGTGTATAATGACCCAAATAGAATCAGGGTACCTCCGGGTACGAGGAAAACCCACAATAAAATCCATATTCACCTCTTCCCACTTCCAAGTGGAATTGGTATATCTTGTAATAAGCATCCCGACCTTTGATGCTCAACCTTAACTTGTTGACAATTCAAACAATTGGCCACAAATCCCGCAATATCCCTTTTCATTTCGTTCCACCAATAGACTTCTCGTAGATCACGATACCTCTTGGTGGCTCCCAGATGAATAGAATACTGAGAACTATGAGCTTCTTCTAAAATTTTCTCCCTCAAACCATCAACATCCGGAACACATAATCGACCTTGGTACCCCATCTCCCCTTGGGAGAAAGCCTCAACAGACTTCTTGAGTACCGACTCTTTCAATTCAACTAATATAAGATAAAGGTCTTGTTTAGACTTCATATCCATCACAAAGGACAATTCGGAGCCATTATGGACCATGGCACCACACTTAGTGGAATCCACTAGTTGGACACCTAATCGAGCCAACCTATGCACCTCATGAACCAATTCTTTCTTTTCATCTTCTAAGTGAGCCACACTACCCATGGAAAATCTACTAAGAGCATCCGCTACCACATCAGCTTTTCTAGGGTGGTAAAGGACACTCATATCATAGTTCTTCAAGAGTTCTAACCACCTTCTTTGTCGAAGATTCAAGTCCTTTTGACTAAACACATATTGAAGACTCTTGTGATCGGTGAAAACATCCACATGGACCCCATCAAATATTGCCTCCATATTTTAAAGGCAAATACAACCACTGCTAATTCTAGATCATGGGTTGGATAATTCTTCTCATGTACTTTAAGTTGCGAAGCATAGGCAATCACTTTACCATTTTGCATGAGGACACATCCCAACCCTAATCTAGAGGCATCACAATACACTACAAAACCATTCATACCCTCCTGTAAGGTCAACACCAGAGCGGAAGTAAGTCTATCTTTCAACTCTTGGAAGCTTTTCTCACAAGCCTCCGACCACTCAAACTTAGCCTTCTTTTAAGTCAAAGTCGTTAATGTAGAAGCAATGTAGGAAAACCCCTCAACAAACCTCCTATAGTAACCGGCGAAACCCAAAAAGCTTCTAATGTCGGAAGGAGTTAGAGGTCTAGGCCAACTCTTGACTGCATCCGTCTTCTTAGGATCTATCTCAATATCCTTGCTTGACACAATATGACAAGAAATGCTACGGATCTCAACCAAATTCATACTTGCTAAACTTTGCAAAAAGTTGTTTATCCCTAAGGACTTTCAACACAATTCCCAAATGGTCCATATGTTCACTCTCATTCCTTGAATAGATCAAAATATCATCGATAAACCCAATCACAAACATATCAAGGTATTGTCTAAACACCCTATTCATCATATTCATAAATGACGTCGGGGCATTTGTCAATCCAAATGACATAACCACAAATTCATAGTGACCATACTGGGTCCTAAAGGCTGTCTTTGGAATATCAACCCCTCTCACCCTTAATTGGTGATAACCCGAACAAAGGTCAATTTTAGAGAAATAGCTAGCCCCTTGAAGTTGGTCAAACAAGTCATCAATTCTCGGAAGGGGATATTTATTCTTAATTGTAACTTTATTCAATTGACGATAATCAATGCACATTCTAAGCGACCCATCCTTCTTTCTAACAAACAACACCGGAGCACCCCATGGAGAGATACTCGGTCAGATGAAACCCTTATCTAATAAATCCCTTAGTTGCTCTTTCAACTCTTTTAACTCCGCTGGAGCCATTCTATAAGGAGGAATGGAGATAGGTTACGTATCCGGTAGAAGGTCAATACCAAAATCTATTTTCCGCTCGGGAAGAATACCGGGTAAATTATCGAGAAAAACTTTCAGAAATTCATTCACTACCGAAATCGACTTTAGAGAAAGGGTTTCAGACTCAACATCCATTACCTTAAAAAGATGGTAAATGCACCCTTTGGACATCATTGTTTTTAGCTTTAAGGCAAGAAACAAATTGATCTCTAGGGATATAATTCTCCCTTTTTCACTTTAAAATAGTCTCATTTGGAAATTGGAATTTAACCACTCGGGTCCTACAATCTATAGAGGCATAACATGCATGCAACCAATCCATACCCAAAATCACATCAAAGTCTAACATGTCTAACTCCACTAAATCCACCAAAGTAACCTTATGGGACAAGGAAATGGGACAACTTATGTAATTTTTCTTATCCACCCCCGAGTCACCAACCGGGGTAGAGACCGAAAAAGGTTCTACTAACACTTTGTGGAGTATTTCAAACTTCATGGCCACAAAAGGTATCACAAAGGACAAAGTGGCACCAGGATCTAACAAGGCATACACATCAATATAAAGGACTTTTAACATACCGATCACCACATCTAGGGAGCTCTTTGGTCATCTTGGGATCGAAGAGCATAAAAGCAGTTTTGCTTTTGAGCATTGGAGTTTGAACCGCTTGGAGGAGCTTGTTTACCTTTTTTCCCTTTGTCAAAAAGTGTTGGACAATTCTTCAATTGATGACCACTCTAACCACATCTTAAACAAACACCCGTGACGGCTAGGCACTTCCCATCATGTTTCTTCCCACATTTTGCAGAATCTGGCCTATTCACATGAGAATCACTCCCACTACCTGCTTGAGGTTTAGGGTTAGACACCCTATCCTATTGACCCTTGGGGAAGCATTAGAGGAACTTTAGTTGGAAAACCTTTGTTTGAACTTTTGTCGACCTTGTCCATCGAACCTAGCATTGGAGAAATTCCCATCACCGGTCCTTCTTCTTTTCCCCTCCCTATTCATTCTTTTGAGCTTTGACTCCTCAATTTGTTGGGAGTGCACCATAAGACATGAGATATTCATATCACCAATGAGCATTGCCGAACAACATTCTTTCTCTACCAAGTTGGACGCTCCCATCATAAACTTATTCATTTTAGCCCTTGAGTCTGCCACTATAGTTGAATCATACTTGGATAGTTGGGTGAACTTAAGAGCATACTATTTCACACTCATACCTCCTTGACGAAGGTTAATTAACTCTTGCATCTTTCGTTCCCTCAACTCTAGGGGAATCAACCTATCAAGGAATGCCGATTTGAACATCTCCCACTCTATGGGAACTGCTCATATTGGCCTCTCACCCTTCTATTGTTCATACCAATCTTGAGCCACATCTTTCAATTGGTAGGCGGCCAACTCCGTCTTTTTTTGTGGAGACACTCCCATAATATAAAGCACTTTACAAACCTCATCAATAAACCTTTGGGGATCTTTTTCCACTTTGGAGCCATGAAATTCGGGAGGGTTCATTCTAGCAAAATCCCCAACCCTTGAAGTGACCGAATTCATATTAGGGGTCACATGAGTCCCAATATCTCTATTGGCTTGGGACGTCATGGCTTGGGCTTGAGTTGTCATGGCTTGAGCTTGAGCCGTCATGGCTTGGGTCAACATAAGAAAAGCTGACCTAACCTCCATATCTGACATAGTCGAAAGATTAATCGGAGCTTGATTAGCTTGAAGATGAGCTTCTTCATTCATATTGGCACCCTCTATTCTTCATGCGTTAGCCCTTCATGTATTCATTTCCTGAAGGCACAAGAGAAGGATTAGGAGAGGGACTTTTATAAAGTTAAACTCTAAGGCACTGATGTTTGCGTAATCAAGACATAACTTCCAATGCAAGTGTCTACGATCATACAATAGTAAAGTAACCCAATCAAGGGTTGGGGTCGAGTCCCAAGGGAGTGGTTTTGAGAATTAATAGAAAAATAAAATTAAGTTCTAATTAGTCATACCTAAAAACATTATCGAATATAAACATGTTAAGTCTAAGGGGTGATGCAAGCGTCAGTTATCAATGTGGGTTTGTAACAAGTAAGCAAAAACAACAAAAATATAAGGACTACTAATCAAGGAGAGGGGATTCTTGGGATGTGATAGGAATACAGGTCAAACTTGATCATTGGATCATTGTATTTGATAATAAATTCGTTGAATATTTGTGACTAGGCTAGACTATAGTGGGGGAAAATTTTCTTTTGAGCAACTTATCCCGAATCAACTCGGTTTCTCTTGAACACCAAGTTGCCGCATGAAGATCAACCTCCACCTTAGCCCACTAACTCTCTCGAGCTGAATATATGGGAGAAGGACTAGGGTTTACTCTCTCGAGCTGCACCTCATGTCGACCCAATTCCACCGGCCATCAATTTAATAGTCTTAGTTTTACGACATCTCTCTCGAGCAAGTCGAAAACACAAAGGTGAAATTGTATTGTCAACTAAAATTTCAATAGGTTCAAATACAACTACTACATGAAATCATAAATAAACAACAATTAAACTATCAGCAAGCAAGACCCAACAATTAACTTAACCCATATTCACAAATTCACACCCCAAGAATTGGGGTTTTAGCTAGACATGTAAAAAAGATAAAAAAATTTATACCAATCTCAGTTTCCATCAATGGGTATGAAGAATTAAGTCTTAAAATACATCAAGAGTGAAGAATCTTCGAGACCCACGTGCAATTTCTTGGCGTTGAAACCCTTTTTGACTTCTAAGTTTTAGAACAAAGTCTCCAAAAACCCTTGAGAGCTCAGAACTCTAAAAATAAATTGTAACAATCTGATAATAGAATAATTGATACTAAGCTAACATTTTAAACAAGTATTTATAGTGTTTAAAAATTGTGCTGCGGAGGACCACTCAGCGAAGTTAGTCAGTATCACAGACACGCTTGGCGATCCCCCTTTTGGTCTGGTTAATTGCCCTTCTTCTTTTTGTCTTTAGTGTTTTCACGTTCTGAGGCATTGGGCGATAGGGTACTGCTTCACGAAACTGCTCGGCAAAACGCCGACTGTTCCTTTCATCGCAGACTTGACCTTCTCCTACTGGTTCGCGGAACTGCTCAGCGACGCACCTTTCATCACATATTTTATCCTTTCCTTCATGGCTCAGCACATTGGAACAAAAGGCGAGGATAAGACCTTTTGGCGACTCACCGAACTTAGATCTTCATTTCTTCGTTCTTTCAGCTGCCTTCGTTCGTTTTTGCTAAGTAGTGTCCATGCTTTCCCTCAAACTCCAAATACCTGAAAGTTAAGGGTTTTCATCAGATATTGAGACAAAATATACATTTGAGGACACTAATTCTATCAAAATATAGCCCTAAATGAGTCCAAATCGTGGACTGATCAGGCACGACGTTAGAGTAATGAAAGAAGTGAAATTTCCTAAACATCTTATTACCTCTCATTCATAAATGTGGTGTGCCTCACACTCATGAACAAGACTCTACAAGACGTGGCTTATGAAACATCATCCTAGAATCATAACAAGCCATATAGAACCCCGAAAGGCTCCATATAAGCCACTTAGCATATCATAACATAAAACGTTAGAACAATAAAAGTAAAACACATTTAAATTCTTAAGAAGTTTTCATAAAAGCAAAGCGGAAACCTAGACTTGTCTCAATTAGCCATCTATTACAATAATTCAAATGAAAAGGGACACAACCCATACAAAATAGTTCAAAATGAAATACTAGAAATGAAACTCAAAGTGAATCTCCTATCCTCAAATCTGGAGGACTCACCACAAGCAAGGAGAATAGTCGAATCCAACCTTGAACCCAATGATGACCGCCTTAAGAACCGGTCCCTACACTTGGGAAAAATGTAGGAAAATATGGGTTAGTACAAAAATGCACTAAGTATGATAGCCATGAATAAAAACCTTGAAAACATGCTAAAAGGGACATTTTAGTTAAATGCATGCGATTTAATAAGTTAAAGCATCATCTTGAAGGAAAAAGGAATGCATAAGTCATAATCATGTTCATTTCTTAAATCATCATATCATAGGAGAAACATACCATAAGTACCCTCAAAGTCTACTTGTGCAATGCATGAATAAGATCTCATAATCCTACCCATTCTAAGTAAATCTTCTTGAGTAACTTGTTCATAGTGGGAATAAGACTTAACCGACATAGACCAGGTGAGCTTAAATGGAATCTGGTGTTACCCACACCGAAAAGGGTTGTCCTACTTGCCAAAGGTAAGACCATCATCATAATATCTCTTAGGTGGATCCACTAGCTAAAGACCTATAGGGGAACATTGTTTATGGGATAAGGAGATTTCTACTAGAAATCTACCCTTTCTAGCTATCACGACCTAGGGGTACCCCCTAGATGTAACACAATGTACTTGACCCTGAAGGGGTCTCATATAAGCCCTTAGCATAATCATAAACATAAGTAATAGAAATGATGCGGAATTTAAAACTTTTTACAATTGAAGTCTTTTTCATAAAACCAATATAGAAGTCTAGACCTTGTCTCAAAAACCATTTAATACAATCAAGAATCAATAAGGGTCACAACCCTTTACGTCATAGTCTCAAAGGAGAAAGTACAAAAAGGAACTAAAAATGAATAAGTCTTGTCCTCAAACCATGAAGACTCATCGAGCATGGAGAATAGTCAATCCAAGCTCTACTCAAAAGTAGAAGTATACCTCAACGACCAGAACCTACACTTATAGAAAATGTAGAAAATATGGGTTAGCACAAATATTGTACTAAGTATGGAAGCCATGCACAAAAATCCTTAAATCATGTAAAAAGGGACATTTTAGTTGAAACCATGCACTTTATCAACTTTAAGAATCATCATGCACATTTAGTGTAGTTACATACTCAAACCATTTCATAAGCAACCTTAGGCTATAGTTGTGCAATGCATAGACAAGATCCCATAATCCTATCCATGCTAAGTACAACTTTAGGCCACCATAATCATGCACAACATACCTTGACTTCATCCATAGCCAACACTCATTAGACAAGGAGACATTCATATTCATAGCTTGTAATAAGTAAAGTCACTCTTAGTAACAATTCATATCATGCATACATAGTTTCATATATTTTCATGGCATAAGGAAACCACACCATAACCTCTTTATAAGTCTACTTGTGCAATGTATAAGTGAAGTCCTATACCCCCACTCACACTAAGCAAAGCTCATTAAGAAGTCATAAGTATAGTTCATGTTCATGTTCATGGTTCATGTAAAACATGCATTAACTCATAAAGCATCATGTCATAAGAGAACATACCACAATCACTCTCAAACCCTACTTGTGCAATGTACGAATGAAGTCCCATACCCCTATTCATACTAAGTAAAACCTCTTGAGGAACCATAGTACATAACTCAAGTTCTTATTCTTGTAATGTAGGGAAATAACCTGAACCGACATAGACCATGTTGAGCTACATGGACTCCGGTGTCATGTCCCACATCGAAAAGATATGTGCTACTTGCCTAAGGTAGAGCTAACATGTTTAGCTTTTAGGTGGACCCACTAGCTAAAGAGCTATGTGGGAACATAGTTATGTGATAGGGAGATTGCTTCTAGAAATGCCAAACCTATTGCATTGACGGGGGATCTTCCATCTTATGAGGTTACTTCAGATATCCCGACCTATTGTATTGACGGGAGAGCCTCTACCTCACATTCCATAACCACTCGGTGCTAAGCATACATTCCCAAAATTTACATAATTAGTCTTGAATTGTATTTACATGTGTGAAAGAGTATCTTACCCTTCATTCAACACAACTCATAAAATAACTCATGGATTCAATTAGGTGAGAATAGACTTTCAACCTTAGAATCATTAATATATGAGTAAACCTTTCACATCATGTTCATAGTGTTTCATGAGAATAGCCTTTCAATCAACACAACAACACTACCATAAACCTTAACATCATAGATTCACAATTTAGCAATATGGGGGATTCATGGGTTCTTGGGGGGATTTCATCATAAATAAACCATTAAAAATCAATTCAATCATAATTCATCCTAAATCAATCATTGAAAACGTTTTGAAAGAGAACCTATGACTTAGATTGAAACCCTAGGTTTTTTGGGGAAATTGGAAGCTTTGAAATCAAGTTTTGAAGGGACTCTATGGGTGAAAGCTTACCATAGATGAAAATCCACCATACCTTATGCAGATTTACTAACGAAATTGAAGAGAACAGGCTGCTCCTTGAACCCTAGACTTGACCTTGTCCTTGTTCTTCAATGGAATTTCTAGAGAGAGAATATTTTGGAAAGGAGGTGGTTATTATTTTGGGTTTAGGAATTATGAAGTGTGAAGGGGTAGTTAATGGTTTAAAAGGTATTAAATATGTCTAATTAATCAATATAAAACGGCCCCTAACTTATCTTACCACCCTAGGAATTTACCATCTTGCCCCTCACTTGGCCGAGACTCAGGCAGATTTTGGTGTGACTCACTATTGGGTGACCTATGGACCGTAGGTGGACCTATTGGCCGTCCTGCAGGTCCATAGGTCAGTTCAGAGAGTGGACAACTTGAGGGAAGGTCCAGCCTTGACCCACGACCCCCACCCACGGGGCGTGGTCCACCCACAGCTCGTGGGTGCCCATTTCGTGGGTGGCTGCCTGTTTGACAGCTTTTTGGCTGCCATCAAGGTCCTCCTCAAGGACACTTGGTTGGTCCTTGGGGGGTCAAGTCCTAAAACAATTGTACTAATTAAGAGGGGGGGGGGGTTATTTTACAACTCTAATCATTACGTTAAACCCCAATTAGACTACTAGTTTACATATTAGGCTCTAGCTTAGTTCATTAGTTTTCCGGAGTGTTACATTATCTCCCTTTTGGGAACATTCATCCACGAATGATGATCTAAACACCAAACTAATTTAGAAACTCAAGACTAGCAGCCCATCATGCATGAAACATCAAAATATGCAAAACTTACAATTGCACTAGTCACTTCATGCACTATTCAAAAGGAGGAAACCTCAACTCCATCTCAAGACATGGTCAATGCAATACAAGGTAGTAGGAACTACATCTACCAACCCAATATGCATGAAATTTTAACATTTCTCATGTTCATAGGAGGAACTACCTTCTCCAACTAAAAGCAAGTTCAACACAACATCATGGAGCCAATATGCTATTTCACCACAAGCATAACAAAACATGTTCATCAAATCACCTCATGAATTCAAATATTCTATCATCATACTAGAATGCACAATCTACATGAGGGACACATAAATCATAAAACTCATTTTCTTACTAAACATGAATTTCATCAAGAACATGCATAACATAAGGAAATCATGGAAAACTCATACAATACACATGACTCCCAAAACACTAAAGCTCAAGAGGAACTACTTACCTCAAGCTTGAATAGGAGTATAAGGAAAAAGATGAGGATAGCGGGACTTCATATCGGCCTCGGCCTCCCATGTAGCACCCCCCACTAAATGATTCCTCCATAAAACCTTAACGGAAGCTACTTTCTTGTTTCTCAACCTTTTCACTTGCCGGTCCAAAATCTCCATCGGAACTTCTTCATAGGATAGACTCTAATCAACTCCTAAACCCTCTAAAGGAATGATGGATACCGGATCCCTAATGCACTTCTTAAGCATGGAAACATGAAACACCGGGTAAACCGGAGCCAACTCATTTGGTAAGTCTAATTCATATGCAACTTTCCCAACACGTTTTAAGATTTGGTATAGGCCCACATACCAGGGACTAAGCTTTCCCTTCTTACCGAACCTCATCACACCTTTCACAGGTGAGATTTTCAAGTAGACCCAATCACCAATTTCAAATTCTAGATCCTTCCTCCTAACATCGGCATATGACTTTTGCCGACTTTGGGCCGTCTTCAACCTCTCTAATGAGTCGAACTTTTTCAATGGCCTCATAAACTAGTTCGGGACCAATTAGAGCAATTTCACCTACTTCAAACCAACCAACCGGAGATTACACCTCCTACCATACAATGCTTCAAAAAGAGCCATGGAAATACTTGAGTGGTAACTATTATTGTAGGCAAATTCTATCAATGGTAGATGGTCATCCCCATTACCCTTGAAATCTATAACACATGCCCTCAACATGTCCTCTAAGGTTTGAATGTAGCATTCTGCTTGACCATCCGTTTGAGGGTGGAAAGAGGTACTAAGCTTAACATTGGTACCAAGTCCTTTTTGGAATGCCTTTCAAAAGTGTGAAGTAAATTGAGTACCCCGATCCGAAATAATAGACAATGGAACCCCATGCAACTTCACTATCTCCTTGATATATAATTTGGCATAGTCTTCCGCCGAATAAGAAACCTTGGCGGGAATAAAGTGGGTTGCTTTTGTCATTCTATCCATAATGACCAAATAGAATCATGTTGCTTTCGAGTATGAGACAAATCCACAACAAAGTCCATATTAACATCCTCCCACTTCCAAGTGGGAATATCTATATATTGGGACAAACCTCCCGGTCTTAGGTGTTCGGCCTTAACTTGTTGACAATTCAGACACTTGGCCACAAAACCCGCTATATCCTTCTTCAAGACATTCGACCAATAGATTCCCGTATATCACGGTACATCTTGGTGGCTCCATGATGAATAGAATACTGCGAACCATAAGCCTCTTCCAAAATTTGCTCTCTCAAGCCATCAACATCCGGAACACATAAATGACATTGGTACCTAAACACCCCATCTCCCCTTGGGAGAAAGCCTCAATGGACTTGTTGAGTATCGATTCTTTCAACTCCATTAACATGGGATCAAGGTCTTGTTTGGACTTCACGTCCATTACAAAGGATGATTCGGAAACATTATGGACCATGACTCCACCCTTGGTGGAATCCACTAGTTGAACACCTAACCGGGCCAACCTATATACATCACGAACTAACTTCTTCTTCTCATCCTCTACATGGGCTACACTACCCATGGGCAATCGACTTAGGGAATCCGAAACTACATTAGCCTTGCCTGGGTGGTAAATGACACTCATGTCATAATCCTTTAAAAGTTCTAACTACCTTCTTTGTCAGAGATTCAAGTCTTTTTTGGTAAACACATATTGAAGACTCTTGTGATTGGTGAAAACATCTACATGGACCCCATATAGGTAGTGCCTCCATATTTTCAAGGCAAACACCACCGCTGCTAATTTGAGATCATGGGTTTGACAATTCTTTTCATGGACCTTGAGTTGCCTTGAAGCATAAGCAATCACTTTACCATGTTGCATAAGGACACATCCTAAACCCACTCGAGAAGTGTCACAATATACCACAAACTCATCGGTACCCTCCGATAAGGTCAACACCGGAGTGGAAGTAAGTTTATCTTTTAACTCTTGGAAGATTTTCTCACAAGCCTCTGACCACACACACTTAGCTTTCTTTTGAGTCAAAGCCGTTAATGGAGAAGCAATGGAGGAAAAACCCTCAACAAACCTCCTATAATAACTAGCCAAACCGAAAAAGCTTCTAATATCGATAGGAGTTAGAGGTCTAGGCCAACCCTTGACCACATCCATCTTCTTAGGATCTACCTCAATACCCCTGCTAGACACAATATGGCCAAGAAAGGCTACGGACCTTAGCCAAAACTCACACTTACTAAACTTTGCATACAATTGGTGATCTTTAAGGACTTGCAATACGATCCTCAAATGATTCATATGTTCACCCTCATCTCTTGAATAGATCAAAATATTGTCAATAAAAATGATCACAAATGAATAAAGATAATGCCTAAACACCCTATTCATTAGGTCCATGAATGCCGCCGGGGCATTAGTTAAGCCAAAAGAAATCACAAGGAATACATAGTGCTCATACCTAGTTCGGAAAGCTATCTTAGGTATATCAACCCCTCTCACCCTTAGTTGGTGGTAGCCCAAACGAAGGTCAATCTTTGAAAAGTAACTATCCCCTTGGAGTTGATAAAACAAATCATCGATTCTCGGAAGGGGATACTTATTCTTTATGGTGACTTTGTTCAATTAGTAGTAGTCAATACACATTCTAAGGGGCCCATCCTTCTTTCTCACAAACAACACCGGAGCACCCCAATGAGAGATACTCAGACGAATAAAGCCCTTATCTAGCAAATCCTTTAATTGCTCCTTCAATTCTTTCAACTCAGCCGCAACTATTCTATAAGGAAGAATGTAGATAGGTTGCGTATCCGGCAAAAGATCAACACCAAATCTATTTCTCGCTCGGGAGGAATGTCGGGCAAGTCATCGAGAAAGACTTCTAGAAATTCATTCACCACAGGGACCGACTCTAGGGAAGAGGTTTCGAACTCCACATCCATCACCCTAACAATCTAGTAAATGCACCCCTTGGAGATCATTTTTCTAGCTTTGAGACAAGAAACAAAGTGACCTTTAGGGATAGAATCCCCCCCCTTCCATTCTAAAGTAGGCTCATTTGGGAATTGAAACTTAACCACCCGAGTTCTACAATCAATAGAGGCAAAACATGCATGCAACCAATCCATACCCAAAATGACATCAAAGTCTAACATGTCTAACTCTATCAAATCCACCAAGGTGACTTTATGAGACAAAGAAATAGGACAACTTCTATAGACTCTTTTTTCCACTACCGAGTCACCAACCGGGGTAGACACCGAAAAAGGCTCTATTAACACTTCAGGGAGTATTTCAAATTTCATAGCCACAAAAGGTGTAATGAAGGACAAAGTGGCACCGGGGTCTAACAATGCATATACATCAATAGAAAAGACTTGTAACATATCCATCACCACATTCGGGGAATTCTCTTGGTCACCTCGGGATTGAAGAGCATAGAAACGATTCTTCTTGGGAGCATCAGAATTTGAACCGCTAGGAGGAGTTTGCTTATCTTCTCTCCCTTTGGTCGTAAGTGTTGGGCAATTCTTAAATTGATGCCCACTCTTACCACAACCATAGCAAACACCCATGCCGGCTAGACCTTTAACATATCCATCACCACATTTAGCACATGTAGGCCTCACTATAGAAGATCTACCATTATTGCCTCCTTGAGGTTTAGGATTACACACCTTATCATTTTTTAACCTTGGAGAACTAGAGGAGCCTTGTTTGGAGAACCTTCTCTTGAACCTTGGCTTACCTTGTCCCTCGGAATTACCCCTGGAAGGATTCCCATCATCGGTCCAAGGCCTCTTCACTTCCCTATTCTTATCTTGGAGTTTCTCATCCTCCATTTGTTTAGCATACACCATAAGATGGGATATATCCATATTATCATGAAGCATAGCCAAACGACATTATTTTCTCACCAAGCTAGACACCCCCGTCACAAACCTATTAGTCTCATCCCTAGGATCCGCCACCATAGATGGAGCATACTTGGACAATTCGGTAAACTTTAGAGAATATTCTTCAACACCCATACCTCCTTGACGAAGGTTGATAAATTCTCTCACCTTGGCTTCCCTCTTTTCTCGGGGAAAGAACCTATCAAGAAATGATTTCTTGAACACTTCCCAACCTATGGGACCCGCTCCTTTCGGCCTATTCCTCTTCCATTGAGTATACCATACTTGGGCCACACCTTTCTATTGGTAAGTGGCTAATTCAACTTTCTCTATAGAAGTCACCCCCATAACATCAATTATCTTATAGACCTCTTCCACGAACTCTTGAGGGTCTTCACCCACTTTAGAACCAAAGAACGTAGGAGGGTTCATTCTTGTGAAATCTCTCAACCTTGAAGCCACGGTGCTCTCATTAGGGTTCACATGAGCTCTAGCATCCCTATTGACTTGGGCCGTCATGGCTTGGGTCAATATTTGGAGAGCCGACCTTATTTCCACATTTATCATAGCCCCCTCATCATTAGGAGCTTGACGAACTTGAGGACCTTGGGGACCTTGTGGAGGAACTCCCTCATTCACATTCTCCTCTTCCATCCTTATTGCATTCACATTCTCCTCTTCCAACCTTCTTGCGTTCGCCTTTCTTGTATTCATATCCCATAGACACAAGAGAAGGGTTAGGAAAATGACTTCATAGAGTTAAAACTTTAAGGCACAACTAAAGAGTAAGGAAAGAAGTGAAATTTCCTAAACATCTTATAGCCTCTCATTCATAAGTGTGGCGCACTTCACACTCATGAACAAGACTCTACTAGACATAGTCTATGAGACATCATCCTAGAATGATTCTAAATCTTGTGCTCTGATTACGAAGTTTGTCACGACCTAGGGGTACCCCCTAGATGTAACATGGCGTACTTGACCCCGGAGGAGTCTCATACAAGCCCTTAGCATAATCATAAACATAAGTAATAGAAATGATGCGGAATTTATAACTTTTTACAATCGAAGTCTTTTTCATAAAAACCAATATAGAAGTCTAGAACTTGTCTCAAAAACCATCTAATATAATCGAGAATCAATAAGGGTCACAACCCTTTACAACATAGTCTCCAAGGAGAAAGTACAAAAATGAACTATAAATGAATAAGTCTTGTCCTCGAACCATGAGGACTCACCGAGCGTGGATAATAGTCAATCCAAGCTCTACTCAAAACGAGAAGTATACCTCAACAACCAGAACCTACACTTATAGAAAATGTAGAAAATATGGGTTAGCACAAATATTGTACTAAGTATGGAAGCCATGCACAAAAATCCTTAAATCATGTAAAAAGGGACATTTTAGTTGAAACCATGCACTCTATTAAATTTAAGAATCATCATGCACCTTTAGTGTAATTACATAGTCAAACCATTTCATAAGCAACCCGAGGCTATACTTGTGCAATGCATAGAGAAGATCCCATACTCCTATCAATGCTAAGTACAACTTTTAGGCCACCATAATCATGTACAACATACCTTGACCTCATCCATAGACAACATTCATTAGACAAGGAAACATTCATATTCATAGCTTGTAATAAGTAAAGTCAGTCTTAGCAACAATTCATATCATGCATATATAATTTTGTATATCTTCATGGCATAAGGAAACCACACCCTAACCCCTTTATAAGTCTACTTGTACAATGTATAAGTGAAGTCCCATACCCCCACTCACACTAAGAAAAGCTTATTAAGATGTCATAGATAGTTCATGTTCATGTTCATGGTTCATGTAAAATATGCATTGACTCATAAAGCATCATGTCATAAAAATACATACCACAATCACTCTCAAAGACTACTTGTGCAATGTATGAAAGAAGTCCCATACCCCCATTCATACTAAATCGAACCTCTTGAAGAATCATAGTACATAACTCAAGTTCTTGTTCTTGTCATGTAGGGAAAGAGCCTTAACCGACATAGACCATGTTAAGCTACATGGAATCCGGTGTCATGTCCCACATTGAAAAGTGATGTCCTACTTGCCTAAGTAGAACTAACATGTTTAGCTTTTAGGTGGATCCACTAGCTAAAAACCTATGTGGGTACATAGTTATGGGATATGGAGATTGCTTCTAGAAACCCCAAACCTATTGCATTGATGGGGGAGCATCCATCTCCTGAGGTTACTTTAGATGACCCGGCCTATTGTATTGAAGGGAGAGCCTCTACCTCACATTCTATATCCACTCGGTGCTAAGCATACTTTCCCAAAATTTACATAATTAGTCTTGAATTGTATTTACATTTGTGAATGAGTATATTACCCTTCATTCAACACAACTCATAAAATAGCTCATGGATTCAATTAGGTGAGAATGGACTTTCAACCTTAGAATCATTAATATGTGAGTAAACCTTTCACATCATGTTCATAGTGTTTCATGATAATAGCCTTTTAATCAACACATCAACATTATCATAATCCTAGAATTTCATGCATAGCCATGTGTAAGGGTATGGCGAGAATGATCTTGCAACAATACAACAATTTCACAATAGTCATAGGATCTTCACTATCTAAGTGAATCATAAGCTCATACATAATTCTCATCAACAAATACAAACCTTCATAAATTGCCCTTCAAGGCTATGAATCAAACTCAACCAAAACTTCTATAATTACTATATTAGATAAGGGAATATCATGACTCAACGACTTAATCAATATATATATAATCAATTGACATGCTTCCATAATTAATCAACCCACATCATAGATTCACAATTTAGCAATATGCGGGATTCGTGGGTTCTTGGGGGGATTTCATCATAAATCAACCATTAAACATCAATTCAATCATAATTCATCCTAAATCAATCATTGAAAACGTTTTGAAAGAGAACCCATGACTTAGATTGAAACCCTACGTTTTTGGGTAAATTGGAAGCTTTGAAATCAAGTTTTGAAGGGACTCTATGAGTGAAAGATACCCATAGATGAAAATCCACCATACCTTATGAATATTTCCTCATGAAATTTAAGAGAAAAGGCTGCTCCTTGAACCCTAGACTTGACCTTGTTCTTGTTTTTCAATTAAGTTTCTAGAGAGAGAATAATTTGTAAAGGAGCTGGTTATTATTTTGGGTTTGGGAATAATGAAGTGTAAAGGGGTAGTTAATGGTTTAATAGGTCTTCATTATGTCTAATTAATAAATATAAAATAACCCCTAACTTATCTAACCACCCTAGGAATATACCATCTTGTCCCTCACTTGGCCGAGACTCAGGCAGATTTTGGTGTGACTCACAATTGGGTGACCTACGGACCATTGGTGGACCTACTGGCAGTCCTGCAGGTCCGTAGGTCGGTTCAGAGAGTGGAAAACTTGAGGGAAGGTCCAGCCTTGACCCACGACCCCCACCTATAGGGCGTGGGTCCACCCACGGCTCATGGGTGCCCATTTCGTGGGTGGCTGCCTTTTTCATAGCTTTTTGGTTGCCACCAAGGTCCTCCACAAGGACCCTTGGTTGGTCATTGGGGTTCATGCCAAGACGTTTCCGTCCTAAAACACTAGTACTAATTAAGGGGGATTATTTTACGACTCTAATCATTACGTTAAACCCCAATTAGACTACTAGTTTACCTATTAGGCTCTAGCTTAGTTCATTAGTTTTTTGGAGTGTTACACTAGTGGGGGAGCTTCCATCTCAAGAGATACTTTCTAGAAACCCGCCACTTGTAGCGGGGGAGCTTTGATCTCATATTCAATATCCACTCGGTGCTAAGCATAATTCCCATGGAGTACATATTAAGTCCTAACTTAAATTCATAATTATGGAAGAATGCCTTGACACTCAATCCAACATAATTCATAGGATAGCTGATAGATTCAATAGGTAAGAATAACCTTTCACCTTTAGAATCATCATATTTGTGAGAAAATCCTACCCAACACATCATATTCATACATAAGTGTGTACATGAGGATAATTATCCAACAACACAATAACTAGATCATAATCATATTCACTTTATTCTTAAAGTGTTCTTAAAGCATATTCATAAACCTCATAATCATTCATGATTCACATAATTTTCCGTTCAAGGACCATAAATCATATTATATCAACACATCTAGAATCACTACATTAGACATGGATGATAACATAATTCAAGTAGTTCAATTACTACATGCATAATTATATCATATTCTACTTGCATCAATCAAAACCCACACTTTGAGATCCAAATTGGGAGAATAGGGGAATTTATGGATTCTTGGGGAATTCAACATAAAACCCATAATAAAACATAATCCAATCATTAAATCCGAATTTCAAAGGAATCCATGAGATTGAAGTCAAACCTAACTTTTAGGATTTCTAGCTTTGAAATTGGGGGTTTTGAAGGGGCTACATGGATGAAGAGCTACCATACCTTGGTGATGAAATCCAACAAATTTGAGTAGAAAAGCTTTCTCCTTCAACCCTAGCTTTCACTTTCTTCTTCTTCTTCCTCGGAGTTCTAGAGAGAGAGTTTTGGGGGAAAAATTGGTTTTGATTTGTTATTTTGGAATTGTGATTTGGATGAGTTAGTTTAGGGAATTGAAACCTTATATAGTTAGTTTAATTAAGTAAAAAACGATGCCACTTAATATTTAATTAAAAAGGAAAATCCCAAAACACCCTTAAGTATAACTCCCAATTGGCAGTTCCAGGTCGCATCCGCGGCCACCTTTGACGGACTGTGGTAGGACCCACAACCCGTTCTGGTGAACCGTGGTAGGGGTTTTGGGATATGGTTCCTGGGGACTTGACCAACAGCCTTCAACCACGACGCATGTGTCCACCTACTGTTTGTCGTTCCCCCTCGTGGGTGGACTGCCCAGGCACAATTTTTGACACCTTTTGAAGGGTCCTCCTCAAGGACCCATGATCGGTCCTTGGGGGGGTCGTACCTTGATGTATTAACCCAAAAACATATATATTGAGTATCGAGAGTTATTTACGACTTTAACCCTTACGTTAGGCTCTAGTTTAGTCTACTAGTTTCCGGAATGTTACACCTCAATTCTGTAACACCCAGAAAACTAGTAGGTAAAGCTAGAGCCTTACATGAGAGTTTTAGAATTTGATATGTGGGTTTTTATCATAAAATGGCTTCCCGTACTTAGGATAAGGGGTTAAACGTCAAGGTACGACTCCCAAAGAACCAACCAAGGGTCCTTGAGGAGGACCCTAAAGCTTAACCCCAAAACAACCCAAAGTTGGTGACCTACGGATCGGACATACTGGTCGTAGGTGATGAGTCCACAATTTGGACTCATTTAGGGCTTTATTTTGATAGATTTAGTGTCGTCAAATTCATATTTTGTCTCAATAACTAATGTAAATCCTTAAGTTTCAGGTATTTGAATTGAGAGACAAAGAACGGACGCTATCAAGCAAAAAGGAACAAGGCGGCTTAAAGAACGAAGAAATAAAGGCCTGAGTATCACCTAATCTATTAGACGAGTCGCCGAATGGCCTTAATCTCGCCTAATGTTCCAGTGTGCTGAGCCTTGATGGAAAATATCAAGTTGGCGATGAAAGGGAGCAGTTGGCGCGTCGCCGAATAGTTTCGCGAAGTAGCACCATATCGCCCAATGATTAAAAACGCAAAGCTACTGAAGGCAAAAGTTGAAAGGCGATGACCCAGACCAAAGGGCGAATCGCCGAGTGTATCGGCGATCTCGACTAACTGCGCTGAGTGGTCCTTTGCAACAAATTTTTTTTAAAAACTATAAATACCCATTTAAATCTGTAGCTTAGCATCATTTTACAATCGAATTATTATTGAGTTTTTAGACATTTTTCAGTTCTTAGAGTTTTTGGGAGACATTGTTCTTGAGCTTTGAAGATTTGAAGGTTTGCAATTCCAAAAAATTGGAAGTGGGTCTTAAAGAATCTTCATCCTTGACGTATTTCAAGACATTTTCTATCGTACCCATTTGATGGAAACACTTTTTGGTATCGATTTCTATCTATTTTTCATGTCTAGCTAAAACCCCAATTCTTGGGGTGTGATTATGCGAATATGGGTTAAATTTATTGTTGGGTTTTCTCATTGATAGTCTATTTGTTGTTTAAATGTGTTTTCATTTAGTAGTTGTGTTTGAACTTAATGGGATTGTAGTTGCAAATACGATTTCATCTTCGTGTTTTTGGCTTGCTCAAGAGAGAGGTTTTAAAACCAAGACTACTAAATTGATAGCCTGTGGTTATTGGGTCGTTGTGGGTTCAACTAGAGAGAGTGAATCCTAGACCTTCTCCCACACATTTAGATCAAAAGAGTGAATGGGCTAAGGTGAAGCTTGTGCTTAATTGTTGCAAATCAATGTTCCAGAGAAACCAATTTGATTCAGGGTAAATTATTCGAGAGAAAATTTACCCCCACTAAAGTCTAGCTTAGTTACAAATGTTCAATGATTTACTATCAATAGCATTTACCTGGTTATTTATTTTAGCCCTTATTCCTATCACATCCCAAAAAAACCGTCTCCCTAATTCGTATCTTTGTATTTTTGTTATTTTTGTTTGTTAGTTGAATACAAAACCGCCCATTGATAATTGACATTTGTATCACTTTTTGATTTAGTATGCTTTTATTCGTAAATATTTATACCTATGATTGACTAGATCATAATTTTACTTTTCTATTTGATTCTCGACTACTAACTGCTCCCTTGGGACTCGACCCCAACCCGTTCGGTTGGGTTATATTACTACTCACGATCATTGGTACTTGAACTAGAAGTAATGTCCTGATACGTGAAATAAAAATGGCGCCGCTGCCGGGGAGTGGTGTTACTTGAGAAGTTTTGGTTAAGTAAAATTTTTGCTCTTGTTAGTTATAGTTCTACTTACATAATTTGTAGTTTTGTTTTTGCTTGTTTGTGTGTTGCAGCAGGAAAGATGAGTGTGAATGGTAACTATGGGTATCAAACAGATCACCCCTTATGAAATTATTGAATCTTAGGGACAACCTCCTAATGTTCAAGCAAGTGGAGGGTGAAACTATCTATGAGATGTGGCCTAGGTTCAAGGCATTACTACAACAGTGCCCAGCTCATGGAATGCCTCATAAAGTGTTGCTGGAATGCTTCTATTGGGGTCTTGGTTTCGACAATAAAAGTGTTGTTGATCAACTCTTTGCAGGTTGTTTGACGAAACAACCCTATGAAGTGGTAGCCCAACTCCTTGATGGCATGATTAAGACCAACAAGGAGACACATAAGGATCAAGAATGGGCCGCAATGCTGAGTCAACTGGATGTTTTGTCCTAGAAAGTCATGGAATTAGAAGCACTGTCCACGAAAAAGGACAAGCACTTTCCCTCTCGCGAGCATAAAAAGGGGAAGAAGCAGGAGGGTGGACAAAATAAAGAAGTCCTCTCACTCATTCAACACAAGATCGAATAACAAGATAAGGTGTTGAATGAGATAAAAGAGAATATCGAAATGCTGAATCAGACGACAACCTCCAATTCCATGATTATTCAGCTACAGGATGCCCAGATAAACCAAGTGATATTGTGTCTCTTCCCATAGCATAATGAGGGTCGCCTTGTGACACCATGGCTGACTCCGAAGAGGAGGATTATGTGTTAACTTGCGTCGTGCCGCAACGTTAACTAAGGAGCTACTTGAGAGGCAACCCAAGACCCTTTATGGCTTTATTTTTATTTTAAAAATAATGGTGTCCTTTTTGTGTAGGTTGAAGTGTGGGAATTGTTCGAGAAGTACAGGTCGGCAAGCTAAAAATCCATGCGGCGCATAGCTGACCCGATCGGCAATTCCAATTTTTACCGCCGTTTGGACTCCCAAATTGACTGGGGGTTCTGTAAAACTCGGCGAGGTTAGTGATTTCTTGGCGTGATGCCAAATGGTTCGGCGATCACAACTAAAGTCGCTGAATGGGTGAGCACTGGACGGATTTTGAGACCAAGGGTTTAAAGTCTAAAACTCTTTCACTATTATGCACTTTCATTTTTCTAAACTCACTCCTGCATATTATTCTCTATATTTTTACACTTTCTAAATGTGTTAGTTATCAATATGTGCTCAAAACTAGGATTACATTGCTGCCTAGCGATTAATCTTCATTTAATTGGCGGTAACTATTGGTTTACCAAACCCCGCATTTACTTTTGGTAATTGTACTCTTATGCAAGCAATGTTATGTTGATGATGTATGCATGGCCTTTTTGATAAGACTAGCATGTTTAAATGCCTAATTTAAATTTTTAATCTTGTTCGAAATGTGTATAGGGTTGAAATCTCGTAACGTTGTGCCTTAAAGTGAACTAAATCATTAGGGGTTGAGCTTGCATGTTAATGAGTGCTTTGGGTCTAGTCTTGATTGGAGTTGTGCATGCTTTCATTATGTTCACAGGGGTTGCGGGGTTGAATTCAATAAGTTGGGTTAAAAATAAGCACGATGAGTCGTTTGGCGAGCTGGGTCGAGCTCACCGAATTGCTCGGTGGTTTGCCCAATGTCCCCATCTCACCTTTAATCTCATGCTTTATGTGTTGTTGGGCACTGTAACTTTCGATGAAAAGCCACAGGTCGTCGAAGGCACTCGACGACTCGCCGAGAGTCTTGTTTATCGCCCCTTGTCTGCTCCCCTGAATCCCTCTGCACTATAACTTTCAGTAGACTAATCTCTATTCGCCGAAAGCTGTTGGCGATTCGCCAAGTGGGTCGGCGAATTTGTCTACGATAGATTCTCTGTGATTTTTTTTGAAGTAGTCTAACTTTTTCCCGATGTGTCACAGACATGGCCAAACCCAAGGTTGCAAGAAGAAGCATGCCACTCCAAAGGAAAGCAAAGACGTTTGCACCACACGAGGATATAGTTGCATCCAAGAGCAAGGTCACTAAACCTCCCACAACTGGTGGGAGAGGAAAGGGCAATAAGCCCATTTCTGATAGGAAGACTAATCTTCAAGACCCAAATATTACTTCATAGGCCAGGGGATTCTATGCAGCTGTGCAAATCTTTCTGGCAAATAGACCCTTGGCAGATCCAAGTGGATCTGATACTGATGATCCTTTTGATGTAACTCCGGGCACTAGTGCCCAACTCCAAATTGATGCACCGGGCATTGTTAATGTGCATATTTATTACTGTTACAAGCTACTTTCTTTAGTGAAATATAGGGAAAAGAAGAGAGACTTATATATTATGCTCATTAACTTTGAAAAGGCCTATGAAAAAGTTCCAAGGGATGTCATCCAGAGGTTCTTGGAGGCTAGATATGTCCTAATGGTTTATATTAGGGCGATAAAGGATGTGTAAAGTACAATGGAGTCAAGACTCGTGTTAGAATGGTGGGAGGAGACTGGGAGCATTTCCAAGTTTAGATAGGGCTACACTAAGGAACAGTCCTTAGACCTTTCCTATTTGCCTTAGTGATGGATGAGTTGAAGCGGTCTATTCGGGAGGAGGTTCCATGGTGTATCATATTTGTGGAAGACATATTACTAATTGATGAGACTTGATATAAAGTTAATGATAGGATGAAAGTTTGGAGACAAAATCTGGAGTCCCAAGGGCTTAGGTTGAGCAGGAACAAAAAGAATATTTAGAGTGAAAATTCAATGTTGCAGTGAATGAAGCAGACGTGGGAGTGAGGCTTGTCACTCATACTATTCCTAATAGAGAAAGTTTTAAGTATCTTGGGTCTATAATCCAAGGAAGTGGGGACATCGATTATGATGTCACATATCACATTGGGGCGGGATGGATGAAATGAAGGTTTGCCTCTATAATCCTATGTGATAAGAAGGTCCCACCTAAACTTAAAAGTAAATTCTACAGAGCGGTGGTTAAACTGTTCATGTTGTATGAGGTGGTGTGTTGGCCAGTCAAAAACTCACATGTTTAGAAGATGCATGATGTAGAGATGAGGATATTGAGATGGATGTGTAGTCATACTAGGAGCAACAAGATTATAAATGAGGTTATTCATGAGAAGGAAGGTGCGGCCTCAGTGGCGGAAAAGATAAGGGAAGCAAGACTGAGAGGTTTGGGCATGTGATGAAGAGGTCTGCAGACTCCCCAATTGGGAGGTATGAGAGACTTGTTGTAGGGGGTACATAAAGGGGTAGAGGTATGCCCAAAAGTATTGAGGAGAGGTGATTAGACATGACATGGTGCAACTTTATATTACCGAGGACATGGCTCTAGATAGAAAGGAGTGGCGGTCACGTATTTGTGTAGAAGCTGGTTAGTAGGGGTAGTCAGGCTTATTATTAGTTAACACACCAATTTGTTGTTGCTTCTTTTGTCAACTATACATTGTCTTTCTTATTTAATTGCTATGATTTCTTTATCGCCTTCTTTTACTTGAGTTTGACGCACTTAAGCCGAGGGTCTTTCAAAAAAAAATAGCCTCTCTACCTCCCCGAAGTAGTGGTAAAGTCTGTGTACACTCTACCCTTCCTAGACACTATTAGTGAAATTTCACTGGGTATGTTGTTGTTTTTGTGCTCCTCAAGATCAAGTGGGGCTCATAAAATGTTGATAAGTATATAAAACCTAGTGTAGAGTCATGTCCTGAGTATATGAATCTGCATTATGAAATATAGCCCCTTAACAAAAAGGATGTAACTACACATAGAATAGTAGTCATATCTAAAACATAAGTGAAGAACCACACGGGATACATGAAAGGAAAAGGCAACCGAAAGTAGTGTGAATAAGACATGAGTAAAATCAAGTAATATATCATTAGTTTGACTTCATTTTTTACACTAATCATAAGGTAATTCTTTTATTTAAGTTTCGTAGTGTAACCAACATACCACCATTGTAACACCCAGTACCTACTAGTACATGTGTGACTTGTAAACACCAATGAATTAGTGTCAAATTGGGAAAATAAATTTGAAAATGGTAACCATATGAAGTAATCCTTATATTAAATCATTTGAAGTGTTAGGGGGGGGGGGGGGGGGAGAGCCTTAAAACAAAAGTTCAAGTTGAAGGGTTCATTGTGGCCGAGTATTTCAAATGATATTGTACATGGTCTGACTTTATACGAGAATATCTACCAATAAATTAGGAGTTAGAGGCTCTACTACCTGTAAAATTAAAGGTATTTGATTTGAGTTCTATATAAAGATCTATGTGAGTTTCAAGAGTACTTTGCTAGCAAAATTTCCACTTACACCATGTCACATTTATACAACTAAATTTCACCGACAAGATTAACTAGGATTGAAAAAAATGAGACTACTTTTTTGTCTTAATGTCTAGTTTCCAACAAAATAAATCAATCATCAATCCGAGTTCTAGATTAATTGCTATTTGAGTTTCAAGAAGGCACTATCGGCAAAATTCTCACTTGTGGTCAAGTCATGTGTATAAAATTAAATTGTATCGATGAGATTAATAGGCTTGGAAAATGAAAATACATTTGGGACTAAGGTCTAGTTTCCTACAAAATAAGTCATTCATCAATCTATGTTCTATAGTAAGAGTTATGTGAGTTCCAAGAATACATTGTCGGAAGAATTCCTACTTATGGACGAGTCAATTGTATACAACTAAGTTGTGTTGACGATATTAATTGCACTTTCAAGAAGTCATAATATATTTGAGTCTAAATTACAATGTGTTCAAAATTGAATGTAATAGTTTTAAAAGAATAAGATTTTAAAAGAAAAATGAATATGGGACAAAGTGACCTACTATCTTAGACGTCCTACTATTTTAGATGTCTACTTATTTAGATGTCCTATTGGTTGAGATATTGGATTGGACATCTTACTTCTTTAAATACTTATAAGTGTAGCCTATATTAATTAAAAGAGGATTAAGTAAGTTACATAAGGATAAGTTAGTGTATCACCCACTTAGGAAATTCAAGCCCAAAATTTAAAGAAAAGTAAGTAAGTACATCACATACTTAAAGGTTATAAGGTCCAAGATTAATGGGCCAGATGAACTTGGGGAGGGTCATGGGTGAGCCCCAAGACCCATCTTCCCAAGATGCAGTATATATCCATACACTAATAAGAAAAAGATTGGAACAAGGCATAAGTACTGTCTGAACTATACCTAAAATCATTGTGACATATCTAGACTAAACTAGAGTCCTATTACCCCCATAAACTATTTTAAAATGGAAATAATACACCCGAAATACTCATGTGGCATAGAGAGTGTTCATACTCTCTTGAAGGCAAGTGAGAAGCGAAACAAAGGAGAAAAATTCTTTAATATTGGACACACATCCATTTTTAATTGGTCATTTTGTAATTAGTTAGTACACATCATTATTGACCTTAAAACTTATAAATATGTAGTTATTTTTCTATTGATATGTATGTATATATACATGTATGTATGTATGTATGTATGTATGTGGGCCAAACATATATACAACCCCTCTAACTTGCCCTCATTTTTCATTTTGGCACTCCAACTTAGCCTTGTTCCATTTTAACCCTTAAACTCCATTTTTATGTACCATTTTAACACGAAATACTATTTTTAGGATTTCTTTATTTTTATATAAATTCTTCAATTGCAACTTCTTATTTTAAATCGACATGTGTCAGTTAATTTTAGTTAAAAAAATAAAAATTAACAAAAAATAATTTCTTTTTAAGAGTTTTATGTATTTTTATGTGAAAAATAACAGACAAAATTGTGTTGGTTTTCTTTCTTAAAAACCACCGACAATCTAACAAATTAAAGTCAGTTGAGTTTTAACATTTTTAGTAGTGTTATTAGAAATGAACAAGAGTCTTTTTTACTCGTATTGAAGATGAGTTTTTTTATTCGTATTTATTTATATTAAAAATAAAAAGTGAGTATTTGCGTTAAATTTAGATAGCCTAGATGAAAAGAAATAATAAATAAGTAGTGTTATTTAATTTAATTGAATGTTTAAGAAAGAAAATCGAAGAACTTTCGTCAATTTACTTTCATGCAAAAATATAGAGAAATCTGAAAAAATAATATTATTGTTTGAAAAATTTTATGTTCGTTCGCGAATGTTTAATTTTTTTTACGAAAATTAACAAATGCAAGTCTTTTTTAAAAAAAATAAAAAATTGCAATTGAAGAACATAAATAAATAAAAAACCATAAAAATTAGTATTAGTGTTTAAATGATACAGAAAAAATGGAGTTTAAGCGTTAAAATGGAACAAGACTAAGTTGGAGTGCCAAAATGAAAAATGAGGGCAAGTTTGAGGGGTTGTGTATGTGTTTGGCCATGTATGTGTGTATAGTTGTTTTCATTTCTTTCTTTGTAAAATATTTATTTCCCTCCTCACTTTTGACTCTGTTTTTTTCTTTCATCAATTTCTTATATTTTCACTTTTAATTTTTTGTAAAATTATACGAATTATTTTTTAAAAATATATATATTTTTTAAAAGTGTCATTTGATTTTAATGTTTAACTTTTTTTATGTTTTATTTTATTTTCTTTAGTTATTTTGATATCCTTCTGCAATTAACTAATTTTAATACAAGACATTTAAAATTAAGTTTGAAATCAAATCAAAAGGAAAGACAAATAAAATAAAAAGAATAAATAAAATCAATAGAAAAAAGAGAAAATATAATGAATAAAAGAAAAAAGCAAATGAAAAAAAATTTAAAAAATTGTGTGTATTAACTTAATTGAAATACAAGGCAAACAAATAAAAATACTTTAAAAAAAATATATATGTAATTTAAAAAAAAAGAATATTTATACACGTGGCGGCGCGTGTGTATCACCACACCACTTGAAATTGGGTATTCTCTCCATGTCATGTAACGACCCAATGTACACCCTAGATGTGACATGTCGTATAAGACTCCGAGAGGCCCTACACAAGCCATTTAACATACGTCATACAAAATAATAGAAGTAAATAGTTTATAAGTAGTATTTCAAATAAATGAGTTTAACACAAGTAGCAGAAGTCTAACATAAGCCTCATGCAAAGTCATCTATTACATCAAAGGAGTGATTGATACGTAAACTATACATCACATACAATATCCAAAATAAAAGACATGAAAGCAATAAAAGAGTCCCGGTCCTCGGAACAGAAGGACTCACCATTCTTCAAATCTCTAAATGGGATCACTAGCCACGAGTATGAGAAGTAGGAGCGTCAGACACTACATTAATAGTGAAACAATGTAGGCAAAAGTATGTGTTAGTACATGGAATGTACAAAGTATGATAGCAATGCATAAGAGTTATGAAATCATGAGAAAAGGGACTTTACATGACATGCAATGACCAAGCTAAATCATAAAATAACATCTTAGAAAGCATAAGTCATAACCAAGGTCAATGCAAGATCAACATCTATAAAACACATTTGAGATACTTTTAGAAAGAAATCTTCATCATTGTGGGAGATTTACCTTTAACCAATATATAGACCACGTGAGTTATAACATGGAATCCGGTGTCTATCCCACACCGAAAAGAGATGTCCTTACTTGCCAAGGTAAGAACCATAAAATTATAGCTTAGGTGGATCCACTAGCTAATTTATATCTAAGACAACCTATGGTGACACATAATTTATGGGACATGGGTAATCGTCGCTAGTCCACTCGATGCTAAGCATAAATCCCACTAAATAGTCATTAATCGTCACTTGTCTTATCATTAGAGGACATGGGTAATCGCCGTTTGTCTTATCATCCATGGAAGTGCACATCAAGTAGCCAATCCAAGCTAGATTTCATTAGAATAGCTCCTTAAATATTTATTCAACTTAGGTGAGAAAACCTTTCAACATTATGAATCCTTTATGTGATAAAATCCTTTCACAATCATGTTTTTGAGTAGTACGTGAGAAATCCTTTCACAACAACAACAAAATCGATGCTTTACTCTCCGATTAACCTTAAATCATTTTAATTAATTTTTAACGAAACATGAATATTTTCATAAATTCATATATCATAGTTCAAAAGCTTCATCATATGATCAAAATCTAGAAAGCATGGGTCATGCATGGGTTCAAGTGAACTCAACTTAAAAACATGCAATTATCTCAATTCATGCATAAAAAGACATAAAACAATCAAATAGATCATAATTGAAGAGAACCCCTGAGGTTGGATAAAAACCCTAATTTCAATTGGAGATTCTAACTTGTAATAAGTTTTGTCAATTAACAACTACGAAGAACAGGGGAGTAATCAAGTAGAAAGGGATACTTGGGATGTGATCAATTAATTGCCAATTTCGTTGTACGGGTGATTACTTTATATCAAAAGTAGTTGAAACTTAGTGGGTAGGCTAGACTTTAGATTTTATAGTCATCTCTCGATTAAATATCACAAATCAAGTGAGTTCTCTCGAACCTCAACAAGCATCATACTATAAACAACCCAAAACCTCAATTTACCTACTTTCTTGAGCTAGATAGGTAGGATAAAATAAAGACTCACACATTCAAGCTGAATCCACAACAACCAATCACTACAATTATCAATTGATAACCTTAATTCTAAAACCTCTTTCTCAAGCAAGCATAGAATACTCGACTAGAACTGCATTTGCAGCTACAATTCATGAGTTGAAACTCAATTATCAATCGAACGCACTTCAAAACAGCAATTAAATCAGTAATTACTAACACCCATAAGCTAATTAAGACAATTAATGACATAATCACAGCCTCAAGAATTGGAGTTTTAGTCACACATTATAAAAAGTAAGAAAATATTAACAACTACGTTCTCCATAAACCGGGTAGTAAAATCCAAGTCTTTACAATGCTCCAAATTAGCTTAGAATCAAAACCCAACTTGAAAATCTACTTAAAAACTCTAAGAATAATGTTTTGGATCAAAATCACAAAGTACAAGCTCGCAAAAACTAAGAACAATTGATCAAAATTTGGAACTCGAAAACAACACTTCACACTCCTAAAATCTTTTTAAAATTTAGAATTTATACTCCTTCAGATTTTTAGCTATTGAACCAATTGGCGGAGTTCGTCGAGCCTCTCCGACCAGGTCGGCAATGCACCAAGTGGCCTTCTCTATTACCATTTTGTCCTGCCTCTTCAGCATTCAAACTCTATAATTTTAGGCGATCAAAGTCATTGTCGCCGATCCATTCGGCGGTTCACCAATTGTCCATGTCCATCGCCAAGTTGGCTTTTCCCCAGGGCTGGCACACTAGAACATTTGGTGAATTGAAGTGCCACTCGGTGAGTCGCCGAGTGGCCTTGGCAATTATCAACTTTCATTAACTTCAGATTTTTCCATCTTTTCCGCTCTTTTTTGCTCGATAATGGCCTTGCCTTGCCCTTTTTCCTTCATAGCTGCAAATTAGCATTTAAACATCAGTTTAGAGCACAAAATAGGCATCGAGTATACTAATATTATGAATAACAAGCCCTAAATGACTCAAAATCCCAGACTAATCATCTATTAAAGTTAATATCCCACAAAATGAAATAAGTTACATTCAAAAGGTTTTATAAAGTTTTCATTATGTTTTAAGTATTGATTGACCTTGTTCATGATTCATGATTACTCTTTAAAATCTTTTTACTATGTTTTAGCTTGGACATGAATATCATGTTAAAATCCCCGTATGATCAAGTTTATGTTTTTATGCATTTCCCCATACTTGGTACATTCCATGTACTAACGCATACTTATGTCGATATTGTTTTATAATATTGGGTCTGACATTTCTCCTCTTGGTGGCGGATAAATCAGGATTACTTAGCTTGACCATTTCGATTGGTGAGTCATCATGCTTCGTGGACAGGACCATTTATGTTTTAGATATTTCAGTTTTATGTCTTTTGGTTCAGACTTGTACATGGTGTACGGTTACGTCTGAACCACCCTTTTTATGTTATAAAAGCTTGTGTCAGACTTAGCAATATTTCACTTATTTCTCATGTACTTTGTTAGTATTGTTTATATCATCTTATGATTTGAGACTTATGGTGCTATATCTCTTAAATTGTATATTCATTACATCATGCATATGTCAAGTGGCTCGTTTAAGGCCACTAGGGGTTCTATTCGTCATGTGATGTTTAGGGTGAACTTTAGGTATTTACAAACTTGGTATTCAAAATATCAAGTTCTTTTATAATGATTCTAGGATGTCTAACAAGCCGCGTCGAGTAGAGTCTTGTTCATAAGTGGCAAGCGTGTCACATTTACGAATAGGAGACTAAAATGCATTTAGAAAATTTCACTTTTTTCACTAATCTTAAATCGTGCCATAGAGTTCATCTATAGAAAGGTCATTCTCCTAACTCTTAGCCAATACTTTTAAACATATGGCTCCTAGAAGAGCTTATGTGAGAAGGAATGTGGGGTAAACATATGGAGCCTAAGGCCCCCAAGTTCTGGTTGACACTTCGGCAAAACAAGTGACTCATGCCAAAATTTGAGCCTCTTTCCAAGTGTTATCTCAAGCTATGATGGCCCTAGATAATAGAGAGGCCATTACTTCCATGAACCCAAATGTGGTTCTGGCGATGATAAGGCTGATTGGGAGAAATTCAAAGGGTCTTTTCTTTATCGTTTCTTTTCCCTTGAGATGAGGGAGGCAAAGGTTCTTGAGTTCATATATCTACGACAAGGAAATATGAGTGTAAAAGAGTATTCTTTGAAGTGCACTCAAATGGCTGAATATGCTCCAACTATGGTTGCCGACTCTAGGGCAACAATGAGTAATTTTGTGTCGAGTGTGTCCTAAATGGTGGTCAAGTAGTTTCATTACACCATGTTGATCAATAAGATGGATATATCTCGTTTGAGGACACATTCTCAACATATTGAAGAGGAGAAGATAAAGGAGAAAACTACGGAGTCAAAGTGGGCAAGGACCAGTGATGGTGACTTTCTCATTGTAGGTTCGGTGGACATGGTCATTCCTTATTCTGAAAAAGTTCTTCGGTAAAGGTTTTTCAAATTTTGTGGCTCTTAAGCTCAACAAGGATAGGGTGTCTAATCCTAAGCCTCGAAGAGTGGTGGAAATGGATCCTCTATCCCCTCTTGCTAAAGGTGTGGCAAGAGTCATACAGGAAAATGCTTAGCCGATACAGATGGTTTCTTTTCTTGTCGGAACTATGGTCACAAGATGAGAGATTGTCCGACTCTTGATTATAATGGAAGGAAAGGTGGGAAAGCTCATCCTAGTAATTTTGGTTTCGTTGTTCCTCACTAGAATAGGTTCTATGCACTTTAGACTCGATAGGATCATGAGGGTTCTACGGATGTTGTGACCAGTGTGCTAAAAGTTTTCCATTATGATGTATGTGCTTTGCTTATTCTAGATGCTACATTTTCATTGGTAAATCCTTATGTGGCTATGATATTTGGTGTTGGTACTGAAATCCCTTCTAATCCCTTTCATATCACTACACATGTTGGTAATACTATCATTGCTAATTGAGTTTATAGAAATTGCCCTATTTTTGTTTCTCATAGTGTCACTCATGTTGATTTTTTAGAACTTGATATGTTAGATTTTGATGTTATTCTTGGGATGGATTGTCTACATTTATGTTATGCTTCCATATATTATAGGACCCGATTGGTCACATTTAAGGTTCTAAATGAACCTATCATGTTTTGGGAAGGGGGAAATTATGCTCTTAAGGGTAAGTTCATATATTTCCTAAAGGCTAGGAAAATGATTTCTAAGGATTGCATTCATCATATAGTTAGGGTTAGGAATATAGATTTCTAGTCCCCTACTCTTCAGTCAGTTCCGATTGTAAATGACTTTTTGGAAGTATTTCACGATGATCTTCCTGATATTCCCCAAGAAAGAGAAATAGACTTCGGTATTGACCTTCTCCCAGATTCGCACTCTATCTATATTCCTTCTTATCGTATGGCCCCGACACACATTAAGGAATTAAAGTACCAATTGAAGGATTTGATGGATACGAGTTTTATTAGGCCGAGTATCTTTCCAGGGGTGCTCCAGTATTGTTTGTTCGAAAGAAGGATGGTTCCCTTATAATATACATTGACTATCAATAATTGAACACGGTAACAATAAATAATTAGTATCATATTTCAATAATCCATGATTTGTTTGATCAACTCCAGGGTGAGAGTTTCTTCTGTAAGATTGACCTTCAGTCGAGTTATCACCAATTGAGGGTGAAGGAAGATGACTTTCCAAAGATGGCTATTTGAATACGATATGGTCACTATGCATTTTTGGTAATATCTTTTGGTTTAACTAATGCCTAGGTGGCATTTATGGATTTGATGAATAGGATCTTCAATATATATCTTGACATGCTCATGATTGTGTTTATTAATTATATTTTGATTTATGCACGGAGTGAGGAAGAGATTGTTGAGCATTTAAGGATTCTATTGCAACTTTTCAAGGATCGAGAATTGTGTGCTAAGTTAGCAAGTTTGAGTTTTGGTTGAGGCCCATTGCTTTCCTTGGCCATATTGTCTCCGGTGAAGGTATTCAAGTTGATCCAAAGAAGATCGAGGCAGTTAAGAAATTGTCTATACCTTAGTCTGCTTCAAATATTTGGAGTTTCTTGAGTTTGGTCAGCTATTATAGAAGGTTTATGGAAGTACATTCCTCTATTCCTCCGCCTTTGACGACATTGACTCAAAAGAATGAAATTTTGATGGTTGGAAGCTTGTGAGAAGAGTTTCTAAGAGTTAGACTCACTTCAACTCGTATATTGACTTTACCTGAAGGATCGAATGGACTTGTGGTTTATTGTGATGCCTCACCAATTAGTCTTGGTTGTGTTTTGATGAAACATGGAAAAGTCATCTTCTATGCTTTGAGGCAATTAAAGATGCATGAAAAGAATTATCTGACTCATGATTTGGAGTTAGCGGTGGTAGTATTTGCTCTAAAGATTTGGAGGCATTACCTATATGGTGTTCATGATGTGTTTACCAACCATAAGATCTTGAAGCATTTGTTCACCCAAAAGGACTTGAATCTTTTCCAAAGAAGATTGCTTGAGTTATTAAAAGATTGTGACATGAGTGTCCACTATCATTCGGGTAAATCAAATGTGGTGGCAGATGCTCTTAGTGAGCTACCAATGGGAAGTATTGCTCATATTGAGGATATCAGAAGGATATCGTTCATGATGTTCATAGGTTGGCCTGATTGGATGTTCACTTGGTTGATTTGAATGAACATGATGTGATCGTTCAAAATAGTTCAGAATCATCTTTTGTACCATATGTGAAGTCTAACTAAGATCATGATCCAATTTTGGTAGATTTGAAGAAGTCTGTTTCTAAAATATCTATTTTGGCTTTCTCTCAAGGGGTAGATGGTGTTCTTCGATACTAAGGTCGGTTATGCGTTCTGAATGTAGATGAGTTGAGAAATTAGATTTTTAAAGAAGCTCATAGTTCTCGGTATTCTATTCAGCCGAGAGCCTCCAAGATGTACCGTGATTTGTGAAAGGTCTATTGGAGGAATGGGATGAAAAAACATATTGTGGAATTTGTGCCTAAGTGTCCTAATTTTCAACAAGTGAAAGTAAGCATTAGAAACTCGGTGGTTTATGTCAAGAAATTTGTATTCCTACTTAGAAGTGGGAAGATTTGACTACGGACTTCATTATGGGTTTACCTCGTACTCATCGTCAATTTTATTTGATTTATGTCATTTTCTGCTGAATGATGAAATTGGCTCACTTTTTTCCCCTAAAGACTTAATTTTCATCCGAAGAGTATGCCAAGCTTTATATTCGAGAAATTGTGATGTTGCATGGAGTTCCCTTATCCATCATCTCTGATCGCGGTACTTAGTTTACATATTAGTTTTGGAGGTCATTTCAAAAAGGTCTTGGTACCCAAGTTAAGCTTAGTATGACTTTTCATCCTTGGACTAATGGGCAAGCTGAGAGTACTATTCAAACTTTGGAAGATATGTTGAGAGCTTGTGTAATTGACTTCAAGGGTAATTGGGATGATCATTTCCCTTTGATCGAATTTGCTTATAATAATAGCTATCATTCTAGTGTTGGGATGACACCATTTAAGGCTCTCTATGGTAGGAGTTGTAGGTCTCTTATTGGTTGGCTTAAAATAGGTGAGGTCACTTTGATAGGACCCAAATTGGTGCATGAGGCTAAAAAGGTTTCACCTATTCGTGAGAGGTTGAAAATGGATCAAAGTCAGACAAAAGTTTTATGCAGATGTTAGAAGGAGAGAGCTTGAATTTGATGTTGATGATTGGGTTTGCTTAAAAATTTTACACATGAATGGTGTGATAAGATTTGGAAATAAAAGGAACCTTAGTCCCCAATATGTGGGCCCATATTAGATTTTGAGACGTATTGGCAAGGTTTCTTATGAATTAGAGTCACCTAATAATATAGCATTGGTACATCTGGAATTTCACGTCTCTTTGTTTAAACAGTGTGTTGGAGATCTGACGTTTATAACACCATTGGAAACTCTTGGAGTAAAGGAAATTCTTTTGTATGAAGAGGTTTCGGTTGAAATTTTAGACCGTCAAACTCAGAAATTGAGAAATAAAGAAATTTCTTCTATGAAAGTTCTTTGGCGAAGTCAATTAGTTGAGAGTGCTACATGGGAAGCTGAAGCTGATATCATGTCTAAGTATCCTCATATTTTCCTCTTTTCTCCTATTCTACCTTGAGGTATTAATCCCTCATGGTTCATTCTTTCAGATTCATGAGTCTTAGTCATTCTCATGTTTCTATATGCATGCATGTTCATGAAAAACTTGATTTTTTTTCATGTAATGATTTAGCTTGGTGTGATTTCTCCTTGTTGATGTGCATTATGATAAGGTTTGCATTCATATTGGGTTGTTAGTTTCTCTCTTCTATTCATGCTAGCTTGATTCCCATTCATGGACAAATGTTCCCAATGGGGAGCTATTATGACACCTCAGAAATTAGAAAGGTCCAGACCTACGAGACCTATCTATTGCTTGTAAAAGACCCTACGGATTGTAGATGGATTGTAGATGGCATTGGTAGAAAGGTTCTACACTTGGTGAATTTTTTGGCTTAAAGTTGAGGACTAGATTTGGGGTCTATGGACTGTAGGAAGGTCGACTGCCCATAGAAGGGTTTCATGGAAAGTTTGCTAAAGATTAGGCCATGGTAAGTGGTTTTACAGTTGACCAATATGATCTATAGAAATTTCTACGGACTGTCAATCCAACCTACAGGTCACTTCAATTTAATAAAGGGTATTTTGTTCTTTTCCTACCTATCTAACCCCTAAACTATGTCATTTTGGACCTATAACTACCCTATAACCGTTTTTACTCCTACAAACTAAGCCTAATCTCTTCCATTCACTCAAGAATCCTCCAAGTTCTCTCAAGTCCTATTCCCAATTCTCTCTCAAGTTTTAAGCTGAAGAAGTAGGGTTTCAAAGGATTCAAGGCATCAATCTTCACTGCTTTTCGGCTTTCATTATCATGGTATGTGAGAACTCACCAATGGATTCCATTCATCGATTGGTCCCCAAAGAATCTTAATATCCAAACTCAATTTTCACCCAATTTGATTAGGGTTTCATAATTGAGTCCAATTTATTATGATTCAATTGTCTGATGTCAATCTTACTATGCATGATTTGATTCAATTACATGGTTTATAATTTATTTCGTATCGACACGTGATTTTTACTTGATTATGATGATGACTTTATGAAGAAAGCTTATGAACTTCTGAATTAAGATTTATGAAAGTTATGCATGTCTTATGAAAATGATGTTTTATGAACTAAGGATGCTTTTCAAATAAGTGTCAATATTGTGAAAGGTTTTCTCAAATATTATGAAATCATGGTTGTGAAAGGTTTTCTCACATATGTATGAATCATGATTTAAAGGATCTACTCTATGATGACTTATGATTGGATTGGTAGTTTAATTGTGTCTTTCTAAGTTTGATAATAAGAATATGATTATGACTAATTCCATTGGGATTTTTACTTAGCATCGAGTGGACTTTGAGATGGAGGCTCTCTGTTAGTAGTGGTCTGGTCTCTAGGAGCAATCTCATTGTCCCAAACTGCGTGCTTTTGTAGAATATATCTTAATGACCTATCTACAATTAGCATATGAGTGAATGTTACAAGGCCTACTTTGGTAAGTAGAATACCCTTTTCGATGTGAGGGTTACATAAGATTCCATGTTTTGGCTTAAATGGTCTATTGTCAGTTAAAGCTAATATCCCACAAAACGAACTAAGTTACCTTCAAAAGGTTTTATGAAGTTTTCATTATGTTTTAAGTATACATTGACCCTGTTAATGATTCATGATTACTCTTTAAAGGCTTTTTACTATGTTTTAGCTTGGTCATACATATCATGTTAAAATCCCCATATGATCATGTTTATGTTTTCATGCATTTCTCCATACTTTTTCCTATATTATAAAATAATATAGGGTCCGACGTTTCTCCTCCCACTCATGGCTAGATTAAGATTACTCAGCTTGACCATTTCATTGGTCAGTCATCATACTCCAAGGAAAAGACCATTGATGTTTTCAATATTTTAATTTGATGTTGTTTGTTTTAGACTTGTACGTACTGTATGGTTACGTCCCAGCCACTTTTTTTATGTAAGAAATTCTTGTGTCAGACTTAGTAGTATTCCGCTTACTTCTTATGTACTATGTTTGTATTATTTATTAATCTTATGATTGTAGACACTTATATTGCTTTATCTCTTAAATTGTATATTTATTATGTCATGCTTATGTCAAGTGGCTGGTTTAGGGCCTCTCGGGGCTCTATTCACCATGTCATGTCTAGGGTGCAGGTTGGGTCATGACACTGCCTTTATTTGATTCACAACCATAATCTCCCTATGTTCTAGCCCCAATGTTATTTTGTCGTGAAGTTGGAGATTATTGGACTGTTTGGGATTGGACTTGGGTTTTGAGTTAGGAGTGAGCCTTTTATGACTGTGGGATGGGTTTCACTCGTTAAAACCCCTTGTGATGGTGACCTGAGAGATACGGGATTTTTTGTAGTGTATTAGTCGGGTTCAAGTCATGGCCATTTTACTAACAACGATTTGAGTCCTAGCGCATTGCAATTAGTTGGTTTCGAGTCCTAAAAGTATCATCATATGGGGTTCTTTGGGGTGCCATAGTTGTGGTTCAAGTCTGGGTTTTAGTCTATCCATTCCTTGAATTTATCTAGTCTTAACTAGGAATAACTTTAGCTCTTCTATGTACTCATCGGGTTTAAGGGGGTCTGTGTGGGTTATTTTTATTTCAGTTGCTTACAAGTGTACGTTCTTATGGGGGTCTATTTAGGTTATAGTTAGCCGATTTACTTTAACTTTCCGTTTCATGTGGAATTATTGAGGCGCATGGTTATGCTTATCGTTATTGTTTCTTTATTTTCCTCATTGATACTATTTTACTTTTCTCTTTACAATATGTATTTACTTTCCAAGCTCAGTCGGTCTATGATGCCTATTGGGTTCCCATTGTTTTGGTACACATGCTACACTCTACATCTATTATCTTCTGATGCAGACCCGAGTACGAGCCGACAATGTTGATCTTGTGCATAGAATATGGGATATTTGGAGATCGAGGTGAGCTTATGGTGTCCTAGTTTGACTCATCTCCATTTGTATATAATTTTTGGCTTGTCTTTTGTATTCGAGACAAGTTTGTACTTATTTTACTTATTTTGGTGTTTGAACTCCTTTTATTAGCTTCGTGCCGTATTGGATCTTGTATTGTTGTATATAGTTAAGTCATTACTTCTCTTCCTCAATGTATTTTCTTGTATTGTTATTATTTCCATTGATTTTAGACTTCTACCCATTAGGCCTGTTACTTACCTTTCTGGAATTTGGGTTTGCTTACCTACCTGTGGGTTTTGTTAGATGTCATCATGACTCAAGTTTTCAGATCGTGACAAAATCATATCTATCGGGAATCCTCGCATTCTTAACCTGCTCACAAATTTATCAGTTCTCATCCTATGTGAATGAAAACTAATATTGGACTAAAATGCTTTACCGTTTTCTTTTTCCTACAATCACAACTCTTTTCTCCTAAAAAATTAACTTATGTCCTTTCTAGATTTTGGATTGTGTTTCTCTTTTACTTAACATCAATCACTGTGTTAAACAAATTGTCAAAATAATTTTTTTAATGGCATCACATCAAAATTATGTCGTAAAATATTATCCTTCCAATACTACAACTCCCAAAATATATTTTGTTTTGTTCAATTATGTTCAACACCATATCCAGAAACTTTAAAAGGTGAAGCTTCTATAACTTTAGGCAACTGACAAACTCTCTCCCAAATTTGATGTCTTCTGATTGATGGAGGTGGCCGATCATTTTCAATCTTATTATTTCTAAATTCATTTTTATCTAAATGTGTGGTTCATTGGCAAGAACCGTGAATTTTCTCAATCATACTTTAAAGTAAATACTTTACTATTTTCCATGTCATTGGGGCAAGCTAACTTTCTAGCAATCATCTAATCAGAGGTAAATAGTATTTCGCCTTAACTAGGACCTTCTTCCCATCAGGAGCCCACTTATAAGGAGAATATCTACAAAACTTAAAATTTTATGATTCATCATCATTATGCTAGAGCAACATGCAACCATTTACACAACAATGAATTCTATCATACAACAATCCCAACTTAGAAATCAATTTATTTTACATATATAAATTATTAGGTATATTCAACTCCAAATTAAGTGGTACTATCACAACCCAGGGTACCCCCCTAGATGTCACAAGGCGTACTCAACCCCGAAAGGTCTCATACAAGCCCCTTAGCATATCATAAACATAGGATAAAAGAAATGATGTGGAATTTAAAACTTATATCCATACAATCAAAATCTTTTATAAAAGCAAGCGGAAGTCTAACTTGTCTCAATTATCCATCTAATACAATCTTTGAATAAAAAATAGGGCCACAACCCTTTCAACATAATCCGAAAGTGAAATAACTAGAAAGAAACTAATAATGACTCATACATCCTCGAATTTTGAGGACTCACTACAAGCTAGGAGAATAGTCGATCCAAGCTTGAACCAATAGAGAATCACCTTAAGAATCGAAACCTACAGTTTGTGAAAATGTAGAAAATATGGGTTAGTACAAAAATACACTAAGGATGATAGCCATGCATAAAAATCCTTGAAAACATGCTAAAAAGGACATTTTTAGTTGAAAAGCATGCATTTACCAAGTTTCGAAATCATCATGCACTTTTAGTGTAAAAGCATAAGTCACAAGCATATTCAACATATAAACCATCATAGCATAATAGAACCATTTCATAAGTAACCCTAAGTTATACTTGTGCAATGTATAGATAAAGATCCCATAATCCCATCTACACTAAGTACAACTTTTAGGCCACCATAATAATACATACCATTCTTTATTCTCATCTTTAGTTAATACTCATAGACAAGGAACATTCACATTTAATAAGTCATGTCAAGGAAATCAACTCATAGCAACAATCCAAGTTAAGCATTCATCATTTCATATGTCATTATACATTTGAGGAACACACCATAACTACTCTCAAAGCCTACTTGTGCAATGCATGGATGAAGTCTCATACCCCCACCCACACTTCATAGAGCTTCTTGAGTAATCGTAGTACATAACTCACATTCTTGTTCATGGTGGGAATAAGCCCTAACCGACATAGACCATGTGAGCAAATTGAAAACGTCCAAATATACTTCTTGAAAAGAAATATAAACGATCGTATGCAATATATTTACCCAACTATGAGTCAGGGTCAATCCCACAGAGAATATGGAAGAATATTATCAATAACAAATATTTAACTCTATAGTCGTTATTTAAATAATGGGGATTTAAATTAAAATAAAAATAGCTTTAAACTAAGTATTTATTTATATTCAGATTATAAGAAATAACAAGGAATGTGTTCCCCATGATTTCATAAAATAGAAAGAATATCGTACTAGTGATCTATTTCAATTTTTAGCATGCAAGGTTGGTAAGTTAGGTATCCCTAAGTGATTGGTCCTCCAAATAGGGAATTTCACCCTGCACCTTGGTCCGGCTACGTGTGTATACTTTACTAACCCTTACATTTACCTCAGATTAGACATCACATCAATGTATGACTTAGTTTTCACCGTCACACAAATTGACATTAAACTATTAGATAGTATCACACTAAATCTCTATTGATAATTCTTTTCTTATTAACTACCTCATGGGTCTGTGATGAGTCCACAATTTAGACTCATTTAGGGCTATATTTTGATTGAATTAGTGTCCTCAAATGCATATTTTGTCTCAATATCTTATGTAAATCCTTAAGTTTCAGGTATTTGACTTGAGAGACAAAGCATGGACACTATCGAGCAAAAAGGCAAAAAATGGCTGAAAGAAGGAAGAAAAGACGGCCTAAAGATCGCCTAATCCATTAGGCGAGTCGCTAAAAGGCCTCAAATCTCGTCTAATGTTCCAATGTGCTGAGCCTTGAAGGAAAAGATCAAGTCTGCGAGGAAAGGGAGCAGTCAGCGCATCGCCGAGCAATTTCGCGAAGCAGTTCCCCGTCGCCCAATGAATCAAAACGCGAAGATGCTAAAGGCAAAAGTGGAAAGGCGATGAAGTAGACCAAAGGGTGGATCGTCGAGTGTATCGGCGATCCCGACTAACTGCGCCGAGTGGTCCTTCGCAACACAAATTTTCGAAAACTATATATACCTATTTAATTATGTAGCTTAGTATCAAGTTGTAGTGAATTATTACTGACCTTTAGCATATTTCAGTTTTGAGTTCTTAGAGTTTTTGAGACATTGTTCTTGAGCTTTGAAGATTTTGAAGGTTTTCAATTCCAAGAAATTGAAAATGGATCTTGAAGAATCTTCATCCTTGATGTGTTTAAAGAAAATATTGATCGTACCCATTTGATGGAAACACTTATCAGCATCGATTTCTATCTCTTTTTGATGTATAGCTAAAACTCCAATTCTTGGGGTGTAATTATGTGAATATGGGTTGAATTTATTGTTGGATCTTGCTTATTAATAGTCTATTTGCTGTTTAAATGTGATTTTATTCAGTAGTTGTGTATGAACTTAATGAAATTGTAGTTGCAAATATGATATCATCTCCGTGCCTTTGGCTTGCTCGAGAGAGAGGTCTTAAGACCAAAACTACTAAATCGATAACCAGTGGCTATTTGGTCGTCGTGGGTTCAGGTCGAGAGAGTGAATCCTAGGCCTTCTCCCACATATTCATCTCGACAGAATGAATAGGCTAAGGTGAAGGCTGTGCCTAAATGCTGCAACTCGGTATTCGAGAGAAATCGAGTTGATTCAGGGTAAGTTGCTCGAGAGAGAATTTACCCCACTAAAGTCTAGCTTAGTTACAAATTTACAGCGATTTACTATCAATAGCATGTACCCGATTGTTTATTTAAGCCCATATTCATTTTAGGTGTAATTTGCTATTTCTTGATGTGTGGCTAAAAAACCCCATTCTTGGGGTGTGATTTAGCAAATATGTGTTGTTATTATTGTTGGGTCTTGCTTGCTGATAGGTTAGATGAATTTTAATGGTGATTTCACCTAGCGGTTGTGGTTTAAATTAATGGGTTTGTAGTTGCAAATACAAAACCACCCATGTGTTTCCGGCTTGCTCGGGAGAGAGGTCGCGAAACCAAGACCGCTAGACTGATAGCCTAAGGAGTAGGTCGACATGAGGTTCAGCCCCAGAGGGTGAGCCCTAGTCCAATATCCTAACACTCAGCTCAAGAGAGTGAGTGGGGTAAGGTGTAGGCTGGCCTTTATGTGGCAAATGGGTGTTCGAGAGGAACCCATTTGAAATGGGGTAAGTTGCCCGAGGGGGAACTTATTTCCATCTAAAGCTTAGCCTAATCACTATTATCTTGCAAATTTCCTATTGAAATCATGTACTCACGATTTACATCAATATATATTGCGGTCACACCCCAAGAACTTCTACCCATCCTTAATTTTTCTCTTGATTTTTGTTGTTTTAGCTACTTGTGACAAAACCCCCTTTGATATTTGACACTTTTGTGTCACCCACTTGAATTTACTTTGTTTCTATTCGATAATTTCTCAAACTACAGCTAACTAGAACAAATTCTAGTCTAACTACTATTTTTACTACCAATCCCTTGGGACACGACCCCAACCCTTTGTTGGGTTACTATATTATCGATGATCGTAGACACTAGAACCGTAGGTTAGTGTCGTTGGTCACGATAAGCATCAAAATGGCGCCGCTGTCGGGGAGTGGTGTCACGTGAAAATGTAGTTAACTAGAGTTTTTTGTTCTATTTAGTGTAGCTTTTACTAATTTTACTTTTTGTTTTGTTTTTCTTTGTTTATTGTTTGTGTATGCAGGACCTCTACCTAGAGCCAAAATAGGGGTGGCCTCATGAAAATGAGGCAAACCTCACTAATGGAACTTGAGTGAGGAGTTGCGTCGTGCCACGACGTTAAATAAGGCACTTCTTGGGAGGCAACCCAAGGTCGTAAATTTAGGATTTTACTTTTATAAATAATGGTGTGTTGATGTTGCAGATAAACCGAGGAAAGTGTGGAAAATCTCAGGTTGGCAAGCAGAAAGTCCATTTCGTGAGTGAGTAAAAAGGTCGGCGAGCCCGACTGGATCCATCATTTGGCTCAATACAAGAGTTGTACAGAGCCTGTAAAACTCGGCAAACTCGAAAAGCAGCTCGGCGCATCGTCAACCTGCTTGACGATCTAGATGAAGACCGTCGATCTCACCCCCAGAAAATTGAAGATTTTGAAGAAAGGGCGAGATAAATGACCACTCGACGGACCGCTGAGTGGGTCAGCGAGTTGACTAACATCACCGAATGGACAAGAACTGAACAGTTACAAACTGCTAAAAATCTCAGAATTTTTAAATTTTCCCACTCTCCCTCCTTTTAAACTTCTCAACTTCACATCAAGATAATATTTTCTAGATTATTGCTTGCCTTTAGTATTGTAATTGATAATTAGTGCTTGGAGTGGATTACATTGCCGCCTAGCATTTAAAAAAAAATTAATCGGCATCAAAGGTTAGTCTCTAAAACCCCGAATTTACTTTCAAAAATTTGGTACTCATTTGCAATGACCATATCCTATTGTCGTGTGCTAGTCCTTCTGAGGTGACTCCGGGCACTGATGCCCAGATCTCGAGCACTACACAGGGCACTGATGTCCAGATAGATGGAACGACTGTGTAGACAGGACCCCCTCCTTACCTCCCTCTCTGTCTTACTTTATTTCACTTTTGGATATTTTTGTTTGCATTTGAGGACAAATGTTTTATTTGTGGTAGGGTGAGGCCCGCCTTTTGTGATTTTATGACTCTCTAGTTTTGTTTATATATTGGGTTGTGACCTTAGATCGTGTTTACACTACTTTTTGCGATTGTTTGAGCTTATGGCTCTCTTTTGGGTTTAATTGAAAAATAATTTTGACCCTTCCGAAAAAATTTCATTTTTCAAAAAAATTTGCCACCTCTTGTGTTGAAAGTGGCTGTTATCTTACAAATTCAAGTCTCGGTTTCGATCAATATCGATGACTTGAATAGTGCTCTCAATCGTACAAACATGAATGTGCGGCTACGATGAGAACAAATGAAATTGCATAGACAATATGTGAACTATTTGTATCTCGTTGTGATTAGTCATTTCTCAAATTGATTCTCTTGTAATGACTGTTGCACACTAGCAAAAGTGTGTAGTCTTGTTTGACTTAAGTGTCGATGCCTTGTGTGATGAGCTTACGTTGAACCTTGCATGACTAAACCTAGAATTTTCCCCGTTAGTCTGATTGATTTAGTAAGGTGTCCTCTTAAGATGATCTTGGGCAACTTTTGAAGAGTGTGAGCCAATTTGACATACACCTCTTTTGTGGCCTACCCGTGAGCGTGTGAAACTCTCTTGAACACCCTTTGAGCCTTACCTTTCTTTGAAAGAACCTTGATGAACCCTAGACCTTACATGATCCACTACCTATAATCCTCTTGATTTGTGGTTTAGTGAATAGCCAATTTAGGCCAAAACCCTAAGTTGGGGGTGTGGTGAAAAAGGAAAAGGAGAAGTCAAAAAGAGCAAGAAAAGTCTCCCTTAACCCATGGTGTTGCGGAAAAATGGAAACCCTCCATATAAAAAAAAGTTGTGGAATAAAAGTACAAAAGAAATTGGGTTTCCAAGCAATCCATGGAGGTGAATAAAAAGATGACTTAGAAGCACTAGAAAAAGAATTGATAAAGGAAAAGAAGGGGATGCCTTGAGAATACCACATCTCATAAAGAAAAAGTCACTGAGCCTAAATGACCATACCTTTGCACTCAGCCCCATTACAAGCCTTAGAAAGACCTTTTTGATCTTGAGTGAGCCGAACCAAAGATCGATTGGAAAATAAGGGCAAACCTATGGGTGAAAACATGCATTGTGTTCCTCTTTTTTAGCGTGAGCGTTGCATCTGATTCCTGATCTTAAATTGATTAGCCTCTGTGTGTGAATATGGAATCATTCTTTGTGTGAGGGAATTTAGATACTTTCCTTGAGCATGAACTTGCATTTGTAGAAAGTATTGTGAGCATGAGAATCTTTGGTAATGGTGTGTCACAACTTGAATCTTTGATTACACAATTGAATCTTCGCGTAAGTAGTTTGAAGTCTTGTTGTGTACATTCATGATTGAATCTTGTGTAGCACTATTTGAGACATCCTATTTGAACTGCTGAACTTGAGTTTTGCTTGAGGACTTACAAAAGTTTAAGTTAGGGGTGTTGATGAGTCCACAATTTGGACTCATTTAGGGCTTATTTTAATAGAAATAGTGTCCTCAAATGCTTATTTTGTCTCAATATCTGATGAAAACTATTAAGTTTCAGGTATTTGAAGTTTTACCAAAAACATGGACACTTAGGCGTAAAAAAGGAACAAAAAGGCTGGAAAGAACGTAAAAATTGAAGCTTGAGCTTCACCAATCACTCTTGGCGAATCGCCGAAGGGAAGCACTCCGCCCTTTGTTCCAATACGTGAAGCCCTGAAGGAAGAGGATCAAATCGGCGGTAAAAAGGAGCAGTCGACGCGTCGCCAAAAAGTTCCGCGAAGCAGTACAATATCGCCCAGTGGTCCAGGACGAAGATATGTTGTAGGCAAGCACAGAAGGTGATGAACTAGATGATGGGCAAATCGCCAAGTCGATTGGCGATTCCCACTAACCTCGCCGAACAGTCCACCGCAACACTAAATCTGAAGACTATAAATACTAGTCTTAGTTATTATTTTTAAGGGCATGAACATTATTGTAATTTTTACCTTAGAATATTATCTTTCTTGTATTTTCTCTCAAGTTTGGAGAGGGTTTTGGAAGACTTGAAGAAAGAAGGAGTTTATCTTCCCCAAGTTGGAAGTGGGTCTTCTCCATTCTTCTTCCTTTGCTTAAATCAAGGTTTAATTTCTTATACCCATTTGATTTCATTATCATTTTAGGTGTGATTTGTTATTCTTGATGTGTGGCTAAAAAACCCTATTCTTTGGGTGTGATTTAGCAAATATGTGTTGATATTATTGTTGGGTCTTGCTTGTTGATAGGTTAGATGAATTTTAATGGTGATTTCACCTAGTGGTTGTGGTTTAATTTAATGGGTTTGTAGTTGCAAATACAAAACCACCCATGTGTTTTCAGCTTGCTCGAGAGAGAGGTCGGGAAACCAAGACCGCTAGACTGATGGCCTAAGGAGTGGGTCGACATGAGGTTCAGCCCGAGAGGGTGAGCCCTAGTCCCATATCCTAACACTCAGCTTGAGAGAGTGAGTGGGGTAAGGTGTAGGCTGGACTTCATGCGGAAAATGGGTGTCCGAGAGGAACCCATTTGAAACGGGGTAAGTTGCCGGAGAGGGAACTTATTTCCATTTAAAGCTTAGCCTAGTCACTATTATCTTGGAAATTTCCTATCGAAAGCATGTACCCAACAATTTATATCAATATATATTGCAGTCACACCCCAAGAATTTCTACCCATCCTTAAATTTTCTCTTGATTTTTGTTGTTTTAGCTACTTGTGACAAAACCCCCTTTGATATTTGACACTTTTGTGTCACCCACTTGAATTTTCTTTCTTACTATTCGATAATTTCTCAAACTACAGCTAACTAGAACAAAATTCTAGCCTAAGTACTATTTTCACTACCAATCCCTTGGGACACGACCCCAACCCTTGGTTGGGTTACTATATTATCGACGATCATAGACACTCGAACCGTAGGTTAGTGTCGTTGGTCACGATAAGCATCACTGCACATAAAAGACTCAGAACATGAATCTGACTCCAAAATAGAAGAAAATAAGGTAAAATTCTCTGATCTAAAGCACAAACTCAATTCATTCTCTAAGAATAAGCTATCCTTATTAATGCTTACACTCATATGTACTATACATGAATTAAATAGTGACAAAAGTCTGTTGTTAAATGCCATGACCAGTCTAAAAATCGAGTATATTGATCTTGAAAAGTCAACACTGTTCTAAAAGAGAAAAAAAACTTTTACTAGAAAAGGCAAAACAATTTGAGACTTGTAATTTATCTTTGAAAACTAAAGTCCTGAAACAAAAGGTAATGGATAAGGAAAAAAAAGTAATCAAAACTTAGGTGAACATGAAGTCAAGAAAATCAAAAGAGAATTGCTTTCAGAAAACGATAATTCCAGGAGAATAAGTCTTGAACTAGCTAGAACTAAAAACGAGCTTGATCAAGCAAATAAATGGACCAAATCTTCTATGATTGTAACACATCTGGGAAACAACACTCGAAATAATAAAACTGGAATAGGGTATGAAAATAAGTTCATAAGAGAATTCCCTACATTCTGCTCACTCTGTGGAATTAAAGGCCATTCCAAGAATACTTGTAATAACTGTAGAGTTAACTCTAATAAGAATAATGAAAAACGTGATAAACAAAAGAATAGGAACATGTATGCTTCAAGGAAGAATCTTCTTCCTAACTTGATAAACAAGGATTTAATTCACCCTTTTGACTATAATAAAGGACAAAGGACCCAAGTTAATGTGGGTTCCTAAATCTAACCTTTGAATTTCTTCTCAGGTACAAGTTGATTAACGTTTCAACTACACCTCATCCGATAATAGGTGTAGATGATTGTTAAGCAGTATAAACCCAACAAAAGAGCTGGGGTTGATCCCACAGGGAGCAGTTCTATTTCATATTCAATTATGAAGTTATAACAGTGATTTCAGTAGCTGAAGGAATAGAGATTATCGGAAACTTTTAATAAAATTAGAAGGGTCACAACAATGTCAGGTTAAGGGGTTTTAGATCAGAAAGCAACCACAACAATTAACTAGGAGTAATCAAATAAGAGAAAGATATTTGGGGGATTGACCAACTAGTTGCTAAACTTAACTCAATGGGTGTTAATTGATAACCAAAAGTACTAACTCTTCGTGGGTAAGATGAACTTTAGATGAGATACTTTTCTCTCGAACAACTACCTCGTTTCAATTGAGTTCTCTCGAACCTCAATGCGCTAAACATGGAAACCAGCCCACAACCTCACTACATCCACTCGCTCGAGCTAGATACATAGAATGAGTCTTGGGATTCACTCTCTCGAGCTAAATCCACCATGACCCAATGACTACGAGTGCCAACTTATCACCTTGATTTTACATTTCTTTCTCAAGCAAGCATAAAACACTAACTCATACTAAAATAAACATACTACAGAGCAATTCAACCACAACAATAAATCAGACCCACTTCGAATTTGCACTACAATTGATAATAACTAACACCCATTCAGCCAAAATTCAGCAATTAATCACATTGTCAAACCCCCAAGAAAGGGGTTTTAGCTAATCATCATAAAAGAAGAAAATTCAGTACCTAATACTTGCTCCATAGCTGGGTATTGATTTCCCAAGTCTTAAAATGAATAAAACTTATTTCTATTACAACACCCACTTCAAATCTCTCACAAAAATTGGTTTAAATCCACAAGAATAGTGTTTTTGTTTTCTCTATTTTGTTCCACAATGACTGGATGCCTCCTCTCTCTCCCAAAAATCAATTTATATTGATCTGACATTTAACTTCTTGGGGTTGGTCGGTGAGGAAACTCAGGCTTCACCAACAAGTAGGCGATTCGCCAATCGACCTTGTCCTAATCGACCTTGTTCATCACCTTCTTGCTTCATCTTTTCATACAACGTGCACTGTAACTTTAGGCGGTCTATATCGGGATCACCGATCACTTCCGTAATGCGTTCTTTTTTCCTTTGAATTACCAATTCACTTGTATCTTTACTACTCGTTCAGTGCTTTCGTCGATACAATCTCTCTTCACCAATCAATTCGGTGACTCGCAGATATGGAACACAGTTTGCCCAAATTTCTCTCATTTCACACATGGCGTACTATAAAATTAGGCAGCCTAGGAGCCACTCGGCATCGCCGAGTGGTTTTGGCGATCATCAGGATCACTTTTCTCCATCTCCTCAGCTTGCTAGTTCCTTTATGTTTGTTGTTGTCCTTGCTTTGCTCCTTAGCCTGTAATGCTGAAAATCAAGGTCTTAACCTCAGTTTATAGAATAGCTAAGGCATTTGAGGCCACTAAAAACTATCAAACTAAGCTCCAAATGAGTCCAAATTTTGGACTTATCAACACCCCAACTTAAACTTTTGCTTGTCCTCAAGTAAAACTCAAGATAATCAGTTCAAAAAGGATGTCCCAAATAGTGCTACATAAGACTCAACAAGAATGCACACAACAAGGTTCAAATTACTCATACAATGATCCGTTGTACACTCAAAGATTCAAATTGTGACTCACCATTATCAAAGATGCTCAAGTTCCCAATATTTGATTCAAATGCAAGTTCAAGCTCAACAAAGATACTCAAATGCCCTCACAACAAAGACGATTCCATATTCACACAAAATTTCTTCAACAATTTAGAGTTCAGGAATCACATACGACTCTCACACTCACAAAGATGAACACATGCATGACTTCACCCATAGGTTTGCCTTTATTTTCCAATCAACAGGCGTTTCAGCTCACTCAAGATCACAAAGGTCTTTCTAAGGCTTGTAACGGGGCTGAGTGTCAAGGGGTATGTTCATTTAGTCTTATTGGCTTCTACCTTCATGAAGTATGGTCTAAACATCACTTTCCTCCTTTTTTTTAACATTTCAAACATGCTCATAATCCACCCCATTATTATACTTCATATGAACTACAGGATACCCCATTCCTTTAGCCATTTCCACTACTTTATTTCACAACTTTCTCATTCTTTTTCTTTTCTTTCTTCTTTTTTATTTTCTTTTCTCTTTTCTCTGTTTTTTTACATGGAGGGGTTCCATCTTTTTTTCAAAACCATTACTCAAAGGGGTATTTCTCACACTTCTTGACTTTCCTTCTCTTTTCACCACACCCCCAACTTAGGCTTTTCAAACAAACCATACTTCATGAAAGTTATGGGTAAATGGATAGAGACAGGTCACAATTGTTCAAGTTACTTCCAAGAAAAGGGTAAGGCTCAAGAGGGTTCAAGCGAGGTTCACACATCTCAGAAGGTTGGCCACAAAAGAGGTCTATTATCTAATTACTTCACTCTTTAAAATTTGCCTAAGATCATTTCAAGTGCTTGCATCACTCAATCAACCGGACCAACGGGGCAAATTCTAGGTGTAATCACACACAATGTTCAAAGTAATCTCATCACGCAGGGCATTGGTACCAAAAATCAAACAATACTCCACACTTTCTAGCTAATGTGCAATATTCATTACAAGAGACTTATTTGACAACCGGCTAATCACAACGAGATGCTAAAAGTTCACATATTGTCTATGTAACTTCATTTGCCTCATCATAGCCGCACTTTCATTTTGTTCAATTCAGAGCACAATTCAGGTCATCGGTATTGAGCACACCCGACACTTGGAAATTTTGATAGAACAACAGACTCGTAGCATCTCCACCAAAAGCATCCAACATTGTCCTCAATGTTACCAGAGAACAAACACTACACAACATAAACTAAAAACTACAAAAATAAAGATAAATTACGTGCACTCAAACAAACAGATTAGGGTGAAAAGAAACCTTCACTAGGCGGCCATTTAGCGAAGAATTTCAGCGATCGCCGAACCAATCGGCGAACCGCCAAGGTGCATAAACTCGTCGAAATATCCAGCATGTAACACTCTATTTTGGGGGAGGAAGGCGGGCAAAGACAGTCCTCCGAGTAGCATTGGTGAATCGCCTTGTATATGTGAGACCTCGTCGAAAGTTCCAGGACTCCGGCCTTTTGGGGCTAGTGCAAAGGGCGGAGAAAGTTGGGTTCGCCTAATCATTTCGGTGCATCGTCGAGTGGTGTATGTAGGTTTCCCAATATTCTAGTATCTCAGCCCACTGTTAACGCCACAAAGGCGAGTAAATTCGTGATCACCTAACCCACTCAGCAAATCATAGAAGGAGTCTTTGCATCGCAGAATCACCCTCACCTGCACATTCAGCACACATTATTCAAAGCAACTAATACTTGGGTTGCCTCCCAAGAAGCGCCTTATTTAACAATGTGGCACGACGTTGAAATGGTTTCAAGCATCTTCCATGTACACCACCTCAATAGCTGAAATTTCATGGCATTCTCCAAAATACAACTTCAAGTGTTGCCCATTCACCTTGAAAGAAGGATCATCTTTACCTTCAACTTCAATGTCTCCATTTCCAAACACTCGTGTCACTATAAATGGGCCTGACCACTTTGATTTGAGCTTTCCCGAAAAGAGCCTCAGTCGAGAATTGTATTGCAACACCCAATCTCCAACTAGTAACTCCCTCCTAAGGATCTTGGAATCGTGCCACTTCTTCATATTCTCCTTGTAAAGGGTTGAACTCTCATATTCCCTAAACCTGAATTCATCCAATTCGTTTAGCTGATCTACTCTTCCTTTTGAAGACTTTGCCCAATCCAGATTTAAAGCCTTTAATGCCCATAGAACCCCAGGGGTACCCCCTAGATGTAACATGGCGTATAGAACCCCGAAGGACCCCATACAAGTAACTTAGCTTTCATAACATAAGAAATAAAACAATAAGAGTAAAACAATAGTCCAAACCTAATAGTTTTATAAAGGAAAAGCAAAAGTCTAAAAACTTGTCTTAATATAGCCATCTAGTACAATAGAATGAAATTGGGCCTAGCCCGTACATCATTTCCAAAAGTGAAATACATGAAATAAAGTAAAACAATGAACATCCTTCCTCGAAGAATGAGGACTCACCAAAGCTCGGGAATCTTGAAATCAACCACTAGCCATGAAACTGAGAAACCTGATTGTAGGACCCTTCATTTAGGGAAATGTAGGCAAGAATATGTGTTAGTACAAAACAATGTGCCAAGTATGATAGATGTGCATAAAACATTTAAATCATGCTAAAAATAAACATTTCATTTCATGACATGCAATTGACCAAGCTAAAACAAGATATAAAAGGTTTAGAAAACATAAGTCATAAAATCATGGTCAATGCAACCTAACATCAATTAAAACCTTTAAACACATATGCGTTACTTCTGGAAGTAACCTTAGTTAATTATTATTGTGGGGAATTAGCCTTAACCGGCATATAGACCATGTGAGTTATAACATGATCCCCCGGTGTCTCCCACACTGAAAAGGGTTGTCTTACTTGCCAAGGTAAGGACCATAACTACTAGCTTAGGTGGATCCACTAGTTAATGTCTATCTATACAATCATCCTATGGGGGCACATAGGTAAAGGACAAATAGATTGCTTCTAGAAACCCGACCTCTACTCACGGGAGAGCTTCCATCTCAATATCCTCTCGGTGCTAAGCATAAATCCCACGAAATAGTCATTTCTTCTCATTCTTATTATCCATGGAAAGGCACGTCATCTTGCCAATCCAAGCTAAGTCATCATCCATGGAAATGTATCTTTCAATAACCAATTCAAGCTAGGTTCATTAGGATAACTCTTAATCTTTGATTCAATTGGGTGAGAAAGTTTTTCAACCTTAGAATCATTATGATGTAAGAAAACCTTTCACACATTGCTTTTATGTGTATATGAAAAAATCCTTTCATTAACACATCATGATCATCATCATTGATACTTTACTCTCAAAGCATCCTTGAAACATTTGCATAGATTTCATAAGAAAATGTATAAGTCCATAATTTACGTTTCAATGTTCAAAACCCATTTTTAATTATCAAAACTTAGAAAACATGGGTTAATATGGATTTCATCATAAATTCATGTAAAGCTAGAAATACATGTTTAATTTCATAAAACTCTTCCTTTACAATCAAAATCCCACATCATATGATTCATAACTTGAAAACATGGGGATTACATGGGTTCATGGGGGAAATAATCACAAAATCATAGTATTTCATTAATTCAAGCATAAGAGATCATAATTCAATCGTTTAAATCAATAATCAAGCGAACCCATGACAATTGAAGGAAACCCTAGCTCAATCAGAGATTTCTAACTTTGAAAATAGGAGAATTTGGGAACTCCATGAATGGAAGGAAGCCATGGATGAAAACTATCATATCTCAAAGCCAAATTCTTATCTTCAATCGAGGGATTGAGAGTTGACTTGAAACCCTAGGTTGAATCCTTTTACTTCTCAAGTTTCTAGAGAGAGAAATATTTTGGAGAGGAGAATTGATCTTCTTTTGTGATTTTGGAAGAATGACTTTAATGGGCTAATTTGGGGGTTGAAAACACTTATATAGGGGTATTAATGAAGGGTAAAACAACGTAGTATATGAGTTAATTAATTAGAAAAATATCCAACTACCCCTGAAACTTAACTGCTAGTTGTGACCCACGACCACTACCAACGGACCGTGGTCAGGACGACGGGCCATCATGTACGGTCGTCGATGGTGGTCAGAAATGTGGAACTTTGGCTTGTAGACCATGGACCTTGGTTTGACCAACGGTCCGTTTGTCAGGCCGTGGTTCTGGGCCTTCAGACTCTTTTCAGGCAGGCCATCCATGGACCACACCTAGGGTCTTTGGTCCTTTCCACGGGCAGTGGGTGGCCCTCGTGGTGCCATCTGCAATTTTTTTGAAGTTACCACAATGCCCTATTTCGAATACGGGGTGTTACAATATTTCCCCCTTGGGATCATTCTTTCTCAAATGAGATTCAAGTTGGTATGAAAAGAGTAGGAGAGGAACAAACAACCGAACCTACAATGCGTTGCATACAACCAAGGAGGAACTATCGACTCCAAACTAGTACGTTATCAAAACATCATAAGAGGGTGAAACTAAGTCTAACAGCCCATAATGTATGCATTACACATATACAAGGAGGAAACATCAACTCCAAGCTAACATCCGAGGAGGAACATCAACTCCAAGGTAACAACATACTCAAATACATATATCCGAGGAGGAAACTTCACTCCAAGCTAAAATCATGCTCATAACATCATATCAAGTAGTCTACATACAATTCATACTCATGTGCACATAAACATGTAGAAATCAATCAAATTGACTAATTTTTCTCAAAACTTGAACTTTTCATAAATCATGCATAGTAAGGAAATCATGGAAACACATAAAACACAAGACTCCAAACAAGGAACAAACCATGAGGAACTCATTACCTCAAGCTAGAATAGGAGTAGAAGGAAAGAGATGGGGATATCGGGACATCATATCGGCCTCGGCCTCCCAAGTAGCACCCTTAACTAACTGACTCCTCCACAACACTTTCACGGAAGCAATTTCTTTATTTCTCAACTTCTTGACTTGCCGATCCAAAATCTCAACCGAAACTTCCTCATCAGAAAAAATTCTTCTTAACTCCCAAACCTTCTAAGGAAACTATGGATGTCGAATCTCCAACACACTTCTTAAGCCTAGAGACATGGAAAAATAGATTCACCGATGCCAACTCATTTTGCAAATCTAGCTCATAAGCAACCTTACCAACATGTCTCAAAATCTGATACGGGCCTACACATTGGGGACTAAGCTTCCCTTTCTTACCAAACCTCATTACACCCTTCATGGGTGAGATTTTCAAGTAAACCCAATCATGAACATAAAAATCAATATCCCTTCTTCTCACATCGTCATATGACTTTTGCCGACTTTGAGCCGTCTTCAACCTTTCTATAATAAGTCAAACTTTCTCTATGGCCACTTGTACCAACTCAAGACCTATTAGGGCAACTTCACCCACCTCAAACCATCCTATAGGAGATCTACACCTCCTACCATATAAGGCCTCAAATGAAGCCATATAAATACTCGAGTGATAGCTATTGTAATAAGCAAACTCAATCAATGGCAAATGGCCAACCCAATTACCCTTAAAATCAATCACAGAAGCCCTTAACATATCTTCCAAGTTTTGGATATTACGCTCCGCTTGCCCATCGATTTGGGAATGAAAGGCCATACTAAGCTTAACCCGAGTAACTAGACCCTTTTGGAATGAGTTTCAAAACTGAGAAGTGAATTGGGTACCACGATCGGAAATAATAGACAAAGGCCCTCCATGCAACTTTACCATTTCTCTCAATTATAACTTCGCATAATCCTCCGCCAAAAAGGAAACCTTAACGGAAAGGAAATGAGTTGATTTCGTCATCCGATCTACTATCACCAAAATTGAATCATGTTGTCGCCGGGTGCGAGGAAACCCAACAATAAAGTCCATTTTCAAAACATCCCACTTCAAAGTAGGAATGCTAATATCTTGGGACAAACCTCCCGATTTCTGGTGCTCAACTTTCACTTGTTGGAAATTCGGACACTTAGCCACAAATCCCGCAATATCCTTCTTCATCCCATTCCACCAATAGACCTCCCATAAATAACGGTACATCTTGGTGGCTCCCGGGTGAATGGAATACCCCAAACTATGAGCTTTTGACAAGATTTGTTCCCTCAAGTCATCAACATTTGGAACACATAAACGACCTTGATATCTAAGTACACTATCTTCCCCTTGGGAGAAAGCCTCAGTGGACTTCTTAAGCACCGCTTCTTTTGATTCTACCAAAATTGGATCAAGACCTTTCTTGGCTTTCATATTTTCCACAAAAGATGATTCAGAACCATTATGAACCACAACACTACCCTTGGTGGAGTCCATTAGTTGAACACCTAATCGGACCAATCTATGAACATCTTGAACCAACTATTTCTTTTCTTCTTCAATATGAGAAACACTACCCATAGATAGCCAATTAAGAGCATCTGCCACCACATTTTCCTTCCCGGGGTGATAGAAAACGCTCATACCGTAATCTTTCAATAACTCAAGCCACCTTCATTGGCGAAGATTTAGATATCTGATAAAACACATATTGCAAACTCTTGTGGTAGGTAAACACATCTACATGAACTCCATATAAATAACACCTCCAAATCTTTAAGGCAAAAAATAACTGCCGCTAGTTCAAGGTCATGGGTAGGATAATTCTTTTCATGAATCTTAAGTTCCCCTGAGGCATAGGTAATAACTTTCCCATTTTGCATAAGCACACACCCTAACCCAATTCTTGAGGCATCACAATAAACAACAAAGCCATCGGTCCCTTCCGATAAAGTCAACACCGGAGCGAAAGTAAGTCTATCCTTCAACTCTTGGAAACTATTCTCACATGATTCGGACCATATGAACTTAGCCTTTTTTTGAGTCAAAGTTGTCAAAGCAGAGGCAATTGAAGAGAATCCCTCAACAAACCTTCTATAGTAACCGGCTAAACCCAAGAAACTTCAAATATCCGAAGGGGTTAGAGGTCTAGGCCAACTCTTGACCGCATCCGTCTTCTTAGGATCTACCTCAATACCCTTACTTGAAACAATATCACCAAGAAAAGTTACGGACCTTAGTCCAAACTCACACTTGCTAAACTTCGTAAAGAGTTGTTGGTCCTTAAGAATTTGTAAGACGATCCTCAAATGATCAATATGCTCATTCTCACTCCTTGAATAGATCAATATATCATCAATGAACACAATCACAAACATGTCAAGGTATTGTCTAAACACTCTATTCATCAAATCCATAATCACCACAGGAGCATTAGTCAAACCAAACGACATTACCAAAAACTCATAATGACCATATCGGGTTCTAAAAGTCATCTTCTGAATGTCATCTTCCTTTACCCTTAATTGGTGATAACCCGATTGAAGATCAATCTTAGAGAAATAACTTGTTCCTTGAAGTTGGTCAAATAAATTATCTATCCTTGGAAGAGGATACTTATTCTTAATGGTTACCTTGTTCAACTAACGATAGTCAATACACATACGAAGAGAACCATCTTTCTCTGTAGCAAACAAAACTGGAGCACCCCATAGAGAGATACTCGGTCGGATGAAACCCTTATCCGACAAATCTTTCAATTGTTCTTTCAACTCCTTAAGTTCCGCTAGAGACATTCGATAAGGAGGAATAGAAATAGGTTGCGTATCTGGGAGAAGGTCAATACTGAAGTCTATTTCCCTTTCTGGAGGAATACCGGGTAAATCATTGAGGAACACTTTCAAAAACACATTAACAACGGGGACCGACTCGAGAGTAGGTGTTTCAGAATCCATATCCCTCACCCTAACTAAATGGTAAATGCAACCCTTAGAAATCATCTTTATAGCTTTAAGATAAGAGACAAATTGACACTTAGGCATAGAAGTTCCCCCTTTCCACTCTAGGACAGGCTCATTCGGGAACTGAAACTTGCTACATGGGATCTATTATCAATAAAAGCATAACATGAGTGAAGTTAATCCATACCAAGAATAATATCAAAGTCTATCATATCAAGATCTACCAAGTCAACAAGAGTAACTTTATGGAACAAGGAAACGGGGCACTTTCTATAGACCCTCTTAGCCATAATAGAATCAGCAACAGGAGTAGAGACAGAAAACGGATCTATCAACACATCCGGAAGAACATGAAACCTCATAGCCACATATGGCGTCACAAAAGACAAGGTAGCACCAAGATCAAGTAAAGCATAAACATCAAGTTGGAAAACTTTCAACATATCGGTAACCACATCGGGAGAACCCTCTTGTTCACCATGAATCTGAAGTGAATAGAATAAGTTTTGCTTAGGAGCATTAAGACTTGAACCACTAGTAGGAGCTTGCTTGCCCTCTCTTCCTTTAGCCGTAAGCATCGGTAAATCCCTCATTTTATGACCACTCTTACCACAACTAAAGAAACCATCCGTGTCGGCTAGGCACTTACCCTCGTGCTTCCTTCCACATCTAGTACAAGTAGACATGGGCAATGAAGATCCACTACCATTACCTCCTTAAGGCTTAGGGTTAGACACCCTATCTTTGTTGAACTTAGGATGAGCATTGGAGAAACCTTGACCGAAAAACTTTTGTCAAATCTAGGACGACCATATCTATCGGACCTTGTATGAGAGAAATTACCATCACCGATCTTATCCCTTTTTGTCTCCCTAGACTTCTCCTTAAGTTTCTCCTTTTCAATCTTTTGTGCATGAACCATGAGACGGGATATGTCCATGTCATTAATGAGCATGGCGGTACGACACTCTTTAATCACCATTTCGGACACACTCGAAATGAATTTACTCATCATTGCCCTAGAATCGACGACCATTGTTGGAGCATATTTAGACAATCGTGTGAACTTTAGACCATATTCACTCACACTCATAATTCCTTGTCGAAGGTTAATGAACTCAAACACCTTGGCTTCCCTCATCTCAAAGGGAAAGAACCTATCAAGAAAAGTGGCCTTAAACTTCCCCTAATCAAGAGGACACGCATCTGCTAGTCTCTCTTCCTTCCATTGGTTGAACCAAATTTGAGCCACACCTTTTAGTTGATAAGCGGCCAACTCCACCTTTTCTACTGGCGTCACTCCCATAATCATCGAAACCTTATAGACTTCATCAATAAACTCTTGAGGATCTTCCTCTACCTTACAACCATGAAACTCCAGAGGATTCATCCTAGTGAAGTCTCTCACTCTAGATGTCGTCGTGCCCACATTTGGGTTCACGGGGACCGCAACCTCCCTATTCGCTTGGGCCGTCACGGCTTGAGACAACACTTGTAAAGCAACCCTAAACTCCGCATTAGTCACTTGCTCGACCAAAGGATCGACCGAAACTTGAGGAGCATGGGGAGGAGCTTTTTTTTTCACATTCCTTCTAGCATAAGATCTTTGAGTAGCCCTATCATGTAGAGCATCAAATAAGGATTATGAGAGAGACCTTATAGAGTTAAACTCTGTCGCACGACTTTAGAGTAGTGAAAGAAGTGGAGTTTCCTAATCAACTTATAGCCTCTCATTCATAAATGTGGTGCACTTCACACTTAGGAACAAGACTATACTATACATGGCTTATGAGACATCCTAAACCCATTCCAAACCTTGTGCTTTGATTACCAAGTTTGTCACGACCCAGGGGTACCCCCTAGATGTAACATGGCGTATAGAACCCCGAAGGACCCCATACAAGCCACTTAGCTTTCATAACATAAGAAATAGAACAATAAGAGTAAAACAATAAACCAAGCCCAATAGTTTTTACAAAAGAAAAGCGGAAGCCTATAACACTTGTCTCAGTATAGCCATCTAGTACAATAGAATGAAATTTGGCCAAGTCCATACATCATGTAAAAAAGTGAAATACATGAAAGAAAGTGAAACAATGAACATCCGTCCTCGAAGCATAAGGACTCACCAAAGCTCGAGAATCTCAAAATCAACCATTAGCCACGAAACTGAGAAACTTGACTGTCAGACCCTACATTTGGGGAAATGTAGGCCAGAGTATGTGTTAGTACAAAAAAATGTACCAAGTATGATAGTTATGCATAAAATATTTAAATCATTCTAAAAAGGGACATTTCATTTAATGACATGCAATTGACCAAGCTAAAACATCATATAAGAGAGTTACAAAACATAAGTCATAAAACCATGGTCAATGCAAGCTAACATCATTTAAAACCTTTGAACACATATGTGATACCTCTTGAAGTAACCTTATTTCATTATTATTGTGGGGAATTAGCCCTAACCGACATATAGACCATGTGAGCTATAACATGATCCCCCAGTGTCTCCCACACCGAAAAGGGTTGTCCTACTTGCCAAGGTAAGGACCATAACATCTAGCTTAAGTGGATCAACTAGCTAAAGTTTATCTAGACAATCATCCTATGCGTGCACATAGGTAAGGGACAAAAAGATTTCTTCTAGAAACTCGGCCTCTACTCACGGGAGAGCTTTCATCTTAATATCCTCTCGGTGCTAAAATTAAATCCCACGGAATAGTCATTTCTTCTCATTCTTATTATCCATGGAAAGGCATGTCATCTTTCCAATCCAAGCTAAGTCGTCATCCATGGAAATGTATCTTTCAATAACTAATCCAAGCTAGGTTCATTAGGATAGCTCTTAATCTTTTATTTAATTAGGTGAGCAAGCCTTTCAACCTTAGAATCCTTATTATGTGAGAAAACCTTTCACATCTTGCTTTTATGTGTATATGAGAATATCCGTTCATTAACACATCATGATCATCATGATTGATACCTTACTCTCAAAGCATCCTTAAAACATTTGCATAGATTCATAAGAAAATGCACAAGTCCACAATTTACCTTTCAAGGTTCAAAACCCACTTTCAATCATCAACACTTAGAAAAAATGGGTTAGATATGGATTTAATCATAAATTCATGCAAAGCTAGCAATACATGATTAATTCCATAAAACTCTTCATTTACAATCAAAATCCCACATTTTATGATTCATAACTTGAAAACATGGGAATTACATGGTTTCATGGGGGAAATCATCATAAAATCATAGTAGTTCATCAAGTCATGCATAAGGGATCATAATTAAATCATTTAAATTGATAATCAAGAGAATCCATAACAATTGAAGAACCCTTAACTCAATTGGGGACTTCTAACTTTGAGAGAATTTGGGAACTCCATGAATGGAAAGAATCCATGGTTTAAAACTATCATACCTCAAAGACAAATGCTTATCTTCAATGGAGGGATTGAGAGTTGACTTGAAACCCTAGGTTGAATCCTTCTTCTTCTTCAAGTTTCTAGAGAGAGAAAAATATTTTAGAGAGGAGAATTGATCTTCTTTTGTTATTTTGGAAGAATGACTTGAATGGGATAATTTGGGGGTTGAAAACACTTATATAGGGGTCTTAATGAAAGGTAAAACGACATAGTGTAGGAGTTAATTAATTAGGAAAAGACCCAACTATCCCTGAAATTTATTGCCAGTTGTGACCCACGCCACTGTCGACAGACCGTGGTCAGGACGACGGACCGTCCTACACGGCTGTCGATGGTGGTCAGAAAGGTGGATTCTTGGCCTGTGGACCATAGACCGTGGTCTGACCAACGATCTGTTGGTCAGGCCATGGTTTTGGGCTTTCAGACCCTTTTCAGGTAGGCCATACATGGACCACACCTACGGTCTGTGGTTCCTTCCACGGGATGTGGGTGGCCCTCGTGGTGCCATCTACAATTTTTCTGAAGTCAGTCACAATGCCCTATTTTGAATACGGGGTGTTACATTATCCTAAAGAACTGATCATGGGTTAGTGAAATCTTACTAGGGCATGACTTAAATCTTGAGAATTCACTCACTAAGCCTGTCGATCCCAAATTGGGTAAGCATCTCTTTCCCGCTACAGTGAATTTTCAAACTTTTCTTAACTTAGGGTTAATTTTTCCAATTCATTTCTTAAATATAACCCTCAGAATGATGGCATGTAAGTCATGTAATTACTATATGAATGTGTTCAAAGTTAAAAATACCTATTGGGCTATTTGATTCTAGGCTTTACTTTGAATTCAACACTGAACTGATATGACCTAACTCCGACAAAGGCCTTCCTTCTATGAATCGTGGATTAATCCACGGGTCGTAGTTTCCCTTTCTAGACAATTTCGTGAGGTTAAATGTTTGAATTCCTATTTTAGGTGAATGACGAGCCCTATCTACGACTCCTAGTATCTTCTACTGATTGTGGATAGGACTCGTACATTAGGTTCCTGAGAATATTAAAATTTCTTTGGGAATTATGAGTGTGTGTACAATCCAAAGGAGTTCTACAGCTCGTAAATTAGCTACGTAGTCCACAAGTCTATAGACCTATGGAAACTACGTGTTGGTTTACAACCCATAGTTTGAACTATGGCTCGTATTCTTAGCTCGTAGTTCAAACTTTTGAAATCTAGAAAATCACATGTCTTCTCACAAGGGATCTTCACAGCTTGTGGTCCTTTCCACGGGTCATACATACCCATTTGTGAAGCATTATCAAAAAATACAAAAAGACTTTTTTGGTGTTTCTTTAATTTTTCTTTCAGTTCTTCTTTTTCTTACCTAATTTATAGCATTAATATTCCTCCCATAGGAACCATGCATCATAAATCTACTCTGAAGTGTGGGGGGAAGATCGGCACACCTTCTAAAAAGGTTGGGGCTTAGCCAATGAAGACTCGATTACAAAATGAGCCTACAAATGATGAACATTGTATTTTTGAGATATAATAAAGCAACATTTCTGACTCAAACGCCAAGCCCTAGGCCACCGACACTCACACTAAGAAACTTTCAACGACACCCAAACATCTTAAAAATACTTCTTCTCCCTAGTCTGAAGAGGGGGAGCATCCCTAGAGGGAGAAAGCAAAAGCAACCAGTCAGGTTTAGTGCCTCATTATTAGCGTTAAAGACACAAGGCACTTCGGTGCATGCGGTCAATACAGTTGTCTAAGATCAGGTTACATAGTGTGTTGAGAACATGGCGTACATGTACCGAGAATAGGCTATTTTATCAGAACGGGGCATGCCAAAGAAAATATTTTTTTAGGATCCCTAGACATAGACAAGGGGTTTAGCAGTAGTCCCAAAAATCTATGCAACATTCTTATGGCACAAGTTTAAGTTGATGGCTACACCCCCAAGAAACTATATTCCACCATGGTTCGAGAGTTCTATGATTCCTATGTCACAATAGTTGCAGGAGACAAATCAGTGAAGATCAAGGAAATTGATCAGCCCCCACTTATGAGCACACTGGTTTATTGTATTTAAGTTGACATATCAGAGCGTACTATCCAGTATTTACTTTATTTGACCTAAGTACTAGCAGACTACAACCACTATCAGGTTTGAACACCACATATACATAATTTAAGATCAAAACAAGATGAAGGATCTCGAACATAAAGCTAAAGTGATGAGATATTGGCTAGTTACAAAGCCAAGCCAGGGGTAGACGCCAAGTGCGTGACTGGTTCGAGCTTGATAAAGAAGTCCACACTGAATTTTGCAGGGATGTTCTGGTAGGCCATAGTGTGTTCTAACCTTTACCCCGCCATGGATGATAATACTTTGATACCTGATTACGTAGTATTAGTAGCGAGCATCATGGAAACGTATGAGACTGACTTCTTATGGTACATTGTTTAGGATATTCATGAGTGGGCGTTTCGAGAGAGCACCATCATTCCCTTCCCATGTACAATTTATCAACTGTGTAGGGACTCTAGAGTACAGTTTATGCAGATGTACCTTGATGTAAGATTTGGGCTGATTAAAGATGGAACCAATCTGGTTGCCCAGAATCATGCTTCCCAGCCTGAGGTCAAATTGCCGAAATTGTTTGAGGGTTTGGTCACAAAGAAGGGTGTTGATAGAGTTGTTCCAAAAGGAGACCCCATTACTATGGAGTCAATTGGAACTGTCACCACCTTTTCCATACCTTCCACTAGCATCCGCATCAGTATGTCCTGCAGACATTCTTCTGTCTCGGTTACTATCTCGAATGAGTTTCTGCATGGGCTGGTTTACAGGCATACGCTGACCGAGACTTACTTAGTGTAGTTTATTCAGCAGGTCAAGCCTTGGGTCATGACATGTATTAGTCAGTTAGAAGAGTGAGTGGTTGTGAGGATCCATATGGTGCTAGATAGGGTAGCCCATGTTGTCCATGGGGTGGATAGATGCATTCGAGCAAAGGCTTACTATGCGACTTCAAACCATACAGAGTCCATATGTACTAGATTTATGAACTGAGATAGATCAGTAGAGGTCACTATATTAGTTATCACACTGGCATCTCCACGTCCTACTTTCACTGTGTTTATGTCGGTTGCCCCGCCACTATTTATGAATCTCTTTGTTGATGATGACCCTCTATCAGTGCTTTGAAATCAGGTGTGTACTTCTAACAATGCTATTAAAGAGTCCGAGACTAGAGTCGAAAAGAGAGAGCGTCGTGAGATTGAGGCGGGCAGATATTCTTCCATCATTGATGGGCAGTTGAGGATAGAGAAGGAGCAACAATAAGTTATTGGTGCTTCTAGTTTGACACAACCCTTGGATAGAACTACCCAGGTTGAGTTTGAGATACCGAGAGTTACTTCGAGTTCCACACTAATTGACCCATCCACCACTATTACCGACGCCGACACTTAGTCACCATAGGTTTGTCTTCACAATTTTTTTTATTTTTCACTTGAGTGCTTTGGGAACAATGCACATTTTTTTTAGAGGAGTGGGGATTTGTGTGATAAGTATCTTGGTGAAGTTTGAGTAACCAAGATACTTATCTAATTTTTCTTGTGAGTGTCTAGATAAAATCTGAGTATCCCAAATACTTATATGTGTCCTTGGAGCTTCTTGTTGTGTTCTTTCCCCGAGGACCTTTAATTATTATTGAACCGACATGTTTATGATGTTTTGTGGATGAGACAAAAGAATAGGAACGTGTGTTATGATTGTTAATTTTTTATTGTCAATAGGACCCCTCAAAAATTTTAATGTTGTATAGTTATTTTGTAGATATGTTGACTATCCTTGATTTTTGGATGACATGACATATAGTGATAGGATAAGCAAGACTTAAACGAGAACATGAACCGGATAAATCTATGATTGATAGTGAGACTTTGTGCCATATGTGTGTGAGGTCATTGCATCATTCTTACTGTGTATGTCAATTTAAAACTTGCCCCATTAGTCTTGCTAAAATAATTGAATTGTTGATTAGGAAAGGATCATAGGTCGTTGTTGTAGATTGTCCACTTAACCTAAAACTTACCAACCCAATGAAATGTATCCCTTGATCCAAAGCTTTGAGTTGAAAATAGACCCTTTTATTTCATTACCTAATTCGCCTTCCTTGTTTATTTCATTACCTAATTCACCTTCCTTGTTGTTCATCATTAACCTATATTTTGGCTCTGGTCCCTCTTGGACATTGTGCACCTCAACTTAGGCAAAATGCCTAAGTTGACTATGGCCACTATGAAGGGAAAGAAGAAAAGAAAGGGGTATGAAAAGAATAGACAAATGGGAAAAGGGAAATAAATGGGTGTGGCAGCAATAAAGAAAAAAAAAAGAAAATGATGAAAAGAAGTAAAAGAAGTAAAAGAATAGAAAGGAAAAGAAGAATGAACGTCACACTTGAAAGTTGAAAAGAAAAGTAAGAAAAAGGAGAATGCGGGTGGAACAATCATTGGTTGCAAAAAGTGGAGTTCACCAATGTAGTGTAAAGGAGGGAAAAAATTTACTATATCCAAATATACCATACATGTCCCCAAGCCTATGTTACAAGCCAAAAAAGTCCTATAGTGATCCTAATTCAACTGGCTGAGAGTCTAGGTATTGAACATAAGGACAAGCCTATAGTATTGTGTATGCATGGTTCGAATTTCTTTTGTGATAGTGATCGTGTACCTAGTCCTCGTTCTTGAAAAATCATGATATGGTGTGAAAAGGGACTTCTTTCCAGTAAGGACACAAGTAGCACTGTTGAGAATTCATTGTATAGGTGATTGTTGACAAAGTATGTAACCTTACCCGTTGGTATAGTGATGTCATGTATTGATCCACATGTGTTGGCTTTATAAAAAAATAATGATGCACTGGTTGTTAATAGAAAGAGGAGGTGTCGTGATTGTAAAGGCCATGTGATTTCCACAGGTTCTTGATCTTCTGTTTATAAGTATCATAATGCGATAGTTGTGTCAGTCGCTTGAGACAAGCAACGATTTGAAGTTGAGAGTGTTGATGTGTCGTTGATTTATGACAGTTATAATGCTTAAAACTAAGAAATTTGTAAGTCTTTTAGCGCATGTTAGTAGGTTTGATTTTTTTTCCTTGTTTTGCAGGAAATCAGGTTTTTGGTAGTTGAGGTATAGAAGATAGTTGTGGCAATATTATTTTGGCCATCTACGAGCCATATTATGAACCATGAGCCATAGATGGAATCGTAGATGAGATATCAAGAAGGTGACTTATATTCAAAGGTTTACGAAGAGACTGTACAACTTATACTCTATTTTATGAGTCGTAGATCATTGGTCGTAGTTGCAGATCAGAAAGTTGATAAATCAAGGCCTGAAGTGCGCGAGTAATCAGTATGGATCGTAAAGATGTTCACGGGTCATAGAATTAAGGTCATAGAAAAAAGAATCGTAGATATGAGAAGTGAACTAACAAAACACCAGGGCACATTACAAACCGTAGATGCTTGCATGAACTATACATAAGCATCAGATAGTTGAAAAATAGAAGGGCTAGACTACGATTGGACAAGAAGGATCCTAAACCATTCCATGAACTATAGTCCTTGTCCATGCAAAATAACTTGATGTTGAAGATTTACTGCCAATTCACGAGAGAACTCCACAAGCCATAAAAGGGACTACGATCCATAGATGAGAGTCATAAAAGCTACCAATTTCTTGTTTCCCCAAAACAGTTTGGACTGGGTTTTATATGTCTATAAATATGTTTCCTAGGGTTTACTTATTATGTTATGTTCGTTTTTGAGTTTGAGAATTATTAGTGAACCACTTTTGCTTTAATTCTTGAATCCTTGAGATCTTAATTACATATTGATTTTTGACATTGCAATTCAATTCAAGATTCCAGATTTTCAACATTCATATTGTAAGATTGTGATTTATTTTAACAAAATTAATATGAATTGTGATCAAATAATTATGAGTAGCTAAATTCATTACTAGGGTTGTGGAAATCTTAAGGATTTAATGATGACATAGACCTAATAAATAGTAATTCTTGAATGGCGTGCATGCACATATTGTTTTTTCCTTCACTTCAATTGTTTTTTAACGGTTGCAAATGTTAGATACCGCCTTATTTGTACTTGCCTGACCAAGGGGGTAACAAATTTGAAAAGCGATTATACAATGAAGATTTGAGGCTGTCAACCCTCATCTAATAGCTTGAACTTACCCAGGGATAGATAATTTGGGATCAAAGGTAAGGGTTAGTAAAACATACGCCCGTAGACTAACCAAGTTTTGTTGTGAAATTCATCTACTTAGTAAACCATCCCCTTAGATGATAAATTTCTTACTGATTTTTCATGCTACACACCAGACAAGATTACTATTATAAGGTTCTACTAAGTTACGGATTCGTGGAAACACAAAACCCTAGTTTCATATTATATTGAACACATATTAAAAACTTTTATGGTATGTGAACATGTCCACATGAACACCATAAAGATAGTGTTTCCAAATCTTCAAGGCAAACACTAATACTACTAACTCAAGATCATGAGTTTCTTCTCGTGAAATTTAAGTTGCTTGGAAGCCTAAGTTGTGACCTTACCATGTTGCATCAACACACAGCTAAGCCAATTCAGGAAGCATCAAAATAAAACACAAACCCATATGAACCCTCTGGTAGAGTCAAAACTAGATTTAAAGTGAGTCAAGTCTTGAACTCCTGAAAACTCTTCGCAGAATCTTTGAAACAGTGGAATTTGACCTTTTTCTGAGTCACTCTAGACAAAGGAGAAAACTAGAGGAAAATCCTTTGACAAACCATCTTTAGTAACCAGCTAAACCCAAGAAACTCATAATATTCAAAGGAGAGAGAGGGGTCTAGACCAGTTCCGAACTTCTTTGGTCCTTTGAGCATTAACGTGAATTCTTTCTCCAGAGACTATATGACCAAGGAACAATACTAACTTCAACCAAAACTCCCACTCGCTGAACTAAGTAGAAAACTAACAGTCTTAAGGGTCTACATGATAATCCTCAAATGGCATGCATGTTCATCCTCACTCTGAAAATAGATAAGAATGCCATTTATAAACAATGAAAAACATGTCCAAATACTGTTTGAACACTCTGTTTATCAGGTCCATAAAAGTTGCATGAGCATTTGTTATACCAAAAGACATCACAACAAAATCATAGTGACCATACCAAGTTCTGAAAGCTATCTATGGAATGTCAGCTGACTCTAAACTGATGATAGCTGGATCTAAGGTCTATCTTTGAAAATACATTGGCACCCTGAATGATCGAACAAGTCATCAATCTTGGGAGTTGACTACTTATTCTTGATTGTGACTTAATTCAGCTGGCGGTAATCAATATATATTTTAAGATAGCCATTTTTCTTACGCATGAGAAAACTAGAACACTCTATGGGAAGATACTGGGTCTAATTAAATCTTTATCTAGAAGATCATTTAACTTATCCTTCAATTCCACAAGCTCAGGTGGAGCTATTCTGTAAGAACGAATTGAGATTGGTTGAGTGTCTGAAACGACCCCAAAAAATGCCCGAAAATGTGCTTCGGAAACACCTATAATTGTAATTTCCATATATCTCAAAATCCGTGCATGATTTTGGAAATTCGACTTCATATTCTTATTCAGGGGGTCAAATTGAGTGGGAAATGGGTCTAACCCGAATTTTAGAGCAACCGTATCAAAATTCGAAAATCGCAAAAAATGCGATTTTCAGGGTCAACTTTAAAGGGGCATATCTCTTAGCACACAAGGAACTGGAAGGGTCGCTACCTATTAAATTGAAGCCCTTCGAGTTAGCTTTCCAATGCAATTGGTTTCACCTCATTCCGAGTTAGGATGAGAGAGTTATGACCATTTTCGTAAAACCTGTCTCGGCAGAATTTCAATTTCCAGAGAGCTAAATCACTGTAGCGGCTGGGACGTTTTTCTTTTATAAAAAGAGGTTATGTCCCATACTTAGTTATATTTCTTTCTAGCTTCAAAACATTCAAAAACACTCTCTAAACCCTCTCCAAAATTTCCACCAAGATCTTTAACCAAATTCAAACATCTCAAGTTCTAATTCCGGATTCAAGACTCAATCTCAAGCTTCAATTCTCCATTCCAATCTTCATCAAGGATTCTCCAAAATTGAGGTATGTGGGTTAATTGTGGAAACCTTCCTTTCCACAAGTCCAACCATTTATCCTCTATTTTACTTCAAGTTTATGGGTCCTTATGATCATTTATGAACTCTTGAATTATGGAATTACTACTACACATCCTATTATGGTCTATTTTTGCATATTATCATGAAATGGAATTATTATGTAATGTTTATGGTTTTCATGCTTCCATGATCAAATTATGAAGGTTGATATATATATGTATGTTGTTGGTGGGCTGATTTATATGTATTTCAGAATTGGTTGGACTTAGTACTCTTGAAGTACATGATTTCATTTACATGAACAATAGCCCACCATGTGTTTGATAAAATGCTCACTTATAGAATTCTTAGGAAATGGAAGGTTCAATGTACGTCCTATGAGTCGGATGGTCATATAATCATTGAAATGATGATGAAATGGATACATGTATATGATTGTCTCTATATAAATGTTGTGAGTCGACCAAGCCTAGCTCGGGGGGTTGTAGGCCCGGGTAACCGTATCGAGGGGTTGGTACCTTGGTTGCCTAGTACGGGGGGTAGTAGGCCCGTATAACCACATCGAGGGGTTTGTACCTTGGTCCCTAGCTCGGGGGGTGGTAGGCCCGGGTAACCACATTGAGGGGTTTGTACCTCTTTCGCCTCTCCAAGGGGGTGGTAGGCCTTGGAAATACTATATTGATGGTCACTCACCACACATGTACTACGTCCCACTAAAATGTGATTTTTATGTAAGCGTCATTATATATATCATTTCATTAATGTGCTATCTATCGGGTATGATTATGCATTTTTCCTATGATGTCCATCTATTGTAGCATTGCATTGCATCCCATATACTTAGTACATTCAAACGTACTAACGCATACTCTATGCCTACATGATGTCACCATGTAGGGACCGGAGCACCGCTTGACCCTCGTCCTCCGCGTGGCTAATACGATTCTCTATCAAGGTTATTGGTGAGTCCTCCATTCCGGGGACGTTGCTTATGATCTTTTGCTATGCATAAGACTTTTCCTTTTAGTTATGTTTTGACTATGAGGGTGAGCCCAGTTGTTTGTCTTGGCCCCCGCTAAAGTACCTATGTTTAGAGGTGGCGTTGGACAAGTTGTGTATTATGCTTGAGCTTGACTCATGTATGGTATTTATGTATCATTTCTTCTTTTTTTCTTGCTCCCTTAGTCCCGATTTCCCCCTTGATTATGCTTATCGCTTATGGTCATTTTAATTGCTTCCGCGACCAATGATGTGTAAGATACGCTATGAGGCTTGTTTGGGGTTCCTTCGGGTTCCCCATTCGCCGGTCACGTCTAGGCCCTAGGCTTGGGTCATGACAGTGTCAAAAAAAAGGCCTATGACACAATCAATTTCCCTTTCGGGAGAGACTCTGAGAAGATATTTAGGGAACACTTGTTGGAACTCATTCACCAGTGGAACTAACTGCAAGGTTGGGGTTTCAGAACTGGAATCCTTAACCTAGACCATATGATAAATGCAACCCTTAGAAATTATTTTCCTAATATTAAGGTAAGAGATAAATCACCCTATAGGCGTTGAAGTGCTACCTTTCCACTCTATGACTGGTTCATTAGGAAACTGAAATTTAACAACTTTGGTTCTATAGTTGGTTGATAAACTGAATATCTGAATAATACTGATAAACTAAGACTGAAATGATAAACACTTTATCTGAAAACATCTTTAAATATGTGGAACTGAAAGACTGAATGTAAAACTACTTGTCATGATTTCTATACTATGAAAATGGAACGTGCAATTTAATTATCACAAGTTCAAAGACATGAATTTTTCCTATTCTAAGGGATCAGGAAAAAAAAATAACTATATAATTACACTGAATTATAGGTAAAAACATGTAATCAAAGTCTATCCATGAAGAAGAACTGAAATTTGATGAAATCTTAAGTTTCATAGAAATCATTAACTGAAGAAAGAAGTTTACTTTGGGACTCAATGGGTGAAATGATACCAACCCATTGATGAAATCTCACATACCTAAAATGAACACACTTGGCAGAATTCCTGAACTGAAGCTTGAAGGTAAAGAACCCTAATTTCTTACTTGAGAGAACTAAGAACGTATTGAATTTTATTGTCAGAGTGTTGGGCGTGAATGAGAGAGATTATTAGACTATAAGATAGACTTAGAGAAGTTAATTGAGGATAAAAGGAGAACGTAAGAAGACTAAAAGTCAAAGAAAATGACCTTTTAATAAATTTTATTGGACAAATCAGCGATCCGGAGGTCTCATCACTAAAATATTCAGCGCATCGCCAAAAGGGGATTTCAGTTCACCAAAATTAATAGTTCTTGATGGTTTTCGGAAACTTCAGCAATACATTTTGGTGATTCGCCGAACTGACAGGTGTCATCACTTAATTTTCCTATCCAGACATTTTCTTGTAAAACAACAACTTTCTACTCTAAACTTCGATCAACAAATGGTGGGTGACGTTGGAATGAAAAATGCATATACCTTTAATTTCATAGGTCATGGATCACCTAACACTTTATATGTTGAGATATAAGGTTGTTTCAAGTTGACCCTTGCATGAATTCATGTGAAAACTTAACCGATGGAAAAACTATGAATTCGACTTAGTGCTTGAGGTCCTTTATGACCCTAAACCACATCTAACACACTTCCTACATTTGAGAATGGACCTTAACACACATGAGAAAGTAAGATATTACTCGGTCCAAGATGATACTCTTACGATGAATGATTCAGTTCTTTAGCGTAGAATTTTTTGAGGTATTACACAAATGAAAGCATAAAAAATATATTGTAAGAGTAATATTGAAAATCAATAGTTATACTGTGTCATTTCAGTTTTGTCTGATCTCTACTCCTGCAAAGTATATTTACATCCCTTCATCTCTCTAAAATGTCTAAAGAGCCTTGAGTATATCTTTAGGAATAAGAAGAGACTACACAAAAGTACTTGAAGTGGAGTACATTTACAATTGGAGTCAAGAAATGAACTATTATTCGATGTTTATTTTACCTATTATTTAGTGTGCCTTTAATTATTTTTTTAAATTTTATCTTATTATACTTTTCTATTTTGTCCTCTTAAATAATTTTAAAATTGAGTTTTTTTAGGGTGTTGCAAATAACTAAGGAAACAAGAGTGATATAATTAAGGACTTGTTTAAAATGAGACATGAGAATTTGAATATGATTGTAATTGAATGTAATTACATACTTTGACATGTTTATTTTATCAAGTAATTACTTGATTGATAGGGAATTTGGTGTAATTAGAAGGAGATAATTACACTATACAATTCTCAAGGGACTCTCCCATTCTCAATGGGAGAACTGATGGTGATTATTTGGTATAAGTACAAGGTTACTTTTTTTTTGTACTTATTTTAATTTATTGTTTTTTATTGATTTTTTTCGAATTTATGATTTTTTTTATCATCTTGATATTTTTTAATATTTTTTTTAAAAAAAATTCATCTTTCATTTCCTTTTTCTCATTTCCTAACATTTACTTCTTGTGATTCCATGTAATTGCTCGTATTTATTTCTCTTTATTTTCTTCATCTAACAAATTGCATTATTAATCTAGTTTTGAAGTGAGTTTATAGACTAATGTTTTCTTTTCTTACCATTGGCAGATATGGCACAGTGGATCAGGCTGCTCCTATATTATTAACCAGATATCTTGAGTTCAAACTGTGAGTATGCAAAAATCATTGGTAGAAACTCTACCCTCCGAGTGGGGCCCTCCCAGATGCGAAACTCGAATAATTGGATTCCAATGCAAGTAACAGAACCGAGTGAGAAACAAAAGAAAAGGTTATATTGAAACTTATTTTATGTTATGTTGAATTTGACATAAGAGTATGATGTTAAAAATAAATAATTAGAATTTAGAATTTATGTTATATTTTCAATTTTAATTCATTTATTTTAGTAGTATTGACTTTCACGTTGCATGTCATTCATTTTTCAGTTAGAATTGGTATATTATTTTTTTGTCAAACATTTGAACAATTTTATAACATTACAACAACAATATAGTGACACCCTACAAATGGGGTATGGCATTATATTTATGATATTAGTCTCTTTTTTTTCAAACATACCGTCCATAATATTCTAACAAAATGTGTGCTTTTTACTTTTATAATTAACTAAATCAAAATATATTAACTTGAGAAATATATATCAATTTTTTATTACAATATTTGTTATAAACATATGTTTATCAATTATTATATATTGAAGAAACAATATGCATCTTAAATACCTAGTATCATTTACAAAAGACACATATTTTTCAAATATTAACTTTTAATTTTTGAAAGCTAACTTTTATTTGTAAATTTTAATTTAACTATGTATTTATATTTGTGCAATCAAACAACACGCTTGTAGTTACATTACGACAAATATGTGATTGTAATTAATGTTATACTGTATAATTACTAAATTTTCAATTATCATATGACTTTTCAAAATAGAGATAAAATTACAAACTTATGCATACATCAAAGGTACAAATTGCAACTTACTCTTCCAGGATAAATAAATCCTAATTCATCTTTGAAAAGGTTACCTAGGCCTAATTATTAAATAGGATAATTATGATTAAGACTGAGGGCAATCTTAAAAAGAAGAAAAAAGAAGTAAAGGTGACTCTACACATAGTGATGGAGCCACCCCTACTATTGAGAAAGATAGCCCTTTTGTGGAGGGAGGGACAACCCACTCATTCCTAACTCCTACACCTTTACTTTAATAATTAAATATTTATTCTAGTACTTAATTATGGATTAGGGAATTGAGAGGTGGAGGGAGGAGAACAAAGGGAAAAGTGGAAAAACTTTAACTCATTTTTTGCTAAGATAAGGTGGATGCCCTTATCCATCTAATTTGACTTCTTTGTATTTTAAATCCATCCCTTAATCACTATCACACTTTTCACTTTCTTCCATGCAAAATATTCCACACCCCCAATATCAAAATACTAGTCAAAATTCTCCATATTTTTAAGTAAGAAAGGAAAAGAGAGATTGAGGGAAGGACAATGAGGGGGGCTAAAAACTCGATACCAAATTGTATTAGCTTATTATAATTAATAAATTAAGTAAAAAATTATATTAATTAATAATACAGTTAAAAAAAATATGCATTTGTTAGTTTGATCTAAATACTAAGACACATGAGTATTTTATTCTTTTACCATTTTGATTGTGTAAAAGATACCCAAAATTAGGTCTAAAAGTTGGAAAAGATTTATGAAAGGATACTCTCAAATATTAATGCCATAAAATCCGTTTGATTGCATACTACACTAACACTAATTTTTCTTTCTCTAATTACATAAAGAGGGAGTTAAAGGCTTAAGTAGAGGCCGTTGATGTGCATGTTTCAACGAAGGTATTTTTAGAAAAAGCAAAAAACAACAACAATATTTTTTGGTTACACTTTAATTCATTTTAGTGCAAAAATTCAAAATTATTTAATCAACACCATTTAAAATTTATTAATATTTATTAGATATTCATTTTACACTTAATAAGATGATTTACTATCACCTGATACGTATAGCTAAAGTTAAAAAAATTGGAATACTTTTATAAATACTATTTAAAATATAAATTTATGAACAAATATTGAATCCGTACACCTCACTCGTTTGGTAATATATGTATAAAAATAATGTTAAATAGATTGTATTAATAATGCTTGCATTTATTATGCATATATTATTTTTTATGCATTGCTTGATTTGATATATTAAAAACAACATGCATTATATAAAAATATCCTCCACAATTATGATGAAAAAAAGAAGTAAAAAGAGATTATAAGAGATAATTATATTTTTACCATGCTAAACATGTCGTAGAGAGCTAATGTATAAATTATTTTTGCTTAGGACGAATAGTAATGAAAAGAAAAACGCGGATTTCCTTTTGAAAGGAAAGTGACCTGTTTGAAAATTTACTTGATGGTTTGGTGTTTGTTTAAAATATATTAGTATAGTAGTCCTTAGAAATAGGCTTGTGGCCCTTGTTTGTTATTAGAGTATTACTCTCTCTCTCTCCTAAATTATTTATCTACTTTTGAGTTGATATATCTATTAAGAAAAATGATGATTGAGATAGTGAGTTTACCATTTTATTTCATTAATTATGAAGTGGGTGAATTAAAATTTAAATTTTTAAAAAAGTTCTATCTTTTTTCAAAGTAATTAATTAATGATATAATAAGTAAAAAAGATTGTCCTTTCTTGATTTATCAAAATAAACAAGTAATTAACGATAACTAAAAAAGTTAAAGTGAACAAGTAATTAGGGACAGATAAAGTAATAAGCATTTGTGAGGGAAAGATGAAATGAGTGTATGAAGTAAGTAATCTTGTTTATTTTAGAAATTACAGATAATTGTAAAGATTATTAGAGATTGATTACAAATAAGTGGAGTGATGATTATTTAATACCCAAAAGGGGGGTTAGGGCATGAAATCATATTTATATTTATATTACCATTAAAACAAGGGAAAACACACTCACACTTTCTCTTCCCCTGAACGGGGCGTCCTACTGAAAACGGCGTTTATCATAATTCCGTTAACTGACGTGGGTGGGTTTGTTCAAAAAGTAGTATGAAGCTTGAGCGATTGACCCTAATTCCGTCTACCGACTCCGACGTCCGTCTCAACGGCGCCGATGATTCCAACAAAGTTCCCAGGCTTCCTCGTTGGACTAGACAAGAAATTCTAGTACTGATACAGGGGAAAAAAGTTGCTGAAAATCGGATCCGTCGAGGACGAACTGGAGTTGTCGAATTCGGTTCACCACAGGTTGAACCCAAGTGGGCTTCTGTTTCTTCTTACTGTAAAAGACATGGGGTTAACCGTGGACCAGTTCAATGCCGGAAGAGATGGAGTAATTTGGCTGGCGATTTTAAGAAGATTAAAGAGTGGGAGTCTCAGATAAAAGAAGAAACTGACTCCTTTTGGGTCATGAGGAATGATTTGAGGAGAGACAAAAAATTACCTGGATTTTTCGATAGGGAAGTCTATGATATTCTTGATCGTGGAAGTGGCGATGTCGATGGCAATGGCGATGAAGAAGGAGGCTTGGTTTTGGCTCTGGGGTCACAAGTTTTGTTTGATAGTGGGAAAAGTGCTGCTGTATCAGGGGATGATGCCTTGTTTTCTGATTTTGAGCCTGATGAAACTCCTCATAAACCAATCAATGACCCTCCTATTCCTACTCCAATTTCAGGTACTTCTCAATTACAACTAACATATACATAGTTATAGAGTGTGATTAAATTAATATTGTATTAGTTGTGATTTCTTTGTGTTTTGTACTTGTATTAGTTTCACACACAAACAATTTTGTACTGCATATTTACTTTGTCACGGTTAAATTTGATTCTTGGTGGAAATTAAAGATTTGTGTACATGGGTGGGTGCTCAAAATAATAGAATTGATATACCTCTAATGGTGTTATCTTCAAGTTTAAAGCATTTCTTTTTACGAAGATGAGGACATCTTTTTATTCTTCTATTTTGAATAGCAATGGACTGCCCAATACGAATGCTCTCTTCTGTTACAATCCATTTTCCCAAGTTTATTTTCAGCTCCTATTCTTTAGCATAGAGGTCTTAGTCATTGAGAGACACTTTTAGCAGTTTTTAAACATCCTCTAGTTTGCTTTAAGCTCAGCATTATAGAACTCTCTAGTATTTGACGTACGTTTTCAGTGCACCTTTCATAAGTTTGAACTTCTTCCATTTTCTTTCCATATATATGACTACCATGTACTGTTGAGACCCATGTATCAGCCACAATGTGTTGGAACTCAATATGTCCTACCAAGTGATTCAGGAACTTGAATGGTTTAAGGACTTCTAGTCTGTACCTCCTCCATTGTGACACATAGCAAAGAATGGTCAGAAAAGTGAGTGTCCGTTAGCATCTACTACTAGATAAAGCCATCTTTTCATACAGGCATGATTGACCAGTGCCCTGTCAAGTTTACTATCTATATGTGAATTTGTCCATGCGAAGAATCTCCCTGTAGGCCTAAGTTCATTTAGGCTAGTTATTCACCATGTCTTCAAAATCCCTGATCTCTGCATCCATGACTGGGGTGCTCCTATCCTTCCCTTTGAGAATAGAATTGAGGTCCCCCATTATGAGCTGTGAGTTTTGGACAATAGAGTTCAGGTTTTCAATTGCAGACCACAACTCCTTCCTATCCTCAATTGTATGAAGTCCATATGTGGCAGTAAAATTAATCAGATAGTCTCTGCTATGATTTTAAATAGAGCAGTGAATAAATGGGGCTAATATCCAAGATACTAACCTGAACCACCCCAGGATTCCAGAGTAGCCAGATTCTACCTGTCATTGGCACCGTAATTTGAATGCCACATCCATCCTGGCATTACCCTCATGGTTATTTGGCTAGCTTTCTGTTGAGTCACTCTATGTTCCACTACAGCAAGTCAGCAATAATATCAACATGCTCTTTTTTTATTACCCTAGGAAATTCCTTGTGCTTTTGCAACTTATTAAACCCCCTAACTTATTATTTTTATCAACGCTGCATAACTTAGGCAGAATTCAATACTGTATGTAGAGTAGTTATGGAGTGTGATTAAATTAATTATACAACATTTTGTATCTCAAAATATTGTATTAGTTGTGAATTTATTTTTCATATGTGAATAACCGTACGACCCGGAACTCAGGTCCCAATATTTTTGTGTTTTGTACTAGTACTAGTTTCACTACAAACAATTTTGTACTGCATATTTACTTCGTCACGGTTGGAATTAGATTCTTGGTGGAAATGAAATTATTTATTATTAGATATCTTGTCTTTAAACATTTGTGTACTTGGGTGCTCAAAACAATAGAATTGCACTACAATGGTGATATTGTATACCTCTAATGGTTTTATATTCAAGTTTATAGCATTTCTTTTTCCGAAATATCTTTTTCTTGTTCTATTTCGAATAGCAATGGACTGCCCAATACTAGTTAAATTCAATTATAGCAATACAACAATATACCAAGTAAAATTTCATAAGTGGGGTCTTGGGAGGGTGATGTGTATGCAACACCCCTACCTTGTGAAGGTAGAAAGGTTATTTATGATAGACCCTCAGTTAAAGCAAGGCATATCCAAATCAGTAAGAAAAGGAAATACAGTAGTGAAAAATCATATAGAAAATAATAGTATCAACAACAAATAGTACGATAAACGAAGCAGAAGTAATAATAGGTAAAATATAAAATCGAAGAATAGGGTAATAAGAGAATGATAATAATACTACTAGAAAGAAAAACTTGACAGCACTCGACTTAATTCTCGGCCTTCATATTCCCCTATCTAGGGTATGTCCTCAATAAGCTGCAAGTGTTTCATGTTTTTATCTAGTCATCTCTCCCTAATGTAAGCTACAAGTCCACCTTTAGCCTCCGAACATCTCCACAAAGCCCCCCTAGGAACTTTGTCATAAGTTTTTTTTTCTAGGTCAATGAACATATATGATAGTCTCTCTTCCTTTCCCTATACTGCTACATCATAGTAGAATGTCCAGCTTGAATCCAATTCAATTATATAGAAATAAACATTTAAATTAGGTAATAATATTCATTTTCCTTTCCTCTAGAAAGTACTAAATTTTCTTCCTTTTCCTCTACCTCTTTGCTGTGGTGGAATTCAAATTGTTTTGAAACTCTTATTATTTAGGTTCTTTGTAAGTATTTCTGTTTCTCTTCTTCTTTTTTCCTCTCTTCTCTGTTAATACTTTTTGGAGGTGGCCAACATAGCCCTTAATGCTGAGGAATACAAGTTACCTGTTTCAAAATAAAAAAATAAAATTTTTTGGTCTTCTTAATTATCTTGAACTTGTTATTTGATTTTCTCCCTCTTTCTTTCTATCAATTATTTGGTTTTGCCCCCAAGGCCTAGCTCAAGTGGCAAAAGGTGGAGGATTTGTGGCTTAGGTCGCAGGTTCAAGCCCCACACCATGCAAAGCGAAGCCTGGTATTTAAGTGGAGAAGGGTAGAGGGGCGGGCCCATTATCCACCGAGTTTAGAAGGCTGTGATTGGTCCAAAAGAGCGGGTCACAGACGGATTTCTCGGTTATCAAAAAAAAAAAATTATTTGGTTTTTTCCCTCTTCTTTGTGTCTCCTTTTCCTTTCCTCCAGTATGTACCTAGTTTTAATATTTAAGTCTAGGATTCAATCATCTTCTTGAAGTTTTTTTTTTTTGATTTGCACCGGGTGTCCGAGTCTCTTTGAGCCCCGACTAATCCCGGGGGTGCACAGGCCCATCTTCTTGAAGTTGTTTTGAACTTATTATCTTGATTTTGGATTGCAGAGCAGCAACATCAACCACTCTCTCAAGTTTCTCCTACACAAGGTACGTCTATATCATGTTAATTCTGCACACACCGAAAGGTTCCTTTCTTTTAGTTAATTCTATTTCTTTTCTTGTTTTTCCCTACAAATGTGTATTTGGTTATATTTGGGTTTCAACTGAGATATGTGGCAGATAACAGAAAGTGAAAGAAGACATATATTCATCTGATTGCGTCAGTTGTGGTGCTACTGTAATTTTTATGAAGTCAGACTCTTGACAAAAGTGAAATAGTTGAGGGTTGGATATATAGAAGAGTTATTGTAGGAGATTGAGCAATAGTTGGTTGAAGTTTGAAGGAAAAAAAGGAGTATTTGAATTTTTTCTCAAATTTTCCCAATATTTTATGGACAAAAGGCTGGTCGTCATACTAGACAATTTGTCCAGCAACTTAACTTACTACTGCTAGTCCGTAAAAATAGCAAGGAAGTTTTATTTGCATTTGGCTTTAAGCTATACCCCAACAACCTAATATACATACATATATAGCAAATTCTGTATTTTGTCATTGGTTGCGCCATACACAGGAGGCCAAGAAAGCTCTACTTAAACTTGGCTTACTCTGCTGATTTCCTAGTCATGGTTTTGTACGCCTAGGGATGAGAATGGGGCGGGGTGGGGCAGATAGAGCTTAACCTGCAAAATTTTAAGCTGCCCCGCTCCTCCCCGCATAACAACTTTTTTCATTTTCAACCCACCCCGCCCCGCTTGAACCCACCCACCTAATTTTTTAAATAATTTCTTTTTCTAGTTAAGTTTGATACTAAAAATAAAATTCATAAAAATAAATTCATTTTTTCATTAAGTTGTATTAATTTAATAGATAATGACTTAAAATTTTATTTCTTAGAGGTCAATTGGGAAACACGTAAGAAATTGTATTATTTTTTAATGAAGCCACCCACATAATTTTTTAAATAATTTCTTTTTCTAGTTAAGTTTGATACTAAAAATAAAATTCATAAAAATAAATTCATTTTTTCATTAAGTTGTATTAATTTAATAGATAATGACTTAAAATTTTATTTCTTAGAGGTCAATTAGGAAACACGTAAGAAATTGTATTATTTTTTAATGAACCAATTTCTTTTACTATCAGCTTTAAAGAAATTATCTTAATAAATAATGTTCTATCACTCTTATAACATGTAAAGAGTTATAGCACTGGCCATAGATTTCTGATTGCCCTCATACAGTGCATTTATGTGGAGTACTTATCATTTTAGTCATCCACTTATTTTCCATGCCATATTTTGCTATGATGACCTCTTTCCAGAGCATGTTATCTTTATTTGCAAACTTCCACAACCACTTCATCATTAGACTCTGGTTTTGATTCTCAGGTTTCTTATGCCTAGGCCTCCTATATTTTTACTCACAATCAGTTCCTTCCATTTAACAAGATGAAACTTCTTCTTATCTTCACTGCCTTGCCATAAGAAATTCCTTCTGAAAGCATCAATGCTATTAGATACATTGGCAGGCATAGGAAAGACATACATCATATAAGAGGGTGATGCATCCATCACACTGATAATTAAAGTCAATCTTCGTCCCAAGGACAAGTACTGACTCTTCCAGTTGGTGAGTCTCTTTTCACATTTCTCTAGGACCCCATTCCATATGCATTTGGACTTGCTTTTAGCGCCCAAAGGCATACCTAGGTAAGTAGTTGGAAGCTCCCCAACCTTGCCTCATAGTGTTCTGGCCAAAACTTCTGTATTAAGCACACTATTGATTGGATAGATTAAACTTTTCCCCCAGCTTATGTGGAGACCAGAGACAGCTTCAAAAATGACAAACACAACCCTCAAAATCAGAAGTTGCTTTGTCTCTGCTTCAAATATACCAATGTGTCATCTGCATATTGTAGATGAGTTATCTCCAAACTAGAAAGTTTTGCTTGGAAGCCCTTGATCCACCCCTTTCCCTTTGCTGTATTAATAAGGTTACTCATTCATTCCATAGCTAAGATGAATAAAAATGGGGAAAGAGGATCCCCCGTCTCAAGCCTCGCTAGGAAAAGAAAAAACTAGTGGGTACTCTATTCACAATTATAGAGAACCTGACAGTGCCAATACAATGCTTTATCCATCTTATCCACCTGGCCCCAAAACCCATTCTTTCCAGCATTTGGATGAGAAAGTCCCAGTTTAAGAAGTCATAAGCTTTCTGTATGTCCAGCTTGCATACAATACATGGCTTATTGCTCTTCTGTCCGGTCTCTATACATTCATTGGCTATCAAAATGGCTTCTATAATTTGCCTGCTCTTGATAAAAGCCATTTGATGTCTATCCACCAGGCTATGTATCACCCTCTTGACTCTCTCTGCTAGAAAATTTGCAATGATCTTGTATAACCCCCCAATAAGACTAATGGGCATGAAGTCTTTTTGTTCCTCAGCATCCACCTTCTTTGGGATCATGGTGACAAATGTTGCATTCAAACTCTTCTCAAAGAAATATTTCTCATGAAAGTTTTGAATAGCTCCAACCAGATCTGAGTTGATGACATCCCAACATTGCTTGAAAAGTTCCATTAAATAACCATCTGGGCCCGGAGCTTTATCCCCAGCACATGCCTTAATGCTTTCTAGGATCTGTTGTGGTTCAAAAGGAGCCTTTAGCATGGACCTGTTCTCTACATTAATTTTGGGGCAGTTCACCATTTCTAATTGGGGTCTCCACCTCTCTGTTTCTGCATACAAATTCTCATAAAAGTCCACTATTTCCTTTTTGATCTCCTCTGGATCCTCCTTCATCACCTCCCCCACTTTTAACCTGTCTATTGTATTTGCCCTTTTGTGTGCATTTGCAGTTTTGTGAAAAAATTGGTGTTTCTATCCCTTCCTTAAGCCATGTTACCCTGGACCTTTGTCTCCAAGCTATCTCCTCTTTCTTTGTAATTTCTTCAAATTCATTTATGAGTGTCATTCTGGATATTACTTCTTCTTCTTGCAACATTCTATGCTCCTGAATTTCCTCCAGATCTGCCAACTTTGCCAGCACAAGCTGTTTCTGATTCCTAGATTCCCCTGAGTTGATTTACTCCACTCCTTTAGTTTAGTCTTCAATTCCCTCTACTTGGAGACCAGAACAAAGTCAGGGCTACCAGTGCTAGGGAAAGACTCCCACCATGTCTTGATCTTCTACTTGAATCCTTCCATTTGAAGTCACCAATTCTCAAATTTGAAGTAAGAATTGGAAGCCTTCCATTCACCACATTGTAGCTTGATAGGGGAGTGATCTGATGTAACCCTCTGTAAGATTCAAACATTCTTGAAGCAATTGTCCAGTTCTTCTGAGATTAGAAATCTATCTAATCTAGCTGCAATATCTTCTCTATCCCCATTTCTCCATGTATATTTACCCCCTTTCAATTCCAAGTCTCTCAACTCCATATGCTCTATGAACTCAGAGAAGTCTGTCATTGCTTTATTGATTCTGAGGCATCTCTTCTTCTCTGATGGATATCTAGTGGTGTTGAAGTCCCCACATTGGACCCATGGGCCTGAGTATAGACCCGTGGCAGCACCTAGTTCACCCCAAGTATCCTCCCTTTCCACTCTGCCATTTGGTGCATAGACTCCTGTTAAGTGCCAATTTAGGTTTTGGCTCTTCCCCACACTGCTTTCTACACTCTCCCAGTTCTGTTTATCCCACATAATCACTACACCCCCTCTGGTTCCACTAGCCTCCAACTGCACAAAATCAACCCACCTACTTCCCCATACTTCCTTTATTATGTTTGTGATATCCCCTCTCAATTTAGTTTCTTGGAGACAAACAATGTCAGCCTTTCAAAATCTAAAAAGTATATTCCTGACTATTCCTCTCTTTCTACTACAATTTAACCCCCTCACATTCTAGGAAATAACTTTCAAATTCATTGAGCATTTATAGGTAGACATGCCCCCTTACTTCTAGAGCCATAGCTCCAAAATTTACTGTCAATTTCTGGCCTTTTCAATTCTGTTACCCCCTTCTTCTTTACTGTGACTTGCATATCTCTGTTGTGTTGCTTGTTGTCTATTTTCATGAAAAGCTCCTTTATCTTCTTCTCACACCCTTTGAAATCTTCCCCAAATTCTGTACTTAGCTTGATTATATACTCTTCAATCCATTCAGTCATGTTTTCTATTTGTTCATTCTCCTCTGCTGGTAATTTCATTCTCAGTGGGGTTGTTGGTTCTTCTCTGATGCGATTCACCACATTGAGTTGATCATCAGACTGTGTGACTGAAATCTCACCTTCATCACCCTGTTTCGAGCCTGTTGTTACTGACTTGTATGCTGGATTGTCGATTTGGTCATTCAAAATTTCTTTCTCCCCTTCAAAAATCTCCATAGCTGCACTTATAGTGTTAAGATGAGAGATATTGGCTTGAATTTCTGTTTCCATTGTTATATCCTCCTTCTGCATTATTTTAATTATCTCCTGGGTTGTAAAATTATTTGGGCTTAAGTTTAGCCCATAATGGCCCTTTCCCCTTCATTAAACCTCCATGTGCCCTTTTATTTGAATTTTCCTTGCTTTCTATTGCACCCATGGACTAGTCTCTCCCACAGTAGAGTCTTTCATCAAAATAGGTCTCTGCTTCTGATTACCCACTGGTTCAAAGACCCCGACCTGTGTCTTCTCCTTCTCTACTCTGAAAGTGACTGGAGCTTCCACCCATATCGGGATTGTGAACACCATGCCTCCACCGACCACCTCTATCGCCGGCGGAATCAACTTCCCGGCTCCTTTCACCTTGATTCTTGCCCAATGCAGATGGTTTTTCAGAGACGTTTCCTCCTCTGTCTCGATGTAGTGATTTCTTCTGGCCAGCAGCCTGTGGTTGGGTTCCACCATTCAAGTGACAGGTTCATCTTCTTCCAACTCCAAGTTGCATTCAGTATGTGTTCTGTGATTTTCTTAGAGGGGAGCTCGAAAAGAAACATTCTTTCATTCATCGCAAAAACATTGAGACTGCCGGCTACCTTCCAGGTGTTGCATGCTCATCTTCTGACTTCATTTAGGGTTGGGGTTTTGGTTTCCTGTGACGAGATTCGAAATCTTCCCACCAGGCACCTGCTCAAGAGATCCTTTTCTGACACAGTGGTGTCTCCTGTAATGCTTATGTTGCTCTTTGTTGTCTGTAAATGTGCCTTCTTTGATGCCTCTGTTGCCCATCTGTTTGTGTTGCAGACCTCTTTGAAGGACCCTGTTATCTTGCTTGTTGTTGCTGTTTGGGGTGGTTCTGCCTCCTTTGTTGTATATATGAATTTTGCTATTTTGTGGGCTATACTGCTCCATCCTCCTTTGTAATAGCATTCAGGTGTAATAATTATGGACTTTTTGTGACCTTGAAGTGCAATGAAACTAATGTATCTCCCATTTTCATTGTACTTGAGAGTACAAAAGAGCTCTGAAAAATGTTCTCTTGTCTTCCATCTTCTGACCTTCCCCTGTGTTTTTGAAGCTTCAATAAAGACTGATACCAACCATTTTAGAGTTTTGTGACTGACTCTAACTCTCCTCATTAAATTCCTGCTGCGCTCGATCCACTACCATGTTTCTGCTCCTAAATGGCATTTAGTGATGTCGTATGATTTGAAGCCAGCATTGTAGTAAATGCTGTTTTCCCCTAGTGCATTAACTCTGGCCATCTCCCGGAGAAGGACCCCCAAAAAAGGAAAGAAATCAAAAGCTGACTAAAGGGTGGCTAAGAAAAAGTTCTCCTTGATCTTAGTACCTGAGAGCATTCAGAAAGGATATCCTTCTGATTGTGATTTTAAAACCTAAATTATACGCCTTACGCCTATGTTTGGGACATGGTAACTTGATAAAACCACCAGCTAGAAGGCCCAAATATGTTCCTCCTATTTATTTCCATTTTCTTCTTCGTCGTATTTTCTTTGGTTCTTTGATTCTGCTCCAGATACATATGGAAAGCTCAAAAGAATCTGGTTCGCAGATCAATTGGTTATGGTAAACAGAGAGAAAGCTAAAGAATCAACAAAATCATGGATATGTATACTGAAGTGAAACACAACAAAAATATTCAACAAGTACAAAATAAAAATCATGACACTTGATGCAGCTAGAAGTAAAAGTTTAAGAAGGAATTTAGTTTGTATCAGATGATATACAAAAGGAGACTAGTAAACAGACATTTACAAGATCAAAACGTTAAATATCAAATGAATGATATGGAAGAGACTAAATGTGCACCAACGTTTCAACCATAGAGGACTATTAGTGCTCCATGTGAAAGAAAGGGGATGACTTTTAGTCTAAAGTCAAAGATAAGGGATTATTTTGTTATTGATTTTTTCTCTTTCAACACATTGCCGGGTTATTTGGCATCGTGATAGTCATTTTCAAGAACTTTGACTTACATCTCTAAAAAGTAAAAACCTCAGATCGCTATCGAGCTCCTTTACTGTTTATACCTTATTCAGATGGTCCTTGTTTTTCTCATGTCTGCTTGAAGTTCAACGGAAATTGTTGTTTTCATGATACACATTTGAAACAAATATAGTTTTAAAGAAATTAGTTTTGGTAAAATTTAAAATTGTCTATATTGCTTCATCTCTGTGCCAACTATTGCATTTTCTACGGCGAAGTTGGTGTTGTTTATGTTTCAGACTGTCACTAAAGCCCAACAAAATGGAAATGCAACTTTTGAAGTGAATCACTAACATTAAATAAATCTGTAGGTATGAGGTAGTATGTCAAATGTCATTCTAAGTTTTCCTACACTGGTAATTCACACTGTTGTTGAACTTTGCATTTCTGGTAAAATGTCCCTAGCTGTCTCACCGTCCTTGGAAAAAGATAAACAAGAAAGAGAGGAGCAATAGTTGGTTGCAAGACTAAAAGAAACAATCAAAAGAACAAATTGGGATGCCCTTTCTGAATTGGAGTAATTTTTTCAGCAGGTACAAGCCAACCTACCACCCGAGAACCTGATATAGGAAGTGGTCAGGAAGGAAGGAAAAGAAAGAAAAGTGAGTCAGATGCAGATGATGAAGAAGCAAGGAGTGTGCAACATCATTTAGTGAGAGCATTGGAGAGGAATGGGAAACTGGTGAGCTCCCAACTTGAAGCTCAGAATATGCAGTTTGAACAGGATAGGGAGCAAAGGAAGGACCATGTTGATAACTTAGTAGCAGTACTTACGAAGCTTGCAGATGCTTTGGGAAGAATTGCAGATAAGTTATAGTGGCCTGTTGAGTTAATTACAATGCCATAACATGTTGTCTTCATACACAAGGCTGAAGTTCAGTTTTGGTTTGTTAATTAGTAGTAGGAGATAACATGTTCTTCTCAGGTTTTGAAGGGTTAGTGTTGGCACAAGAGGTGTACAGAAGAAATAGTAATAAATACAGAATTTGGAGAGGCTGGTGTCTTTTTGTTTTTTGTTAATTCTTGTTTATACACAAGTATCTCTTGTTTTGTGACAATTGTCAGGCAGGTAGGATCCTTTGTTTATGAACGACCTTAAATCTTATCTGACTACTTGGGATTGCTTGCTCGGTTTGGAGACAAATTGTATACAAATCATAATATCTCGATTCTAGTTGTCATTGTATAATCAGGATTCCCTTGAATCGATGACATCTAAAATTTTAAAGGTTTGCTTTTAAATTCATTAGTCTTATTTCAATAAAATATCTCTAGTCTCTTTACTCTATGCTATTCAATTTTAGTATTTACTGTTATTTTCATAAAAAAGTAATGCAATAGAAACTGTCAATTGACAGAAAACACACAAGTTTAATATAAAAAATAAAAAAACTATAAAAAAAAATTACCAATTAACAATTTGTTTTTATTTTAATTGATATATAATTTAAGAAGTTCTCAATATTTTATACTTTAATTCATTGAATTTTTATTTTAATTGCATAAAATATTTATATTATAAATGCATGTTTGAAACGTAAAACCTATTGTTATTACTTATGTGTTATATAAAATTAATTTATTGATTATTAAAAATCTAATTTTAAAAAAATGTGTGAAAACAATTTTATAACTTTCCATCCTTTACTACGCAGTCCTATAATTAATGAAAAGTTGTGTTAATGTTTAATTTTATAAGTAGTTATCTTAAATTAAAGAAAAATAATAATTACAAAATAGGCTATTACAATTATTTTAATTAATTACATCAAATCAAAATGTTTTTAATAGTTAATATCAATTTTTCATCTTTATTTAGTAAATTTAAGTTTGTTTATATGATTATTTTTATTTTGTAAAACTAAAAATCTAACATTTATGATAAAAAGGTAATAACTATAATAATATCGTTGATTTTAAAGTTAATTGATTATTTTAACTTATTAATGATTATAATCTATATATTGTTTGAATATACGGCAATCGTACACATATATCAACTGAAAAGTATATAATAAAATATTTCAGAAACAAGACTGATGAAGTTGGCATTTTAAAAATAATATTCTAAAAAATATAATTAAAAATACAAATTTTAATTTAGCTATTTAAACTAAGAAGAAATCGAAATGATAAATGATTTGAGTATATATGAAGTAATTTGAGTACGTAAAGTTTTTATTGCTTTAAAAAAATATTATAATTAATATTAAGGATGATATTAATTAAAACCAAAACAAAAAAAAATGTTCTCAATATTTAATATAAAAATAAAAAACCTATAAAAAAAATACCAATTAACAATTTATTTTTATTTTAATTGATATATAATTTAAGAAGTTCTCAATATTTTATACTTTAATTCATTGAAGTTTTATTTTAATTGCATAAAATATTTATATTATAAATGCATGTTTGAAACGTAAAACCAATTGTTATTAATTATGTGTTATATAAAATTAATTTATTAATTATTAAAAATCTAATTAAAAAAAATATGTGTGAAAACAATTTTATAACTTTCCATCCTTTAGTACGTAGTCCTATAATTAATGAAAAATTGTGTTGATAATGTTTAATTTTATAAGTAGTTATCTTAAATTAAAGAAAAATAAATAATTACAAAATAGAATATTACAATTATTTTAATTAATTACATCAAATCAAATTGTTTTTAATAGTTAATATTTAGTAAATGTATTTTTGTTTATATGATTATTTTTATTTTGTAAAACTAAAAATCTAACATTTGTGATAAAAAGGTAATAACTATAATAATATCTTTGATTTTAAAGGTAATTGATTATTTTAACTTATTAATGATTATAATCTACATTTTGTTTGAATATACGACAATCGTACACATATATCAATTGAAAAGTATATAATAAAATATTTTAGAAACTAGATTGATGAAGTTGGAATTTTAAAAATAATATTCTAAAAAATATAATTAAAAATAGAAATTTTAATTTAGTTATTTAAAATAAGAAAAAATCGAAATGACGATTTGAGTATATATGAAGTAATTTGAGTACGTAAAGTTTTTATTGCTTTAAAAAAATATTATAATTAATATTAAGGATGATATTAATTAAAACCAAAAAGAATAAAAATGTTCTCATTATTTAATATAAAAAATTAAAACAAAAATACGAATTAACAATTTATTTTTATTTTAATTAATATATAATTTAAGAAGTTCTCAATATTTTATACTTTAATTCATTGAAGTTTTCTTTTAATTGCATAAAATATTTATATTATAAATGCATGTTTGAAACGTAAAACCTATTGGTATTACTTATGTGTTATATAAAATTAATTTCTTAATTATTAAAAATCTAATTAAAAAAAATATGTGTGAAAACAATTTTATAACTTTCCATCCTTTACTATGCAGTCCTATAATTAATGAAAAGTTATGTTGATAATATTTAATTTTATAAGTAGTTATCTTAAATTAAAGAAAAATAAATAATTACAAAAATAGGCTATAACAATTATTTTAATTAATTACATCAAATCAAAATGTTTTTAATAGTTAATATCAATTTCTCATCTTTATTTAGCAAATTTATGTTTGTTTATATGATTATTTTTATTTTGTAAAACCAAAAATCTAACATTTATGATAAAAAGGTAATAACTATAATAATATCGTTGATTTTAAAGTTAATTGATTATTTTAACTTATAAATGATTATAATCTACATTTTGTTTGAATATACGACAATCGTACACATATATCAATTGAAAAGTATATAACGAAATATTTCAGAAATAAGATTGATGAAGTTGGCATTTTAAAAATAATATTCTAAAAAATATAATTAAAAATATAAATTTTAATTTAGTTATTTAAAATAAGAAAAAATCGAAATGACAAATGATTTGAGTATATATGAAGTAATTTGAGTACGTAAAGTTTTTATTGCTTTAAAAAAATATTATAATTAATATTAAGGATGTTATTAATTAAAACCAAAACAAAAAAAATGTTCTCAATATTTAATATAAAAAATAAAAAAAATTATAAAAAAAATTCACAAATTAACAATTTATTTTTATTTGTAATGATATATAATTTAAGAAGTTCTCAATATTTTATACTTTAATTCATTGAAGTTTTGTTTTAATTGCATAAAATATTTATATTATAAATGCATGTTTGAGAAGTAAAACCTATTGGTATTACTTATGTGTTATATAAAATTAATTTATTAATTATTAAAAATCTAATTAAAAAAAAATATGTGTGAAAACAATTTTATAACTTTCCATCCTTTACTACGCAGTCCTAATTAATGAAAAGTTGTGTTGATAATATTTAATTTTATAAGTAGTTATCTTAAATTAAAGAAAAATAAATAATTACAAAATAGGCTATTACAATTATTTTAATTAATACATCAAATCAAAGTTTTAATAGTTAATATCAATTTTTCATCTTTATTTAGTAAATTTATGTTTGTTTATATGTTTATTTTTATTTTGTAAAACTAAAAATCTAAAATTTATGATAAAAAGGTAATAACTATAATAATATCGTTGATTTTAAAGTTAATTAACTATTTTAACTTATTAATGATTATAATCTACATTTTGTTTGAATATACGGCAATCATACACATATATCAATTGAAAAGTATATATGAAAATATTTCAGAAACAAGATTGATGAAGTTGGCATTTTAAAAATAATATTCTAAAAAATATAATTAAAACTAGAAATTTTAATTTAGTTATTTAAAATAAGAAAAAATTGAAATGACAAATGATTTGAGTATATATGAAGTAATTTGAGTACGTAAAAGTTTTTATTGCTTTAAAAAAATATTATAATTAATATTAGGGATGATATTCATTAAAACCAAAACAAAAAAAATGTTCAAAATGGAACCCAAAAAATTCACATTTCAGTTAAGCCTATTTTGTGGAACTACTTATTTTGTAAAATTATATTTCTACAAAATACTCTTGGAGGATAATTACACATAATGCTACTAAAATTTAGAAACTTTAATTTATTTATATAAATTATGTTGATATACTTTACTTTAAAAAATTGACTGTTTTTTACTTTTAGAATTTTAGAAATCCATAGAATGTACAAAGATTTTAGAAATAAAATGGTACAAAAGAGATTTCTTATATTACAAGTTTATATATATATATATATATATATATATATATATATATTATATTTTATGAACATGTTTGTATTATTATTAAATTGTTTTATACTTACTCTATTTTAAATTATTTTTATAATTTTACACGAATTTAAGAATGTTAATAATATTTTGAATCATCTGAATTAAAAAAAAACATATATATAAAATATACCAACATGTCATTTGATCTTTTGATATTAAATAATTCATTTAAAATTTTGAATTAATAAATTGTTAACATGAAAAAAATATTAATTTATTAATACAACATAAAAATAAAGGACAAAATGTAAATACATTTTAAACTATTAATGTTTTATGAAATAAAAATAATCAAAAATTAATGTATCCGTGCAATGCGCGAGTATATATACTAGTAATGAATAGTTTTAAGAGAATAATCAAATTATGACTACGCGAATAAATGAACATCGCATACACTGTTAAGCTGAACATCGTATATTAGACCTTTTGTAACTTTATGATTAACTGTGATTTGAATGTGTGTCATGCTATATTATTAATAAATGTAAATTATTATTGTAACTTTATGATCATTACAATAACACAGATCCATTTTTTGAGGAAGATTATACAGGTGACAACTCATAATATTTATTTACCATTTTTCTAGAGTAACTTTACAAAATTACCTAATAATCCAATTCAGATACAAGAGTCATATTTGATATAATTAATATATTAGCCATGATTTATCACGGTTAAAAAAGGGGCTAAGAGTTCATCTTAACCGTAGGCCATGGCTAATTAGCGATAGATCGTGGCTGAATAGTGAATTGCCATTTTTTGAGGAAGATTATACAGGTGACAACTCATAATATTTATTTACCATTTTTCTAGAGTAACTTTACAAAATTACCTAATAATCCAATTCAGATACAAGAGTCATATTTGATATAATTAATATATTAGCCATGATTTATCACGGTTAAAAAAGGGGCTAAGAGTTCATCTTAACCGTAGGCCGTGGCTAATTAGCGATAGATCGTGGCTGAATAGTGAATTGGGCTATATTCTTGGATATACTTTTTTTTTTTAAACTAATAACTTTTTGATAAATATTTGAAAATATCCTCCTTTTTTTTCTCAAGACTCACGAAAATTTTATTCCACGCAGGAGCGAATTTAAGTGGTAAAAATGGGTCAACGGAACCCGTGGTCATCTGACAAAACTCGACATATTATTTGTATAATTTTTAAAATATACTAAATATTAAATAAAGGAACTCATGATCACAAATCATTGGATGGTTCATTGATTCAAGGGTTGGTTTGATTGTGAGGTTGATCGTTTGATTCCTAGAAAGGACCTCTTTTTAAAAATTAACTAAAGGGCATCATTGTTTGTTGTTTTTTTGGAAAATAAAAAAAGGACCTCTTTTTAAAAATTAATTAAAGAGCACCATTGCTTGTTAATTTTTTGAAAAAAAATCATTTTCTTTTAATAAAGTGTACTTTTTAAATTTCTTGAGATGCAAAATTGCATATTTTTTTTAATAAATGGTTTCCTTTAATAATTCTTTTCCAATCAATAATTCATATAACCAATGCATTTAATTTTTTTTGTGACATAGTGCTCGAGATAAATCAAACTTCTAATAAAAAAAATTTTAATATTATTTTTTCCCGAATATCATATTTAATAGTTTTCTTATAAAAAAAAACCTATAATCTATTATTGCTAAAATAAATGAGGCCATCAAATTTGGGAGCCTAAAATGGTTGCCTTTTTCTTAAAGGAGCAGAGCTGCCCTTGACAATGATGCACCCGTCTTTTTGAAATCCTGAATTCACCTCTGATTCCACGTGTCTGGGAGTACTCACTCCATACACTCATTTCTGTTTTTTGTCTTTACTTTTTTATTAATATATTATGAGATCATTTTTGTTCTATTTGGTACGCATGATAATATTAGGTAAAGAGTGTTTCCTCTAAATGAAGTTCTATTTGCAGTAAATTCAAAATAATCGGGCATTAAAGCCTGTTTCCTCTAAATGAAGTTTTACATGCAGTAAATTTGAAATAATCAAACTTTTGTGCAGATATCGATTCTCTGATGGGAAATAAAATAAAAAAGATATATCATAAATATTAACGTAAGTATTTTAATTTTTTTATTATATCATATATAATACTGTAAGAGTTCTACATGTAAACTTGCATTATTGAATTACAAGCTCTTATTTATCATAATATTTAATTTTGAAATATGAATTTAACTTCTCTTTTTTAATTACAGAACAATTAGATTATAGAATTGCTTGCAAAACATAGTGACTTTTTGGTATGTTTTATCTCAATTCATGTGACAATATTTTTATCATGGACAAACATCCTATCCGATCGTAAATTTTGAGAGTAGAATTTTCTTTTAAAAATTTGAAAACATCTTTTTGTTCATGAAATTTGATTAATTTTTGAAAAATCTATCTTCTAAAAAAAAATTCAAATTCCATAAAATTTGTCCAGATCTTTTTTTTTCTTGAAATTTTGGTGAAATATCACTTCTGCTCAAAAGTCTTCAATTTTTTCCCAAGTAGAATGCATGTTTGTCACGACCCAAGGGTACCCCCTAGATGTGACAAGGCGTATAGAACTCCGAAGGACTCCATACAAGCCACTTAGTCCTCATAACATAAGAAATAGAACAATATGAGTAAAACACATTTCAAGTCTTAAAAAGTTTTCATAAAAGAAAGCGAAAGTCTAGACACTTGTCTCATCTTAGCCATCTATTACAATATAATGAAATTGAGCCTAGCCCATACCTCATGTTCAAAAGTAGCAATACAAGAAAGGAACTAAACAATAAAACTCCGTCCTCGAAGCATGAGGACTCACCAAAGCTCGAAATCTCAAGATCAACACTTAGCCACGAAACTGACCCTGACTGTTGGATCCTATATTTGGGAAAAATATAGGCAAGAGTATACGTTAATACAAAAATGTACTAAGTATGATAACTATGAAAGAAAATACAAACATGCTAAAAGGGACATTTCATTTCAAAGCATGCAAATTGCCAAGTTTAAACATCTTATAAGAGATTAGAAATCCTAAGTCATAAACATGGACAATATAAGTCAACATATATTGTCCATGTTTGAACTCATGTAAATACTTGTTGAAGTAACCTTAGTTCATTATTCATGTTCTTTTTGTGGGAGATAAGCCTTAACCGACATGAGACCATGTGAGCTATAACATGATCACCCGGTGTTACCCACACCGAAAAGGATTGTCCTACTTGCCTAAGGTAGAACCATGGTTTGTTAGCTTAGGTGGATCCACTAGCTAAATAACCTACGGGGGCACGTAGTTTATGGGATACGAAGATTGCTACTAGAAATCTGAACTCAACTGACCTAAAAGGCTTCCATTTCATGAGACATACATGGGAAGCCCAGACTCAACTGACGTAAAAGGCTTCCATCTCATTTCAATATCCACTCGGTGCTAAGCATAAATTCCATGGAGTACTTATTAAATCTTACTTAACTCATGTCTCATGGAAGGATGTCTTTGACAACCAATCCAAGTTCGTTCATTAGGATAGCTCTTAGATCATGCGTGAGAAAACCTTTCACCGTCCATGTCTACATGTAAGTCTTAGATTCAATTTGGTGAGAAAGCCTTTCAACCTTAGAATCTTCATTATATGAGAAAAACTTTCACATCATGTTCATTATGTGTTCATGAGAATGCCCTTTCAATCAACACAACAACATTATCATAATCATTGACACTTTACTCTCAAAGCATCCTTTAAGCATTTACATAAAGTTCATAAAACATGCATAATTTCATAGAGAAAAGACATAAAGTGACACCAGAAGTTGTCTCGAATTTTCAACAAGAAACCTTAACTATGCGGAAGTCCTATTACCCCCCTAAACAATTCGGAACATATATTATTACATCATTTTTCGATCATTCCAGATTTTAAATGGCAAGTGTTATCACACACCAATCATTGTGTGACACGTGTTAATTTAATTTGATATATATTTTTTCATTTTTCTTCATTTATCTCTTTTACTTTTGACTTATTTTAATTTTATTTCTTTAATTTTAATTTCATTTTAATTTCTACTTCATTTTCCACCCGTACTTTCAAGCTACCCCTCCCTCCATGTTCTTTATTTCTTTCTTTCTTGGCCAAACACATATATAGCCCCTCAAACTTGCCCTCATTTTTCATTTTGACACTCTAACTTAGCCTTGTTTCATTTTAACCCTTAAACTCCATTTTTTCTGTACCATTTAAACACTTATACTAATTTTTATGATTTGTTTTTATTTATGTTCTTCAATTGCAATTTCTTATTTTAAAAAAATAGATGTGTGTCTATTAATTAAAAAAATTAAACATTTGCGAATGAACATAAAAATTTTCAAACAATAATATTATTTTTTGATATTTCTCTGTATTTTTGCATGAAAATAAATTGACGAAAGTTCTTTGATTTTCTTTCTTAAACATTCAATTAAATTAAATAACACCACTTATTTATTTTTTCTTATCATCTAGGCTATCTAAATTTAACGCAAATACTCACTTTTAATTTTTAATATAAATCAATACGAATAAAAAAACTCATCTTCAAAAAGACTCGACTGACTTTGTTAATAACACTACTAAAAAAGACTCTTGTTCATTGCTGATAACACTACTAAACAATGTTAAAACTCGACTGACTTTGTTAGGTTGTCGGTGATTTTAAAGAAAGAAAACCAACACAATTTCGTCAGTTATTTTTCACACAAAAATACATAACACTCTTAAAAAGAAATTATTATTTTTTAAAAAGAATTATTTTTTGTTAATTTTTAATTTTTTAACTAAAATTAAATGACACATGTCGATTTAAAATAAGAAGTTGCAATTGAAGAATATATATTAAAATAAATAAATCATAAAAATAGTATTTCGTGTTAAAATGGAACATAAAAAGTGGAGTTCAAGGGTTAAAATGGAACAAGGCTAAGATAACGTGCCAAAATGAAAAATGTGGACAAGTTAAAGGGGCTGTATATGTGTTTGGCCTTCTTTCTTTCTTCTTCTTCTCCTCCCACCCTCACCTTACCCCACCCACACATCAAGTTGAGCCTCTCCATTTTCTTTCTTTTTTCTTCTTCTTCTTCGGTCAAATTCCTTTCTTTCCAAAATTATACTATTTTCTAGACTTTATTGAGTTATTGATAACAAAACTAATTATTTTTCTAAGAAAAATCAAAATTTTGATGGTATCATGAATTGATTTATCTCATTTTTATATAACTTCAAAACTAGAAATGATAATTTTGAAAGAATAAGAATTCTCCGAAAATTGAAAATGTTTAATTGAAATTTAGATAAAAAAAAACTAAATAATACCTACTAATCATCTTGAAATCTAATGTGTTTATCAAATTGTTCGAAATGTAATAAAATATTTAGATATAATTTTAAAATTGAAGAGAGTTAAACTTATAGTAGTATAAAAGGGAGGTGGAGTTGTGGTAAAAAGTGACACTGAAAGTGAGAAGTTTTAATGAAGATGACAATGAATTTTTGAAGAAGAAGGAAGAAAGAAAAAGAAAAAAATAATAAGAAAAACAAGAAAACATTTTATAGCAAAATACTTGTAAAAATAAAATTATATTTGTTTTTTTAGTTTGTTCATGCTCTTTAAGAGAGTGCATACATTCTCCATGCCAGGTGGACAAAAAATGATGTAATAGTATCAGTTCAGGATTGTTTAGAGGGGTAATAGGACGCTTGCATAGTTTAGGTGTCTTTTTTGAAAATTCAGGACAATTTCAGGTGTCACTTAATGTCTTTTCTCTAATTTCATACTTACTCTTTCAAGGTTTTAAACCTACTTTCAATCATCACATCTAGAATTCAAGCATTTGACATGGATTTCATTATAATTCATGTGATTATATCACCTCATGCATCAATTCATAAAATTCCTCTTTCATCAACAAAGACCCACATCATAAGATCACAATTGAGAAATATGAGAATCACATGGGTTCTTGGGATACATCATGAAAACCATAGGAAATCATCAATTCATGCTTAGTATAACATAATTCAACCATTAGAATCAAGTTTGAAAGGAACCCATGACTTTTGAATCAAACCATAACAATGGGGGATTTCTATCTTTCTTTTGAAATTGAATTTTGAAGGAACCTCATGGATGAAAGGTATCCATACATGAAAGCTATCATACCTTAACAACAAAGCCCAATGCTAAGCTTCAATGGAGGAATTGAGCCTTGACCTTGAACCTAGCTTGAACTTCCTTCTTCTACTTCTTCAAGTTTCTAGAGAGAGAAATATTTGAGGGGAGGAAATTTGGGGAAATCTTTTGGGTTTTGAAAAATATGACTTGAATGATGAGTTTTAAGGGTTAAAATCACTTATATAGGTGTACTAGGCTTATAAAAAATGACCTCACTTTAATCTAACTTAATTCGGAAAGTCCCAAAATAACCCTTACTTGGTAGCCTACTGGCCAGCCTTTACGAGCGGCATCATGAGTCGTGGTCCTCACCACTGGCCGTGGTCCTACTCATGGTCTTGGACCAGTAGCTAGGCCACCTTGTCTTGCCCCTCAGGAGTTGAAGTCATCACCACGAGCCTTCCTGAGCCGTGGTCATTACCACTGGCCGTGAAGTGGCTCGTGAAGGTGAGCCCAACTTGGACAGCCCTTGAGGAGCTACTGCCTCACCACCACGGGTCGCACCACGAGCCGTGGTGGCCACTACAAGCCACCTACGCCTCCATGGTGGAGGGAAATGCCTTGGCAAGCTTGGCAGCCTTGGCCCTTGCCCTTTTTCCTTGGCTCTTGCCCCTAGTTCTTGGCTTGTTGCCCTCACACTTAGCGCTAGTTAGCCTACTAGACTACGGGGTGTCACAATGTCCAAAGACAACCTCAAATTTCAAAACTATTTTCCAATAAACTTCAAAAACTCTTTTTTTTTCTTTTTCAAGTTTCAACTCTATAGAAAAACGCTACAAAAGTTTAAAAAAGAAAAATACTTTAAACTTGTAACTTAAAACATATGATACATATTTATGAGGCAATAAATTATCTCATAAACCGAACATAAAATGAAAATTTCGAAATTAAAATAGTTAATGCATATCAAAAGGTGAAATTATTCTTGAACAAAACGAGTATTTCTTGTCTTGGTATAAAAGTATTTTGATTTCATCATTCAAAATTTGTTCAATTAATCGTTGAGCTGTTTTTCTTCTTTATAATTTATTATAACAAACATTTTGTTAAAAAAAGAAACGTAGCAAAGTTTAACCTCTGAAGAGTAAAAAAGAAGAGCAATAAATATTATATTATAAAACAATATAAGCGATGAACAACTAGGAGAAAAAGAAAACATATATTTATATATTAGTTTTTAATGGTTCAAGATTTGGATATAAAGTAAAAACATTAAATCATATGACCTAAATTAAAAACGTAGAAAATTAATATCTGTACGACAAATCTGGATTTGAAGACTTTGGGTGCACCAATATTACCTTAGCTGAAATATGAGCTCTAAGATAAACTTAAATAAAAACCATGAGATAAACACTCTAGATGGATTTAAACCAGATTGCGGGTGGATCCTCTAGCTTGTACAACAACATAATCACACTCCTATGTTTTTCATGGGTGCACTGTTAATTATATCCTAATTTCTGTCAGTTTCTCAAGATAAATATACATATATATACATGATTTTTTCTGAAGTTAATGGGTGCACGTGCACCCCACCTAGAGGGGTGGGTCCACCTCTGTTTGTAGATGTGAAGATGCTTTTAGTGGTCCTTTATTGATTTAGGACAAAACGTGAGAAAATGGTCAAATGCCCCCTTAATCTATAGTCGAATTTTCAACTACAAATTTATATTTCACGGAGCTCTTATTACCCCTTGGACTATTTTAAAGTGGAAAATATACAACCCTAAAACTAGACATCCTAATCCTTTCCATGTAGTGTGCACCACACGCCTGCCAATTGTCAAATATCGTATATAGCTAAATAGAAGAAAAAACATAATTGTTGTTCTTCATCATCTTCTCCACTCTTCACTTCTCCTAAGCTATGCTTTAATTTCTTTCATAGTAACACTCCAAAACATTTTCCTCTCTCCATCCCATTCCTCTCTAGTCACCCCCACCCCCACCCCCACCCCCACCTCCACCTTTCATAACCCACAAAATCAAATATCAATATTCATTAGCAGCAACACCACAACTTTATTAGCTATTTAGACAACCCCTTTCATCTTTTCCACTCAAATTCCACAATTTCAACACCCATTCAAGTTTGAAGTTCTCGTTAATCTTCTTGGAATTGGGTATGAATCTGCCCTTTTGATTTCTTTTTTAAATAGCGGAGGATTTACACATTCAAGTATTACACTCGAAGAAATCACATTTTTTGGGGTTGAGTAGAATCAATTAAGGGTTGCTGCTCAAGTTCATTAAATCTTATTGTGTGTAGTTTAGACTTTAGATTCCTTTATCAGACGATAATATAGACTAAAAATTAAGAGTCGAAGGTTAATAAATTTTACTAGAGCAAGGAAATAATTAATGAATAATTAGTTTTTTGACTACATAAATAATAATTTTAATGATTATTTGGTAATTTTGATGGTGATTTGTAGTGTTAATGATTGTGAGTAATAGTGAGACAAATTATGAAAATGTATTAGAAGATGGGTGAGGAGATGTGGTTGCTATGGTGATGGTGGTGGAGGAAATGTACAGGTGGGGTGAGTGTTGACTGACGAGAGAGAGACAAAGAGAGAGAGAGAGAGAGAGAGCGGAGGGGGGGGGGGGGGAGGATGAAGGGAAAAGAAAAAAAGTAAAGAAAATAAAATAAAAGGCAAAATTTGAAAAATTATATTTAACAAAAAGTTAAAATATTTTTAAAATATTTTTTATCAGTTCTTTGACTTTCACATGTCTTTAAGAGTGTGAGCAAACTCTCTGTGCCATGTCTCACTTAAGGGTATAATTATTTCGCTTTAAAATAGTCCAAGGGGGTAATATGATTCCCGTAAAATATAAGTGTATAGTTGAGAATTCGATTATCGATTAGGAGGAAATTTGACCATTTTCTCACATAACTTTTTAAGTCTGAATTTCAAGAATACACTTGAACTTTGTGAAGGTTCAATTATCTCCTCTAAATAATTTTGAGTTGGTATTATTTTATCAATTTTTGTCCATCGAGCATAAAGAGTAAATAGTGTATGCACTCTCTCAGATAGCGTGAACAACCTAAAATAATGAAAATAATTTTATTTTTATAATTATCTTGTTTTTGCTATTGTTATAAAAATTCTTAAGTCAATACCTTGGTCCTTAGCTGATTTGGCAAAACAGATAACACACAATTCTAACCACTATCAGAAACATAACTTTGACTCCCAATCTTCACCCAAACTTAACATTCACAATTCACATGATCCACAACATTACAATAAGCCATAATTTATTCAACACACCATTCAAATAACCCACACATCCAAAGATCCATAAAACATCAATACGATATATAATATGCACTCCTAGTCTATCCAAGGACCATCCCAACAATTTAAAATAACCAACCCAGCTCCTGAAGGACCAACATGCGATAAATATGACATAATACCTAAATTTGGTCCTCTTATCGAACCAAACATGTAACCATCACGCCACGAAAAAGTAAATCCGGTTTTCTCATGGAACCCACAAACAAACTATTAGTGTATTAGGCGTTGTACCCGTGCCAACCGTTACTATTTACCGACATGGTATCCAAGCCAATCATATATGAATATTCCCATACCAAGAATGATACTCATGCCAACCGTTAGTATATCATGCGTGGTATCCAAGTCAATCGTGGGTATGTCCTTGTCACGATCCAAAGTATACCTAGGTGTAACATGGTGTATAGAATCTCGAAAGGCTCTACAAAAGCCACTTAACATAAATTATACAAGATCATAGAAATAAAGATTTCAAAAGTAACAATATCATATAAAGGAAAGAGTTCGATATAACGGAAGTCTAACATAGTATCAACAAGCCATCTATTACATCAAAAGAAAGCGGTTGAGAAATTACCCTTACACCACATACATATGAAAGAAAACTGAAATAAAGAAACCAATAAAGGTGTCCCAGTCCTTGGAACATGAGGACTCACTAATCTTCGAGCGCCAAGAGAAAGATCAACTAGCCACAAGTATGCATTAGTACATGAAGTATACTAAGTATGAAAGAAATGTATAAAAGTTATGAAATCATGCTAAAAAGGGCTTTACATGATATGCAATGACGAAGCTAAGGCATATGATAAGAGGTTATAAAATACAAGTCATAACCATGGTCAATGCAAGCATAACATATATAAAATACTTTATGAGATACTTTGAAGGTAACCTTAGTTCATTATTGTTGACAGTTTACCATTAACTGACATAGACCATGTGAGCTAAAACATGTGATGTGGTGTCTATCCCACACCGAAAAGAGATGGCATTACTTGGAAAGGCAACAACCTTAAACTTATAGCTTACATGGATCCACTAGCTAAGACAACCTACAAGGCATGTAGTTAGGCACAAGAAGATTGACTAGAGACCCGAGCTCTACTAATGGGAGAACCTTCATCTCAATATACTCTAGGTACTAAGTAAAATCTCACGAAATAATCATTGGTTCTAATCATTTCACCATTCATGGAAAGTGATCTAAAGCATATTTATATACCAAAATTGCCAATAATCGCCCACATTAGGGTTAAATTTAAGAATAATCTTGAGACTATTGACTTTGTTGTACCTAACTTGCTAGGATTGTGCACTAAGACATGTGATTATATAATGCAAGAACTTTCAAGGTGAATAGGGTCCATTTGAGCAAAAGAGGAGCGAGGAAGCATGAATATGGAATGAGGAGCAAACCCAAGTGGTGCACTGCCTGGCCCGAGGCGCTTAGGCAAAAATTACTGATGAAACCTTGAGGGGCACTTCCTTGTGCGAGGCGCCAAGGGCAGAACTACAGAGCACGCCTTGAGGCGCATTGTCTGGCGCAAGGCACCAAATCCTGAACTACTGAAGGCTGAAGTAGGTGCACTGTCTGGCACGGCGCCCCAGCCTGTGCCCGACATGCCCAACAAAAAATGATTTAACTAGGACTCCTCTTTAGATCAGAATTGGGAATACTTTTCCTAAACTCCATAAATAGGACCCTAGGGCTATTTTTTAGGGTTCGACTTATTTTTGGTGTGCAAGAGCAAGGATTAATGTTTTGTAGTAGGTTTTGATTCTCTAACTCATCTTTATTTCGGAAATCGCAAGAACAATACTATTTTGCAGTTTTTTAATATTATGAGTGGCTAAACACCCTTGTTCTGGGGCTAGAGTTACAGATGATTGTTGAGTATTAATGGTTTTGGATTAATTTATGGTTATCACTTTAAGTTACTTGTATGTTCTTGTTTTAGTATTTCTTGACTCACCATCTTAGAAATAAATCTCTTGTCTACTCTTAAACTCGGGAGACACTAAGGTAGATTAGAAAGCTTGATCTTCCATTAAATTGAGTTGATTTGTGTTTAGGAGTGACACTCGGACGAACACCTAGCTTGGTTATAAAACATGATGAAATATAAATGCTCGCTAATTAGGACTGCCTATCCTCGCTAAAAGATGTAGTTAGACAACTAATTGGAGTAAGCGATTAGAGGTCGGGAGACCATGACCATATAATTAAGTTTTTAAATTAGTGACTTGATAACCTAAATTAGTTCATTACCTGAGATACAATACTTGAAATTCAATGCATGCTGCAGCCATGAAATTGTCTTTTACTTGTTTAAAACATCGATTTGAAGTTGTTCATATTAGTTACTTTACTTATTGCAGTAGTCATAGTAAACAACATTCAATCTCTGTTATAGATTCTCTTGTCGAATTGTGGAATTATCTTAGCAAATATAAGTTGATAATAAGTCCCTTGGGAACGATAACTCGTTTCTAAAAAGAACTATACGACTTGTGTAACCACGTACATTTGCGTATGCATTTGGGCGCAATAAGTTTTTGGTGCCGCTACCGGGGACTTAAGGAATTAATTTTATATTTACTTTTCTTAAGTCTACAGTTAGATTGTTCAAGTGTTAATAGCTCGATCTTTAGATCTTTTGTATTGTAGACACTTGGTTCTTAAGTCTGGCTCGAAAAGGAGATCTTGTCGACCCAGACGACGAACCTGAAAGAGCCCTTTGACTATGCAGAAAGGTAGTGAATCAAGGACATCAACAAGAATTGTGACTAGGTATCTCGAAAGATATTGAGGGTGACCACATAATAAACATGAACAACGAAGGACAAGAGATACCCAGTTATACCGGCAAGACCAGTCTGTGATGTGGCAGTCCCACTCACAGCCAATGTGGCGTTAAGTATACGGAAACCACCAGCAGGTGGAAAATTTGAGCTAAAATAGAACATGGTTTAATTCATCCACGGAATGGGGCAATTCATCGGTCTCCCTCACGAGGATCCCCAAGTGCATATAAAGAACTTTCTGGAGATAAGCGATACATACATCCCAAATGGAGTTTCATCGAATTATGTGAGATTGACTCCCACTCACAGCCAATGTGGCATCAAGTATATGGAAACCACCAGCAGGTGGAAGATTTGAGCTAAAATAGAACATGGTGCAACTCATCCATGGAATGGGGCAATTAACCGGTCTCCCTCACGTAGATCCCCAAATGCATATAAGGAACTTTCTAGAGATAAGTGATACATACATCCCAAATGGGATTTCATCAAATTATGTGAGGTTGACTCCTTTTCCACACTCATTATTGGGAAAATCAAGGTAGTGGTTAGATACAGAGCCACCAAATTCCATCACAACAAGGGATTATTTGGCGAAGAAGTTCTTGAGTCGATTTTTTCCATCAGGAAAACCTGCAAGGTTGAGGAGTGAAATATTGAGCTTTAAGCTAAAAAATGGGGAAGATATGTACCAATCATGGGCTCGATTCAAACAATTGTTGAATGCTTGTCCACATCACTACCAAGCTAATGAGGTACTTGCTCACACTTTCTTTGAAGGTCTTGATTATAATGCATGCGTACTTCTCAATAGTGCAGCAGGTGGATAAGCTTTAGCAAAGACTCATGAGGAGCTATTTGACCTCCTAGATAGACTCTCAGAAGGGAACCTGTTTGGGATGGGAAAGTACCAAGGACCACGACATGACGGGCTGCCGGAATTCTAGATGTGGATCAAGCTACTGCGATAAATGCAAAACTAGATGCAATGAACCATAACATAACCATGCACTTCAAGCAAATTGCACTAAATCAAGCACCGATGAATGCTATACAACAAACAACAGTTTGGTGCGGAGCACATGAAACTTAATTTTGTGAAGTGAATTCGGACTCCGAGAACTATGTGGGTAATGCACAAAGAGGTAGAGGTCCGCATGGTTTCGGCAATACTTATAACTCCACTTGGAGAAATCATCCTAAGTTCTCATTGGGTAGAAATAAAAAAGAGAGCCAAAACCAAGTGCAAGGGTCTAATCAATATCGAGCACAAGGAAATGAGCAACAATATCAAAATAATAGCTAAGGCGGAAACCAAAGTACACAAAAAGGGGGTATGACTAATGAAGAGTTGTTCTAAAAAGCTGATAGTAGAAATCGGGAAGAACAATGTCGATAATGCAAAAATCAATGCAAGGGTGGATAGGCAAGATGAGACTTTGAGGAACATCCAAATGCCACAGTTTAATATGGAAAAACAAGTTGCAAAAGTAGCTAATTCGCTCAACTTGCACCCACAAGGAGGTTTACCAGGTGACACTGAGCCCGACCGTAAGCAATTGAATGTTGTGATTACCAGAAGTAGGCTACAACTAGAGGAACTAGCTCAAAAGAAAAGAGATATTGAGGTAGTGAGTAGTGAAAATAAGCAAGAAGAGGTGGTAGATAACTCCAATATTGAGAAGAGTGTTCCTCAAATGAAACCACCTCATCCATTTCCACAAAAGTTCAGAAAGCAGAATGAAGATGAATGCTTCGGTAAGTTTCTCTCTCTCCTTATACAGGTTTACATTAAAATTCCTTTGGTTGATATTTTGCAGGGAATTCGTAAGTATTCCAAGTATGTGAAAGAGGTAGTGGCTAACAAGAGGAGGCTCACAGAGTATGAAATGGTAACACTTACTGAGGAGTGCAGTTATCGAATTTAGAATAGACTACGAAAGAAGTTGAAGGATCTGGGTAACTTTACGGAGCAAATTACAATTGGATAAAGTGTCAATGCCCAGGGTTTATGTGATTTAAGTGAGAGCATTAATCTCATGCCGACATTCTTATACAAGAAACTTGGGTTAGGGAGTCCAATACCAATCACTATCATTCTCTAACTTGCGGATAGATCCATTGCAAGACCAGAAAGGGTAGTTGAAGATGTGTTGGTGCAAGTGGGATCATTGATCTTTCTGGTGGACTTTGTAGTCTTAAACTTTGAGCTTGATCCAGAAGTTCCATTTATTTTGGGGCGTCCTTTCTTGGCCACGGGGTGAGCATTGATTGATGTAGCAGCTGGGTAGTTGACTATGAGGACACAAGATACAGTTGAAGTATTTGACGTCTATTGGGCCTTGAAATTGCCTTCCGTCTATGAAGAGTTATCCGCCATTACTATTCTAGATCTAGCAGTAAAGTCACATTGCATTGTTTCCGAGGATCTCTTGGAAAGAGTTTTAGTGGACATGACATAGATGGGGATACTGAAGCTCAAGGTATAGTGGCTTGTCTTAATGTGGCAGTATTAGGAACATACAGAGATAGGGTGGACTCATTTGATCGTGAATTGGGACCTCCACCCAAACCCTCAATTGAAGAAGCACCTAAATTATTCCCAGCCTGTGCCCGACGTGCCCAGCAAAAAATGATTTAATTAGGACTCCTCTTTAGATCGGAATTGGGAATACTTTTCCTAAACTCTATAAATAGGACCCTAGGGCTATTTTTTAGGGTTCAACTTCTTTTGGGTGTGCAAGAGCAAGGATTAAAGTTTTGTAATAGGTTTCGATTCTCTAACTCTTCTTTATTTTGAAAATCGCATGAACAATACTATTTTATGGTTTTTAAATATTATGAGTGGCTGAACGCCCTTGTTCTAGGGCTGTAGCTACGAATGATCGTTGAGTATTAATGGTTTTGGATTAATTCATGGTTATCACTTTAAGTTACTTGTATGTTCTTGTTTTAGTATTTCTTGACTATCCACCTTAGAAATAAATCTCTTGTCTACTCTTAAACTCGGGAGACACTAAGGTAGATAGACCAAAGAATATAAAAAGCTTGATATTCCATTAAATTGAGTTGATTTGTGTTTAGGAGTGACACTCGGACGAACACCTAGCTTAGTCATAAAATAGGAAGAAATATAAATGCTCACCAATTAGGACTGCCTATCCCCGCTCGACGATGTAGTACAACTAATTATAGTAGGCGATTAGAGGTCGGGAGACCATGATCATATAATTAACCTTGTAAATTAGTGACCTGATAACCTAAATTAGTTCATTACCTGAGTTACGATACTTGAAATTCAATGCATCCTGCAACCCTGGAATTGTCTTTTACTTGTACAAAACATCAATTTGAAGTCGTTCACATTAGTCACTTTACTTATTGCAGTAGTCGTAGTAGTAGTAAACAACATTCAATCTCTGTTAAAGTTACTCTGGTCGAATTGTGTAATTAGTAGCAAATATAATTTGATCATAAGTCCATTGGAAATGATAACTCGTTTCTAAAAAGAACTATACTACTTGTGCAATCTTGTACACTTGCGTGTGCATTTGGGCTCAATAGAAAGACACAATTAAGTTACCAATCCAAGCTAAAGTTAGTTATGATAACTCCTTAAATCTTGATTCAATTAGGTGAGAAAACCTTTCAACCTTATGAATCCTTATGTGAGAAATTATTTCACCATATTCATTGATACTTTCATCTAAAAGCAGCATCAAGTCATAAACATCAATCTCATAAAAACATGTATAACTTCATAAATTCATAGTTCATAAAATTTATCATGTGTTGATAGTCAAAAGTCATGGATCATGCATTGGTTCATATGAATTCAACTCAAAAACATGTAATTACTTCTATTCATGCATTTAAAAATAGAAACAACTAATGATTCATAATTGAAAAGAACCCATGACGATTGAATAAAATCCTAACTTTGAATTGAAAATTTAACTTGTAAAATTGGATAATTTTAGGAATTCTATGGAGGAAAGGACTCCATAGGTGAATAATAACATACCTTAGTGATCAAGGCCCAAACACTATGGTGAATTGGAGATGCTAAGTTGAAACCCTAAGTTCTTCTTCCTTAGCTTGAGAGGGAAATTTGGGAGAGAAACTTAGAGGGAATTTGGATTTTAGGAGAATGATATTAGAATGGGTAGTTGTAGGACCTAAAATACTTTTATAAGGCTTAGATTTAGGACTAAAATGACTTAGTTTAGGCATTAAACACTTAGGGAAAATACTCAAAACCCCTTAAAATAACTATCAGACCCTTCTATAGTTTGGACTTACAGTCCTCGTCAACCGTGAAAAATTTAAAAAGCCTTAAAATTGGACAAACTTTTGACGAGACCTATATAAGGCCCATAGAACTTTGTATGGTCTGTAGACCCCAACCGTAGAATTCAACTTTAACTTCAAAATTTCACCAAGTGTGAAATCTTCCTACGAAACCTACCTACAACTCGCAGATCACTTGACGGTCGTGTTGTTCTACCGTAGAAAAGTTCAGAAACTTGATTTCTCAAAAAATATTTTCTCCCTTTCTACGAGACTTCTCTAAGACCTGTTGAAAGTTCTACGAACCGTAGACCGGTCTCGTAGACCAGAACCAATAGGCAAAATTAATGCAATCTTTTTCCTTTTAGTAATCCGAGGTGTAACAATATCTCCCCTTTGAGAACATTCATCTTCGAATGGAACTCAAGCTAGGATGAAATAGAAGGGGAAAGAGATCTACCAACCCAACATGAATGCAATCACATAAAGGCACATAACAAAGGAGGAAAATCGACTCCAAGCTAAAACATACTCAAAACATCATTTTCTAAAACATATGTTGATGAATATGGAAATATGAGAATGACTAAAACACATGAATCCGGAAGAATGAACCATGAGAAGCAAAATACCTCAAGCTAGAGTAGGATGGAAGGGAATGAGATGAGGATATCGGGACATCATATTGGCGTCGGCCTCCCAAGTAGCACCCTCAACCATTTGATTCCTCCACAACACCTTTACGTATGCAACCTCTCTAGTCCTCAACTCTCTAACTTGCTGGTCCAATATCTCAAATGGAACTTCTTCATAAGAAATCCTTTCCCTTACACCAAGACGCTCTAATGGTACTATTTATGTTGGATCACTGATACATTTCTTTAATAAAGATACATGGTATACCGGATGCACCGATGATAAATCAGAAGGCAAGTCTAATTCATAAGCAAAGTCAAATTCATAAGCCACCTTGCCTATCTGCCTCAACACTTGATAAAGACCAATATAACGGGGACTAAGCTTTTCTTTCTTACCAAACCTCACGACACCCTTCATAGGTGAAATCTTCAAGTAAACCCAATCATAAACATCAAACTCATAATTCCTTCTTCTAACATCGGCATAGGAGTTTTGTCAACTTTGAGTTGTTTTCCACCTTTTCTCTAATAAGCCGAACTTTCTCCATAGCCTCATGTACCAACACATAACCTATCAAAGCAACATCACACCCTTCAAACCAACCCATGGGGGATCTATATCTCCAACCAAAGAGAGCTTCAAATAGAGCCATAACAATACTTGAATGACAACTATTATTGTACGCAAACTCTATCAAAGGCAAATGATCATCCCAATTACCCTTAAAGTCAATCACACAAGCTCTCAACATCATGTGCATCCGAACTATTAGCTCCACTAATGCACACTTGCAAGATGTCGTCCGGTGTTTGTTCACACCATTCGATGCTTGTTCACACAGGCTTCCACAATTGCTCAACCGTTGCTTGTTCTGAATGAAAGTGAATACAGATGCACCTTTATTTAGTGCAGAGTCGAGTTCATGATTTCGGATTGCGCATACTAACTTCTATCTTTCAAAGTTTGGATGGTACGCTCTGCTTGTCCATCGGTTTGAGGATGAAAGGCCATAATAAGCTTACACGGGTCCTAAGAACGTTTTTGAAAGACCTCCATAAATAAGAAGTAAATAGGGTACCATGATCGGAGATAATAGATAGGGGCACTCCATAAAACCTAACCATTTCCTTTAGATACAACTTAACATAATCTTCTGTCGAATAAGAAACCTTGATGGAAAAGAAATAAGCCAATTTCATCATATGATCCACAATAACCTAAATCAAGTCATGTTGCCGCCTGGTGCGGGGTAAACCAACAATAAAGTCCATATTCAAATCTTCCCACTTCCAAGTTGGAATACTAATATCTTGGGACAAACCTCCTGTCTTTTGATGCTCAACTTTCACTTGTAGACAATTAGGAAACTTAGACACAAATTCCATAATATCCTTCTTCATCCCATTCTACCAATAGACCACCTGAAAGTCATGGTACATCTTGGTGTCTCCCGGGTGAATGGAATATCGAGAACTATGGGCTTTCAAAAAAATTTGCTCCCTCAAATCATCAAAATTGGGAAAACACAAGCGACCTTGATGTCGAAGCACACCATATCCCCCCTTGGGAGAAAACCTCAATAGACTTCTTAAGCACCGCTTCCTTCGACTCAACAAAAATCAGACCATACTTTGCTTAGCCTTTACATCCAATACAAAAGATGATTCCAAACTATTATGAACGAATACTCCTCCTTCATTAGAATAAATCAAGAGAACACCACATTGGGACAATATGTGAAAATCATGAACTAACTCTTTCTTATCATCCTTTATATGAGTAACACTACCCATTAACAACTAACTGAAGGCACCAGCCACCATGTTGGCCTTGCCTGGGTGATAAAGGACACTCATGTCATAATCTTTCAAGAGTTGTAGCCATCAAGGTTGGCAAAGATTTAGATCCTTTTGCTTAAATACATATTGTAAACTTTTACGGTCATTAAATACCTCAACATGGACACCATAAAAGTAATGTCTCCAAATCTTAAAGGCATTACAACTGTCACTAATTCCAAATCATGGGTAGAATAGTTCTTTTCGTGAATCTTAAGCTGCCTTGAAGCATAAGCATTAACTTTCTCAGTTTGCATAAGAATACAACCTAATACAATCCTTGAATCATCACAATACAACTCAAACCTATTGGAACCTTCTGGTAAATTCAACACTAGAGCGGAGATATGCCTATCTTTCAAATCTTGAAAACTCTTTTCACATGCTTTCGACCAAGAAGTTAACATTCTTTTGAGTAAACGAGGTCAATGGAAAGGCAATAGAAGAAAACCCTTCCAAAAACCTTCTATAATATCATGTCAAACCCAAGAAACTTCGTATATCTGAACCAGACAAAGGTCTAGGACAACTACTAACCACCTAGGTTTTCTAAGGATCGACTTGAATACCTTAGCCGGAGATAACATGGCCAAGGAAAGCAACAGACCTCAACCAAAACTCACATTTGATAAAGTTAGCATACAATTCATGATCTTTGAGAATTCACAACACAATCTTAAAATGATCAACATGCTCAACCTCCCTCCGCGAGTAAATAAAGATATCATAAATAAACACAATCACAAACATATCAAGATATTGCTTGAATACCCTATTCATCAAATCCATAAATGTCGCCAGGTCATTAGTCAAACCAAAGGAAATTATCAAAAACTCATAATGACCATACCTAGTTTGAAAAGACGTCTTTGGAATGTATCTTACTTTCACCCTCAATTGGTGATAACCTGACCGGATGTCAATCTTAGAGAAGTAAATTGCTCCTTGGAGTTGATCAAAGAAATCATCAATCCTTGGAAAAGGCTACTTAGTCTTAATGGTAACCTTATTCAATTTCCGGTAATCAATACACATACAAAGTGAACCATCCTTCTTACGAACAAATAAAACTGGAGCACCCCATGGAGAGATACTCAGTCGAATGAATCCCTTATCAAACAAATCTTTCAATTGCTCTTTGAATTCCTTAAGTTCTACTAGAGCCATACAATGAGGAATAGAGATAGGTTGCGTAGTTGGAAGAAGGTCAATACTGAAGTCTATTTCCCTTTCGGGAGGAACATCAGGTAGATCATTTGGAAACACTTCTAGAAACTCATTTAGAACCGGGATCGACTCAAGAAAAGGGGTTTCAGAATCTGTATCCCTAACCCGAACAAGATGATATATGAAATCCTTAGAAATCATTTTCCTATACTTAAGACAAGAAACAAACTGACCCTTAGGCATATAATTTTCCCCTTTCCACTCTAGGATGGGCTCATTAGGAAACTAAATCTTAACCAGTCAGTATCTACAATCAATAGAAGCATAACAAGAATGGAGTCAATCCAGACCATGAATAACATCAAAATCTAACATATATATATATGTGTGTGTGTGTATATATATATATATATATATATATATCTTTTGATTCTTTCTATCAATACAAGCTTCGAACTATCAAAATACTAGAAATATAAGTATGCTATATACATAGTTTCATGCACAATATCATATCAATGATCCTGTCTTGATAGATCACTTAATTCTTCCTATCAATACAAGCGCTTTAAAAATCTCATCTTGCTAAATCTTTTGATACTTTCTATCAATACAAGCTTCGAACTATCAAAATATTAGAAATATAAGTTATGTTGATAGGAAATGGGAACTAACGATAAACTTTACCAGACAAATTTTTCTAATTACAAAATATATACACTATCATATTAGAGATCATATCTGTTTATCGAACTAATTTATTAATAACAAGATATATATACATTGTAATAGATAGTAAACAATGATTAAGATAAGATTATAGATTCAGAATTTAAATAGTATTTCTAAACTATAAGGGTCTTCGTTTTTTTAAAATATTCTAATCCAAACGATATTACATAAATTAAAATTAGATAAAATAATTTTATTTATATTGGAACTATAAAAATAATTCAAATTAAAATAGTAAAAATACATGTACACAATACATACATCCCTCTTGAAAAAAAGAAAGCTAAAAAAGTCTTCTAAGTGACGTCAGAAAGATGACATTGCATCATCCATCAAGTAGTCAAAAAATCTTTTCATTCTCACCTACTTTTCCCTCATAAAACCAAAAACACCATTGTTGCTTCTTTGTTTTTCATTCAAGTTCACTGTAAGGTAAAAAAAATTCCATCTTTCTTTGTTTAGCAAGATGACATCAAGTAGTCAAAAAGGAAAAAAAGTTTATGAGACCTACAAAAAGTGTTGGAGTAGATTTTGATGATAAACCTCTATGGAATCATGTGAAAGTTATTCCGATTTCTCCAAATGAGGGTGGGCATAGAACATGGTCATGTAACTATTGCAATAAAAAGTTACGGGTCATATAATAGAGTGAAAGAACACCTCTTAAAATTATCAGGGCATGGATTTCAAATATATAAAGAAAGTACTAGTAATATATTTGTGACTTTGAAGATGGAGCATGAACAAGCCGAAAGAAAAATAACATCTGTTCAAGTTGATGCAAGATAAAAAGTTGATTATATATCACTTCAGGAGGGGACTGATTTAATTCAACAAAAAAAAGAGTTCGAGTAGTGGAGCTATAGGGAAATCATTCGGCATCTATGAGAGAAATACGACCGATAAATTTGCCACTAGAATGTTCTACGTATCAGGTTTATCGTTCAACTTTGCAAAATCTCTTTATTTAAAAAAAAATATTCTAAGTTTCTACCCAAAAATTCCATTCCCAGTTATATTCCCCCGTCATATAATAGGTTGAGGACAACTCTTTTAGCTCAAGAAAAGACACACATTGATAGAAAGTTTCAACCAATTAAAGATACATGGAAAAATAAAGGATTGCCAATTTGTTCGGATGGATGGTCCGATACTAAAAGATGACCTTTGATCAATATAATGGAATCATCTAGTGGAGGCCCAATATTTTTAAATTCAATCAATTCTAGTGGAATCATAAAATATGGAGAGTATATTGCTAAGTTGTTTATTGAAGCAATAGAAAATGTAGGTTCAAACAATGTTGTTCAACCTATTACAGATAATGCAAGTAATATAAAACTTGTCGGTACTATTGTGGAGCAAAAATTTCCTCATATATTTTGGACTCCTTGTGTTGTTCATTATTTGAATCTAGCTTTGAAAAGTATGTGCCAACCTTCGGAAAAATCACCTCACTTTACTAATTGCAAATGAATTTTAGAGTTACTTAGTAAAGTGAGTAATTTGAAGAACTTTGTTGTGAACCATTACTTGGCACATGCACTTTTTCAAAAACTTTGGGATTTGTGTTAGTTTAAGGTTGGTGAAACATGATTTTCCTCGCACATCATTATAACCACCCGAATTCACAAAGTGAAATCTTCTTTGGAGAAAATGGTCATGGATGATGAATGGAAGAATTATAAGGGGGATAAGAGAATTAAAGCCAAAAATCATGAAATAAAATCTCTTATAATGAATGATGAGAAATGGGATAATATTGACTACTTCTTGAAATTTTCGAAACCAATTGTTGATATGCTAAGAAGTGCGGATATTGATGGTCCAAAATTACATCTCATCTATGATATGTGGGATTGAATGATTGAGAAGGTCAAGAAAGCAATCTTTGAGCATGAGGGAAAATATCTCATTTCCGATCAATCAAATGTTTTTGATACTATTCATGATATTCTTGTGGCTAGATGGAACAAAAGTAATACACCTCTACATTGTATGACACATTCTTTGGTTCCCAAATATTATCATGAATCATGGCTTCAAGGAGAGAATGGAATTCGAAAGCTAGCTCTTAATGAAGATAGTCAAATTTCATTGAATAGAGTCAAGTACTTTCAAAGGTACTTTAAAGATTCTAATGAAATGAAATAAGTCTCATTGGAGTATGGATCCTTTTGTAGCGGAAGTGGCTATTTTAGTGAGCCTTATGTGATTGAGGCTATGATGTATGAATATTCTCTTTTTTGGTGGGCAAATCATGGGGTCTCGGTTCCACTTTTGCAACAATTAGCTTACAAGTTGCTTACTCAACCGACTTCTTCCTCTTGTTGTGAAAGAAATTGGAGTACATATTCTTTGATTCACAATATCAAGAGAAATAAGTTAGCAACTTCAAGAGCCGAATATTTAGGGTTTGTACATTATAATCTTTGGTTGTTGTCTCACAAGAAAAAATATATATAAATGGGCCAAGAAAATATTGGGATATGTAATCATTTAAAATTTATTAAATATAAATTTATAAAATGATTCAGATTCTATTAGTCTAAATACATATTATGGATTGATATAATTGAAATAATTATTTAAATTCCAATAAAAATGGATTTAAATAAAAGCCCGCTCCATAAAGCCCATATGACATGTCACTTAAATATGATTGGCCGAAGGGAATCCTATTCCAATCACAACTCTTCTATTTTAAAACTATAAATAGGGCTCTTCATAATTCAAATGAGAGGACCAAGAATTTGAACAAGAAGCTAGAGAAAGCTCATGGACCAAAAGCCGCAATTTCTCTACAAGTTCAAGAATTCGAGAATTGAAGAATTCAAGAATTCAAGTGTTGGAAGTTCAAGATTTGAAGAAGTCAAGATCAAGTTCAAGAACGAACAAGAACAAGACCATCAGATTCAAGATCAAGCTCGAAGCCCTTGAATTCAACTAGAAAGTCAAGATCAGGATAAAGTTCAAGATCAAGTTCAAGAACGATCAAGATCAAGACCACCAGATTAAAGAACAAGCTCAAGAGCCCTTGAATTTATATTCGAAAAGGCGAATTCAGAGAAATCATAGAAATATAACACTTGCACTTTGAAATAATAAAATGATTGTTGCATAAATTCCCGTTCTTGATTATTATTTTCTCGACGCAAATTTTATTGTCTACAAATTTTGGCACGCCCGGTGGGACTATCTCTACCTCTCATATCAACTTTTCAAGCATTAAAGAATATCGAGATGACTTCCATGAAGATGAACTCTCAATGAACTGCCTCTAAGGCAATAGCTCCAAGTTTTCTACTGAAGTTGAAGGCATTCTTGGTGTTACCTTTGGATGTTTCGGAGCAGTTACGAGGAGCATGTAATGACCCGAGAGCACCCCCTAGTCGTTACCAGTGTATTCGACCTCTCGGAGGTCTAATACAAACCCTTATCATTCGTCATAACATTTATAATAGAAAAATAGCAGAAAATTTATAACTTTTTCATAATATAACACAATACTTAAATGTCACCTCATTTAAACCTTTAATACAAAATCGGAGTACTACGTCTCAAGGTAGCCATCTTGAAACATGACTACAACACAAAAGGGACACATCCCTTACAATACAAAAGAAACTACTATCTAGTACATAGAACTTAAGGAAACTCTTTAACATAAAGGTCCTTGAATCATTAAGGACACACCCGAACTTGGGAATAGTAAGCCAAGCTCATCACTTCTAGGAAAGACCCTTTAGTCACCATCACCTACACTTGGTGTAAAAAGATAAAGAAGAATGGTGTTAGTACAAGAATGCACTAAGTATGATAACCATGCAAAACATGCTTTTAAAAGGACATTTAGTACAATAGGAACAATATAAACCACATACATCATCATACACATGGACACCATTCATAATAGCACATAGAGCCACTTATAACCTTTTAGGAACATTCAATGCATACAATACATTACCCTCCTCTTTATCTTAACTCCTTTCCTCAAGCAACCCTTAGGGAATACTTGGTGCAATGTATCACCTTAAGGTTACCAAGGGTGAACTTACATATAGCCTTCATCAATCCAACCACATATATTCATAGAGTCATAAGCACACCATAAGACATAGTCTTCACATAGGAACCATCACCTAAGACAACCCCCAAGTCACACTAGTGCAATGTGCAAGTAGCATCCCATAATACTACTCACACCAAGTGTTCCTAGGAAGCCACCATAGACTAGGTACATCATATTCAACAAGTCATAACATCTTCATTTAACATTAGACATAAGACCAACATACTTCATAACATCATGTAAGGACTCATTCCTTTACTACATCATTAGTCATAACCCATTTAGTTCATATCATAGGTAAACCACCCTCACAACCCCTTCACAAGCTCACTTGTGCAATGTACACATGGAGTCCCATACCCCCACATATACTAAGCAAACCCATTAAGAAGTCATAAGTGTAACTCACATGCATAAACATACTTCATGTCTTGACATAAGTAAAGTAAACCTAAATATGCTTTCATATTAACATACATAGACCATAGTCTTCATTACATAAAGAGCCTAATCATAACCTCCCTTAGAGTCCACTGGTGCAATGCATAAGTAGGGTCCATAGTCCTACCTACACTAACTAACTCTTCAAGAAATCATGACTAGAGTTCATATTCTTAACTTTCGGGAGACATTGCCATAACCAACGTAGACCATGTGAGCTACATGGAATCCGGTGCTCTACTCCCACACCGAAAAGAGAGGGTACTACTTGCCAAAGTAGGACGTACATACATAATAGCTATCTAGTGGATCCACTAAGCTAAGACCTACGGGGGCACGTAGTTATGGAACAAGGAGTTTGCTACTAGAAAACCTTGACTTACTAAGCGTGGAAGTTTCCATCTTATGAGACAACATCTATGTTGGGAACCCGTACTTGCTAAATGTGAAGGCTCTCTTGTGGGAAGCCGGACTTGCTAAACGTGAAGCCCCCACTCTCATTTTTCATGTTCACTCGGTGCTAAGCTCCAACTCCCTTTTTAAACATCTTTAAGCCTTTATTTAACATTAGTTCATAAAGTAGGCTTTAGGGACTTAATCCCTCATATCATATAGCTCAAAGGTTTCTAAGATGAGAATGACCTTTCATCATAGAACCTACATTATGTGAGAATGACCTTTCACATAGTCATACCATATTCATAACATAGTTTTGTTTAGAGTACAATTGAGGTAACCTGTCAAGAGACTCACTTTCACTAGATTATCATAAACCTTATTCATTCATTCATGTGTGTACATATGTGAGAAAGACTTTCACATAAACACCTTTAAACAACACATAATCATACCTTGCTAATCATACACTTTGCATGCATAATAAGATGTAAGGGTGCATATAAGAGTTAACCTTTCAATAGACACCATAACACATCATATTCATAGCTATATATGTAGAGTGTGTGTACATATTGGTCCTCATAGTGACATAATAGCAACAACATTGATATTGAGTGCACTTCCTTTCAAGAGATCACCACACATTCACAATGTCCCCAAATCATGAGCAATTCATATATAAAGTCTTTAGGGATTCTAGACCACACACCCACACTTCATCATAGGAGACAAGGACTCATTCTAACATGTATATGATCAAACATTCATATATGGGTCATATAGGTAGGGGTCATTCCACAATAGTACCTAACATAATCAATCATGTAGACCACACCTTATACCTAACATTATCATTCACATTATACTCCTCATCATCAACACACTTTAAACATCATGCTAGCATTGAGGATTTCATACATAATCTTCATAGCATAACTTCATAAACATATGCATCATAATCATCAATTCACTTCACATCTATTGCCTTCATGGTCAAGATCTCAACATGCATAGATAGACAAGAAGTGAACACCTCCACCATAAGTGGATCAAACCACACAACATCAATTCTCATACTATAGACTAGAAGTTAGGTCAACTTACAAATTCTCCAAGCCATGATCACCATGGATCAATCCTCAACAATTCATAATCAATTGACATAGGTAGCAATAGGAATCAACAATGTAATTCAATATCATAAACATAGTCTAAGTACAATTCCATAAACAAAGGGATCAACCCATAACTTTGCCCATAAGGCCATAATCCTCAACTCATCAATATACCAACAATTCAACATGAATAAGTATAGATAATCATAAGGAACATCAATTTAATCTAATCTAAACATAATTTCATCAATAGAGATCATATTCACAAAGACCCACATCATAGGCCAATTTTTCGAGAATTTGGGGATCATGGGTTCTTCAGGAATTCCTTTGAAAATTGTATTAAAAACATTAATTCCACATTAATTCATCAATAGAGTGATTTATAAAATTGTTTGACAAGGAACCCATGTTTAGATTGAAAATTGGAAATTTTGGTCTTTGAATCACTTTTGAAAATCTTTGATAGAACTCCTTGAATGAGAGGTTATTCAAGAATCAAGAGTCACCATAACTTAATTATTGAAGACCCATGAAATTGAAGAAGAAATCAGTTGAAAACCCATCTTCTAGCTTACGCTTCATCAAGGTCTTCAATGGAGTTTTTGAGAGAATCTATTTTGAGAGGGAAGGTTCAATTAAAAGAATGGGGTCTAATTTTAGGTTTTGGGGTTTTAACCAACTTAAAATACCCTAAAATAGGTAGAATAGCCGTTTATAATAATTCCCCAAAGTACCCAAACTACCCCTCACTTAGTTGGACCTTTTAAAACAAGTCAAACTTGAGTTTTATTTTCGTAGATTTCGTCAGGAAACAAGTTTGCAACATGGAGGTGTTCCCACAAGTTTTTTGGAAATTAAATTCGAGACAGTAGAGTCCGCGACATGTTTGCGACACGGACCAAACATTTGGCCCTTGGTGGAGCTAGTCCGCGACGCGGACATGCTCCCTCCAAGCACAACTTCAAGCTGCCTTGGCAGCTTGCTTGGCCAAGGTGGGGTCCTTCTCGGGGACCCTTAGGGTGGTCCCCGGGGTGTCATATCTGAACGTTTTGACCCTAAAAACATTTATTAAGCCACTAGGATCACCTCCACTGATTTTAGACTCCAAACAACACATAAAAACATGAACAACATACTAGAACACACCAACACGTAAAAGACTAGTTTCCGAACGTCTTGGTCGTCCCTTGGCATTTGACTTCCAAACTCTTTAAAACTGACTAAAAAGGCTATTGTTCATTATTTTGACAAGTTATTAATGCATAAAACTCATGTGAGGCTCTACTTTATCCTACTTTATTTTGAGGGTCGTTACAGAGCAAAGGTGCTATGCTAGGACAACAAACACTTCAAGTGTTGTTAGCATTAACTCCTGTTTTAGGGTCTTCGACTCCAAAAGGAGTAAGTTCCTCCACAAAGGCTTTAGAAGGAGGAATTAGTGTTGCTGAAAAGATCAAGAAGACATTGGCTCTCCTTGAGAAATCTGATTCCATGAACTCTACCATAAGGGAGAACTATGACTCAACCAATGAATCATCTCCACATGCATCAGGTAACGTGATCCCACTGAAGATCAACTTACACGACAATCCATGCGACTCTCCTACATCTCAAATGATCATGCAAACAATGATGACTGTTGCTTCTTCCCTTGAGGAATAACTTGCAAATCTGACGAAGTTGGTTGAAGGATTGACAAAGCATGTACAACACCAAGAGTCTAGAATTGATAAGTTTATGGATAGGATGGAAGGACATTTAGATGGAGAAGCGAGTCGTACGCCTGGAAAGAGTATTGAAGTTCAAGAGATCGGAGATCCTATGAAGAAATCACTGCTTGTTAATGAGATGCCAGTTTTCTTTGAAGGAATGATCCCACTCGATTTCTTGAAGGAATTCATTGAATGCACAATTAAAGATAAGTATGAAGTCTCCACCAAGTCTTCTCATATGTATGCCAAGCCATACAGTGCAAGAATTGATAACTTTAAAATGCCTGCTGGTTATCAACCTCCCAAATTTCAACAATTTGAGGGTAGAGGAAATTCGAAGCAACATGTTGCTCACTTTGTGGAGACATGTAATAATGCTGGAACATTTGGAGACCATCTTGTCAGCAGTTTGTCCGCTCTCTAAAAGGAAATGCCTTTGATTGGTACACAGATCTTGAGCCCAATTCTATTGATAGTTGGGATCAACTAGAGCACGAGTTTCTCAATCGCTTCTATAGCTTGAGGCATACGGTGAGCATGGTAGAACTCACGAATACTCACCAAAGGAAGGATGAAGTAGCCATAGATTTCATAAATCGATGGTGGAATGTGAGCCTGAATTGCAAGGATAGTCTTAGTAAAGCTTCTGCGATAGAAATGTGTATCCAAGGGATGCACTGGGAGCTTCTTTACATCTTACAAGGAATAAAACCAAAATCCTTCAAAGATCTAGCTACTCATGCTAATGATATGGAGTTGAGCATGCCCTTTGCTGGAAAAGATATGACGTTCATCCATGATCCTCACAAAGGAAGAGACAAGCAGGAACCAAAGAGATGGAGCAAATTTGTGCCCAGAAATGACAAAAAAGAATCGATGAATGTTAATTGTCACATGCGAAGTTCACTACAAATGAGGGCATGAAGAAAAATGTGAGAACAACTTTCCAAGCACGTTCAAATCAAAAGTCGACACTAAGGGAGATGCAAGGGAAAAAATATCCCTTCTTGGATTCTGACATTTTTGAGATTTTTGATGAGTTGTTCGAGTTAAATCTCATTAACTTGCCTGAGATGAAGTGACCTGATGAAGGTGGAAAAGCTGATGACCCAAATTATTGCAAGTATCATGGACTTGTGAGTCATTCTCTTGAATAATGTTTTGTCTTCAAGGATAGAGTGATGTGATTGGTTAACGAAAAGAAAATTGTCCTTGATGATGAGAAGGCTAGTTCTAACCAAATCTCTATCACCTTTGGCTCGCTCGATTAGCTCCAAATATATATCTCTGAAAAGCATGAAGAAGATTTATTGGAGCAAGACAAATCTCAAAATGATATAGATGGTGGTGAAGGCTGGATTCTTGTGAATAGGCGAAGACGCAACAAGTGAAGCTTATGAAAATAATCATCCGAGCAACAGATTAGAAGGAAGATGGTGAGGAAATTGGAGAAATAGAAGTCAATCAAGCGCTCAAACATGGTAAAGGTAGAAGTGCATCACTACCAGAAACCCCGACGTCCTGTGACTCTAGAGGAATTCTTACCAAGTTCATTTTGCACAAAGTCTACTCTAGACAATGTCGAGGCGTCATGTTTCAATGCTGATAAAGAAGAAACAATAAGAATTTCTCATACTGACAAAGAACAAAGAGTGAATCCTCACCAAAAGTGTCTCCTAGTGACGACGAAAAATCAACAAGGGAACTGTCGACAATGATGTCTTTTTCATCTTTTGAAAAATCTATTGAACCTTCTTCCCAAGAATCAGATGCATGTGATACAAAAATCACATTTACAGATAATGATCTTCTATATGGTGAAACACTACACAACCGTCCTTTGTATATGGTGGGTCACGTGCTAGAGAAGAAGATAAATAGAATCTTAATAGATGAATGATTTGGGGTCAACATTCTACCTATCCACATATTGAAGGAACTCAGCATCATGATTGAAGAACTTAGTGAAAGTCGTTTGATTTAATCAAGGGGGACAGAGGTCCATATGCACTATTAAATTAGAAATCCATATGGAAGATTTGCGATCAAGCTCATAGATGCATGGGATCGATGCAAAGACTTCATACAATATATTACTTCATAGGCCTTAGGTACATGATAATAGAATTGTCTCATCTTCTTACTATCAATGTTTGAAGTATCTTGAAGGCGGGATTGAAGGGAAGATAGTTGATAATAGAATTGTCTCATCTTCTTACTATCAATGTTTGAAGTATCTTGAAGGCGGGATTGAAGGAAAGATAGTTGCAGATGATAATCCTTTCACCGGAGTTGAGACACACTTTGCGAATGCAAAATTTTATTTGAAGGGTTATTGCATTAAAGGGACAAAATCTAATGATGTCAAATCAACCAAGTCTGATAAGATCACAAGCAAAAGAATCGATACGGCTGTCAGAAAGGTAAAAGTTGACACTAAAGAACTTTGTCTTATTCTTAATGAAGGGAAGATTATGTCTTTGAAAAAGAAGCTGACTTCTGGACTTCGCTATGTTCCAAAAGTGAAGAAAGACGAAGGTCAGTCATCTAACCTTCAAGAAAATGCATTGAGAGGGCTAAATCTTCCTATCAGACGGATCGATACAATAAACTTGCCTTCGAAGCCGCAAGGAAAGTCAATCGCTCAAAATAAAGTGCAAGATGTGGCGCTCCCTACAAAACGCACAAGAGAAGCTTTTGATCCCAATGCTTACAAGTTATTTGTGAAAGATGGATACAACCCTAATGAGCCATAAATGTTAGGGAAGCTTCTATTAGAAGATACAACTAGGCAAGCACGTGAAGGCCTAGGTTATAGCCAACCACCGTCAATTCACATTTCCATAAGAAGGGCAAGCAATAACCATATAACTTTTGAAAATGAAGTCACTACTCCTAACAAAAAGCCTTCCATATTTTATCGACTTAGAGAATCGACTGAAAGAACTTCTGTGTTTGAGAGGTTAGGTCCATTGAAGAAAAACAAGAATCTGAGAATTTATTTAAAAGCTACAACGCCTGCTTCACATTTGATTCAAAAGGAGTTCAAAAGTTTGATTCCTTCTAGAATGAGGCGACAAGTGGAACTTGTGGTTTCGTGTAAAGCGGAACTTAAGGAAAAGGCTCACATTGTGGTTTACACCAAGGAGCGCGAGGAAGATGAAGAAAATGTAGGCTCTTCATATCATGTTACAATCCAAAATGAGCACAATTCTTTGCCTTAAATGAAGATTGATGAAGAGTTAGAAGATATTGTCTGGTGTTGTCATATATTTGTTAATCACAATGATCCTATAGAGGAGGAAGATGCTGGAGATGCTCCACCAGAACTTGAAGAAGGAGTAAAGACCACAATAGATCCTTTAAAGGAAGCTAACCTTGGCACTGATGAAGACCCAAGGCCAACTTACTTGAGTGCCTTTCTAGAAGTTGATGAAGAAATCGCTTATATGAACATACTCAAAGAATATAGTGATGTCTTCGCTGGGAGTTATAAAGAAATGCCTGGCTTGAATCCTAAAGTAGCAGTCCAGCAGTTGGAAGTCAAAAATGGATCTCATCCTGTTAAGCAAGCTCAAAGACGTTTTAGGCCAGACTTGGTTCCGTTGATAGAAAATAAAGTTAACAAACTCATTGAGGCAGGCTTTATTCGTGAAGTCAATTATCCTACATGGATTTTAAGTATTGTTCTTGTGAGGAAGAAGAATGGCCAAATACGAGTTTGTGTTGACTTTAGAGATCTCAATAATGCATGCCTTAAAGATGAGTTCCCTCTTCCCATTTCGGAGCTGATGATTGCTGCCACCACTGTTCATGAGGCGATGTCGATCATGGACAGTTCTTCTAGCTATAATCAAATCCACATGACACCAAAGGATGAAGAACTCACCGTATTTTGCACATCTAAGGGTATTTATTGCTACAAAGTGATGACATTTGGTTTAAAGAATGCTGGTGCCACATATCAAAGGGCATGCAAAATATATTAGATGACTTGATCCATAAAAATGTTGAATTCTATGTTGATGACTTGGTGGTAAAGTTGAGAAAGAGGGGTGATCATTTGAGAGACTTAAGAATGGTGTTTGAGTTGCTCCGAAGATATCAACTAAGGATGAATCCATTAATATGTGCCTTCAGAGTTACTTCTGGCAAGTTCCTTTGCTTTATTGTGAGACATTGAGGAATTGAAATTGATCAAGCCAAAGTTGATGCAATATTGATATTTGCGTAATCAAGACACAAACTTTCGATGTAAGTGTCTACGATAGTACAATAGTTTAGTAACCCAACCAAGGGTTGGGATTGTTCCCAAGAGAGCAGTTTTGAGAATTAATAGAAAAATAAAATTTAGTTCTAACTAGTCATAGCTAAAGACATTAATGATTAAAAACATTGTAAATTAAAGGGGGACACAAGAGTGTCAATTAACAATGGGGGGTTTTTGTCACTAGTAAGTAAAAACAGCAAAATAAACAAGGGTTTCTAAGTAATGAGAGGGGATCGTTGGGATGTGACGGGAATACATGTTAAGCTAGATTATTGGGTACATGCTTTCGATAGAAGATTCATAGAATAATTGTGACTAGGCTAGACTTTAAGGGGTATAGGCTCTCTCTCGAGCAACTTACCCCGTTTCAAATGCGTTCCTCTCGGACACCCACTTTCCGCATGAAGACCAGCCTACGCCTTAACCCATTCACTCTCTTGAGCTGACTGTGTGGACATGGGACTAGGGTTCACTCTCTCGAGCTGAACCACATGTCAACCCACTCACACTGGCTATCAATCTAGTGGTCTTAGATTTATGACCTCTCTCTCGAGCAAGCCGAAAACACATAAATAAACTTGTATTTGCAACTACAAATTCATTAAATTCATCCACAACCACTAAAAAAATCACATTTAAACTACGAATAGACTATTAGCAAGAAAGACCCAACAATTATCTTAACCCATATTTGCTAAATCACACCCCAAGAATTGGGGTTTTTAGCCACACATGTATAAGAGATAGAAATCTATACCAAATTGAGCTTGCATTCAACTGGGTATGAAGATTTAAGTCTTGATACATGCCAAAATTTAAGAATCCAAAAGACCCAAATCCAAATCTTGAAGATGAAACCCTTTGGAACTTCAAGTCTTCAAAACCCTCTCAAACTTAGAGCAAAAATATCAAAAAGTACTATTCTATATGAAAAGTATAATAATTGTTCGACACTTAAAACTACAACTCTAACTAATATTTATAGTTTTCACAGATTTGTGCTGGAACGGATCATTCGGCATCGTTAATCGGAATCGCCGATCAACTCGGCGATTCGCCTTTTGGTGTAGTGCATCATCGTCTGCACTATCCTTCAACATCGTCATGCTCTGGGTCATTGGACGATATGGCACTGCTTCGCGGAACTTCTCGGCGATGCGCTGACTGCTCCCTTTTTCCGCCGACTTGATCCTTTCCTTCAGGGCTCAGCACACTGGAACAAAAGGCGAAGTAAGACCCTTCGGCGACTTGCCAAGTGGACTCGGCGATCCTCAGACCTTCATTTCTTCGTTCTTTTAAGCTTTTTTGTTCCTTTTTGCGAGGTAGTGTCCATGCTTTCCTTCAAACTTCAAATACCTGAAACTTAAGGGTTTTAATCAGATATTGAGATAAAATAAGCATTTGAGGACACAATTTCTATTAAAATATAGCCCTAAATGAGTCCAATTTGTGGACTCATCAAATATCAAAGATGTCTGAGCCTCGAAATATTCACGAGTTAAAAAGTCTCCAAGGAAAGCTAGCCTACTTGAGGAGGTTCATCTCAAATCTAGCGGGAAAATGCTATCCATTCGGTCATCTCAGGAAGAAAGGTGCTCCTTTTAATTGGGACGAAACATGTAGCCATGCCTTTAAAAGTATCAAATCGTATCTAGCAAAACCTCCAGTTTTGGTAGCCCCTATACCTGGAAAGCCATTGATACTCTACATTGCGGCACAAGAAAGGTCTGTAGGAGCCCTGTTAGCTCAAGAAAATAGTGAAGGTAAAGAAAACTCCCTTTATTACTTAAGTAGAATGATGGTGCCGAATGAGCTAAACTATTCGCCATTCAAAAAGTTGTGCTTGGCACTTTTCTTCTCAATTCAAAAGATAAAGCATCATTTTTAAGCTCATGTTGTTCGCCTTATTTCTAGAGCAAATCCCATCAAGTTTGTTATGTTGAAACCTGTCCTTAGTGACTGACTATCCATATGGTACCTCCTATTCCAACAGTTTGAGATTGTGTACATCCCTCAGAAAGCTCTAAAGGGAAAAACATTAGTAGATTTCTTGGCAGACCATCTGATACCGAATGATTTGGAGTTAACTAATGAGCTTTATGATGAAGATGCGATGTCTATTGAAATTCAACCTCCTTAGAAAATGTACTTTTATGGGGCTGCACATCGTGGCGGAGCTGGTGCTGGCGTAGTGTTCATCACTTCACAAGAAGACATTCTACCATCTCCTTTACTTTGAAGCAATGTTGCTCCAATAATGTCGCTGAATACCAAGTGTTGATACTTGGACTTGAGATGGCCGTCGACATGAAGCAATTACACTTACAAGTCTTTGGTGACTCTCAGTTGGTGATCATCCAACTCTTGGGAAGTTATGATGTGAAGAAGGACGAATTGCGTCCTTATCATGATTATGAAAAAGTTGATAGGATGGCTTGGAGATGTAACCCTTCAACATGTGCGTAGAACGGAAAATAAGAAAGCTAATGTGTTGGCTGCCCTAACTTCTACGCTAACCCTTCCCTATCAAACGCAAATGACTATTTCTAAAAAATGGATAGTACCACCATCAAATGAGGAAGAATATATAGAAAATGAGCTTGAGCATCTCGTCACCATTTCTGAAGCCACGAAGGAAGATTGGAGACAACCCATTATTACTACATGTGTTATGGTATACTTCCAGAAAATCCAAGGAGAAGGACTGGCATTCATCTTCGTGCACCTCGCTTTCTTTACTACAAGGACACATTATATAAAACCTCATTTGAAGGTGTACTATTATGATGTTTGGGAGAGGAAGAAGCAATTCAAGCTCTGTAAGAAGAACACTCAGGAGTATGTGGATCACATCAATCTGGACCGAAGCTCCACTTTCACATAAAGAGGATGGGGTATTATTGGCCAACCATGGTGAATGATTGCTTAGATTATGCTCGAAGGTGCACTGCTTGGCAATTTCATGAAAATTTCATACATCAGCCGCTCAAAGTATTACACCCAACTATTACATCTTGGCCATTTGACGCTTGGGGATTGGATGTTGTGGTACCACTACCAAAATCTTTTGGTGGACACTTGTACATCTTAGCTGCAACAAATTACTTCCCAAAATGGGCTGAAGCTGTCGCTCTTAAAGAAGTCAAGAAAGAGAATGTTGCAAATTTAATCGAAGTGAATATCATTATCTCTTTGGCATCCCTCACTACATAATAACGGATAATGGCAAGCCATTTGATAACAAGTTAATGAGAAAGATTTGTGATCTCTTTGACTTCTAGTAGCGTAAATCTTCTATGTATCATGTTGTCGCCAATTGTCTTGCTGAAGCATTCAATAAGTCTCTATGCAACCTGCTTAAGAAAGTTGTCTTCAAGTCCAAACAAGATTGGCATGAAAGAATGGAAGAAGCTTTGTGGGCAAATAGGACAACATACCGCACACCAACTCAAGCAACACCATATTCACTTGCTTTTGGTGTTGAAGCATACCTGCCTCTTGAGCGTCAAATACCTTCCTTAATACTTGATATTCAAGAAGGGATCACTGAAGAAGAAAATGCAGAAGTGCGTCTTGATGAATTAGAATCCTTGATGAAAAGAGGCTAGAAGCCCAACAAAACCTTGAATGTTTTCAAGCTTGTCTATCTCGTGCTTTCAATAAGAAGGTTTGCTTGAGGTGCTTCCAAGTTGGAGACCAAGTTCTCACGGTAAGAAGACCCATCATTACTTTGCACAAGTCTGGGAGAAAATGTACCTCAAAGTGGGATGGACCATATGTCTTACAAAAAGCATATTGATATGGTACTTACAAACTTGTTGATACAGATGGCGTAAGGATCGGCCCTATTAATGCAAAATTCTTAAAGATGTACTACCCTTTAATTAAGATGATGCTCCTTAAGGTACGAGCCTAAAATGCATGTCACTCCTGGCCCGCAATAGTATAAACTGTGTACGACACAATAAACACTTCCCCAGAACTACTTGTGACTTGATTCTCTTCATTGAAGTACGTAGGCGCTTAGAATATATCCTAAGTTCAATTGCATGAGTGTCAAAAAACCACATGTTACCACTTGATCTTTCACATGACAGTCAAAGCAATTAGTATTTTGTTTTATCTTTAGTCTAATCAAACTTTAGAATTGTACGAAGTATTGATTGGTCAATAGATGGGGGAAAACCGTTATAAAATATGAGTTTCTTTAACATCATGCTTGAAGTTTTTTTAAATTCAGCCAATTATACAAACTGAAGTCTTCAAATTCTTCACGTCTACAAGTTGAAGTCTTCAAAATTTAAAAAAATCTCCAAGTCTAGAAGTCGAGATCTTCAAATCAATCAAGTTTTCAAGCTGAAGTCTACAAAAATCTCCAAGTTTGCAAGTTGAGTCTTCAAAACTATAAAATTCTCCAAGTCTAGAAGTTGTGGTTTTCAAATCAATCAAGTTTGCAAGTTGAAGTCTTCAAATTCTTAAAATCTACAAGTTGAAGTCTTCAAAATTAAAAATAATAATCTCCAAGTCTAGAAGTTGAGGTCTTCAAATCAATCAAGTTTGCAAGTTGAAGTCTTCAAATTCTTCAAGTTTGCAAGTTGAGGTCTTCAAATTCTTCAAGTCTGCAAGTTGAAGTCTTAAAGTCTCTAGTTAATTAAATTTTGAAGTTGAAGTCTTCAAATTCTTCATGTCTGCAAGATGAAGTCTCAAATCAATCGAGTTTGAAACTTGATGTCTTCAAATCAATCAATATTGTAAGTTGAAGCCTTCAAATTATTCAAGTCTGAAAGTTGAAGTTTTCAACTCTTGACCTTAAATTACCTTCCTTAAGGTGGAGATGCATATCTATCCTCTATACACCTCAAGGATACCATAAAGTTACCTTTCTTAGGGCGGGGATGTGTATCTATCCTCTTTTCTCCTTAAGAATACCATAATTTACCTTTCTTAGGGCGAGGATGTGTATCTATCCTCTTTCGCCTTAAGAATACCATAAATTACCTTTCTTAGGGCAGAAATGTATATCTGTCCTCTTTCGCCTTTAGAATACCATAAAGTTACCTTTCTTAGGGCGGGGATCTGTATCTATCCTCTTTTCGCCTTAAAAATGCCATAAATTACCTTTCTTAGGGCAGGGATGTGTATCTATCCTCTTTCATCTTAAGAATACCATAAATTACCTTTCTTAGGGTAGGGATGTGTATCTATCCCTTTCGCCTTAAGAATACCATAAAGTTACCTTTCTTAGGGTGGGGATGTGTATCTATCCTCTTTTACCTTAAGAATACCATAAATTACATCTCTTAGGGTGGGGATGTGTATCAATCCTCTTTGCGCTTTAAGAATGCCATAACGTTACCTTTCTTAGGGCGGGGATGTGTATCTATTCTCTTTTCTCCTTAAGAATACCATACATTACGTTTCTTAGGGAAGGGATGTGTATCTATCCTCTTTCGCCTTAAGAATACCATAAATTACCTTTCTTAGGGTGGGGATGTGTATCTATCCTCTTTCGCCTTATGAATTTCATAAAGTTACCTTTCTTAGGGCGGGGATGCGTATCCATCCTCTTTTCGCCTTAAAGAATACCATTAAATTACCTTTCTTAGGGCGGGGATGCATCCATCCTCTTTTTGCCTTAAAGAATACCATAAGTTTACTTTTCTTAGGGCGGGGATGCGTATCCATCCTCTTTTCACCTTAAAGAATACCTCTAGATTACCTTTCTTAGAGCGGGGATGCGTATCCATCCTCTTTTTGCCTTAAGAATACTTCTAGATTACCTTTTGTTATGGCAGGAGTGGGTGCGTATCCATCCTCTTTTTACCTTAAGAATACCATAAAATTACCTTTACTAAGGTGGGGATGCATATCCATCCTCTTTTTGCCATAAGATTACCTCTAAAGTGGGGACATGTATCCACCCCTTCACACTTCAAGAACAAATTCTTGTGTAGTGATAAAAAAATCTTCATCATATATTTTCCACAAAACACAAATAGTTCTTTCATTGACCTATGAAAGAAACGCATACTAAAAGTAAATACAAAAAAAAAGTGACTGAAATTAAAGAAGAAATTTCCTTGCACTTTGATACTCGCAAGATGAACTCAAGAGGAGTCTGCTGAAGGATCTAACAAATTGATACTTTGTGATGGTAAGAACATGGGGTATTTATAGATAATAAAGTCAGTGAGATCAATTTGATTTCAACATAAATTATACAAAGCATTCAAGTTCTGATTGGAGTCTAATTAGAAGCCGTGTAACTAAGGGACTCCTAATAGGATTCAGCGTGTATGGCTACTGGAATTGTTTGTGACTGAACAAAAACTAGTGAGCTATTTGATTCCTAGTTGACTTTGGTCATTAAGACTAAAAAGGATAAACTCCAACTTTTACGGAAATTGAAACCCACTCTTAACATGTCTCATGTGACAGTTAATGATGGTTCTGTCTGTCTACACATAGAGATTATTATGATGTAATAATAATAATAATATTATGATATTAAGTCAATACTTCCTCAAAATAATATTATAATTATTATATTATTAAGTCAATGCTTCAAGTCTAGTCTTCATAAGATAAATTATTTTGACAAGACTTGAAGCAGGGGCATTTGTAATCATTTAAAATTTATTAAATATAAATTAATAAAATAATTCGGATTATATTAGTCTAAATAAATATTATGGATTGATATAATTGAAATAATTATTTAAATTCCAATAAAAATGGATTTAAATAAAAGCCCGCTCCATAAAGCCCATATGGCATGCCACTTAAATCTGATTGGCCGAAGGGAATCCTGTTCCAATTGAAACTCTTCTATTTTAAAACTATAAATAAGGGTATTCATAATTCAAATGATAGAACCAAGAATTTGAATAAGAAGCTAGAGAAAGCTCGTACCTCAAAAGCTGCAATTTTTCTACAAGTTCAAGAATTTGAGAATTCAAGTGTTCAAGTTCAAGAATTTGAGAATTCAAGTGTTAAAGTTCAAGATTTGAAGAAGTCAAGATCAAGTTCAAGAACGATCAAGATCAAGACCATCAGATTCAAGATCAAGCTCGAAGCCCTTGAATTCAACTAGAAATTCAAGATCAAGACCACCAGATTCAAGAACAAGCTCAAGAGCCCTTGAATTTACATTCGAAAACGCAAATTTAGAGGAATCACAGAGATTGTAACACTCACACTTTGAAATAATAAAATGATTGTTGCATAAATCCCGTTCCTGGTTATTATTTTCTCAACGCGAATTTTATTGTCTACAATTGATATGTCTACATTTTCTTTATAATTTTCTTCAATCATTTAGTTTAAATGATGTTTTTTATCTCTATATAAAATCTTCTAATATATTTATTCTTTTTAATTTTTTTAGGTAGAGATCAGTTTGATATTGATGAGACAACTAATGATCTAACCGAGCTTTCAATAGATGAACCTCAAATTGAAGGTGTGATATTTGAGGAAGAGTTTGAGGATTTGGAAGAAGTTGAAGAAAATCTGGAAGAGATAGCTAACTTAATTAAATAACTTGATAATTGACAATATTTTGTTGTTATGTTAATTTTGAGTTATGGATTAAGTTGAGACGATCTGTTGTTTTTTGTTAAATAGTATGTTTTACACTTTTACTTGATGTTTTGAATATTGATTAGTAATTATGAATATCTAAATTGTGGATGAATATTTTTGGGTATATCTTAAATTTTAATAATTCTAGTGTTTTCACTTTCACTTTGTTTCAAGAGTTACTATCCATGTTCTAAGGTTAGTTCTTCTTTTCAATTTTTATTGATTCATTTAGTTATATTTATTCTATTGTAATTTGTAAATGCTTTTAATGTTTAGTTTCTATTTTGTTGTGTCTTTGTAGGAAAAATGGAAGAGTAATCTCATCTTGAAGAATGGAATATTGAATTCTACAAAATACATGTAAGTTTATCACAACATATCTCTCAAATTTAGAGTATCTTTATATCTATATTTTAATAATATTGAAAATTTTTCTCTGTATCACCACAATCGTATCCATACTCAGATTTGCACTCCTGAATCTTAAAATTTAGATTTTACCGAATCTGACTCTCGGATTCGCATCCATCTCGGATATCTGCACCCGAGTCCGAGTAACTTAGCTTAGACATCACTCAAAGTGATAGTGTTCACTTATGAAAATATTCAAGGCAGGTCGGTAAAGCAAAGTTCAAACGACGATTCACTAAATTCATTAGGTGAGCTAGATGTTCCATCACCGAAGGTGACTTATTTCTGAGTTAAAATGAAGGATGAATGGGCGAAAAAAATGGTAATCAACGATTCACCGAACGCGAAAGGCTCACTCGATTGAGTTTGCCAACTGAGGTTCAAACACTTGACACCTGAAGCCAAGGAAGGGCAAGTTAAAGAACAACTAATGATCGGTCGAATCATGAAGGTGAGCCGGACTAACATTGTTGATTAGGTCACACATGGAATTTCAGACTAATTTTTGGGAAAACTATAAATAGCCCAATGAGAGAGATAATGTATCACTATTCAAATATTTTCTTCTACATCTTTTATGCATTCTAACTTTTTTATATTTAGCGAAAAACTCTTTTTAGTTTTCTTTTAGTTTTGGGGTTTTGAACAATCTTGTAATTGACAGTTAATGATATAATTCAAAGTGGGTGTTGAAGATTATTGCTGATTATCAACTCCTTAATTACTGAAAACATAATTGATATAATTATTTTTCCTTTTATAATGCTTGGATAAAACCCCAACTCTAGTGGTATGATCATGGAGTTGGGTGTTGATTTAATTTAATAGGTCTAGTGTCTTGCTCTATTTTTCTTTTTTTCAGACTTGGATTGGAGCTATTTAACATGGGGTTAATTTATGGGTTAATGTTGCAAACTTAATCCTAGATTAGATCTTCGATTGATGCTTGAAAGATATTAATTGAAGTGGGTAAATAGCTTAATACTTGCAAATGGAGTTTGCTTCTTGTAGTTTGCTCGAAAGAGAAATTGTAGTTCAATTCTAGTTGCCAACTATGCTCGAAAGAGAGATGTTAGTAAGGTATTGTGTTGATTTTTATTTTACATGGATGAGACAAAAAGGAGATTCTATGATATGATGCATTGATATTGAAAAAAGATTTATGTCGTTGATGATAACCTAGCCTATCCATGTTTGCTAAATTAGTTGAGCAAGCACTTGTACCGCTATTTCATATTGAAACAAACTCCCATCTCCTATATTATCTTTTACTTGTCTAAATTCGTGTTTTTATTTGAATTTTGATAATTGTAACACCCCGAATTCGAGCTAGGGCAAAGTACACATTTTACAGAGGTTTCAGGTGCCATCCACGATTTGTGGGTTGGACCATGAACCGTAGGTTGGTCCGTGGAGAGGGCCACCCAAAAATCCTCCAGACTAGGTCCACGACCGGACCCACGAACCGTAGGTGTGTCCACGGTCTGTGGTCCAAGGGTCCGTAGGTTATGGCTAAACTCTCTAACAGATAACCACGGTGTGCAGGACGGAACGTGGGTCCATCCACGATCCGTAGGTGGGGGTTGAATGGGTGACAACTTACAGTTAAGCTAAGGGGTAGTTGGGTCTTTTCTAGTTTTAACTTTATTGAAGTGGTGTAGTTTTGCCTAAGTCTAAAACACCTATATAAGGATTTTAGACCTCCAAAATCCCACAAATCAAGTCATTCTCTCAAAATCCCAAAAGAATTCCCAAAACTCCTCTCAAATATTCTCTCCCTAGAAGGAAGAAGAAGAAGGAAGAGATTGAAGCTTGGTTGAGTCCAAAGTCTCCAATCTTGAAGCTTGTGAAGGCTTTCCAATCAAGATATGACGGCTTATAATCCATAGGATCCTTCCTCCCATGGAGCCCCTTAGAATTCCACAATTTGAAGAAGAATTTCCCTAATTCTAGGGTTTCTTCCAATGTTGTGGGTTATGCTGAATGTTGATTCAATTGAGTGGATTAAGATTGTTTATGATTGAGTTGATAGAATTGCATGTATTTAGGATGAAATTACATGTACCCATGTCTATCCTATGATTTAAGGTTGAATTGATATAGTTGGTTTGATGCCATGTGAGAGAAACTCTATGGGTTAGATATATCCTTATAGGATTGATGAATTATGACTAGATTTTCTTTAGATTGAAGCATATATGATGAATATGATGATAATTGCTTGAGAGTAAAGGATAGATGATGATCATGAGATGTAGTGCTTTGAGAGTAAAGCCTAGACTATGAATTGTTGATTATTGATGTTGTAGTATGGAAGGGATACTTCCTATGATGAATTGATAAGAATGATGCAATGAATGTGAAAGGTTTACTCACATGAATTATTTTGGGTTGAAAGGATTGCTAACCTAAAATGAATCTAGACTAAACTGCTTAATAAATGATGAGGCTAGAGGTGATTACCCTTGACCACCATATACAAGGATATGAGGTGATTCCCATACTCCTTAGACTTGAACAAGAGGTGATTCCCCACGTTCTTATTATGATGAATGGACATGGAGGCGAGTACCCATACTCCTTATGAAATGATGTGGAGGCGAGTACCCGTGTCATATAATGAGGTTGTGGAGGCGAGTACCTGTAATTTAAAGGTAAGTAAGGCAAGAAGTGAATACCCATTAGCCTTTATAAGCTAGGCATTGATGAGATTACCCTTGTCTTTAAAAGTATGTATGATTAATGTGATTATGTGATGAAGTTGATTTGTTGGGAGTGTTGCTATATATGCCTTCTATGATGTAAGCTTGACTAGAGGTGGATGACCTAAGTCTTGGCTAAGCTTAAGTGAGGTTACTTAAGGGACTATTCCTATTTCATTATGATGCTTATTATGTCTTGATATGAGTATGCCTTATGTCTTATTTGACTAATGCTTATGATTATGTTGTTTATGCTAGCCATCATATTTAGTACTTGATTGTACTAACGCATACTCTTGCCTAAACTCTTATAAAATGTTGGGTCTGGCGCTCCTGATTCACAAACTTGTGGCTAGGTTCTTAGTTGATTGAGAAGTGAAGCTTTGGTGAGTCCTCATTGTATTCGAGGATTGGATCACCCTATCTCTTTTATGTCTTTCTTTTCATGTTGGACTATTGTATGAGCTGCGTCCCAAGATTTATCTTCTTATGTTAGATGGTTTGAGACAATGTCATGTTAGACCTCCGCTTGCTTTTATAAAAGACTTTGATTGTATTGAAAAGTTTTAAATTCCCGCTTATTTCTATTACTTTATGTTATGATATGCTAAGTGGCTTGTATGAGGCCTCTCGGGGTCTTATATGCCTTTTTACATCTAGGGGTTACCCCTGGATCATGTTAAAATTGGTAATAAGAGAACAGGGTTTAGAATGGTCCTAGGATGTCTCAAACCACGTCTAGTAAAGTCTTGTTAATAAGTGTGAAGCGCGCCCCATTTATGAATGAGAGACTATTTGATGTTTAGGAAATTCCACTTCTTCACTTCTTTAAGTCATGCCATGTAGTTTAACTCTATAAGTCTTTCTCCTAATCCGTGCCCGATGTTTTTCAAGAAATGACTACTAGAAGGGCTAACAATGTTGAGCAAGAGGTTCCTACTCAAGCTCTTCCTCAAGCTCTGATTGACCCATTGAATGAGAATGTGACTAATGCAGAGTTTAGGTCGGCATTCTAAGTGTTGGCTCAAGTCGTGACCTTACAAGCTAACAAAGAGGTGGCAGCCCCCGTGAATCCAAATATGGGTACGATGGCGGCAAGAGTGAGAGATTTTACGAGATTGAACCCTCCCAAATTTTATGGCTCCAAAATTAAGGAAGACCCTGGAGAGTTTATCGATGAGGTCTGTAAGGTGCTTGCTATCATGGGTGTGATTTCGGTAGAGAAGGCGAAACTAGACGCTTACTAACTCAAAGGGGTTGCTCAGATTTGGTTTAATCAGTGGAAAGAGGCAAGGTAGGTGGAAGCGGGTCCCATAGAATGGGAAAGGTTCAAAAGTGCTTTTCTTGATAGATTCTTCCCTCTAGAGATGAGAGAGGTCAAGGTACTTGAGTTCATCAATCTTAGGCAAGGAAATATTAATGTAAGAGAATACGCTTTGAGGTTCACTCAACTATCCAAGTATACTCCTTCCATTGTGGCAGATCGTAGGGCTAAGATGAGTAAGTTTGTGTCGCGAGTGACATGGTAGTCAAAGAGTGCCGCACCGCTATGCTTGTTTATTATATGGAAATTTCTCGCCTTATGGTGCATGCACAACAAATTGAAGAAGGAAAAAATCAAGGAAAGATCTTGAGAGGCAAAGAGAGCAATAGTGGATGATAGTAACTAATCACATTCTAGGTCCGGTGGACATGGTCGTTCAAGGTTCCGACAAAATTTCTCCGGGCAGGGTTCTTCAAGTGCTTCTCCAAGGCCTACTAATGAGAGAGTGTCTAACTCAAAACCTCAAGGAGATGGTAATATGCCTTCTATGCCTACTTGTGCTAAATGTGGGAGAAATCCTTAAGGGAAGTGTCTAGTGGGCTCTAATTCTTGCTTTGGGTGTGGCAAGATGGATCACAAAATAACGAATTGTCTTTCGGTTGCTAAAAATGATGGAGATGGTCGTCGTAGGGCTCAACCCTACCTTTTATCCGGTTTGAGTGGTTTGGGTGGAAATGCTCCTAAGCAAAACCATTTTTATGCTCTCCAAACTAGAGGTGATCAAGAGAGTTCCCCGAATGTTGTGACTGGTATGTTAAAAGTCTTCCATATAGACGTGTATGCTTTGCTTGATCCAGGTGCTACTTTGTCATTTGTGACTCCTTTTGTAGCTATGAGATTCTATATGCTTCCCGATATATTGTTGAACCTTTTTCTATCTCTACCCCTGTTGGTGATTATGTGGTGGCTAAGAGGGTTTATAGAAGATGTCCCATTTCCTTGTCCCATAGAGTTACTTTGTTTTATTTGATAGAACTTGACATGATAGATTTTGATGTCATCTTGCGTATGGATTGGTTGCATTCTTGTTATGCCTCCATTAATTGTAGGACTAGAGTGGTCAAATATCGGTTTCCTAATGAGCCTATCCTTGAGTGGAAGGGGGAAAATTCTATGCCTAAAGGTCAATTTGTTTCTTACCTAAATCTAGGAAAATGATTTTGAAGGGTTTTCTCTACCATATAGTGAGGGTGAGGGATTTGGAGTCCGAAACTCCTATTCTTGAGTCGGTCCCGATTGTAAAAGAGTTTCCGAAAGTTTTTCCCGATGGTTTACCCGGTGTTCCTACCGAAAGGGAAATAGACTTTGGGATTGACCTCTTCCCCGATACCCAACCTATCTTTATTCCTCCTTATAAAATGGCTCCGATGGAACTTAAGGAGTTGAAGGGACAGTTAAAGGACTTATTGGATAAGGGTTTCATCCGACTGAGTATCTCTCTATGGGGTGCTTCGGTGTTGTTTGTTAAGAAGAAAGATGGTTCACTCCGTATGTGTATTGATTACCGTCAATTGAAAAAAGTGACCATAAAGAGCAAGTATCCTCTTTCGAGAATAGATGACATATTTGATCAACTCCAAGGGGCAAGTTATTCCTCTAAAATTGATCTCCAGTCGGGTTATTACTAATTGAGGGTGAAAGAGAAAGATGTTGTGAAAATTGCTTTTAGAACTCGATATGGTCATTATGAGTTCTTGGTGATGTCCTTTGGTTTGACTAATGCCTCGACAACTTTTATGGACTTGATGAATAGGGTGTTTAGACAATACCTTGATATATTTGTAATTGTGTTTATAGATGATATTTTGATCTACTCAAGAAGTGAGAATGAGCATATTGATCATTTGAGAATTGTATTGCAAAGTCTCAAGGACCAATGACTCAATGTAAAGTTTAGTAAATGTTAGTTTTGGTTAAGGTCCGTAGCTTTCCTTGGCCATATAGTTTCAAATAAGGGTATTGAGGTAGATTCAAAGAAGACGGATGTGGTCAAGAGTTGGCCTATACCTCTATAAGCGACATATATTAGAAGTTTCTTTGGTTTGGCCAGTGATTATAGAAGATTTGTTGAGGGGTTCTCCTCCATTGCTTCTCCTTTGACAGCTTTGACTCAAAATAAAACCAAGTTTTTATGGTCGGAAGCTTGCGATAAAAGTTTCCAAGAGTTGAAAGATAGACTTACTTTTGTTCCGGTGTTGACCTTATCGGAAGGTACAGATGGCTTTGTGGTATATTGTGATGCCTCTACAGTGGGTTTGGGATGTGTGCTTATGAAAAATGGTAAGGTAATTGCCTATGCTTCAAGGCAACTAAAGGTTCATGAGAAGAACTATCCTACCCACAATCTTGAATTAGAGGCGGTTGTATTTGCCTTAAAGATTTGGAGGCATTATTTGTATGGGGTCCATGTTGATGTTTTCACCGATCACAAAAGTTTGCATTATGTGTTTACCCAAAAAGATCTAAATCTTCGCCAAAGAAGGTGGTTTGAGTTTTTGAAAGATTATGATATGAGTGTTCTCTATCACCCCAGTAAAGCATATGTGGTGGCGGATGCCCTTAATCGATTGTACATGGGTAGTGTTGCACATGTTGATGATGAGAGAAAAAAATTGGTTCGAGATGTTCATAGGTTTGCCCGATTAGGAGTTCAACTAGTGGATTCCACCAAGGGTGGTAGTATTTTCCATAATGGTTCCGAATCGTCTTTCGTGGCCGATATTAAGGAAAAGCAATGTCTTGATCCGACCTTAGTAGAATTGATGGAAACAGTACTAAAGAAGTCCGTAAAGGCTTTCTCCCAAGGGGGAGATGGTGTCCTAAGGTACCAAGGTTGTTTATGTGTTCCGAATGTTGATGACTTAAGGGAGCAAATTTTATCTGAAGCCCATAGTTCTTGGTATTCTATTCACTCGGGAGCCACCAAGATGTACCGTGATTTGTGGGAGATCTATTGGTGGAATGGGATGAAGAAGGATATTACAGGATTTGTGTCTAAGTGTCCAAATTGTCAACAAGTGAAGGTTGAGCATCAGAGACCGGGAGGTTTATCCCAATATATTAGCATTCGTACTTGGAAGTGGGAAGATTTGAATATGGAATTCATAGTAGGGTTGCCACGGACTCGACACCAATATGATTCGATTTGGGTTATAGTTGACCGAATGATGAAGTCGGCCCATTCATTCCCTTCAAGGTTTCCTATACGGCAAAATATTATGCTAAGTTGTATTTGAGAGAGATGGTATGGTTGCATGGAGTGCCCTTGTCCATTATCTCGGATAGAGGTACACAGTTTACTTCACGGTTTTGGAAGTCCTTCCAAAAGGGTCTTGGCACGAAAGTTAAACTTAGTACGACTTTTCACCCCCAAACCGATGGGAAAGCAGAAAGAACAATCCAAACATTGGAAGACATGTTCAGGTCTTGCGTGATAGATTTCAAGCGAAATTGGGATGACCATTTGCCCTTGATTGAATTTGCCTATGATAATAGCTACCATTCGAGTATTGGTGTGGCTCTGTTTGAGGCTCTTTATGGTAGGATGTGAAGATATCCTATAGGATGGTTTGAAGTGGGTGAGGTTGCCTTGACTTGGAGTGGAGATCCACTCCTTGAACTTGGGCTTTTTGAGATTGAATTGCATTTGAGCTCCATGAGATTGTGTAAAGCATTGCTTTTGAGTTTGGAGATGGTAGTACCTCCTTCAAGTAAGAAATGTTAAGATTTCATGCATATTGGATTGTTAGATGTAGTTCCTACTCCCTTATGGTGCATTTAGTATGTATAGCTTGGAGATGAAGTTCCTCCTCGTTGTGTGCATTTAGAGGTGTTGCTTGCATGATGGGCTGCTAGTCTTGAGTCTTTTCATTTAGAAACGAGCTTAGAATCTCATTCAGGGACAAATGATTCTAAGGGGGAGATAATGTAACACCCTGGATTTGAGCTAGGGCTAAGTAGCCATTTTACAGAGGTTTCAGGTGCCATCCACAGTGGCCAACCATGGTTCGTGGGTTAGACCACGGAAAATAGGTTGGTCCATGGAGAGGGCCACCCAAAAATCCTCCAGACCAGGTCCACGACCGGACCCATTGACCATAGGTGATTCCACGGTCTGTGGTCCAGGGGTCCGTGGGTCAGGGCTAAGCTCTCTGACAGAGAACCACAGTGTGTAATACGAATCGTGGGTCCATCCACGGTTCGTAGGTGGGGGTTCTGTGGGTGACAACTAATAGTTAAGCTAAAGGGTAGTTGGGTCTTTTCTGGTTTTAACTTAATTGAAGTGGTGTCATTTTTCCCAAGTCTAAAACACCTATATAAGCATTTTAGACCTCCAAAATCCCCCAATTAAGTCATTCTCTCAAAATCCCAAAAGAATTCCCAAAACTTCTCTCAAATATTCTCTCTCTAGAAGGACGAAGAAGAACGAAGAGATTGAAGCTAGGTCAAGTCCAAAGTCTCCAATCTTCAAGCTTTTGAGGGCTTTGCAATTAATGTATGATGGGTTTTCATCATTAGGGTTCTTCCTCCCATGGAGTCCCATAGAAATCCACAATTTGAAGAATAATTTCCCCAATTCTAGTTAGGGTTATGATGAATGTTGATCCAATTGAGTGGATTATGATTGAATTGATATAATTTCATTTATTTAGGATGAAATTACATGTAACAATGCCTATCCTATGACTTTAGGGTTGAATTGATATAGTAGGTTGAATGCAATGTGAGGGAAACTCTATGGGTTAGATATATCCTTATAGGACTGATGAATTATGACTAGAATTACTTTAGGTCGAAGCATATATGATGAATATGATGTTAATTTGTTGAGAGTAAAGCATAGATGATGATCATGAGATGTAGTGCTTTGAGAGTAAAGCCTAGTGTATGAATTGTTGATTATTGATGTTGTAGTATGGAAGGGATACTTCCTATGAAAAATTGATAAGCATGATTGAATGATTGTGAAAGGTTTACTCACATGAATGATTCAAGGTTGAAAGGATTGCTAACCTAAAATGAATCTAAACTAAAATGCTTAATGAATGATGAGGCTAGAGGCGATTACCCTTGGCCTTCATATATAAGGATATGAGGTGATTCCCAGACTCCTTACACTTGAACAAGAGGTGTGTCCCCACGTTCTTATTATGACTAGTTTTTTGACACGTGCGTTGCACGTGATTATCAATTACAAAAATATATGTTGTAGTAAATAATAGTGCTTATTTAAGTGAAGATTTGAATAATAAGCTTAGCAAAAAAATGATATTGCAGATATTTTTTGTGAATGTTCAACGTGGATCGTCATATATATCTCTTATTCACGCAAACCTTTTAAGATGGTCAATGAAAATTTTTATTAGTTAAATGCAATAATGTATATATTTATTTCAATTTGATGAGGTTCAATTATGTAATTAGTCATATCTCACTAATATTACCTTATAGACAATATTCGCTTTGCATTTTTCTTATTATCTAACCAAATGTGTTTTGCATGTGTATTCCACGTTAAATTATTTAGATGTCATATGAACATGTGAAGAGAACAACTACATTTTATATATTCACATATTTTCACATTTGTTGTGAGTTTTCTTTAAAAAAAAACTCAAAACATTTTAAAATAATATATTTTGAAGTTAGAAGATCTTATTAACTTGATAATACATTTGTGACATATATAATACTCTAATTTATATACAAATACCTACCCAAATATAAATATATATTTGCATTAATGAAAATATTTATCTCATAAAATTAACTATTAAATAAATAATTAAAATTAAACTAATACAAACTTCAATTGGCGTTATTACAAGTCATATAAACTTTTCTTCATCTAAAATACTGAAATGTTAAGAAATAGTAAATAAGTAAAACAAAAGAGCAATGTTTATATAGTATTAACTATTTTGAAGCAAACTTTATGAGAGTTTAAATCACATAGGTAGCATTGATAAATAAAATCATTTTTTTGTCTTGTGCATCAAAAACAAATCGTGACGATTCTCTAACTTTTGGAAAAGATATTCAGAAGCATATATCTACATCTCAAGAGAAATTATTGACAAAAACAAATGAATTTAGACTACATCATGTCAACTTCATATATTGGAACATTACATACTAATGTATATTAGAACATACATTATTATATCATCAAAATTATTTTTGTCAAGTACTCAAGGTTATGAAATATACCCTCTTAGGATAGAATGACTTACTTCATTAGATAAGTGGTACCTCATATTCCGCTAAACTTCGAACTCACTCAACGACAATAAATCACACAAAAAAATTTAAAATGCAAGAAGAAGAGTAGAAGATTAAAAAAATTGTTGTTGAAAAATGAGAGAAAGACCCTCTATTTATAGTCAACAAAGGGTAGTATATAGAAATATTTTTTGTGTCTTATCTGAAAAGTCACGACCTTTTCGAGAAGTCACAACCCTTTGGAAAAGTCACAACTTATTGAAAAGTCACAACTCTTTGGAAGAGTCACAACTTATTGAAAAAGTCACAACTCTTTGGAAAAGTTACAACTCATCGAAAAATCACAACCCTTCGAAGACAGTCACAACTTATCGAAAAAGTCACAACTCATCGAAAAAGTCACAACCTAAGTTAGGGATGTTATAGTAATTTAATATTCAAGTTAGGAGTTCATGATTTTAAGGTAATATAGATGAATGGATATGGAGACGAGTACCCATGATCCTTATGAAATGATGTGGAGGCTAGTACCCGTGTCATATGATGAGGTTGTGGAGGCGAGTACCCTCAATCTAAAAGTAAGTAAGGTAAGAGGCGATTACCCATTATCCTTTATAAGCTAGGCATTAAGGCAAATCCCCATGTCTTTAAAAGGAAGTATGATTAATGTGATTATGTTAAGAAGTTGACTTGTTTGGAGTGTTGCTAGATATGCTTTCTATGATGTAAGCTTGACTAGAGGCGGATGACCTATGTTTTGGCTAAGCTTAAGTGAGGTTACTTAAGGGAGTATTCCTCTTACATTATGATGCTTATTATGTCTTGATATGAGTATGCCTTATGTCTTATGTTTATAATTATGTTGTTTATTATAGCCATCATATTTAGTACTTGACTTTACTAACACATACTCTTTCCTACATTCCTATCAAATGTAGGTCCGGCGCTCCCGATTCACACAGTTGTGGCTAGGTTCTTAGTTGATTGAGAAGTGAAACTTTGGTGAGTCCTTATTGTATTCGAGGATTGGATCACCCTATATCATTTATGTCTTTCTTTTCATGTTGGACTATTGTATAGGCTACGTCCCAAGATTTATCTTCTTATGTTAGATGGTTTGAGGCAATGTCATGTTAGATTTCCGCTTGATTTTATAAAAGACTTTGATTGTATTGAAAAGTTTTAAATTACCGTTCATTTCTTTTACTTTATGCTATGATATGCTAAGTGGCTTGTATAAGGCCTCTCAGGGTCTTATACACCTTGTTACATCTAGGGGGTACCACTGGGTCGTGACAATAATTGATTTCAAAACTCTTTTCTTAAATTTGGTGGAATCATTCACCCACTTGCTCTAATTACTATGGTGAATTGTTTGCATCTTAAATTCCTAATTGCTGAGGTGATTTCCCATACTCCTTAAAATTTAACAAGAGGCGACTTCCCACGTTTCTATTATGATGTTCGACATGAAGGCGAATGCCCATGATCCATTAGTAAAAGATGTGGAGGCGAATACCCGTGTCTTATGAAAGGACATGGAGGCAAATACCTATGATCCTATAAGATGGAAATGGAGACGAATACCAATGACCATATATGTAAGGCAAGAGGCGACTACCCATCAGTTTTTATAGAAAGGCAAGGTGGTGATTCCCCATGTCTATAAAAGATAAGCTAGAGATGATGAATGATAGGTGATGAGCTTGGATGATTTCTAAGGTTTCCTTTTATGATGAGTAAGACTAGTAGAGCATTACCCATGTCTTGGTTAAGTATGCTTTGAGGTTACTATATGAAGTATCTGTTTTATGTTATGATGCTTTATGATATGCATTGTTTATGTTTTATGTCTTATGTTGACTAATTCCTATGCTTATGTAAGCTATCATATTTAATACATGTTTGTACTATTGCATATTGTTGCCTACATTTCTTATCCAAGTGTAGGGTCTGGCGATATCGACTCTCATCCTCGTGGCTAGGATCTTAGTAGAAGCAAGATTGAAGATTGGTGAGCCCTTGTAGAATTCAAGGATTTGACCACCATTTCTCTTATGTATTTCATTTTATCTTTTGAACATTAATGTATGGACTGTGTCCCAAGGATTCCATTGTTTTAGATGGTTTGAGACAAAGTATATTAGACTTCCACTACGTTTTATGAAGATTTTGCTGTTGTTTAAAATGTTTTAATTCCCGCTCATTTCTATTATCTTATGTTATGAATGCTAAGTGGCTTGTATGAGGCCTCTCGGGGTCTTGTACACCATGTTACTTCTAGGGGGTACCCATGGGTCGTGACAGGCAAAGCCTTTTTGAGGTTTTCAATTGGTGATCAAGTCTTTCTCTGTGTGTTTCCCATGAAGGGCGTTGTGAGGTTTGAGAATTTGGGCATGCTTAGGCCCATGTATATTGGGCCTTTTGAGGTCCTTTGGACAATTGGTGAGGTTTCTTATTAATTATCTTAATGTCCAGTGTTTTCACCGGTAGGTTCCTAATGAGTCTTGTTCATAAGTGTGAAACATGCCACATTTATGAATGAGAGGCTACTAGATGATTAGGAAACTTCACTTCTTTCATCACTCAAAGTCATGCGATAGATTTTAATTCTATAAAGTCTATCTCCTAATCCTTACCCAATGGTTTACAGGATATGACTATTAGAAGGGCAACTAGAAGGAATGAGGGAGACAATATTGATCAAAGATCTCCTCCTCAAGCTTCGATTGACTCTTTGGTTGAGAATTTTACAAATGCGGAGTTTAGGAAGACTTTTCAAGTTCTGTCTCAAGCCGTGACGACCCAAGCCAATAGAGAGGTGATAGTCCCTATGAACCCAAATGTGGGTACGATGACATCAAGTGTGAGGGACTTTACTAGCATGAATTCTTCAAAATTTTATGGCTCCAAGGTTGAGGAAGATCCTTAGGAGTTTATCGATGAGGTCTATAAGGTACATGCTATCGTGGGAGTGTTTTCGGTAGAGAAGACGAAATTGGCCGCTCATCAACTCAAATGTGTTGCTTAGATTTGGTTCAACCAATGGAAAGAGGCAAGAACGGAATAAGCGGATCCCATAGAATGGGGAAGGTTCAAATCTACTTTTCTTGATAGACTCATCCCTCTAGAGATCAGAGAGGCAAAAGTGCTTGAGTTCATTAATCTCCGGCAAGGAAATATGAGTGTGAAGGATTATGCTTTGAGATTCACACAATAGTCAAAGTATGCTCATTCAATAGTGGCAGATCATAGGGCTAAGATAAGCAAGTTTGTTTTGGGACTGTTAGAAATGGTTGTAAAAGAATGTTTTACCGCTATGCTTGTCCATGACATGGGCATTTCTCTTCTTATGGTGCATCCTAACAAATTGAAGAGGAAAAACTCAAGGAGGGGTCTAGGAGGCTTAAGAAGACAAGAACTGATGATGGTAATTCTTCCTACCCTATGTCCGGTGGACGTGGTCGTTCAAGGTTTTGACAAAGGTTTCTCGGGCAAGGTTCTTCTAATGTTCCTCCAAGGTCTAACAATGAAATGGTGTCAAACCCTAAGCCTCAAAGAGATGGTGGTGGAGTGTTAGTGCCAGATTGTGGTAAGTGTGGAAGAAAACATGTGGGCGAATGTCTAGAAGGTTCCAATGCTTGATTTGGTTGTGGTAAGATGGATCACAAGATAAGGCATTGCCCGTCAGTTGCTAAGAATGAAAAAGATAAACGTTGTAGAGCTCAACCCTATACTTCATCCGGTCCAAGTGGTTCAGGTGCAAATGCTTCAAAGCAAAATAGGTTCTATGCACTTCAGACTCTTGGTGAGAAAGAGGGCTCTCTCGATGTGGTTACCGGTATATTGAATGTTTTCCAACTTGATGTTTATGCTTTACTAGATCCGGGTGCTACCTTTTCTTTTGTGACGCCATATGTGGCTATGAGATTTGATATGCTTCCTGATGTATTGTTAGAACCTTTTTCTATCTCTACCGCTGTTGGTGATTCTGTTGTGGTTAAGAGGGTCTATATAAGATGTCCCGACTCCTTGTCCCATAGAGTTACCCTTGTTGATTTGGTAGAGATTGATATGCTAGATTTTGATGTTATCCTTGGTATGGATTGGCTGCACTCTTGTTATGCTTCAATGGATTTTAAAACCCGTGTAGTCAAGTTTCAATTTCCTAATCAGCCTATCCTAGAATGTAAGGGGGAAATTCTATACCTAAGGGTCAATGTAATACCCCGGATTTGAAAAGAGGCAAAATTGCAGAATTGGGACTTACAGGTGCCATCCACGAGGGCTCACCACGGTCTATGGGTTGACCTACGAACCGTAGGTGGGGCTGTGGGTAGGCAAGTTCAAAATTTTCAGGCAAGGACCACGATGGGACTTACGAAAAGTAGGTGGGACCACGGTCCGTGGTCCAGTAGCCATCGTTTGGCCCAGAACTCTATGACAGGGAACCACGACTGAGCAGGACGGACCGTAGGTCAGTCGACGGTCCGTCGGTCAAATGCCCGTAGGTTGAGGTCCCAAAAATCACGTCTCTAACCACCGACCCATGGATGTGCATAACGGATCGTAGGTCCATCCACAGTTCATCGGTCGGGGGTCTATAGGTCCTCGACTGGCTGTTATTTTAGGGGCACATGGGTCTTTTCTGGTTTTAATTAAATCAATGTGGTGTCATTTTGCCTAGACCTAGACCACCTATATAAAGATTTTAGACCACTAAACTCACTCAATTAAGTCATTATCTCAATTTCCAAAAGAAAACCCAAATCCTTTCTCAAATATTCTCTCTCTAGAAGGTGGAAAAAGAAGAAGAAGGTTAAAGCTAGGTCAAGAACAAGTTTCCCAACCTTCCAACTTTTGGTAGGCTTTGTTACTAAAGAATGATGACTTTTCATCCATGAGATCCTTCCTCCTATTGAGTCTCTTGATTTCTCCAATTTGTGAAGTCTAAGTCCCCAATTCTGGTTAGGGTTTCTTTCAATATTGTGGGTTGTAATGAATGTTGATCCAAATAGTTGGATTATTATTGTTTATGATTGAATTGATAGAATTGCATGTACTTAGGATTAAATTACATGTACCCAAGTTTATCCTATGGTTTTAGGGCAGAATTGATTAGATTGGGTTGATGCCATGAAGGGAAACTTTGTCTGTTAGATATATCCTTATAGGATAGATGAATTGACACTAGAACTGCTTGATAACGAAGCGTGTATGATGATTATGAGATGTAGAGCTTTGAGAGTAAAGCCTAGACTATGAAATTTTGAATGCTAATGATATGATGTGGAATGGATACAACCCCTACTGAATTGCTAAGCATGATTGAATGAATGTGAAAGGTTTACTCACATAAATGATTTTAGGTTGAAAGGATTGCTCACCTAAAATGAATCTAGACTAAATGCTAATGAATGATGAGGCTAGAGGTGACTACCCTTGACCTTCATATTGAAGGATATGTGGTGATTTCCCATACTCCTTAGAATTGAACAAGAGGCGATTCCCCGCATTCTTATATCGATAAATGGACATAGAGGCGAGTACCCATGATCCTTATGAAATAATGTGGCAGCGAGTACCCGTGTCATATGATGTGATTGTAGAGGCGCGAGTACCCATAATCTTAAAATAGTAAGGCAAGAGGCGAATATCCATTAGCCTTTGTAAGCTAGGCCTTGAGGTGAATCCCCATGTCTTTAAAAGTAAGTATGATTGATGTGATTACATTATGAAGTTGATGTGCTTGGAGTGTTGCTAGATATGCCTTCCATGATGTGAGCTTGAATAGAGGCGGATGACCTAAGTCTTGGATAAGGTTATGTGACGTTACTTAAGGGAGTATTCCTCTTTCATTATGATGCTTATTATGTATTAATTATGCTTATGCCTTATGTCTTATGATGACTAATGCTTATGTTTATGTTGTTTATGGAAGCTATCATATTTAGTACATTCTTGTACTAACACATACTCTTGCCTACATTTCTATTAAAAATTTAGGGTCCGGCGCTCTCGATTCACACACTTGTGGCTAGGTTCTTAGTTGATCAAGGAAGTGAATCATTGGTGAGTCCTCATTGTATTCGAGGATTGTATCGCCCTTTCTCTTTTATGTCTTTCTTTTCAAGTGTTGGACTATTGTACGGGTTGCGTCCCAAGATTTATCTCGTATGTTAGATGGTTTGAGACAATGTTGTTAGGCTTCTGCTCGTTTTATGGAAGACTTTGATTGTTTGAAATGTTTTAAACTTCCGCACCTTTTCTATTACTTTATGATATAGTATGCTAAGTGGCTTGTATGATGCCTCTCGGGGTCTTATACGCCTTGTTACATCTAAGAGGTACCCCTAGGTCGTGACAATCAGTTTGTTTCCTATCTTAAAGCTAGAAGTATGATTTCTCAAGGTTGTATTTACAATATAGTTAAGGGTGAGGGATGTGGATTCTGAAACACCTATTCTTGAGTCGGTCCCCATTGTAAATGAGTTTTCGGAAGTGTTCCTAGATGATCTACCTGGTATTCCTCCCGAAAGGGAAACAAACTTCGGTATTGACCTTCTCCGAAATACGCAACCTATTTCTATTCCTCCTTATAGAATGGCTCAGGCGGAACTTAAAGAGTTGAAAGAGCAATTGAAATATTTGTTGGATAAGGATTTCATCCGATTGAGTATATCTCCATGGGGTGCTCCAGTTTTATTTGTTAAAACGAAAGATGGTTCACTTCGTATGTGTATTGACTACCGGCAATTGAACAAGGTGACCATTAAGAATAAGTATCCTCTTTCAAGAATAGATGATTTGTTTGACCAACGCAAGGGGCAAGTTATTTCTCTAAGATTGATCTCCGATCGGGTTACCACCAATTGAGGGTAAAAGAAGAAGATATTCCAAAAATGTCTTTTAGAACCCCGATATGGTCATTTTGAGATTTTGGTTATGTCCTTTGGTTTGACTATGCTCTGGCGACATTCATGGATTTGATGAATATGGTGTTTAGACAATACCATGATATGCTCGTAATTGTGTTCATTGATGATATTTTGATTTATTCGAGAAGTCGGGATGATCACATTAATCATTTGAGGATTGTGTTGAAAATCCTTAAGGAAGACAACTCTTTTCAAAGTTTAGCAAATTTGAGTTTTGTCTAAGGTCTGTGGCTTTTCTAGGTCACATTGTTTTGAATAAGGATATTGAGGTAGATCCTATTAGGATAGATGCGGTCAAGAGTTGACCAAGACCTCTATCAGTTACGGATATTAGAAGCTTCTTGGGTTTAGCCGGTTACTATAAAAGGTTTGTTGAGGGGTTTCTACGATTGCGTCTCCATTGATGGCAACATCATATAGTCTGGAGCTTCTGAGAAGAGTTTTCAAGAGTTTAAAGATAGATTTACCTCTACTCTGGTATTGACTTTACCGGAAGGAATAAATTGTTTTGTGGTGTATTGTGATGCCTCTAAAATTGGGTTAGGATGTGTGCTTATGCAAAATTGGAAAATTATTGCCTATGCTTCAAGGCAACTTAAGATCCATGAGAAGAATTATCCTACCCATGATCTCGAATTAGCGGCAGTTGTATTTGCCTTAAAGATTTGAAGGCGTTATTTGTATGGTGTTCATGTCGATGTTTTTACTGTAACACCCTGTATCCGAGAAAGGGTAATAACCAAAAATTAGAACTTAAAGGTGCCATCCACGAGGACCTACGACAGCGTGTAGGTCGAACCACATACCGTAGGTGGGTCTATGGATTGGCCATCCAAGAAGTTGCTAGGGTAGGAACCACGACTAGACCTACAGGCCGTAGGTGGGTCCACGGTTCATGGTCCAGGGGTCCATCGAATTGGCCAAAAGTCTCTGAACTTACTGACAATTGTACAAGACAGACCATAGGTCCATCCACTGTCCGTCAATGGTGAGTCTTGGGTCAGCTACTGGCAGTTATTTTCAGGGTTTAGTTGGGTCTTTTCCTAATTAATTAATTCCTATACTATATCGTTTTTCCTAAGTCTAGGACCCCTATATATGCATTTTTATCCCCAAATTAGACCCCATTACTTCATTCTTCCAAATTCCTAAAAGAAGATCAAAACCTATTCTTAAGTATTCTCTCTCTAGAACTTGAATAAGAAGAAGGATTCACCTAGGATTTCTAGCTAAGATCTCTATTCCTCCATTGACGACAAGCAATTAGATTTTAGGAATGGTATTTTTCATCCATGAATTCCTTCAATTCATGGAGTCCCCAAATTCTTGTATTTGAAAAGGTAGAATTCCCCAAATTAGCTAGGGTTTTCTTCAATTACCATCGGTTCTCTTGATTATTGATCTTAATGATTGAATTATGTTTTAATATGCATGAATTGATGATTTACAATGCTTTTATGATGTTTTCCCTTATGAACCCATGTAAACCCCATGTTTTCCAAATTGTAGTCATATGATATGGGTTGTTGATTATCAAAGAGGAGTATTATGAATTAATGTGATGAAATGATAGAATCACATTAATTTATGATATATCTAAACCTTGAATTCTAGGTTTGGTGATTTAAAATCAAGCTTTGAACCTTGAAAGTTTTAAGTATGAATTTATGCATGATCTTATGAAACCTATGTAAATGTTTAAAGGGTACTTTGAGAGTAAAGTGCCAATGATGATGTTTGATGATTGTGTTGTGAAAGGATATTCTCATAAACACATACTATCATGATGTGAAAGGTCTTATCACATAATATGGATCTTAGGTTGAAAGGCTATTCTCACCTAATTGAATCAAAGAGTAAGGGCTATCCTAATGAAACTAGCTTGGATTGGTCATCCTAGGATACCTTTCTATGAATGATAAGATTAATTAAGAAATGACTATTCCGTGGGAATTATGCTTAGCACCAAGTGGATATTGATATGAGATGGAAGCCCCCGCATTAGTAGAGGTTGGGTTTCTAGAAGCTATCTCTTGAGATGGAAGCCCTCACGTTAGTAGAGGTCGGGTATCTAGTAACAATCTTCTTATCCCATAAACTACGTGCCCCCGTAGGATAATTAGATAGTGGATCCACTAGGCTAGAAGTTCATGGTTATACCTTAGGCAAGTATAACAATCCTTTTCAGTGTAAGAGACATTGGGGGATCATGTTATAGCTCACATGGTCTGTATATCGTTTAAGGCTAATTTTCCCACAATAACATGAATAATGAACTTAGTTTACTTAAAGAAGTATCTCATATAAGTTCAAAGGTTTTACTGATGACGTTAGCTTGCATTGACCATGATGTTATGACTTATGTTTTCTAACCCTCTTATATCATGTATTAATTGGTCAATTCGATATCATAAAATGAAATGTCCATTTAGGTATGTTTCTAACTGTTTTTATGACTAGCTATCATACTTGGTACAATGTTTGTACTAACACATACTCTTGCCTACATTTTATTGAAATGTAGGGTCTGAGAGACAGCTTTCCAGTCCCGTGGCTAGAGCTTGGATTTGATTGTTTTCTCAAGCTTGGTGAGTCCTGATGGTTCGAGGACATATTTTACTATGTTTAGTTTCTTTCATGTACTTCTCCTTCTGGATATGATGTATGGGCTAGGCCCAATTTCATTCTATTGTATTAGATGACTATGATGAGACATGAGATTAGACTTCCGCTTTTTCTTTATAAAATGTTTTGGACTTGGACTATTGTTTTACTTTTACTGTTCTATTTCTTATATTATGAAAGCTAAGTGGGTTGTATGGAGTCCTTCGGGGTTCTGTATGCCATGTTACATCTAAAGGGTACCCGTAGGTCATGACAAACTTGGTATCAGAGCAGAAGGTTTAGAATGGTCCTAGGCTGTCTCATAAGCCACATCTAGTAGATTCTAGTTCATGAGTGTGAAGAGCGCCACATTTATGGACATGTCGGTGGACTTCAACTGATCCACATCGCTCCACAACACACCTATAACGGCTTTTAAGGCCGTCACCTCCTTGGTGGCCAATTGGCTACGCTCGCACACCGTTATCTTCACCGTAAGGGCATCAATGGCAGCGCTCAATGATGTCACAGCATCAACCAGGGCAGTCTGAATCATGTTCGGAATGGAGGCCTCGAGTCTAGCTGCCCGACGATCAGCAGAATGGGAAAGCTGCCCTATCCAGAGTATGAAGCCTGAGTGATCGGGGTCCGGGAGACAATAACATCAGCAGGTCTAGGAGGCAGTGTAGTAGTAGAAGAACCTAAAGTGTCGGAAGCAGTAGCAGTAGAGATACCTAAAGGCCCAGGGGCCAGAGTAGGCAAAGATGCCTCTACAGGTAGGAAGTCTCTATCACCGGGGATGAATCCACCGGGGTTGCCTTTTTCTTCTTCCCAGACTGGTCCTTTATATATTTTGCGTCAATTCTTTGGATATCAGTGGAGGATGTGAGAATCATTTCCATATCCTTCTTTGCATCTCTAGGTACTTGAGCCCTTCTGCACAGCTCGGTGATCAATACCAGAAAGGAAAGAGATGTCTGGCGCTGCTTGGCCCTCATAACCATCTCCTGTGCTATAATCATCCCCAGATTTAGTCTCGTCCCATAAATGATGCTTCCCAGACAGGCAGCCTTGGCTAGGCAAAGAATAGACTCGTTTTGGGAGGGCATGATCATGCTGCTGATGAAGCCAAACCAATACCTCGCTGCTACATTCAAGTCTTTATTTTCTATTGGAACCCCTGCCTCTAACCACTTCGGAGTGCCATCAGATATCAAAGGAGCTAACCACTTCTTCATGTTGTCCAGTGTCTTTGTCTTGATCATATGTAGGCACTCATCTTCCAGCCTCGTAGTGCATTCTAGGAAATCATTAATGGCAGGAAAATCGCATTGCACCCTTTTCCCCTGGACAATTGCGTAGTCAATTGGTTTAAATACTGCTGCCTACTTCTTCCTTTGTGGTAACAAGCCACTGTATGCATTGTATAATTTCCTAACCCAGCTTGGAATATATGGGCCACGAGGCTTTGTGAAGATATGGAACTTATGAGATTTCAGACATCTCACAATCTCGGGGTTCCTATCAATCACCTCATCTGTGGACATACGCTTTTCCTCGATGATCGTCCTCAGCCCCTCAGTCTTTAATCTGTTCATCGACTTGGGAGGCGAACCCTGCACAGGAGGGGCTAGGACTACAACCTGCTCTGGAGCTGGAGGAGGAGTGGTAGCCTGAGGAGTCCAGATCCTAGATGGATCATTCATCTTTTTAGATCATAGCTCTGCCCTCTGTGCTGCTACAAGCTCATCGTCATCAGAAGCTACAGACTAGTGCTCACCCTCACTTGCAGAAATAGTGAGGTGTGTGGCATAAATGTCGTTATTGTCGGAGCTAACCTTCGGTGATGCATGTGCCTTCTCTTTGCCTTTCCCACCAGTTGTGGGAAGCTTTGTGGCCTTGCCCCTGGATGTAGCTGCATCCTCGTTGAGTGAAATCCCTTTTGCTTTCTTTCGGAGTGGCATGTTTCTTCCTACAACTTTAGGTCTGACCATGTCTTTAATGCTGATAAAAATAAGATTGAAATGTTAGGCGGCAATGTAATCCAACTCCGAGCACAAATCAACGACTAAAATACTTAGAGAATGCCAAAATATTGAAAATACTAAATAGGTGTGAGTTTGTGAAGGTCGAAAGTGAGGGAAAGTGAAGAGTTTAAAAATTAAACATTTGGCCTGTTAAAAACCGTCCAATTCTCGCCCATTCGATGACATTAGTCGTGCTCGGTGACCCATTCGGTGACACACCCAGGTTTACAGGACCTTCAGTCAACCTGGGGTCCAAACGGCGGACTAGATCGCGATCGCCGACCTGGTCGGCGATTCGCCAATAATTTCCAGGGTTCGCCGAGTTTTATAGACTACACTTTGAAGTTGTCTTGAGTCCAATGGCGGTCTAGGTCGGGGTCGCCGACTGGACCTTTACCTCGCCAACCTGCACTTTTCAAACACTTTCCACACTTTAACTGCACAATCAACATACCGTTATTTCAAACTAAAACAAAAGAAAGAAAATAAAACTTGGTTTGCCTCCTAAACAGCGCCTTAGTTAACGTCGTGGCACGATGCAAGTCCACCTTCAAACCTCATTCTTGGGGTTGGCCATAGTATCACTAGGCAACCCTCCTTGCTGTCTCGGGTTCATATGAGATGAGATATGACCCATTTGGGTCTCTAACTGCTTGATCGATACTGAATTGGAGGTGACAGTATGGCTAAGGGTAGACACAACTTCTCTCATTTCTTTCAAAATTTTGTCTGACCCTTCAACTTTGTCGAGAATACGAGACCGACCACCTTCCGAATCCTTTGGGTTTTGGCGCTCATCGGGTGGAACATACCTATCCTTCTCCCCATCCTTCCAATTTGGATTATGGTCCATCCATTCACGATCTCGATCTTTCCAACCTTCATCCCTATTCCAACCTTGGTTACCACCCTGCCTTGAGTAGTTTGAACAATAACCACCACCTTGGTTGGCTAGGAAATTCACCTCTTCATTCTACAAGGCCTCAAACTTGGACTTATCCGGTTTAGCACACTCGACACCCATAACATTAACACTTCGAGCACCAGCTCCCATGACATTTTTAGACAAAATATCAAGTTGTGTATTGATCTTGGCCATGTTCTGGTCCCTCTCTTGGTCTTTCTCCATCTACTCTTTGGTTAGTTTAAACGTGAGAGGGGAGACTTGGTCTTCACGGGTATACCACTCCCTGTTTATGGTAGTCATGGTATCCAAGAGCTGAGTCGCTATCACATAAGGTTGTTGCATCAAACCTCCCGGAGAAAGTTGGTCAGCAACACCCTTATTTACCGAGTCAAGACTCCGGTAAAAATACTACAGCAACATGTTATTAGACAAGCCATGGGTTGGGAATTGAAGCACCAACTTCTTGAATCGCAACCAAGTTTCATGAATTGGCTCACCTTCTAGACGTTTGAAGCTCTGAATGCTATCCTGAAGAGTCATCATCATTGAAGGAAGGAAAGATCGCACTTGAAATGCTGTAACCAACTCCTCCCACGAAGTGATTGATTCACGTGGCAATTCAGCCAGCCACATTCACGCCTCTCCCATCAAAGAGAACGGGAACAACCTCAGCCGGATCGACTCTTGGGAGATATTCTTGAAGGAGAAAGGTCTGCATACATCTACGAAATTTCTAATATGCTCTTGGGGATCCTCATGAGACAACCCACTGAAAAGCCCCTTTAGTTGCAAGAGTTGCAACATAGTACTCGTGATGTGGAATACTGCATTCCCTTCGGCCAGGGGCAAGCGAATGGCAGCAATACCACCCATAAGATGGGGGTCATTAGCATTAGGCTCATTAAATCGTTAAGGTTACCGGTGTCGTCTTGGTGGCCTACTTGGCTACCATTGCTGCCATTAACACTCATTCTTCCTGCTTTCAACACACAAACAAGCAAAACAAAACTAAAATTAAGTAAGTATCACTATAACTAACAAGAACAAAATTCAACTTAACTAAAAATTCTTAAGTAACACCACTCCCCGGCAGTGGCGCCATTTTGATTAATGTATTAGGGACACTTCATCCAATACTAAGAGTCAATGATCGTTCAATAGTAATATAACCCAAGTTGGGGACGAGTCCCAAGAGAGTGGTTCTTAATTGAGAATCAATAGTCAAGTGAGAATATGCCCAAGTCAATCATAGCTAAAAACATTTACGAAGAAAAACATAAATTCAAGTCTGGGGTGACACAAGTGTCAAATATCAAAAGGGGGTTTTGTATTCGATTATCAACTAAAATAGCAAATAACATGAAAATATGAATCTGGAGACGAGATTCTAGGGATGTGATTGGATTATGGGCCTAGGTAAACAACCGGGTAATTGCAATTAATAGTAAACAACTGCAAATCAGTGAATAAGATAGACTTTAGTGGGGATAAACTTTTTTTTGAACAATTTACCCCGAATCAAATTGGTTTCTCTAGAACACCAATAAGGGGAAATGAAGCACAACCTTTGCTTTAGTCCATTCACTCTCTCGAGCTGAATGTGTGGAAAAGGGTTTATGGTTCACTCTCTTGAGCTGAACCCATCACAACCCAATACCCACTGACCATTGATTCAGTAATTTTAGGTTTAAAACCTCTCTCTCGAGCAAGCCAAAAACACGAAGTTAAGATTGTATTTGCAACAACAACCCATTAAATTCAACCATAATTACTGAACGAAATCACCTTTAAACAACAAGTAAACTATCAATTAACAATACCCAACAGTTAAATCAACCTATAATCACATAATCACACCCCAAGAATTGTGGTTTTCGCTAGTCATAGTATAAAGGTAAAAATCGTTACCAAGTTGTGTTTCCATTAGCTGGGTAGGGTTGATATAGCCTTTACAAAGGTCTAAGATGAAGAATCTTCAACACCCACTTCCAATTTCTTAGAAATGGAAATCTTCAAATTTTCAAAGCTAAGGAAATGTTGTCTCTCTATTCAGTTATAAGTTCTAAACTTCAAAAACTGAATAATAATATGATTCAACAAAAGATAAGATCAAATACTAAGCTAAAAATTTAAACAAGTATTTATAGTTGTCGAAAAGTGTGCTACGAAGGACTATTCAGCGCAGTTAGTCGGGATCGCTGATCCACTCAGTGATCCTCCCTTTGGTCATTTTCATCGCCATTTTGCTTTTGCCTTCAACATCCCTGAGGTTCTGAAACTTTGGGTGAGATGGCATTGCATCTTGGAACCGTTCGGCGAGTTGCCGATTGCTCCTTTCTCTCACCGACTAGATTTTCTACTTCAAGGCTTGGCACTCTGGAACATTAGGTGAGACCCCGGCCGTTTGGCGACTTGTCTAATGGGTTAGGCGATCCTCAGGCCTTCTTTCCTTCGTTCTTTCAGCTGCCTTGTTCCTTTTTGCTCAATAGTGTCCATGCTTTGTCCGTCAATCCAAATAACTAAAAATCAAGGATTTACATCAGTTATTGGCACAAAATATGCATTTGAGGACACTAAATCTATTCAAATAAAGCCCTAAATGAGTCTAAATTGTAGACTCATCAAGGTCGAATCCCATAGGGAGCGGTACGTGTTCAAATTCAGTCCAGAAGTACGAATGTGATCAAACTAGATATTGGAATAGAAATTATTGAAAGAGACATAAAACAAATTAAAAGGGTGACACGAATGTCAGAAGAGTGGTTTTGGTTTGCAATTATCAACTACAACGCCGTAAAAAACAACTTGATATAACAATAAGGAGAGGAATTCTCGGGATGTGATCAATTATAGACAAATTTTGATATATGGGTAATTGAAACTACTAGTAAATAGCTAAAAATCAGTGGGCAGGCTAAACTGTATGGGAGATAACTTTCTCTCAAATAACTATCTCGAATCAAGTGATTTCTTTTGAACATCAACAAGTATAGCAATGAAGAACAACCCACACCTTAATTCATCCACTCTCTCGACCTAGATGGATAGGATTGGGCTTAGGATTCATTCTCTTGAACTAGACCCAGCTCAACCCAATACCTATAAACAATTAATCAATAGTCTTAGTTCTAAAACCTCTCTCTCTCGAGCAAGCTAAGAACACAAGGGTAGAACTGCATTTGCAACTATAATTCATAAATTAAACCACAACTAAGTATTAAACCCACTTCAATAAAACATTTAAACTAGTAATTAACTATACCCAGAACTAATTTAACCAATAATCACATTATCACATCCCAAGAATTGGTGTTTTAGCCAAACATCATAAAAAGGTAAAAAACGGTTACCAAATTGATTAGCCATCAACTGGGTAAGAATAATTAAGCCTTTACAATGCTCGAAATCGAAGAAAATCAGTAACCCACTTGAAAAATCTCTGAATTGAATCTCCAAAAACCTTTAAGTTTACTAAGAACTATTCTAAAATGGTAGTAAACTAAAATCTGGAAAAGAGGACAACTAAATAAACAGTTCAAAATCTTATTTATAATCGCCAAAAATAAGCCATGAAGGTCCATTAGGTGAGGTAAGTCGGGTTCACTGAGTGGTTTGGCGAAACTCCCGTTGCTCTCTTATATCGCCTTTTTGCCTTGGTTCTAAGCATCCTCAAGTCCTGTAACTTTGGGCGATCACTCTTTGCATCGCGGAACTGCTCGACAATTTGCTGACTGCCCCTTTTTCTATTGACGACTTGGTGTCTTTCTTCAGGGATGGTACACTGGAACTTTAGGCGGTCAAATTAGCCACTCGGCGATTCGCCTAGTGCTCTTGGTGATGATTAGGCTTGCCTTTCTACATTTCTTCAGTTTGTTTTGTTCATTTTTGCCTGTTAGTGTCCTTGCTTTGTTCCTCAATCCATATACCTTAAAATCAAGGATTTAACATCAGTTTATGGCACAAATTAAGCATTTGAGGACACTAAATCTATATAATCAAAGCCCCAAATGAGTCCAAATCTCGGATTCATCAACACCCGCAACTTAAACTTTTGCTTGCACTCATGTAAAACTCAAGATCAGCAGTTCAAAAAGGATGTCTCAAATAGTGTTGGATAAGACTCAACATGGATGCACACAACAAGGTTCAACTTACTCATGCAATGATCAATTGTGCACTCAAAGATTCAAATTGTGACTCACCATTATCAAAGACACTCAAGTTCACAATACTTTCTTCAAATGCAAGTTCAAGCTCAACAAAGGTACTCAAATGCCCTCACAACAAAGATGATTCCCTATTCACAGAAAGTTCTTCAACAATTTATAGTTCCAAGATCACATACGACTCTCTCAGTCACAAAGATGAACATATGCATGATGTCACCCATAGGTTTGTCCTTATTTTCCAATCAACATTCATTTTATCTCACTCATGATCACAAAGGGATTTTCATGGCTTGTAACGGGGCTGAGTGTCAAGGTATGGTCATTTAGGCCTAGTGACTTCTACCTTCATGAAATGTGGTCTGAACATCACTTTCTTCCTTTTCTTTAACATTTTGATTATGCTCATAATCCACTCCATTATTCAACTTCATAGAACTACCGGATACCCCATTTCTTTTGCAACTTTCACTACTTTATTTCACAACTTTTTCATTCTTTTTCTTTGCTTTGTTATTTTCTTTTTTTTACATGGTGGGGTTCCATCTTTTTCAAAATCATTAGTCAAGGGGGCATTTCTCACACTTCTTAATTTTCCTTTTCTTTTCAACACACCCCCAACTTAGGCTTTTGGCCTAAGTTGGTTATTCAACAAACCACACTTCATGAAAATTATTGGTAAATGGATAAAGAGGGATCACAATTGTTCAAGTTTCTTCGAAGAAAAGGATAAGGCTCAAGAGGGTTCAAGCAAGGTTCACACATCTCACAAGGTTGGCCACAAAAGAGATATATTGTCCAATTGGTTCACTCTTCGAAATTTTTGCCTAAGATCATTTCAAGTGCTTGCATCATTTAGTCAACCAGACCAACGGGGTAAATTCTAGTTGTCAACACACACAATGTTCAAAGTAATCTCATCACTCAAGGAATTGACACCAATATCAAACAACACTCCACACTTTCTAGCTAATGTGCAATGTTCATCACAATAGACTCATTCGATAACCGGCTAGTCACAACGAGATGCTAAAAGTTCACACATTATCTATGTAACTTCATTGGCCTTATCATAGCCGCACATTCATTTCGTTTAATTAAGAGCACTATTCAAGTCTTCGATATTGATCATAACTGATACTCAAATTCGCACAAAAACAACCACAATCACACAAAAGAGGTGGCAAAAATTTTAAAATTAGGTTCAAAAACCATTTCCATTCAAAACACGGGGCCACAAGCTCAAGCATCCACAAAATAAAAACTTATATATAGATCAGAAAACCCAATACTCACAAACAAAATAGAATCACAAAAGGTACGTATGTAAATACCTCACCCCACCCACAAAAGAAAAAGCAGTTTTCCTCAAATGCAACTAAACAAAAATAATCAACAAAAAAAACAAAGAAGGAGGTAAAAATGTCATCCTGCCAGGCTAAGCCTGGGGTGAAGTCTGCATCGCAGTTGCTTTGTTTGTCGGGGAATCAATGCCCGGGGTCACACTTTAGGATTGGGAATCAGTGCCTGGTGTAGCAACAATTATGGCTCACTAGAGCCTATCATAGAAATATCTATCAAAGATGTCTAAACAAACGAATGTACCATAGCCTCCTCGACCTCATTCAAACCCTCAAAGGTGTTCTTCTCCTAAACACCAAAGTTGCTCCTCATCAGTCTCAGCCTCAGACTCTGCAGCCACGTCATCAACTCTAACCTCATCTCAAGTGGGAGCCGGAGGTACATCAGAACATGCTGGAATATCTGTGTCCAGGTCATCAGGGATCTCCACGGTGCCAAAAATCAGAGACATATTAGTGGACTTCAGTTGGTCCATATCTTTCCTCAACTCCGCAATCATGGCCTTTAAGGCTGTCACCTTATGAGTGGCTCCCTGACCTCTAACACACACATATATCCTCGTAGTGAGGGAATTAATAGAATCTATAAGACGTGTCAATGCAGTGGTGAGAGCTCTCTCGATTATCCCATGTACCACTGCCTATAGCTTGGAGACACACACATCAACAGAATATGCTAGGTGCCCCATCTGTAGAAGCATGACCTAGGTAAGTGGAGGTCGGGATGCAACAGTGCTAGAACCAGACCTAGGAAGTAGGGGAGCAGCAGAAGAACTCGGAGTCATAGAGGGGGTAGAGCTAGAAATACCTGAAGGCCTAGTGGCTGGAGTACAAAATACTGCCTCTGTAGGTAATGTATCAACATTAACAACCAAAGATGTATCCACTAGAGCTGCCCTCCTTCTCTCAGCCTCATCCTTCTGGTACTCAACCTCAATTCACCGAATGTTAGTCGAGGAGGTGGGACTCACTTCCACATTTGTCTTTTCATCTCGTTGCACACGAGCCCGTCTACATAGCTCAGTGATCAACACCAGAGAAGAAAAAAATGTATGTTGCTGCCTAGCTCTCAATTCCATCTCCTGTATAATTGCACCTAAATTGATGCGTTTTCTTGCAATGATGGAGCCAAGATAGGCTGCCTTTGTGTGGTCGAGGATAGACTCATTTCGGATGGCATGATTGTGCTACTAATGAAATCGAATCAATACCTCGCTTCCACATTCAGGTCTTTCTTCTCTATTGGCACTCTATCCTCAATCCACCTAGGAATATTGTCAGATAGGAGATGGACTAGCCAACCTTTCATATCCTCCAATGTCGTTTTCTTGATCATACTCTAGTAGTCATCTGCAAAGTTGTAAATGCATTCCAAGGCGACGTTTATATCATCACTATCACATTTTACCTTCTTCCCCCAGACAACCACATAATCCTGTTGTTTGAAGGTAGCGGCCTTCCTCTTCCCTTGTGGTACCAAAGCTCCCTAGGCTGAGTAGAACTCTCGGACCCAATTAGGAATGTAGGGACCCCGAGGTTTAGTGAAGATCTTGAATTTGTGGGACTTAAGGGTGCTCCATATCTCTGGATATCTGTCCACCACACCATCTGTGGAAAACGTCTTCTCCTCAATCATAGTCCTCAGTCCCTCAGCCTTTAGTCTATTAAGAGACCGGGGAGGAAGACCCTATACAGGTGGTGCTGGGACCACAGTTTGAATTGAAGCTAGAGAAGGAGTCTGAAGCACCCAGATCCTATACGGATCATGAATCTCTTTGGAGCACATTTCTGCTCTCCGGGCCAATAGAAGCTGGTCATCTTCTGGCTCAGAGATGGCAGCCTGAGAATCCTGGTGTTCTCCCTCGTTGTCTGATGTGGTAAGGTGAGTCGCGTAGACTCCTCAGTGTTGGAGCTGACATCCAGTGACTCAACCACGGGCTCCTTTCCCTTTCCTTTGCCTTTTCCTCCCTTGGTAGGGAGTTTGGCTGCCTTTGCCTTGGATGCAGCTGCATCCTTATTTATAATGATTCATTTAGCCCGCTTGCGGGGCAGCATGTCTCTTCCTGGCACTTTAGGTCTACCCATATCTGCAAAACACATAGAAACGAGTTAGAAATAATTCAAGAAGAGTGCAGAAATAAAGTTGTAGAAAGACTCGCCGAACCAGTCGGCAATCGCTAAGTCACTTAGGCGAGCCAGATCGGGCACACCGAAAGTACCAGCTCGAATTTTTTTCAGAATCAAGGTAAGTCGGCGATGTTCAGGGCCTTTGGTGAATCGCCGATAACAATCGGTGAGCTTATAATAGCCCGCCAAATATTACAATGTATTTTAAGGGTTAGTGGCGCAGAAAGGGCGATCTAAGAAACCTTACAGCGAGTCGCCGAGTGAACTCGGTGAGCTCAGGCTTCTCACCGAAAGTTACAGAATCAACTTAGTCAAAAAATGAAATTAAAGGCGATCAAAGGGGAATTTCGGTGAACCGCCGAACCACTCGGCAAGCTCGACGAAGCTCGCCAAACGGCCCAATGTGCCAGTTTTCAACCCTGTTTCACAAAATCAAGCCTGCAGCCCCTGAATTCAAAATCAAACACACAAATTATTCAATTAGCACTAGACCCATGTGACCCATGCCCTCAGGGTACTCAGATTTCCCCTGATTTGGCTAGAATTGGTCATTTGACGACTTTTGCCCTTATGAATGACGACACACGCTCCTTCATTGGGCAAATGACGTCATTCATCATAATTTGGGGTTACTTAGAATTCTTCCAACTAGACCCATTACAAAATTACCACAACCTAACAATTTAGAATTAATTTTAGCATTACAAAACACGAGAATCGATCTATTTAAGCACTTAGGCACGCATTTCAAATCAACACGGGCAAACCAACACAATACAAACAATTTAAGCAATTACCCATCATCAAACACAATACATTTACCTATTGCATTCGAGTTCAAACACAAAATTAAAGTGTGGGGTTCGAAAATCCAACCTTAATGCCGAATTTCAAAATTTCAATATCTAGGCGGCAAAGATTTCCAATTTCAAGCACGAGATCACACAAAAATGTGAGTAAAATAGTAAAATAAGGAAGATTTAAAATTTGGGTGAGAAAGTATGAGAGTTGAAAATGAGAAAATATGAAGGATTTTGAAATTTTAAACCGTTTGGCCTTTAAAACCTTTCAGTTTGCGGAAACATCAGCGGAGTAAGTCGTGCTCACCGACTCACTCGGAGATGCGCCAAGTGGTACTTTATCTCACCGAGTTTTACAAGACCTCTAGGAAATTTGGGGGTTCAAACGACGGACAAAAGCAGACTAGCCAACCTGTTCGGCCAGCCGCCAATTAACCAATTAGCCTGCCGAGTTTTATGGACTTCCACTTCAGGCTTGGTGGGTCCAACATCGGTCCATGTAGCGCTCGCCGACCTATTCGGCATGTCGCCGACTGGACTTTTTTCTCGCAAAACTACCCATTTTCCAACACTCTTCACTTTTCAACCTGTACAATCAACACCTGTTATTTGAAATCAAAACTAAAGCATTAAAAACTTAGGTTGCCTCCTAAGAAGTGCCTTATTTAACGTTGTGGCACGAAGAAAGTACCCATTTACGGATCATTCTTCGGGTTTACCAAGGTATGACTTGGTAGGCCCCTTTTGGCCTTGCATTCAAATGAGAAGAAATTTGGCTCATTTGGGTATCCAATTACTTGATTGACACGGAATGAGAGGTCACCGTCTGATGGAGAGTTGAGACATCCTCTTTCATCTCTTTCAATACTTTGTTTGACCCTTCAACTTTATTGAGAATGCGTGTGAGCCTATCTTCTGTACGGCCACCTTGAGATTCCTTGGGCTTTTGACGCTCATGGGGAGGGACATACCTATCTTTGTCACCCTCCCTTTCCTTTCAAGTGGCTTTACGATCACACCAATCTTTGTGATGGTCTCTCCAACCATCATCTCTATTCCAAGTTTGATTTCCACCCGGTCATAGGTAGTTTGCACGATAACCTCCTCCTTGATTGTCTAGGAAGTTCACTTCCTCATTGTACAACACTTCAAATTGTGCTTCATCGGGGTGTACTCCACCAACACATACAACTTTAACACTCTTTGTACCAGCACCCATGACATTTTTAGCCAAGATATCCAGCTGGGTCATCATATTTTCCATGTATTGGTCTCTCTCTTGATCCTTTTCAATTTGCTCTTTTGTCTTTCTAAGATTTATAGGAGAGACTTGGTCCTCACTAGTGTACCATGCCCTATTGATCTTGGTCATGCAATCAAGGAGTTGAGATGCTACTTCATAGGATTGTTGCATTATACCACCAGGAACAAGTTGATAAGTAACACCTTTGTTCACCGAGTCAAGGCTCCTATAGAACTATTGCAGCAACACCTTATTGGGAAGTCCATGAGTTGGGCATTGCAGCACCAACTTCTTAAATCTCAGCCACGTCTCATTGATTGGGCATTGCAGCACCAACTTCTTAAAGGGTTCTATAATGTAATGTTGTATATCTTGAATTGGTAGGCTTGTGCATCCTATTCTTGTATAAAGAAATGTAAATGTGATTGTGACCTCTTGAATTGGTAGGCTTGTGCATCCTTTTCTTGTATTGATGAATGTGATCATGAATGAAGTATCATGAATTGGTAGGCTAGGACATCCTCTTCTTGAATAATGAATGTATCTTGACTTAATATCTTGAATTGGTAGACCTAATGTTGGTAGCCTTTCTATAAATGTCTAATGAAGTATTCTATGCTAAACCTTGGATTGATAGACCTAATGTTGATGGCCTTTCATGAGGAGTCTAGGAACTAATGTGATGTTAAACCTTAGATCAGTAGACCTTATGGTGGTGGCTCTTCCATGTGTGAATGTTAAACCTTGAAACGGTAGACCTAATGGTGGTGGCCCTTTCTTGTGTGAAATGATGAAGCTAGAAATGGTAGACCTAATAGTGGCGGCTCTTTCTAGGAAAATCAATGAGCTATCCTTAAATGTACCTTGAAGCGGTAGACCTAATGGTGGTGGCCATTTCATGTGTAATGTACTTTGGGTCGGTAGGCCTAATGTTGGTGGACTTCTCAAGTATGATAATGTAATGTTAATGAAACTACTCTACGGGAATGTAGGCTAAGTACCGAGAGGATATGGTAAGATGGAGGTTCTCCTAACATTAGGCCGAATTTCAATGAACATCTTTCATATCCCATAACTAGGTGCCCGCATAGGATATTAGCGAGTGGATTCAATTCAATCCAAGCTAATACTACTAGTCTTCCTTAGGCAAGAAGACCACCTCTTTTCAGTGTAGGGGCATAACACCGGATTCAATGTCTAGCTTGCATGGTCTATGTCAATTAAATGGTTATTCCCATGTTCCTATGTTCAAGAATGCTATGAGGCTTGTATTAGACTCCTTCGGGGTCGAGTACACAGTGTTGCATCTAGGGGCTAGCCTTGGGTCGTGAAAGCATGATAGGATACTTGCATGATAGCTTGACTTGGTAAGGCCAAACCATTTCATTGTTAGCTTGGATTGAGCAATAGTACCCTTCCTTGAGTAGCTTGGACTTGCATGAGAGAATATTGCCTTCCATGATAGCTTCGTCTAGCATGATGGGGTGCTTTCCCTTGGTAGTCTTGAATTGGTAAATAGTAACCATTCATGTGTAATTAATTGTCTTGGACTAGTAAAGAGGTACTCTTCCATAAATAGTAGAAATTGCTAAAGAGGGACTAGTCCCTAATCAAAGTAGCACAATTATGATGAAACAAGGTTACTTCAAGGAAGTATTGTAAGCATGTTTTATATGAGATTCACTTGTTATGATGGTAGACTAGCCTTGATTATTGATTGAGTTGCCTTCCTTGATATGTTTGACAAGAGGTGGATTACTTAAGTCTTGACTAAGGATAAGTTGAGGTAACTTGAGAAGAATTCCTTTTACATTATAATGATCTAGGTGCATTGATTATGCTTATGAGTTATGTTGTTATCTCTTATGCTTATATCTTGTCTTATGTTGACTAATGGTTATATTATGCCTATGTTGATGTTTATACAAGCTATCATATTTAGTAAATCTTTGTACTAACGCATACTCTTGCCTACATTTCTTATCCAAATGTAGGGTCCAACGATATTGACTTCCATCCCCGTGGTTAAGATCATAGTAGAGAAAGATTTGAAGCTTTCGTGAGTCCTCATAGCATTCGAGGATTAGACCACCATTTCCTTATGTCTTTCATTTTATGTTTTGAACTATTGTATTGGATGTGTCCCAAAGACATTCATGTTTTAGATGGTTTGAGACAAGTGTAATAGACTTCCGCTTCGTTTTATAAAGACTTTTGATTATGTTGAAAATGTTTTAAATTTCCGCTAAAATCTATTATCTTATGTTATGAAAGCTAAGTGGCTTGTATGAGGCCTCTCGAGGTCTTATACGCCATGTTACATCTAGGGTGTACCCCTGGGTCATGACAAACTTGGTATTAGAGCACAAGGTTTAGAATGGTTCTAGGATGTCTTTGAGGTTCACTTAGTTGTCGAAATATGCTCAATCTATAGTGGCCGACTCTAGGTCAAGAATAAGTAAGTTCATTTTGGGAGTGTCCGATTTAGTGGTTAAAGAATGTCGTATGACTATGCTTGTTCATGAAATGGATATTGCTCGTCTTATGACTCATGCCCGACAGATTGAAGAGGAGAAACTTAAAGGGAGATCTAGGGAGAAAAAGTGGTCTAGAATTGATGATGATAATTCCTCTCATGTAAGCTCCGATGGACATGGTCGTCCTAGATATCGACAAAGATTTTCCAATCAATGTTCATCGAATCCTCCTAGGTTCAATAATGAAGATCGGGTGTCTAACCCTAGACCGCAAGGAATTAGTAGTGAATCCCTATGGCCTACTTGTGCTAGGTGTGAAAAGAGGTAAGAAGGTAGGTGTTTAGCCGGCATAGAGGGTTGCTTCGGTTGTGATGAAAGTGATCACAAATGGAGGGATTGCTCAATGAGTACGGCTAAGAGAAGAGAGGGAAATCAAGCTCCTCCTACTGGTTCGGGTTCCACTGCTCCAAAGCAAAATAGGTTCTATGCTCTTTAGACTCAAGGTGAACAAGAGTGTCTTCAAGACGTGGTTACTGGTATGTTAAGAGTTTTCCAACTTGATGTTTATGCTTTATTAGATCCCGGTGTTACCTTGTCTTTGGTGATGCCGATTATGGCTATGTGACTAGATAGGACTTGATATGCTAGGAGTTGATGTTATCCTTGGTAGGGATTGGCTTCACTCTTAGTATGCTTCTATTGATTATAGAACCCGATATGGTCATTATGAGTGTTGGGGATGTTGTTTGGTTTGACTAATACCCCGACGACATGTATGAATTTGATGAATAGGGTGTTTAGATAATACCTTGATATATGAATTCATCATATGGGACGGATGTGAAAACTTAGTGATGTCTTGATCCAACCTCAGTAGAATTGAAAGAAGCAATGCTTAGAAAGTCTGTTTAGGCTTTCTCTTAAGGGGCAGACGGTGCGGTTAGATAGCAAGGTCGTGAGTATTCCTAATGTACATGATGTGGGTTTACTTGAAACTCTCACCCAAGAAGGGTGTAATGAGGTTTGAGATGTAAGAGAAGCTTGGTCCCCATTTTTTAGGCCCATATTAGATCTTGAGACGTGTTGGTAAGGTTCCTTATGAGCTAGAGTTGCCTAATGAGTTGGCATCAGTGGATCCGGTTTTCCATGTCGCTATGTTAAGGAAGTGGTGTTGGAGATCCGACATTCATAGATCTCTTAAAAGGGTTGGGAGTTCATGAGAATCTTTCTTATAAAGGAGTACCGAATGAGATCTTAGACGGGCAAGTTAAGAAATTGAGGAACAAAGAAGTTGCTTATGTGAAAGTATTTTAGAGGGTTCATTTAGTTTAGGGTGCTACTTGGGAGGCCGAGTCCGTTATGAAGTCCCGATATCCTAATATTTTTCCTTCTACTCCTCCTCTAGGTTGAGATAATGAGTTCCTCATGGTTTGTTCCTCGTATGAAGTCATGTGTGTTTTAGATGTTCCCATGATTTCCTTATGTTATGCATGTTTATGAAAAACATGTGTGTTGGAAAAAAATGAATTTATATGATTGATTTTCGTCATGTTATAGTTCATTGACGAGTTTCCTGTAGACCTAATGAGATGAATTGATGAACATGCCTTAGCTTGAAGTTGAGAGATTCCTCTTTGGATGTATGTTTTGAGTATAGATTGCATATAGGTCTATGAGATTGTGTTGAGTGTGCTTTTAGCTTAGAGATGATAGTTCCTCTTTGAATATGAGAAATGTAGAAATTTCATGCATATTGGGTTGCTAGATGTAGTTCCTACCTTGTCACAACCCGAGTCTAGGCCCCGGATACGATACGACGTACTTGACCCCGAAGGGGTCTCGTACAAGCCTCTTAGCATTCATAACATTCGATATATAGAAATAGTGCGGAATTTAAAAGTTTTCTTTTATAAATCCAACAATAAATGACATATCATTTAAAATCAAGCGGAAGTCTACTAAACTCTAACATGGCCATCTTAGACAAAACTTTAAACAAGAATAGGGACACGACCCCTTACAATAGAAATATAAAATAGTCTAGTACATGAGAGAACTACAAACATTAAAAGTCTTGGTCCTCGATCTATGAGGACATGCCAAAAGATGTCTTGGTAGAACTCTAATCCAAGCTCAGCTAGGGAGACTCAAATCACTTGCCGGAACCTACACTTGTAGTAAAAATAAGAGAAAATATGGGTTAGCACAATTAAGTACTAACTATGATAGCAATGCAAAAACATGCTTAAAACAAACATTTTATTTGAAAGTCATGATAGATGTCATTTTGATAAAACCTTCAAGAACATAAGCATATGCGGCAAAATACAAGACATAATCAACATACAAGTCACATATACACATTAGAACCATAATCAACATATAGCCCATTACATTTACATTAAATCTTCACCTCAAGTAACCCTCAAGTTATGCTTAGTGCATAGTATGAATAGCATTCCATACCACTATCCACACCAAGTACCACCTCAAGGTCACCAAAGTGAACTTACCATTCAGCCTTTCCATCTTTATACCATAATCATACATAAGAGACATAACACTTCATAAGTCATATTAACACATAAGGACCATCACCTAAAACAACTCTAAGTCATACTTGTGCAATGTGCAAGTAGCATCCCTTATTACTACTCACACTAAGTACTCCTTTGAAGTCACCATAGGCAAGGCACATTGACATACAATAAGTCATAACAAGGAAGTAACTCATAATACAATCCAAGTATAGCATGCATCATTCCATTAACCATGTAAGTCAACATTCTTCATTAGCTTCATTACATTAAGAGCACCATCATTCATTAAAAATTAGATCAACATTCTTATTAACATGATCATAAGAGCTCATTCATTACACTTAACATTATAAAGGAACACACCATGACCCCTCTCAAAGCCTACTTGTGCAAAGCATAAATGGCGTGCCATTCCACCACCCACACTAAGTAGTGCATTCTTAAGAAGCCATAGTTCATTAACATTCTTTGTGGGGGTAAGCCTTAACCGACATAAACCATGTGAGCAATTCATGGAATCCCGATGTCACCCTCTCCGGATAAAGGGATTCCTACTTGTCTAAGGTAGGACCATTGTTTTTAGCTTAAGTGGATCCACTAGCTAGACCTATGTGGGCACATAGTTTAAGGGACAGGGATATTGCTACTAGATACCCTGCCTCAACTCACGGATGAGCATCCATCTCAAGAGATTGCTACTAGGTACCTTGCCTCAACTCACGGATGAGCACCCATCTCAAGCCATATCCACTCGGTGCTTAGCATTATTCCCTACGAAATACATTACATTCATTACATTAGTTCATTATGTGATAAGATATTGTTACTAGATACTCCGCCTCAACTCCCGGATGAGCATCCATCCCAAACCCAACATTCATTCATTCATTGGAAAGCTCATAGATTCAAAGATGAGAATAGCCTTTCACCTAAGAATCCCCTTATTGTGAGAAATTTCTTTCACAACAAGTTCTTATCATTCATTAAAGTACAATTGAGAATAGCCTTTCAATTAACCCATCATCATTAACATTATCTTAGAAAACTTCATTCATTAGTCATTCATGAGTGTGTGTATGTGAGAATAGCCTTTCACATAATCATCATCATTCATACTAAAAATCATCATAATACATTAATTTAGATCACACACACATACTTCATTTCATAAATCATAGATAGTAATTAAACTTGTCCATCTTTCAAGTGGATCATTAGCTCAAGCACAATTCTACTTCAATATGTGAATTAGTCATAACTTGCCCTTCCAAGGCCGTGATCACAAGTCACCAACAAACCTTCAATTTACTATAATTAAGACATACATAATGATACAATTCAATAACCCAAAGCAATTTAGACATATTCCATTCATAAACAGTCATAATCATCAAAACCACTTCATAAGGGCACAATTTAGGAATTGAGAGAATTCATGGATTCATAGAGTATTTTAATCATAAATCATCAATTAAACACTTATACAATCATAATTTTTCATTAGAAACCATTTGAAAATGTTTGATGAAAGAAACCATGAGAGTGAGTAAAACCCTAGGTTTTTGATACTTGAAATCACCTTTGTAATTGGCTCCTTGAATGAAAAGTTAGACAAGGATGAAGACTACCATACCTTGCTATTGAATCCCCACGAAAATTGAAGAAGAAACACCTTGGAATCCACCAACCATAGCTTCAATGGCTTCCTTCTTCTTCCTTGAGTTTAGAGAGAATTTTTTAAAGGAAGAACTTCTTTTGGGTTTTAGAGAAATAATGAGTTAATGACTTATTTTAGGACTTAAAACTATATATACTAGTGATATAAACCATTTAAAATCAACCCAACTTAACAATTAATAAAAAGGAAATTACACAAAAGCCCTTAATTTGGGCAGCCCTGTCAGGGGCCATGCCCAACCAAACGGGTCGTGAGGGGCATCACGAGTCGTGGTGGTGCCCGCGGTCCCTTGACCAGTGCACTCCTCCATCTTTCCAATCCCCCAAAGGCCTAAGGAAAATCCACAAGACCTCCCACGATCCAGGGTCAAGACCGCGAGTCGTAGTGATGGTCGTGGTCATGGAGGAAACATCTAGCCATATCTGTAAAACTTCGGGAAAGAGTTAGAAAATATCTCAACAAAAACATAGAAGTTGAGCTGCAGAAATACTCCGCCGAACCAGTTGGAGAAACGTGTAACCGCTTAGGTGATTCGCCAAGTGCAGTGCACAAAGGATACAAGGGTGCAGACAAAGGGTGAACAAGAGGTCTTTCGGCGAGACGCCGATTGCGTTTGACGACATCAGGTTTCTCGCCGACAGGTATAGAATCAACAACACATTTATCATTAAATTAAAGGTGAACCACCGATTAGTTCGACGAGCTCAACCCAGCTTGCCAAATGGCTCAACGTACCTATTTTCAACCTATCTTCTCGAATTCAACCCCGCAACCCCCGAAATAAAAATCAAATTATGCAATAGCCAAATTAGGCTCAGACCCATCGACACTTATCCATAACCCACGATTTTTCATACACTATAGGGAACAATTTTCAAGAATCAACTATTTTAACTCAGTACGGTCAATATTACGAATCAAAGCAAGCAAACAAAAATTCCAATCCTACTAGAGAGGACCAACACACATTATCGAAGTAATGTCATTGCATTTGAGCACAACTTTTAATAAAAGGAACTTAGGGCTTGGAAAACAACCTTAGATGCCGATTAAGATGCTACTAAGATGTTAGGTGGCAACACAATCCAGATCCGACCACAATTCAACAACCAAAGCATAATAGATATTCAACAATATTGAAAGTAAAACTAGGTGTAAGTTTGTAAAGTTTGAAAATGAGAGAGAGAGTAGGAAATTGAAACTTTTAAACCTTTGGCTTGAAAAACCGTCCAGTTCTTGACCACTCGGCGACATTAGTCATGAGCGTCGAACCATTCGGCGTAATGCCGAGCAATCACATTTTTCACCAATTTTTACAGAATCCCCAAGTTAATTTGGGAATCCAAACAGCGATACAAATCAGGTTTGTTGAGCTGATCGGTGACTCACCAATCATTTCTTTGGACCCGTCGAGTTTTACAGATCCCAAACCCAAACTGGGTGGATCAAATGGCGTTGTAAGTCGGGTCGCCTAATACTTTGGCGACTCGCCAATCGGACATTTCTCTCGCCAATCATTCAGGCGAGTAGATCTCCTAAAACTGATCTTAGCGTGAGCATGTAGTTTTTAAATGTCCTAGTTTGAATGTGTGTTGTGAAATGGGGGCTTGGAACTCAAATTCCGAGGTTCTGTCTTTATGTAAGCCGCCAGGGCCTGAGGACACTATAGCAGGTTGGGGACCGCTGTGGCGGGTCAGTCACATTGTGCAAATTTTGTTCTTGAGAGCTAAGAGACAAACTAGAGAAAGTTCTTGTCAGTTTTCCACCTCTTCTAGCGCTAAAGGTAAGGTTTATACTCCTCTAATCTTTTTTTCGATCCGTAGAACTTAGATTCATAGGTAAATATCGTTGGGGGAAGGTTTTGGCCTGAAGTTGATGGTGGGAAAAAGCCCTAGCTGCACCTTAGGATCATGGGTTTGGTCTTGGGTTTGTTATAATCCGGATAATTGAACCTTAATTTATTGATCCTTATGTATATTAATTGTTTGTAGACCTAGATGTCACGACCCGAGAGCACCCGCTAGTCATAACACGGCGTACTCAACCCCGAAGGGGTCTTATACAACTCTCATAGTCATTCATTGCATTCAATAATGAAAATAGCGCAGAATTTAAAACTTATTTGAATCAAAACATTCAAACTTCATTAAAAACAACCTTTAAAGGACACAACGGAAGACTAAGTCTCACATGGCCATCTAAACCAAAACTTTAATAAGTTAGGGTCACAATCCTTTACAATTGAAATCTTAACAATAGTCTCAAAATAAGAAAGAACTAGAAACAATAGAAGTCTTTGTCCTCGACATGTGAGGACGTACCAAAAAGAGGTCTTGAAAGAAAACTCTAATCCCAAGCTTCACTAGAGAATGCGATCACTTGCCGAAACCTACACTTGTAGTTAAAAAGGTAGAAATATGGATTAGTACACAAAAATGTACTAAGTATGATGACCATGCAAAAACATGCTATAAAGGGACATTTTGTTGAAAGTCATGCTTTATGCCATTTTCGTAAAACTTCATGCACATTTATCAAAGAGGCATATCATAAGTTACAACCAACAAACAAGACGTAAGCACATTCGTCAAGTAAGTCATTTCATCATCTTAGGACGTATATCTAAAGTTACCCTAAGATACACCTAAGTAAGACATGAAGTGGCAGCCCATACTACCTCTTCAATACAAACCTAGGTGTTCCTCACGACTACAATAAATAAGAACATTTACAATTCAACACAACATGCTAAGTAACTCGTTTAAACAATATAAGCTACTCAGTCATCATTTCATTTAGACAATAAGTCAACAATCTCAATTTAATTCATTTAGGACACCTTCATGCATTTAGAGGACTTTCACACATTTAGTCCTTAAGACTTAGAGAACTCAATATAGCACCTTCAAAGGCCACTCGTGCAATGTATTGATAGAATCCCATACTACTACCTACACTTTGTAGAACCTATCTAGTAACTAGAGTGCACATCTCACATGATGGAAATAAGCGTTTAACCGACATAGACCATGCAAGCTAGACATGGAATCCGGTGTCATATAGCCCCACACCATAAAGAAGTGTTCCACTGGCCTAAGGTAGAACGATAACATTAGCTCGGATGAACCTTAGCTTGGATGAAATCCACTAGATAATATCATATGTGGGCACATAGGTATGGGATAGGAAGATGTTCATTAGAACTCTTAGCCTAACATTAGGAGAGTTTCCATATAACCATATCCACTCAGTGCTTAGCCTACATTCCCATAGATTATTTCATTCACATTATATTAGTGTATTAGAGAGGAATGCCATAGGCCTATCGACCCATGATACATCATTACCAAGGAAGGAATGCTATAAGCCTATCGATCCATGGTACATTAAAGGATAGCTCTAGGGTCCTCACGAAAAGAATGCCACTAGCCTATTGATTCATGGTCCCTCATTACATGCTTATACTAATGAACGGAATGCCACTAGCCTATCGATTCATGGTATATTGACTCATTAAGAAAGGAATGCCACTAGCCTATCGATTCTATAGTCTTCACTACATTAGATCATTTATGAAAAGAAATTCACAGCCATCAAGTCAAGACACATTCATACTACAACAAAAGGGTGCATGAGCTTACCAATTCTAGATTCAACATTCACATTATAGAAACTCTTCACATTCCAACATTATCATTCATGTGTGTCAAGTAGAGTAATAGCATTTCAATACTAACACGAAATACATTTAATACATGTTCCTCATTCTATCATTGAATCACATGAAATTCCTTCACATTATACAATCATGTACACAACATCATGACAATACTTCAATTCCTCATATAATGCCTTCAAGGCCATAATCACAATGTACATGTAAGTAAACATCTCCACCTTTCAAGTGGATCAACAATTCAGGAGTAACTCTACTACATGAGAATTAGGTCACAACTTACCCTTCTCCAAAGCCATAATCACCATTACTCAATCCTCCACAATTCAGCATAGATAGTCATATATAATAATAGAAATCAATAATACAACACAATCTAAGCACAATTCTATCAACATCCATTCAAAAACATAAAACCCACTTCATAAGCCAAATTTAGGAATCTAGAGAAAATTCATGGGTTTAAAGAGTGAAATCATCCTAAATCATCAATTAACCATCAATATAATCTTAATATGACATTAGTAAACCTTTGAAATCGTTTAATAGAACAACCCAAGAGATTGAGTAAAACCCCTGAAATTTCATGAACTTGAAAACTTTTTTGGAATTGACTCTAGAGTTTAAACTAACCCTAGATGAAGGATCACCATACCTTTTACTATGATTTTCCCAAGAAATTCAATGAATAAAACCTTGACTCCAAACCCTAGCTCCAACTTCTTCTTCTTCCTTGAGTTAGAGAGGGAAATATAGAGAGAGACGAACTTTGGGGTTTTGATTTGGGTCCTTTGATTAATGAGGTAAAATAGGTGTTAAAAGACTTAAAATTATATATATATATATATATATATATATATATACATGATATATATCTATTTAAAATGATCCCACATCAATACAACTTAAATAAGAAGTTACCAAAAAACCCCTAAATGAGGCAGCCCCTACAGGGACCACGCCCACTTTTATGGGTCGTGAGGGGAGCCACGAGTCGTGGTGGTGCCCGTGGTCATTGAGGCAGTGTGCCGCCCCTTCCTTGTCAAACCCTCCAAGGCCAAGGCAAGTCCACGGAAGCTCCCATGATCTGTGGTCAACACCACGAGTCATGGTGATGCTCGTGAACTATGGGGCAGCAACTAGGCAAAGTTGCCTTGCCTCATTGAGACTAAGTGAGCATCACACCCAAGTTGACGGACCGTCTAAGGCACCACGGCTCGTGGTAGTGCCCGTGGTCTTTGGGGCAGTATCTCCTGCAACTTGTAATACCCCGCACCAAGCTAAGGCAACCCCATGAGCCTTCCCACGGCCCGTGGTCATGACACGAGTCGTGAAGTGGCTCGTGAAGGGGAGCCTTGGCTTGGCACCCTTCTAGGGCTTACTGCCTAGCCACCACGGGTGGCAACATGGCTTGTGGTGACCACCACGGGTCGTGAAGATCCTCGTGGCCTAGGGGGCAGTAGCTAGGCTAAGCTTTAGGTAGCCTAGGTTCCCAAACCATGGCCTACACCCAACACCCTTAGCCCTTGCCCTTAACTCTTGATGTTAATCCCCATGCTTAGGCTATAGTTTAACATATCATTTTCCAAGTCGTTACATTATCCCCCACTTAGGAACATTCGTCCTCGAATGGCACTAAAACACTTTAAGGAGATAGCGATTCAAGACTAGCAGCCCAACCATCACGACACATCAATAAAATGCACAACCTCATAGGAGGAAACATCAACTCCACATCAATAAGCTCAAAACACAACAAGAAGGTAGGAACTACTTGTACAAACTCATTATGCACAAAACATTAACATTTCTCATTTCATTGGAGGAACTTCCTTCTTCACATCACAACATGCCCATTAACACATTATAAGGGACTTATGCAACTCTTTCAACAACACATTTAAGCATGTTCAACAAGCCAATTCATGAAGCATTTAGGCACTCATCATAGATGCATATCAACATGAGGAACATAATAATGAAAACTCATTTTCTCATATGAACATAAACTTCATTAAAACATGCATAACATAAGGAGACCATGGAAACCTATTTTTTCACATAAGACTCCAAAACATGCAACAAGATACTAGGAACTCTTGGTCTCAAGCTTGAATAGGAATAGGAGGAAAGAGATAAGGATAACAAAACTCACCACAACCTACTATTCAACATACCATCCCCCACTTAAGGGTAAACCCAACTAAGGATATTATGAACAACAACAAAAACATCTCATTACAGCAAAAAGGAACTACAATTTACCGGTACTTTCATCCGCATCAACTCATTTGTCCTTGTTAGCTTCAACAGTATAGAAGCGGTTCTTCTTTGGAGCATTAGGATCCGGGCCAAGCTTGTTTGGCCTCCCTTCCCCTAGCCGTAAGAGTAGGACAATTTCTGACTTGATGATCACTTTTGCCACATCCATAGCATCCACTAGTACCGGCTAGGCACTTCCCATAATGCCTCTTCCCACAAGTGGCGCAAAGAGGTTTAGAAGATTCAAAATCCACCACCTTTCTCTTCATTAGCCTTAGGAACACTAGAAGAATCTTGGTTAGGAGCCCTTTTCTTGAACCTAAGTTGACCTTGCTCATCGGATCTACCTCTCTTCAAATCCCTATTCACCCTCTTAAGTTTGGACTCCTCAATAGATTGAGCATACACCATGAGTCTAGAAATGTCCATATCATTATAGAGCATCACCGTACAACACTCTTCCTTAACTAGGTCGGATACACCGGTAACAAACCTACTCATCTCATCTCTAGGGTTAGACACCAAGGATGGAGCATATTTAGACAATAGGGTGAACTTCAAGGAATATTCCTCCACACTCATATTACCTTGCCTAAGGTTTATAAACTCCTCAACCTTAACTTCCCTCTTCTCACGGGGAAATTACTTACCAAGGAAGGCTCTCTTAAACTCCTACCATTCTATAGGATCCGCTTCAACCAGCCTATTGGCTTTCCATTGAGTGAACCACACTTGGGCCACCTCTTTCAATTGGTAGGAAGCCAACTCTTCCTTTTCCCTAGAAGTTACTCCCATAGCATCTACAATGTTATAAACTTCATCCAAGAATTCTTAGGGATCTTCTCCCACTCTAGAGCCAAGAAAGATAGGAGGGTTTATCCTCACAAAGTCTCTCAACCTTGAGGCTACGGTACTCTCATTAGAATTCACCCTAGGCCCCACATCTCTATTTTCTTGAGCTGTCATGGCTCGGGCTAGGGTTAGAAAAGCTGCCCTAATCTCCTCATTGGTCATGTCCGGGGGAACTACCGGAACTTCATTCTCTTGATTGCCTAGAGGCACTTGGTCACCTTGAAGACCTTGATTACCTTGGGGAGGGACTCCTTCATTCACCATCTCCTCATCTGCCCTTCTTGGATTAGCCCTTGTATTCATTTCCTATAAACACAAGAGGAAGGATTAGGAAAAGGACACTTATAGAACTCCACTCTAAGGCACGACTTCAAGAATATAAAGGAAGGGTAACTTCTAACGTCTTATAGCCTCTCGTTCATAGATGTGTCGCGACTCACACCGATGAACAAGACTTTACTGGCTTCTGAGACTTCGATCCTAAAAACCATTTCCAAAATCTTATGCTCTGATACCATGTTTGTCACGACTTGAGAGCACCTAAATGATTGAATGATGATCTCTTATACATGAATTGATTACATACTATGATTTTATGATGATTTCACCATGAACCTATGTAGCCCCATGTTTTCAAGTTATAAATCATGTAATCTGGGATTTTGATTGTAAAGGAAGAGTTTTATGAAAATGAGCATGTATTGCTAGATTTACATGAATTTATGATGAAATCCATATCTAACCCATGTTTTCTAAGAATTGATGATTGAGAATGGGTTTTGAACCTCAAGAGGTAATTTATTGACTTATGCATTTTCTTATGAAATCTATGCAAATGTTTTAAGGGTGCTTTGAGAGTAAAGTACCAATGATGATGTTGTTGAAAGGATATTCTCATAAACACATACTAGCATGCTTTGAAAGGTTTTCTCGCATAATAAGGATTCTAAGGTTGAAAGGATTTCTCACCTAATTAAATCAAAGATTAAAAGCTATTATGAAAAGATCATGGATGGTGAAAAGTTTTCTTATGCACGGTCTAAGGAGCTATCCAAATGAAGCTAGCTTGGATTGGTTATCCAAGGATACTTTTCCATGGATCATAACCTAGCTTGGATTTTCAAGATGACGTGCCTTTCCATGGATAATAAGGTCAAGTAAGAAATGACTATTACGTGGGATTTATGCTTAGAACATTGAGGATATTGAAATAGAAGCTCTCACGTTAGTAGAGGTCGGGTTTCTAGCACCAATCTGCTTATCCCTTACCTATGTGCCCCCATAGGATGATTTTCTAAGATATACATTAGCTAGTGGATCAACATATGCTAGAAGTTCATGGTTCTCCCTTGGCAAGTAGGACAACCCTTTTTCAGTGTGGGAGACATCAGGGGATCATGTTATAGCTCACATAGTCTCTATGTCGGTTAAGGGTAATACCCCACATTAATAATAGACTAAGGTTACTTCAAGAAGTATCACATATGAGTTCAAAGATGATGTTATCTTTCATTGAACATGGTTTTATGACTTATGTTTTCTAACTCTCTTATAGCATGCTTTAGCTTGGTAATTTGCATGTCATGAAATGAAATGTCCCTTTTTAGCATGATTTAAATGGTTAATGCATAACTATCATACTTGGTACATTGTTTTGTACTAACGCATACTCTTACCTACATTTCCCCAAATGTAGGGTCTGACAGTCAGGGTCATCAGTTTTGTGGCTAGTGGTTAATTTTGAGATTCCTGAGCCTTAATGAGTCCTCATGATTTGAGGACGGACTTTTACTGTCTTAGTTTCCCTATTGTATTTTAGTTTTGAACAGGATGTATGTGCTAGGCGCAATTTCATTCTACTGTACTAGATGGCTATATTAAGACAAGAGTTTTAGACTTCCATTTTTCTTTATAAAATCCTTGGACTTGGACTATTGTTTTACTTTTATTGTTGTATTTCTTATGTTATGAGAGCTAAGTGGCTTGTATGGAGTCTTTCGGGGTTCTATATGCCATGTTATATCTAGGGGGTACCCTTGGGTTGTGTCACGCGTATTCTAAGGGCGTATTGTGGAAGTTCCAGCGACGTTGGATGTGTTAGCATAAGGGCCAAATCCAAGGTGATAAACTAAATCACTTGTCGATACTTTGATAGGGTATGCCATATTAGTATTTAGATACTCATACTTGTAGATGGTGGAGCTTGTCCGTTCATCCAAACTTCGTACATTTCAGTCATTTGTTTTCTCAACATCCTTACTTCCTCTAAAGACAAATTCTTGTGAAATCGCTTGATTTTGAACTTCATCATTATCTGGCTTTGTTCCATCTTTGCATGTCATTCTCTTTTCCATTTGACCTTGTATAGTATGAATGAGATGTTAGTTTAACCTCAAACCAACCACCTTTATACTAACTGTGTGCATGAACAATAAAGTTTATTAGGGTTAGACATTCTTCAGTTTTAATCACATGTTCCACATTATGCATACACATGTGTTTTTATTTATAGAACGAGCTTAGAGAACCTAATTTCTAATTCTGACTTGCTCAACTATATCCATTTCTTGATTATTATTTGTTTATTTTTCAAAAGAATGATTTAATAATGCATCGATCAAATTTGATTAGGATTGTGTATGTAACATTCTTGAGTACATGAATAAGATCTTTGCATAATTTATTATTATTATATTTTTGACTAAAACTAAATAACAATGCTTCTTTCTTCTTTTTCTTTTTTAGAACTTTAAGATAAAATCTTTTGGTTTCTTGAATTACTAAAAAGATATTTAATAAAATTCTATTTATGATCTTGAACTTTTTACAAAAATGAAATAAAAAATAAATAAAGAAAAATATTTTTGACTTTTTCGTTTGAATGGGGAATTCGGAAAGTTCTAAACGAGCATGTCCACAAAACTTACAATTTTCTAATTCATTATCCGTCTTGTAAAAAAACATGCCACCATTAATACAAAAATGAATTCTATCATACGTCAATCCTATCTTGGAAACCAAACACTTTTCCTGATAGAAGTTCTTAGGTATGTTAAACTCCCGATTAACTAGTTCACCCAAAAAATCAACCATTGAGTACATAGCTGCATTAAGAGCATTCCAATCTGATTTAGTATTCATTAATCTAACCGCAACTGACAAGGTAGAATGTGGACTCCCTTCACATAGTGGACGACTAGACTCTTCTAATTTATCATAGAAGCGTCTTGCTTCTTCATTAAGAGCTTCATCAAAATATTGTTTGGGTTCCATCCCACCTTGAACCCCGAAAGTATCATTGATCATTTCATGAACCTTATCATGTTCAACCCTATCATGTTAAACCCTATCATCATGTTCAACCCTAATTTGGCTATGTGGTGCAAGCATATTATATTCATCCACAGGCATCGAATATAAAACATACCATTCAATCCATCTCTTTCTCCATGATCAATCCATACAAAATATCTAGGCTTAAATCCATTACGGTACAAATGAACGATAACTATATCTCGTTCAAAAAAATTTAAACACCTACATGCACTACAAGGACTCCTAACCAATCCATTATTCTTGAAAATGTCAAGTGTCATTGTATGTTCAATAAAATCTCTAACACCTTCAATAAACTTAGGTTTCAAACAAGCACCAGTTTCATAATGCATATTATACATCCACAAACGATGATCCGTCTACAAAATATAGATATTCAATTATATTATAAATTAAATTTAATAATAATTTTACTACATTAAACTAATTTATATTGTTTATATATATATATATATATATATAATTATTTGATAAGTAAATTTATTATTACTTATATATCTAATTAATTAGTTCATAAATACTACATTTCAAGATCTAAAAAATTCAAGCTTAATTAATTCATAAATTTTAATTAAGTTTAAGATTTTAAATAATTAATTATATTAATTCTAATTAAGTCCAAGTTATTATAAATTAAGTCCAAAGTTCTAATTAAGTTTAATTATTAATTTCTAATTAATTAAGGTCATCAAGAATTAGTTATATTCAAGTTTAAGTTCAAGTTCTAAATTCAAGTTCTAATTTCAAGTTCAAGTTCTAAGTTCAAGTTCAAGTTCTAAGTTCAAGTTCATGTCAAAGTTCTAAAACTAGTTATATTCATGTACTTCTAATTATAAGTTGAAGTTCTAAATTCAAGTTCATATATTTCTAATTTCTAAACTTAGTTATATAAACTTCTAATCCAAGAATTAGTTATATTCAAGGTCTAAATTCAAATTCATATAATCTCTAAAATTAGTTATTTATAAACTTCTAATAAAAAATTATTTATATTCAAGTTCTAATTAATTATATTCAAGTTCATATAATTTTTAAAATTAGTTATATAGAAGCTTTTAATCCAAGAATTAGTTATATAACTTCTAATCCAACAATTAGTTATATATATTCAAGTTCTAATTAAAAAAAACCTCATTTATTTATGACATTCAAACATTCATCCTATATATTCATGACATTTAAACAATCAAACTTCATCAATATCTAACTTCTAAATTCAAATTAACAATTTACTAATTACTAACAATCATCAAATTTTAAAAAATTCCAATTCACAATCAAATTAAAAAAATTCAAATTCAAACTTTTACCCAAATCCTAAAAACTCTAATCATTCACTATCAAACACAATCAATCATTCAATAAAACACAAATCCAATAAACTAATTAACAAAATCAAATATAACTAAAATTTAAAAACTTAAAAACTAATTTGATAAAACCCTAACCCTAAATTAAAGGAGAAAGAGACAATGGAGAGAGGAAGCGGCGGCGATGGCGGTGGTTCCAGTAGCGGTGATGATGGCAAGCAATGGCGGTGGCAAGCAGCGGCGGTGGCGGTGGAATCGTTAGAGAGAAGGAAGAGAAGTCAAAAGGGAAAAAATCACGTCTGATATTTCAAATATTTAATGAAAAGCGACAGACAGCGTCTCCCCATCCGTTGCTTTTCTTTTAAAAAGTTGATCAAAAAGCGACGGACTAAGACACACTGTCCGTCGCTTTTTTAAGAATAGTTGACCGACCGATATAAAGATGTCGTCCGTCGCTATGATAAAAAAATAATTAATAAAATAAAATTAATTAAAAGAGACAGACAACGTCGTTAATATTTTAATTTATATATAATTATTTTCAATAAAAGCGACAGACGGCGTCGCTATATATATTAAATAAATAATTATTAATTATATATACATATATATATATATATATATATATATATATATATATATACATATGGTGCAAAAATCTGCGAAAAAAAGTGACGGACTAAGAGATGCCGTCCGTCGCTTTTGGTAAATAATTTTAAAAATAATCATTTTTATTAAAAAGCGACGGACAATGTGGCAAATGGCGTCGCTTTCACCCGTCACTTTTCTGTCCGTCATTTTTTAGCAGTTTTTTGGTAGTGCTTGTCCATTAACTATTTACTAAATTATACTAATTCTACTTATTTATTCAAGGAAGAATTTCAAAAGATGAATATATATTAACTAAACTTAAAATAAAGATAAAATGGCTAAAAACAATTAACTACGAAAAGATAGATATTTACACAATCAATGAATGAATGAATCTAAGATTATGATTTAACTAACAATAATGTTTAGCATCAATTTATTTAATTATCTAGTTGCTAAAACACGGGGATGATAATATAGTCTTGATCTCTCGACATATAACCTTCTACCACAATTGACAGTCTAACTACATCGTTGAGAGGGGATAGACTGAAACAACTATGGAGCATTACGTTGTTTCCCATATTTGAGCCAAGCAAGGCACCTAGGTATATCCCTATCCTAGACACAAACCAATTCAAGTGATATGCTTAAAAATATCATGCTCCTTATATTTCACATTCTATCCCTCTATTTCCTCTCTCGAGTTCAAAAGAAGACAATAAATTTATCCTAATGGTGGTCAAGCATCAAAATAGTAGTCACAAGAATATAAGAACAACCAATATGATAAACAATTATGCTGAAACAAAATCACTAAACAATCTTTTGGTAAGTAAATATAATCCAAGAATGAGAAGTTTAACTCCATATAGACATAGAACAATTACAACAAATCATTCAAAGAAAAGATGTAAAATAAATAAAAGAGAAAGAAAAGATAAAACCCTATATCAAAAGTTATTTTGTACATTGTTTCCTCCTCCTTTGATAATCATTCTTATGGACTATTTATAGATGTAAGAAACCCTGAATAAAATAATTGAGTTCAAAACAAATTAGGAACCCAAACCTAAAAGAGCTAGATTTCGTGTGAAACAATGTTACGTTTGCCTCATTCAATTAGAAGTCCCTTCAAATGTTGATACGTGGTCATGTAGTATTTCAGTTCAACTTTTGATTCTTTGCATATATATGTCTTTCATTTTGGTTCTGTAGGGCTACCCTATGGTATGGGTTGTTATCTCAAGGGCCTGGTTAGGTTCTTCTTGTTGGAGTATCCTCGCTCAGAGGCTAAAATTGTCACGACCCAAGCCTAGGGCCTAGACGTGACATGGCGAATGAGGAACCCGAAGGAACCCCAAACAAGCCTCTCAAACTTGTCATCACACTTCATCGGTCGCGGAAGTACATTCAACATTAAATAACGGGAAATAGGGACTAAGGGCAAACCATTTCAAAATGACATCATAGAACAAGAGTCAAGCTCATTTACAAAATACTTGTCCAACGCACACCTCTACATACATAGATAGGACGGGGGCCATGACATACTACCGGCTCCCCTCATAGTCAAAATACAATTGCAAGCTAAAGTCTCAAAACATAGGAGTAGGAAACATAACATAGCCCTCGAATCATTGAGGACTCACCAACAAACTCGGATAAGCACCGTACTAGCCCCGTGAATGGAGAGAAGGATCAAGAGTAGCTCCGGTCACTACATGGTGAAAACATGTAGGTAAAATATGCGTTAGTACTTGGAATGTACTAAGTATGCGGGGTGCAATACAACAATAGACAAGGACACAATCGAAATGCAAGAAATAGTTTCATAGGCATAATGAATAACAATATGAGGATGCATGATCAAAGTGAAGTCAAAACATGTTTAAGTAAATCTATACTAATAGTAGATATCATATGTGTATGCATGATCCAACCAATCTATAACCCCAACTTAGGATGGGGGATGCCGTTCACACCCGGACACCCTAGTGGCAAGGTATAAACCCCTCACATGGTTGATGTTGGTCACACCCCAAGCATCCTAGGTGGTGAGATATAAACCTCTCACATGGTTGATGCTGGTCACACCCCAAGCATCCCCAGACCGCGCATGGTCATGCAACACTTTATATAGGAAATTCCCATTAGGATCTAATGCAATCTCATGTATGGAATGAACATATACACAAGCTTAGTTTGTCATCAACACATCTCTGGAATGCCATACATCTCATAACTCAAGCTTTAAAGCATCAATTCACCAATTCTCCATAGTTGGACATTTTGTCAAACACCTTGAAGGCATGTAATGGAATCAAAGAGCATGGAAAATAGGGTAGTAATTATGCAGCCAAACCAGTGAACAACCTACAACAACACCTTTTAACACCCACAAGACCACATGAAAATCTCCACATCCATTCCAAATTTAGATTCAAGTTCTAGAGTCACAACATGCTCAAAACATTCACTTTTCATGTTTAAAATTCAATGTGCAGGAAATTATTACAAAGAACAAGACTAATTTATGAATCTTAACTTAAACCATGAATTAGTGAGTAGAATAGAGTCTAGGCACTATGGGTGGAAGGACCCATGAGTTCAACATCACATACCTTGAGTTTTTATGAAGGTCTTGAGAGTGTCTCCAATGGAAGCTTGGAACTTGAAGCAAGAGTCTCTTTAATCTTGAGGAAGGTTTTGGATTAGGGTTCTTGAGAGAATTTGAGAGAAAATGTGTCTAAGTATGGGAGGGGTGTTTTGGGAAATGTTTTAGAGATGGGAATTGAACTAATGCTATATAGGAAATAACATATGCCCTTTGGAAAAAAAATGGTCCAACACTTAGAAAAAAAAATGAGGCGGGTGAACAGTAAAAACGCTCACTGGAAATTGCATTTCCTGCCGGACAGATTTTTACGAAAATGGGCATAACTTCTTCGTCCGAACTCCGAATGAGGTGAAACGAAGTGCGTTAGGTAGCTAACTCAAAGGTATTTCCATGGATATGTTATGGGCCACCCAATTATTTGTGTGCTAGGAGATATGACCCTCCAAAGTAGACCCTCGAAAAAGGCTTCATTTGGAAATTTCGGATTTTGATACGGTTGCTCTAAAATTTGGGTTAGACCCATTTCCCACTCAATTTGACCCCCTAAACAAGAATATGAAGTCGGATTTTCGAAAAGCGAAATGGATTTTTAGATCTAGCTAAAACAAGTTTCCGGCAACTTTCGAAGCACATTTTTAGGAACTTTGTTTTTTTTTTTTTTTTTTTTGGGGTCATTTCAAAAATGAATTCTCTCTTTTGTTTTGGTAGTTCCTGAAGAGACCTGCTTACTGGAAGGTACCATTCACAAAGAATGGTGAAAGGGTTACCTACCCTAGGATCCTCCTTATCTTGCAGAGGTTTACTACGAGTCATACCCAGCGCGAGACATATTGCCCAAATGGAACCTAAAAGATGGGATGGGTGATCCATAAGATCATTTGGCGAGGTTCAGCCCTCAGCGTGTGGATCTTTCTGGAAATCAAAATTGATTTTGTTGAGGAACGAAGTAGCTCGTTGCTTACCCGCATTTCTTTTGGTATACCCACAAGTGTGCATATATATATATATATATATATATATATATATATATATATATATTCAATTCAATCCATTAAGTTGTCTGCTTGATTTCCTTCTTCAACTTTCCATATTTAATTCAATTTAGCTCCAAATTTCTTCATTTTTCCACCAATTTAATCCTACAAATAAAATATACTATTTAGAACAATACATAAAATTCATGCTCAAAAAGGACAAATATAAATACTAAATATGAGGTAAATAATGATTAAAAATATGTATTTTGGCTTCACATCAACACCCCACACTTAAACTTTTGCTCATCCTCGAGCAAACATTAAAGCTCATCTAAAAAATCCTTGATACAAACAATTATGCCAGGTGACAAATTTCAAATCATCAAGTACACTTCTCAAACATTATGCAAAACATACCAATAAACAACATATCTCTAACCTCCTAACCTCAAGGAAAGACTCTGAACTCATCAAATTTAAGCTTGCTCACCTACTCTCATAAAAGAAAGCTAATAAAATCACTTATCTATCATGAAACAAGTGTCATCACAAAACAAAATAGTACACACACTCAATTCAAAAGATTGAATATAAATTAAGGACTTCTCATCAAGAACATCTCACACTCAAAAGAAAATTTGCATGTATGCACAAAGAACCATAGGCTTGCCCATTATGTACATCTCCACTAATTAAGCATGTTTGAATAGAATCAAATAGCACTTTAGTGGATTGTAATGTAGGCTAGGGGACGGATAGGAAAACTATATAATAATGACTTACACTTCCATAAGCACTTTGCACTTTAAGACTTTATCACCCATTATTTCTTCTCTTTATTTTCAGCCCTCTCTTCAACAATTATTTCACAAGTAATTCTCATCATCTCAAGAATGCTTTAATCATTTTTTTAAAGAATATTTTTTTGTTTTTTTTTCATGTCACATTCTTTCAAAGAGGTCTTTTTAATCACTTTGTAGCTATCATTGATTACCTTCTTTCACTCAACTATCCCTTTTTCTTCAAATTTAACAATTATAATAAGTCTATGCTACAGTGCTCAAGGAAGCAGGGTGCAAAAACTAGGGATTCAACAAAAGAGTCGAGATAAAAATATGACTACCAATAAAAGGCTACAAGCTCAAAGGGGCTACTAGTGATATATAACTGAAAAGGCTAAAATATACAAGACAAATCAAAGAAACCCTATTGATTTAACGTTTCAAGCACACCTCTTCCAATTCTAGGTGTCAACAATCAAAAATCAGTATAAAACCCAACAATTGAGTTGGGGTTGAATCCCACAATGAGCGGTACATGTTTTAAATTCAATTAGGAAGTGCAAACGTGCTCTAATCAGCCATAGGAATAGAAATTGTCGAAAAAGACATAGATCAAATTAAAAGGGTGACACGACTGTCAGATGGGGATTTTGGTTTTAATTATCAACTACAAGTCGTCACAAAACTTTGAAATAACAATAGGGAGAAGGATTATCGGGATGTGATCGATTATAGCAAAATTATGATATATGGCTAATTGAAACTACTAGTAAACAGCTAAAAGTCAGTGAGTAGGCTAGACTATAAGGGAGATAGCTTTCTCTCAAACAACTACCCCGAATCAGGTGATTTCTTTCGAACATCATCAAGCATAAGAATGAAAAACAACCCACACCATAATTCATCCACTCTTTCGAGCTAGATGGGTATGATTAGGTTTAGGATTCACTCTCTTGAGCTAATCCCAGCTCAACCCAATACCTACAAATCATTAATCAATAATCTTAGTTCTAAAACCTCTCTCTCTCGAGCAAGCTAAGAACACAAAATTAGAACTGCATTTGCAGTTACAATTCATAAATTAAACCACAATTAATGATTAAACTCACTTTAAAATAACATTTAAATTAGTAATTAACAATACCCATAAACTAATTCAACCCATAATCATATGATCACACCCCAAGAATTGGGGTTTTAGCCAAACATCATAAAAGAGTAAAAAAGATTGGGCTCGCTGACCTTTACGGTGAGTCACCAACTGGACTCTTGGCTTGCCAAACCACCTATTTTCAAACATACTTCACTTTTTAAACTGCACAATCATTACCCGTTATTCAAAATCAAACTTAAAACATTAAAATTTGGGTTGCCTCCCAAGAAGCGCCTTAGTTAACGTCGTGGCACGACGCAAGTACCCATTCAAGCTTCATTTTTGGGGTTTGCCGTTGTATCACTAGGCAACCTCCCTTGTTGTCTTGGATTCAAATGTGACAGTTTGATTAAGTGTAGATACATCCTCCTTCATCTCTTTTAACACTTTGTCCGATCCTCAACTTTGTTTAGAATGCGTGAGAGCATGTCTTCCGTACAGACACCTTCAGATTCCTTAGGCTTTTAACGCTCATGGGGTGGTACATACCTATCCTTCTCCCCATATCTTTCCTTCCAAGTGGCGCTTCGATCACGCTAATCTCTGTCACAGTCTCTCCAGCTTTCATCTTTATTCCAACCTTTATTTCCACCCGACCTTGGGTAGTTAGCACGATAACCTCCTTGGTTGGCTAGAAAGTTCACTTCCTCATTGTACAACACTTCAAAATGGGCTTCATCGGGGTTTACTCCACCAACACCTAAGCATTAACAATCTTAGTACCAACACCCATGATATGTTTAGCTAGGATATCCAGCTGGTCATCATATTTGCCATGTTTTGGCTTCTTTCTTAATCCTTCTCGATATGCTCTTTTGTCATTCTAAAGTTGAGAGGAGAGACTTGGTCCTCACGAGTGTACCAGGCCCTGTTGATCTTGGTCATGTAATCAAGGAAATGGGAAGCGATGAGTCCACGATTTGGACTCATTTTGGGCTTTATTTTAATAGATTTAGTATCCTCGAATGCATATTTTGTCTCAATAACTGATGTAAATCCTTGAATTTTAGGTATTTGAACTTAGGGACAAAGCATGGACATTATTGAGCAAAAAGGAACAAGGCAGCTGAAAGAATGAATAAAAGAAGGCCTGATGATCGCCTAAACCATTGGGTGAGTCGCCGAATGGCCTTTGTCTCGCTTAATGTTCTAGTGTGTCAAGCCCTGAAGGAGAAAATAAAGTCGGCGATAGAAAGGAGCAGTCGACGAATCGCCGAACAGTTTCGATTATCGCCCAAAGTTAAAGGACCTCAAGGATGTTGAAGACAAAAGAAAAAAGGTAATACAAATGACCAAAGGGAGGATCGCCGAGTGAATCAGTGATCCCAACTAACTGCGCCGACTTAACCTTCGCAGCACACTTTTTGACAACTATAAATACTTGTTTAAATTTTAATCTTAGGATCTGATTGAACATTCAGTAGTTTTTGAAGTTTAGAACTTAGAACTGAGTTTGAGAGACATTTTTCCTTAGCTTTGAAGATTTCCATTTCTGAGAAATTGGAAGTGGGTGTTGAAGATTCTTCATCTTAAACGTTTGTAGAGACAATATTAATCTTACCCAATTGATGGAAACACATTTCGGTATCAATTTCTATCTTTTTACTATGTCTAGCTAAAACCCCAATTCTTGGGGTGTGATTATGTGATTATGGGTTGAATTAACTGTTGGGTATTGCTAATTGATAGTTTATTTGCTGTTTAAAAGTGATTTCGTTCAGTAGTTGTGGTTGAAATTAATGGGTTGTAGTTGCAAATTCAATCCTAACTTTGTGTTTTTGGCTTGCTCGAGAGAGAGGTTTTAAAACCAAAATTGTTGAATCGATGGTGAGTGGGTATTGAGTTGTTATGGGTTCAGCTCGAGGGAGTGAACCCTAAACCCTTTTCCGCACAATCAACTCTAGAAAGTGAATGGACTAAAGTGAAGGCGGTGCTTCATTGCGGCTTATTAGTGTTCGAGAGAAACCAATTTTATTCGAGGTAAACTATTTTAGAGAGAGTTTACCCCACTAAAGTCTAGCTTATTCACTAATTTGTAGCAGTTTACTATTAATTGCAATTATCCAGTTGTTTACATTAGCCCATAATCCTATCACATCCCAAGAATCCCGTCTCCATACTCGTATTTTTGCATTATTTGTTGTTTTTAGTTGCTTTTTGACTACAAACCCCCCTTTGATATTTGACACATGTGTCAACCTTTAATTTATCATGTTTTTCTTCGTAAATTTGTTTATCTATAATTGACTTGACCATATTTATTCTTTACTATTGATTCTTGAGTATGAACCACTCCCTTGGGACTCGACCCCAACTCACTAGTTGGGTTATATTACTACTCACGATCGTTGGCACTTGAACTGGAAGTAGTGTACTGATATGTGAAATCAAAATGGCGTCGCCGCCGAGGAGTGGTGTTACTTGAGAATTTCTAGTTAAGTTGAATGTTTGTTCTTAATAGTTGTAGTAATACTTACTTAATTTTTAGTCTTGGTTTTTGTTCTGTTATTCGGAATAGGAAAATGGAGTATGTTTGGTAGCAACGGTGACCAAATAGACCTCTCTCCATTGAGGATGATGTTTCTTATGGATAACATCCTAAGTTTCAGACAATTGGAGGGTGAGTGAATCCATGAGTTATCGCTGAGATTTAAGGCACTCTTCCTACAGTGCCCATCTCATGGAATCTCAAACAACGTGCTATTGGATTGCTTTTACAAACGTCTTGGCCCGGAAAACAGAAGAATGGCTGACCATATGTTTTCGTCTCTCACGACTACCCTATGCAATAGCAGCCCAGCTTCTTGATCACGTAGCCATGACCAACAAGGAGACTGAGAAGGACCATATTTTGGCCACAGTATTGACTCAGTTGGATCTAGTGGCCAAAAAGATCATGGAATTGGAAGCACCGGATACAAAGAAAGATCGGTACATTCCCCTTTACGAGCGTATAAAGCCCAATGTAAATGAGAGTGGACAAATAGAAGTGATACTCGCACTCTTTCTCCACAAAGTCGAAAGTCACGACAAGGTGTTGAATGAGATTAAAGAGAATGTCTCATTGCTGAATGAGATAACTGCTTCCCATTCCATATCTATTCAGCTACTGGAGACCCAAATAGGTCATGTGTTGTCTCATCTCTACCCCACAAATCAAGATTAAGTGGGGAAGTCATGCCACGACTATAACTAAAGAGCTTCTTGGGAGGCAACCCAAGTGTTTAGCACTTTGTTCTAAGTTTAGAATAATGGTGTGTTGATTATGCAGGTTTAAGTGTGGAAAGTGTTTAAAAAGTGCAAGCTGACGAGCTAAAGGTTCAGTAGCGTATCACCAAAAATATCGGCGACCCCGACCTAGACCGCCGTTGTAATGAAGAGAACTTCAAATTGGAGTCTATAAAACTCGGCGTGCCTAGGAAATTATTGGCGAATCGCCGATCGGGTCGGCGAATGCAATCTAGTCTGCCGTTTGGACCCCTAGTTTAACTAGAGGTCCAATAAAACTCGGTGAGCTAAGTATCCACTCGGTGACTTGCCGAGTGGATCGGCGACCACAACTAATGTCACCTACGGGATGAGAACTAGACGGTTTTAAGGCCAAAGGTTCAAAAGTTTCAAATTCTTTCACTTTCCCTCGCTTTCTAATCTCCCCAGGCTCACACCCGCACTTTATTTTCTATATTTCTGACTTTATTACTGTATTTGAGTTGTTTATTGGTGCTCGAATTTGGATTACATTACCGCCTAGCATTTCAAAAGTATTTTCATCGGCATCTAAGCTTGGTTTTTCAAACCCCGGGTCTATTTTTATCGATTTTGTACACAATTTCAACATTATTATCTTGATTGAAGTGTGCAGAGCCTCTCTGTTAAGATTAATTTGTTTGATTGCCTATTTTAATTTGAATATCTTGCCCGTATTGTTTTGAATGTTGAAATCCCATAATTTGGCGCCTTGAAATAGATTAAATTTTGTGGGGTTGTGCTTGCATGTTGCCTAGTTTAGCCGGGAGAAGTCTGAGTATCCCAGGGTAATGCGTGTAATGGTTCTTGCTTTAATTAAGCTAGTGCTTGTTTTGATTTTGATTTTGATTTTGGGGGTTGCGGGGTTGAATTTGAGAAGTTGGGTTGAAAGTAGGCATGTTGGGTCATTAGGCGAGCTGGGTCAAGCTCGCTGAACCACTCGGCAGTTCGCTGAATGTTCCCATCTCGCCTTTAATTTCATGCTTCATTTGATGTTGGGTTCTGTAACTTTCGACGAGAAGTCTGTAGTCACCTGGCACTCGGCGACTCGTCGAAAGTCTTCTTGATCGCCCTTTGTCTGCACCCATGAAACCTTTTTGCATTATAACTTTCGGTGATCTAACCCTTGCTCACTATAGTGATTCGGCGAGTTTGTCTGCAACTGATTTTCTGTGTTTTTGTTTGAATATTTTCTAACTTTTACCCAATGTTTTGCAGACATGGCCAGACCTAAAGTTGCAGGAAGAAACATGCTACCCCGAAAGATAAGAGCACGGAATTTCAAAATAAATGAAGGGAGGTCAAATCCTCTCAAGAAAGGAAGACAAAAACCTCCACCTGTAGTCAAAGGCAAGGGCAAGAGGCCCATTTCTGACAGGGAGGCTACTCTCTGAGGGCCCTCAATTCCTTCATGGATTCGGAGATTCTATGCAGTTGTGCGGAACTTTTTGGCGGATACACCTGTGGCAGCTCCTGGTGGATCTGGTACTACTGTTCCTTCGGAGGTGACTCCCAGCACTGATGCCCGAGACCAGACTGATGCACCGGGCAGTGATGCCCAGATAGATGGAGCGAATGCGTAGACAGGATCCCCTCTTTACCTCCCTCTCTGTCTTACTTTAATTTTTACTTTTGGATAGTTTTGTTTGCATTTGAGGACAAATATTTTATTTGTGGTGGGGTGAGGCACACCTTTTGTTTGTGACCTGATTGGTTTTGTTTAAATATTTGGGTTTTGAGCTGAATTTGTGTGTTACACTGCTTTTTGTAGAAGGTTTGAGCTTGTAGCTCCATGTTTTTAATTGCAAATGATTTTTGACCCTTTCGAAAAAAATTAGCCACCTCTAGTTCATGTTGAATGTGGTTGTTCTTGTGCAAATTTGAGTATCAGTTTTGATCAATACTGATGACTTGAATAGTGCTCATAATCAAACAAACATGAATGAGCGGCTATGATGAGGCCAAATGAAGTTGCATAGCCAATATGTGAACTCTTTGAGTCTCGTTGTGACTAACCAAGTATCAAATTGAGTATCTTGTGATGAACATTGCATACTAGCGAAAGTGTGGAGTTTTGTTTGACTTTGGTATCAATGCTTTGTGTTATGAGCTTACCGTGAACCATGTATGATGACACGTAGTGTAACACCCCTCAAAATGAAGTAGGATAAACTAGAGCCTCACATGGGTCCTATGCATTAATAACTTGTTAAAATAATGAACAATAGCCTTTTTAGTCAGTCTTAAAGAGTTTGGAAGTCAAACGTCAAGGGACGACCAAGACGTTCGGAAACTAGTCTTTTACGTGTTGGTGTGTTCTAGTATGTTGTTCGTGTTTTTATGGGTTGTTTGGAGTCTAAAATCAGTGGAGGTGACCCTAGTGTGTTAATAAATGTTTTAGGGTCAAAACGTTCGGGTACGACTCCCCGAGACCACCCTAAGGTCCCCAAGGAGGACCCCAACCCTTGGCCAAGCAAGTTGCCAAGGCAGCTTGAAGTTGTTCTTGGAGGGAGTGGCTCCGCGTCGCGGACTTGCTCCACCAATGGCCAAAAAGTGGCTCCGCATCGCGGAGACACCGCAGACTCTACTGTCTCGAATTTAATTTCCAAAAAACTTGTGGGAACACCTCCGCGTCGCAAACTTGTTTCCCGACGAAATCTGCTAAAATAAAACTCAAGTTGGACTTGTTTAGGAAGGTCCAACTAAGTGAGGGGTAGTTTGGGTACTTTGGGTTATTATTATTTTAAGTGTTTTTAAGTATTTTAACGGTATTAAAACATTTAAGAGGTGTTTTTGAATTCATTTTTCCAAAATCAAAACCCCAAAGTTCTTTCTCTCTCTAAAGTTCTCTCAAGTTCAAGGGAGAAGAAGGTGGAGAGCTAGGGTTTCAATTGAGGGTTCCCTTCCACCAAATTTCGTTGAGATTTCATCAATTGAGGTATGGTGGCTCTTCATCTATGACTCATCTTCATCCTAGAGTCAATTTCAAAGGATTTTACATTTTTTCAAAAAGTAATTAAAAGCTTGTTTTTGAATTCTATCAAGGGTTCTTGCATGAAAATGATTTGAAACGTTTGGGTATGGATTAATTGATGTTTTTTTGTGGTTTTTGAATGAAATACTCCATGAACCCTTGTCTTCTACAAAACCCTAAAATTTGCTATGAAATGGGTCTATTTCTATAAATTCAAAGTTGATGGAATTATGTGTAAAGTGAATGGTATTGATATCTCTTGTGTTGTTTAATGTTTAGTTATGATTAATTGTTGATAATGGATGAATTAAGGGTGGTAAGCCTTATGGGTGAAGTATTGGTGATTTTGGCTATGGCTTTGGATTATGGTAAGAAGGCTTGAACTCTATTTATTGAATTGATTGTTGTTGGTAGGTTGGACCCACCATTGGTGGAAGTGTTATATCTTATTCTTGTGTGGTATTATTGTGAATTGTAGCCATGAAGGCATTGGTGAAGTTATTGTATAATGTAGGAATATTGCATTATTGTGAATTGAGGCCACGAAGGGCATTATATGAGTGTTATTACATTGTTGTATTATTATACACATATGAGGCTATATGTAAAGTCCTATATGAAGCTATATGTAAAGTTTGTGTGAAGCTAATGTGAAGATGTTCTAATGGTATTAATGTGATAATGTATAAAGTGGTATTATGCTAATGTGAAAGCATGTTTCTCTTGAAATGGTGATATATGGTGATGATGGACTACGATGAGTGTCTATAAGATGATGTTGCAGCTCATATGCTAGACTTGAGTATCTTGTCTTGTGTCATGAAAGCTTGATTACGTAGATGAGTATATGAATGTTTGGTTGGGCTATGACTTAGTAATGGAGCTCTTCCTATAAATGCTAAAAGAGGAATTCTAGGCCAAGACTTGAATTGGAAAGACTTAAGCATAGTGCCTTTTCATGAGTCGAGCTTTCCTAAGTAAATGTATAACCTTGAAGGATGGGCCTTAGGGTGATGTTCCCTTCTTGAGTGAAATGATAGACTTAGAGATGGATGGAGCCGGAACGGCATGAGAATCCTTATCTAAGAAAGTCAAATGAGCTATCCTTATGAACCTAGAGTGGCTATGACTAAGAAATGGGGCCTTTCTTGGGAAGAGGTACTATGAGTTGGTTGAAGTAGAAAGGTAACCCTCTCTAGTACATATGTGATTGAATACTCTATGGAAACCAAGGCTAAGCACCGAGTGGATATGGTTAGGATGGTGGCCTAGTTGAGCATGAGATTAGGCACAATGAACATCCTTGGACATCTCTTAAACCATGTGCCAACATGGGTTGCTTTTAGTTCTACCCTTGGCAAGTAGATTAACCTCCACGGAGTAGGATAGACTCTGGATTCCATACCTTGCTAGTATGGTCTATGTCGGTTAAAGCCTATTTCCATCATATGGGATGTGCACTCTAATATTAGATAGGTTCTACAACGTGTAGGTAGTAGTATGGGATGATATCTACATATGGCACGAGTAGGCTTAGAAGATACTAAAGTGAGTTCCCTATGCCTTAGGGCTATTATGTGATTGTCCCCTATATGCTTGTGTGTCTCCTAAATGGTTTTATAAAGAATGTTGACTTAGTATGTTATAATGTAATAATAAAACCCTTGTCTATGGTAACTCTTAGGAACACTTAGGTGTATATGAAGAGGTTGTATGGGCGGTCACTTCATTATTCACCTAAGTGTGGCTTAGGGTGACTTGAGATAGAGGCTTAAATGGTAATGAAGGACTTACTTTGCTATCTTTTTTAAGTATTGTACACTTGTGTTAATTGAGTTGTAAATGATGTGAATATGGTCTTATTTGTGAATGGTGACTTGAAATGTGGGTTTATGCTTGTGGTTGTAAAGGTTTCTTAAAGAAGGTCTTAAAAGCATACATTCCTTGTAAATGTCCGTTGTGCATGTTTTCTTGCATGGTCATCATACTTAGTACTTATTGCACTAATTCCATATTTCTCTATTGTTACAAGTGTAGGTGGTGGAAAGTGAAGAGATCTTTTGAGGAAGCTTGGGATATTGACTCTTCTCAAGAAGCTTGGTATGTCCTCATATATTCGAGGACATTGTTGTTACCTTTCTAGTATTTCCACTTAGACATTGTATAAGACTTATATTTTGTTGTAAAGGGTCGTGCCCCTAAGATGTTCTATTCGTGTCTAAGATGGTACATGAGACTTAGAAATTCTACTTCGTTACATTTGAAAGATTTTATGAGTATTATGAATTTGTTTTAAAAAGTGTTTAAATTCCTTACGATTTTTATTACCGAATGCGATGAATGAATGCTAAGAGGCTTGTATTAGACCTCCGAGAGGTCGAGTACGCATGTTACGACTTGGGGGTGCTCTCGGGTTGTTACACCTAGAATTTACCCCGTTGGTCCGGCTGACTAAGTGATGCAATTTATTGAGATGGTCTTAGGCAACTTTAAAGAGTGTGAACCAATTTGACATTATACCACTTTTTTTGTGGCCTACCTTGTGAGTGTGTGAACTCCTTTTGAACACCCCTTGAACCTTACCTTTTTCTTGGAAGAAACTTGATGAAAACATAACCTTTCTTGATCCATTACCCATAATCCTCATGATTTGTGGCATGTTTGAATACTCAACTTAGGCCAAAAGGCCTAAGTTGGGGGTGCGGTGAAAAGAAAAGGCAAATCAATAAAATGCAACGAAGTCCCTTTTGCCCATGTTTTGAGAAAAATGGAACCCCTCCATATATAAAAAAAAGAATGAAAAAGAAAATCAAAGAAAAAGTTGTGGAATAAAGTTGTGAAAATACAAAGAAAATGGGGCTTCCAACGGTCCGTGGAAGATGAATAAGAGGTGACTTTTAAGGTCGAATAAAAGTGATGAAGAAAAGGAAAAAAGGTGTTGTTCACAACACATTTCATGAGGATTATAGCCTATGAGCCTAAATGACCATACCTTTGCGCTCAGCCCCATTACAGGCCTTGAAAAGACCTTTTTGATCTTGAATGAGCTGAACCAAAAGTTGATTGGAAAATACGGGCAAACCTATGGGTGAAATCATACATTGTGTTCATCTTTATGAGTGTGACCGTTGCATTTGATTCCGTAAATGTAAATCATTGAATCATTATGTGTGAATATGGAATCATTCTTTGTGTGAGGGCATTTGATCACTTTTGTTGAGCTTGAACTTGCATTTGAAGCAAGTAATGTGAGTTTGAGATTATTTGGTAATGGTGAGTCACAACTTGATTCTTTGAGTGCACAATTGATCATTGCATGAGTAAGTTGAGTCTTGTTGTGTGCATTCATGATTGAGCCTTGTGTAGCACTGTTTGAGAAATCCTTTTTGAACTACTGAACTTGAGTATTACTTGAGGACAAACAAATGTTTAAGTTGGGGGTGTTGATGAGTCCACGATTTGGACTCATTTAGGGCTTTATTTTAATAGATTTAGTGTCCTCGAATGCATATTTTGTCTCAATAACTGATGTAAATCCTTGAATTTTAGGTATTTGCACTTAGGGACAAAGCATGGACACTATTGAGCAAAAAGGAACAAGGCAGGTAAAAGAACGAAGAAAAGAGGCCCGATGATCGCCTAAATCATTGGGCGAGTCATTGAATGGCCTTGTTCTCGCCTAATATTCCTGTGTGCCAAGCCCTAAGGAGAAAATCAAGTCGGCGATAGAAAGGATCAGTCTGCGAATCGACGAACAGTTTCGCGATATAGTGCCTTATCGCCCAAAGTTACAGGACCTCAAAGATGCTGAAGGCAAAAGCGAAATGGCGATACAAATGACCAAAGGGCAGATTGCCATGGATCGATGATCCCGACTAACTGCGCCGACTAAACCTTCGCAGCACACTTTTTGACAACTATAAATACCTGTTTAAATTTTCAGCTTAGGATCTGATTGAACATTCAGTAGTTTTTCAAGTTTAGAACTTAGAACTGAGTTAGAGAGACATTTTTCCTTAGCTTTGAAGATTTGAAGATTTCCATTTCTTAGAAATTGGAAGTGGGTGTTGAAGATTCTTCATCTTAGATGTTTGTAAAGACAATATTAATCGTACCTAGTTGATGGAAACACATTTCAGTATCGATTTTTATCTTTTCACTATGTCTAGCTAAAACTCCAATTCTTGGGGTGTGATTATGGGTTGAATTAACTACTCGGTATTGCTAATTGATAGTTTATTTGCTGTTTAAAAGGGATTTCGTTCGGTAGTTGTGGTTGAAATTAATGGGTTGTAGTTGCAAATACAATCCTAACTTCGTGTTTTTGGCTTGCTCGAGAGAGAGGTTTTAAAACCAAAATTGTTGAACCGATGGTCAGTGGGTACTGGGTTGTCATGGGTTTAGCTCGAGAGAGTGAACGCTAAACCCTTTTCCACACATTCAGCTCGAGAGAGTGAATGGACTAAAGTGAAGGTTGTGCTTCATTGAGGCTTATTGGTGTTCAAGAGAAACCAATTTGATTCGGGGTAAACTGTTCGAGAGAAAGTTTACCCCCACTAAAGTCTAGCTTACTCACTAATTTGCAGGGGTTTCCTATTAATTGCAATTACCCGGTTGTTTACCTTAGCCCATAATCCTATCACATCCCAAGAATCTCGTGTCCATACTCGTATTTTCGCATTATTTGCTATTTTTAGTTGCTAGTTGACTACAAACTCCCCTTTGATAATTGACACTTGTGTCAACCTTTAATTTATCATGTTTTTCTTCGTAAATATTTTTAGCTATAATTGACTTGACCATATTTATGCTTTACTATTGATTCTTGAGTATGAACCACTCCCTTGGGACTCGACGCCAACTCACTAGTTGGGTTATATTACTACTCACAATCGTTGGCACTTGAATTGGAAGTAGTGTCCTAATATGTGAAATCAGGAAGCTACTTCATAGGATTGTTGCATTATACCACCGGGAACAAGTTGATCAGCAACTCCTTTGTTAACCGAGTCGAGGATCCTATAGAAGTATTGCAGCAGCAAGTTTTTCGGAAATCCATGAGTTGGGCATTGCAGCACCAACTTCTTAAACCGCAGCCACGTCTCATGGATTGGCTCACCCTCCAAGCGCTTGAAACTTTGGATACTATCCCTAAGTGTCATCATCTTTGATGGAGGGAAAAATCTCACTTGGAATTCGGCGGGTCGTCCCCCCTTCCTACGGGTTCCCCTACCGACCTAGTACACACCAACCACACCCCTTCTCTTTCTCCGATCATAAAGCCCCCTGATCCTTTTATTTGTCTTTCATCCCCCTGAATAAGTAAGACCCCGCTCTTTCGAATTCAAAAAAAAAAGAGTCATCCAAGAAGTGATAGAATCTCTTGGAAACTCAACCAGCCACTTGCTTGCCTCGCCCATTAGAAAAAATGGGAATAACCTCAAATAGACCGATTCTTGCGATATGTTCTTAAATGAGAACGTTCCACAGACATCAACAAAATTTCTGATATGCTCATAGGTATCCTCATGAGCCAGCCCCCCATATAAACCTTTCAGTTGTAGGAGCTGAAGCATAGTGCTTGTGATGTGAAAAACAGTATTTCCTTTAGCCAGAGATATACGATTGGCCCCAACACCACCCATTTGGATTGGGTCATTGATGTTTGGGTCATTAACGTCGTTTAGGTTCCCAACATCATCTTGGTGGCCCACTTGGCTACCATTACTTCCGTTAACGCCCATCTCCTCCTCTGTTTTAACACAAGCAACACAAAACCGAAAATAAAATAAGTCGATGCAACTATGACTAAAAAAAAACACAATTCAACTTCAGTAAAAGAATTTCAAACAACACCGCCATTTTGATTTTACGTTTCAAGCACACCTCTTCCAATTTTAGGTGTCAACGATCGTAAATCAGTATAAAACCCAACAATTGAGTTGGGATCGAATCCCACATGGAGCGGTACATGTTTTAAATTCAATTAGGAAGTGCAAACGTGGTCTAATCAGCCATAAGAATAGAAATTGTCGAAAAAGACATAAATCAAATTAAAGGGGTGACACGAATGTCAGATGGGGGTTTTGGTTTTAATTATCAACTACAAGCAATCAAAAAACTTTGAAATAACAATAGGGAGAAGGATTCTTGGGATGTGCTCGATTATAGGCAAATTATGATATATGGGTAATTCAAACTACTAGTAACCATCTAAAAATCAATGAGTGGGCTAGACTATAAGGGATATAGCTTTCTCTCGAACAACTACCCCGAATCAGGTGATTTCTTTCAAACATCAACAAACATAACAATGAAGAACAATCCACACCTTAATTCATCCACTCTTTGGAGCTAGATGGGTAGGATTGGGTTTAGGATTGACTCTCTCGAGCTAAACCCAGCTCAACCCAATACCTACAAATCATTAATCAATAACCTTAGTTCTAAAACCTCTCTCTCTAGCAAGCCAAGAACACAAAATTAGAACTGCATTTGCAACTACAATTCATAACTTAAACCACAATTAATGATTAAACTCACTTCGAAATAACATTTAAACTAGTAATTAACAATACCCATAAACTAATTCAACCCATAATCACATGATCACACCCCAAGAATTGGGGTATTAGCCAAACATCATAAAAAAGTAAAAACTATTACCAAATTAATTAGCCATCAACTGGGTAAGAGAGATTTAGTCTTTACAATGTTCAAATTGCAGAATATTCGAAACCCACTTCCAAAATCTCCAAATTGAATCTTTAAGGTTCTTCAAAACTATGAAAAACTACAGAGAAAAGTCTTCTAAACTAATTTACTCTTGTCCAACTTATCCAACATCAAGTTCTCTCCTAAATAAAATATTCAAAATCTAATTTATGGTCACTGAAATTAAGCCATGAAGGGTTGTTTGGCGAAGTAAGTATGTAACACCTCGTATGCTAAAACAACCAATTGCAAATTTCAGGAGCTGCAAGTGGCACCGACGGGCACCACCCACGGACCATAGGGGGACCCACGGTCCATTTTGCAGGTCCGTGGTGCACCACCTGCGACTCTTCCTAAGAACCCTCTGAAAAAAATGGCTAAGTGTCGACCCACGCCGGACCTACGGACCGTAGGTCAGACCATGGTCTGTGGTCTAACGCTATAGGTCGGACCCTAGATTTCAACTCCCAAAACCCCATCGACGGTTGACCAGAAAGTACCATCGGTCCATCCACAATCCGTCGGTGGCCCTCGACAGTAGTTAAGTCAGGGGTCGTTTGGTGTTTTGCTTATGCGTTGGACCCCTAAACTATGTAGTTTTGGTCAGTTTTAGCCTAGTAACTAAATTAGAATCTACCATAAGCAACTCATTCAACAAAACTTAGAAAAATTAGAACACAGAAAGAGAAAAAGTCGACCAAGCCCTAGTTCAAGAACGCATTAGGTTTTCATCAGTTTCAGCCCCGAAATTGAAAGATTTCTCCGTAGAATTCGTCACCAGGAATGTCGGATTTCACTAGCGGGTTCCTTTCGCCCATTAGGTCCCTTGAATTCAGTCAGATTCTTGATTCCCTTAATATTATCTAGACCTAGGTTTCTAGATTTCAGCAGATCAGTATAAATTAGTTACTTTGATTTTAGTATGGTTTGGTATAAATTCCTTCATAAATTCAGAACCCTAGCTATGTAGTTCTTTTAGTTCATGAATTGCATATGCTAGGTCAGTTTATTCAGTCATACACGCTCCAGTTATGAATGTTTCATTATCAGTACATTAATGTTGCATTTTCAGTTATCATGTCAGTATTTTGAGCTATCCAGTATTACAGCATTTCAGTTATAAATTGCTAAATTGCATAATCAATTGGGAGAAGCTTAATACTGAGTGAACTAGGGTCAGTCACCCGCAAGTCCTAGAACTATGTGCCCTGTAGGTTGTAATCCCCTTTGTGGGCATCATTTTAGTGATCACGCCAATCATGCCTGTAAACCTCTGGCACGGTATATTGGGACCTCTCAATGGGGCGTATACATCGGACTACACATTTAGCTCATGTGGTTTTATGTCGGTTATTTGTAGCTCCCATAGTTCAGTCAGATTCTATTGCATTGACCATGTTATCAGTTACAGTCAGATTTCAGTCTCAACATGTTATAAACTTGGTCATTGCATTCAGTAGTTCATGATTCAGTGTTTTCAGTTTAGTATCATGTTTATCTCTTATCATTGCTCATACATTATGCTTTGGTTCAGTTATGTTATTGTTCAACTTTACTCTATCATGCATGCTCAGTACCTTCCAAGTACTGACGCATACTCTGCGCTACATCTTCTCGTGATGTAGGTTCAGGTTCTCAGCTTCCAAATCACGCATAGATCGGTTTCGGATGTTCAGTTCAGCAGCATCAGCGGTGAGTCCTCATTCTTCGAGAACGAATGACATGATTATCTTTCTTTGCTTTTAGTTTTAGTTTCAATTTGCTAGATTTAGCTAGGGCATGTCCCAGCACTTCTAGTCAGTTAGAGGCTATTTTCAGACATAGTTAGATTCAGCTATAGTGTTAGAGTTTGACTTTTCAGTTGTTGTTTAAACTCTTAGTTTCATATATTCAGATTTAGTATATGGGTATTCCCCATCATTTCAGATTATCTCATGATTTAGCTTCCGCACAGTATTTCCTTACTTCAGTTTACCTTAGTATGCTTATGATATACCAGCAAGGTTAGCTTGGGGTCACTCGTGATCCTAGCCTCCTAGGTCCCGTGTCCTTGTTCTGGGGGTAGCTTTAAGGCGTGACAAAGTCGGGCACACCGAACCAATCGATGAGCCACTCTTTGACCTCTTCCATCGCCTTTCCGCCTAGACATTTAGCATCCTCGAGTTCTGTAACTTTGGGCGATCTATCTTTGCTCTGCGAAACTGCTTGGCGATTCACCGACTGCTCCTTTTCATCGTCGACTTGGTTTCTTCCTTCAGGGCTTGGCACAAATGAACTTTAGGTGGTCAGATTAGCCACTCGGCGGCACGTCAAGTGCTCTTGGAAATCCTCAGGCTCGCCCTTCTTCATTCCTTCAACTTGTTTTGTTCCTTTTTGCATGTTAGTGTCCTTGATTTGTTCCTCAATCCATATACCTGAAAATCAAGGTTTTAGCATCAGTTCTGGCATAAATTAAGCATTTGAGGACACTAAATCTATATAAACAAAGCCCTAGATGAGTCCAAATCTCGGACTCATCACCTATTATCATCTCCTAAACAAAGCAACACTTTTTATTTCGCTTCAATAACATGCAGGGCAAGTTCTAGACTAAGATGCAAAACATGGAATAAGCAAATTCTCACCACACATGGCACAAGTATCAATCAAGATGTATCAATTCCACTTCCAAGAGAGATAAGATCATAACAAACTATAGAATAAAATAAGCTATATACAAAGTCACAACCATGAGCCTAGATGTCAAAGAGTTTACAGTTTCACTAGCAATCAAGCATTCATAAGAAAGTACTACTCAAAATTAGTCCCAAATAGCAAGTATCACACAACTCAAAAGGGTCTTCTCTTTTCTCTCAAAAAAATAAAAATATTTAAAAGAAAATTTATTCCTAAGAAGTAAAATACACTCGGTTTAAAGTGACTATCCTCAGGAAAAGAACCGAAAACAAAAACCAAGGAACACATCCTAAAATAAAGAAAAGACTCAATAAACCAGTAAAAACTAGGAATTCATTCCTCTACCACACACTTAAAACATGGCATTGTCCCCAGAGCAACAACATAAGCTAAGAGTGAAAGAAAGATTTTTTAATTATTTTTAATAAAAAGTAAAAGAAAGGTTGGACAAAGTGTGCTGCTACTAACGAATAATTATTTTTTTTTTTTATTCTTTATTAATTATTTTGTTTTTATGAAAAAAAACATTTTAGTACCAGGTCAGCGACACGGATTGGATACGGACATCACTAAAAAAATTTTAAAATCTATATTTAAACAAATCTAAAGCACACTTCACCCTAACCAACATATGCGGAAGAATCCCCACCCCACACTTGAAAAGATGCTATGTCCCCAAAACATTAATTGAAATTTTAAAACAAGGGTTAGAAAAACTCCCCGAGGCCTTTAAGTCTAGCTAGTAGCATGTTCTCTCAAAAATATTTTCGTCAAGGGTCGTACGCACCCCACACTTAAGCTCTAACATGCTCCTTTCTTCAAATTCTTGGGTACTCAGACTTACCCTAATCTGCAAAAACAAGATCAAAAGAAAAAAGTGAAACTAATAAAATAAGAAGTAATTTTTTATTATTATTTTCTTTTTTTTATTTTATAAAAAAACTTATATAAATAAAAGAAAAAGTATAACCTAGAAAAATAATTAATTTCTAATTCCCCGGCAGCGGCGCCAAAAACTTGTTGCCTCCAATTTCACACGCAAGTGTACGTGGTCGCGCAAGTAATATAGTGGCCCTATAAGAACCGAATTATCGAACCCAATGGACTTGTCGATTAACTATTTACTAAATTGTACTAGTTCTAATTATTTATTCAAGGGAGGATTTCAAAAAGATGAATATATATTAACTAAACTAAAAATAAAGATAAAATGAGTAAAAACAATTAACTACGAAAAGATAGATATTTACACAATCAATGAATGAATCGATCTAAGATTACGATTTAACTAACAATCGTGTTTAGCATCAATTTCATCAATTTATTTAATTATCTAGTTGCTAATTCACGGGTTTGATAATATAGTCATGATCTCCTGACATCTAACCGTCTACCACAATTGACAGGTTAACTACATCATTGAGCGGGGATTGACTGAACCAACTATGGAGCATTATGTTGTCTTCCCGTATTAGAGCCAAGCAAGGCACCTAGGTATATCCCTATCCTAGACACAAATCAATTCAACTGATGTACAAGAAAAGATCATGCTCCTTATATTCCACGTTATATTCCTCTATTCCTTTCCCGAGTTCAAAAGAAGACAATATATTTATTCTAATGGTGGCCAAGCATCAAAATACTAATCACAAGAATATAAGAACAACCAATATGATAAACAATTATGCCGAATCAAAATCACTAAATAATTATTTTGTAAGTAAATATAATCCAAGAACGAGAAGTTTAACTCCACATAGACATAGAGCAATTACAACGAATCATTCAAAGAAAAGATGCAAAATAAATAAAAGAGAAAGAAAAGATAAAACCCTTATCAAAAGTTATTTTCTAGATTGTATCCTCCTCCTTTAATAATTATTCTTATGGACTATTTATAGATGTAGAAAACCTTAAATAAAATAACGGAATCCAAAACAAATTAGGAACCTAAAACCTAAAAGAACTAGATTTCGTGTGAAACAGTGTTACGTCTACCGCCTTATATTAGAAGTGCCTTCAAATGTTGACACGTGGCCATGTAGTATTTCAGTTCAACTTCTGATTCTTTGCAACTTTTATAATAAATAAATATATATATATATATATATTATTCAATTTAATATATTAATTTGTCTGCTTGATTTCCTTCTTCAACCTTTCATATTTAATTCGGTTTAACTCCAAATTTCTTTATTTTTCCACCAATTTAATCCTACAAATAAAATATACTATTTAGCACAATACATAAAATTCATGCTCAAAAAGGACAAATATAAATACTAAATATGAGGTAAATAATGATTAAAAATATGTATTTTGGCCTCACATCAGTGTAGTTCTTTTGAGCTACATTCAAGGTCTTGCTTGTATAGTAGACCGGGTGAAATAACTTTCCCTTGCGTTGGCCAAGTACAGCCCCCAAAGCCACGCTACTTGCATCACACATTAGCTAAAATGGAATCCTCCAATCCGGAGCAACCATAATAGGAGTCGAAACAAACTTCTCTTTTAAACACAAAAACGCCTTGACACAAGCTTCATCAAACATGAAGACACTTTCCTTTTCAAGTACCTTGCAAAGAGGGTGAGCCACCTTAGAGAAATCTTTTATGAACCTTCGGTAGAAACCCGCATGATCCAAGAAGCTTTTAAACACCTTTAACCGAGATAGGAGGAGGCATCTTGGCGATAACTTCAACTTTAGCTTGATCAACTTGTATGCCTTTCCCCAAAAAAAATTCCCCCAATACAATACCTTCCTTGACCATGAAATTACATTTCTCCCAATTGAGAAAAAGGTTTTTTTAGACACATCTTTGGAAGACTCTACCAAGGTGCTCAAGGCACACTTCAAATGTATCTCCCACAACCGAAAAGTCATCCTTGAAGACCTCCATCGATTCCAATACCATATCAGCAAAAATAGAGAGCATACACCGTTGAAACGTCGCCGGTGCATTACACAATCCGAAGGGGATTCTTTTGAAAGAAAGCATCCCAAAGGGACATGTGAGGGTTGTCTTTTCTCGATCTTCCGGTGCAATGGAGATTTGATTATAACCTGAGTAACCATCTAAGAAGCAATACCATCAACGACCCGCAAGTCTATCAAGCATCTGATCCATAAAGGGCATATGGAATGATCCTTCTAGGTGCACATATTCAACTTTTGATAATCTATACATATACGCCAACCGGTAATCGATCGCATTGGCACAAGTTCCCCTTTTTCATTAGGGACCACAGTCATACCTTCTTTCTTTGGAACATATTGGACGGGACTAACCCATTTGCTATCCTCAATAGGGTAGACAATCCCCGCATCAATCCACTTAATAATCTCTTTCTTGACGACTTCTTGCATTGGAGGATTCAACCTCATTTGATGTTCAATACTTGGCCTACAATCACTAGCCAATTGAATCTTGAGAGTACAAATATCGGAAGGAATTCCCACAATGTACGACAATCGTCCACCCAATAGCCTTGATAAATATTTTGAACACACTAACAAGTGCTTGCGCTTTCCATTTAAGTGAATCTGCAGCAATAATCATGGGTGAAGTATTATTTGCTCCCAAGAACACATAACGAATATGAGGTGGAAGTACCTTCAATTCGAGCTTTGGTGGTTCTTCAATAGATGGCTTTGCAGGAGGACTTTCCCTGTTGTTCAAATAGATATTAAGTTTCAAAGGGCTCTTAGAATAAGAACCTAAACCCGATAGAGCAGCCACTACTTCATCATAATCATGAATTTCCTCCCCATCATAATCTTGAAATCATGTATGGGTTCATGTGAATTCATCTTAAAAACATGTAATAGTCTCAATATATTCATGCATAAAAAGACATAAAAAAATCAATTAGATCATAATTTAAAAGAACCCATAAGATTGGATAAAAACCCTAATTTCAATTGGAGATTTTAACTTGTAAAATTAAAGAATTTAGGAACTCTATGGAGGAAAGGACTCTATAGGTGAATACTATCATTCCTTGATGCTAAAAGCTCACAAATAAATGGTGAATTTGAAGACTTGATCTTGAAATTCTAGCCTTCTTCTTCAAGCTTTAGAAAGAGAAATATTGGGGAAGAACTTGATCAACTTTTGTGGATTTTAGGAGAATGAGTTCAATTGGGTAATTTGGGGGCAAAAACGTTTATATAGGGTCTAGGATAGAAGGTAAAATGACATAGTATTGGGTTAGAATAATTAGGAAAATACCCAAAATCCCCTTTTAAAATAACTACCGACTCGACCTACGGTTCGTAGGTCCACTTACAGACCGTCCTAGTGAGTTGTAGGTCAAGTACTGGGACCTAAAATTTTACCCTTTTTCGACGGATCCCATGTACAGTCTGTTGGTCTTCCTACGATCCGTACATGTCATCCGTCGTTCCCAACATAGACCTTCAAAATTTCACTTAGTCTGGGCTCACCTACGAGACCTACCTATGACTCGTAATAGAATGACAAACCATCCTGGTGGACCGTAAAAAAGGTACTGGAACATGACATTTGAAAATCATTTGACTTGCCACCTACGGTTCTCACCTACGACGCGTAACTGAACCTACGGTCTGTCGGTAGTAACACCAGTTCTAAAAAACCTACATTTTTTCTTCTTTTCAAATCCAAGGTGTTACATACAATGAACAAGAAATGTCGTGACATAGTTACAATAATATTATGTTAACGATGATGCATCTATATCAAGAAACTGGCAACATAGGTGATTAATCAATTTGTTTAAATGATGATTTGACATATTTGCTCACAAAGTCATTGTCAACCTCAACATGCAATGAGTTGATATTTATGATCGGAGTACATCATCTTCAAGAGTTAAGTGATGTTTTAATTAGGGTGAGTAAAATACGTGTTTCACTCTTTTTTTCTTAACAAAGATTTTGTTCCAAAATTGAGTTTTCATGTAAGATTTTCAATAAGGCATCTAGAAAGTATATTATCAAAATATGTTTACTCTTTTTTTTCATTATGATTTTTTCTCACCGATTTTTCTTAGTAAGATTTTTAATGAGGCACATTGTTTGTTAATAAAACATCCAACAGAGGCATAACACCTTAGCTTTTCAAGGATCCTTCTCTCACTGATGTGCAACACCAATGAATAATATATCTTAGGTTCTTTCACCAGACAGCAATAGTTCAAAGTTTTGATATCATCTTCTAGATGGTTTGAACCATATAAACTTTCCCGAATATCTGCTAGTCCCGACAGAGCCACACAAACACCATCTGTCAGCAACATATTGTTGCTCGACTCAACACCTTCTCGAAATAAAACAATATCTTTCTTCGACAAATTGAAGCCCTCAGACTTTTCAAAATCTCTGGTGATAGATACTGCAAGATCGAGTTCAACAAACACTTCCTCTGGCAATAATATTATGTAAAGCAAAATCAACAGCTCAACTTGCGGCTCCCCATCAAATGAAATTTCAAAATATTCTGAATTTTGGCTAACACATCCAGAATAATCTAATTTTATCCATAGTGATAACCTCCTCCTACTGTAGCAATGTGAAAATCGAGATGAACTCCACTGAAGTACAAGCTCCAGATCAAGGTTCACAATGTCATACTGGTTATCAGGCTCTGCAAATCCATACCTATGTAGCAGAGCAGCATTACCTAAAGACCCATACGTATTGAATACCTACAAAGTTTACACAGTAAGAGAGTATAATACACTCAAAACTTTCTTACAATTTCATATAAAAGTGAATGTACAACCACAAGATCATCATTAAATAAGTTGTTTACAAACCAGTACGAAATATCAATTGGACAATAAGGGGTTAATTAGTTCACACACTAGTTATATGATTATAACATAGAGATTATTAACATGGTGAATAACAATGAAGGAATTCTTATGCAGTAAAAAATAGCGTAGGGATTGTTATGCGGTGCATAACACTACAAGGAATTTTATGTATACCCTACTAGGCTACTACAAGGGCATATTTTGACTTTAACTTACCGCATTGCTAATAAATGAATTTGTATCAACATTCTATCCCACATAAAAGGAATCAGAGATTCTCACGCCTGTTTACGTGCATTATTTAATACATCCAACCAAAAGTTGCATTTGTTATTTTGAGATTAATTCCTTTAGCAAAACGTTAAACTAGTTATGCGGCAATTAATGTATTCTTATCCGGCCAACCAAACATCCTATTAGTTTATGCGACAGCTTATCTTGGGATAATTCACCCTACTCCCTCGAGTCAAACAACCACTAAGGGGTCGTTTGGTAGCTAGATAAGAAATAATTTATCCATGCATTAATTTTCGTATAACTTATATGACGTTTGGAAGGTAGATAGAGAAAATAGAAAAGGGCTAAATGTACCCTTGTACTATTAGAAATAGTTTAAATATACCCCTCGTTATACTCTTGGTCCAAATAATCCCTTCCATTATACTTACAATCCAAATATACCCCTCTCATTATATTTGGCACAAATTTACCCTTAATTTTGACGAAAGAACACGTGACGAGCTAAAAACAAATAATTACTCCCTCCGTCCCAATTTATGTGACACTTTACGAATTTCAAGATTCAAACAAGTTAATCTTTGACCGTAAACTTTTTATATATGTTTTAATTATTTTGAGTTGCCAATTGTTGTGACTTATAGTACTTTTTACGTAGTTTACAAATATATAAATTTCATTTCAAAAAATTTGAAGATTCCACGCGCGAATTTCCAGTCAAACTTAAAATGTTTGACTCTCGAAAAATGAAAAGTATCACATAAATTGGGACAGAGAGAGTATTATTTTAGAAAGCCACTTGCTTAACCCTCTCCGACCATTGCCTCCACTTAGAATTATTTTCTTTGCTTTTCTTTTCATTGTGTCCATATACGATTTCCCAACAAGTTCAGTAGCAATATTTCACCATTTAAGATTGTATGATGAATTAGGTCCAGCTAGTACTATTACTGATGATAATCCACCAAGATTCAAAAAAATCATATGTTGACAGGTGACACCATGAAAAGAAAAGAACTCAAACCAGACGTAATGGGTCAAAAAAGAGTTAAACGAATGGGTTTTTAAAAGAACCAAGTAATTTAAAATTAATTTGTAGTAACGGCAAATTTGTGTCAACATATAATGAGAGGGTGTATTTGAACCAAAAGTATGACGAGAGGGGTATATTTAGCCCTAAAGTATAACGAAGGGCATATCAAACTATTTCTAATAGTACAAGGATATAGACCCTTTTCCATAGAAAATAAATTATTCTGTATAAAGTAAATACGACGTTTGATTGATAATTTAGAAACCCGCATAACTAATACAGTATTAGTTATGAGGGAATCTATGTAATATTTTATACAGGATAGAAGGTGAAATAACTAATACATGTATAACTAATACATGAAAAACTAATGTCTACATAACTAATACCTTCATAAAATAATACATACATTTCTTCATAACTAATCCCTACATTACTAATACCTGGACAATTCTAACCTACTTCCAAACAACTCATAGAATATCACTCAGATTGTCTGATTAGTTAAAAGAAGATATCATAAAGCAGATGTTTCCGTTGCATCTATTTTTCAGCTATTCCCTTGCCCAAGAGGAGGAAAGATATCAGTTATTATTTCTCCCCCTTCTTTACTTCTTTAAACGGTTGATAGGTAATTTTGTATTTTGCAGTGGGATGATTCATGATAAGGAACTGTCAGCATACTGGCAGGATCTAATTCATAATCAAAGTAGGCTGTCCAACTTCAACTAACAAAAGATGAAAACCTTGCTCATCTGTGTGACACAGTAGCTGCAATTAGAAAAACAATTTCAGATTTAAGATCTCCTCACCTCAGCCCCAGCTTCGACCTTTTTCACCATGATCATTTCCAAAACTGTAAGATCATCCTCAGAAGCTGAAGAAAACTCCGAGTAACTCCCACTAATCGATTCATCCCTTGAATTAACCTTGGTTGGTTCATTGTCGTCATTTCCATGCTTGTCGCTGTGAGCATCATCATCCAATTCAAAATGAGAAGACGCCAAGTCACTCCTTTGGAGGCATTCACCTCCTGAATGAGTCTTATCATTTTCGTGATTTTCATTGTCAGCAACATTATTCAATTCAACATAAGAAGATGTGAAGTGTACATCCTCAGCACCAGTTTTGTGATTAAACCTGCACATCAAAATGTTTTTTGGATTGAGAGGAACCCTTCAACACAACAAATCAAGACTGCCATAATTTTATAGCACCGGTGCAAGAATACAAAATCAGTTGGGTTCATCAGTTTCAGGGGAAGTTAAGAGAATTTAATTGTTTAATAAGGTAGATACATGCCCTTAAATGAAATGTGTATCAGAGGTCATAAAGAAAACAATCATTCTGCACTAGAGTGCTCTCCCGCTGGAGCCTCAATGAGTTCATTGGTCAAGACATTGATCCAACAAGTAAAAACTAACCAACTTTTGATGAGTTACTTAACTCCTAGCACATAGATATTCTAGGTTACAAGAGGATCCACACGTATCAAGCTAAAAAGTCTCTGAAACAGATCCATACTGGGAACCTTTGCCAGTCGGACCAGAAACAATTTTAAATAGCAGTAAGGCCGGATGCTCAGTTGGTTTTTGTACAAAGTTAGGGTATTACAATTGAGTTTGTAGTAACTTACTGCTTCACTTAGAATATCAGTTAAATAAACCTTTCGATAGGTCCATGGACAAGGATGAAGTTATAGAAACCCTAAGAAGACCGTCGTTAAGGTCTCAAGCTAAGGAGTTGGAAGGCAAGGTTGTTGGGCTTCGATGGGAAATCAAAAAGATGCCTATCGTGGAAGAAGAGCCCAAGAACGAGACCAATACTTATGATGAAGAGTGAGTTGAGCCCAAGAATTATGGCAAAAAGTGTGTAAGTGCTACATATATTTTATGGTCCAAGTTCAATCCCAAGAGGAGGATGATTAGGCCCACATGAATCCCCAAATGAGTTGAGAGAATCTTGCCCCCAAGGAGCTACAATTCACGCCTAAAGTGGAGCAAATAGGTGTGTGGTTTTTGGTGAAAGTTTGGCAACTTCTATTTCGTTAGGCGAGAATTTTGATATTATATTTACATGTTTATCTAGTTTAAAGTTTTGTAGTTAGGTTTTTACTATTTATTGCTTCCATAGAAGTAGATTTGAATCCCAGCTGTTTAGGATAGGTTTGCATTTTGTTCCGTTTTTCAAGATAACACATCATTATCAATATTACCGAGAGTTCTTTTTACACCGTTGTATTTGGCCACTTGAGATTTATCTTACAACCTTACATGACCAATTCTTTCAAGAGGTATGATTAATTCTTAACTTGATATCTTTGACTTCTATTATTAAAGAAAATGAAAGAAGGCAATTAGTTATGTTTACCAATTCTCAAAAATAAAAAAGGCAATTAGTCGTAAACTAATTATTGTCTCTAATTTCTTCGATATAGGGGGTCTAGATCACTTTGTTATCCAGAAAGACCAGATTGGCTTGGTCTTCCATAAGTACCTCCGTATTTTGTTCTTGAATTGATTCTACATGCTTTGTGCTCTATAAATCTAGTTCCGGTCTTTTCAGCAAGCGAGCGAGTGAGATTGGCGAAACCTGGGTACACTGAAGACATAGCAATTGCTTTTAATCCACTAATTTTGATTACTAAGCTCAACTAGGGTTCTTAGCACTTAATTTTGAAATTTGGTATTTTATTCTCGAATTTCACATATCTTTAATTTCCTCTCTTTAATCAATGTATTTTTGCATCTGCATTATTTCCTGTTTCCGTTCAAGTAACCTGATTCTTATCACCTTTATAAGAACTCTATGGTATTTTATCTTTCTAAAACATTTGATTGTCAAACAAGCAATGGCACTATATTTGGGGAGTATATTCTTTCAGGTAGTCCACTTAATATTTCCACCAGTTCAGTAGTTCAAGCAACACATATACCTATTAGATTTGGAATAAGACAAACGAGACAACAAGTCGTTAAAATAAAAATAAAAATGCAATGAAACTCGGTAATTGCAAAACTATGAAGTTAAACAAAGTATGGCTAGGAAATAAAATGGATACACGAAGAGGACTTAAATAAGGTGAGAGAAGAATAGATTTTGACTTTTCAAGCAATGTGGTTAGGCTACTAAAAAAATTTAAAACCAGGACACTGCTCACATGCATACACGAGGCATAGATTTCACAATTATCATGAAACAACACTGATGAAATTTATGACGTGTAACATCATGACATAACAAGGAGCGAATGAGCCCCTCACAACAGAGGTAAAATAAGTCAGCAACTACGATTGAATAGGAAATAGTGAGACAGCTCAAACCAATATGGGAAGTTCAGTAAGTAAGAGGGAGATGAAGCAGTAAGAATTGATGCAGAAGATTCCACTAAAAGGTATACTCACAGATCTGCCAAGGGAACCATTCCGCATCCATGGTAATCATCTATTTCAAAAGACCGCGACGCAATTAGACTTTTTGCAGCAAGATACTCCTTAACACCAAAATGTTCTGCTTTAACCTGTAAAGAAACTGAAGTTAAGAGAGGCTCAATACACTCTTTCCAGTCCTCATAGATAAGTGCCTTGTCGTCTTCAACTATCTGCCTACAAATACATCATAATGGTCATACAATAGAATAAGAACAGAATAAAGTCTAATATGCACGATTACCCAACTTCAAATAGCTTGTCAGAAAATCAAAAGTTGGCAAAGCAGCAAATACATTCTTTTGTAGAAGAGATCTCATTTTCTTTTAGTTTGAAGTTCACCAAACAGAAGTAGCAACACAGGCAGGCAGCGACATCAACAATCTTTTTCTTCAGATGATAACGTAATGATTTTATTGCTGTGTCGGAGAAAACTTCATATACAAGCAAATAACATGAAGTAGAGAGATCTAGGCAAAAATGTCATTATCCGAAAAAGGCACCCACTCATCAATAATCACCGGACTTCCATGGGTGCCCAAATCATTAACCAAAAACAAAAAATGTTAACCAACTATATTTGCATAAGAATTTCAACCCTTTCTGACAGAAGCTATCCTATTTTTTTATATGCAACCATTTGACGAATGCCAAAGGGACAACTTCATATACTCGGCTTCTCCATTTTGTTTTATTTGAAAGCCGAACAGAGCAACAAGTTCTTCACTCTTCTAGCATTATTTGGATGAATTTCAATAAGCTTTACTGAAGAACTGAACAATTACTCTAGAAAGTTCCAACATAATATTTTCAATAGAAGTATCAGGATTCCGCACACAGATTATTGAGCTGTAGATTCATCCACATTAAAAAAACAAAAGAAGTTGAACTATTGAACAACTTATAATATCCTTCTAGAATAAGTCCAGCTACACCACAAAAAGGATCAGCCGTACTGGGACATGAAAACAAATTATGATAACACTTGTGAAAGAATACATTGACACCGACAATTACATGGTTAGACCTACATCAACAACAACAACAACAACAACATACCCAGTAAAATCCCACTAGGTGGGGGTCTGGGGAGGGTAGGGTGTACGCAGACCTTACCACTACCTCGTGGGGTAGAGAGGCTGTTTCCGGAAGACCCTCAGCTCAAGTACATCAAATCCAAGTACAAGAAGAAGGGAACAGTGTATAAAACATAACATCCAGTAAGAAAAATAGTGTATAATCAACAGGAGACAATAACATCGAGAAAATAATGTTAGAAGTGGAACGCAGTACACAACAAATAGCTATAGGTATCACAGACAAGAACTACAAGTACAAGGCTAGAACTTCTACAAACGCTAACAACCCATACCCTCACAAGGAAAGACAACACGCTAACCCTACTATCCTTCAACCTTAATATGCGACCTCCAATCCTTCCTATCTAGAGTCATGTCCTCGGTAATGTGAAGCTGAGCCAAGTCCTGTCTAATCACCTCTCCCCAATACTTCTTAGGCCTACCTCTACCCCTCCGCGTACCCTGTATAACCAGCCCCTCGCACCTCCTCACTGGGGCGTCTGCGCACCGTCTCTTCACATGTCCAAACTATCTCAGTCTCGCTTCCCTCAGCTTGTCCACCACAGAGGCCACTCCCACCTTCTCCCGGATAACCTCTTTCCTAATCTTATCGCTCCTAGTGTGCCCACACATCCATCTCAACATCCTCATCTCCGCAACATGCATTTTTTGAACATGTGCATTCTTGACTTGCCAACACTCCGCTCCATACAACAATGCCGGTCTAACTACCACTCTGTAGAACTTACCTTTAAGTTTAGGTGGAATTTTCTTATCACACAAGATTCCAGAGGCAAGCCTCCATTTCCTCCCAGCAACCCCAATGCGATGTGTGACATCATCGTCGATGTCACCACTTCCTTGGATTACAGACCCAAGATACTTAAAACTTTCTTTCTTAGGAATGATCTGTGTGGCATCAATCGGCATAAAGGAAGAATTTTCCTACAACAGAAGTATTAAACATATTGAAAAAGAATACAAATTAGAGATCCCACTCTATGTTATCCAGAAAATAAATCCAAGATCAAGAGTATCCCATAAATTTATTCCACGACAATTTCACACAAGTGTATCCATAACTTATTTCTATACTATTTTCTCACAATTCTGCCACATATAGTTTACAATTCTCTCAATGCTCTTACATTGACAAAACTCTCTCAACCTCTCAGTTCCATTTTTTTACTTTTTCAGTTCCTTCCACGACTAAACAATGGATAAGAGATGGCAATTTATAAAGTTGATTCCCTCACCAAACCTAAGTGGCCAACTCACTCTGAGTTGTACTCACAAAAAATACAAGTCAACTCAATACAAGTTATATCAAGCAGCAAGACATCACAATACAAGTTGTAATCAAGTTGCAAGCCAATTCAAAATTCTAATCTCTCACTCAAAAATGTAGACAAGTTGCAAACCAACTAACTCCAAGCTGTAATCAAGTTGCTAGCCTACTTACTCAAAAGAAAAAAATAAACAAAAAATAGGCTTGTTAGCACTGCTTACTAGGGATTCAGTAATACAGAGAGGATTGGCTGGAATTTCTAACACAATAGACTTGTTCCACCTCAATCAGCTCTTATTTGAAGTTCTTTTACTACAACTTTTCCATCAAAGACTTTTATAAGCTCTTAGCACTTGTGCCTTAATATGCACTATCCTTTCATACTTCCTCCAAGTTGTGCTTACACATGCTCCAATGCCTCTATACTCCAAATTACATTTTTCTAAGCATCTTGCAATGCTTGACTCTCAGATTTGTTGTGCATTGCTTACTAGGGATTCAGTAATATAGAGAGGCTGACTCCACTTCCTCAAATATACTGTAAGGAGTTGTTACACAGAAGCTTGAATTTGATGCTACTTTGGACGATTTGGCATATTCGTTCATGTGGAAATTGGAATAGTAGCTTGTTCTTTTCATACTACTCTAATAAAACATATCGATTTGGCCAAAAAAGTTAATATTTGGAGTAGGTGTAAAAGAGTCTGCACTTCCCATCCATTGCAACCCCACAAATGGCTTTATACATGAGAATACGCCTTTCATTGTTTTACAACCCTGCAGATAGCTAGGTCTAAAAGGGAACTCACCTTAAATCTATTTCAGAACCACATATTATAGGGAATTCGCCTACTCCATCGCAGTCCATATATGATAGAAATCACCTTTCATCCTTTTGACCCATAGATGGCTCAAGAGGACTCTCTTCCATCTAACATAGCCTTAAAAATGCTAGAGTTGCAAAAGAAATCATCACTCTATTCATTACAACACTACATAGGCTTTACAATACAAAGGAATTCATCGTCCATTCATTGCAACCCCACAGAGTCCCAATTAAGTTAAGGTCGGGTATATGAATCCTCATTTCGGCATTTCAGCTCATATCATATCATAGATGGGTGAAAAAAAGGAACTCGCATTCCATCCATTTACAAATCTACAAATGGTTAGAGTATACAGGATTCACATTCTCACAATCACATTATAATTTATTGCCTCTGTCTCAAAGTGATCAGAAAACACAATCTAAACTCTAAAGACACCGATAACCATGAAAAATTCAATAGTATGGATACAGTGTGTAATACAGACTTAGATAAAGATAGGGCCCAATGGGAAAAAAAATTCATATAGGTGATAGCTACTAGTTGAGCTTAGCTTTTAAACTCGTATTGAACTTCTGTTATTATTATTATCATTATTATTTCTATATAGTTTTAACGTATTTTCCAGTTTTATTTTATTCATTATGAGTATGATATAATATGAGCTTAAATGAAGAAATGAGGATTCATATAGCCAACCTAACTTGTTTGGGATTGCGGCGTAATTATTGCTATTATGGATACAATGTGTCAAGCTCTGCTACCAATTTTTAGGCTGACAATTCAAACTGGACAGCAAATAAGATAAAACAACTTTAATATTTTCTAAAAATTCTTTCAAGTCCTCATACTTGAAAAAATCTTTCTCTAACTTCCACTCACACTTATGGTCTATGATTGTCATTCCATCCATGGCTAAATATTGAACAAGAGACCGCTATTTTACAGTTGATTCTCTTTCACCAACACCAAGAGGCAAACTTAGTCCAAGTCATAATCAGATTACAAGACAGCTCCTCTGAGCAGCAATGAAGCTGTAAGACAACTCACTCCAAGTTTTAATCCTATTCAAAGTCAACTCACTCGTAGTTGTAATCAAGATACATGCCAACTCATTCCAGTTTTTTCAAGTTACAAGTGAACTTACTCAACTATTCAAGAAGATGCCACTAAACAATCTGCGCAGAAAATTTTAAGAACATACTCATCAAAGAAATTTAAACATTTTTCCAGGACGTTCCAATTTGCACCAGAGTTAAAGATTTTATGTGCAAAGCCATCTACGTTAAACCTAAAAATATTACTGTAGAATCAAGCAGAGAAGCTTGGAGATTCTTTATAGTAGCATCATTGACAGGCGAAGAAAAGCAAAAAAACATTGGACCTTAGTTAGGGTAACTTATACTTGTGTACAGATATTATATTAAGAATGAATAGAAAGATATATTAGGAGAACTTGTGAAGCTCAGTTTCGGCGAGAAGAGAGTCGATTTGAGATAGGGACCACAACAAAGGGATAGGTTCAAAATAAGGGATCAACTGGAGATAATCAAACCAAGGAGATAGCGGACCAAGGCTTCGCTCATACGTGATGACAACTGCTAGAGCTAAGATGCCTTCAAGCTCTGATTCCTCTATCATTTGCCGCGCACCTGAAGTCTTTACCGTTAAGCAACTCTCCTTGGGAATAGTCGCCACTAAATCGCCAACATTGAGATCGCACAAGGCTCTTAAGGATACCGCCGAAGAGTTCGTCGTCACTACCACGTCCAGCGCATCGCTACACTCTACATGTTGCGACTTCATCCAATTCTTGAATGCTCTCAATTTCCTACTAGAAACCATACAGTAATATAAATGTTAATTCCATCTTCATCATCATACATAAGAGATTTCGGCAGTGCTCATACCTGGTTGCCATTGGTACAGCAGTGGCGGCGGAAGGTTTCACTGCCGGCTTGCAATTTTTTCTCATATAAATAGCTATGCAAAATGCAATAAATGGTGCTCAACTATTCGACTATGTTTAAAACAGTCACAAATAATTATACATTTATCAAATTTAATTATAATTATTTAGCTATTCAAAATATTACTTATCAAGTTTGGTCTATTAATTATTATATATATATAAATACACACTAATCATTTTTAGTCTCTTACTCATTTTAGTTCTTTAACTATTTAAAAATTTATTAGGTTTAGTCTTTGTTTATTTTATATATATATATATATATATATATATATATATATATATAATACTTAGATTTATATTAATAGAACTCATGCCTTGAAATTAAATTTTTAAATCATTTTTTCAATTGTTTCTCTCTCCCCGACAACTTTTCTTGAAAAGAACTTTAACCTCAATGATTCAAAATAAAATTCACGAAGAAAGAAGATTTAAGCCATGATTTTATTCATTATAGAAGAAAATTAAGTATATAATAGTTGCTAATGAGTTGAAAATGCTAAAGTTTATTATAAAAAGAAAAAAATATTGTTATTACTCTTTAGGTGTGGGGAGAAATTTATTTATTTATATTTAATAGAAATGAATTTCTTGCAATGAGAATAAAACTAAAAGTTCTTTACTCGCATATTTTGATTCCAAATTTTTTACTCCAATGACTTTATTAAAAGAAATTTGTTTAATTTTTTAGAAGTTGAAATTTATAAAATGGTAGATTTGCAACTTTTTTTAAATTTTGAAATAGGTTGATTTTATTATTCTATTTATTTTATTTTACTTAGAGAAATTTGAGTAATGAGATCGAATCTTTTATTTTTTTGTGAAAAAGTAAAATTAAAAAATTCACACTGATTATGAACCATTAACCTCTAGAGAAGAGATTATAGTATATTCAAGTTATTAGCAACAATAATATGCTTCATTTTATCTTTCATTGAATAAAATCAGGACTCGTATATTATTTCCTCATTAATTTTATTTTGAATTGTTAAAGTTAGGTTCTTTTCATTAGAGTAATTTTTTTTTTATTTGAACGACCCTTGAGGGGGTTAGGGGCTTAGCAACACCCCCAGGCCTTAACATTAATGAAGTAAAAAAAAATCCACAAGGAGGGGGACATAAACCTTACCTCCGATCCTAAGGTGGTTCTGAGTATTCTTTCCTACTAAGGAAAGACTTCTCATCCCCTTACAATAAAAGAGACTAGAAAAATCCTAAAGAGAGGACTCCTCTCTATACAATAATCTAGTAATGCATAAACAAGGGAGACTCTCCCCTTACATAATAAGAAAAGACAAATAAGGACTAAGGAGAGCTAAACCTAACAATAATTGAAGGATTCTTGGAGGTCGCTTGATTCTCTTTAATTTCTTTCTTCTGAAGTATGCTATTCCCATTCGTTCTAATAAAAAACTTCCTTTGACTACTACTGGAAGTTGCTGAACAGTGTAATAGTGCTGCACTATATCGATTTTGTGGCTTCTTTTAGAGAGGAAGTCTGTTGTGGAGTTTGCTTCCCTGAAGGTATGCTGACAACTGAAAAAATCCAGCTGCCTGGTATAATTAATAAGCTCCTAAATTGATTGTTGCAGCTGCCAGGGAGGTTTCGCAGTGAGTTGTAGCCATTTCACAAGGAGTTTTGAATCCACCTCTAGCAATATTTTCTTGTAGCCATGTTGTAAACACCACTCAATACCATGAGAGGCTACTAGAGTCTCGGCCTGGTTGTTGGAGCCATTCCCAAATGGTATAGAAAAAGCATACACTAGCTCACCCTTATGATCTCTCAAGATTCCCCCCCCTCCTATCTTGCCCGGGTTGTTGAGCGCACTACCATCCATATTGAGTTTTAGGATATTCTGAGGAGGTTTTTCCCAACTAATTTGCCAAATTCTGATGTCCTGCTTCCACAGCTCAATAATCTTGATCATTTCATGCCAAGTCGCCGGCCACTGAATATAGGAGTAGGCTGTGTTAATCAAAAGATAGATATCTTTGGTAATGAGGAATTTAACTCGAGTAATACTTGACTGTTTGCTCCCACATTTTATAGCACACCTGTTCTTCCACAGATTCCAACACACAATAATAGGGGCTGCTTGTAAAATCAATTTGTGCACATCATTTTTATTCTCCATACCCCACCAGCTATATAAAATGTCCTTTATATAAGTTTGCTTGTGATAAACACCACAAGGAGCCAAAAACCATTCCCAAATGTATTTAGCAAAATCACCATTCACAAATATGTGATTGATGTCGTCCCTCCCAGGTCTTCTACAGCAAGAGCAGTTAACTGTAGAAGATCCAAATGTAGTGATCTTTTCATTTGTGGGAAGTTTGTATCTCAACGCCCTCCAAACGAGAAAAGATATTTTGAATGGTACATGTTTGTGCCATATGTAGGAGTTAATATTGTTGCTGTCTTTCTTCTGTCTGCAGATCTGCCAGGCTGTTGCACATGAGAAGTCACCACTGCCAGTAGGTTTCCACACTGCCTCATCTAGCATCCCTGGCTGGTAGTGAAATTTGTAATTCAAGATTTTTTGGATCAAATGGAGGGGGGCTTCCTGCCTTAACAGTGTCTCATTCCAATGCCCATTTTGCAGAAAATATGAAACAGTCGTGTTATTGAGGCTGTTGATGGTGTCATCGTGTTGTGCAAGTTGCCCTTCACCCAACCAGTCGTCCCACCAAATAAACTGTTTCCAGAATGTACTCTCCATGTGATATGAGGTTCAATGATAGTCTTATTCTTCATCATATATTTCCAAACAAGAGATTGCCCTGTATCCCATTTTTTGGCAATGGGATTGGATCTTTGACAATATTTAGCCCTCAAAAATTGGCTCCAAAGAGAATTTTTGGTTCTAAAGTTCCACCATTGCTTGATTTGAAGAGCTTTGCAAGTATCTTCTAATTTCCTCACTCCAATGCCCCCCTCCTCATAAGGGTAACTTAAGGTTTCCCAAGAAGCCCAATGATACTTTTTCTTCTCCTTGTCCCAACCCCAAAAGAAATATGCCGTGACTCTCTTAATGTAGTTGAGAGTTGTTTTGGGAGGAGAAATAGAAGCCATGGTGCGTATAGGAATAGACTGCAAAACATGTTTAATCAAGGTAATCCTTCCTCCAAAACTCAAGATCCTTGTTTACCAGCCACTGATTCTTTTCACCACTTTTGCCACCAACTCTGAATAATAAATGATTCTCTGGCCTCCTATATATAAAGGGCAGCCCAAATATGAGATAGGGTTGGCCTTCTGATAAAAACCAGTGATATCTTTTACCATGTCAATAGTTTCCATAGGTGTGTTAGTAGGTACCATGAAGTGACTCTTTTCTTTGTTGATGCTTTGATCAGAAACAACCTCATAAGTGCTAAGAGTTTTCATGATGAGTTGCAAGGACCTTCTAGTGGCAGCAGTAAATATAATTACATCATCTGCAAAACATAAATGATTAATTTGAGGACCTCTAATCTGCATATGGAAGCCTTTATAATTCTGGTCTTGATGTAGAAGGTTCAACATCCTGGATAACACCTCAGCACCTAAAATAAATAGGGCAGGGGATAGAGGGTCCCCTTGTTTGAGGCCTCTAGTGGAATGAAAAAAACCATGTCTGGATCCATTCACAATAACTGAATACCAATTGTTACTCATAATCCTCCAAACTAGATCAATAAAGACCTCTCCAAAACCCATAGTCCGCATAGCAATACAGGTGAAGGCCCAAGACACTCTATCATAGGCTTTGGCCATATCCAGTTTAATCATAACATTATCCCCTTCCTGAGGTTTTTTAATGTAGTGAGTGATTTCCTGGGCCAACATGATGTTTTCTGAGATGCTTCTCCCTTTGATAAATCCAGATTGGTTCTCAGAGATAAGATTAGGAAGAATAGGGGCTAATCTTAAACATAGAATCTTGGAAATGATTTTATTAGTAAAGTTGCTCAAACTAATCTGCCTGAATTCACTGAAGTTGTTAGGATGTTCAGTCTTAGGTAAGAGAACTAAACAAGCATGGGACATAAATTTAGGCATTATGTGCCCACTGAAATATGATTGAATAGCTAGGAGCAGATCAGCCTTTACAATTTCCCAGCAGCTTCGGTAAAATTTACCTCCAAACCCATCCGGACCAACTGCAGAGGTAGGGTTCATTGCAAAGACAACATTTCTAACCTCCTCCATACTAACCATCTCCTGCAGGCTTTGATTTTGCTGATCAGTAACTTGTCTTGGTAAGCATTGAAGAATATGGTCAGCTATTCTGTCTTTTTTTCCAGAAAAAATCTTTTCAAAATATTTGCTGGCAGCGTGACCAATTTCCTTGTCTCCTTGGACCCAAATACCACTGTCATCACTGATTTTATGAATAAATAATCTTCTCTTTCGTCCCCTCATGATTAGATGAAAATATTTTGAGTTAGCATCACCTTCCTTAAACCATTGAAGTTGAGTCTTTTGTTTAAGGATAGATGATTCCAACTTAAGATATTTTATGTAATTAGCATTGGCATAATGAAGCTTGGTCCTGTTGGCCTCAGAATTATTTGTAATAATTTCCTCCTCTGCTGCTCTAACCTGTTCCTCAAAGCTTCTAACAGCACTGAAGATATCCCCAAACTCTTTCCTGGACAAAGCACTAAGAGTGGTAGCAAGTCTCTTCATTTTTTGATGCAGTCTCCACATAGGGTTGCCCTGCACCTCTCTATTCCAGCATTCCTCTACTGTTTTCGTAAAAGAATCACTATCAGTCCAACAATGAAGGAATTTGAAATATTTAGTGTGTTGCTCCTCTTTGGCAGTGAGCTCCATAAGTAGTGGTGTATGATCAGATCCTTTCATTAGAGTAATTTGAAGAAGAAGTAGTGGGGCAGAAAGAGAAACAACTAGAAAAATGGGTTAAATATTTAATTTCACGATTGCACGAGTTTCTTTAATATAAACTTAAGTTATTTGTATATATAAAAAATAGACAAATATGAAACTTGATAAGTTTTTTGATACTTGAAAATTAAACCGATAAGTGAATAGTTAAGAGACCAAACTTGATATTGTTTTGGATAGTTAAACGACAAATTCAATAAATATATAGTTAAAGGACTATTTCAAACCTACTCCAATAGTTCAGGGACCATTTATACATTTTCTCACACCAATAAAGTGACAAGTTTGATCACTCATTGGCGTGAAGTGTAGTATTCAAAATTTCTAGGGAAAAGAGCTAAGAATATCCCTAACCTATTGGAAATATATCAAAAATATCATTCTTCTATTTTTTGGTGTAAAAATACCTTTAAACCTTTATTTTTCATTCAAGATACCCCTCCTTTTATCTTTTGGTCTAAAAACACTCTAAATCCAAATTTAATTCAATTTTAATTTAATTTTCATACTAATTCGTTGATTCTTCTATTTATTTTAAAAGATAATTTTTTTATTCAAATTCTTAATATTAGCTCATTCCAAAAAATTTTAGTATGAATATTTAAATCTAAAAAATAAAATAAAGAATTTAATGTGTAAAAATAAATAATAAAAATCTTATTCTTTAAGACTTTATTTCCCGATGTTTTTTTCCTCTATGGCCTTTGGTTAATTTATTACTAAATTTCATCCTGATCCAATAATGTATGGTGATACGTTCAAATTACACCTCCCTAAAAAAATATAAGCGGTCATTGTTCAAATGAAGAACCTAACAGAGGTTAGGGTCAATCGCACGAGGAATGAGGTCTAAACTTCGCCTAATCTATTGTTAGTCATACTCTTAATCCAGTTATTTCCGTAAAAAGGGGCATTTTGTAAAACAAAAGCTTGAATAATTGATTTCAGTAATATGAAACCAAGTAAGCACTAGGGTATATATGTTCCCCACAAGTCCTTAGCAGTAAACCTTATAGTAGTAACATTTTCTAGTGTCGAGCATGCAAAATCGGTAAGTTTGGTATCTCCTAAGTGGTTGGTCGCCCAAATAGGGAATTTCACCATACAACTTTGATCGATCTACGGGTGTATGTTTTAATAACTCTTTCACTTGACACAAGATTAGCTATCACTAGTTGTTCAAGCTATTAGATGAAGTTTGTAGTCATCAAATCTCTGTTGTTTAATCTCTTTCTCATTTGTTACCCCCTTGGTCAAGCAAGTAGGAATAAGGTGAGTTCTAATGCAGGCCCTCGTTAAAAAGCAATTAAAGCTTAAAGCTAAGACATCAACAATACATGCATAAACACTATTTAAGAATTACAAATTTTAGGTCCACTTTGTTAATTCCTTGTGGTTCCCACAATTCTAGTTGTGGATTTAGCTACTCATGCTTAGGTGACCACAATGCCTATTAATGTTGTTAAAATAAATCATGAACTTACAATTAGAGTAGATAAATGGCGGAATCTTGAATTGATGAACAAAAAATTGCAATATGAACCGACAATTTCAAAAATTAAAATGGAAAAGTGTTTCACAAAATTAATTCTCAAAAAGAAAAAATAAGGTTTTTAATTGTCTAACCATAAAAAAACAAATAATAAAAGACTATTTACAAACATCCAATTCTAAATACAGTAGGCTAAGAAAACATAGGAAAATGGGATTTTGATTGTTGCTTCTACGGTTAGGTTCTACGGCTCGTAGGAACCTTTCGTCAAAACAACTTACCATTTCAATTTTTTGGACTTTTGTACGGACAATGTCTTTGACTCGGAGAACTTTACACAGTCTGTCCTGGCAACTTGTTGTCCATGTACTAGAGCTTAAAATCTCTAATTTTTTCTAAGACTTGAACCTGGGGCTCATAGAAGTTCCTACGACTCGTAGTCCAGTCTCGCTGCCCAACACTTAGCTTAAAAAGTCACTGTCTCCTTCCATAACTCATCCCTATGGCTCAAAGAATAGTCTACGGCTCGTAGGTCAAATCGTCTAACCTCCAAAAGCTACTGTTTCACTGAATTTTTATTTTGATGTGTCAAAAGCCTATTTTCCTGCATTAACAAAGGTAAAAAACCATCAAACCTCCTAACAAGGGCCTAACAACCATGCAAAACTCCAAGTTTAAAGCATCATAACTACCATAAAATATGTAGTACATCAACACCGTCAACTTAAAATAATGGCTTGTCTCAAGCGAGACTACTAACATAAAACGACATGATGCAAAAATAGACCTAGAATTCCAGCAATCACATGGTCTTTTCTCAACAAACTATCCACCGGATTCATCATTCAAGACAGTGCAATCATAAATTCCATGACAAGCTAACACATGCGGATCAATGTATGATATAGACATATCAATGGATATATTCACATGTATCGATAATAATCACCAAGGTATTATTTTTTTATAATGTAACATGTGTCCTCACTCCAAAGAAATTCCCTTGTTCACACAAATATCAATATGTATTTCAACCACTGGGACTCAGTATACGCTCACTCGCACATTCGAATTCAATACAATACATGCACAATACCATAGGCTTGCCTTTATATTCATTACTTAGACTCTCAAACTATTAAATTAACATCACTATGAGCCTTTTTTTAGCTTATAACATAGGCCCAGGGTCAGGTGTGGTATATTTAGATTTAAAATGACCTTTATACCCTCCTTGACATTCCATTAGCTACTCTTCCTCTTAACAATCAATACTTGTTTCACCTCTATTTTCTTTTCTCCTAATTTCTCATTAAATCTTGGATGTGGCTTTGACTTACTTCTCTTTCTCGTTACAATATTTTCTTCATCTTTACAAGCATTTTTTCTATGCCACACCATCTTATTTTTCTCTTTTCCTATAACATAGTTCTTTTCATACTCCTTTCATCTCTTGTTTTCCTCTCCTTTCATCTCTTGTTTTCTCAAGTTGAGGTGCACGATGTCCAAGGAGGGACCATGGCCAAAACAAAGATTAACATTCACGAACGGGAAGTGAATTGGGTAGACAAAAAGAATGGTCTATTTAAGGCTCAACAATTTGGATTAAAGATAGCATTTTCATTTGGTTGATTGATTTTAGGCTTAATTTCAACAATGATGTATGATCCTTTCCTAATTAACAATTCAATTATCCTAGCAAGATTAACGGGGCAAGTTCTAGATTGGCACATATTGTACGAATAAATAAATACCTCCCACACACATGGCACATTGTTTCACTATCAATTATCAATGTATCTGGTTCATGCTCCAGATTAACTCATGTTATCCTATCAGTTCCTACCATGTCATACCAAGATGCAACACAATTTACTTATTAGTAACACAGATATAACACAAAGCCCAAAATTTGTATATCAATTTTCATCAAAATTTCCATCATGCTTTTACTTATAGTCTATTTTCACAATCAGCATCCTAAACATGTCGGTTCAACATAAATTAAATAGTCCTTTAGGAAAAAGAACATGGAAAAAAATCCCAAGGCAAGATCTGAATGTTCGGGCTATTCACACTTCACCCAAACACTCTTAAATGGTTTATCCCACCCCCACATAAAACATTGTGCACTATCCTCAATGCACTAAGAAAACAAATATAAAGAACTAAGGGTGAAGACAAACCTATGGCGCCTAAGTGCCGAAGACCTAGCTAGAGGTAGGTGGGTCCAATGGTGTGGACCCTGGTGCATCACTGTGGTTCCCCTTAAGCTTGAAGCTCCAATCGCCTGTTGTCGTACTCTCTCCAATACATCCTTCTTAGCCCGGATATTGACAGGCTATCTCAAGTGCACGCTGATCCCTTTTCCTCACACGCTTAGTAGCCCATATCCTATATCATCCTTGGACCGTGTGCACTTCCCTACTGCACTAGGAATATCATCCTCGCCAAAAAAACTATCAATACCTCATTTATACCCTCTGGATGTGAGGGAACAAATATTGGAGGTGGTGGTAGGGCAGCAGCTAGTGCATCAACATCTGTATGGAGCTTATCTAACTTCATTCAGAAACTTTCTAGATCAGCACTTGAGGTGGTCTGAGGTCGAGCCAACATCCTCAACTCAAAAGCATTGATCCTTCTCTATGTGGCCTAAGTATGCTCCACCATCGCAGTCCATATCCTCGCCTCAAACTCCTCAATGACTGAATAGACCCATAGGTAGAGATGTGCATCAACTGTGCCAACTAGGTCTACAGCCTCTGAAATCTAACTATTGGCACCGTGAAATGACTCGCGACAATAGTAGAAGCATGTGGTGTGATAGCTGATGGTGTAGAGGAGGAGGTATGGGTAGCTTCAATGGACTCTATAGTGGCGGTATCCTGCTCAGGAACCTCTCCATCTCTAGACTGAGCAGCCATTGGCATCTCAGGCATGTTGAATTGTGAGCCTCATCGCGGTGCAATCGGGTTGGCTTCATCCCTAATCAAACCAATGTACATGGTCATGGTCACCTAAATCAATGGGTCAACAACATAAACCATGGGGGTAGTAGATTCTCTACATAGGTGGAAGATCAAGCTGGGGAAAGGGAGAGTTGTTGTCTTCCTAAATGCTCGCTTGTCGATATTGGCAATCAAAAGGCAGGTAATGCAATCTCATATCCACCCACCAGACATGTCGCCATCACTGCTCGATTTAAGGTTAAGTGGTTATCCGCAATGGTGGGGGATAGTCTAGCACGAATAGACCACCAGAACTCGGCTGCAAAATTTAGTGAGGCCTTCTTGATGAGGACCTAAATATTATAAACCCAATCGGCGTCAACACCTTGATCCGGTATGTATCCAGCCACCCATCTCAACAACTGTTGCTTTTATGACACATCATTCATAGCATTTTTATCATGGACCACTTGCATCCTGTAGTCAAACTTAGTTATGGAGGTGGTCTACTCATATGTCGGTCCATGGAGGAACCATCAGACCATGTGCTCAGATAAATCTATGGGGATGTCCTATACCAAAGTAATTAGAAGTGAGAGTTGCTCAAGCTCTTTGGCCTTCTTTGGTAAGGCATTTGCACCATTGCCGCATATGAGGTGTATAACTTATGAACCATGGATGCACTATATCTCCCTATGGTCCGCTATCGAAGCACATCAGTGTCGCCCGAATAGAACATGATATAGAACCATGTGTAGGCTACTAATGAGTAGTTGTGGCTCTACTGAAATCACTTATTTTTTTTATGGACATTTTGGTGGATGGCCTCTATATAAATATCAAACATGCCCATGATACACCACCGATTTGGATGGCCCAACACTTGCACCGACACTATGGGTCTCCCAGATTTCAAACACTTCACTATATCTTCTTGATTACTCAGACTTCATCAAAAGCCCATTCTTCAATCACTTTGTTTTTTTCTGCTTTTTTCCTTTGCCTGTTCACCTTGAAACTCGTTCTCTAATTATTTTTTAGTTCAACCACTCCATGTGAAAAAATAGCACTACTCAAAACGGTCCCATCTACTTTGACTTGAGTTTTCCAAGAAACAAGCGCAATATTGAATTGAAAAGAAGGACCAAATCACCGGGAGAAAATTCTCGCTTTTCAATATTTTGATCATGGTACTTCTTCATTATTTCTTTGTATAAAGATTAACTTTCATAACCTTGCAGGAGAAACTCACCAAGTTCATTTAGCTCATCTAACCTATGATTTGATGCAACACTCCAATCTAGATTCAAATTGCTGAGTGCCCACATGGTTTTGTGATCTAGCTCTACAGGAAAGTGACAAAACTTTCCAAACACAAGTTTGTAAGGACACATATCTATGAGAGTCTTTAATGCAGTCGGATATGCCCATAAAGCATCATCAAGCTTTCTCGACCAATTTTGTATGTTCACATTCACAGTCTTTGCAAGGATTTTCTTGATTTCTCTATTTGAAACTTCCACTTGCCCACTAGATTGTGGATGGTAAGGGGTTGCTACTGATATACCGTGAGCTTATGGTATTTTTGATGAATTTTACTTAGAAGTTGTGTGTGTCTAGGACTATATTGTACTAGAAATGATGTGTTTTGAATTATGTTTGCAAGAAATAAGCTTCGAATGCAGTTGATGGAGATGATAACTGAAATTATGCAGAAGGAGCCACCCACGAAAGTGATCCACCGACCATAGGTCCTGTGACGGACCGTCGTTGGGCAGGCATAGATGGAGCATCAGGGAATTCTGACAAAGTTTGGAATTGCGGAGTAAATGATGGACCGTAGATTGACCCACGGGCGGTCCTGCACATCCGTCGATGGATTCAGAGAGTTGAAGTTCTAGTACCTAGTGAAAAATCCTAAGTGTGGAGCCACGGAAGGGGACCTATGGACCGCAGGTAGACCCACGGTCGGTAGGTCAGAGTTGTCAATTGATGCCGCGTTCCAGACAACTTATTTCCTTATTTCGTTTCCTTTTTATTTAGGACTTGTTTTCTATAAATAGGAGTTATAAACCTCGTTTTTGTGGGAGAGACAACATTGTTTACTTTTATTTCTTGGTATTTTGTGGAATTAACTTACAAACTTTAGTAATTTGATTTTCGGATTTCATTTTATAAGATTTTCACTTTGAAATTCAATTGGAGTTTTCGGGGTTCTTCTACTCTAATCGTAAGTTCATGAATTCTTTTTATCAAAATATGAATTGTGTTCTTTCAAGCATGAGTAGCTAAATTCACAACTAGGGTTGTGGAAACCATGAGCAATTAACAACATATGAATAATAATTATGTAATTCTTGAATAGTGTTTATGCATCTATTGGTAATTCTTTCGCTGAGAAGTCTTTTTAACGATTGCAAACATTAGAACTCGCCTCGTTCCTACTTGTCAGACCAAGGAGGTAAAGAATGAGAAAAGAATTAACAACAGAGATTTAGTGGATGCTATCTAATAGTCTAATGTCAATTGGTGCGAGGGTGAAAACTAAGCAATACATTTATGTGATGTCTAATCTGAGGTAAAGGTAAAGGTTAGTAAAGTATACACTCATAGCCGAACCAAGGTACGTAGTGAAATTCCCTATTTGGAGGACCAATCACTTAGGGATACCTATTTTACCAACTTTGCATGTAAACACTAAAAAATGATTATTATTATTATTATTAGGATTACTGCGTTAAAAGCTTATGGGGAACACATACACCCTAGTTTCTCTCTCATATTGATAACTTAAATTTTGATTCCTGCTTACTTGTTACTTAATTAAGAATCTATTGCTTGCTTACAAACACCCACCCACCCCCTTAATTACTTGTCTCAAATATAGTTTGACTAAACGGATATAATAGTGAGTTAAGTTTAAGTCTGAACCATATTCCTCGTGGGATTGACCCTAACCTAAAAGTTAGGTTCTTTACTTGATAACGATCGCTTATACTTCTTTTTGGATGTGTAATTTGAGCGTATCAAATTTTGGCGCCGCTGCTGGGGAATAAGGCTTTTAGATTAAGTTTAACTACATTATTGAACTTTAGTCAATTATTTCATGATTTTACATTTTTTTTTGTTTTGTTTTCTATAGGTTTCTACTCTAGTGTATGCCAAGTACACGGAGTCGAGGCGAACCATTGACCCCATACGATCCTGAACTAAGCAAGACTTTGAGAAAAAGGAAAATCAAGGGGTCTGTAATAATCAAATCATAGAGGAGCAGGAGGATGGAGTTGGTAATGAGAATGCTCAGGTTCGTAGTGGTAATCTACTCGCAGATGCTTTGAGGGTACAAAATCCGCCAGAACCAAGGTTGTGTGATAACTATATGGTCGACTTCAATACAGTTGAATCAGAAAGACCTATTGTTCTCCCTCCTCTACCTCCAGGGCATATATTTGTGGTGACCATCAGTATGATGCAAATGCTTACATCAAGGGGGTTGTTTTCTGGTCTAGCCTCGGAAGATCCATATGGTCACATGGCTAAATTAAGAAGTGTCTGCAAGAGTTGTGTGGGACGACCAGAGTTGGATATGAATGTCATAGGTTTGAGAGTCTTCCTTCTATCATTGACCGGTGATGCTGCGGTGTGGTTTTCTGAGCTTTCATACAATTTATTGATACATGGGACTAGTTGCATAAGGTGTTGATGGATAAGTATTTCCCATTGTCTAAGAAGCTAAATCACAAGGACAAACTGAACAATTTCGTAGCACTACTTGGAGAGTTTGTGAGCAGTTCATGGGATAGGTTTACTGCATTCATAAGAAGTATTCCAAATCACCGCATAGATGATGAGTCACTGAAGGAGTAGTTCTATAAAGGTTAGGATGACAAGGGAAAGGTTGTGTTGGATACTATTGCTGGAGGATCATATGGTGAGTGCAATTTTGAGGAGATCGCTGAGAAAGTAAAGAAGATTTCTCGGAATAATAAGGCATGGAGCACTAGAAAGGCAGACACTAGTAGAAGTACCTTTGCAGTTCAAGAAACACCTAATCAATCTAATGATGACATTCGTGAGGAGATGTCTCAAATGAGGACAAAACTTGGGTTGGTATGGAAGCATGTGAGCGATAGTGCAGAAAAGGTGAATGCGGTAAATTACCTAACTAGAACTCCACCACCACCAGTTGAGGAATGCTACTATGAGGAGTAGGTGTATTTGGTGAATGATCAGACGGGGGGTTTCCAAGCCAACGCCCAAGGTTCCAACTCAGATAATTGGCACCAAGGTAAAACAAACCAAGGTCGGAGCTATGGAAACTACAATCGAGAGGGAAACTATGTCTGAGATGGGAACTACAATCGTCATAACAACTACAACCAAAACAACTATATTAATAGGAATAGAGAGTTGGGCCTTATGTACCACCTGCGAATCGGTAATCTGGCAATAGAGAGGCTGGGGGTAGTATGTCACGCATTGAGGATATGATGCAGAAGATGATGAAGAGATTTGATGCGACTGATGAGAATATGAAAGAGATGTGAAATGACTTATTTGGAATCGGTCCAAAAGTTGATGCTTATGCAGTGTCGATCAAGCAACTTGAGCATGAGTTTAGTCAGTTGTCCACTACCGAGAACCCACGTCAGTCTGGCACACTTCCTAGCAACACCATCCAGAATTCGAAGAATCATGGGCATTGTATGACAGTCACCACTCGATGAGGTAAACAGACCATTGATCCCCTATGCCATGTGATGTTGAGATTGTGGTAGAAAGAGATGAAGATGAGATTGAGGTTACAGGAGAATCTAAAAAAGCTACAGAGAAGAAAGTGGAGGTAACCCAAAAAGTTGTTCCTATGCCTAGACCTGCACCTCCATTTCCACAGAGATTGGTGAAGAAGGTCGAAGAAGGAAAATACCGTAGGTTCATTACTATGTTGAAATAGCTTTCCATCAATGTTCCGTTGATAGAGACTTTGGAGTAAATGTCTGGGTATGCGAAGTTTATGAAGGATTTGGTGACAAAAAAAAGGGCTGTCAGTTTTGAAGATGATGTGAGGTTACAACATTGTAATGTTATTGCTACGTGGTCATTAGTGCAAAATAAAGAGGATCATGGGGCTTTCACTATTCCTTGTACCATTGGGATGTTGCATTTTGCGAAGGCGTTGTGTGATTTGGGTGCCAGCATTAATCTGATGCCATTGTCTATCTACAAGAAGTTGGGTTTAGGGGCTCCAAAATCGACTGCGATACGACTACTCATGGCCGATAGAACTATGAAGAAGCCCATTAGTGTTCTCCAAGATATCCTTGTGAAAGAGTCATTTATTTTTCCGATGGATTTTGTGATACTCGATTGTGAGGTTGATTTTGAGGTTCCCATCATCTTAGGGAGATCATTCCTTGCTACTAGGCGCGCCTTGGTCGATATGGAGAGAGCGCATATGAAGTTCCAATTGAATAATGAAGAGGTAACTTTCAATATCTATAGGTCTATGAAGAAGGAAAGAGATCTCAATCAGTATCAGTGGTGAATTATATTGTGGAGCGAGGTTCTAAAGTGTCTATTGAAAAGAGGTTGGGTGTTGATGCACTGGGAACGGTAATGATGAATTTTGAGGGTGATGGTATTAAAAACTATGATGAATTAGTTGCCGCACTTGATAGGTTTGAATTCGATTCCAAACCATAGAAATTGGAGTTAGATATAAAGAATCGCGACTCTTCACCCACAAAACAGTCTGTGGAAGAAGCTCCAAAATTAGAGCTCAAGGCTCTACCATCGCATTTGAGGTATGTATTCTTGGGAAGAGATGCCACTTTACCAGCAATCATTGTGGCAGATTTGACTGAGGTACAAGTTGAGCCATTGGTTTCTATGTTGAAGAGGTTCAAACGGGCTATTGGATGGACTATTGCGGACATTATTGGGATTCCTCCTGGCATTTATTCTCATAAAATCAAACTCATGCTGGACAACAAGCCAAGTATTGAGCACCAAAGGAGACTAAATCCACCTATGCAAGAGTTCGTGAAAAAGGAAATCATCAAATGGGTGGATGCTGGAGTCATTTACCCCATTGCAGATAGTAGTTGGGTCTGTCCTGTTCAATGTGTACCTAAGAAAGGTGGGAAGACTGTGGTTCCTAATGTGAAAAATGAGCTTGTTCTGGTGAGGTCAGTGACTGGATGGAGAGTATGCATGGACTACCATAAACTGAATGCTTGGACAGAAAAAGATCACTTCCCGATGTCGTTCATGGATCAGATGCTGGATCGCCTTGCTAGTAACGGTTGGTGTTGCTTTCTTGATGGGTATTCAGGCTACAATCAAATCTACATAGCTCCAGAAGACCACCTTTACCTGTCCTTATGGGACTTTTGTCTTCAAAAGTATGCCATTTGGATTGTGTAATGCTCCAACGACCTTCCAATGTTGCATGCTGTCAATATTTTTAGATATGATGGAGGACACTATTGAGGTATTTATGGATGATTTCTCTGTGGTAGGTGACTCGTTTGATGGTTGTTTGATGCATCTGGCCGAGGTACTGAAACGATGTGAAAAGTGCAATCTTGTGCTCAAATGGGAAAAGTGTCACTTCATGGTGAAAAAGGGAATAGTTCTGGGTCATCGGATCTCAGAGAAAGGTATTGAGGTTGATAGAGCTAAAGTTGAGGTAATAGAAAAGCTTCCACCACCTATCTTTATTAAAGGTGTTAGAAGTTTTCTTGGGCATGTAGGTTTTTATCGGAGGTTTATCAAAGATTTCTCTAAAATTGCACACCCATTGTGCAAACTGCTCGAAAAGGAGTGTAAGTTCAATTTTGATGAGGCTTGTCTGAGAGCATTTGGAGAGTTGAAAGTAAGGTTAGTATCAACACCTATCATTATTTCACCAGATTGGGGGCAACCATTTGAAGTGATGTGTGATGCAAGTGGGGTGGTGCTTGGTATGGTATTGGGACAGAGATGAGAGAAGATTCTTCATCCATTTTACTATGCCAGCAAAGCTCTGAATATGTCTCAAAAGAACTATATAGTGACTGAACCTGAACTCCTTGCTATGGTTTTCGCATTCGAGAAATTTCGATCCTACTTGCTTGGTACTAAGGTCATAGTGCATACTGACCATTCTGCATTGAGGTATCTGATGTCTAAAAAGGATGCAAAACCAAGGTTGATCAGATGGGTATTGTTGCTGCAAGAGTTTGATTTTGAGGTGGAAGATAGAAAGGGTATAGAAAATCAAGTTGCTGACCATTTGTCCAGATTAGAGGAGGAAGCTATGCTGAAGTTAGGACATGGGGCTGAAATTAATGATGCATTCCCAGACGAACAAGTATTGGCTGCTTCTTTTGATCTTATCCCTTGGTTCATATATTTTGCTAACTACTTGGCAAGTGATTTGGTTCCATCGGATTTTTCATTTCACCAAAGGAAAAAGTTTATGCATGATGTGAAGAAGTTATTTTGGGATGAGCCTTACTTGTTTTGTATTTGTGCTGATGGGATTATTCGTCGTTGTGTGCCCAAGGTTGAGATGATCAGTATACTAGAGGTGTGTCATTCATCGCTTAGTTGTGGGCATCATAGTGGTATTCGTACTGCTCATAAAATCTTGCAATGTGGGTATTACTGGCCTACCATCCACCAAGATGCTCATGATTTCGCCAAGCCTTGTGACCGTTGCCAAAGAGAAGGAGGAATTTCAAAGAAGAAAGAGCTACCTATGAATCCGATATTGGTGATTGAGTTATTTGATGTTTGGGGCCTTGACTTCATGGGTTCATTTGTGAGTTCACATGGGATAAAGTATATTCTTGTTGCGGTTGACTATGTATCGAAATGGGTGGATGCAATTGCGCTTTCAAACAATGAGGGTAAGAGTGTCACCGCATTCCTGAAAAAGAGTATCTTATCCAGATTTGGTACAGCTAGGTCGATTATCAGCGATGGAGGTTCTCACTTTTGTAATAAGTTGTTCAAGACGTTGCTAGAGAAATATAGAATTCGTCACAATGTAGCTACTCCTTACCATCCGCAGTCTAGTGGGCAAGTTGAAGTGTCAAATAGAGAGATAAAGAAAATCCTTGCAAAGACTGTAAACGCCAACATAACGGATTGGTCAAGAAGGCTTGATGATGCTCTATAGGCCTATCACACCGCATTCAAGACTCCCATAGGTATGTCCCCCTACCAACTTGTATATGGAAAGTCATGCCATTTGCTGGTAGAGCTAGAGCATAAGGCCATGTGGGCGCTAGAGAAGTTGAATTTGGATTGGGGCGCTGCATCGAGCCAAAGATTGAATGACATGAATGAGCTTGATGAGTCTCGCCGAAAAGCATATGAAAGTTCAGCCTTGTATAAGGAGAAAATGAAGAAGTATCATGATCAAAAGATTGAAAAGCGTGAATTTGTCGTGGGTTATCTGGTTCTTTTATTCAACTCAAGGTTGTGCTTGTTTCCTGGCTAGGTCAATTCCAAGTGGACCGAGCCATTCAAAGTCACTCAAGTATTTCCACATAGAGCGGTTGAGCTCGAGAACAAGGAAGGAACAAGGTTCAAAGTGAACGGGCAGAGGATCAAGGTCTACATGGGGAAATCAGAGAGTGTACAAGAAGTGATTGAGGCTTAGATCTTGATGAAGTCTGAGTAATCAAGGGATTTGCGTTGTGCCACGACGTTAAATCAAGCACTGCTTGGTAGATGTACAATCTAGCCAACTATAGGTTTTTCTTTTTGATATAGGAGTTTCCTTCTTTTATTTTGTTTTTTTGTAGTTCTTTTGATAGGTGTTATATTTTTTGTATTAGTGTTGGCTAGATATAGAATAGGGTCCGTGTCTAAAAAGTGTCCATAAAATGTAAAAAGAAAGTCCTAATGGTTGCTACGTGTGCAGGGACGAAAAGCAAAAATCTATAGAAAATAGTTGTGCAGTGGTCTACGGACCCCATTGACAGTCCATTGGTCCATCCACGGACCGTGAATGGCATCCGTAGATCCCAAGTAAGTTTTCTAAAATTTTCTAAGTGTCAGAGTGACCTACGGACCCAACCCATAGTCTGTAGGTTGACCCACGGACCGTCGACGGGGTCTCGTGGGTCCAACCTAGGGCTTCTGATGACCTGACCCGGATCCCCTTTTAAATAAAAACCATTCATTTTAAAACATTCCCCACTTCCATATTTCCCTCCCAACCATTTTTCAACCCTCCAAATACCCATATTCCCATATAAATCCTCTTAATCACTCCAATATCAACTATCCACATCCCATACCATCACTCTCCTCTCCCATATCTCTCTTTTCTCTTCCATATCACTCCCATCCTTTCCCAAAGAAAATTCACGGTCCGAGTTTAGTGTCCACGTTGGTTTAGGAGTTCTTGCAGTCGATCACACACTCACCATTGTTGATTACTTGTAAGGTAAGTTGATTTCTCCCAAACTTTGAACATTTCATAGTTTCAATTTGAAATCACAACAATGAACTTGACCTTCAGTTGTAAATCATGTGTTTAAATGTTAAATTGTAGTTAGAAAACCCCTTGGAATGATGATATGTGAGCTTGTCGTAAATTTTAACCAACTAAATCATGTAATAGGCCGAATTGGAAGTTTTGACTTAGGGTTCGTATGTTTCGGTTTGTTAAAATGTTAAATTTGTGTCAACGAAACCCTAAGGATGATTAACTACCATATTATATGTTGAAATGCATGCATAGGCCAAGTTTGTTTGTGTAATTATTGAAAAAAGGCATGAAGTGGGAATTAAGTTTTGAAACTTGGCACATAACTGACCCACGACTCCAACCCACGGACCGTAGGTCGGGGTTCGTGGGTCAATTGCACACAATGTTTTGACCAAGTGTAGAACCACGGTGTGGACTACGATCCGTAGGTCCATCGATTGACTGTTCTGCACATCCGTGGTTCCCACATCACAGACCCAATTTTGTGTACTCTGACCTACGAAGGGGACCCACGGACTGTCTTTCCATCGACGGACCGTAGGTGCCCACCGTAGGTCAACAGTTCAGCTACTATCCAGAATTTTTTTAATTTTTGTTTGGGTCCTGTAACACCCCGCCTTTTTGAAACGTATAAAATTACTCATATCTTCATAGAAAGGCCAGGAGGGTAGGTAATAAATTAAGAATGATGTGGTATATCATATTTTAATTGTTCAAGGGTTGTATCTCAAGTTTTGAAGTTAGGTAAGAGGCAAAATGAAAGTTGGCAAAAGTTACCGTAAATTCCTTTTTAAAGATTTCTTTGAAATTTGGGTCAAATGTCGCGGAGGTTTTCTCCCAATCTATAAAGATTTTTGGGATGCACGACCTATGAAATCGAAGTTCTACGAGTCTAGTTTCCAACGCATCAAACTGTTTGTTCATACGACTTCAGAATAGAGAGATATTCATGTTTTTGCAAGACTGCGCAAGTAGGCACGTGAGGTGGGTCCCCTAGGTCGGTGGAACTTTTTATATATCATCTTCTCCAAAAAACTATCAAAACCCACTTCTAGGATCAGCCAAGTTATAGATTTTGTTGACTTATGTTCTTGATGGAAGTTGTTCTACGCGTTGAGCTCATCAACATGGTATAATTTGTTTTATCGATATCGTAGCACATCATACTTTGGTGTTGGGACAGCAAGGGTTTGGACATATTTTAAGGTTTTGAGGTGTATTACGAACTTAAGATCAAGGTAAGACCTTTATTTCATCAATTCTAGCTTTAATAAGCCGCAAATAGCAATTTGCGATGGAAATACATATCTGTTATAAGATTATCGTGGTATCCTCGATTCTTGTGTGTTGATTATGGTCCTGCCTTGTTGTAGTATTGAGGGGGTTGTGATTAAAAGTCGTTAGGCTAGGTGAATTCAGCGAAAAAGGTATGTTAAAGTTATTCCCTACTTACGGCATGTTTCCTTAAAGCTTAGGAGCAATGTAATTGCGTTGTTATCCTTGTTATACTTGTAGCCATTATTGTTGATTGTTTGCTGCTCGAGTTGATATAATCCTCCATTGTCGGGATTCTTATTCACTTAGTAGCGTCCCTATGTTGGATACGACTTAGAGGCTATTGTATAGGTTGCTTCTAACTAAATTGCTCGCTTTTAGCGATTGGATTGTTATTGTTGCCCTTAAAGCTATTGTGATTAGCTGCAGGAAAGTGATCTATGCTTAGAAGGGCTATGTTCTACCTATAGGGCTATATGGATGCATAAGAGAGTTATGAGTTTCCTACGGGGCTATATTGATGCCTAGAAGGGCTATGAGTTGCCTACGGGGATTTATTGATACCTAGAATGGCTATAAGTTGCCTACAGGGCAATATTAATGCCTAGAAGGGTTATGAGTTGCCTATAGGGCTATATTGACGCCTAAGAAGGCTATGTTCTTCCTACAGGGCCATGTTGTTCGCTAAGAGGGATATGAGTTGTCTATATGCTATGTTGCTGCCTAAGAGAGCTATGTGCTGCCTACGGGGCTAAATTAATGCCTAAGAGGGATATGTGATTGCCTACGGGGATAGGGGACTACCGATAGGGGTATATAGACTGATTGGCACCTTCCTGGCTTATGGGGGCCTCAGTAAGTGGTCTTGTGTCCTGTTTGTACCTGTCGAGCTTATGGGGGCTTGGTTAGGTTGTTGTTTTATTATTTTTGATAATTTTAGATTTAGAAGCAGGTCAATACACTTATCTTATCCTTGATTTATTTATCGGATTATTCTAGTATATTAGGATACCTGCTCATACTCTATTTCCTTTCATACTCTGTACATTATTTCATACGGACTCCCCATTGCCTAGGGGTGCTGCATTCACACATGCATGTCCCGACAGATGAACCAATAGACCTCCTCATCAGCATGATTGACTTTTATCCGGTGGTTAGCCTCTTTCCTCTGGAGCTGCCAGAGTTTGGAGGTTTGTTAGCTTTTGTTGTATATATTTTTATGGGTAGGCTGGCCCCTGTCCCGCCAATCTTTACTACTCTTAGAGGCTTGCAGACTAGTGTGTGGGGTGTGTAGCTACGTTATGTCCATGCTGGCCTAGTTTGTTGGTTTGCTGAAGCTTGTGAGTTGTTTGATGTATTGTCTTGATATATACATGCTTCCAGTTTTGTTATAGAGATCATGGTGGCCTCGACGGCCCAATCAAGACTTCTGTGCTAGTTGGCTATTTCTTTATATGAACTCTTAGGAGTAGCTGTTTCGTTTATAGATCTGTTGACAGTTGCCTTGCCAGCCGAGCGCTTAGTTTTAAGCCGAGATATACTTGTTTGTTTTTTGTTTACGTGTGGCTGCCATGCGCTAGTAGCAAATAGTTCAGCAGGGTTAGCTTGGGCGTGAGTTTTGGCATTAAGAGCCAATTGCGCCCCTTGAGTTCGGTGTTGGAACGAATATCCTTCTTTTGCTCACCTCGTGCTATAGAGTGGTGTCTTAAGGGTTGAGGTTTCAGGCTGATAATTGATATTTGTATGCAGATAGAGATGGTTGACACTGGACAAACTACAACTAGCTAAGGGCTAGATACAACTGCAGGCGAGGGTACCGGCAAGGTACCACATGTGGAGGTAGCCCATTGTGAGACCTAGGAGGAGACATCTTCTCAGCCCCTATAGATTGTCTATTGCTTCAGGAGCCTCCGAGGGCTACAAGACTCCCGACTCCACCAGCAGTACCACATCTAGTCCCTCCTATTCCATCTGATCAGGATTTTAAAAGTGCAGTATGTATGTTATCCAAGTTCGTAGCTGCACAGTGCCAGCCAGTTGCACAGATGTTGCCAGACCTTCTGAGGGGCCCAGAAGTTCGAGAGTTCGTGAATTTCTTGCCTTGAATCCTCCACAGTTTACAGGGATAGATCGCAGAGAGGACCCTCAACACTTTGTTGATCAGCTTCATAGGATCTTCAGAGTCATGCACGCCTCAATGACTGAGTCAGTTGAGTTAGCAACATTTCAATTGCCCGATGTTGCAGTATTGTGGTACGAAAGTTGGGAGAGATCTAGGGGAAAAGATGCAGCTCTACCCACTTGGGATAGCTTTGCAGAAGCTTTCATAGACCATTATTTGCCTCGAGAGATTAAGGATGGCCGGGTGGACCAGTTTTTGGATCTCCGAACGGGCTAAGATTTGATTCATTGGCTAGATATGCATCATTATTTGTTAATATGATGCATGACAGGGTGCGTAGATTTGTGGGAGGGCTTGCCTCAGATTATATCGATGTTTGTTCTACCGCTGTACTAAATGATAATATGGATATCTAGCGAATGCAAGCCTTTGCACAAATCATAGAGGATCGCCGACAGCTACAGTATATGAGTGAGAGGGTCGAGAGAGAGACAAAAGAGGGCTAGGCCCGCTGGTTCACATGGAGAATTTCAGGGTGGTCCCAGACCCTGATATTCTAGTAGGTCACCTAGACTTCCACCACATCAGTTCCAGGGTAGTAGATTTGATCGTCAGGGATAGTCAGGCCCAGGTGAGGGTTCACGAGCATTAGACTCTCAACAACAGAGGGGCTCAAGCCAGGCAAGGACAACACCGCCGCGTTGCGCTACTTATGGTAGGATGCATTTCGGGAGGTGCAGGCAGGGTTCCACAGGTTGTTAGTCTTGTGGACAGGAGGGGCATGGGTGGAGGAACTGCCCGACCATATGTCAGGGTGGTATAGGTGAGTCGACCAGGTCAATAGTAGGTTCTTCCTCATCAGCACAGTCTACAGGGCGTGGACCCCAGACTTCAGCAAGTAGAGGCAGAGGTGGAGGCAAAGAGAGAGCATCTAGTTCTGGTAGTGGCCAGAACAATACATATTCACTAGCCAGCCGACAATACTCAGAGTCATCACCAGATGTTGTGACAGGTGCATTAATTGTTTGCTCCCATTCTGTTTATGCTTTGATAGATCCTCTACTCTATCTTATGTTACTCCATTTATTGCGGGGAAGTTATGTATAGTAGCAGAGTCATTAGATCGACCCTTTATTGTATCTACACCAGTTGGTGAGTCTATTATCGCCAAGAGAGTCTATCGAGGTTGCACGGTAGAAATTATCAACCGTCAAACCTCTGTAGACCTAGTAGAGTTAGAGATGGTTGATTTCGACGTCCTTATGGGTATGGACTTGTTAGCGTCTTGTTATGCTAATGTTGAGTGCCGGACAAAGATTATTAGATTCCACTTTCCAAGAGAGGCAGTTTGGGAATGGAAAGGTGATACAACAACTCCGAAAGGTAGGTTTATTTCCTATCTTAAGGCGAGGACGATGATTTCTAAGGGTTGTATTTATCATCTTGTTCACGTTCATGATATAGATTTAAAACCACTGACTCTTCAGTCTATTCCTATAGTTAATGAGTTTCTAGATGTATTTTCAGACGAGCTCCCTAGTATTCCTCCAAAATGGGAAATTGATTTTGCTATCAATATGCTACCAGGTACACAACCCATATCTATCCCTCTTTATAGAATGGCTCATGCTGAGCTAAAGTAGTTGAAGGATCTGCTGAAAGACTTGCTGGATAAAGGCTTTATCAGGCCTAGTACTTCACCATGGGGTGCGCCAGTGTTATTAGTAAGGAAGAAAGATGGAACACTAAGAATGTGTATAGATTACCAACAACTGAATAAGGCAACTATAAAGAATAAGTATCCCCTTTCGAGGATCGATGACTTGTTTTATCAATTACAAGGTGCTAAGTGTTTCTCGCAAATTGATATAAGATCAGGGTACCACCAGATACGAGTCCGGGAGAAAGACATTCCAAAGACAGCTTTTAGAACCAGATATGAGCACTTTGAGTTCTTGGTAATGTCTTTTGGATTAACTAATGCCCCAACAATGTTCATTGACCTGATGAATAGTATATTCATGTCATATTTAGACTTTTTTGTGATTGTATTTATTGATGATATTTTGGTGTATTCACGTTCAAAAGTTGAGCATGCAAATCATCTGCGAGCAGTCCTTCAGGTTCTTCAAGACCGAGAACTTTATGCGAAGTTTTCTAAGTGTAAGTTCTGGTTGGACTCTGTAGCTTTCTTAGGCCATATTGTATCAGATGCAGACATTGCGATTGATACACAAAAGATTGAGGCCGTAAAGACTTGGCCCAGACCCATAACTTCTACTGAGGTTCGTAGTTTCTTAGGGTTAGTTGGGTACTACAGAAGGTTTGTAGAGGGTTTTTCTTCACTTTCAGCACCATTAACGAAGCTGACTAAAAAATCAGCTAAGTTCCAGTGGACAAAGGCTTGCGAGCATAGTTTCCAGGAGTTGAAGGACATGTTAACATCAACACCAGTTCTAGCATTGCCCGAGGGTTCAAAAGGCTATACAGTGTACTGTGATGCTTCTGGTGTTGGGTTGGGATGTGTTCTAATGCAACATGGTAAGGTTATCGCATATTCTTCAAGGCAGTTGAGAAAGCATGAGAAGAACTATCTGGCCCACGATTTAGAGTTGGTTGCAGTTGTGCATGCGTTAAAGATCTAGAGACACTATTTCTATGGTGTTCATGTTGACATCTTCACATATCATAAAATCCTTCAATATATCTTTAGACAGAATGAGTTAAATCTAGGACAACGTCGATGGCTTGATTTACTGAAAGACTACGATGTGGATATTTTATATCATCCAGGAAAGGCGAATGTGGTAGCCGATACCCTTAGTCAAAGATCTATGGGTAGTTTATCCAATTTAGGTGTTGAGAAGCGTGAGCTAGCACGAGAGCTTCATCAGTTAGCTAACTTGGGAGTCAGATTGTTAGAGGCAGATGGTAGTGGGGTAACAATTCAGGACACAACCATATCATCTCTAGTTGTAGAAGTAAAATCACGACAACAAGAGGATCTTAGCTTAGAGTAGCTCAGAGCCAAGGCTCAGAATCAACAGACTTTAACATTTGATATAGCAGGACATAGAGTCCTTAGATATAGCGGTCGATTGTGTGTTTCGAATGTTGCTGGGCTTCGACATTGGATTATGGAAGAGCCACATCATTCCCGTTATTCTATTCACCCTGGTTCGACGAAGATGTACCATGATATTAAGAAGATGTATTGGTGGAATGTGATAAAGAAGGACGTTGCTGAGTTTGTGGCACAGTGTCCTAACTATCAACAGGTGAAGGTTGAGCACCAAAACCTGCTGGGCTAGTTCAGGAGATAGTCATTCCTTTGTGGAAGTGGGAAGCAATTAATATGGATTTTACTACAGGGTTACCTCGATCGCGTCGCAAGTTTGACTCTATTTGGGTAATTGTTAATAGACTAACAAAAGCAACCCACTTCTTACCAGTCAGAGCTATTTTTACGGCCGAAGACTATGCACATCTCTATATTAGAGAGATTGTTAGGCTACACAGTGTCCCAATATCTATTATCTTTGATAAAGGAGCACAATTCATCGCCAACTTCTGGAAGTCCTTCTAGAAAGGACTGGGACACATGTTAATATTAGTACAACCTTTCACCCTCAGACAGATGGTCAGGCTGAGCACACAATTTTGACACTCGAGGATATGTTACGGGCGTGCGTGCTAAACTTCAAGGGAAGTTGGGATCACCAATTGCCTCTTATTGAGTTCGCATACAATAATAGTTATCATTCCAGCATCATGATGGCACCTTATGAGGTTTTGTATGGGCAAAAATGTAGATCCCCCATTGGATGGTTAGAGGTAGGTTCGTCAGGATTGATTGGACCCGACTTAGTACAACAGACAGTGGAGCAGGTCAAGGTTATTTGAGAGAGGTTGCTAATAGCTCAAAGCTGGCATAAGTCATACTTAGATGTGCGACGAAGGGACTTAGAGTTTTTCGTTGATGACTGGGTATTCTTAAAAGTCTCACCTATGAAGAGGGTTATGAGAATTGGCAAAAAAGGCAAGCTTAATTCAAGATTCATTGGGCCATATCGGATCCTTCGGAGGGTAGGATGGTGGCTTATGAGTTAGAATTGCCTTCGGGGCTAGAATTTGTTCATCCCGTTTTCCATGTATCGATGCTACATAAGTGCTTAGAAGACTCTTCTCGGGTTGTCCCAGTTGAGGACCAAAGAAGTGGCTCCGGTTAAAGTATTGTGGAGAAACAACAATAGAGAAGAAGTGACCTCGATAGCTGAGGATGGCATGAGGTCCAAATATCCTCATTTGTTTCATACCCTAGGGTGATGACATATCAGTTTATATTGGTGCAGTGAGGTAAGATACCTATCTGATTTTTTTATATTGTTGCTTATTATTATTATTGTTGTCGTTGTATATTTGCTCGCATTGTTATTGCAGAGCTATAGTTCTAAGCTATTTTTGTCATCATGTGAGACCCCTAGGTTAGACTTTTTTGCATTTCAGGTTCCTGGATAGTGACAATGTCAAAGGATACTCTACCGAAATTTTGGCAAATTTTAGGACTTAACCGCGTGACTCAGATTTTTCATTTGAGGACGAATGTTTCTAAGGGGGGAAGGTTGTAACACCCCGCCTTTTCGAAACCTATAAACTTACTCAGATCTTCATGGAAAGACCAGGAGGGTGATTAAGAATGATGTGGTATGTCATATTTTAAGTGTTCAAGGGTTGTATCTCAACTTTTGAAGTTAGGTAAGTGGCAAAAAGAAAGTTGGCGAAAGTTATCGTAAATTCCTCTTTAAAGATTTCTCTGAAATTTAGGTCAAATGTCTCGGAGGTTTTCTCCCAATCTATAAAGATTTTTGGGGCCCACGACATATGAAATCGAAGGTCTACGAGTCTAGTTTCCAACTCATCAAACCATTTGTTCATACGACTTCAGAATAGAGAGATACACACATTTTTGCGAGTCTGCGCAAGCAGGCACGTGAGGTGGGTCCCCTAGGTCAGTGGAACTTTTAATATATCATCTTCTTCAAATTTTCTTCATTTTTCTTAGTGAAGAACCAAAAAACTCTCAAAACCCACTTCTAGGATCAGCCAAGTTATAAATTTTCTTGACTTAAGTTCTTGACGGAAGTTGTTCTACGCGTTGAGCTCGTCAACATGGTATAATTTGTATTATCAATTTCGTAGCATATTATAATTTGGTGTTGGGATAGCAAGGGTTTGGACATATTTTAAGGTTTTGAGGTGTATTACGAACTTAAGATCAAGGTAAGACCCTTCTTTCATCGATTCTAGCTTTAATAAGCCGCAAATGCTATTTGCGACGAAAATACATATCTTTTATCGGATTATCGTGGTATCCTCGATTCTTGTGTGTTGATTATGGTCCTGCCTTGTTGTAGTATCGAGGGGGTTGTAATTATAAGTTGTTAGGCCACGTGAATTCAGCGAAAAAGGTATGTTAAGGCTATTCCCTACTTACATCATGTTTCCTTAAAGCTTAGGAGCAATGTAATTGGGTTGTTATCCTTGTTATACTTGTAGCCATTATTGTTGATTGTTGGCTGCTCGAGTTGATAAAATCCTCCCTTGTCAAAATTCTTATTCAGTTAGTAGTGTCCCTATGTTAGACACGACTTAGAGGCTATTTGTATAGGTTGCTTATAACTAAATTACTCGCTTTTAGCGATTGGATTGTTATTGTTTCCCTTGGGGCTATTGTGGTTAGCTGCAACAAAGTGATATATGCCTAAAAGGGCTATGTTTTGCCTACGGGGCTATATGGATGCCTAAGAGGGCTATGAGTTCCCTACGGGGATTTATTGATGCCTAGAAGGGCTATGAATTGCCTACGGGGATTTATTGATGCCTAGAATGGTTATGAGTTGCCTACGGGGCAATATTGATGCCTAGAAGGGCTATGAGTTGCCTACAGGGCTATATTGACGCCTAAGAAGGCTATATGCTTCCTGCAGGGCCATGTTGGGATATGAGTTTTCTATAAGCTATGTTGATGCCTAAGAGAGCTATGTGCTGCCTACGAAGCTATATTAATGCCTAATAGGGATATGTGACAGCCTATGGGGCTAAAGGACTACCAATAGGGGTATATAGACTGATTGGCACCTTCCGGGCTTATGGGGGCCTCATTAAGTGGTCTTGTGTCCTGTTAGTACCTGCCGAGCTTTGGGGGCTTGGTTAGGTTGTTGTTTTATTATTTTTGATAAGTTTTGATTTTGGAGCAGGTCTGTACACTTATCTTATCCTTGATTTATTTATCGGATTATTCTAGTATATTAGGATACATGATCATAGTGTATTGCCTTTCATACTCTGTACATTATTTTGTACTGACGCCCCATTTCCTGGGGGCACTGCATTCATGCATGCAAGTCCCGACAGCTGACCGAGTAGACCTCCTCAGCAGCATGATTGACTTTTACCCGGTTGGCTAGCCCCTTTCCTCTGGAGCTGCCAGAGTTTGGAGGTTTGTTAGCTTTTGTTGTATATACTTTTATGGGTAGGCTGAGGCCCTGTCCCGCCAACCTTTTCTACTCTTAGAGGCTTGCAGACTAGTGTGTGGGGTGTGTAGCTACGTTATGTCTATGCTGGCCTAGTTTGTTGGTTTGTTGAAGCTTGTGAGCTGTTTGTTGTATTGTCTTGATATATACATGCTTCCAGTTTTGTTATAGAGATCATGGTGGTCTCGACGGCCCAATCAAGACTTCTCTGCTAGTTGGCTATTTCTTTATATGAACTCTTAGAAGTAGCTGTTTTGTTTATAGATCTGTTGAGAGTGGTCTTGCTTGCCGAGCGCTTAGTTTTAAGCCGAGATATACTTGTTTGTTTCTTGTTTGCGTGTGGCTGCCATGCGCTAGTAGCAAATGGTTCAGCAGGGTTGGCTCGGGCCTAAGTTTTGGCATTAGGAGCTAGTTGTGCCCCTTGAGTTCATGGCGTGACAGGTCCGTTTCTTGTTCTAAAATTCTTCGATGTGTTTTATTGCCTTGTTTTGGTACTAACTAAGCTTCCACAGGTACCATGGCTCCTAAGAAAGCCTCTACTGCTCCCCGCACCACTTAGAACAGAGCTCAGCAGATGAGCTCCGACGAGCTCACTGCCCCCATTCTGAGGAGGGAGCCACACCGATCAGATCACAGGCTAGCTCAGAGTCGCAGTCCGGCTCCAGCTCTAGTGGCAGCACCACCTCTTCCTCCGAGGATGATAGAACGGGAGATATTCTAGTGCCCCCCCCCCCCCCAGTTCTAAGCCTACATTTGTTACAACCCAAGGGTACCCCCCTAGACATAACAAGGCACATAGAACCCCGAAAGGCTCCATGGAAGCCCCTTAGCATATCATATCATAAGATATAAGAAATGATGTGGAATTTAAAAACTTTTACCCATACAATCGAAGTCTTTTATGAAAGCAAGGGGAAGTTTTACTTGTGTCAATTAGCCATCTAATACAATCTTTGAATCAAAAATAGGGTCACAACCCTTTCAACATAATCCGAAAGTGAAATAACTAGAAAGAAACTACAATTGACTCATACGTCCTCGAATCTTGAGGACTCACCACAAGCTAGGAGAATAGTCGATCCAAGCTTGAACGAATAGAAGATCACCTTAAGAACCGAAACCTACACTTTGTGAAAAATGTAGAAAATATGGGTTAGTACAAAAATGCACCAAGTATGATAGCCATGCATAAAAACCTTGAAAACATGCTAAAAGGGACATTTTAGTTGAAACGCATGCATTTACCAAGTTTGAGAATGATCATGCACTTTAGTATAAAAACATAAGTCACAAGCATATTTAACATATAGATCATCATAGCATAATAGAACCATCTCATAAGTAACCCTAAGTTAAACCTGTGCAATGCATAGATAAAGATACCATAATCCCATCTATACTAAGTACCACTTTTAGGCTACCATAATCATACTTACATTCTTTGATCCCATCTTTAGTTAATACTCATAAACAAGGAAACCTTCACATTTACTAAATCATATCAATGAAAGCAACCCATAGCAACAATCCACATTAAGCATACTTCATTACATTAGCATTCATATCAACATACTTAGTAACATCATCATAAGCATATTCATTTCATAAGACATTATAACATTAAGGAACACACCATGACTACTCTCAAAGCCTACTTGTGCAATGCATGGATGACTTCCCATACCCCCACCACACTAAGTAGTGCATTTTTGAGAATCCATAGTTCATTATCATTCATTGTGGGGGTAAGCCCTAACCGACATAGACTATGTGAGCAAATCATGGAATCCGGTGTCACTCACACCGAAAAAGAGTGTCCTACTTGCCTAAGGTAGAACCATTAATTTAGCTTAGGTGGATCCACTAGCTAATAACTTATGAGGGCACATAGTTTATGGGATAAGGAGATTGCTACTAGATACTCCACCTCAACTCACGTACATCCATCTCAAGAGATTGCTACTAGATACCCCGCCTCAACTCACGTATGAGTATCCATCTCAATCAATATCCACTCAGTGCTTAGCATTATTCCCCCACAGAGTACTTAAAATTTCATTACTTAAGTTCATTATTATGGGAGAAATAGGATATGAAGATTGCTACTAGACACCCCGCCTTAACTCACGTATGAGTATCCATCTCAAGAGATTGTTACTAGAAACCCCGCCTCAACTCACGTATGAGTTTCCATCTCTATCAATATCTATATCAACCCAACATCATTCATTAGATAGATCATAGATTCAATAGGTGAGAAGAGCCTTTCATCCTAAGAATCCCCATATTATGAGAAAATCTCTCACAACATGTCATTATCATTCATAAGTGTACAATTGATAATAGCCTTTCAATCAACACAACATCATTATATAATCATAGAAACTTCATTCATAAGTGTGTGTGTGTATTGAGAATAACCTTTCAACAACAACACCATTACATCATAGTCATAATCACACTACTTTCAAAGTATTCACAAAGCATGTACATAAATATCATGATCATACATAAATCTCATAATTTTCCCTTCAAGGACCATGGATCATAATTCACCAACACATCTAGAATTACTACATAGACATGGATGATAACAAGATTCAAGTAATCAATTCACAACATTCATAATTCTAGGACATTCTACTTGCATCAATCAATACCTGCACTTTAAGATCCAATTTGGGAAAATAGGGTAATTCATGGATTCTTGAAGAATTCAACTTAAAATCATATAAAATCATCAATATATCAATAAAAAACAATAATTTACTCAATTAAAACGAATTTAAAAGGAATCAATGAGATTGAAGTCAAACCCTAACTTTTGGGTTTTCTAGTTTTGAAATTGGGCGTTTTGGAAGGGCTCTATGGGTGAAGGCTACCCATAGATGAAAATCTACCATACCTTACTGAAGTTTTAACATGAATTTGAGGAGAAAATCTTGATTCTTCAACCCTACCTTCATCTTTCTTCTTCTTCTTCCTTGGAATTCTAGAGAGAGTTCATTTTGGGAAAAGTTGGTTACAGATTTGGGTCTTGGGATTTATGAGGTGTATGAGGTGTTTAATGACTTAAAAAATCTTATATAGGTGTATTAAAACAATATAAAATGATCCCACATAAAATTAACTAAAAAGGAAATTACTTAAAAACCCTAAGCCTTGGCCGAATTTGACAGTGTGCAGGCATGACCCACGACCCATGACCCACAAACCTTGGGTGAGTCTACAGGGAGTGCTGCACCTCCGTGGGTGGTGGCCTGCAACTACTCACCTTGGATCTTAACCCACGACACCCAACCACGGGGCGTGGGTCCACCTACTAGCGTAGGTCCCATCCGTTGGTGGCCCCTTTTGGGTAGTTTCTTAGGGGCTATTTTGGGTCCTCCTCAAGGACCCTTGGTTGGTCCATGGGGAGTCGTACCTTGACATTTAACCCCTAAAACCTTCATTCTAATTATCGGGAGTTATTTATGACTCTAATCCTTACGTTAGGCTACTAGTTTTACATTAGGCTCTAGTGTAGTCTACAAATTTTTTGGAGTGTTACAACACTGGTTGCTACAGAGCCTAACAGGTGGTTTGTGAAGGGCCAATACCAGATTTATACCGATGCTCGCATGCTGAATGAGCACGAGAAAATGGCCCGACTAGTCATTGAGGAGCTCTTCCGACAACACAAATGTGAGTGGATGGCATGAAGCCCCGAGATATACAGATAGGAGAAATTTTGGGAGTATTACGCCTCATATGCTGCCACGGTCAGGAATTCCATCAGCAAATGGGTCAAGCTCGTGGCTCATCCTCCACTTGAGGCCACACTAGTACGACAGTTCCTAGTTGACATCTCTGAGACCACGATCCACCGATTTATCTATAACACTTTGCCGATTTATACGGCTAAGTATGACTACAGGATGGGCATTATACAGAGTAGAGTATTTCAGTGGAATGTTGAGTAGAGGGAGTCTCTTTTGAGGTGGTTAGCCCGTCACATTGCTGATGATGGGGAGCGTGCTGAGGTGGTTCAGACTCCTAGCATGGGTATCAAGAAGGCTACATTGAGCTTCACTACAAAGTTCTTCTAGTTGCTAGTCTGAAATCGACTGTCCCCGACTCAAGTGGACAATGTGGTCACATGGGACCGGGCCGTGATGATCAGAGCCCTTCTAGCAGGTTTGGAGGTTGACTTTTCCTGCATCCTGATTGCGGAGATTCATGAGAGGGCCTTCAAGGCCACCACCACCCTGCCCTTCCTGTGCCTCATTTTCCAGATCTACAGGGATTCTTCTATCCCCGTTTGGCATTGTGATCGGGTTATTACTGCAACCAAGCCTCGGGATATTGGCCTCATTCGGGATGATGCCAACTTAGCTGCCCCACGGAGAGAGCCACAGGTTGTGGTACCACCCTTGGGGGATGACCTAGATGCAGATGTAGAGTGGATTCAGGCCGATGAATCCACCATTCCGTCCCCATCAGCAAATGCTCCACCTCCACCATCTCCAGCCACTATCCAGGCCCCGAGCACCTCCTAAGTCACTCCCTCTTCTGGGTCCACTCCCATTCCTCTAGCTCATGTTCTAAAGTTGAAGACACAGATGGCCACACTGCTGCAACATATTAGGCCGTGGATGCAGTGTTCTATTGAGTAGTCCGAGGCCAGGATGGAGCAGTTGATGGACCAAAAGATTCAGACCATTCATAAGCGCCTGGATGCCTTCGAGTTGCAAGTCTTAGAGAGGTCGGCCCCGACTATTGATTTGGCTACCTTCCAGATGAAGTTGGCCAGCCTTAGTGCTGATATTGATACCCTCCTATTCCCTCCCGATTCTGCACCAGAGGTTGCCCCTACAGAGGAGGCTGATACTGTGGTGATTTCTGCCCTATTTGGCAATTCTATGCCACCACCGAACTCTTCCCGTGCTGCTGGGAAGCTCCCCCGCTTCGACTGCAGTGCCGACACTGAGGAGGCCCACCGATTAAAGAAGAAAGAGTGCCAACAGTTTGAGGAGGCTCAGAGGGCGTCTATACTGGATGAGGAGTTGAGACAGCAGCGGGCCTATGAAGTGGATATTGGCCCATCTGGCAAAGTGAGCACTACTGAGGGTGCTACGGTAGTTGAAGAGAGCGCTATTGATGGGATTCATAGAGTTGATCCAAGGGGCTCTGGGAAACCGGACTCACCCACTTCTTGAGAGGTCTTCGATGCATATGCGCCACAGGTTTGCTTTACCCTAAGCTTTACTTTTGATTTTTATGCATTGGGGACAATCGCACCTTACTTTGTTGGGGGTGGGGTAAATGGATTGTAAGTGATAGAGTGTAGTCTGAGTAACCCAAATCATAATCCTCTCTTGGGGTTTTCATGCCTCTGTTGTTTTCCCAAAGAGACTGTTTTAATTTATGTTGAACCGGCATGTTTAGGAATGTATGTGTAGAAGTAGTAGAAAAATGAAAGCATGATGGAAGAAAGAGCATGAAAAAATGATTCCCATCCAAAAAATTGAAATATGCTAGATCTTTAGGCTTGATAAGTTGAATGCGCTGGATCACAATATGACATGATAAGGAAATGATTTGGCTTCATGACATAAGCTAAAACTTGAACTGAGTAATTAAATAATCTAATAATGAAACAATGTGCCAAGTGTGGGTGAGAAAAGTATGAATGTTCATACAGTGTGTGCCAATTTAGAACTTGCCTCGTTGGTCCTGCTAAGATAATCTAGGCTAGAAGTTGGGAAATGATCATAGGCCCTTGGTCAAATAAGTCTACTCAAGCCTAAAATGATCTAACCAGATGAAACAAATGTTCGCTTTGATCCAAATGTTTGAGCCTAATATAGACCACTTATTTCAATTCAACTAACTCACCTTCCCTAAAATAATTGTTTTGGCCCCGGTCCCTCCTTGGACCTGTGCACCTTAACTTAGGCTTTTGCCTAAGTTAAGGCTGGCTAATTCAAAAAGTTGCCGGCCCTGGTCCGACATTGGATATTGTGCGCCCCAACTCATGCAAAATACATAAGTTGAGGGTGGCTATGAAAAAGGAAATCGAAAGAAAAAAAAGGGTATGAAAAGAGTTTTGTGTAGAAGAAAGAAAAAGATAGAAAATAGAAAATGTGACTAAAGTCAAAAGAAACGAAAAGAAGAATGACAAAGATATTGAAAAACAAAGAAAAATAAAGTGAAAGAAAAAGAAGAAAGTGGAAAATATGAGCTATAAAGTCAAAAGTCACATCTATGTTTACGAGAGTCAAGGGAAAGAAAATACAATGAAAGGATGTCAAAAAAATGGGTTGAGTAAAGAGGTAAAAAGCTAATGTAATGTCGAGGAGGGTAGAAAGTAAAAAAAAAGTACCTAAATGTACCATACCTGACCCTGAGCCTACGTTACAAGCTAAGAAAGTCCTATAGTAATCCTAGCAACTAGCTTGGAGAGTCTAAGCATTGAAAATAAAGGTAAGCATGTGGTATTGAACACTTACTGCACTTGAATTCACTTCTAAGCATGAGTGTTGAACGAATCCTAAAATTTAAAAGTCATAATTATTGTGTGTGAGAAAGGATTTCTTTTGAAGTGAGGGCACTAGTTACATTGTTGGAGAATTAATACCTTGGTGATTGTGAAAGGTGTATGTTGTGAAGTATGTTGATTGATCTATGTCATGTCTTGATCCGTATGAGTAAGTTTGTTGAGTCTAAATGAAAAGATTTGCACTAAGGAAATGGAATGGATTGAAAAGGCCATGTGTTTTCTTAAGTTTGTATGTCTGCTTCAACACAAGTGTCGTTTAGAGGTTTAGTCTGTCGCTTGAGGACAAACAACAAGTTTAGGTTGAGGGTGTTGATATATCGTGAATTTACGGTATTTTTGATGCATTTCACTTAGAAGTTGTGTCTGTCTAGGGCTATATTGTACTAGAAATGATGTGTTTTGTATTATGTTTGTAGGAAATAAGCTTGGAATGCAGTTGATGGAGATGATAGCTGAATTATGCAGAAGGAGCCACCCACGAAAGTGATCCACAAATCGTAGGTCCTATGACGGACCGTCGTTGGGCAAGCGTAGATGGAGCATCATGGAATTTTGACAAAGTGTGGAACTACAGAGCAACTGAAGGACCATAGGTCGACCCACGGTCCGTCCCACACATCCGTCGATGGATTCAGAGATTTGAAGTTCCAATACCTTATGAAAAATCCTAAGTGTGGAGCCATGGAAGGGGACCTATGGACCGTAGGTCGACCCACTATCCATAGGTCGGAGTCGTCAACTGATGCCGTGTTCCAGACATCTTATTTCCTTATTTTGTTTCCTTTTTATTTAGGACTTGTTTTCTATAAATATGAGTTATAAACCTCGTTTTTGGGGGTAAGACAACATTGTTTACTTTTAGTTCTTTGTATTTTGTGGAATTAACTTGCAAACTTAGCAATTTGATTTCTGTATTTCATTTTATAAGATTTTCACTTTGAAATTCGATTGGAGATTTCGAGGTTCTTCTACTCTAATCGTAAGTTCATGGATTCTTTTTATCAAAATATGAATTGTATTCTTTCAAGCATGAGTAGTTAAATCCACAACTAGGGTCGTGGGAACCATGAACAATTAACAACGTATGAATAATAATTAAGTAATCCTTGAAAAGTGTTTATGCATTTATTAGTAATTCTTTTGCTTAGAAGTCTTTTTAACGGCTGCAAACGTTAGAACACGCCTCGTTCCTACTTGTCGGACCAAGGAGCTAAATAATGAGAAAAGAATTAACAACAAAGATTTAGTGGATTCTATCTAATAGTCTAATGTCAATTGGTGCGAGGGTGAAAACTAAGCCATACATTGATGTGATGCCTAATCTGAGGTAAAGGTAAGGATTAGTAAAGTATACACTCGTAGCCGGACCAAGGTGCATAGTGAAATTCCCTATTTGGAGGACCAATCACTTAGGGATACCTATCTTACTAACTTTACATGTAAAACACTAGGAAATGATTATTATTATTATTATTAGGATTACTACGTTAAAAGCTTATGGGGAACATATACACCCTAGTTTCTCTCTCATATTGATAACTTAAAGTTTGAATCCTGCTTACTTGTTACTTAATCAAGAATATTTTACTTTCTTACAAACACCCCCCCCCCCTCTTTAATTACTTGTCTCAAAAATAGTTTGACTAAACAGATATAATAGTGAATTAAGTTTAAGTCTGAACCATATTCCTCGTGGGATCGACCCCAATCTACAAGTTGGGTTCTTTACTTGATAACGATCGGTTATACTTCTTTAGGGAGGTGTAATTTGAGCGTATCAGCAACACTATGTCGAACATCATACTTCTTAAACAATGTCCTGAACAACTTATTACAAAAGTGAGAACCTCCATCGCTGATAATCACCATTACTGTACCAAATTTGGAGAAGATATTTCTTTTAAGGAATGCAGTGACACTCTTTCCTTCATTGTTTAAATTTCAACAGCTTCAACCCATTTTGACATAGTCAACCACAACAAGTATGTAGTTCATCCCATTCGAATTCACAAATGGACTCATAAAGTCAAGGCCCCATACATCGAATAGTTCAATCACCAAATTGGATTAAGTGGGAGTTCTTACTTTCTTGAAATACCTCATTTTATTTGACAATGATCACAAGAATTAATGAAATCATGAGCATCTTGGTGAATGGTAGGCAAGTAATACCCATACTAAAAGATTTTGTAGGTAGTTCAGATACCACTATGATGACCACCAACAGGAGATGAATGACAAGCTTCCAAAATACCCATCATCTTGTATGCAGTGAAGCATAATCCCATCGACACAGACACATAACATGTACGACTTTTCCCATGAAAACTTCTTCACATCATACACGAATTTTCTCCTTTGGTGAAATGAAAAATTTAAAGGTACCTGGAACACTCCGGAAACTACTAAGCTAAACTAGATCTTAACGTGAGGGTTAGAGTCATAAACGTACCTCCCCTTACCTAAAAATATAGGGTTTTCTATTAGAACGTCAAGGTACGACCCCCAAGGACCAACCATGGGTCCTTGAGGAAAACCCTTAGAAGGCTGCCTAGCAATGAGCCAATAACCCACGGAGGTGACCCACACCTCGTGGGTCAGCCCACGCCCCGTGGGTCAGCCCACGCCCCGTGGGTCAGCCCACGCCCCGTGGGTGAGGTGTCGTGGGTCAAGCCTGCAAAAACAAGTATCATAAACTCAACCCACGGTTCACCATCATGCCACGTGGGTCCATCCATGGACCGTGGTTGTGGGGTTGTGGGTGAGGCCTGAAACTGCCTTTTGGTAGTTACACTTAGGGGCATTATAAAGATTCCTGGTTTTAATTAATATTAAGTGACATCATTTTACACTAAATTAGACTAACTATATAAGGTTTTAAGTCACCAAATTAAGGAATCCAAGCCATTATTCTAAAAAAATCTCAAAAGAACTCATCCTCTCCAAAAATTCTCTCACTAGAACTTCAAGGAAGAAGAAGAAGAAGGAAGTTGGAGCTAGGGTTTGAAGGAGAAAGCTTTTCTACTCAAATTATTTGGAGATTCATAACTAAGGTATGGTAGCTAATTCATCCATGGATAGGTTTCATCCATGGAGTTCCTCCAAAACTCAATTACAAAGATAGAAATACCCAAAAGCTAGGGTTTGACTCCAAGTCATGGATACCTTTCAAAACTGATTCTAATGCTTTAATTACTTTATATTATGATTGAATTAATGATTTATTATGGTTTTATGTTGAAATCCCCCAAGAATCCATGAAATCCCCATATTTTTAATTTATGACCTTGTGATGTGGGTAAATTGATGAAAGATGGATATAGTGAGATTATGCTTGTAGTAATTGAGTTAATTGGATCATGTTATTATCCATGTCTAATGTAGTAATTCTAGACGTGTTGATAGAATATGATCTATGGTCCTTGAAGGGCAAAGTATGAGAATTATGCATGATTATGAGATTTATGTATATGCTTTAAGAACACTTTGAGAGTGAAGTGATTATGATTATGACCTAGTTGTTGTGTTGTTGGAAGGTTATCCTCATATACACACATATGTATGAATATGATATGATGTGAAAGGTTTTCTCACAAAATGATGATTCTAAAGTTGAAAGGCTATTCTCACCTATTGAATCTATGAGCTATAGTATGAGTTATGTTGGATTGAGTGTCAAGACATTCTTCCATGAATATGAACTTAAGTCAGGACTTAATATGAACTCCACGGGAATTAATGCGAGTGGATATGAATATGAGTTAGAATCTTCCCAATGAAAATTTTTACACTAGTTGAGTCTGTCTTTCCACATGGGTTCCTTTTACCTTGGTTGAGTCCGAGTTCCCAAAGTATGTATCTTATGAGATGGAAACCTTCTACCTTAGTTGAGTCTGGGTTTCTAGTAGAAATCTTCTTATCCTATAAACTATGTTCCCTCATAGGTATTTAGCTAGTGGATCCACCTAAGCTAAGAGTATGGTTCTATCTTAGGCAAGTAGGACAACCCTTTTTCGGTGTGGGATAGACACCGGATTCCATGATAAGCTCACATGGTCTATGTCGGTTAAGGCTTGTTCCTCATGATGATAGTTTGAACAAGAAGATGATTTATGAACTATAGTTACTTAAGAAGCTTTACTTAGTATGGGTGAGATTATGGGATCTTATTCATGCATTGCACAAGTAAGCTTTGAGGGTATGCATGAGATGTTCCTCTTATGGTATGATGATCTATGAGTTGATTATGCCTATGACTTATGTTTTTTCCATTATCTTCAAATAATACTTTAACTTAATAAAATGCATGCATTCAACTAAAATGTCCCTTTTAGCATGTTTTCATGATTTTATGCATGGCTATCAAACTTAGTGCATTTTTGTACTAACCCATATTTTCCTACATTTTCCCCAAGTGTAGGGTCCGGTTCTCAAGGTGGTCATCATTGTGGCTAGAGCTTGGATTTACTCATTTCTCCTTGTCTGTTGGTGAGTCCTCATGATTCGAGAATAGATTTTTCCATTTAGTAGTTTCATTCTTGTATTTGACTTTCGGATTATGTTGTGGGTTGTGACCCTATTTGATTCAAGTATTGTAATAGATGACTAATTGAGACAAGTCTAGACTTCCGCTTTCCTAAATGACAATCTTGGACTTGAAATGCGTTTTTACTCTTTATTGTTCTATGCTTATTTTATGATATGCTAAGGGGCTTACATAGTGCCTTTCGGGGTTTCATGTGCCTTGTTACATCTAGGGGGTACCCTTGGGTCGTGACAGTACCACATCACTCACCAAGTAATTAACGAGATCTACGAACTAAGGGATAAGATCATAAGAGACTACCTAAACCTTTTCTTCTGGAAACGTATCATCTATCTCAACTCTATCGTCCAACTTTAACATTGCTTCTTCTTTCAATCTGGACAAGTGATCAGCAACTTGATTTTCAGTCCCTTTCATATATTTCACTTCGAAGTTGAACTCTTATAACAACAACACCTATCGAATTAGTCTTGGTTTAGCATCCTTCTTTGCCGTAAGGTATCACAAAGTTGCCTGGTCAATATGTGCATAGTGACTTTGGTGCCAAGCAAATAGGATCTAAACTTCTCGAACGCAAAGACTACAACAAGGAATTCTTGTTTGGTGAGTGTGTAGTTCTTTTGAGTTTGTGGTAATGTCCTTTGGGTTGACTAATGCTCCAACGATGTTTATGGACTTGATGAATAGAGTGTTCAGGTAATACATATACATGTTTGTGATTGTGTTTATTGATGATATATTGATCTATTCAAGGAGTGAGAATGAACATATGGACCATTTGAGAATTGTGTTGCAAGTTCTTAAGGACCAACAACTTTTTGCAAAGTTTAGCAAGTGTGAATTTTGGTTAAGGTCTATAGCTTTCCTTGGTCATATTGTGTCAAGCAAGGGTATTGAGTTAGATCCTAAGAAAACAGATGCAGTCAAGAGTTGGCCTAGACCTCTCACTCCTTCCGACATTAGAAGCCTTTTTTGGGTTTTGCCAATTACTATAGGAGGTTTGTTGAGGGGTTTTCCCCCATTGCTTCTCCATTGACAACTTTGACTAAACAGAAAGCTAAGTTTGAGTGGTCGGAGGCTTGTGAAAAAAGCTTCCAAGAGTTGAAAAATAGAATTACATCCGGTCTGGTGTTGACCTTACCAGAAGGTACAGATGGTTTTGTGGTATATTGTGATGCCTCTAGAGTGGGGTTGGGATGTGTCCTCATGCAAAACGGTAAAATGATTGTCTATGCTTCAAGGACACTTAAAGAAAGTCCATGAGAAGAATTATCCTATCCATGATCTTGAATTAGCGACTGTGGTATTTGCCTTGAAAGTATGGAGACATTACTTATATGGGGTCCATATGGTTGCTTTCACTAATCACAAGAGTCTTCAATATGTGTTTAGTAAAAACGACTTGAATCTTCATCAATGAAGGTGGTTAGAATTATTAAAGGATTATGACATGAGTGTCCTTTACCACCCCGACAAAGCTAATGTTGTAGCGGATGCACTTAGTAGATTGTACATGGGTAGTGTGGCTTATGTAGAGGATGAAAAGAAAGAATTGGTTCGTGAGGTGCATAGACTGGACCGACTAATTGTCCAACTAGTAGATTCCACCAAGGGTGGTGTCATGGTCCATAATGGTTCCAAATCGTCCTTTGTGATGGATGTGAAGTCTAAACAAGACCTTGATCCTATATTAGTTGAGTTGAAAGAGTCGGTACTCAAGAAGTCCGTTGAGGCTTTCTCCCAAGAAAGAGATGGGGTTCTTAGGTACCAAGGTCGATTATGTGTTTAGGATGTTGATGGTTTGAGGGAACAAATTTTAGAGGAAGCTCATAGTTCTCGATATTCTATTCATCCAGGAGACACAAAGATGTACCGTGATCTACAGTAAGTCTATTGGTTGAATGGTATTGTCACGACCCAAGCCTAGGGCCTAGACGTGACCGGCGAATGGGGAACCCGAAGGAACCCCAAACAAGCCTCATAGCGTATCTTACACATCATTGGTCGCGGAAGCAATTAAAATGACCATAAGCGATAAGCAAAATCAAGGGGGAAATCGGGACTAAGGGAGCAAGAAAAAAAGAAAAGAAATGATACATAAATACCATAGATGAATCAAGCTCAAACATAATACACAACTTGTCCAACACCACCTCTAAACATAGGTACTTTAGCGGGGGCCAAGACAAACAACTGGGCTCACCCTCATAGTCAAAACATAACTAAAAGGAAAAGTCTTATACATAGCAAAAGATCATGAGCAACGTCCCCGGAATGGAGGACTCACCAATAATCTTGATAGAAAATCGTATTAGCCACGCGGAGGATGAGGGTCAAGCGGTGCTCCGGTCCCTACATGGTGACATCATGTAGGCATAGAGTATGCGTTAGTACGTTTGAATGTACTAAGTATATGGGATGCAATGCAATGCAACAAGGGATGGACATCATAGGCAAAATGCATAATCGCACCCGATAGATAGCATATTAATGAGATGATATGTATAATGATGCTTATATAAAAATCATATTTAGTAGAACATAGTATATGTGTAGTGAGTGACCATCAATATAGTATTTCCAAGGCCTACCACCCCCTTGGAGAGGCGAAAGAGGTACAAACCCCTCAATATGGTTATACGGGCCTACTACCCCCCGTACTAGGCAACCAAGGTACAAACCCCTCGATACGGTTATACGGGCCTACTACCCCCCGTACTAGGCAACCAAGGTACAAACCCCTCGATACGGTTATACGGGCCTACTACCCCCCGTACTAGGCAATCAAGGTACCAACCCCTTGATACGGTTACCCGGGCCTACAACCCCCCGAGCTAGGCTTGATCGACTCACACACTATATAGAGAAAATCATATACATGTATCCATTTCATCATCATTTCAATACTTATATAATCATCCGACTCATAGGACGTACATTGGACCTTCCATTTCATAAGAATTCTATAAATGGCATTTTATCAAACATATGGTGGGCTACTTGTTCATGTAAATAAAATCATGTGTTTCAAGAGTACTAAGTCCAACAAATTTCAAAATCCATGTAAAACAGCCCACCAACAACATACATATATATATACATATATAACAACCTTCATAATTTGATCATGGAGGCATGAAAACCATAAACATCATATAATCATTCCATTTCATGATAATATACAAAAATAGACCATAATAGGAGGTGTAGTAATAATTCCATAATTCAAGAGTTCATAAATGATCATAAGGACCCATAAACTTGAAGTAAAATAGAGGATAAATGGTTGGACTTGTGGAAAGGAAGGTTTCCACAATCAACCCACATACCTCAACTTTGGAGAATTCTTGATGAAGATTGGAATGGAGAATTGCTTGAGATTGAATCTTGAATCCGGAATTAAAGCTTGGGATCCTTGAATTTGGTTGATGATCTTGGTGGAATTTTGGAGAGGGTTTAGAGAGAGTTTTTGGATGTTTGAGAAATGTTTTAGAGACTTGGAATGAACTAATGATATATAGGGAATATCATATGCCCTTTGAAAAAAAATTGTCCAACACTTAGAAAAATTAATGGGGCGGGTGAACAGTGTTTCGGCTTACTGGAAATGGCACTTTTCTGCCGGCGAGGTTTTACGAAAATGGTCATAACTCCTTCATCCTAACTCGGAATGAGGTGAAACAAATTGCGTTGGAAAGATAACTCACAGAGCTTTAATTTTGATAGTTTGAGCTCCTTCCAGTTCCTTGTGTGCTGAGAGATATGCCCCTTTAAAGTTGACCCTCAAAATCGCATTTTTTGCGATTTTCGAATTTTGATACGGTTGTTCTAAAATTCGGGTTAGACTCATTTCCCACTCAATTTGACCCCCTGAATAAGAATATGAAGTCGAATTTCCGAAATGATGCACGGATTTTGAGATATATGGAAATTACAATTTTAGGTGTTTTCGAAGCACATTTTCGGGCATTTTTGGGGTCGTTTCAATATCTCCCCCTTGGGAACATTCGTCCCCGAATGTTAAAGAAACATACATGAGAGACACAAACATGGCAATTTCAGCCCACATAAGGATGCAACAATGCACTTACACCTTATTTCAAAAACCTCAACATAATTGTAAAACCACAATGAACCAATTGTCAACTTAAACATGAATGTATGCAATGACATTATCATGTTTAGTTATGTTCAAGGAGAAACTACCTTCTCCTAGTCATAACACACCAACATCAACATTTCTCATGTTCATAGGAGGAACTACCTTCTCCTAGTCATTACATAGTCCATACATCATTAAGCACATATGCAAGTTTCCATGTTCAATAGCACTCTTTCAAGGAGGAACTTCTCAACTCCTTACTAAGACATGCTCATACCTTATTTTCATGAAGTACAATAGATCACTTATAACCAATGCACTACAACATGAGGGAAACAACTCATACAACTCATCTTTCTTCAAAAACACAAGTTTTTATGGAAATGCGCAAACCTCATTAATTCACATAAACATGGGAGGAACTACCTCCTCTACTCTTTAGGAAAGTTTCCACCACATAAGGAGCTAACATTCCATTTCATAAGAACACATTCAAGCATGTTCATTTAATTCACATCATCAAGTCAAGTATGCCATATTACACACAATGCACAACTTAGGAGAAAAAAAAAAAATCTCCATTTAAAACACACATCATACAACATGAGAGAATAGGACTACTTCTACGAACTCAATATGCATGCAACTTAGACATATTCCGTTTCATTGGAGGAATTTCCTCCTCCAACTCAAATCATGCTTATCATATGATCTTCGGCCAATTATGCAATTACTTCTTAAAAGCACATTTAAACCATTCACCTCATGAATCACATAGGTTACTTACTCTAATTGCCTATCAACATGAGGGGCATGAAACATGAAAACTCATTTTTATCTCAAAACATGAATTCTCAAAAACATACCTTTCATAAGGAAATCATCAGAATATAAAAATCACACATGACTTCTAAAACATAACATAGGCCCATCTAGGAACTCTTGGTCTCAAGCTAGAATAGGAATGGAAGAAAGAGATGAGGATGTCGGGATTTCAACAAATCATGCTTTTTAAGCACACCATCCCCTCCTTAGGAGGAAGCCCTCACTACAACCCTCAAGAAAACTTTTTCCAAGCACTCCTAAAGACATAACCAAACTCACATTTTGCCATTTTTGCAAAAGTCTATGGTCCTCAACATCTAGCCATACCACCCTTATATGACACAATCAAACACCAAATCCATAATAGGAAGAAATTGTACCCAAATGTCATCCTACTCAACAAGGTGATAACTAGTACACACTCAAGGGCCCCATATTCTTCTAACCATCTGAGCCCTATCATCAATAAAAACACACCAAGTATGCAACCCATCCATACTAAGAGTCACATCAAGGCTTAACATGCCAAGTTTCACTAAGTCAACAAGAGTATTCCTAGGGGAACAAGGTAAGAGATATTCTTCACAAACCCCCTTTTTTTTTCTAACTTTAAACCATTAACCGGGGTAAAATCCGAAAAAGGTTCTATTAACTCATCCGGAGAACTCTAAGCCTCATAGCCTCATAAGGCATCATACAAGATAAGGTAGTACCGGAAATCAACATAACACTTACTCTCATATGAAATTACCACATACCGGTACCTTCATCCCAAAAATTCTTCCAAGTCAACCCTAGTAGTATCCTTTTCTAAGGCCGTCACTAGGATATCACTCAAGATCTCATATGAATCTACCAATCCGGGTCTAGATTGCTCCAATTCACTAAACCACATAAGGTGAGAATTCAAGCAAACCTATCTCATAAACATCAAGGACACTCAATAACCTTACCATCTAAGCATATTATCCCGCATTGGGGTAAGCCTAAACTATCTCATTACACAACATGATTCTCAAACCAATGAGGATCTCACTCCTACCCTCTTTTAAAGGAGCTTAATCACTCAACATCTCTAGGTACCACTTAAGAATCACTATTCGTCAAAATCCAACACATCATAAAACTCATAAGGACTAAGTTGAGTTATACTAATCACTCACATATGGCCATAACTAAACCCATGAATATTAAGGACGACACAAAAAAAAAGTTCGCGATATTCTCTTTATTAAGTCACGAAAGACAAGTATTACTAAGATTACTCCTACAAGGTTCATCACCTTAGATAACTCCTTTATAAACTCTAGAGGATCTTCCTCTATCTTTGGCCCATGGAATTTCCGCAATTCAATAAAACATAAAACACATACCGGAACCCTTAAGATCCACTACCACTCACTCTTTGAGACTTACGGGTAGACATCCTTTCTTGGTTAAACCTTAGAGGAACTTAGAGGAGTTTTGACCAAGAAACCTTTCTCTTTTTCACTAAAGTTGGATTAAGACAACTCTAGACCATGTCAACCCTTATCACCACTTTTGGTGGGGTCTACCAACCAACTATGCCTAGGTATTATCTAAGCACCCTACTTAAGTGACCATGCTTAAGATCAATCTTAAAATACAACAACTAACCCGTTGAAGTTGGTCAACACTTATACTTCTTATTCTTCACCTTAACTAGATGGTACATGCAACCCTCAAAGTCAACTTCAAAACACAACATAATCCCGACCTAGGGCATATAATTTATTTTCCCATCTCCACTCTCGGATAGGCTCCTTTGGGAATCAACAATTTGACCATACGGGTTCTACCATCAACTAAACATAACCTCACAATTACCTTGTTAGGTAGGCACACTATCTCCCCCTTGGAGTAAGCCTACACAAGTTCTTCTAACCAACACAAAGACAATTATGAGGCATTAATCACACAAAATACAACTTCACAATCTATTCCATCAAAGCTCACAAGTCACATAGCCATAATTGGCATTACAACCACTCGCTCCTTCTAGCAAGAACCCTTCAAGTGGTCCAACTTTAAACACCATAAGACAAGGAATAAGAGAGAGAGCTTATAGATCTATGGCACGACTTAGAGAATGAAGAAGTGAAACATTTCCTAAAACGTCTCATAGCCTCCTACTCATAGTTGTGGTGCACAACACAACCATGAATCGGACTCTAATCAACGCGGTGTGTTGGACTCCGAGGATCTATCAACCTAGTGCTCTGATACCAAGTTTGTCACGACCCAAGCCTAGGGCCTAGACGTGACCGGCGAATGGGGAACCCGAAGGAACCCCAAACAAGCCTCATAGCGTATCTTACACATCATTGGTCGCGGAAGCAATTAAAATGACCATAAGCGATAAGCAAAATCAAGGGGGAAATCGGGACTAAGGGAGCAAGAAAAAAAGAAAAGAAATGATACATAAATACCATAGATGAATCAAGCTCAAACATAATACACAACTTGTCCAACACCACCTCTAAACATAGGTACTTTAGCGGGGGCCAAGACAAACAACTGGGCTCACCCTCATAGTCAAAACATAACTAAAAGGAAAAGTCTTATACATAGCAAAAGATCATGAGCAACGTCCCCGGAATGGAGGACTCACCAATAATCTTGATAGAAAATCGTATTAGCCACGCGGAGGATGAGGGTCAAGCGGTGCTCCGGTCCCTACATGGTGACATCATGTAGGCATAGAGTATGCGTTAGTACGTTTGAATGTACTAAGTATATGGGATGCAATGCAATGCAACAAGGGATGGACATCATAGGCAAAATGCATAATCGCACCCGATAGATAGCATATTAATGAGATGATATGTATAATGATGCTTATATAAAAATCATATTTAGTAGAACATAGTATATGTGTAGTGAGTGACCATCAATATAGTATTTCCAAGGCCTACCACCCCCTTGGAGAGGCGAAAGAGGTACAAACCCCTCAATATGGTTATACGGGCCTACTACCCCCCGTACTAGGCAACCAAGGTACAAACCCCTCGATACGGTTATACGGGCCTACTACCCCCCGTACTAGGCAACCAAGGTACAAACCCCTCGATACGGTTATACGGGCCTACTACCCCCCGTACTAGGCAATCAAGGTACCAACCCCTTGATACGGTTACCCGGGCCTACAACCCCCCGAGCTAGGCTTGATCGACTCACACACTATATAGAGAAAATCATATACATGTATCCATTTCATCATCATTTCAATACTTATATAATCATCCGACTCATAGGACGTACATTGGACCTTCCATTTCATAAGAATTCTATAAATGGCATTTTATCAAACATATGGTGGGCTACTTGTTCATGTAAATAAAATCATGTGTTTCAAGAGTACTAAGTCCAACAAATTTCAAAATCCATGTAAAACAGCCCACCAACAACATACATATATATATACATATATAACAACCTTCATAATTTGATCATGGAGGCATGAAAACCATAAACATCATATAATCATTCCATTTCATGATAATATACAAAAATAGACCATAATAGGAGGTGTAGTAATAATTCCATAATTCAAGAGTTCATAAATGATCATAAGGACCCATAAACTTGAAGTAAAATAGAGGATAAATGGTTGGACTTGTGGAAAGGAAGGTTTCCACAATCAACCCACATACCTCAACTTTGGAGAATTCTTGATGAAGATTGGAATGGAGAATTGCTTGAGATTGAATCTTGAATCCGGAATTAAAGCTTGGGATCCTTGAATTTGGTTGATGATCTTGGTGGAATTTTGGAGAGGGTTTAGAGAGAGTTTTTGGATGTTTGAGAAATGTTTTAGAGACTTGGAATGAACTAATGATATATAGGGAATATCATATGCCCTTTGAAAAAAAATTGTCCAACACTTAGAAAAATTAATGGGGCGGGTGAACAGTGTTTCGGCTTACTGGAAATGGCACTTTTCTGCCGGCGAGGTTTTACGAAAATGGTCATAACTCCTTCATCCTAACTCGGAATGAGGTGAAACAAATTGCGTTGGAAAGATAACTCACAGAGCTTTAATTTTGATAGTTTGAGCTCCTTCCAGTTCCTTGTGTGCTGAGAGATATGCCCCTTTAAAGTTGACCCTCAAAATCGCATTTTTTGCGATTTTCGAATTTTGATACGGTTGTTCTAAAATTCGGGTTAGACTCATTTCCCACTCAATTTGACCCCCTGAATAAGAATATGAAGTCGAATTTCCGAAATGATGCACGGATTTTGAGATATATGGAAATTACAATTTTAGGTGTTTTCGAAGCACATTTTCGGGCATTTTTGGGGTCGTTTCAGGTATGAAGAGAGATATTGTGGGATTTGTAGCCAAATGTCCTAATTGTAACCAAGTTAAGGTTGAGCATCAAAAGCCGGGAGGCTTGTCCCAAAATATAGGTATTCCCACTTGGAAGTGGGAAGATGTAAATATGGACTTTATTGTGGGTTTGCCATGCACTCGAAGGCAACATGATTCTATTTGGGTCATTATAGATCGGATGACAAAATCAGCCCACTTCATTCCCGTCAAGGTTTCTCATTTAGCAGAAGACTATGCCAAGTTGTATATAAGAGAAGTTGCATGGAGTTCATCTATCTATTATTTCGAATCAGGGTACTCAATTTACTTCATACTTTTGGAAGTCATTCAAAAAAGGGCTTGGTACTAAAGTTAAACTTAGCATGGATTTTCATCCCCAAATTGATGGGAAAGCAGAGCGTACCATCCAAACATTAGAAGATATGTTGAGGGAATGTGTTATGACCACTTGCCATTAATAGAGTTTGCCTATAATAATAATTGTCACTCAAGTATCGGTATGGCTCCCTTTGAAGCCTTGTATGGTAGGAGATGTAGGTCTCCGATTGGTTGGTTTGAGATAGGTGAAATTGCTCTTATTGGTCCCAAATTGGTTTATGAAGCTATTGAGAAAGTTTGGCTCATTAGAGAGAGATTGAGGACGGCTCAAAAGTAGAAAAAAGTCTTATGCCGATGTGAGAAGAAGGGATCTAGAATTTGAAGTTAATGATTGGGTCTATTTGAAAATCTCACCCATGAAGGGTGTGATGAGATTTGGCAAGAAAGGGAAACTTAGTCCCCTGTATGTAGGCCCATATCAAATTTTGAAACATATTGGGAAAGTTGCCTATGAGTTGGATTTGCCAAATGAGTTGGCTCCAGTTCATCCGGTATTTCATGTTTCTATGATTAAGAAGTGTATTGGAGATCCGGCATCCATTATTCCCCTAGAAGGGTTAGGAGATGACGAAAGTCTTTCATATGAAGAGGTTCCTGTAGAGATCCTACACCGGCAAGTCAAGAGATTGAGAAACAAGGAAATAGCTTCCGTGAAGGTTTTATGGAGAAATAATTTAGTTGAGGGTGCTACTTGGGATGCCGAGGCCGATGTGAAGTCCCGAAATCCCAGCTCTTTCCTTCAACTCCTATTCAAGCTTGAGGTAAGTAGTTCCTCTTGAGTTTTAGCATTTTGGGAGTCATGTGTGTTATATGCGTTTTTCTATGATTTCCTTATGTTATGCATGTTCTTGAGAAATTCATGTTTAGTAAGAAAATGAGTTTCCATGATTGATGTTCCTCATGTTGTTGTGCATTTAGTATGAGTTGCCTATTTGACTTCATGAGATGAGTTGATGAACAGGATTTAGTATGCTTTTGAGAGTAATTTCATATTGGCTCCATGATATTGTGTTGAGCATGCTTTTAGTTGGAGAAGGTAGTTCCTCCCATGAATATGAGATATGTTGAGTTTCATGCATAATGTGTTGTTAGATGTAGTTCCTACTTTCTTGTGTTGCATTGATTATATTTTAGATGGAATTGAAGTTTCCTCCTTTGAATTGTGCATTATTTTGATGTTTCATGCATGTTGGGATGCTAGTTTTGACTCTTTAATTCCGTAAGGTGTCTAGATCATCATTCGAGGATGAATGTTCCCAAGGGGGAGATATTGTACCACTCCAGAAACTAGTAGGCTAAACTAGAGCTTAACGTGAGGGTTAGAGTCATAAACGTACCTCCATGTACCTAAAAATATAGGGTTTCGTGTTAGAACGTCAAGGTACGACCCCCAAGGACCAACCATGAGTCCTTGAGAAAAACCCTTAGAAGGCTGCCTGGTAGTGACCCATAGAGGTGACCCACACCTCATGGGTCAGCCCACGCCCTGTGGGTGAGGGGTCGTGGGTCAAGCCTGCAAAAACAAGCTTTAAAACCTCAACCCACTGTTCACCAGCACGCCACATGGGTCCATCCACGGACCGTGGTCATGGGTGAGGCCTATAACTGCCTTTTGGCAGTTACACTTAGGGGAATTATAGGGATTTCCGGTTTTAATTAATATTAAGTGACGTTATTTTACACTAAATTAGACTAACTATATAAGGTTTTTAAGTCACCAAATTAAGCCATCCAAGCTATTATTCTAAAAATTCCCAAAAGAACTCATCTTCACCAAAAATTCTCTCTTTAGAACTTCAAGGAAGAAGAAGAAGGAAGTTGGAGCTAGGATTTGAAGGAGAAAGCTTTTCTACTCAAATTCTTTGGAGATTCATAGCTAAGCTATGGTAGCTCTTCATCCATGGAGTCCCTCCAAAACACAATTTCAAAGATAGAAATTCCCCAAAAGCTAGGGATTGACTCCAAGTCATGGATTCCTTTCAAAAACAATTCTAATGTTTTAATTACTTTATATTATGATTGAATTGATGATTTATTATGGTTTTATGTTGAAATCCCCCAAGAATCCATGAAATCCCCATATTTTTAATTTATGACCTTGTGATGTGGGTAAATTGATGAAAGATGGATATAGTGAGATTATGCTTGTAGGAATAGAGTTAATTGAATCATGTTATTATCCATGTCTAATGTAGTAATTCTAGATGTGTTGATGGAATATGATCTATGGTCCTTGAAGGGCAAAGTATGAGAATTATGCATGATTATGAGATTTATGTATATGCTTTAAGAACACTTTGAGAGTGAAGTGATTATGATTATGATCTAGTTGGTGTGTTGTTGGAAGGTTATCCTCATATACACACATATGTATGAATATGATATGATGTGAAAGGTTTTCACACAAAATGATGATTCTAAAGTTGAAAGGCTATTCTCACCTATTGAATCTATGAGCTATAGTATGAGTTATGTTGGATTGAGTGTCAAGACATTCTTTCATGAATATGAACTTAAGTCAGGACTTAATATGAACTCCACGGGAATTAATGCGAGTGGATATGAATATGAGTTAGAATCTTCTACGATAGTTGAGTCCGGCTTCCCAATGAAAGCTTTTACACTAGTTGACTCCGGCTTTCCAAATGGCTTTATTTTACCTTAGTTGAGTCCAGGTTCCCAAAGTATGTATCTCAAGAAATGGAAACCTTCCACCATTGTTGAGTTAGGGTTTCTAGTAGCAATCTCCTTATCCCATAAACTATGTGCCCTCCTAGGTATTTAGCTAGTGGATCCACCTAAGCTAAGAGTATGGTTCTACCTTAGGCAAGTAGGACAACCCCTTTTCGGTGTGGGGTAGACACCGGATTCCATGGTAAGCTCATATGGTCTATGTCGGTAAAGGCTTATTCCCCATTATGATAATTGTATGAACAAAAGTATGAATGATGAGTTATAGTTACTCAAGAGGCTATACTTAGTGTGGGGGAGTGTAACACCCCGAAATACTAACCAAGAGTCGCATGTCGATTTATCGTTGCTTAATTATTACAATATGTTTTCTCTCATTTTGGAAACTTGAAATGTTGTGATAATTGCTAACTTGCTTAACATAAATTGTGATCATAATTTAAGGGATTGTATTGGAGTGTTTATGTATATTCTAGTTAGAATTACGTATAAATTTAAGAGGAGGTGAAGAATATATATATAGGTGCATATGTATGCATTTTGGGCAGCACAAAACTATTTGGGAAGCACCTTGAAGGCCAGTTGTACAAGGGATAAACATCACCTTTGTGACTGTATATTTTCACACCTCCTTTAGTAAATTCATTTTCCTCAAGTCTTAGAACCTTAGAAACATATCTAAACAGTTTGTTCTTCAAAATCACAAGAGGAAAACTCTGTCCTTTTGGCTGGGATTGGAGACACACCCTTCTCTTTGGTAAGTGGAAAAATTTATTTTTGAGCTGGGTTGTGTTTAGTATTTTAAGCATAACGTGTTTTATAGAACTTCGTTTACAGTGAATAAATATGATTTCGAAATATAATTCATATTTGTACAACTCTTATGTTTATGTAATACTCTAATTTAGCTGTTACGGATTCGAAATATGGGACGCAACATAGGACAAGTTCTGTCCAGAGTTCGGAAGTAGAAATCCTCTATGGAAAATTATTAGTGTTTTGAATATATCTTTTTGTACAAAATATTTTCTGCGGTGATTCTTGTTTTTAGCAACCTTAAAAGATGTACCTACATCTTTCATGAAGGTTATAAAGTCTAGTTTTGCCATTTTCCTTTTCAAATCTAAGTTGCGACACGAGGTACTAGGCTAGCCAGAATCACTGTTTTGGGAGCATAGTCGTATTTGTACAGGCTAAGCTTACTTGTGATGATAATCCTGTTTTACTTCGACATTATTGAGATACTAGGAATTAAAGAAGTTATTCAATTGTATTTTAAGGTTGTATATACTCATGAACAAAGTGAGGACCTTGATACGTTGGTTGGTCTACTGTTTGAACTCACGAAGTTGTGTTGGACTGTTTCTACGCTAAAGTATTGAGGTTTGTGTATAAACTTGTACTTGTACTCTTTTTACGTGCTGGTACATCTGAAAGTTTATCTTGGTGCCTTGGTTACCTCTTGTCACTTTGCAATGTCGTGTTGTTATCCTTTAAGACGTTAAAGACACTTGTGTAACTCGCTCACTCGTACGGATTGTTTGATCACTTGGCACTATTATTGGGACCTTGTCCTTCTTGTGCCTGTGACTTTGTCACTATTGGCATGCCTATTCATTCAGATCATTTACCATCTTGACTCTGGATTTTTAGTCCGTCTTAAGAATGGAACTTGTCCATTTTAAGTAGGAACTAGAAAGCCATTTTTAATATGGTACTTGGTTCTCTTGATTATTAGGCTTTGACCCTTCTTGATACAGGGCATCGGCCCTTCTTGATACCTTCTTGTGCTTGGTGTGACGACATGATGTATATATTGGGCGAGCCTTGTTATTGAGTCTCTTGGAAAATGGTGCTATGAGCGTTCTTGACATTTGGATCTTTTAATATCGAACTTGATACTCTTTATATATTGTTACTTGATTTATTTATTATGTTTCAACTGTGTTGCTCCTGACTTGAGAAAGGTAGCTTGGTGAATTTGAGGGCTCCGAACCTATAGTTTTTACACCACTAAGCTATATGCTTAGCAATAGTTGTTTCTATCGTAGGGAATGATCGAGAGGAGGCATGAAGCAGGCCATTGGAGATGGAGATTTTGAGAGCTTTAAGGAAGATCACATTTGCATATAGCATCTATATTTTGTATAAACCTTGGGACTTATACATGATTTGTGTGTTGTATATTTACATGAAATTTTGAGGGCTAATCTGATCATGTTACCATGGGTTGTAATATAAGTATGCCTATATGTTTTTTTTTTGGGGTGTGTAAGCCCAAGTCTTGTAATATTTTAAATTTACCACTAATTTTGAATGATTGTGTGAAGCATGAACCACCTTGTTTGGGTGCTCGGAAGTTGGTAATATTCTTTTTATATCATTTTTACTAGTGTAAGGACAATATACGCATAAAAATCTTGTGAGTTATTGGCCTATATTATTTCGGAAGGGTCGCTACAAGCGTTGGTATCAGAGCCTAAGTTTGTGGTTTTAGGACTTTTGCTGTGAATTACTTGTACATTTGTTCGCTTTCAAAAAAAGGTTTTATTTGGATTATTTGTTTAGTTACGTGGTTTAAAATATTTTTATCGCATGTAGAGTGCACATGCATCATGTACATGTCCCTAATGCAATATGATCTTCCCTTTTGAAGGAATTAAGTTATGACCTCTTCTTCTGACCGACATATGGAAGCTACTCTTGAAGGTTCGGGTACCTCTATTTCCCAACCTCATGCACTAGAAGAGGTTGGAGAACCTTTCTCAAATCAATATGTTCCCCACACTAGTGGATGTGAAGTAGGAAACCATGAGGGTGTAAGAGTTGGTTAACATTCTCACATGAGTCGTGGTACTTAAGCCATGAATCCTCCTTTTCAACAAATGGCTGAATTCTTCCACCACATGGCTGAAGCGATGCATGATCCCACCGGGATTAACTTTGAAAAAATGAGTAAAATGGGTGGAGTGGAGTTTGAAGGCACCGTTGATCCCACGGATGCTGAACAATGGTTGGAGCTCATGGAGAGGGTATTTGAGCAGTTAGAGTGTTCAGATGTTGTTAAATTTAAGTATGTTATTTCACTATTACAAAAGGATGCTTACGATTGGTGGGTAAGTGTTCCAAATGCCAATGTAAAACCTCCTGTTCTTACTTGGGATGATTTTCTTAGGGAATTTCGTATGAAGTATGTCCCACCTGCTTATTGTGAGGCAAAGAGAAAGGAGTTTTTGAATTTAAGACAACGAGGTGTGTCTATTGCTGAGTACCAATAGAAGTTTCTAAGGCTCTCTCGTTATGCTGGGGGTATTATTAAAGAGGAAAAAGACAAATGCAGGAAATTTGAAGACGGTTTAAATGATTCCATTAGAAAGAATGTGGCGATCCTGCAACATGAGACTAGAACTTTTGTAAGTTAGTGTCTGCTGCTTTCACTTAGGAACGACTTGATAAAGAAGAAGCTAGTAGAAATGAAAAAAAAAATCGAAAGCCTAGACCAGAGTTTGGGGGTCCATCAAAAAGGGGAAGGTTTGATAATTATAAGGCTGGTAGTGATAACAAGCCACCGCAACAAAAGCAAAACAAATCAGATTTTTGTACAGTTAGCACTCCAAATTATGGCCAAGGCAAGCCTCGCGTTCCCACTTGTCCACAATGTGGAAAGAACCATTATGGTACTTGCAGGAGAGCTTCTGGTGTATGTTTCAATTGTGGGAGCTTTGATCATAAAGTGAAGGATTGTCCTAATCCTAATAATTCTCCTTCCTGGAGAATGGAAGGCTCAGTTCATAAGCATTCTATAATCCTCCTCAAACTAATGAAGGTGCAAAACCTAAAAACACCCAAGCAGTAGGGGCAAGTGGAGCGAATAAAGCTAGTGGACCAAAGGCTACTGCACGCGCTTATGTTATGAGGCAGAGGGATAATCAAGATGAAAAAGACGTGGTTGTCGGTAAATTTCACTTATTTGGCTTATGTGTGTTTACATTGTTTGATCCTGGTTCTACACATTCCTATCTTTGTTCATCGCTAGTTCTTCCTGAAAACGTGAAATCTGTGAGACTTAATTTTGATGTGCTGGTTGAAAGTCCTTTGGGTTATCAAGTTATGTGTAATCGAGTTTACCAAGATTGTCCCTTCGTGATTCAAAACCTAGTCTTCCCTGCTGATTTGATTGAAATGCCTTCAAGGATTTTGATGTTATTATCGGGATGGATTGGCTTTATAAATATCATGCAGTGGTAGATTGTAGGTCTAAACATGTGACTTTTAAAGATCCGACATTTTCACACATCATTGTACAAGGTGAAAGATCATTGACATCTAGTATTATTTCTGCGGCCTTGGCAAGAAAGTTGATGCGTCAAGGTTGTGGGGTATACCTTGCTCACATAATTGATACACATTTGGAGAGTCCTTGTATCAAGGACATAACTGATGTATGTGATTTCCCAGAAGTCTTCCCAGAAAACCTTCCTGGATTGACCTCGAAAAGAGAGGTTGAATTTCCAATCGAGCTTATTTATGGATCTACCCCTATTTCTATCACTCCTTATAGAATGGCTCCGGCAGAATTAAGAAAATTGAAATCTCAATTGCAAGAACTTCTCGAGAAAGGTTTTATTCGACCTAGTGTTTCTCCTTGGGGAGCCCCTGTTTTGTTCGTAAAGAAGAAAGATGGCACTCTTAGGCTTTGTATTGACTATAGACAATTGAACAGAATAACAATCAAGAATAGATATCCATTACCAAGGATCAATGATTTGTTTGACCAACTGAAGGGTGCTAAAGTATTCTCAAAGATTGATTTAAGGTCTGGATATCACCAACTGCGTGTTAGAGCGAAAGATATTCCTAAAACTGCTTTTAGAACTCAGTATGGTCATTATGAATTTTTGGTGATGCCATTCGGATTGACAAATGATCCTGTGGTATTCATGGATCTAATGAATCAAGTATTCAAGCCTTATCTTGCTCATTTTGTGGTTGTTTTTATAGATGATATTTTAATATTTTCCAGAAGTAGTGAAGACCATGATAAACACCTCTGGATTATTTTGCAAATTTTGAAGAAGAAGGAACTTTATGCTAAACTTTCCAAGTGTGAATTTTGGCTTGATGAAGTGACGTTTCTGGGACATGTTGTATCAGCCGAAGGCGTGAGGTGGATCCTAGTAAGATACAAGCAGTTGTTGAATGGAGACCTCCCAAAAGTCCAACCGGGGTAAGAAGTTTCTTAGGCTTAGCAGGATACTATAGAAGATTTGTGAAAGGCTTTGCCATTATCGCCTCTCCTTTGACTAAGCTCTTGCAGAAGGAGGTAAAGTTTATTTGGGATGACAAATGCCAAGAGAGCTTTGAAACTATCAAATACTTGTTAACTCAAGTGCCTATACTTACTCTACCAATTGAAGGAAATAGTATGTAGTATACAGTGATGCTTCTCGCAATGGTCTAGGATGCATTTTGATGCAAGAAGGGAAGGCTATTTCTTATGCCTCTTGGAAATTAAAACTGCATGAATTGAATTATCCTACCCATGATCTTGAACTTGTTGCTGTAGTGTTTACTTTAAAAATATGGCGACATTATTTGTATGGAGAGAAATGTCATATATTCACTGATCACAAGAGCTTAAAGTACTTGGGTACTCAGAAGGAGCTAAACCTTCGACAACGTAGATAGCTTGAACTCATCAAGGATTATGACTGCACGATTGATTATCATCCAGGTAAAGCCAATGTGGTTGCAGATGCCTTAAGTTGAAAATACTTTGCAAGCATTTCTTTGAGTCCTTTACCCTTGCTTCTTGAGTTAAGACCCATGAATGTTTGTTTTACACCTGATTCAAATGGTTCAGTTATTGCTAATTTGCAAGTAAAGCCAATATTACTTGAACAGGTGAAGGAAGCACAAAAGTTAGATGAGAAACTTGTAAAATTGACCAGAGAAGTTCAAAATGGGGGAAAACTTGATTTTACATTAACAGAGGATGGTGTCTTATATCAGAACATGTTATGCGTCCCTAATGATGACAAATTGAGGAGAAAAATATTGAATGAAGCACATACTTCACCATATGCAATGCATCATGGAGGTACAAAGATGTACCAGACCATCAAAGAACATCATTGGTGGAATGGTATGAAGAGAGACATTGCGGAGTTCATTTCCAAATGTTTGGTTTGTCAACAAGTAAAGGCAGAACATCAGGTCCCAGTTGGTTTACTACAACCCTTGTCGATGTCGGAATGGAAATGGGAGAGAATAACTATGGACTTTGTTTCTGGACTTCCTCGCACCCAAAGAAATCATGATGCAATATGGGTGGTTGTGGACAGGCTAACCAAGAGTGCTCACTTCTTAGCAATCAGGATGGATTACTCACTTAAGCGTTTAGCCGAATTGTACATTAATGAGATCGTAAGACTACATGGGATCCCTATGTCTATTGTATCTGATCGAGACCCAAGGTTTACATCTAGATTTTGGGGTAGCTTGCAGGAAGCTTTGGATATTAAGCTGAAATTTAGCACTTCGTTCCATCCTTAGACAGACGGCCAGTCGAAAAGGGTGATACAAATTTTGGAGGATATGCTTCGAGTTTGCATTATGGAGTTTGAGGGTAGTTGGGACATCACTTGGCTTTGATAGAATTTGCTTACAATAATAGTTATCAATCGAGTATTGGAATGCCTCCCAATGAAGCCTTGTACGGAAGGAAATGTCGAACCCCTCTTTGTTGGAGTGAAGTTGGTGACAGGAAACTTATTGGTCCTGAAATTGTGCAACAAACAGAGGACAAGGTAAAAATTATCAAAGATCGTCTAAAGATTTCTTTGGATAGATAAAAGTCGTACGCTGATCTTAAAAGGCGTGACATTGAATATCAAGTGGGAGATAAAGTATTCTTAAAGGTGTCTCCATGGAAAAATATTATGAGATTTGGCAAAAAAGGAAAACTTAGTCCCCGATTTATTGGACCTTATGAGATACTTGAAAGGGTTGGACCAGTTGCATAGAAATTGGCTTTGCCACCTGAGTTAGACAAGATCCAAAATATCTTCCATATTTCTATGCTCAGAAGATATCGTTCTGATCCATCTCATGTTCTTCCAGTTGAATCTATTAAGGTTAATCCTGACTTGACGTATAATGAAGAATCTATTTTAATTCAAGCTCGGGAAGTGAAGCAACTTAGAAACAAGAAAATCCACTTAGTAAAGGTACTTTGGAGGAACCAATCGGGAAAAGAAGCTACCTGGGAGAGAGAAGAAGACATGAGGACCCAGTATCTGCACTTGTTTCGGGACTAGTGTAAGGTAAATTTTGAGACGAAATTTCTTTAAGGGGGAGAGAGTTGTAACACCCCGAAATACTAACCAAGAGTCGCATGTCGATTTATCGTTGCTTAATTATTACAATATGCTTTACTCTCATTTTGGGAACTTGAAATGTTGTGATAATTGCTAACTTGCTTAACACAAATTGTGATCATAATTTAAGGGATTGAATTGGAGTGTTTATGTAATTTTCTAGTTAGAATTAGGTATAACTTTTAGAGGAGGTGAAGGATATATATATAGGTGTATATGTAAGTATTTTGGGCAGCACACAACTATTTGGGCAACACCTTGAAGGACAGTTGTACAAGGGATAAACACCACCATTGTGATTATATATTTTCACAGCTCCTTTAGTAAATTCGTTTTCCTCAAGTCTTAGAACCTTAGAAACATATCTAAACAGTTTGTTCTTCAAAATCACGAGAGGAAAACTTTGTCCTTTTGGCCGGGATTCGAGACACACCCTTCTCTTTGGTAAGTGGAAAAATCTATTTTTAAGCTGGGTAGTGTTTACTATTTTAAGCATAACTTGTTTTATAGAACTTAGTATGCAGTGAATAAATATGATTTGGAAATATAATTTGTGTATGTACAAGTCTTATGTTTATGTAAAACTCTAATTTAGTTGTTATGGATTCGAAATATGGGACGCAACATAGGACATGTTATGTCCAGAGTTCGAAAGTAGAAATCATGTATGGAAAACTGTTAGTGTTTTGAATATATCTTTTTGTACAAAATATATTCTGCGATGATTCTTGTTTTTAGCAACCTTAAGAGATGTACCTACATCTTTCATGAAGGTTATAAAGTCTAGTTTTGCCGTTTTCCTTTTCAAATCTAAGTTGCGACACGAGGTACTAGGCTAGCCAGAATCACTGTTTTGGGAGCATAGTCGTATTTGTACAGGCTAAGCTTACTTGTGATGATAATCCTGTTTTACTTCGACATTATTGAGATACTAGGAATTAAAGAAGTTATTTAATTGTATTTTTAAGGTTGTATATACTCGTGAACAAGTTGAGGACCTTGATACGTTGGTTGTCTACTGTTTGAACTCGCGAAGTTGTGTTGGACTGTTTCTACGCTAAAGTATTGAGGTTTGTGTATAAACTTGTACTTGTACTCTTTTTACCTGCTGGTATATCTAAAAGTTTATCTTGGTGCCTTGGTTACCTCTTGTCACTTTGCAATGTCGTGTTGTTATCCTTTAAGGCGTTAAAGACACTTGTGTAACTCGCTCACTCGTACGGATTGTTTGATCACTTGGCACTATTATTGGGACCTTGTCCTTCTTGTGCCTGTGACTTTGTCACTATTGGCATGCCTATTCATTCAGATCATTTACCATCTTGACTCTGGATTTTTAGTCCGTCTTAAGAATGGAACTTGTCCATTTTAAGTAGGAACTAGAAAGCCATTTTTAATATGGTACTTGGTTCTCTTGATTATTAGGCTTTGACCCTTCTTGATACAGGGCATCGGCCCTTCTTGATACCTTCTTGTGCTTGGTGTGACGACATGATGTATATATTGGGCGAGCCTTGTTATTGAGTCTCTTGGAAAATGGTGCTATGAGCGTTCTTGACATTTGGATCTTTTAATATCGAACTTGATACTCTTTATATATTGTTACTTGATTTATTTATTATGTTTCAACTATGTTGCTCCTGACTTGAGAAAGGTAGCTTGGTGAATTTGAGGGCTCCGAACCTATAGTTTTTACACCACTAAGCTATATGCTTAGCAATAGTTGTTTCTATCGTAGGGAATGATCGAGAGGAGGCATGAAGCAGGCCATTGGAGATGGAGATTTTGAGAGCTTTAAGGAAGATCACATTTGCATATAGCATCTATATTTTGTATAAACCTTGGGACTTATACATGATTTGTGTGTTGTATATTTACATGAAATTTTGAGGGCTAATCTGATCATGTTACCATGGGTTGTAATATAAGTATGCCTATATGTTTTTTTTTTTGGGGTGTGTAAGCCCAAGTCTTGTAATATTTTAAATTTACCACTAATTTTGAATGATTGTGTGAAGCATGAACCACCTTGTTTGGGTGCTCGGAAGTTGGTAATATTTTTTTTATATCATTTTTACTAGTGTAAAGACAATATATGCATAAAAATCTCGTGAGTTATTGGCCTATATTATTTCGGAACGGTCTCTACAGGGAGACTATGGGTTCTTATTCATGCATTGCACAAGTAAGCTTTGAGGGTATGTATGAGATGTTCCTCTTATGGTATGATGATCTATGAGTTGATTATGCTTATGACTTATGCTTTTCCATTATCTTCAAAATGATGCTTTAACTTAGTAAATTGCATACATTCAACTAAAATGTCCCTTTTAGCATGTTTTCATGATTTTATGCATAGCTATCATACTTGGTGCATTTTTGTCCTAACCCATATTTTCCTACATTTTCCGTAAGTGTAGGGTCCGGTTCTCAAGGTGGTCATCATTGTGGCTAGAGCTTGGATTTACTCATTTCTCCTTGCTTGTTGGTGAGTCCTCATGATTCGAGGACATATGTTTCCATTTAGTAGTTTCATTCTTGTATTTGACTTTCAAATTTTGTTGTATGGGCTGTGACCCTATTTGATTCAAGTATTGTAATAGATGGCTAATTGAGACAAGTCTAGACTTCCGCTTTCCTTTATGAAAATCTTGGATTTGAAATGCGTCTTTACTCTTTATTGTTTTATGCTCATGTTATGATATGCTAAGTGGCTTAAATGGTGCCTTTCGAGGTTCTATGTGCCTTGTTACGTCTAGGAGGTATCCTTGTGTCACGACCCGGGAGCACCCCCTAGTCGTAACCGGCGTACTCGACCTCGAAGAGGTCTAATACAAGCCTCTTAGCATTCATTCATCGCATAGACACAAAAACCATAAGGAATTAAAAACTTTCTTTACCAAGAAAACATTTCATAAAAAATAAAAAAATAGCAAGCGGAAGACTTTCTAGACATTACACATGATGTCTCAAAACCATCTAATACTTTAGAGTACAAAATTCGGGACTAATCCCATACACAACTTAAACAATACTAAAAAGACATAAAAGAACATATGGGGTATTGTCCTCGAATATATGAGGACTCACCAAGTCTTCATCTTCAACACTTAGAAACCTATCAAATAGCCATGACATGTCATCATCTCCAAATCCCTACACTTTAGTCCAAAAAGGGAAAGAATGGGGGTTAGCATAATTAAGTACTAAGTATGGAGACCATGCAAGAAAATATGCACAACGGACATTTACAAGAAATGGATGCTTTCATATCATTTTGATAAAACCTTCACTTCACAAGTATAAGAGACATAATACAAGTCAACATTAACATATAAGACCATAGCCAACCATACATATACTCAACATATGTCCATATACAATCCATGCTTAACTTTAAAAGAACACATGTCATTTCATTACCATAGGACCTCTACCTAATATAACCTTAAGACACACTTGAGTGAGACAAGAAGTGACCGCCCATACAACCTCTTCAAGCACACTTAAGTGTTCCCCAAGATTACCTTAGATAAGGACATTTCATTTACAACATAACATCAATATGCCAACATTCTTTAAGAAACCATTTTGGAGACATTCAAGCACATAAGGGGACTTTCACATAATAGTCGTTAAACTTAGGGAAGTCACTTTAGTATCTTCAAAGCCTACTCGTGCCATGTGTAGATAGCATCCCATACTACTACCTACACGTTGTAGAACCTATCCAATAACTAGAGTGCACATCCCACATGATGGGAATAGGCATAACCGACATAGACCATACTAGCTAGGTATGGAATCCGGAGTCTATCCTACTCCGTGGAGGTTGTTCTACTTGCCAAAGGTAGAACTAGTAAGCAACCCATGTAGGCACATGGTTTAGGGGATGTCCAAGGAAGTTCATTGTGCCTAATCTCATACTCAACTAGGCCACCTTCCTAACCACATCCACTCGGTGCTAGCCTTGTTTCCCATAGAGTATTCAATCACATATGTACTTAGAGAAGGTTCCTTTTCTAGTTCAACCAACTCATAGTACCTCTTCCCAAGAAAGGCCCCATTTCTTAGTCATGGCCAATCAAGGTTCATAAGGATAGCTCATTTGACTTTCTTAGATAAGGATTATCATGCCGTTCCGGCTCCATCCATCTCTAAGTCTATCATCTCACTCAAGAAGGGAACTTCGCTCTAAGGCCCATCCTTCAAGGTTATACATTTACATAGGAAAGCTAGACTTATGAAAGGGCACCATTTCTTAGTTCTGCTGATTCAAGTCTTGGCCTAGAATTCCTCTTTTAGCATTTATAGAAAGGGCACCAATTCTTAGTTCTGCCCACTTCACACATTCATGCATTCAAGACTTTAAGTAACAAGGAGGGACACTTTAGTCTACCAACCAAGTCACAACATTTTCATTTAAGGATACTTCATAATCCAACATCATTTCATATATACATCATGAGAAATCATACTTTAACTCACAATGCTATCCACTTTACATAGTATCATCACAAGATCACATAAAACTCATTCACATCATACCTTCACATATAGCTTCATATAAAACTCATTCACATCATACCTTCACATATAGCTTCACATAAAACTCATTCACATCATACCTTCACATATAGCTTCACATAAAACTTTACATATAGCTTCACATAAAACTTTACATGTAGCTTCATATAGGACTTTACATATAGCCTCATATGTGTATAATAATACAACAATATAATAACATTCACATAATGCCCTTCATGGCCTCAATTCAAAATAATACAACAAATAACCACCTCCACCAAAGGTGGATCAAACCAACCAATAACAATTATATTAATACTAAGAGCTCAAGCCATCTTACCACCCTTTTCAAAGGCCATAAGCCACAATACTCAATTTCATGCCAAATATACAATATTTATCAAGTTTGATCAACTTACCCTCTTTCCATGGCTATCTTCATCATCCTCATATTCCAAAAATTAACAATACAATAACAATGATAATAACAATATTCAACTATACAAGCTAAGCTAAGCATAAGCCAATAATCAACATGAAGACCAATTCACAATTTTGTCTATTCAAGGCTAACATCCCACATCCTTCAATTCACTAACAATTCTTAACAATTCCACATAGATAAATACATATATGAACAGTCCACAATAATCGTCCATCAATTACACAAAATCAATACACCCACTTTAGGCCAAATTTAGAGAATTTGAGAAGACATGGGTTCATGGGGATTTCTTTCTAAAAACCATTAATAATCATTAATAACCATATAAATCATCATTTAAAACCTTTTTATGCAAGAACCCATGCTAGAATCGAAATAGGTTTTTGTGTGTATTTGAAAAACCTTGAAAACCTTTTGATTGGGTTCCTTGAAAGAAAGAATAATCAAGGATAAGGATCCCATACCTCTAAGTTGAAAACCCACGAAAATTGAAGAAGAAGCACTCGAAATCTTCAACCCTAGCTCCAACTCCTCTTCTTCCTTGAGTTAGAGAGAAATATTTGAGAGAGGGAATGATTTTTTTGGAAATTCTAAGAGGAGTGACTTAAATGAAAGGAATTGGGTCATAAAAAGGTCTTATAGTTGCTAGGAAAGGAAAAGAATAGCATAGGGTCAATTTTGGAAAAGGACTAAGGACCCATAAAGTCTTGACTTAAAAATTGTGCCCCTTCCCGTCTTAGCTCGCCCTTTTGGACAATGCTTCACTATTTCGGGCATAACTTTTTACTCCAAAGTCGGAATTGGGCAAACTCAGTGGCGTTGGAAAGAGAACTCAGAGACCTTTAATTAGATAGGTAAAGGTCCACCTAATTCATTTTGAGCTAAAAGATATGACCATTTAAAGTTGACCCTTACAACTCACTAGTTCAAATGACTAGTTTCCGGACGTCACGGTCATTTCTCATCATTTCATCAAGTTCTCAACTCCAAACTCACATGTGAGGCTCTAGTTTCACTAGTTCATTTTTAGGGTCGTTACACCTTGGGTCGTGACAGTACCACATCACTCACCAAGTAATTAGCGAGATCTATGAACCAACGGATAAGATCATAAGAGACTACCAAAACCTTTTCTTCTGGAAACGTATTATCTATCTCAACTCTATCGTCCAACTTTAACATTGCTTCTTCTTCCAATCTAGACAAGTGATCAGCAACTTGATTTTCAGTCCCTTTCCTATATTTCACTTCGAAGTTGAACTCTTGCAACAACAACACCCATCGAATTAGTCTTGGTTTAGCATCCTTATTTGCCATAAGGTATCACAAAGTTGCATGGTCTGTGTGTGCATAGTGACTTCGGTGCCAAGAAAATAGGATCTAAACTTCTCGAATGCGAAGACTACAACAAGGAATTCTTGTTTGGTGACTGTGTAGTTCTTTTGAACAATATTTAGGGCTTTGGTCACATAGTATATGGGATAAAGAATCTTCTCACGCCTTTACCCTAACAACATGCCAAGCACCACCCCACTCACATCACATACAACTTTAAATGGTTGTCCTCAATTCAATGAAATAATGATAGGTGATGAGATCAACTTCTCTTTCAAACCTTCAAACGCCTACAAACAAGCATCATCACTCAGACTTTATTTCCTTCTCAAGTAACTTGCATAATGGGTGCGCTGTCTTGGAGAAGTCTTTGATAAATCGTTGATAAAATCAAGATGTCCGAGAAAGCTTTTAACATCCTTCACATGGATAGGTGGGGGAAACTTTTCAATCACCTCGATTTTTGCTTTATCAACTTCAATGCCTTTTTGAGAGATTTGATGGCCAAGAACTATGCCCTCTTTCACCATGAAGTGACACTTCTCCCAGTTTAACACGAGATTGCATTTTCCACACCATTTTAGAACATCACCTAGGTGGGCCAAGCAATCATCAGATGAGTCACCTATAATAGAAAATTCATTCATGAATACCCTAATAGTGTCTTCCACCATATCTAAGAAGATAGACATCATGCAACAATGAAAGGTCATTGGTGCATTCCACAACTCGAACGAACTCCTCATGAAAGAAAATCTCCCATAGGATCAAGTGAAAGTGGTCTTATCTTGGGTCTTCAGGATCTATATAGATCTGATTGTAGCGTGAATACCCATCTAGAAAAAGTACCAACCTTTACCAACAAGATGATCTAACATTTGATCCATGAATGGCATTGGGAAGTGATCCTTCTCTGTCCAAACATTCAACTTGCGATGATCTATGCAGACTCTCCAACCATTAACCGTCCTCATTGGTATAAGCTCATTCTTTGGGAACCACAATGATTCCTCCCTTCTATGGCACGCATTGAATAGGGCTCACCCAATTATTGTCATCAATTGGATAAACCACTCTAGCATCCAACCCCTTGATGATTTCCTTCTTTACGACTTCTTGCATATGTGGATTTAGTCTCCTCTAGTGCTTAATGCTTGGTTGCAACCAAGCATGGGTTATATCTTATAAGAACATATGCCTGGTGGAATGTCTACGATGTTAACAATAATCCATCCAATCGCCCTCTTTAAATACCTCAACACCGATACCAAAGCCTTTACTTTCCCTTTAGTTAAATCAACATCAATTATGACTGGCAAAGTATTGTTTTGGCCCAAAAATACATACCTCAAAAGAAATGTAAATCAAGAAATAATGGACTAAAGGTGTAATAACAAAAATTAGTCTAATCTAAAAGTCTTTTTCCCTAGCAACGATGCCAAAATTTGATATGCTCAAAGTGCACCTCCCTAAAGAAGTATAAGCGGTCGTTGTTCAAATAAAGAACCTAATAGAGGTTACGTTCAATCCCATGAGTAATGAAGTCTACACTTCGCCTAATCTATTGTTAGTCATACTCTTAATCTAGTTCTTTCCGTAAGAAAGAGGGGTTTCATAAAACAAAAGCTTAAATGATGATTTTAGTAACATGCAACCAAGTAAGGAGAAGTGAATGTTTTGTAAATTCAATAGAAGATAAAACTAGGGTATAAGTGTTCTCCACAAGTCCTTAACATAGTAAACCTTACAGTAGTAACCTTGTCTAGTGTCCAGCATGCAAAGTTGGTAACTTAGGTATCTCTTAAGCGGTTGGTCGCCCAAATAGGGAATTTCACCATGCAACTTTGGCCAGTTTATGGGTGTATGCTTTACTAACCCTTACCCTTGACCCTAGATTAGCTATCACTAGTCTGTTTAAGCTATTAGATGAAGTTTGTAGCCATCAAATCACTGTTATTTAATCTATTTTCTCATTTGTTACCCCTCGGTCAGGCAAAGAGGAATAAGGCGAGTTCTAACATGGGACCTCGTTCAAAAGCAGTTAAAGCCAAGAGATCAACAATACATGCATAAACACTATTCAAGAATTACAAATTGTTAGGTCTAGTTTGTTAATTCCTCGTGGTTCCCACAACCATAGTTGTGGATTTAGCTACTCATGCTTGGGTGATCACAATTCATATAAATGTTGTTAAAAAAATCATGAACTTACAATTAGAGTAGATAAATATTGGAATCTTGATTGATGAATAAAAGATTGCAATATGAACCAACGATTTAAAGAATTAAAATGGAAAAGTGTTTCACAAAAATTAATTCTCAAAAAGCAAAAACAAGGTTATTTACTGTCTAACCATAAAAACAGCTAACAAAAGACTATAGACATCCAATCCTAAATACAATAGTCTAACAAAACATAGGAAAATAGGATTTCGGTAGTCATTTTTACGGTTAGGTTCTACGAATCGTAGGAACCTTTCGTCAAAACAACTTCCTCTTTCAATCTTATGGACTTTTCTATAGACAAAGCTACGAATCGTAGTCCCTGTACTGGGGCTTAAAACTTTAATCTTTTCTACAACTTGGACCTACAGCTCGTAGAAGTTCCTACGACTCGTAGTCCAGTCTCATTGCCCAACACTAAGCTCCACGACTCATCCCTACGGCTCGTAGAAAAGTCTACAACTCGTAGGGAAAATAGTCTAAACTCCAAAAGTTGTTGTTTCACTGAATTTCAACCCGGCGTGTCAAAAACCTATTTTCCTACAAAACAAAGGTAAATTACCATCAAACCTACTAACAAGTGCTTAAGAACAATGCAAAACTCCAAGTTTAAAGCATGATAAGTATCGTAATTATATTTGTAGGTAATCATTTTCATTTGCTTCTCATTTCATCATTTGATCGCCTTGTTTTAATGTATATTCGTTGTATCCTTCGTTAGTATCTAGGAAAGTGAAGAAGTATGTGGATAAGAAATTTTAGTGTTTATATTTTTTTTTATTTTCAAATTTTAAATTAGTTTTAATGATTCATAAATTTTGCACTTTTTTTAAAAAAAAATTACAAATTATTTGTTTCAAAAAATTGCAAACATGAGAGATTTAAAATAAAATATAATTAAAACTTTCAAGTGGCAGATGTACACAATAAAAGTGAAAATATGGGTGTTTTTTTCCTTGCAACCACGACACTTTTTCTTAATCTTTTTAAACTGATTTTTTGCTAATTTTCTTCGTATCTTAGAAACAAATAGCTAATTAAAAAAATGTAAACGTTAAAGCCACATTAATCGATAAATGCAATTTGCAAAAAAAAATTTAGGAAAAGATCTAAATTATATAATTTTAAAATAATTACATATTTTAAAATAATTAAATAGATGTCAATAATAAACAGAAGTACTCTAATTAGGATAAAAATAAGAGTCCAAAAATACTCTAACATTAGCCATACATTCTATTAAGTTATTTATTTATTTATTTTATTTTTTGCAAGACCATTTTTTTAAAAATGTTTAGACTTTAATATTTATTTTTCAGATTATAAATTGATTTTAATAATTCATAAACTCTGTATTCCTCCTCCTCCTCCACCTCCTTTGCAGATTATGTGTTTTTAAAAGTTTCAATCATAAGTACACAATAAAAGTAAAAAAAGTGGGTGGTTTTTTTCTTGCACCCACATCCCTTTTTCTTTTAATTTTAAAACTATTTTTCTTTTAAAAAAATCTCTTCATATCTATATATGAGAAACAAAAAGCTAATAAAAAAATTAAATGTTAAAGCCACATTAATAAAAATGCAATTTGTAGTGAAAAATTAGGAAAATATCTAAATTATGTAATTTTGAAATGATTATATATTTTTTAGATAATTAAAATAGATGTCAATCAATAAAGATAAGTATTCTTGTTAGATAGAAACAAGAGTCTAAAAATACTTAAACATTAGCAACATATTCTATCAATTGTGGATTGTAAAACTTGCAAAAAAATGAAATAGTTCTATAAATAATTAAAATAATAAGTCAATAAGAATAAGAATGTTTATACTATTTCAAATAAAATACTAAATAGGGTTTGCGATTGTTTGTTCCCACAATAATGGATTAAAGACACTAAATATAAAAGTAAAATGGAGATATGAATAAATAATAGATAGAGATCTAAAAGATTGAGATTCAAATTCAAATGGATAATCTTATGTAAAATTATATGTTATTGAATAGAAAAAGTAAACAACTTAAAAATACTTCTTCTTAAAATGTGTTTCGTAGGAAAAAAATGATCATGACCTTTTAGAACTATATAATCTACGTAACGAAAGCACAATCTCTATTCAATTAACTTGATCTTATCACACATAGTAAAAATAAATAATTTATAGAACTTTATTTTCAAACCATTCTTTTTAAATTCCACCCTTATTCATGAATAGGAATCTAAGCAATTACAATTGGATTTCATTTTCATACCTCAATATTGTTTGATTTGGCTCTTTGGCCAGAAACTCAAGTCTAACAAATCTTGAGGAAACTTGAATGCTTTCTCTGTCTTCCTGAACCAAAGTTATTATTTGTAAATTTTTGCATCATTCACTACAACAAAAACACATTTTAGCAGTAATAAATATACACATAAACAAAGAGTGTTAAAACCTTTACCGGCATTAGTTAATTGTCATTGGATCCAATGTCACTAAAGTCTTTGGGGACATATACAAAGAGTGCTAATTGCTACTAAAAGTACATATTTAGTTTTCATTAAGTTATTGTTGTTAATTAATTGCCGCTAAAGATCATTTTTGATGTAGTGATTTCACACTTCTTGAATCGTCAACCGGATGTGAAAAAAATTGTAACTTCTTGGTGTTTAAAGTCAAATGGTATTATATATATATCTATATATACACTAGGTAATTTATTCGCGCTTCACGTGGTCATAAATAATAATTGCATTGAACTTGCAAATAATCCTTTACTAATATCCATACATTAAAAATAATGGAAAATATAGGTTCTTAAAAAAATATTAGTAATATTCCAACATGAATTTGATTATTTGTCATTATCAAATAACTCAAGAACCTCTAATGAATGAGTTATTCATGAAATAATAAATCATTGGTTCTTTCATCAACATTAAAAGGAAAATAAAGATGAAATATGAATATATATACAAAGGCATTTCGTAAGAAAAAGAACACATTTAAATTGCATAGATTATATAATTGTGATCTATGTCTCAGGGAAAAATTCAAAAAATTGTTAACAGATTCAAAAAAAGAAATTACGCTTGAACATGAAAGCAATTATAACTTTTGAAATTTCATAATGATTTTCTTCAATTGATAAGTGAGAAACTTCATATCTATGTTAAAATAGATAATATGTAAGCTTATATATAGTACTTTTAAGTTATAGAATTTTATATAGAATATCAAAACATGAATTCTTAGAACTAAGTACAATAATTATTTTCTGCACAATGAATATACCTACTATGTGTATATGTTCAGTATAACTGGAGACAATAACTTTGCAGAAACATAAACAACAGAGTTTAAAACATGTACTCAAAAACAACAATTAACATCATAAACATAAATTAATGACTATAAAAAATATATCAGGATATGTAAAAATAGAATGAAATAGAAAGAAAAAAATTGAGTCCACTGAATGCACAATGTCCCCTTAAGAAAACTATTCCCCTCTAATACATGAGATTTAAAGAATTAGACCCTCTTAGGATGGAATATTTTTATTCACCAACGTATTGATACAAAAATAATGGTGTCAGTAAGTTACTCAATAGGAGCAAAGTACACGAATATTTAATTGTGCAGAAGAAGAAGTTCAGATTTTTTGTTGTTTTAAAATGAGAGGAAATCCCTCTATTTATAGACAACAAAGGGTAGTGTGAACAAATGATTATTGTGCCTTATCGAAAAGGTCACAATTCTTTAGAAAAGTCACAACCCTTAGGAAAGGTCACAACATTTCATAAACGTCACAACCTTTCATAAAAGTCGCAACTCTTCATAAAAGTCACAACTTTTCATAAAAGTCACAACCTTTCATGAAAGGGGAAGGCTAGTTTTGGAAATAAATAAATTAAAAGGGAATCTTGGTCTGTGGTGGCGCCACGTAAGAGGGCATAGGGTTCTCTTTTATGTATATACTAAGGAAACTACCCGCGCTTCGTGCACAAGTATGTGTACCCCAATTATACAATTATGTAATATTTACTTCTTATTGCCCCATAATCGGTTACTAATTCTATTGAAGAAGCAACATTGTTTATATGTACATCTGTCGGAAGTGTGGTGAAGTGTGCCATCATTTAACTTTTCACTGACGTGGGCTAATGGAAGTCCATGTTTGCCCGTCAATCACTCCATTTATAAACACATTATAATGTTTGAGTAAACTTGGTTGTCTTAAATATAATTGCTTATACAATTGTCCGCACATCATTGGTAATTATATTGTAAATCTATTTCTAAGTCATAGTATGTTTTTAAGCATATCATTGTTTTCCAGTACTATGTACCAGCCGGATGTTTCAATGGTGGGTGGCCTTTTATCGCAGGAGGAAAAAGTTCAAATCCATGGATCTAATACATGACAGTAATAAATATGGAAAATATTTATTTGATAGAGGTGAAGACATCTTGGTTATTATCAATTTAATCCTTTAATGACGGTGACATTATAGGTTAAGAGAACTATATAAAATCATGTGCAGCTAGTCTAAGAAGTAACATATTGCAGTGATGGGAAATGTGAATCGGATGTAAGTCACTAACAATATACAACGCTATATAGGATGTGTGTCTATGTAAATAGGCCCCTATGTATGCAAATCGTAGATCAAAATATTGCCTATTATATGATAGTACATGAGTCAAGTAATAGTGAGGTACAAATAGTATCGACAATGATTTGTGGCAGAAGAAGTAATAGTTAACTCCACATTCTATACCATTATTTTTTTCCTCGTAAAGCGGGCTACACAAAGCTTCTCTATCATAGGTGTCCTCATAAGGACTATATACTGTAATACTAAATACAATATCTAGCCCTGTTGGTTGATCTTCTATTGGTTACGGTTGGATGAAAGAGTTGAATTATGTTTTGGCACCTATGTGGTAGAATTCCCCCCTACTCCATACCCTGAAGGAGTAATCTGGTTGCGACCCTAAAAGTTTCCTTAGGTTACTTCAGGTATTTGTCCATGTGTTTTGCATACCATCTTCATTTTATTTTCCTATGAACATTCACTTTTGTTAGTAGTGAGCATTTGTTATGTAGATATAAATTGCTTGAGCTACTCACCTGCAATGGTTGTATTAGTAAGTTCTTACGAATTTGCTGGATTCGTTATGGTCTATAAAGGTTGACCTGTAGTTATGGGCTGAGGCATTCACATTGCATCTCCATCACAAATCCTCATTTGTACGGGCAGTTTTCTGGACAACAGTGATAAATAAAAGTTAGTTATGGTTCTATTTATCGTTTGGATAATTTATAATCGCGATAGTGAGTGGTTAATTGTTAAAAAATACCTCATCTTTTTGCACTATTCTTGCGCATACATTCTGAAAGATTTCCTTGTAAATAATATTTTGTATGTATTTCTGGTATTTCATGTCCTCATCCGCGTTGAGGATTGCCAATCTTGTTGTTGTTGTTACACATGATACTGCGACATATAATTGTCCATGGGTGAATACTTGTTTTGGAAGATACAATCCAACTCTTTCAAGAGTTTGTCCCTAGATCTTATTGATGGTCATAGCATAATAGGGTGCTAAAGGAAGTTGGCATATGTTTCACTTGAATTGCCACTTTGATTCGTTTGGAGACACGATAATTCTTGGTATTGTGACTCTTGATCCAGGGTTCTTACCAGAGATAATGTTAGCATTAACTGATCAAATACCAAGATGCATTATTATTAATCTGGTACCATTGCAGAGTCCTTCAGTTTGATTTAGATTTCTAAGAATCATAAGAGAGCATCCTACTTTCAATTGTATTTCATGGTTAGGGATGCCTGTGAATCCTAAGTTGTTTAGGAATTTAGTTGGTTACAATATATCATCCTCATTAGTATTCACACTTGCTTTACAAACATTGTCCGAGCTATGATAAGTTCTTCCTTCCCTTGGTATCATTTTCATAATTTTCTCATTCAGCTCATGCACCATTTCATTTTTTGGTGTGAGTATGGCTTTTTCTTTCAAGTACAATGGGTCGTTATACTTCTGTAATAGGGACTGATACACTGCCTCTACAATGGATTCTATCTGATTATGTGATGGTTCAACATATACATTAGGCGTCCCATAGATGTGGTCCTTCTTATTGTTTGCATAAACGGATCCATCTCCAATCTGTAAAAGCCATTTCTCAAAAGTTGATATTTTGTCTGCTTCACAACCCCTTACTTTTCCACGGCTAAGTTGCATATTTTCCTTCAATTCATAAATAGAGAAGTAGGGCCACAAGTGCGAATAGTTTAACGATGGATCAACAATATCATATTTGGTTCCCTTTTGGAATAACTGTCAATATATGACGAAAATCACCACCACATACGAAAGTTATGCCCCCAAAAGGTTTGTATGCGCTATTTTCATACCTATATTGGATAATATCCCTCAAAGTCTTGTCCAACGCTTCAAAACACAATTTATTTGCCATTGGTGCTTCATCCCCAATATCAAAGCATTCATTTTAAGAAGTTCCGCTAATTGGCTGCCTTGTTTTATTTCACATGTTGACTCTGGAGTGACATCTAGAGGAATATGAAAGCGTGAATGAGCAGTCCTACCATTTGGTAATAATAAAGCTACTATACCTGATGTAGCAACAGGGAGAACTATTTTTTATTGTGATCTGATCCTCGAAATAATTGTATTCCACAAAAATGTCTTTCCCATACAACCATGGTCGGGTATAAAAAATAATTTGCCTTCTTCATTATCAACTGATGATATTATTGCTTCATATGCCGATCGTTGCCAACAATTTAAGAGAGCGATGGATTCATTGTGTAGTATTTTGAGCTTCTCTTTGTCATCGTCTAGCTCTTCATTTATTAGGCGATTACCTACATCTGGAAGTGGCATACCTTCTATATCATTCAAACTTCTACCCATCTTTAGAAGGATACTTTCAATCTCAAATAGTGTATACGATTCAATTTGCTTTGTATTTAGTTGTAAATCATTCAATCATAATCTCTTTCTCTGCATCGATGTGATATCTTCAGATAATATTTCATAGTTATTCTCCCATAGTTTGCGGCAATCAGAGATGGGACAGTTCATAACTATAGTTACAAAGTGTTGCCTCAACTCATTTCCAGTAGCCCACTGGGCTGCCTCGGACAAGCAGTCATCCCACTCTTTGTCACCATTTAATCAACCTAATGTGTAACAGGCCTCTCTATAAGTTTTATGATTGACTCCATTGATTCTTCTGATGCTTTCAAAGGAAGTGCAACCTTTCATAAAATTCAGCAACATACACATATAAAACCGTTCTCCATTTGCCGGGTGTGCAAAGTATATTCTACCAACTACATGTCCCTTCTTCCTCCTGGTCAACTTTTTGTCTCTTCCATTCCAGACCCAACGTGTTGGAAATTATGAATATGTCAGCTCTCTAGCATTAGGGTATTTCTTGTTAGCCTCAAGCCATTTCGTAAATTTTGTTTTCTCAATATCAGGTCTGCTCAGTACGCTTTCAGCCCTACTTGATTCTTCAACTATTATGGTGTTTTGTCCTTGTAATGGAAAGTAAGCGCTCAACTGTCGGCTGTCTGTGATGTATATCAAATTTAAAGATCCTCCAGCAAGCTTTTGTAGCCGATATGTATCTCTAATCTAGATACTTTTTTATCTCATCATTTCTAGTTGTTGTCCCAGTTGATTCTATTATTGTTGTCACTCTATCTGACCCTTTATGAACATATTTGAATAGGTACTTCATCGACCTTGAATAATTATAGACCTCAACATTTATATGTGGATCAAACTGGACAAGCAAGTCCCCGTTGTATGGTACAACATATTTGTTATCTAAGTTGACCCCATATTTCTTGACCTCAATACCAGTGTTCCGTCTCATATAAATAGGGAATCCATTAAAATCAAAATTTATTCGATCATGGTATTTCTTTGAGAAATTCTTTGTGCACTTCCCTTGTTTCATACATGGGAAACTAGGATTTAGGTCTCTGCAAGGTCCGTGCATCATATAGTTCTTGACTGCATTATACCCATCTGGATCGTGTTGAAAATCTGGTATTTCAGCTGATATTAGTCTGTCAATATGATCTGGTGTGGGATTTTTTAATGATTCGTGAAGGAATAGAAGTATATGTGCATGTGGCAAGCCTCTTTTTTGGAACTCAATTGTATATATACCTGCAATAAGATGTGTATAAGGACCTGATTAGTATGTTAGGTGCCTTGAATTGGTTGCATAATATTCAAAATAAGCATAAATTATAGTAGCTAGACATGAGGTATGTATTAATTTATAGAGGCATGACGTAATAGCTTAGTTGTGACTGATCTATTCCCCAGACCCTCTGAATATGGTTTTTTGTACATTATAAATCTAAGTTGATATCATGTATTCCTGCTGATGCAATTCCTACTAATTAACCATCCTAGGTGTTTTGGTTAGGTTGGATGCGCATATGGTTTGGATTTTGTGACAATGTTCTTTGTCTTTGTTCTCACATATGTATGCAACTATATTCTAATATAAAATCATAGAGATTGCATATAGAGTGATTCAATTGCAGGGTTTTGAAGAGTATATGTTTTGCAGTTCTTACACGCAATCACTTTCCCGAAACGATTATCCTTTTTAATAAGTTGCATTAGTAGGCACAATATGATGTCCACGCGGCTACCATCGTCTTCTTGGTTAATTAGGCGCAACATTGCATCCACTTTGGGTTGCAAATGAATGTCAAGAACAAATCTGGGTATCCAGCTCACCTGCATATGGCCATAGCATCTTGATAATTTTGTGCCAGGTAGAGAGATCCCCCCCCCCCATATGCGATGAAGGGATTATAATAGTTTTTCCCACCATTGAGCAATATGAATCTCCACGTACAATTGTATCCATCAAGCCACCAAAAAGATCAGACCTAAGATTTGTTTGATTATTCCGGATGTACCTAAATCTTTCTTCTTAAATTGCCATGAACCCGTCCACAATGTATTGTTGCAACAGCCTGCCATCTTGTAGTAAAGTGTGGGCCTTATTAAGGCATTGTTGTATGCAGTAGCCATAAAATTGTCTCATTGTCAAGTTTTCACGCGTGAAAGTTTTCTGTCTTTATGAAACCAAATGTACTCCAAGCCTATAGCCATCTTCTCCATATGGATGTATCAATGGGTAAGTCATAGACATGAAAGTTAGGTGTAAATTTGTGATCCTTTACAGCCCATTCTTACGGTGTTCCACAATGACGTCTCGCTGGAAGTTTCCATCTGTAAGTTCACCAATGATTAGTCCAGCTACCTCTGAAGCGGTTGGTATGCTGTATTATCTGTCATATTTGGTCCTTTCAGGTAGGAGGCGCATATGAAACTCTATTTGTGGTTCTTCTCTATATCTATCCCTTTCCAAACGAAATGATTTGACCAAAACATTATCCTTGTCAAGCATTTCTGATATTCCCTTTACAATTTATGTTTCAACTTCTTCATGCATCAGATTTTTTATTCTATTCCCTATCTCCTTATCCGTATCATATATATAGAGTTGCGCAACTTGTGGCCACTTTCCAATTTCTTGTAATAGGGAGCCAATGTGATGGTAATTTTGACCACTTATTCGGAATACATAAGGACCCTTTGAACGATTGATTGATCTGTCAGCTCGGCCTCCCATGGATGTAAACGCAAACATCGAGTTATATACCCTGATAATTTTCATGTAGTTGATACTTCGTTTTCCTAATTTTGTGCCCAAGATGTATTTGAGGTAGGGTGGTGGTTGACTCAGTAATGGTAGATGAACACGTCCTTCCATACAACAAATTTCAAATTTGGATTGTTGTGGCTTTTTAGTTTTGTCTGTCCGTTCCTCGTACCATAGAATGGACCTTCAATATTGACAGGTGTAGGTTGGAGGGCCCAAATTCCATGTTGTCGTATATTCAACTGCCACAAAAGTTTGGTGGGACACAATATAAGTATTGTCTACACAAATGACAAACATGTTTTACCAATAGAAGGTATAATTATGTATGTTGTTGAAAAAGTTCGAGATATACTTGTATTATGTCTAATGGTTTGTCTACTACCAATTCTGTGTGTATGCATTGACACTACGACATCTGCACATTCCTCCATAACTAAATCACCAGATTGGTTACATTGTCGTCTTGAGAAAAGGTTTGGAAAACGTTGTTAATAAGTATCATGCATATGATATGTTGCGTGTTAGTCAATAGATTGTTTCATTTATCATGCATCAACCATATTATGTTGTTTATGGGTGCAAGTAATTAGGCATCTAGATTTTCACGTAACGTAAATCAATTGGGAAACATAGTAGCGGCAAATGTGTCACAGTCTGTGATGATCTTGGACATTTTTTTACTCTTTTTCTGAGGGTAGTTTTAGGGCTGCAATGTCGCTATATGTAGTTAGTAGTATAAGTAGTTGAAGGTGTTTGTGGTTCTTCGGTGGATATATAGGTGAATAGCATTTTACCCTATATTTGTTCATGCATTTCTATGGTATGAATATTTGATAGGTTCACCATCGTTGCCAAGTTTTTGATATAATGTACAATGCGATGTGCCTTATTCAGTGGTTGTTCTTTGTATTGCCTCTGACGTAATGTGAGTTTCAGCTTCAGTCGTCCATACTTGCCTCGGCATTTTTTGATAGTGTAACACCTCGTATGCTAGAACTACCAAAATGCAGATTTCAGAAATTGCAGGTGGTACCAACGGGCACCACCCACGGATCGTAGGGTGACCCACGGTCTGTCCTGGTGGTCCTTGGTTCACCATCTGCAACCCTTCCCAAGAACCCCCCCAGAAATTTCGTCTAAGGGTTAGCCTATGCCGGGACCTACGGATTGTAGGTCAGACCACGGTCTGTGGTCCAGGGTCATAGGTCAGATCCCCAGTTTCCAGCTTCCAGTCGTGAACGATGGTTGACCAGCACTGACCGTCGGTCCTGCCACGGTCCATCAGTCTGGTCCGTCGGTGGCCCTGATAGCTTTTATGTCAGGGGTCGTTTAGTCTTTTCCCTATGCGTTGGACCCCTAAACAACGTCGTTTGATCCCTAAACTACGTAGTTTCGGTTAGTTTTAGCCTAGTAAACTAATTAGAACTTACCCTAATCAATTATTCACCAAAATCAAGCGAAACATAGAGCAAACATCAGAGAGAAAGTCGAGCAGCCCTAGTTCAAGAACGCAATGAGTTTTCATCAGTTCCAGCCCTGAAATCAAAAGATTTCTCCGTGGAATTCTTCACCAGGTATGTGGGATTTCACTAGTGGGTTCCTTTCAACCATTAGGTCCCTAGATTTCAGTCAGAATCTTGATTCCACTAATACTATCTAATCTTGGGGTTTCTTGAATGTTAGAAATTGTTGGGTTTTAGTTGTTAAAATGATCCAAATCAGATTTTCATGAATTTAGTATCGTTTTGTGTAGATTCTTTCATAAATTCAGAACCTTAGCTATATAGTTCTTTTAGTTCAGGAATTACACATGTTAGGTCAGTTATTTCAGATATACATGTTTCAGTTTACGAATGTCACATGATCAGTTATAATTGTTACATTCTCAGAGTTCATATGTCAGTAATTGAGTTATCCATTACTTCACATTTCAGTCATAATATTGTTAATTACATAACCAATTTGGGAGTAGCTTAATACCAAGTGGACTAGGGCTAGTCACCCTCCAGCCCCATAACTACGTGCCTCATTAGGTTTATAAGTCCCCTCTGTGGGCGTTACATTTTACTGATCACGCCAGTCATGCCTCTATCCTCTGGCAGGGTATACTGGGTTCTCTCGATAGGGTGTATACATCGGACTCCACATTTAGATCATGTGGTTTTATATCGGTTATTAGTAGCTCCCTTACAGTCAGATTCTACTGCACTGACCATGTTATCAGTTATAGTATTTCAGTCTCAGCATGTTAAAAACTTGGTCATTGCATTCAGTTCGTTCAGGTTCAGTATTCTCGGTATAGTATCATGCTTATCTCTTATCATTTCTCATATATATGCTTTGGTTCAGTTATGTTTATTATTCAGCTTAATTCTATCTAGCATGCTCAGTACCTTTCAAGTACTAACGCATATTGTGCGCTACATCTTCTCGTGATGTAGGTTCAGGTCCTCAGCTTTCAGATCACGCATAGATCGGTTCCCGATCTTCAGTTCATCAGCATCAGTGGTGAGTCCATATTCTCTGAGGACGATAGACATGTTTCCTTTGTTTTTAGTCGTAGTTTCAGTATTTGCTAGATTTAGCTGGGGCATGTCCCAGCACTTCAATTCAATTAGAGGCTTATTTCAGACATAGTTAGTTTTAGCTTTAGCACTTGAGTTTGACCTTTCAGTTGTTGTTAAACTCTCAGTTTTTTTTATATTTAAATAATTATGGGTATTCCCCATCATTTCATTTCAGTTTTTCTTATGATTTAGTTTTTGCACAGTCTTTTCTTACTTCAGTTTATTTAGTATGCTTATGATATGTCAGCAGGGTTAGCTTGGGGTCACTCGTGATCCTAGATCCCGTGTCCACGTCCTGGGGTAGCTTCGGGGCGTGACAAATAACGACAATTTCGTCTTTCCTCCGAGTGTTGTTCGATGATAATGTATAACTATTTATTCTCTGTTTCAACATCCTGTCTTTTATTGCTAATAGAGGTAGAAGTTGTTGCAGTTTCCTAATATCGGTGGGTATATTTGTTGGGGCAGTAAATGTGTTAACAATTTTTTAGATCAAATCCATTATTCATGTCTGAAAATTTTGTTTAGGTCAATGTCACTAGTATTGGCTTATGTGTGTGCTACACTTGTATTCTTAGAAGGTGACAAAGTTTTTGAACTAATGGAAACAGAGTTGGGATTTTGGGTTGTCACGACCCAAGCCTACACCCCGGAAGTGACACGGTGTACAAGACTCCAAAAAGTCTCATACAAGCCTCATAGCATTCATGAACATAAGAGCATAGGAAAATAGTGCGAAATTGAAAACTTTTCTTTACAATCGAAGTCATTTTCATAAAAGCAAGCAGAAGTCTTTCTATACTTTGTCTCAAACCATCTACAACACTTTGAATAAACTTTGGGACTTATCCCGTACAAACGCTCTAAATATAAAGTAAAAGACATAGAGGGAAATAGTGGGTTCATCCTCGAAACTATGAGGACTCCCCAAATCTTCAACTTCATGCTCCTTAGGAACCCATCTTCCAAGAATAGAACATCAAATCTCCGAACCCTACACTTTGGTAAAAATTGAGAAATATGGGTTAGCACATTTAATGTACTAAGCATGATAGCCATGCAAAAACAATGCTTAAAAAGGACATTTTGGTTGAAAACCATGCATATGCCAATTTTTAGAAATATCATGAACTTTAGCAAAAGGCATAAGGTACAAGTATTATCAACATATAAGCCATTTAATCACATTAGAACATAATCAACATATAAGCCATTTCACTACATTAGAACATAATCAACATATAAGCTATTTCATCACATTAAGCTTTCACCTTAAGTAACCCCAAGCTATACTTTGTGCAATGTATGAATAGCGTCCCATACCACCATCCACACTAAGTACCACATTAAGGCCACCAAAAATGAACTTACCATTCCCCCTTTTCATCTTTAAACAATACTCACACATAAGGAACATAAACATTTCATAAGTCATGACAAGGAAAGTAACTCATAATTCAATCCAAGTAAATCATACATCATTTCATTAAGCATTTAAGTCAACATTCTTACAAGCATCATTATAAGCACATTCTTTTCATTAGACATTAAATCATCATTCTCATTAGCATCATCACAAGCTCATTCATTTCATTAAACATTATGACATTGAGAAGCATACCATAGCCCTCTCAAAGCCTACTAGTGCAATACATGGATGGCATCCCATACTACCACCCACACTTCGTAGAACTCCTAAAGTAACCATAGTACCTAACTCATATCCTTGATCATAAAACATTATAACATAAAGTAACACACCATGACTACTCTCAAAGCCTACTTGCGCAATGCATGGATGGCATCTCATACTACCACCCACACTAAGTAGTGAATTCTTGAGATGCCATAGTTCATTAATATTCTTTGTGGGGGTAAGCGTTAAACGACGTAGACCATGTGAGCAATTCATGGAATCCCGGTGTAACCCTCACCGGATAAGGGATTCCTACTTGCCTAAGGTAGGACCGTTAACATTTAGCTTAGGTGGATCCACTAGCTATAACCCTATATAGGCACATAGTTATGGAATAGGGCGATTGCTACTAGATACCCCGCCTCAACTCACGGATGAGCATCCATCTCAAGAGGTTGTTACTAAATACCCCGCCTCAACTCACGAATGAGCATCCATCTCAATCCATATCCTCTCGGGGCTTAGCATTATTCCCCATGGAGTACTTGACATTCATTACTTTAGTTCATTGTTATGGGATAAAAGATTGCTACTAGATACCCCGCCTCAACTCATGGATGATTATCCATCTCAAACCCAACATTCATTCATTAGATAGCTCATAGATTCAAAGATGAGAATAGCCTTTGAACTAAGAATCCCCATATTGTGAGAAAGTCCTTTCACAATATGTCATTATCATTTGTTAGTGCACAATTGAGAATAGCCTTTGAATCAACACATCATCATTAACATAATCATATAAACTTCATTCATTCTTCATTCATGACTGTGTGTGTGAGAATAATCTTTCAACAATACTACCATTGCATTATAGTCATAACCACATTACTTTCATTTATAGAAGAAGAGGATGCTTAAGACTACCAATTCAAGATACAACATTACATTAAAGAAACCCTTCACGTTCTATCTTCATCATTCATAAGTGTTAATTGAGAATAAGCTTTCAATAATAACACAATTTCATTCTAAACATGATCATAATACTTTCATTGAGAACACACACATATACTTCACTTCATAATCATACATAATCCTTCACGAAATTGCCCTTCAAGGCTATGAATCAATCTCAACCCAAACATCTATAAAACTACATTAGATAAGGGAATTAACATGATTCAATAACTAATTCAATAAAGACATAAACAATTCAACATACTTCATGATCAATCTATTCCCAATCACAATTCACAACTTAGGATTTTGGAGAAAACATGGGTTCATAGAGGAAATTCACCATAATTCATCATTAATTCAACAATCCATTCATAATTCATCATATATAAACCTTTTAAAATGTTTTGGAATTGAACACATGCATAGATAGAAAACCTTAGGTTTTGAGGGGATTTTGGAAACTTCAAATCATCTTTTGATACGGCTCCTTGAATGAAACTTAATCAAGGATGAAGATTACCATACCTTTATGGAAGAAAATCCACGGAAATTGAGAGTGAAATGTGAGATCTTGAGCTTCAAAGCTTGACTCCTTCTTCTCCAATAGTGGTTTCTAGAGAGAGAATATTTGGAGAGGGTGGGAGGTTTCTATTTTGTGTTTTGAAATAATGAATTGAAAATGGTGTTTAATACCTCTAAAAGCCTTAAAATACTTTAATAAATCAATAATAACAGTCCCCAACCCCTAACTAATTAATTATGAATTTACTAATTTGCCCCTTCACTTGGCCGAAACTTGACAACAAACTAGTGGTGAGTGACGACCCTAGAGCTACGGACCGTAGGTGGGGTTACGCCCCATCCTGCAGGTCTGTGGTTTGTGTATGAGGGTCACAATTTGGGGCCTTGACACATGGAATCCATTAAAGGGGCGTGGACGGAACTACAGGGCATAGGTCCCATCCGTAGCTCCCAAACTTTTTGGCAACTTTGGCTAGTTGGGGCAGCCTTAGGGTTAGGCTTTAGAGTCCCCCCTCAAGGACCCTTGGTTTGTCCTTGGGGGGTCGTACCTTGATGTTTAACCCCAAAACCCCTCAATCTAAACTTGGGAAGACATTCTACAACTTCAAAACCCCACAACAACTCAAAAACAAACTCGTTAGGCTCTAGTTTCACTTACTAGTTTTCCGGGTTGTTACATTATCTCCCCCTTAGGAACATTCATCCTCGAATGACACTTTAAACATTTTAGGGAAATAAAGACTCAAGATTAGCAGCCCATCATGCATGAAACATCATAAAGAATGCACAAAACTAGGAGGAAACATCAACTCCACTTCAAACATACTCCATGCAACACAAGAAAGTAGAAACTACATCTACTAACTCATTATGCATGAAAACTTCAACATTTCTCATTTTATTGGAGGAATTACCTTCTCCAACTCAAATCATGCTAATCATAACATCATTAAGCACATTATGCAATTACTCTCAAAAGCATATTTAGGCATGTTCAACAATTCACCTCATGAAGCATATAGACAACTCATACTAAATTCACATCAACATGAGGGTACATAATCCATAAAAACTCATTTTCTCATTTAAACATAAATTCATCAAGAACATGCATAACATAAGGAGACTATGGAAATGCAATATCACACATTGAAACAAGCCAAAAAAAAAAAGGAACTCTTTGTCTTAGGCTTGAATAGGAATAGAAAGAAAGAGAATGAGGATATCCGGACTTCTCATTGGCCCTCGACCTATCCCAAGTAGCACCCTCAACTATAAATCTTACTAAAATACTACTCCTCAACATTTATATGGAAACAACTTCCTTGCTCTTTTATTTCTAAACTTGTCGTTCTAAGATCCCAACCGGTACTTCTAAACTAGGAAGGTCCTCATTAAGCAACTCATGCTCACAAACAACCTTACCAACACCACTCAAGGTCTCATATGAGTCTAGCAAACCGGATCTAAACTCCTCAAACTCACTTCACCTTTTAACGCGAGAATTTCAAGCAAACCTAACTCATGAACATCAAAACACCCAACGACCTTTCTATCTAAGCACATTATCTCCCCCTTAGGAGCAAGCCTATATAAACTCTTTACAACATCACTTCTTTCAATTCTAAGGTCGGAGCAAGTCATCACTAAACCTTCACACTCATCACCCAAGATGATTCTAAACCAAGGTGAATTACACTTCTACCTTTCTTAGAAAAGTTTATTTTCCCAACACATCTAGGAATTTCTAAAACACCTTATTCATATAAACTTCATTCATTCCTCAGTCATGAGTGTGTGTGTGAGAATAACCTTTCAACAACACCACCATTGCATTATAGTGATAACCACATTACCTTCATTTATACAGGAAGAGGATGCCTAATCCTACCAATTCAAGATACAATATTACGTTGAAGAAACCCTTCACATTCTATCTTCATCATTCATAAGTGTTAATTGAGAATAAGCTTTCAATAATAACATAATTTCATTCTAAACATGACCATAATACTTTTATTGGGATCACACACATATACTTTACATCATAATCATACATAATCCTTCATGAAATTGCCCTCCATGGCCATGAGTCATTCTCAACCCAAACATCTAGAATACTACATTAGATAAGGGAATTAACATGATTCAATAACTGATTCAATAAATACTTAAAAAATTCAACATACTTCATGATCAATCAATTCCCAATCACAATTCACAACTTAGTATTTTGGAGAAAACATGGGTTCATAGAGGAAATTCACCATAATTCATCATTAATTCAACAATCCATTCATAATTCATCATATATAAATCTTTGAAAATGTTTCAGAATTGAACACATGCATAGATTGAAAACCTTAGGTTTTGAGGGGATTTTGGAAACTTGAAATCATCTTTTGATAGGGCTCCTTGAATGAGACATAATCAAGGATGAAGACTACCACACCTTTATGGAAGAAACTCCACAAAAATTGAGAGTAAAATGTGAGATCTTGAGCTTCAAAGCTTGACTCCTTCTCCATTGGTGGTTTCTAGAGAGAGAATATTTGGAGAGGATGGGAGGTTTATATTTTGTATTTTGAAATAATGAATTGAAAAAGGTGTTTAATACCTCTAAAGGCCTTAAAATACTTTAATAAATCAATAATAACCATACCCAACCCCAAATTAATTAATTATGAATTTACTAAGTTGCCCCTCCACTAGACCGAAACTTGACAGCAAACCAGTGGTGAGTCACGACCTAGAGCTACGGACCGTAGATGGGGTGATGCCCCATCTTGCAGGTCCGTGGTTTTGGTCTGAGGGTCACCATTTTGGGCCTTGACTGACGGAACACATCCAAGGGGTGTGGATGGACCTACGAGGCGTAGATCCCATCCGTAGCTCCCAAAAAAATTGGAAACTTTGCCTAGTTGGGGCAGCCTTGGGGTTAGGCTTTAGGGTCCCTCCTCAAGGACCCTTGGTTGGTCCTTGGGGGTCGTACCTTGATGTTTAATCCCTAAACCCCACAATCTAACCTCGGGAAGACATTCTACAACTTCAAAACCCCACAACAACTCAAAAATAAACTCGTTAGGCTCTAGTTTCACTTACTAGTTTTTCAGGTCGTTACATTATCTCCCCCTTAGGAACATTCGTCCTCGAATGACACTTTAAACATTTTAGGGAAATAAAGGCTCAAGACTAGCAGCCCATCATGCATGAAACATCATAAACAATGCACAAAACTAGGAGGAAACATCAACTCCACTTCAAACATACTCCATGCAACAGAAGAAAGTAGGAACTACATTTAAAACTCAATATGCATGAAAACTTCAACATTTCTCATTTCATTGGAGGAATTACCTTCTCCAACTCAAATCATGCTCACCATAACATCATTAAGCACATTATGCAATTACTCTCAAAAGCATATTTAGGCATGTTCAACAATTCACCTCATGAAGCATATAGACAACGCATACTAAATGCACATCAACATGAGGGTACATAATCCATAAAAACTCATTTTTTCATTTAAACATAAATTCATCAAAAACATGCCTAACATAAGGAGACTATGGAAACGTAATAACACACATGACTCAAAAACATGAAACAAGCCAAAAAAAAAAAGAACTCTTTGTCTTAGGCCTGTATAGCAATAGAAAGAAAGAGAATGAGGATATCGGGACTTCTCATTGGCCCTCGACCTATCCCAAGTAGCACCCTCAACTATAACTATTACTAAAATACTACTCCTCAACATTTTCATGGAAACAACTTCCTTAATCTTTTATTTCTTAACTTGTCGTTCTAAGATCCCAACCAGTACTTCTAAACTAGGAAGGTCCTCATTAAGCAACTCTTGCTCACAAACAACCTTACCAACACCACTCAAGATCTCATATGAGTCTATCAAACCGGGTCTAAACTCCTCAAACTCACTTCACCTCTTAAGGCGAGAATTTCAAGCAAACCTAACTCATGAACATCAAAACACCTAACGGCCTTTCTATCTAAGCACATTATCTCCCCCTTGGGAGCAAGCCTATATAAACTCTTTACAACATCACTTCTTTAAATTCTAAGGTCGGAGCATGTCATCACTAAACCTTCACACTCATCACCCAAGATGATTCTAAACCAAGGTGAATTAAACTTCTACCTTTCTTAGAGGAGTTTATTCTCCCAACACGTTTAGGCATTTCTGAAAAACCTTATTCATCAACTCTTTCAACATACCTCAAAACTCATCATGACTAAGTCTGGTTCTAACATCAACTACACATAACCATAAAGCAACACATTCATACTGAAGACAACATCACAATCTATCATCTCAAATCTATCAAGTCACATAACCATAATTGGCATCACAGCCAACCTTTTTCTCCCTCGATCCTTGTAACATAAGCCCTTCAAGTGGACATACCCTAAACACCATCGGATAAGGAATAAGAGAGAAACCTTATAGAGTTAAAATCTATGGGACGACTTCAAGAATGAAAAAGTGAGATTTTTCGAACAGCCAATAGTCTCCTATTTATAAATGTGGTGCACTTCACATTATTAACAAAACTCTACTAGATATGGTTTGAGACATCCTTAAACCATCCCAAAATCTTGTGCTCTGATACCATGTTTGTCACGACCCGAATCTACACCCCAGAAGTGACACGGCGTACAGGACTCCAAAAAACCTCATACAAGCCTCATAGCATTCATGAACATAAGAGCATAGCAAAATAGTGCGAAATTTAAAACGTTTCTTTATCATCGAAGTCATTTTCATAAAAGCAAGCGGAAGTCTTTCTATACTTTGTCTCAAACCATCTTCAACACTTTGAATAAACTTTGGGACTTAGCCCATACAAAAGATCGAAACATAAATTAAAAGACATAAAGGGAAATAGTGGGTTCGTCCTCGAAACTATGATGACTCACCAAATCTTCAACTTCATGCTCCTTAGGAACCTATCTCCCAAGAATAGAACATCAAATCTCCAAACCCTACAATTTGGTAAAAATGGAGAATTATGGGTTAGCACATTTAATGTACTAAGTATGATAGCCAAGAAAAAACCATGCTTAAAAAGGACATTTTGGTTGAAAACCATGCATATGCCAATTTTGAGAAATATCATGAACTTTAGCAAAAGACATAAGATACACGTATTATCAGCATATAAGCCATTTCATCACATTAGAACATAAACATAATATAATCCATTTCATCACATTGCAACATAATCAACATATAAGCTATTTCATCACATTTTGCTTTCACCTTAAGAAACCCCAAGCTATACTTTGTGCAATGTATGAATAGCGTCCCATACAACCATCCACACTAAGTACCACATTAAGGCCAGCAAAAGTGAACTTACCATTCCCTCTTTTCATCTTTAAACAATACTCATACATAAGGAACATAAACATTTCATATGTCATGATAAGGAAAACTAATAATTCAATCCAAGTAAAACAAACGACATTACATTAAGCATTTAAGTCAACATTCTTACTAGCATCATTATAAGAACATTCTTTTCATTAGACATTAAATCATAATTCTCATTAGTATCATCATAAACTCATTCATTTCATTTAACATTATGACATTGAGAAGCAAACCATAGCCCTCTTAAAGCCTACTCGTGCAATGCATGTATGGCATCCCATACTACCACCCACACTTCATAGAACTCCTTGAGTAACCATAGTACCTAACTCATATCATTGATCATAAAACATTATAGCATAAAGGAACACACCATGACAACTCTCAAAGCCTACCTTTGCAATGCATGGATGGCATCCCATACTACCACTCACACTAAGTAGTGCATTCTTGAGAAGCCATAGTTCATTAACATTCTTTGTAGGGGTACGCCTTAACCGACATAGACCATGTGAGCAATTCATGGAATCCCGGTGTCACCCTCAGAGAATAAGGGATTTCTATTTGCCTAAGGTACGACCGTTAACATTTAGCTTAGCTGGATCCACTGGCTATAAACCTATGAGGCAACATAGTTATGGTATAAGGAGATTTCTACCGATACCCCGCCTCAACTCACGAATGAGCATCCTTCTCAAGAGATTATTACTAAACACCCCACCTCAACTCACGGATAAGCATCCATCTTAATCCATATCCTCTCGATGCTTAGCATTATTTTCTACTAAGTAATTAACATTCATCACTTTAGTTCATTGTTATGGAGATTGCTACTAGATACTCCGCCTCAACTCATGGATGTATATCCATCTCAAACCCAACATTCATTCATTAGATAGCTCATAAATTCAAAGATGAGAATATCCTTTCAACTAAAAATCCCTATTTTGTGAGAAATTCCTATCACAACATGTCATTATCATTTGTTAGTGTACAATTGAGAAAGCCTTTCAATCAACACATCATCATTAACATAATCATAGAAACTTCATTCATTCTTCATTCATGAGTGTGTGTGAGAGAATAACCTTTCAACAAAACAACCATTGCATTATAGTCATAACCACATTACTTTCATTTATACAAGAAGAGGAAGCCTAAGCCTACCAATTCAGATACAACATTACATTGAAGAAACCCTTCACATTCTATCATCATCATTCATAAGTGCTAATTAAGAATAAGCTTTCAATTATAACACAATTTCATTCTAAACATGATCATAATACTTTCATTGAGATTACACACATAAACTTCACATCATAATCATACATAATCCTTCATGAAATTGCCCTTCAAGGCTATGAATCAATCTCAACCCAAACATCTAGAATACTGCATTAGATAAGGGAATTAACCTAATTCAATAACTGATTCAATAAAGACATAAACAATTCAACATACTTTCATGATCAATCAATTCCCAATCACAATTCACAACTTAGAATTTTAGGGAAAACATTGGTTCATAGAGGAAATTCATCATTAATTCAACAATCCATCCATAATTCATCATATATAAACATTTGAAAAGGTTTTGGAATTGAACCCATGCATAGATTGAAAACCCTAGGTTTTGGCGGGATTTTGGGAATTTGGAATCAACTTTTGATAGGGCTCCTTGAATGAAACTTAATCAAGAATGAAGACTACCATATCTTTATGGAAGAAACTCCACAAAAATTGAGAGTGAAAGGTGAGATCTTGAGCTTCAAAGCTTGACTCCTTCTTCTCCAATGGTTGTTTCTAGAGAGAATATTTTGGGAGGGTGGGAGGTTTCTATTTTGTGTTTTGAAATAATGAATTGACAAGGTGTTTAATACCTTAAAAACCCTTAAAATACTTTAATAAATCAATAATAACCGTCCCCAACCCCCAACTATTTAATTATGAATTTACTAAGTTGCCTTTCCACTTGGCTGAAACTTGACAGCAAACCAGTAGTGACTCACGACCCTAGACCTACGGACCGTAGGTAGGGTAAAGCCCCATCCTGCAGGAATGTGGTTTGTGTATGAGGGTCACCATTTGGGGCCTTGACCCATGGAAGCCATCCAAGGGGTGAGGATGGACCTACGGGGCGTAGGTCCCATCCGTTGCTCCCAAATATTTTGGAAACTTTGGCTAGTTGGGGCAGCCTTGGGGTTAGGCTTTAGGGTCCCCCCTCAAGGATCCTTGGTTGGTCCTTGGGGGGTCATACCTTGACATTTAACCCTCTACACCCCTCAATCTAGACTCGAAAAGACATTCTACAACTTCAAAACCCCACTACAACTCAAAAACAAACTCGTTAGTCTCTAGTTTCACTTACTAGTTTTCCAGGTCGTTACATGGGTGGTATGTTTTTGGTGTCGTTACAATAGGTTGTTTTCAAATAGTAATAGACGTTGTAATGTGTAAGTGTTAGTTGTGATCATTTTCAAAATTGAAAAGGCAGGTACTAAGCCAGTGAAGGACACATCGTTTGGCTTCTTATTTGAATTGAATGCAATTATGCCCCTAAAAGTGGCGTATTGATCACATTTTATTTTATTAATAAATGGGATCTGCCATATTACTTAATATTCCATCTTTAGGATATATTTTTGTTTGTCTTTTTTTTTATTGGTCGAAATGTTGTTACTTATTGTTGTTATACCCCTACAAGCGTATATATTGGAGTTTTATTTCCCTTGTTTTGTTTCAGTTGTAATGTTTTGTAGTACTTTCTTTCACGTAATACTTATTAGAACCTATTTTTATAGAGATTCCAACGAATTAAAGAATTATTTATTTGCACCACTGAAATACCGAGCAGCACACAAAGAGAACGTGGAAGTGTGTGTGTTTTTGCGGATTCTATCCATCTTTCAACTGATAATGTACGTTGGTAAGTCGGAGTGATGTTTTCTACATGACCTCATTAAGGTTAGGGATCATATATCTATAAATTCCAAATATAATAAATAGGGAAAAGGTAGATTATTGTTAAAACTAAAGTTTGAAACCTTTTCCAACATAAATTTGAAAAGTTAGTATTTTCACATAATGAAGATCATGGATAACTACCAAAAATTTCTCCTTTGATCAAGATTTAATATTTGGATGGTCCTCTACCATACATGTCATTTCATTTTGTACATATTTATTAGGAGTAATCTTTGTTCTTGAATGTAGTTGGCTTCTTAGTACTGAACGGTTAGTTGCGAAATAATATATTTACTATACATTGTATAGTACAAAACATTAAATTTGAGAGTGTACAGTAATCATGTGTGCAGACCTCTAACATTAAGTTTTGTTTCTCTTGATGAACATTGTACATTTATTTAGCCTATTATGGAACAATACAAAAAACGGATATACACACCTTAATACAACTGCATTTAGTAGAACAAATTAAAATTCAAGTTGAGGTAACATAATACCCTACGAATACAGACATCAACAACATTTTCTCTAAAATCTGCCACGGTTTGACTTGTAAATGTAAAATACGCTGGCAATTGAATTACACACTACTTGGCTATAGTAATAATAGTAAGGTGCAGATCATATAAAATAGGTTCTAAGCCTTTAAATTGACATTTTTTTTGGTGTCTTCATCACTATCTCGTTCGTCTATGAGGAACTTTCTTCTCTTTTTTAGCTTTCTGGCATAAACTTTTATGTTGCTACTGGAAGTGCCCTCCCCATCGCCAACATTTTCTTTAGAGTCTATGTGTGTGAACTTCTGCATTCTGGACATGTGGTTGTGGTGTATCTTCCATTTTGTGTTTTACCTATAGAGTAAAATGCATACTCATTATTAAACTCTGTGTATGTTCCACAACTTGGGCAGAGATGAATGATGTTTGTATAAATACAATAGGTATTATAATATGAATAACACTATGGCACATCACCTTTTTATCTTTGTTGATGCGATGTTGTAATTCCAATTGTTCATCTGGCAGGTACATTTTTGTCACTGTAAATTTTCCAGCCCCTCTTTCAAATTGTACTTGCTTAATTTTAGTTTGAATACAAACTCCTTGCCGCAAAGGGCCTCAATTTGTGACGGTAGCTACATATCACTTTTGTACAATCGATTCACCAACTTGAAAGCAGAAGTATCAAGCAATTTTTCTACCACCCCATTAAACAGGTCCAAAGTAGTCTTCCTGCCATTGTCTTTCACCTTAATGTGTATCTTGTACCTGTGTTTGACATTAAAATTAGTGTTTGTTTAAACGTAAGCATGTGGTACATTGCTAAATGTATCCTTACTTAAGCAACAGAAAGTCACACTTTCTTTCACACTTAAGGCATGTGTAGGCACCCTTTGTAGGTTCAATTTTTTGTTGCATAAGCTGCAGGATATGTAATACCAATCAAAGAAGGTATCTATTTCAGTGATCTAAGCCCACAATATAACTATGCATTCCTAATATTTGTATAAACAAAGCATATGAATTTGAAATGGAGGCCTTTTGATTTTTTGTATTGTTGATAGGGTAGGATGACGTATTGAGGCACTAACCTTTATATCGTAACTCCAATCTGAATCCAGTAACTCTGAGACAGTCATCCTGTTGACAAACATTGCTTCCTCCATGGGTATGTTACTTTCATTCGAACTCTAGATGGTTTGTATGTTTATGGGCTTAGGTGCAAACTTCTGAATCAATGAGTTGATGTTGTCCATTGGAAGATTAACATGTGTTTTGCTTGCGGCGGTTAAGGCAAAAGTAATTTCACCTATTATAAAATAAAACCACATTAAACGTCATGAAAAGTTTAAAATGTTAACAGAGCGAATAACTATTAACATCTTAAATTGTTGTACCTCTGAATTCCTTTATTGTAGTTGCCGTTACAATGACATTATATGGTCCGGACTCTAGGGAAATAAGTAGGAATAAAATCCTTCTCCATAACCCTCCCACAATGTTATTTTTGCTTTGACAGATCGATCTTCCCTAAATAACCAATATAATCTATTAGTGTAAAAATCAATATGATTACTTGGTACAGTAGTAAATCGGTATGTCTGTATGTAATTGATAAGGGAATGATTTTGTATGCTTATTCTATGGGGTAAATCAATATAAGTGAATATTAAATAAGATTAGTGGATTACGGATCAGTAAGAATGTGCATGTCTCGTTTCTTCCACTTCAAACCAACACACTCTATATCACCTATTCCACATAAGCATCCAACAACATCTACAAGTTCAAGAGGGAGAGTATTACGAACATAAGTTCGAGAATGTGTGGAACATAAATGATGTAAATAAGTATAACTGATAGGATGTTATTGTTATTGACCCTTGAACGAATCATGTTTGGCTGAATAAACTGGAAACCAATATAGGGATACGAACAGTATCATCCTCTAGATTTTGGATGGCAGTTATCCGCAAGAATGGTATTTTCAAATCGGACTGTACTAGTCTGTACTCTCCCATAATTTCAGCAACTTTAAAGTTCCCGATGATAATGACAGAGCCTTCGCTCAAATTATGTCGAAACTTGCTCACTTGATTCTTCCAGATTATAGCATGTATGAAAGTTCCCTAATAGATGTCATCTGTTAAGTGCGTTCCAAAAATTCAAACCAACAATGTCATATATATTTAAAAAGAATTGGGCATTATTTTTTCGTTAATAAGTACCATGTCCGAATTTATCATCTCATTGCCTCGCTTGTAGTTTCTAAATTCCCACATCCTGCAAACTCGTACCCTAACCAACCAGTTATCCCTTGTAGTAACCAATTCTAAAAAAAGTGAATATGTCATATTTGATAGAAATTTGCGGTTAGTAGAAAAATAATTGTGAGTTTATTAGGGAAGGCAAAGAGAAGTGATCGTTAATGGGTGTAGGGAGGTTGTAAGCCATTATATAGACCGTTAAGAAAATGTAAAAGAGGTTGGAACCCGTTTGAAAAAGACGTACAGTTTCGCAAGTGTCGTTTGAAACAGACGCACTAGTTGGGAAACTATGTGCTAACTTTGTCAAAACTTGGGGTATTTGTTCACTGTTGTTATGAATTTCGATGGCTTATTTGACTGTAGTTTGTGGCTTGGATGATTTAAATCTAACTCAACATTGTTTGATACCTAGTAGGACTCCTGATGAACATTAAATTATATGTATTTTGTCATTACTCCTAAGTGCTCTAATAATCACGTGCTACCTTTTTTTTGAGTTTTTTCATTAATATAATAATGTACTCAGGTTTTTTAATGAACTTATAAACTATTTTTACACAACTTAGGCTTAATTATAAGATTTACAATATATGAAATTATTTTTTAATAGTCCAAATTTGCCCATATAAGTTATTATAAATTGGATTTTCCCATGTAAAGTTTTTTATGCATTCAATTTTGTACTTAGCCTTTATAACATTTATTTATGCAAGGAATCTAATTTTATGGTAATGCTTTATTTTGACACTTAGCCTATTTTATTAATTAACCTTGTCGGTAAATTGTTATTTAATGGATCTTTAGACGACTCGTTTACCTAATTAGTTTATGAATCTCTAGTATGTTGTAGACTATTTTTACTCAATGAAAATGAATATACATATCATATGTAAAATAGAGTACTTTTAGGTTGACTATGTGTTAGTATTTCATTTCATATTGTCGTTTAATATGCAGGGATGTATATTTGAAAGTTGAGTAACTATCGTAAACTTGGTGTGAGCATTGAAGGCAAGGATGGAGAGACATGGTGTGAAGATAAATTTGTGATCACATAGAATATAATGCATGCAAAAGCTCGATGCATCCCGTTCACCAATCTCATGTTAATGTTTTCCGTATGTATTTAGTGGTAGGCGTTAAATGGAGCAAAGATAGAGGAAAAGCTGAATTTTATTCGTAGGATTTGAGTACTTAGTTTGTTAAACTATGCTCAGCAAAGAAGGAGTTACCGAAAAAACAAGATACTGGGGCCTAAACTGTCCCCATATATTTTAGTTAGGAATTTTCTAGTTTAGTAACTATGGGAAATTTGTTGAACGTATGTATTTTAAAATTTGCAATTTTGGGGATTATGGGAAAGCATTATGGTATGATAGTTAATGTCCATAGGTTTATAAAACAGGGGAAATAGTTATGTAGATTAAGTTTGGTGCAGCACACAGAAGATTCAACTGTATTAATAAATTTGGAAGGTTTGGCGGACAAACGTGGACTTTCAAAGGCCCACATCAAGTATAAGTAGAACGGTAACAGCGCCACAAGTTTCCAAATTGTAATTAAATGTGTAATGGTAACAACGCCACAATTTTGCATTGTATTGAGAATTAAAGATATCTCAAAAAATACTTCAGCAACATATTGTATAGCTGGTGATCGTTGCATTTTGTATTAAATAATAGTTGATTCAATAATTGGGCCAGTGTGTTATGGTAAAATCATGTAAATGAAGGGACATAAGTCCTTCACATAATATAAATATGCATATTAACAGCCACAGGACTTCCACATTCTTTATAAGGACCATCAAATGGAACACGATAATTCTTTTCCCTTTGAAAAAGGTTTGTCTGTATATAGAGTGGGTAATGACCATTGGCCCAGTGTGTTCCACTAAATTCATGTTAATGAAGGGACACAAGAAGTCATGTTACTAAAGGGGCAGAAGATCTACCGAAGGATAGATACAATTGTAATGTAAGTTGTAATATAATACAAATAGAATAAGAGGCTAGTTGTTCTGAAGTAAAAGGCATTGCGGCAACAATTTCAATGGTGAGCACCTTGGTGGGTTCAGCCGGGTAATTGTTAGTACAAGGATAACAAAATAAAGAGGTAAACATGAGACAAAAATCTATCAGTACATAAGGCAATTGTTCCGTTTGTTAACCGCTTGCTGGTGGTTCCATGCTTCTAGTATGAATGAAGGCCCTCAGGTGGGACTGTTCTTATCCCAGGTAGTTGATTTGCAGTTTTGATAGGTGAGCATATGCCCATTGAAGGGCGTTCGGAGGTAGTAATGTCAATTGTCGCCAACAATAATGAAGTACAAGTCATAATGTGGGAATTACGTGGAAATTCAATAAGATGGTTTAGGTTTGAAGGGGTGGATGCGTTTATTTATTCATTCGATATAGTCCTGGGTGTTTTGAGATTGTAGCATTCAAAGCATGACTTAACGGGTGACTCCAAATTAAGTTGAAGGGTGTGAGGGTGAAACAAACAATGAATGGTCAAACACTTAAATATATGATTGTGTGCTAAGACCTAATTAGTTGGACTGATCGTGGATTTCTTTAAGTTTCGTTGCAGCCACATCAGGAGGCAGTTCTTTTGCGTCCATAATAGGACTCCTGGTAAGCGATGAAGAGGATATTAGAGTTAAGTATTGGATTTTAAAAATAGGAGATGAACATGTGAGGTAAGAAGAGGCACCTCATGCAGAATATTAGTGTGTTTATACAATGTAGCAATTTAAGCAAGGGAAGAGCGTGAGGGTGACACAACCAATAAATCGCGAAAGGCTTCACTTTATGAATGGAAGATGAGAGGTGATTACCTGGATTTAGAGCGGATTTGTTTAGGATTCTTTGCATCTACATTAGGAGACAGATCTTTGGCATTCATAGTAGCACTCCTAGCAAGCGATAAAGAGGAATAGTACTTGGTAAGCATTAGGATAAAATGAAGGAGATGAAAATATGAACAGAAAGAAGAGGAACCATAGTCCATAGGTAGCTAAGGTGGGTGTAAAGGGTGCATGAAAATCAAGGCAACGTGTGGGAGTTTGTGAAAGAGAATAAATGGTGAAAGCATAACATTGATAAGGATATATTTTGTAACAACCCGTATTCGAAAGAGGGAAGCTTAAAGGATTTTAGAACTCCCAGGTGTCATCCACGAGGGCCACCCACGGCCAATGGTTTGATCCACGCCTCATAGGTGGACACCACAGACACTGCCTAAGGCAAAACCACAGTTGGACCCACGCCCCATGGATGGGTCCACGGCCCATGGTTGAAGGTGTCGTAGGTGGCCATGATAAGTCTCTCAACCAAACCACGCTTGACCAAGACGGACATCCACAGCCTGTCAACGTGGTCTCGTGGTTGGTTACTGGACATCTAATTTGAGGACACAAGGGTCCTTTCTGGATTTAATTAGACTTAAGTGGTGTCATTTTACCCTTGCCTAAACCACCTATATAAGTACTTTAGACCCCTAAATTAAGTCATTTAAGTCATGTTCTCAAACTCACCAAAAGAATTGGGTTCTTCTCCCAAATAATTCTTTCAATAAAAAGTTGAAGAAGAAGAAGAGGGTTCAAGCTAGGTCAAGTCAAGTACTCAATCTTCCAATCTTTGTAGGCTTTGTAATCAAGGTATGATGGTTTATTCATCCATGGAATCCTTTCATCCATGGATCCCCATGATTTCTTCAATTTAGAAAAATAATTCCCCAAGTAAAATTAGGGTTTCTTCTAATGTAATGGGTTATTGATACACTCAAATTAAACCTCCCTAAAGAAGTATAAGCGATCATTGTCAAATAAAAAACCCAACTTGTAGGTTGGGGTCGATCCCACGAGGAATATGGTTTAGACTTAAACTAAACTCACAATTATATATATTTTTAGTCAAATTATTTCCGAGAAAAGTAAATAGGGGGGTTTTTGTAAACAAGTAACAGATTGTTGATTTATATCAATGAGTAACCAGTAAGCAAGATTAACAGTTTGAGAAATCAATATAAGATGGAATCTGGGGTATGTGTGTTCCCCACAAGCTTTTAACGCAGTATTCCTAATAATAGTAATCCTTTCCTAGTGTATGACATGCAAGGTTGGTAAGTTAGGTATCCCTCAGTGATTGGTCCTCCAAATAGGGAATTTCACCACGCAACTTGGTCCGTCTACGAGTGTATGCTTTACTAACCCTTACCTTTACCCTAGATTAGTCATCATATCAATTTAGTTTAGTTTTCACCCTCACTTTAATTGAAATCAGACTAGTAGATATCATCCACTAAAACTCTGTTGTTTAATCCTTTTCTCATTCATTACATCCTAGGACCGGCAAGTAGGAACGAGGCGAGTTCTAACGTGTGCACCCATTCAAAAGACTTCTAAACAAAAGGATTAGCAATAGATGCATAAACACTATTCAAGAATTACTTAATTATTATTCATACTTTGTTAATTGCTCATGGTTCCCACAACCCTAGTTGTGTATTTAGCTACTCATGCTTGAGAGTTCACATTTCATAATTAGGTTAAAAGAATTCATGAACTTACAGTTACAATAGATGAAAACCCAAATCTTGAATTGAAGTTGAAAGTGTAATTGCATAAACCAACTTCTGGAAATTAAATTGCTAAGAGTTTGCAAATTAATTCCCAAAAGACCAAAACTAGAAGTACACAATAATTTCTAACCCCCAAAAACGGAATTTACAACTAATATTTATAGAAAACAAATCATAAACCAACTAGGAAAAAAATAAGGAAAATTAGTTTGGGACACGGTTTCGACTGAAGGCTTGACCTACGGATCGTGGTTCGACCTACAGTTCGTGATCTGCCTCCGTGGACCAACACTTGGAAAATAAATCATGTACTGGAACTTCAACTCTCTGACCCCAAACGACGGATGTGCAGGACGAGGCGTCAATTAATCTACGATCCGTGGTAAGCTTCGTGGTTCCACACTTGGTCAAAATTCCCTAATCTTCGACCTACGATGTGCCACCTATGGACCGTCACTGGACCTACGATCCGTGATTGGTTCTGTTGGTTTCTGCTGCTGCCAATTTCAGTCCATTTTTCTCTCAACCGCTTCCAAACCAATTTCTTGCAAAAGAGTTCATAAAAACATTATTTCTAATAACAAAATAGCTCAAGACACACACAAACTCTAAGTGAAATGCATCGAAAATACTATAAACGCACGGTATATCAACACTCTCAACTTAAACTTGTTGATTGTCCTTAAGCGACATACTAACACTCTAAACGACACTTATGTAGAAGCAAACATACAAAATCGAGCAATCACATGGCCTTCTCAATCAATTCCATCACTTAGTACAAATCTTTTCATCTAGACTCAACAAGTTAACTTATGCGGATCAACACATGACATAGATCGACAAATAGACATCACAACATAAACTTTTCACAATCCCCAAGGTACCAACTCTCCAACAATGTAGCAAGTGCCCTCACTTCAAAAGAAATCCTTTTTCACACACTAGATATGAATTTCAAGTTTAAGGATTCATTCAACACTCACGCTCAAAAGTGACTACAAGTACAGTTAGTGCTCAATACCATAGGCTTGCCCTTATTTTCACTGCATAGACTCTCCAAACAAGTCACTAGGATCACTATAGGACTTTCTTAGCTTGTAGCGTAGGCTCAGGGTTAGGTAGGGTATATTTGGGTACTTTTAGTGACTTTTCTGCCTCATTGACATTACATTGGGTTTTTACCTCTTTTCTCAACCAATTCTTGACATCTTTTTATTTTCTCCTCTTTCCCTGGACTCTCTTTAACATAGATGTGACTTTTGACTTTATCACTCTTATTTTTCTCTTTCTTCTTTTTCTTTTACTTCATCTTTCTTTGTTTCTTTCAACACTTTTGTCATTCATCTTTTTGCTTCTTTTGACTTCAATCACATCTTTTTCTTTCTTTTCTTTTCTTTTTCTTTATTCTACACAAACTTTTTTCATACCATTTTTCTTTTTGTTTCCTTTTTTATAGCCACCCTCAACTAATGTATTTTGCATGAGTTGAGGTGTAAAATATCCAATGTTGGACCAGGGCCAAGATTAAGGTAACTTTTTGAATTAGCCACCCTCAACTTAGACTTTTGGCCTAAGTTAAGGTGCACATGTCCAAAGAGGGACCGGGGCCAAAACAATCTTTTTAGTGAAGGTGAATTAGGTGGATTGAACGAAGTGGTATTCATTAGGCTGAAACATTTGGATCAAAGGGAGAATTTATTTCTTTTGGTTGACTTTTAGGCTTGAGTGGACTTATTTGAACAAGGGCCTATGATCATTTCCCAAATTCTAGCCTAGATTATCTTAGCAGGACCAACGGGGAAAGTTCTAGATTGGCACATGTTGCATGAACATTCAAAATCATCTCACACACACTTGGCACATTGTTTCATTACCAGATTATTGAATTACCCAGTTCATGTTTTAGCTTAAGTAATGCTATCATACCGGTTCCTTATCATGTCATATAAAGATCCATCATATTCAACTCATTCAGCCTATAGATCTAGCACATTTTAAATTTTTTGGACGGGTATCAATTTCATGCTCTTATGCCATCATGCTTTCATTCTTCTACTTACTTCTACACATACAATCCTAAATATGCCGGTTCAACATAAAAGTAAAACAATCCTTTGGAGGGAAAAAACACAGGCAAGAAAACCCCAAGGGAGGATTATGAGTTGGGTTACTCAATCTTCACCCTATCACTCACAATCCATTTACCCTACCCCCCAACAAAATAAGGAGCAATTACCCTCAATGCACAAAATAAAAAGTAAAGCATATGGTGAAGCAAACTTGTCGCGCAAAAGCACCAAAGACCCATCAAGAAGTGGGTGAATCTGATTTCCCGAAACCCGCATGATCAATACTAGGGACGCCATCAATAGCGCCCTCACCAACAATGGGAACACCATCAGTAGTGCTCCTAGAAACGAATGGACCAACATCAACCTCACGGGCCCGCTGCTATCGCACTTCCTCATAAATGATGGATTGCCTATGGGCTGCCTCCAACTGCTTGCGCTCCTTCTTCTTCAATCGTCGAGCCTCCTCAGTATCGAAAGTGTAATCAGAGCGGTGGTGCTTCCTAGAAACACGGGAAGGATCGGGTTGTGGCATAGTGTCGCCAAATAGGGCAGTCATCACCACCTCATCCTCCTTCACCTCAGGTGTAGACTCCGGTACAACCTTAGCTGGGGCTAGCAAGGCATCAACATCCGCCTAGAGCCTAGCCAACTCCGTCTGGAAGGTGGTCACATCTATAGTGGGGGCAGGCCTCTCCAAAACTCGCAACTCAATTGCATCTAAGCGCTTATGAACGACCTGAATCTTCCTCTCCATCCTAGCCTCAGATTCCTCAGCAGAACACTGCATCCACGACCTCATATGTTGCAGCAAGGTAGCCATCTGGGTCTCCAACTTCTGGACTCTGGCCAGAGGAACGACAGTGGACCCTAAAGAGTCAGTGGCTCGGGATGAGCTCTAGGCCTGGCTAGTTGCAGTAGAAGGTGGATCCTGGGCATCAAAAGTTGTAGGGGGAACGACAGTCTCATCAACCTGAATCTGTTCCACATCAACAACAAGATAAGCTCCCAAGAACTGTAGGTCAACTTGTGGCTCCCTCTGTGGTGCAGCAAGATTGGCATCATCTCGAATGAGGCTGATGTCCACTTTTTTGGTCGCCTCGAGCAACCTGTCACAATGCCAAATAGGCACTGAAGCCTCCCTACAGAGATGGAATATCAGACACGGGAAGGGCAAAGTGGTGGTGGTCTTAAAGGCCCTCTCATGGATCTCAACTATCAAAATGCGGGGGAAATCAAGCTCCAGTCTTTCCATCATAGCTGCTACCATCACGGCCCGGTCCCAAGTAACAATATTGTTCGCCTGAGTAGGGGACAGTCTAGTACGAACCACTAACCAGAAGAAATTTACAATGAAGCTCAGAGTCACCTTCCAAATAGGTAGAGAAGTATTGCGCATCCTCAGCAATATGACGTGCCATCTAACGAAGTAATTTCTTTCATTGATCAGCATCTCTCTAAAATGCCCCACTCTGAACTATGCCCATCTTGTAGTCATACTTCATTGTATTAATAGGCAGAGTGTGGGCTGGGCCATAAATGAAGCGGCGGATAGTAGCCTCAGAGATGTCCACGGAGAAATTCCGCACCAAGGTAGCCTAGTGTGGGGGTTGAGCTATGGGCTTGGCCCGTTTAGATATAGAATTACAGATGGTGGCGGCAAAGGAGGCACAAAACTCTCTAGTCATCTCCTCGTATTTCTCTGGGCTCCGTCCATCCATTCACAATTATGCCTTCAGAATAGCTCCTCAATAACAAGCACGTATGGATACTCTCTGTCAAAACATTGTGCTCCTCAATAATGGTCCTTGTCATCTTCGTTGTTTATTCAACATAGTCTCATTCTCATATATTTGATACTGGCCCGCAAAGCACCACATGTTCGGTTCCGCAACATTAGGGACTGGTTCAGCTTTGGGTGGTACAATGGCATCAGATGAAGATGATGAGGCGGAATCACTACTGGAACGGGAGCCGGAATGTGACTTATCTGCAAATGATGCCCCCTCCTAAGACGGGGGGCAGTGACCTCGACACTGAATGAGAGAACCTGCTTTGTCATATTTCTCGTGGTCCGCACGAAAGTAGGGGAGCCTCTGGTGGTCTCTGATATGTACTACTGATCGGTGTCCTAATCTAACAGACATCAGGAAGAGGCAACGGATTTGGACTTGCTCTTCCATGAGTATATGGGAGCTTGCTTCGGTGCCATGATACTTGTGGAAGCTTAGTTAGTACACAAAGGACACAAAAAGACCTAAGAAAAAATTTTAGAACACCTTTTAGACTTAGACAAAAAATTTAAAAATTTCTAGGCACTAGCTGGAATTGTGACCCACGGTGGGTACCTAAGGTCCGTCGATGGAACGGCAGCCCTATTGGTCCCCTCCGTAGGTCATCATTAAAAAAAAATTCAATTGCAAATGGTCAACCACGGATGTGCAAAACGGTCTGTCGAACAAACGACAGACCGTAGTCCATACCGTGGTTCAAGACTTAACACAAAAATCATGTGCTACTGATCAACGGACCCCTACCTACGGTCCGTGGGTGGAGGTTGTTGATCACTGTTATGCCAGGCATAACACTTCAACTTTTATTCAAACCACAAGTTCAACAATTACTCAATCAAACTAAGTCTAATCATGCATTTCAACATAATATATGGTAGTTCATCATCCGTAAGGTTGTGATCATGCAATTTTTCACATTCAACACATAAACATTTAACAACCCTAAGTCAAAACTTCCAACTAGACCCATCACCCTAATTAGTTTATTAAATATAACTACACACTCAGATACCATCATTCAAAGGGTGTTTCTAAACTAAAAGCAACATTTTAACAAGTAATTTAACACCCCAAGGTCAAGTTCTTTGTTGTGACTCCAATTTGAAACAATGAAATATTCTAAGCTTAGGAGGAATCAATTTACCTTACTAGTCAGCAACAATGGTGTGAGTGTGTGATCAACTAGAAACACTCCTAAAACAACGTTGACACCAAATCCAGACCTTGAAAGTTGTGAGAGATAAAATGGAAGTGATGGAATTTGGGAGTGATTAGAAATGGAAGGTGAGGGAATTATGGATGTAATGGGAAGTTTTAATGTGAGATGATGGGGTAAATGAAGGACTTAAAACGATTGGGTAGAAAAAATGGAAGTGGGAAAAGAATTTGAAAAGAGGGGTTTTATTTATTTGGGGTCTGGATTAGGTCAAGTAGAAACCCTAACTTGGACCCATGAGACCCCGTCGATGGTTCGTGGGTCGACCTACGGTCCGTCGATTGGGTTCGTAAGTCACTCTAACACTTAAAAAAAAATTAGACACTTAATTGGGATCTACAGATTCTATCCACGGTCCGTGGATTGACCAAAGGGCCGTCGATGGGACCCCTAGACCACTGCAACAGCTTATTTTCTGTAGATTTTTCTTTTTCATCCCTGCACATGTAGCAACTATTAGGACTTTCTTTTTACATTTTTTAGACACTTTTTAGAGACGGACCCTATTCTATATCTAACAAAACACTAAATAGAAAAAAATAATAAACACCTATCTAAAGGGCTACAAAAATCAAAAAAGAAAAAATCCTATATTGAAAAGAAAATCCTATAGTTGGCTAAACTGTACATCTTGGGTTGTCTCCCAAGCAGCGCTTGATTTAACGTCGCGACACGACACAAACACCTTGATTACTCAAACTTCATCAAGATAACAAGCCTCTATCACTTCATGTACACTCTCACATTTCCCAGGTAGACTTTTATCCCTTGTCTGTTCACCTTGAACCTCGTTCCTTCCTTGTTCCCAAGCTCAACCACTCCATGTGGAAATACTTGAGTTACTCTGAATGGCCCCGTCCACTTGTACTTAAGCTTGCCAGAAAACAAGCGCAACCTTGAATTAAATAAGAGCACCAGATCACCGGCAATAAATTCACGCTTTTCAATCTTTTGATCATGGTACTTCTTCATCTTCTCCTTGTACAAGGCTGAACTTTCATATGCTTTTAGGCAAAACTCATCAAGCGCATTCATGCCATTCAATCTTTGACTTGATGCGGCACCCCAATCCAAATTCAACTTCTTTAGTGCCCACATTGCTTTATGCTCTAGCTCTACAAGCAAATGTCATCCCATATACAAGTTGGTAGAGGGACATACCTATGGGAGTCTTGAATGCAGTGTGATAGGCCCATAGATCATCATCAACCCTTCTTGACCAATCAGTTATATTGGCGTTCACAGTCTTTGCAAGAATTTGCTTTATCTATCTATTTGACACCTCAACTTGCCCACTAGACTGCGGATGATAAGGAGTGGCTACATTGTGACGAACCCCATATTTCTCTAGCAACGCCTTGAACAACTTGTTACAAAAGTGAGAACCTTCATCGCTGCTAATTGCCCTGGGTGTACCAAATCTGGAGAAGATACTCTTTTTCAAGAATGTGGTGACACTCTTTCCCTCATTGTTTGAAAGCGAAATTGCTTCCACCTATTTCGATACATAGTCAACCGTAACTAGAATATACTTCATCCCATGCGAACTCACAAACGAACCCATGAAGTCAAGACCATAGACATCCAATATCTCAATCACCAATATTGTCGGGTTCATAGGTAGTTCTTGCTTCTTTGAAATTCCTCCTTGTCGTTGGCAATGATCACAAGACTTGGCAAAATCATGAGCATCTTGGTGGATAGTAGGCCAGTAATACCCACACTGCAAGATCTTATGAGCAGTCCGAATACCACTATGGTGCCCACCAAAAGGTGATGAATGACACGCCTCGAGTATACTTATCATCTCAATGTCAGGCACACAATGACAAATAATCCCATGAGCACAAACACGAAACAAATAAGGCTCATCCCAAAAGAACTTCTTAACATTAGACATAAACTTTTTCCTTTGGTGAAATGACAAATCCGATGGATCCAAATTGCTTGCCAAGTAATTAGCAAAATCTGTGAACCAAGGGATAAGATCATAAGAGGCAGCCAATACCGGTTCATCAGGGAACGCATCATTAATCTCAGCCCCATCTCCTAGCTTAACCATAGCTTCCTCCTCCAATTTGGACAAATGATCGACGACTTGATTTTATGTTCCCTTTGTATCCTTTACCTCAAAATCGAACTCTTGCAACAAAAGCACTCATCTAATAAACCTTCGTTTTGCATCTTTTTTAGCCATCAGATACCTCAATGCAGAATGGTCAGTAAGCACTATGACCTTAGTACCAAGCAAGTATGATCTAAATTTTTTGAATGTGAAAACCACAGCAAGGAGTTCCTGCTCAGTCATAGTAAATAGATAAAGAATCTTCTCTCGCCTCTATCCTAGTACCACACCAAGCGCCACTCCACTCGCATCACACATCACTTCAAATTGTTTCCCCCAATCCAGAGAAATAATGATAAGTGTTAAGACAAATTTTCTTTTAACTCTACAAATGCTTTCAAACAAGCATCATCAAAATCAAACTTACACTCCTTTTCGCGTAGCTTGCACAATGGGTGTGCAATTTTTGAGAAATCTTTTATGAACCTCTAGTAGAAACCTGCATGCCCAAGAAAACTCTGAACATCTTTGACAGAGATAGGTGATGGAAGCTTTTCTATTACCTCAACTTTGGCTCTATCAACCTCAATACCTTTCTGCGAAATCCAATGACCCAGAACTATACCTTCTTTAACCATAAGGTGGCACTATTTCCAATTGAACACAAGATTGCACTCTTCGTATTGTTTCAGTACCTCAGCTAGATAGATCAAACAACCATCAAATGAGTCACCCACCACAGAGAAATCATCTATAAATACCTCAATTGTGTCTCCACCATATCTGAGAGTATCGACATCATGCACCTCTAAAAGTCGCTGGAGCAATACACAACCCAAATGGCATCCTTTTGAAGGCAAAAGTCCCATATGGACAAGTGAATGTGTTTTTCTCTTGATCTTCCGGAGCTATGGAGATTTGATTGTAACCCGAATACCCATCTAAAAAACAATACGAACCCTTACCAGCAAGACGATCTAGCATCTGGTCCATGAAAGGCATCAGAAAGCGATCTTTTTCTGTCCGGGCACTTAGCTTGCGGTAGTCTATGCATACTCTCCATCCAGTCACTGGCCTTATTGGAACCAGCTTGTTTTTCGCATTAGGAACAACAGTGATCCCACCTTTCTTAGGTACACACTGAACAGGACAGACCCAACTATTATTTGCAATGGGGTATTTGACTCCAGCATCTAACAATTTAATAATATTTTTCACTACATCTTGCATAGGGGGATTTAGTCTCCTTTGGTGCTCAATACTTGGCTTACTGTCGGACGTAAGTTGGATTTTGTGAGAACAAATGCCGGTGGAATCCCAATAATGTCCGCAATAGTCCATCCAATAGCCCTCTTAAACCACTTCAGTATCGATATCACGACCTCTATTTTCTCTTCACTCAAGTCAGCAGCAATGATCACAGGCAACGTGCTATCTCTCCCCAAGAATACATACCTCAAGTGGGATGGTAGAGCTAGAACCTTAAACCTCGTTCCTTCCTTGTTCTCGAGCTCAACCGCTCCATGTGGAAATACTTGAGTTACTCTGAATGGCCCCGTCCACTTGGACTTAAGCTTGCCAGATCACCTGGACTTAAGTGCAACCTTAAATTAAATAAGAGCACCAGATCACCGACAACAAATTCACACTTTTCAATATTCTGATCATGGTACTTCTTCATCTTCTCCTTGTACAAGGCTAAACTTTCATATGCTTTTAGGCGAAACTCATCAAGCTCATTCATGTCATTCAATCTTTGACTCGATGCAGTGCCCTAATCCAAATTCAACTTCTTTAGCGCCCACATTGCTTTATATTGTAGCTCTACATGCAAATGACATGACTTCCCATATACAAGTTAGTAGGGGGACATACCTATGGGAGTCTTGAATGCGGTGTGATAGGCCCATAGAGCATCATCAACCCTTCTTGACCAATCAGTTCTGTTGGCGTTCACAGTCTTTGCAAGAATTTGCTTTATCTATCTATTTGACACCTCAACTTTCCCACTAGACTACGGATGATAAGGAGTGGCTACATTGTGACGAACCCCATATCTCTCTAGCAACACCTTGAACTACTTGTTACAAAAGTGAGAACCTTCATCGCTGATAATTGCCCTAGGTGTACCAAATCTGGATAAGATACTCTTTTTCAGGAATGTGGTGACACTCTTTCTCTCATTGTTTGAAAGCGCAATTGCTTCCACCTATTTCAATACATTATCAACAGCAACTAGAATATACTTCATCCCATGCGAACTCACAAACGGACCCATGAAGTCAAGATCCTCGACATCCAATATCTCAATCACCAATATTATCGGGTTCATAGGTAGTTCTTGCTTCTTTGAAATTCCTCCTTGTCGTTGGCAATGATCACAAGACTTGGCGAAATCATGAGCATCTTGGTGGATAGTAGGCCAGTAATACCCACACTGCAAGATCTTATGAGCAGTCTGAATAACACTATGGTGCCCACCAAAAAGCGATGAATGACATGCCTCGAGTATCATCCTAAGGCACACAGTGACGAATAATCCCATCACCACAAACACGAAACAAGTAAGGCTTATCCCTATAGAACTTCTTCACATTAGATATAAACTTTTTCCATTGGTGAAATGACAAATCCAATGGAACCAAATCGCTTGCCAAATAATTAGCAAAATTTGTGAACCAAGGGATAAGCTCATAAGAGGCAGCCAATACTTGTTCATCAGGGAACACCTCATTAATCTCAGCCCCATCTTCTAGCTTAAGCATAGCTTCCTCCTCCAATTTGGACAAATTATCAGCGACTTGGTTTTATGTTCCCTTTGAATCCTTTACCTCAAAATCAAACTTTTGCAACAAAAGCACCCATCTAATCAACCTCGGTTTTGCATCCTTTTTAGCCATCAGATACCTCAATGCAGAATGGTCAGTATGCACTATGACCTTAGTACCAAGAAAGTAGGATCTAAATTTTTCGAATGCGAAAACCACAACAAGGAGTTCATGTTCAGTCACGGTATAGTTCTTTTGAGCCACATTCACAGCTTTGTTGGCATAGTAAATAGGATGAAGAATCTTCTCTCGCCTCTGTCCTAGTACCTCACCAAGTGCCACTCCACTCGCATCACACATCACTTCGAACGGTCGCCCCCAATCCGATGAAATAATGATAGGTGTTGATACTAACTTTTCTTTTAACTCTCCAAATTCTCTCAGACAAGCATCATCAAAATCAAACTTACACTCCTTTTCGAGTAGCTTGCACAATGGGTGTGCAATTTTCAAAAAATCTTTTATGAACCTCCGGTAGAAACCTGCATACCCAAGAAAACTATGAACACCTTTGACAGAGATGGGTGGTGAAAGCTTTTCTATTACCTCAATTGTGGCTCTATCAACCTCAATACCTTTTTGTGAAATCCAATGAACCAGAACTATACCCTCTTTCACTATGAGGTGGCACTTTTCCCAATTGAACACACAATGGCACTCTTCGTATCGTTTCAGTACCTCAGCCATATGCATCAAACAACCATCAAATGAGTCACCCGCCACAAAGAAATCATCCATAAATACCTCAATTGTGTCTCTACCATATCTGAAAATATCGACATCATGCACCTCTAAAAGTCGCTAGAGCATTACACTACCCAAATGCCTTCCTTTTGAAGGTAAAAGTCCCATATGGACAAGTGAAGTGGTCTTCTCTTGATCTTCTGGAGCTATGGAGATTTGATTCTAGCCAGAATACCCATCTAGAAAACAATACCAACCCTTACTAGCAAGACGATCCTGCATCTGGTCCATCAAAGGCATCAGAAAGTGATATTTTTCTATTCGGGCATTTAGTTTGCGGTAGTCTATGCATACTCTCCATCCAGTCACTGGCCTCATTGGAACCAGCTTCTTTTTCGCTTTAGAAACAACAGTGATCCTACCTTTCTTAGGTACACACTAAACAGGACAGACCCAACTATTATCTGCAATGGGATATATGACTCCAGCATGCAACCATTTAATAATTTCCTTTTTCACTACCTCTTGCATAGGGGGATTTAGTCTCCTTTGGTGCTCAATACTTGGCTTACTGTCCAGCGTAAGTTGGATTTTGTGAGAACAAATGCCCGGTGAAATCCCAATAATGTCCGTAATAGTCCATCCAATAGCCCTCTTAAACCACTTCAGTATTGATACCACGACCTCTATTTTCCCTTCACTCAAGTCAGCAACAATGATCACAGGCAAAGTGCTATCTTTCCCCAAGAATACATACCTCAAGTGGGATGGTAGAGCCTTGAGTTCCAATTTTGGAGGCTCATCTACAGACAGTTTTTCAGGTGGGGAGTCTCGATTCTTCATATCTAACTCCAGTCTTTTTGGTTTGGAATGAAACTCGAACCTATCAAGTGTGCAACTAGCTCATCATACTCATAAATACCATCACTGTCAAAGTTGTTCATCACCGCTACTAGTGCATCAACACCTAACCTTTCCTCAATGGATACCTCATATTTTTTCCCCACAATGTGATTCACCATAGATACTGATTTATGATCATTTTCATATTTCATAGACATATAGATGTTAAAAGTTACCTCTTCATTGTTTAATCAGAACTTCATCTGCCCTCTCTCCATATCAACCAACACACGCCCATTAGCAAGAAATGGTCACCCTAAGATGATGGGAACCTCAAAATCAATCTCACAATCTAAGATCACAAAGTCCATCGGAAAGATGAATGACTCTACTTTCACAAGGACATCTTGCAACACTCCAATGGGCCTTTTCACAGTTCTATCAGCCATAAGTAAACGCATCGCAGTCGGTTTTGGAGCTCTTAAACCCAACTTCTTATAAATCGACAATGGCAGCAGATTAATGTTGGCACCCAAATCACACAAAGCCTTCACAAAGTGCAACATACGGATGATACAAGGAATAGTGAAGGCTCCAGGATCCTATTTCTTTTACACAAGTGACCTAGTAGCAATAGCACTACAATGTTGTAACCTTTCTTCATCCTCAAAATTGACAGCCCTCTTTTTGGTCACCAAGTCCTTCATGAATTTTGCATACCCAGGCATTTGCTCCAAAGCTTCTATCAACAGAACATTTATGGAAAGTTGTTTCAACATAGTTATGAACCTGCGGTATTTTCCTTCTTCGATCTTTTTCAACAATCTCTATGGGAATGGAGGTGGAGGTTTAGGCATGGGAACAACTTTTTGGGTCACCTCCGCTCCCTTTTCTGTTGCATCTTTCAACTCTCCAGTAACCTCAATCTCATCCGCATCTTTTTCTACCATACTTTCAACCTCAGACGGCATAGGGGGATCAATGATCTGTTTACCTTCGCGAGTAGTGATTGTCATACAATGCCCATCATTCTTCGGATTTTGGATGGTGTTGCTAGGAAGTGTGCCAGGCTGATGTGGGTTCACAATAGTAGACAACTGACTAAACTGCTGCTCAAGTTGCTTGATTGACACTGCATGTGCATCAACTTTTTGACCGATTCCAGAAAAGTTATTTCGCATCTCTTTCACATTCTCATCAGTTGTATCAAACCTCTTCATCATCTTTTGCATCATATCCTCAATGCGTGACATACTACTACCAACCTCTCTATTACCGGATTCTCTATTACTAGGTGAAACATAGGGCCTACTTCTCTCATTCTTGTTGCCATAGTTGTTCCGGTTGTAGTTTTTATCACGATTGTAGTTCCCATCCCGGACATAGTTTCCCTCTCATTTGTAGTTGACATAGTTCTGACCTTGGTTTCCTTTACCTTGGAGCCAATTATCCGTATTGGAACCTTGGTCATTGGTTCGGAAACCCCTCATCTGATCATTCACTAAGTTCGCATCCTCCTCATAGTAACATTCCTCAACTGGCGGTGGTAGAGCTCTAGTTATATAATTTACCGCATTCACCTTTTCTGCATTTCCACTCACGTGTTTCAATACCAAGCCCAATTTTGTCCTCATTTGAGCCATCTCTTCATGAATGTCATTATTCACTTGCTTTGGTGCAGCTTGGACCGCGAACATGCTTCTACGAGTATTTGCCTTTCTAGTGTTCCATGCCTTATTGTTTCAGGAAATCTTTTCTAGTTTTTCAGCGATCTCCTCAAAAGTGCACTCACCATATGATCCTCCAGCTATAGTATCAAGCACAACCTTTCCATTATCATCCTGACCTCTATGGAAGTACTCCTTCAGTGACTTATCATCTATGCAGTGATTCAGAACACTTCTTATGAATGCAGTGAACTTATCCCATGAACTGCTTACGGACTCTCTAGGTAGTGCTACGAAATTATTCAGTTTATCCTTGTGATTTAACTTCTTAGACATCGGAAAATACTTTGCCATGAACACCTTATGCAATGGGTCCCATGTATGAACCGAATTGTATAACAGCTCTGAAAACCACAATGCAGCATCACCAGTCAATGACAAGGGGAAAACTCTCAAACATATGACATTCATATTCAATTACGGTCATCCCACACAACTCTTACATACACTTTTCAATTTAGCCATGTGACCCTATGGATCTTTCAAAGCTAGACCAAAAAACAAACCCTCTTGCTGTAAGCATTTGCATAAGACTGTTGGTCACCACAAATGTATGACCCGTAGGTAGAGGAGGAAGAACAATAGGCCCTTCTGATTCAACTGTATTGTAGTCAACCCTGTAGTTATCACGAAACCTCGGTGCTGGCGGATTCTGCACCCTTTCTGCAATACCACCATGAATATGAGTGGGCGCATCAACAATCCCAGGAGGCTGCAATCCAACTTCATCTTTGTGACCCTCTTTAATTGGATTATTGTGTACCCCTAGATTATTCATTTTCCTCAGAGTTCTTCTCAGTTCAGGATCGTAGGGGGTCAAGGGTTCACCTCGACTCCGTGTACTTGGCATACACTAGAGTTGAAACCTGTAGAAAACAAAAACAAAACAAAACGTAAAATTGGGAAATACTTGACTAAAGTTCAATAATGTAGTTGAACTCAATCTAAAAGACAAATTCCCCGACAGCAGCGCAAAATTTGATAAGCTCAAATTACACCTCCCTAAAGAAGTATAAGCGATCGTTGTTAAATAAAGAACCCAAATTGTAGGTTGGGGTCGATCCCATGAGGAATATGGTTTAGACTTAAACTTAACTCACAATTATATCTTTTTAGTCAAATTATTTCTGAGAAAAGTAAAAAGAGGGTTATTGTAAACAAGCAACAGATTGTTGATTTAAATCAATAAGTAACCAGTAAGCAAGATTAACAGTTTGAGAAATTAATATAAGATGGAAACTAAGGTATGTGTGTTCCCCACAAGCTTTTAACGCAGTAATCCTAATAATAGTAATCATTTCCTAGTGTTTGACATGCAAGGTTGGTAAGTTAGGTATCCCTCAGTGATTGGTCCTCCAAATAGGGAATTTCACCACGCAACTTGGTCCGTCTACAGGTGTATGCTTTACTAACCCGTACTTTAACCCTAGATTAGTCATCATATCAATTTAGTTTAGTTTTCACCCTCACTTTAATTGAAATCGGACTATTAGATAACATCCATTAAATCTTTGTTGTTTAATCCTTTTCTCATTCATTATCTCCTTGGTCCGGCAAGTAGGAACGAGGCGACTTCTAACATGTGCACCCATTAAAAGGACCTCTAAACAAAAGGATTAACAATACATGCATAAACACTATTCAAGAATTACTTAATTATTATTCATACTTTGTTAATTGCTCATGGTTCCCACAACCCTAATTGTGGGTTTAGCTACTAATGCTTGAGAGTTCACATTTCATAATTAGGTTAAAAGAATGCATGAACTTACAGTTACAATAGATGAAAACCCAAATCTTGAATTGAAATTCAAAGTGTCATTGCATAAACCAACTTCTGGAAATTAAATTGCTAAGAGTTTGCAAATTAATTCCCAAAAGACCAAAACTAGAAGTATACAATAATGTCTAACTCCCAAAAATGGAATTTACAACTAATATTTAATGAAAAAAATCCTAAACCAACTAGGAAACAAAATAAGGAAAATTAGTATGGGACGTGGTTTTGAGTGACAGCTTGACCTACGGACCGTGGTTCAACCTACGGTCTATGGTCTGCCTCCGTGGACCAACACTTAGAAAATAAATCTGGTACTGGAACTTTAACTCTCTGACCCCAAAATGACAGATGTGCAGGACGGGGAGTCAATTGATCTACGATCTGTGGTAAGCTTCGTGGTTCCACACTTGGTCAGAATTCCCTGATCTTCTACCTACGATGTACCACCTACGGACCATCACTTGACTTACGGTCCATGGTTGGTTCCGTTGGTTGCTGTTGTTGCCAATTTCAGTCCCTTTTCTCTCAACTGCTTCCAAACCAATTTCCTACAAAAGAGTTCATAAAAATATTATTTCTATTAACAACATAGCTTAAGACACACACAAACTCTAAGTGAAATGCATCGAAAATATTGTAAACGCACGATATATCAGTTATCATTCAATTGAGTGGATTATGGTTGTTTATGATTGTTTATGATAGAATTGCATATTTTTAGTATGATTATACATGTATTCATGCCTAACCTATGATTCTAAGATGAATTTGACATAGATAGGTTTTATGCCATGAAATTGAGGATTTAGATGTAATCTTCTAGGATTGATGAAATACATGATAGATTGCTTGAGATTAGAGTATATAGATATGAATTGAATTAGATTAAAGTATATATGATGAATCATGACTAGTAGTGCTTGAGATTGAGCATATATGATGACATATGAATAGAGTTGCTTAAGAATGAAACATGTAATTAGAAAGTCTTGAGATCTAGGAATATGTGATGATCACGAGAAGTATTGTTTTGAGAGTAAGGCTTGTAGTTATGAATGTTGAAATGCTAGGGCTTTGAGAGTAAAGCTAATATGATGAATTATGAATGTTAAGGCTTTGAGAGTGAAGCTTATATGATAATGGTAGACTAGTAAATAGAATTGTTGTGGAAGGACTTTACCTGTATGATCTACATTATGTATGTATGAATGTATAATGTGAAAGGTTTTCTCACATTGAATGATTCTAGGTTGAATGATTGCTCACCTAAAATGAATCAAAACATGTATGAACTATAATATGTTGAATTTGTGATATGAGGTCCCTTCATGAATAGCTTGACTTGGTAAGACAAGACCATGCATGGTATCTTGAGATAGTAGAACTCATGGATAGCCTTGGATTGAGAAATCGTACCCTTCCAAAGGTTAGCTTGAACTAGCATGAGAGGATGCTTGCATGATAACTTGACTTGGTGAGGCCACAACACTTTATGATAGCTTGGATTGAGCAATAGTACCCTTCCTTGAGTAGCTTGGACTTGCACGAGAGGATGCTTTCCATGATAGCTTGGTCTATCATATTGAGGTTCTTTTCCTTGTTAGCCTTGAATTGGTAAATCGTAACCATTCATGAGTGATGATATGTCATTGGACTAGTAAGAGGTACTCTTCCATGAATAGTAAGAATAGCTAATGAGGGACTAATCCCTAATCAAAGTAGCATGTTTATGATGAAACAAGATTACTTCAAGGAAGTATCGTAAGTATATTTTAATATGAGATTTACTTGTTATGATGTTAGATTAGCTTGGATTGTTGCTTGAGTTGCCTTCCTTGATATGTATGACTAGAGGTGATGACCTGTGTATTGAGTAAGAATAAGTTGAGGTTACTTGGGAAGTGTTCTTCTTATAGTATGTTGATTTATGTGCATTGAATATTCTTATGACTTATATGGTTATTTCTTATGCTTATGGTATATGTCCTATGTTGACTAATGCCTATGTTGTGTTTATGTTGATGATTTATGCTAGCCATCATATTTAGTACATTCTTATACTAACACATACTCTTGTCTACATTCTTATCAATTGTAGGGTCCGGCGATATTAACTTCCATCCCCGTGGATAGGTTCTTAGTAGAGCAAGCAAGTGAAGATTTGGTGAGTCCTCATAGCATCGAGGATTTGACCACCTTTACTTTATGTCTTTCTTTTATGTTTTAGAACTATTGTATGGGATGTGTCCCTAAGACTATTCAAGTATTAGATGGTTTGAGACAAGTGTTAAAGACTTCCGCTTCGTTTTATGAAACTTTGATATTATTGAAAATGCTTTAAATTTCCATACCATTTTCTATTATCTTACGTCATGATATGCTAAGTGGCTTGTATGAGGCCTCTCGGGGTCTCATACGCCTTGTTACATCTAGGGGGTACCCCTGGGTCGTGACATGTTTACATTAGAATACCTGAAATGACTGGGATATGATTGTGTTCCGTTGCATCCGTTGTGACCATATCAAGAGTTGTCCATAGTAGAAGGCCTAAGAGGCGTTGAGGAAGTGTGTTCTAGTTGGAAGAAGCAACACAATCAGCGAATGAAAATATGAACTGTAAAACAAGGTACAATCTTATAGGAAGTCAATAATTACCGTTTAGCGAGTAATTGAAAATTAAGGTGCAGGAGGTGAGCGTCAGACAAGTAAATGATAGCAACTGTACATTCAAACACAAACTATCAATTAACAAAAAAACGTTAAAACATATTCCATAAGTAAATTAACTTATAATGTTTATATTTGAAAATTAGATTTAAATGTTGAAGTACTATAATTATGAATTGTATAGAAGATAGAATGAAATCTGGTTGTTGATTAACATTTTAGTTGTAGTCAAATTCCATTGGTAAAAGTTTGATGCAAAGGTCTTGTTGATTTCGACATTTGCAACAGGGATGCATTAAAAATTAAGGAAGATATTAATAGCAGTGAAACACAAGTGAACTCAGGCTGAATTATGAATATTGAACAAACAACAAAAGAGTGTTTTTAAGAATAATAACAATACAACCCTCGTGCAAGAAAGAGTATATAAGAGAACTTTGGAATATGGTTAACATTGCATCAAATAAGTGCAAGCTTTTTTAAAAATATAAACAATACAGCCCTCATGCAAGAAAGAGTAGAGAAGGGAAACATAAAATATGTACAATATTGCATCAAATAAATTCCGTATGAATGTACGGGTGGACAAAATCATGGCAGTTACTGAACTCATATGAACGATTTGGTCCTGCTGAAGGCTCTGGGCAAAATCTGATCTGGGCAGAATCGGGTCCATATTTGAGATACTTTAATGGAGGTTGGTGAGGATGAGGCAGCGTAACCATGGCTTTTACAGGTGATTGAAATTAAGGCACAGGGTGTGTTAGAGAGAAAGTGAATATATGATGAAAGATTTAATTTGAAGAGTGCAGGTTAAGAGCACCATACCTGCATTGAGCGCGGAAATTTGTTAGATTATGAAGACAGTGGCGAAGAACGATTGCGACTGGTAGAAGTAATGAAGGGGATGGTAGTTTGTGCAGAGGAAGGAGGAGTTACAACAAGTGAAGGAGGGAGGTTTGGTGGAGGTGAAAGTTGTAAGGGGGAGGTGACAGATGTGTAGAGTTACGTTGGTTGGGAAGGGGTAAGACTGAATAAAGGGGAGGGGTATTTGGGGGATTAACTTCTTTTTAAGAGAACTCTGGCCTGGGTTGTTGTTGTTATTGTTATAATTATTGTTATTATTTATAATTATTATTATTATTATTATTATTATTACTATTATTATTATTATTATTATTATTATTATTATTATTATTGTTATCATTATTATTATAATTATTATTATTGTTATTGTTATTGTTATTGTTATTGTTATTGTTATTGTTATTGTTATTGTTATTGTTATTGTTATTGTTATTGTTATTTTATTGTTATTTTATTGTTATTTTATTGTTATTATTTGTTATTATTTTTATTTATTATTATTGTTTGTTATGGTTTTTGTTATTTTTTGTTTTTGTTTTTGTTATTATTGTTTATTATTGTTATTATTTGTTATTGTTGTTGTTGTTAATATTATTATTATTTGTTATTATTGTTATTATTTGTTGTATTATTATTATTATTATTATTATTTGGTAAATAAACAACTTTTATTGATTACCAAAAACTACAACATTACAATGCTAAAACAGGATTAGACCATCGTTTCTCACAATCTCTATAGCCTAAAGCAACACCATCGTAGGGACTAAAACAGGTGGTTCTAAAAGAAAAACATTGAGCTAAGCCTGTATTTAACAATCAACAAACATGGTAAGAAAGATAAATATAGGCCTGTCTCAGGGCATATAGTTTAACTATTGGAGGTAGTCTTGTCACTTCTTTTGTCTTTCTCCTATTGTGTGTATGTAGATTGCAACCTCTCTTGATATTCTATCATTTTTGAACTGACCTCCTTGAAAGTGCATTAAGTTCCTTCCCCTTCATATCAACGTAACCACTATTACAAATAGGCTACTGAGTATGCCCCCTCTCCCAGATCTCTTCTTAGCCCAATCAAATGTGTTAACCACCTCTTCTTGCCAGCTCGCAATAAGCTTATAATCACCCACCCATCTTAACAGCATACTCTAAAGTGCGTGAGTAGTTGGGCATTCAAACAATAGATGAGTCAGATTTTCCAAAGGATCAACATAGAATACACAAGCATTAGGAATTGCTATACCAAATTTTTGTGGCCTATCAACAACTGGTAATCGTTGGTGTAGAGCTAGCCATAAACAAAATTTGTGTTGTGGATGGATTGCAGGATAAATTGTCAAATTCTTCCATTATATTTTAGGGTACTATGGTCTCAAAGCTGCATACATACTCCTATAATGAATTTGTTATCATGGACCATTGTATCCAGGCTGTGACACCCCATCTGTTTGAACGTTGGAATTAACTCGTACTTTTGGAATAAGTCTAAGACTACCTCCCATATTAGGAAGGATGTTATATCAGTTATTTTGAGTGCACAAATTTTGTGTGTTAAGTTTTAAGTTCAAGGAAGTTGCAAAATAAAAGTCGACAAAAGTTAGTGTAAATGTCGTAAAGGAATTAATTCTCTGTAATTTAGGGTCAGATGTCTCAACAATTTTTCTCTAATATATAAAGAGTTAGAATACTCATGGCCTATCAAATCAAAGATCTACGAGTATATTTTCCAATGCACTAAACCATTCATCAATACGACTTCATAATTGAGAGATATCCAGGTTTTCGTGAGACTGCACAAGTCGACACCTTGAAGTGGGCCCCAACCCCTAAGTCGGTTATTCTTTAAATACACCCATCTCCTTTTTTTTTTCATTAGAACTGATAAAAAAACCCAGAAAAATCAGAACTCAAGCTACTAAATCCTCCAAGAGTGTTGGTTCTTTCAACTCAGAAGTCTAACGAAAGTTACTCTACGTCGTGAGATCAATGTTGTTGTATAATTTTCTTCTTGATTTGGGCTACGTTATTGTAGTTGCAAAGAGGCAGAATCTTAGTATTATTATTTCACACATTTTGGTGGAGGCAATCATATTTTTACAACCCTCCTTCGTAGTTCTATGTATAGTATAATTTTTATAGATTTTTAAGCCAGGTGGTGTTATTTTCGATATTGTGGTTGTGGGCAGCCCCTTTGTCTTATTTGTTTCACTGTTATTGTTGTTTATTGATGGTGTTAAGGTGCCAGAGGTTATTGGGGGTTGGTTTGATTCTTATTGGAGTCGGGTACGATGGTTGTTTGATTGAACGGCGTGAAGTATGCCTAGCTATGTTGCCTCAGGAGATTGTGCTCCTTCGAGACGTTGTCGAAATGTATTAAATGGATTTAGCTGCTAATTATTGTTGCTTTCCCCCTCATTTTATTGTTTCGACTTTGTTGGTCACGAGTATGGCATTAGCGTCTTATCAATTACTTATGGTTCATTCTTATAGCCTTATTGCTTTTCGTGTTATTGCATTACTTTGGTTGGCCAAGCATCATAGAGAAAACTTTTGGACATTTGTTGAAAGGGATGTTAAGGCTATTATTTCTCTTCTGGCATGATCCTAATGGCCTAAGCTTGTTATGGCTAGTGTATTATCATTAGTTGACTTGTAGACCTGTCATGTTGAGTTGGCTGCGACCATATGATATAATGTCTATCGACGACACTCTACTCCTTAGTTACCTAGAAAAGTAGGTTATGATTTTGTATTGATTAATTATGATTACTTGTTATTGTTGTAATGTTTTATCGTCAGGCTGCCGCCTATGAACTTGTTTTGGCCACAACATACACTGATATTGCAGGGGTTCTTTAACATACATATTAATTCTTATACCGAGCCTACGAACCGGGTAAACCAAGCCTTCAGGTTGAGAAGAGCGAGTCTACACGCCAGGTAGGCTGTGCCTAAGGGCTGGGTAGGCTGTACATACTCCTATACTGAATTTGTTGTCACAGACCATTGTATCCAGGCTGTGACACCCCACCCATTTGAACGTTGGAATTTACTTGTACTTTTGGAATAAGTCTAAAACTACCTAGCATATTAGGAAGAATGTTATATGAGTTATTTTGAGTGGACAATGTTTGTATGTTAAGTCTTAAGTTCAAGAAAGGTTCAAAATAAAAGTCGACAAAAGTTATTGTAAATGTCGAGTTCTATGTAATTTAGGGTCAGATGTCTAAACATTTTCTCCTAATATATAAAGATTTAGAATACCCATTACCTATGAAATCGAAGGTCTATGAGTCTAGTTTCCAATGCACTAAACCATTCATCAATATGACTTAATAATTGAGAGATGCGCAGATTTTCATGAGAGTGCACAAGCAGACGAATGAACTTCACAATTGAATAACTTGTTTTTGAAGATTTGAGCTCGAAAGATAATAGTTTTCTAAACAATTAAGAAGGGTTAAAACTAAAACACTCTGAAATCGAGAGGATATGAGTGATATTCACCTAAAAAGGCTGAAAAGTGTTTAGGTGTATGTAACTTGCTAAGACTGCATGCATTGTATCAAAATACCGTTATTTGTGCAAAATATAAGTTGTAGTCTAGATGTCATGGGAACACAATCCTAGTCTACTCTAAATTGATAACCAAACCTTGGGACTGTCACGTGTTACTGTTACTATTTAACTCTAAATACAATTGGTTACTTGGATATTAAAACAAACCCAATATTTACTTTATGCAATTTTATTTTTGGGAATATCAATCGCAACTGAACATAAGAACTAGTAGGTTTGTTTCTTCTGTAATTCCTTGTTCGATCGACCTCAACTCTTGTTGAGTTCATTAATTAACATCAATCGTTTATACTTCTTATTTGAGGTGTAAGCTTGGACGTATCAATCTCTTAAATTGAAGTTGTAAATCAACTACCTGATGGCTGAGAATGTTTTCAATATATTTTTTTTTACTTTTAACATGATTAGCTAAAACCCCTATTCTAGGGGTGTGCAAATGGAGTTGAGTTTTGATTAAATTGGTGGAATAGTGTGTATTTCTCTATTTTATTTTGATCTCATGGATTCAACTTGATTGTTATGTGTTAATTTATGAATTGAGGTTGCAAACTTAATTCTACTTCAGATATTCATATATTGCTTGAGAGAGAATGTATGAAGTGGGTAATTGATTTGATGCTTGCATATTAGTTTGGAATTCCTTATTTGCTTGAGAAAGAAATTTGGGGTTTCACCTCTAAATGCTAGACTTGCTCAAGAGAAGATCTATGTAAAGGTAATGGGTTGTTTAGTAAATTATACATAGGAATGTTTGAGAGGAATTCTTGTGATAAACATGTTGTGATTGAGAAATACAATATGTGTTTGAGATTGGGCCAACCTACCCATGAGTAATCAAGGTTATTGAGTAATCACATTGACCCAGCTTTTGAAATCAATACCCACCTCCGCACACTCCTAGATTATTAGTCTATTTGCTTGCTAAACACTTGTTTTAGTTAAAATTGTCGAAATTGGTTAGTAAATAATCTTAATTTGATATTTGGAATTTACCCACCCTTTTTACCATCTATATACAATGAATAAGGCCACAATTTGACTTCATAATTGAAATCTTTCATATACCATTCCTTGTCGGGGTTCCTCGTACGTTCAGTAATTAGATTGCTAATGACTACTTACTAGTTTAGTGATTTTACAAATAATATGAGTGTTATACAAAATGAAGTCGTTGCCGGGGAGTGGTGCTTAGAATTCTTTTAGTGAAGTGATTTTGTGAACTGAATTAGTATAGTAGAATACTCTTATTACCATTTGTTCCATTGTTTTTCTCTTTATAGGTGAAAACATCAGTGCCATTCGAAACAATGATGCTAGCCAACGTGGGCAAAATTAAAATGTGGGAAATTTAGATGATGTGAACTTCAATGCAATACAGGAGCTGCCCGGTTACCCCCAACCATGGGGAAAGCTATGTTTCATGTAACCAGAACCATGCTTAAATTTCTCCAAATGAAGGAAATGTTTGGAGGTCTAGCTCATGAGGATCCCCATGAGCATATTCACAACTTTGTGGATGAATGTGATACATTTACTTTCAAGTATCACCCAAGAGTCCATTTGATTGAGGCTCTTTCCCTTCTCTCAATGGGGGAAACTTGAAAATGATTGGTTGAATTACCAAGAGACTCAATCACTACTTGGAAGAACTAACTCAGGTGTGATGAGTGGTAGATTTGCACTCCTTTGATGCATATTAAGCTCAAATATTAGTGTCCTCAATGCCTAATTTTGTCCTGATGATATGATGATATTTTGATGATTTGAAACTATGAAGACAAATGGACAAGTCAAGGATAAATGTTTGAAAGAATGACCGAAAGTGTGAAAAGAAGTGCAAATTTACATTGATGATCGCTAAGAAAGAAATGTGGATCACTTAGTGAGCATGACCTCGCCCAAAGTGATAGTGCACAACACTTGTATTTATCAAGATAGGTTGGTGAACTCCAAAACAAAAGGCGACTCACCGAATGAGAAAGGTGACCTTGCTGACCATCACTGAAAGCGACAGTGCAAGGAGGAAAATTGAAGGCTTGAAAGGTGAACCAAGGTGGTACTTGGTGATTTGCGTAACATGAAAGGCAGACTCGAACAAGCCCATCGACTGAGGTTCAAACACCTGAAGCCTAGAATAAGAGAAGGTGAGATGAAGCATGATCGACGATTCGCCAAATGAACTTGTGCCTAGATTGTTTTATTACATAGGTTCTGGCGCTTCTCATCCAACTTGCGGTTAGCATAAACTCCATTCAGCTTTGCTTGGGATTGGTGAGTCATCATAGTTTGGGGACATGCCACTTATGCTTTTATATTCTTTTCAGACTTATTTTAGTTTCAAATTGTTTCGTGAGCTAGGGCTTGTCCTAGCCACACCCATGTATAATAGAGGCTTATTGTCAGAAATTACTATTTTCGCATTTAGTCTTTTTACTTAGGTTCTTTTTTATGTTGAGATTGTCATTTGAGATTTATCTTCCTCTTATATATTTTATTTAGTTATGTTGTTATCTTAGTGTCATGCTATGTCATGTGGCTCGTTTAGAATTTTTTGGGATTCTATTCACCTTGTCACGTCTATGAGATAGTCTTGAGTCATGACAATAACCCTCTTAGGCAACAACATAGCCCCGTAGGCAAAGATCACATAGTCCTTTTTGGCAACAACATAACTCCATATGCAAAGATCACATAGCTCTCTTACGCAAAATATAGCCCCGTAGGCAAAAATCACATAGCCTTACTGGCAAAAATCACATTCCTGCAACTAACCACAATAGCCCCAAGGGCAACAATAACAATTCAATAGGCAGAAAGTGAAGAGTTTAGTTATAAACAACCTATACGAATAATTTATAAGCCATGCCTAACAAGTTGCTACCAACATAATAAGAATCTCAAAAAGAGAGGAATATAATAACTCGAGCATCCAACCACCAACAATTATGGCTACAAGTACATCAACGATAACAACAATCTCTTTACATCGCTCATAGCTTTAAGGAAGCATGTTGAAAGAAGCGAATAACCTTAGCATACCTTTTTTGATGAATTCAAGTGGTCTATCGACTTTTATTTGAAACCCCCTTCAATAGCAGGACCACAATCAACACACAATAATATAAGGTACCACGATAAACGGACAAAAGATATGGATTTGTTGTAGCTTACTATTTGCGGCTTATTGAAGCTAGAATCATTGAAATGAGGGTCTTATCTTGATCTTAAGCTTGGAATACAACTAAAATCCTCAAAACACAGCAAAACCTAGCTGCCACAATCTCCACAGAGGTATGCCGCACAATTTACAAGGAAATTTTTTTTCAAAATGACAAGCTCGTGACGTAGGACAATTTTCGTTAAAGATCCAAGATGAGATTATCAATGTATATAAATGATTAAAGGTGTAAATTTCTTATTTTGGTGGGTTTGTACGAACTGAAAATGAATAAAAATGAAGAAGATAAAGATTTTATAACCTTCCACTGACCTAGGGGTCCACTAGTCGTCTCTACTGCACATTCATTACAAAAACGCGAATATCTCTCTATTTTGAAGTCGCCTGGACGAACGGTTTGATGCATTGGAAACTAGACTCATAAACCTTGATTTGATAGGCTGCGGGTTCCATAACTCTTTACATATTGGAGAAAAGGTCTGAGACATTTGACCCAAATTTCAAAGAAATCTTTTAAACTGAACTTGCGATAATTTTTGTCAACTTTTATTTCACAACTCGCTTAACTTCAAAACTTGAGATACGATTCTTGAACGTTTAAAATTATGATATATTACATCATTCTTAATTTATTAATCACTGTAAGGCCTCATTTGTTTGCACTTAACGAAAGTCTGAATCTTAATCATTCAGATTCAACATATTAAGTGTGTTTGTTTTTAATGTCTGAATTTTAATCATTTAGATTCAACCCATTAAGTACATATGTTTTATTTTCTTATAAAGCCTCCAAATGGGTCTTAATGAGTCTAAAAGAATCAAATCTATATCAGAGTTTTAATACCAGTTGACTCTATTAAAATAATTAACGTTATTTTAGAAAAAAAGAATTTATCTTCTTCCCCGATTTTCTTCTAGGGCAAAGTTCAAGTTCTTTCTCAACTTTTCCAACCAAATACCATTTGTTTTCTTTTGAATAAGTAAGTTTTCATAATCTCTTACAAGTATTTATCTAGTATTTTAAATATATATATAATATTTTTGGGTGAATTGATATTTATGAAGAACTCTTCTTGTCACAAATATTGAGTAAAATCGTGAAAATAAAAAAAAGGAAAAAATTTCTTGTATGTTTATTTTTGAAACAACAACTAAAGGGTTCCTTTGGTATAAAAATTTCTTCGGGAGAAGTTGTCACATCTTGTGAAAAAATTGTTTGAGAAGATAGACATATCATTTGAGTGTGTGTGTGTGGGGGGTGGGTGTGGGTTATACTCTTATTCTCGAAACAACTTTTTGGATGAAGTTATCTTGGTTTTGGGTTATAATTTTTTTATTAATATAGTGTTTAATTCTAATTAAAAAAAAGAGATAATTTATGTACATTCAGGTATAGAAAACAAACAATCTTAAACATTCAACGTTCAGACCTAGAAACAACATCTGAATATTCAAATGTGTATTCAAATTCTCACATTTTAATCTCAATGCAAATCTTAATATTCATATGTGCATTCAGATTCAAACGTCTTAATCTTATGAAAAAAAATAAGGCCTAACACTATTTAGGAAAAAATGTGTTAAAATAGGAAAAATATAATATAGTATGAGAAAAATGTATTTTTGACCTAATTAATTAACACTAGAGACATTTTGAAGCAAGTAATTACTAGTGCAAGATAGAATAAAAGAAGGGAAAATTGTATGAAATAGCAAACTATTAATTCAAATTAAATGTTATAGCCATAGTTTATTTTAATTGTAATTCGCAGCAAACATCCCTTTTTTTACCATCTGATTCGATATACAATTAGTCATTTTATACATTTCGGTATAAAATGTATAAAATGCGTTTTTGTTTGTATAAAGCAAGAGAAAAGTGAATATACAAATAAAAATACATATATTTTTGTTCTATACACTTATAATTATACAAATACATATCTTATTATATAAATTATAATGTATAAACGAATTTATACAAAACTGGACAATTTGTATAAAATTAGATGTTTGTAGCGAATTATACAAATCAAAAACTCCATAGCAAACATAAAATTTGCTATGGAACGCAATTATACAAACTATAAATATAACATACAAATATAATTTTTATGTTTACCATATATGAAAGTTGCTCAAGAAAGAAATTATTAACCCATAATGTAATACTTTAATTGAATTTTAGAGAGTTTGACCAAAAAATGAATTAGAAAAAAAAAGTAAATATGCGCAAGTGATATTTTGCAAAGTTATCTCCATTGTAATGTTAATGTTTATTTTGACACAACTCAGAGTTTTTGAAAGATAGAAGAAACAAGTGCGGAGTTGAGTGAGAGAGAAGAAGAAGATGTTAGGAAAAGAAGAATCGAACATGCTGTTGACGTTGCTCAAAGCCGGAGATCATCGTCCGTTCGATGAGATCGTCGCCGACTTCACTTCCAGTTTCCCTCCCCATCGACAATTTTATGCCTGCATCTCTCTCGCCTTAATACTTGACGTAAATCTCTCTCTCTCTTTCTCCATCTCTATCTTTCCGAAGAGCAGTACCTTTGAAATTAATTTAGGGTTTCAATTGCTGTGTGATGTGACACAAGGATTTTTCCTCTCCATTTAGGGTTTTCTAGTTCGTGTATGTGGTGACTATTTTTTGACATTTTATAAACTTCATTTGGAAGTCTGGTTTTATTCCACAAGGAAAAGCATTTTAATTTAATGATTTAAGCAATTCCAGCAAAGAATTTGGAGACATTAAATTTTTGAGCTTCAAAGAAATGCAGATTTCCAACTATCAATTGTAACTTCTAAATTCCAGCTGCTTTTTTTCTGGAAACACAAAGGAATATGAATAAAAGAAACAAACAAAATGTTCCTTTATGCTTTGAAAAGATCTGCTATTCTAGCAGGAACTGAGTTTTCAAGCAAAAGATATTAGTGCATTTAGAAAGTTTTCACTTGCAAGATTTGCTAATAACTAATTTTATTAGATTTATTTGAGGAATTTTAATATCTAGCTGGCTAGGGTGTTGTGTACTCAATCTTAATATTTAGCTGTTTGAAGAAATTGCCATCAGGAACCCAAGTGTGGCCTTGTGGTTGAGAGTTAAATAACAACACAACCTCTAGTCCCACCAGAAGTGACAGTACATGAATTCCTCCCATCTGTTTAAGTGTTTGTGGGTAGAGTTAAATTAAGTCTTGGTGGGTAGAGTTAGCTGGTATTTGTGCCGCTCAGAGGTAACATGTATCTGGTGAATTAGTTGAGGTGCACACAAGCTGGTGTGCGCTAGTGTTGTCACAAGAAAGGAAAAAAAAGAAATTGCAATCAGAGTTTTGCATGTTGGAGGGAACTGTCATCTGTTCTTTTGAAATTGGAACCAGCACAGAGGTTTGGCTGGGTTATAGAATTTCCTATTGTCCTTGTTTTCCACATTCAGGAAAAGTCGCTACATACTTCCTCTTATCCTTTTGTAAGTGGTATTTAAAAGTTGCTTGAGAAACTATGTATTTCCTTTGTACTGTATTCTTTTCAATGACACCTAGAAGTTGTACCTGTTCTTCATGGATTCATATATTGTAGAATATTAGAAGGTTTCCAAATGTTTGTTTAGTTGAATGATTAGGTGACCTTTACTCACGTTGTATCTTGTAGAGAAGACAAGTTTTGCAAGTTATAGCTATTAAACTAAATATATCATCTTCTCTGCAGGAAAAACTTCTTAAACCAGCACAGAGATTAGTTGCTTTTGCAATTCTTCTGCAGGTTTATTCCTCTCAAGAGCCTTCTTCAAATCCATTCATTTCGTTGCTGGTAAATGTAAGTGCTGTTTTTAATGTTCATTATGATTCCATTTGCTATCATGTTATGTGCTGCAAATTGGGATGATGCCCTGTAATATGCAAAATATATTAATTCCAATATTAGCTGCATATGTTCTTTGAAAGATTTCTTCTGAAATTTCTCCTTTTTTGTGGATTCTTATAATGTTTAGATTTGTGCTCATGCTAGATTTTGCATTGTTACCAACAATATAATGTCTCATGCAAATACCCTTCAGCATCCTTGGTTCCTGCTTGTGGTTCCTTTATTATAAAATCAAGCATACCTCTATTGGAAATTGTTCTCTTCTATTTTCCTTAGTTTCCATGAACTGAGGTTTGTACAACACAATTGCGACAAGTATTGAGTTGAAAAAATGGGTAGTTGCAGGTCTTCCTAAATCTTAGTTATATCTTGAGGGAGGTGATGGGGCTACAAAGTTAGACCTGACTAAGAGATGGCAGAAAGGTATTCATGAAGAAAATGAATTGAAGGCCTTATGTTGCTCGGACCCTTTCAAAAATCTCTGCTGCACCCGTGTCTAATTTGTGTGTGGGTGTTGGATCCGTACCAGATTTGGTCAAATTATCTTGGGTGCTTTGACTACATCTATAAGAGTAGCAAATAAGTATAGATCATTGGGTATTTAGTTTAATATTTGAGTTTCTATCTCACATATAGACAGTGAAGAGAAAGAGAGTTATATAAAGTGCGAGAGTGCTTTGCTATTACACAAGATGTCTTATGAATAAATACTAGGTGTTTATAAAGAATTAAATTTGATTGGCTTTAGTTTGATAACTTTAATTAATTGAAATATATACTTATATATGTCGTAATATACATTTATTGGTTGCATCCTAGCACCCTACCGCGCTCGGATTCACACCTCTGGATTCTAAAATTTATGTGATGAAGCACCCCACCTATGGATCCGCACTCGTATTGGGTACCTGCACCCGAGTCCGAGCAACATGAAGTGCAACAATTGATTTGGTGAGGATGCAAATAGAGTGCAATTGGAAGGCAAATCTGTTGCAACTCTGGACTCTAGTTTGCCTGATCTTGATCTAAATATAATAATCTTCCTTTTGCCTCTAGTTTTTTTTGGCTCCTATAACTGTCTTAATCTTATGAAAGTCAGCAATAGCATGATTTTCCAACAAAAGAAGATAGCCGGCAATATGTACTAAATTGCTGTTTCAAGGTTTAACTCAAGAAGGTGAGGGAGAAAACCCAACATTTTCGAGAAGGTAATGTCATTTTATTTATTAACAAAACCCAAGAATATGCAACCCAAGGGTGTTGGTCTAATGGTCAATGAAGGGGTTGAGAACCATGAGGTCCTAGGTTCGAATCTTAGTGGATATATAGTTACGTACCTCTGCTGTTGGGAGGTAGAAACTGGCAGGTATCCAGTAAAATTAGTCAGTGTGCGAAAGATGTCTCGAACACCACATTTCCAGAAAAGGAAAAAAGAAACCCAAGAATCATCTCAGCAGTGTAAAACATGTAACATATATTATGTATACGGGTAAAATGTTTCATTAAATTTTTGGGAGTATAAAGAATTTTTTAAGGGGCAACCATATGTAGACTGTTCGGGTGTGCACTGGGGAAGCTTTCAATGTTCTTTTAACACATAAATGCAGACTCTAAACGTCTGTGGCAGATTAAGACAGTTATGAAGCCATCACAGTACAAGCAGGATCAGTTCATGACTATCTTGATAAAAAAAGCAGGATCTATAACTTAGATGCAATCAAGCTTAGTTGCTGATTAGATGGTAACGAGGAGAGGTATATGGTATGAAGCTGAGCAGATTCCGGATTGTCCTTACCAGCTTTGGACTCTATAAAATTCTTATTATGACTTGGATATTTAGGTGCATGCAATTTGTCAATATTTTCAAGTGAAGGGGTAGTATTAGCTATATCTGTGGGTAAATTTTAAATGTTAAGACTGAAAATTGTAAGGCTCCTGACTCAAAAAAGACAAAAAAAAAAGAAAAGAAAGAGGCACAATTTATTTTTCTATGAGCTGTAGATGAATACTGAGAGAATTCAGAATTGTACTGCTTTGGTAGCTGATCATTTGTAAGTGTTCACGAACTGTCCATCTCATTTACTCTCTTCCCAGCCACACTTATTTTTAATGAGCTTTCAAGAGCTATGAAGTTAGTAAATCACTTTCTTCACCTGTAAGTGATAAGCTCTATATATGATTTGCATGATACATTCTTGGTTGAATTCCTTGATAGTTGTGATTAAGTGACCATTGATTTTTTCACTGTGGTTCTTTGTTTTGCTTATTTGCAGGCAGCCTGTGATGAAGGAGCTGAACAACGTGAAAGGGCTTTTATTCTTCAGTTGTTAGGCCCAGCCTGCTCAACCAGTAGCAGAGAGGTTTACTTATTGTTTCCCTGTTGTGTGTACAATTGGTCTTGTTTAGAGGGTTAAAAGCCCTGGTTTTAATTATTTGCTATATCTGATGTTTAAAGCTTATAGTAGAGTTATTTTTGTGTGAGATCATTTTTAACCTAAGGGCTGTAGTTGTCTGTATGATGAATTTCCTCATTCATAAGAGAATATAATAGTTATTTCGATTTATTATGATTTGGTCATATACCTTTTCTTAAGAATCCGCCACAGGACTTCCTGGGTATGGTGGTTTTTGCCTGTATGATAGATTGCTAATTAGCGTTTATTGTGTTAGGGAAATAGAGCCATGGTCTTGTATGTAGTTCAGCAGCTGCACTGCTCTTATCTCCAGAAGGAAATTTTCTGTTGCTGAGCAAGTTCTACCTAGATATTTCATTTGTTCTTGAAATGTTTCATCATCCAAAAGGGGGACAAGGACAGAATAACTAAACCTTACTGTACTGCAGTATTGAAGTGAAGTTGGATTCTAATATGCAAAAGACACTTGGGATATGCTATGTCTATTTATAAATTTTCTTTCTTCATACCTTTTGTATTTTAAGCTTGTCAGAATTCAGGAATTAATTTATGCCCCGTCCCACTCACTTCTGGGCACAAAGAAAGGGAAAAAAATATTACAAGTTTGGTTAGTGTTATTTGGTTTATAATGTATGTTTTAACATATCTTGGTGTTTAACTTGAGTACCACGAGTGATTATTTTGAGGTTATTCAATATTAGAACCGTTTCAGAATTAATGACTCATTGCAGGTTCTTAAACAATCGGCAACAGATTACATGAAAATGTTCGATACTTCACAACTTGTAAGTGACCAATCGTCTAAAATATTCATGTGCTTATAAGAAATTTGACTCCACAATATGGGTATATGTAATGCAATTAATTTAAAACTATCAACAGAAAATTGCCTTGATATTCTCATATCTTCTTTTTTATTACTGGTGGTTACATATGCATATAACTTACCCTCTTTGGTCTCAATTTTCAACTTCGCAGTCTTTCCCACAGCGAGAGCAGTTGCAACAGCAGTATGGCAGTAAAGCTCTACCAGAACAGTTTCAATGCTTGATTGGGAACAATTCTGTGAAAAATAGCATTCCAGACCCTGATGTACCTCGTGGCTGTGACAGCAATTCATTAGAGTATAGTTCCTCACTTTTATTTCTTGGTATTCTGTTTAGATCCCCCCCCCCCCCCACATTTTTCTTAGTTTCCCCTTCACAGAACCACAGTTGGAGAAATTTGTCATCTGTCATCATATTAATCTTGCGTTGAGAACTCAGATCAGTCATTGCTTTCTTATTCTTGGATATTGTGTAATATTTAGCTTTGGATAATTTCAGGTTTGATCTTCTCCCTGGATCTAAACCTAAAATTGGATCTGGGGATGTTGATGAGACGATAACTGGATTGTTATCAAATTTGTCATTGGAAGGATTAGGACCTCAATGGATAAGGCCTCGTCCTCCCAGGCTTCCTGTATTGGATGGAGAGGTAAGGACTACGTGTGCTTATGTCCAGGGAATAAGTTGATCAATTTCTGGAGTTCTGTTAGATATACCCTCATATTTGGTGCAGCTAGTGTGGCTAAACCCCGATTACAATTATGAGCTTCTATGGGATCATGGAATGTGTGCCGATACTAGCAGAGGAGCAGCAGTCAGGGATTTGATTGCAAAAGCTCTAAAAGGTCCACTTGTACCTGCTCAACAAGAGGTGCATATGCTTCCTGTTGGATATTGTTAAATGCGGGCTTGTTTAAGTTTTATTATTATTTACATGAGGTGATTCACAAAATAAATGCTTTTTCCCTGATAAGTAAGTCGAGCATTGTCTTTTTTTCTTGGATTTCTGTGGCCATTCCTTGTGGATATTACCATGTTTGACCTTCGTGAGAAAAACGTAGGGTTGCATACCAATGAGAAAAGTGACTAGGTGGAACTGGTTATCTGGAGAAGGTCAAGTTTGCTTATTTGTACTTATTAAACCTCCTTGGTTTTATGGTTCTAAATTTCCACAAAAAAGAAGAAGAAAGATTTGGAGGTTCAACTACATACTTGGCTGAATGGCATTTAGACCATTTTTTTCCTTGAAGGATTTGGAGGTTCAACTACATACCTTGTTGAATGGTATCTAGACCTATTTTATTTTTGCAATTTGACCATGCCAACTATGAACATTGTCAACCCAGGGCAATAGTAGATCAAAGCAGGATGGATGGTACTTTTCTTTTTTTTTAATAACCAATGTAAATTTAATTTGATAAAAGCCTGGTACTATTTCTCTAAGGAACTAACGAAGTCTAATAGAGTTTACATACTCCATTCTACACCAGAGAGCAAAAAATGGAAGATAGCATTTATTTTGCTGTAGGTCAAGGCCTATAATATCAAGAAAACATCTGGACAGGTGGGGGAATGATACGACTGGATAGAAATTAGAAAGAAGCAGAAATTCCATTACGAGAACAGTGTTTAATGTGAAAACTCTGGAATGGATTGCTCAGGTCTTGCGTGAAGCATCCCAGACGAAGGGGAATATGGTGAAGCGGTGGAAGAAGAAAATATGTTTTCTTAGAAGTGTTCTGCTTTAGGAACTATAATTAATATGGTCGTCACATCAGTCTGATAAATTTGAGAGGCAGAAGGAGGGCAGTTATTATTATTCCTGAGTTTCGTTTAACTCAGGGTGGATTTTTTTTTTTGAGAAAGTTAACATTTTATAGACAACAATACACCAATGGTGTATTTCAGTAGTAATTACAACAGGAGTATACAGTATGCAAAACCAAAAGATCTATCATTTATACCCCTCCTAAACTATCTAAAAAGTCAGTAATAGCCTCCATCTCTTTGGGGAGGACATGATTACACCAAAAATAAAGGGTTATAAGACAGTTCAACTTCAAACTCTGGAAAGGGATGCTCTTGTTTTCGAAGCATCTCTGGTTCCTTTCCTTCCAAATTGTCCACCAGATGCAAGCAGGGACAATCTTCCATCTCTCCTTGTGACCTGATGTATTCCCTTCTCTATTCCAGCATGCTAGAAAATCTGAGGTGTGTCTTGGCATGGACCAGCTGATTCCCCTCAAATTCAAAAAGACCTGCCACAATTTCTGTGTCACTCTGCAATGGAGGAAGAGATGGTTTGTTGTCTCTGTTTCTATTTCACAAAAAAAGCACCTGGAGCATAACTCAGGGTGGATGAATATTGGGGAAAAGGTGGGGAGATACATCAATAGTGCCCCACAGGAATGTCGTTAACTTTGGGGAACACAGGTTGGTGGACAGAAACATTCCTTATGCTGAGATACTTGAGAGCAATGAATGGGCTAATAAAGAGTGTAAAGAATCAGTAGTAGAGAGGGTAATAAAGAAGGGGGATAGAATATGCATTAGTTACAGCCCAAAGGAGTGTAGCGAAGTGTTAATGAGGAGCTTGGTGGGTATCTTTGAGGCTAGAGGTGAGACACCAACTCTATCAGAAATCAGAAGATGACTCTTATAGATTGAGGAAGCAAACACATGGGTTGAACATGAGATGGGAAATGGATACTGTTCGAGTTTGAAAAGCCCAACTTGAAAAGCCCCAAAACAATAAGATTTGCAGATTGCTACAATACCTAGTTATTGTAGCAGTTTTTTTAGTCTTTTTTATGGTTCAAATCAATAGATCGGGCAAGTATAAGAATACCAAACCATTCAAAGCTCTGATACCACTTGATAATTACACTGTTAGCGATAGACTTTAACTTAGAAGTTAGAAAGAGAAGAATTGATTCTTGAATGAGAAGAACACAAGCTCAAGTATTTGATATTTGAAACCTTGTTAAATATTAAAAGCAGCAGTGATTCAGTTAAGAAGATGAAGAATAAGAGGGAAGGAGCACAAACAAGGAATCTTACCATTGAAGAAATGCAAGCTATGGTTCAAGGTAGAACAAAAAGGGCGAAACCCTAAAGAGAATATCAAAGGGTAGGCTACTATTATTAATATTAATATTAATTCAAAGTTGGATAATGAAGAAGAAAGCTCCCCTTTATATTATAGCCTAGAAGAAGCGGCTGCCATCCCCTTGAATTTATCAATGGGTATAGTCATACTAAATTTAATATGCTAGTAAATCGCTAGGTGCAGGAAAGAGCCTATTTTGATTGACCTATTTGAAGTGCTTTTAAGCCAAAATAGCTATTAAGCACTTTTTTAGTGTTTGGGTAAATTAAAAAGTGCTTGAAACCACTTGCTTTTAAGCTAAAATGATAAAAATAAGGCAAAAGCCGTAAGTTAGGATTTCTAACTTATCACTTTTGCTTATAAGCCAAAAGCTAATCCAAACAGGCTATAAGACTGCCATCACTTTGTTCAATACGCTTTAAAGTGATCTAACTAAAGTAAATAAGGTGGAATTTTCGGGGTGTGGTGGGGTGGGGTGGGGTGATTTAGTGGGCCCTATCTTACATCCTTTTGGTTTTCAATTATGGTCACCTAATAGTTGCAACACTTGGAATCATTCGGGCATTAATCTCTTCTTCCACCATATGACACTATTTTTTGAGAATGGTAACTGCTAAACTATATAGCCACAGGTATGCTGCATCAAAGAGTGTAGACCCCCTTCAAAAGTATTACAACTTACATCTAGATCTCCTATTTGTTACTTTGCTTACAAATAGTCTAAAACATCAAAAATATCTTCACCTATCAAGTCCTATTTAATTCAAAAATAGTAAAGAGAAAAACAATTCACCTTAAATTTCTGAATTTTGCTCTGCTTATCCTCAAATCATCTCCCATTTCTTTCCCTCCATATTGACCACTAGATACATGCTGGGACAATCTTCCATCTTTCCTCCTTTTTTGTTGCATTACCATCTCTGTTCCAACAATAACTCCTTTTTTGTTGGAAGCTCTTTTTTTTCACGTGTCAATGCTATTTTCTTAGCCAGAAATAAAGAAAAGTAGTTCACATTTTGAGACACTTTCACTCTTCATATCATCTTCCATGGCCACCCTTCCTCCTGATTGTTTGAGAAGTTTAGATCCTTATATGCAGAATTGACACTGAATGCCCCTTTGTTGATAAGTTGTTGAATTGCGCAACTGTGGTATAGAAGGCTACTATTCTTTCTATTTTCCAATTCAAATGTCCTCTAAGGTGTAGCTACTATTCTTTCCATTTCCCAATTCAAATGTCCTCTAAGGTGTAGGTTCAATCCTTGTCTTGTTCACATGTCAACCACGGTATCTTGTTTTTGTTGGCATAAGGTGTAAAGATCTGGGCAGAGCTGTTTCAAGGGTTCATGTCCAATCCATTTATTATTCCAAAATGAATTCTTCAGGCCATTTCCAACTTTAAACTAGATTGGTTAAAACTAGTGGCTAAAAGTTCCTGATGGATCTCCAAACACTACAACCTTATCGTGTGTTCACAACATTTGTTGTCCATTTATTCTCCATTTTATACTGGGTAATGATGACCTCCTTCCATAGCAAATTGTCGGTTGTTGCCAGTTTCCATAACCATTTCATCATCAAACTTTTGTTCTTCATCTTCACGTCTCTAATGCTCACACCTCCTTCTTTCTTGCTCATTGTGAGCTCCTCCCACTTGACTAGATGAATCTTCTTCTTGTCTTCATTACCCTTTCAGTAGAAGTTCCTCATTAGAGCATCAGTCCTTTAATACTGGATAAAGTCTTACGATATTACTAGGTTAATTATGGTGCAGAAACTTGGTATGATTGGGTTGAGCGCGGTCGGAATTTAATGAGGTGAGTTAAAACTAGCCTTAAAAGTCCTAAAGTGGTTGGTTTCAGTATTTTGTTGAAGCTTCAAAGGAACACATGGAACTACTTAGGACAGTGTTATTAAAAGCGCGCGCTTCGTCGCTTAAATCGAGAAGCAAAGCAAAGCAAAGCGAAGCTGTATCACTTTTTTGCAGTGAAGCAAAGCTATGGTAAAAAAGCGAGCGCTTCAGTCCCAGAAGCGAGAAGCGAGACTTCAGTAAAAGCGAGAAAAAGCTCGCTTTTCTGCTTAAGCTAGGTTGACAGTAACTAGGTTATTTTTTATTTCGTAAAAACACTTCGTGCCTTCTTTCCAAACATTTCCCTCTATTTCACTTATCTTGTTGTGACACTCTTTCAAGCGACTGCCAGTTCAGTTCATATCTTCTTCTTTTCTCTGGCTACAGTTTTTTTTTTCAATTTGCAGTCTGCAGTTTTCCCTGTTTTGCAATATAATCTTCTCTATTTTTTTTTCTTTCAGTTTTGCAATTTTTTTCTCTGCTTTGTATTGCTTTCTCTGTTATGCTTTGTTTTTGTCCATATTCTGCAATTTTCCCTCTACTTTATAATGTTTTTTACTGTTCTGTCTCTGTTTTCCCTGTTCCCTTTTTTTTTTGGGAAGTAAATTATATTTACTTTTTAATGTAAGAATTGAAAAATTTGCCAAATATGTTATTTCTATTGAGTTCTTGGTTATTTATATTTGCATATTTGATATTTTTTGTTTTTGTACTAAATAGCGCTTTTGTTGAAAAAAGTGAGCGCTTCGCTTCACACTTCTCGCTTCGGTGAAGCAAACCCTTGTCGCTTTTTTCCCGCTTCTTTTTCTCCACAACACTGAGTTAGGATAGTTAAATAGCTTTATGCCTTCTTCTCCCAGTGCCATTCTTCCAACAGAACATCACCTCCTTCTCACATCTTGGCATTATTATCCAAGAAACGCCAAAACCATCTAAAGATATCCCACCATAACCTGGATGCCTTTGGCCTCTTGGTGACACTTATTAATCTTATAATAAAGAATTTCGTGCTTTGTCCTCTATTTGGAAAAAGGATCTAGGCATAACTCAACCTCAAAAGTATAGCTCGTGAGGTGAGGGCACCAAGGCTGAACACTACCCCATTTTGTAGACTGGTTGGGACCGGCCTTCTATCCCGGTGAACAATGTTCCACTGATTAGGCGGGATTTGCCTTTTCTGTTGATTCCTGTGGATTGTCACCCAATACCATAAAAGGAAACAACAATTCATTCCTTCAACCAACATGGGACACTGACCATTACCAAAATGTGTGACACTAACCAATACCATCCTCAAAAGCCTTCAAAGTTAGCATCCAGATGCTGGCTTAATATATGATTTTCAAAGTCAACATGATGTCTCCATCTCCATTAGGTGTGTGTGTCTGAAACACGTGGTTGACCTTGTCCTCTGACCATGCCAGTAATGGACCTTTTGCATATCTCAATGAGAACTTCCTCTAAGCAATTGTTCGTTTCTTAGGCTTAGCTCCCCATTTAAAGAGCAGTGGTCCCTTGAATTTGTTTTGCCCGTGGTACCAAATCAATTTCGCTATTTGGCTCTCCTCTTGTTTAAGTAGGTCAATTTGAGATTTTAGCCTCTTTGTAAGAGATGGCCAAAACTTCAATTGCTACAAAGCTGAATAAGTTTATATTTGGTGAGTTGAGGTTCATTTTGTATAAGGTCCTATAACTGAAATTCTCCAACTTCACTTTATATTTAGTCACTTTCTTAGACCAGCCTTCATGTGTGGTTGCCTTAGGCCTATTATTCTTGTGGACCATGTCCCTGTGTCCTCATTACCTTTGCTGAGTCCTTGACATTTTCTTGTCTTCCATGTATATACTTGTCACTTAAATAGCTATTTGAATTTTAGGAACTTACCAAATGTGTGTGCTATCTCCTTGTCTGCAGCAATTGTATTAACATGTAATTCATCTCCAATGACTCTTTTATCATCAATTCAAAGGTGTATAACATTGGCTTGAGGAGGAATGGCAATTTTCTGGCTAGTCTATGTTTTTATGTTCATTGTTGTGTTGGTCTCTGCCTAGAGAGAAACTGTATCCAGCTCGTCAATTTTTTTCCCGATGACCATGGTGTCCGGGCCGGATTTTGTGCACCTCGTCTAACTTCGAGCTAACAACTTACAGAATTCTTATAATCACTCGAACGAGTCCATCAAAGATGGTTCTGAACCTAGTTGCTTTGTCCATTTCCACTGTCAACTGTTCTCGCTGCTGGTCGCCTATAGTATTTTCTCTGGAATGTAACACAACATGAATAGTTTTATCCATGCTCGTTCAGTTTAATTGTAAATTGAGAGGCACCTGACCATCAACATACACTGTTTCAATAGCATATACTTACGGGACCCATACCCCTAAATTAATTCGTCTTAATGCTTAAATTAACATCTGCAATTGTCCCGATTTTAAAACCAGCTCCTAAGTTCCTGGTTTTCCTATTTAAGTACCTTTACCTGAAGGAATGACTTAATAAACCTCTCTGATGCTTAGCCATGCTTATGTGGTCGTGATGATTTTGATGTGGCCAAAGTTAGTGTTAATCACTCTTATGAAGTGCTCGCTATGATTGTTGCAACTAAAAAAATATTATAATCAGAATTTTTTTATAGTGTGCTAGACATCATATCAACCTATTACACGTCATTATTTACCATTCTAAATTCAGTTCTTAAGTAGCTGGACAGATATAGGAAAACAGTTTGTCGGGTAGGAAACATTAAGTCACAAATTTCACTTGGAAAAATGATCTGATGTTACAAATTTCACTTGGTAAATTGGTCCAAAGTCACTTGACTAAATTTTCAAGGTGGATTGGGTATTAGTGATTTGAAGTCCCACCATAATATCATGCTTATAAAATGGTTATGGAGATACCAGCGGGAGAAGCCTGGCTTTTGCAAGGAAGTCATCAATGCTAAATATGGAGTTCACAATCACTGGTGTTAAAAAAAATCACAATCCATCATGGTGTTTGCCCTTGGAAAATTATTAGCAAGCATTGGAAGTGAATCTTTTCAGAAATACTTATAAAGTTTGGAATGGCTCCCATGGTAAATTCTGGGAGGATTGTTGGCTTGGGAACTCCTTACAGATGGATACATTTCCTGCAATCTAGACTTCACTATTGCTCAAAACTGGGAAGGCGGCATTACTTGGAAAATCTCCCTTCAGGGGGAATTTGCAAGATTGAGAAATCGGTGATTTACTAACCCTCCTTGCTTCTCTTGAAGGTTGCAACCTAGAAGAACTATATCTAGATAGGGCAAGATTACAATCAGAGTAGCCTAAAACCACATTTATGCATAGAATGGGTAGAGGATGGCCTCAGAAGCATGTGTGCGGGGACTAGATTACCTATCAAGATAATTACTTTACCTGGATAGCATGAGATTGTGCATGTTTGACACAAGATAACCTTGGTAGTAGAAACTTTCAGCTTGTGAACAGATGTTGCACTTGCCTGTAAAGCTCCGAGAGTATTAGTCACCTTTTCCTTCACTGCACAGTTGCAACAAACCTTTGGAGCTTTTTCCATTCTGTTTTTGGACCGAGTTGGATTATGCCAAAACTATCAAAGAAGCTTCAGAGTGCTAGTGTTTCTGGAGAGTTGATAAGGCCATCAAAAGGATCTGGAAAATGATCTCATCAACTTTTTTTTGGTGTTCTCAGACTGAGGAATCACAGATGTTTTAATGGAATCTCAAATCCTACATACTCCTTGAAAGCTAGATGCTTAGTTAGCATCTTTTGTTGGAACATCATAACCCTTGTAAATAGTACTGGTGATCTTTTTGGACTTCATTAGCTCTTTGGTCTTAATATAGTTCACTTACGTAGCGAAGCTAACTACTACAGATCTTTTATACTTATTGCATCTTCTTCATGCCTTTTTAATGAAACCATCTTACTTCATAAAAATAACATGAAAATCAGAATAAAATAGAATTGATGAGGAAAAGACAGAATGAAAGAAAAAAAGGCAAACTGTCTTTCCCAGCTTCTTCCCTCCCCCTGTTGAGTCATCGCCAATTGGTTGATTGTTGCTCGCCGAACTCTCATTTCCTTGTAATGTCATTTTATTGCCTCAGTTCACCAAAGCTAACTGTTTTTGTCCTCTAGTTGAACTTGACTAAAGGCAAAGTCACCGACTGAACGAACCAACTTACTGCCTTGTTTGGGTCAGATCTTGATGTTGTGAGTTAGGGATTTGGATCATGCCTAATGGCATGCAACTTCATTTTGGGAACTGATGTCCAGTATGAATGAGTCATCATTGATTCCAATACAATATTTTGGATGCAATGCTTCAAATACATTTGCGAATTGGAAAAAGATAAATTGTAGTGACTTTTTTGATGAGAGTGTACTAGAAGAGAGCAGTTTTAGCCACCCAATAGTTGTTACATATGTCAAAGGGAAACTGAAAATCCTGGCCATCTTTTTTTCTACATTGTGAAGTTGCCTCTGATATTTGGTGCATACTCATGTGCATTTTTGGCCTCAAAATAGGCCACTCAATCAGTTATGGAAGCATATATGTGCTGGTGTTTGTGGAGTTGATAAATCCATCAAGACTATCTGGAGAATGATACCGACTTGCATTTCGTTTGGAGTATTTGAACATTAAAGGAACAGGAGACGTTTTGATGGTGTCTCTACTCTTGTGGCTCTTTAAAGGCTAAATGTATTGCTAGTTTATTTTGATGGTCTAGATTGTACTCAGTTAATAGTCTTGGTCAGTTTCTGGACTTATTAGCTCCCTAGCTTTGGGTGGCATAGTCTTGATCAGCTTTTGTTGTATAAAAGCCAAGAACTTTTTTGAAAGCTTCAATGACATATCCTTTTTTTTTTTTTTATGATTCAGCCAAGAACTTTTTTGTAAGCTTCAATGACATATCTTGTGGCTCTTTAAAGGTTAAATGTAGTGCTAGTTTATTTTGATGGTCTAGATTGTACTCAGTTAATAGTCCAGATTCAGTTTCTGGACTTATTAGCTCCCTAGCTTTGGGCATAGTCAGATTTTGTTGTATAAAAGCCAAGAACATTTTTGAAAGCTTCAATGACATATCCTTTTTTTTTTTTTTTAATTAAGCCAAGAACTTTTTTGTAAGCTTCAATGACATATCTTGTGGCTCTTTAAAGGTTAAATGTATTGCTAGTTTATTTTGATGGTCTAGATTGTACTCAGTTAATAGTCCAGATCAGTTTCTGGACTTATTAGCTCCCTAGCTTTGGGCATAGTCAGCTTTTGTTGTATAAAAGCCAAGAACTTTTTGTAAGCTTCAATGACATATCTTTTTTTTTTTTTTGATTAAGGTAACATTCAATGACATATCTTATCACAACTCAATCTTCTTGATGCTTTTTTCTATTGAAATCACTTCATCAAAAATACAAAAAGAACGAGAGCAGTGGATGACATTGCGAAGAAGGGAAGATGAAGCAACTTGAGCTTTGAAGAAATCTATCCTTTAGATCTAAAAAAGGTTTGGATAAAGGGGAATATAGATGATGGTGGGTGGTGTTGGCCATTGTAAAAGAAAGGAAAGGAAGATGAAGGTGTGGGTGTGGTGTTTGTGACATTTTTTAATATAGTTGTGAAAATAATAGAGGAAGTCTATTTTCTGGATAAGTTTTAAGTTCCTTCTTACGCTAGATAAAGTATGTTAGAATAGGATTAATAATCCTCTACCAATTGGCCCCTAGGTGAACTATGGTATATTAGTGGAGAAGTGTAGGGGGCATACTCATCATCCCCGAGTTTTGAAGGTTGTTGACTCAAAATGTCTGCTCCAGACGGATTTCTCGGTCAGCAAAAAATGGGATCAATCTTCTACTAACTTTGTAGCTAATGAAGTTTCTCCTCCTTGCCACTTATTTGTACTTGTGAACGTATTTAAGCATGCAACTAAAACTTTTAAGACAATTTGTGGAGTAAGCCTAAAACCTTTATTAACTCCTGGAAAATCTTATAAATTCCATGTGGAACAACCATATGGCTTAACATCCTCTCACTCGTTTAACTTTTTTTGGGGAGTGACATTGTCATTTATTTTTACTTTGTATGATATTAGCCTAAGATGAACTTAAATGGAGCAACATTGTTAGTGAGGATTCATGTAGCTGACCCCATTTTGTTTGCAGTTGAGGTGTAATTGTTGACAGTACATGGTGAACTTATGAGTGAGAATGAGCTTACCAATTGTCTTCTTTGATATCTTGCGGAAGAATTTGAGCCACCAACCAAAAACTTTTAAAGTACTTTGGAAGACCTATATACCACATGGGACAATGATATAACTCAATATTATCATATAACCGCATGTGATATCTCCTCAGTGATATTGTTGAATTTGTTACCAACAATGAAAGGTTTTCCTTTAAGCTCTCCGACTGAAATCTAGGCTCAACTTGATCACTTTTCATGTTGCCTTATTCTAGCCCTAGGTTACCATGTTTGGTTAGAAACTGGATGCACTTTGTCATAGATTTGCTGTTGTTGTTTGGTAGTCGCTCACTGCTTGAATCAATTTTCTTGATAGAATGAAGAAGCTCTGCACCCAGCTGGTCAGATAGTATTCTTTCAGATCTTTTCGTTACATGGAAGTTGTTCATTCCTTGTTCAAAATAATTCTTTATGGGAAGTTTTGGTTTAGCATAGGAAGTTCTTTGTTTTTGTTATGACTATCAAGAGAGTAATGATCGTGAAAAAGCTCATTAGGTGCAGAATTCTTTTTCATGCACATTTGTTGAGACTTGTATTGCATCCATTAGGCATTTTTTGAAATTGTTTCTTGTTCTCTTGACCAGCAAGTACTATTGGAGTTGGCGAATGATCCAAAACTTGTCTACCATTGTGGGTTGACACCAAGGAAACTGCCAGTATGAACTCTGCAACCTTAAATGTATTGTGAGTGACTAATAACTAGTGGCTGTGCTTGATTCAGAAGAATTATGTATATTTTTCAGGAACTTGTGGAGAACAATCCTGTTATTGCAGTTGAAGTTCTGGTTAAACTGGTCAATTCACCAGAGATTGCAGAGTATGCCTTTGTTCCTTGTTCCCTTGTTCATTGATTTGCATACCTGATACCCTTTTGATCACGATTTCAGAGCCCCATATACTAGTTCATATATTATAAGTGTCAATTGGGTGGTTTATTTGAACTTTTTGTTGGAAGTTGCAGAGCTAGCATTCTGTATTTTGTTTGGATGTGCGAGCACCAAACTTCACATGTTCTGAGATTCTGCAGTTTATTTGTGGTTGCAGATATTTTACAGTTCTTGTTAATATGGAGATGAGTCTTCATTCTATGGAAGTTGTTAACAGGCTCACTCAAGCAGTTGAATTGCCAACTGAATTCATACATATGTACATCACCAATTGTATATCTTCCTGCGAGAACATCAAGGTCCTCTATCTGCTTAACTTCTTCCTTATTAATTGAACGTTCACTTAATTTATTTGACTGGCAATTGTTAGGTCATTTAGAGTGTGATTCAATCAAACTCTTCACTGACCATGAGTTACTTGGGTCACCATGCTATTCTTGAGTTAGTTTCTCAACCATATTGTGCATATCAATTTCAGATTGGTGTTTTAGTAGACAAAACTTGGTATTTCTATAGGTTCTTTGCAGACTTTCTTTATCATAAAACATGTTTAAGGGGTGAACTACTGCCAATGTGGGTAAACAGTGTAAGCTTTGACTGCAACTATCCTGCTTCTGAAGATTGTAATGACCTTTATGTCTCATTCTGTTTCGATCATGTAGTTATTTTTGTTATAGCTGGTGAAGAGGTGAAGTCAGTGAACTGATGTTTAATATCATAGCAAAAGGGATGTGAATCTGTTTTACTCTATTCTTCTGTGTCATATATTAGTTGGTGGCAGTGGCTCTAGTGTATACATGGGAGATGTAAGAGGGGAAGAGACAGACATGATCTCATTGCCTCTGTTCAGATTTCAGTTTACCTACATATATTTCTTCTAATGTAGGAAGGAGAGGACCCGTGACATACACACATTGATTTCCTTTTACTAGCATAATTAGTGTTCCTAGAATCTATGATGTTATTCTCATGGTTTGTGTGATTACATCATTCTTTTCCAAAATTTCAGGATAGATATATGCAAAACAGACTAGTAAGACTGGTCTGTGTTTTCCTACAGAGCTTGATCCGGAATAAGATCATTAATGGTAAGTGTCTATTATCATTACTTTAGTGATATAATAAATAGATAGAAAAACTACATATATTGCATACAGTTTATATTGAGTAGTTTGAGAACTCAACTCTGGGGCGTGAGAGCCAATCTATCTATGGGGTTGCAACAGAGGATGACTGGGATAATAATTGTGAGAGGCTAGTTGGCATCAAACCAGCCTTTAGGACACGTTTAGTGTGATGGATAAAGATATAATCCTGGGATAAATATTTAGTACCCCTTAATACCTTGGTTGGTTACAAAGCTTCGGATAACTTATCCCAGGATTAATAATTAGTATTGGGATAAGTTGTTTGTTTACAATTATATCCTCCATAAGTGTAAAGGATGTGAAAAGTGATGTACTGAAAGGGTTTGAAGGGGTATTTTTATCATTTTAACTATTTTATCCCAGAGCAAGTTATTCCAGGATTAATAATTGGTACTCGGATAACTTATTCCAGGATTAATAATTGGTCCTGGGATAAAATATTAGTCCTGGGATAAAATAGTTAAAATGACAAATACCCCCTCAAATCCTTTTTGTACATCACTTTTCACATCTTTTACATTTATGGAGGGTATTTTTGTAAAGAAACAACTTATTCTTAGAAATTATGCAATGCATATTATTTTTATCATAACTTGTCTTGAAACCAAACGATACCTTTATGCTTGGGTTAATGTTTGCTTCTCTCACTGAATTCTGGTCCATCAGATACCTTCTTAATGTTTGGTTGAGCACTTAATTTGTGTGTTGTTTGTTGCAGTCCAAGATCTGTTCATTGAAGTACAAGCATTTTGCATCGAGTTCTCAAGGATTAGAGAGGCTGCTGGTCTGTTTAGGCTTCTGAAGACATTGGAGTAGATTGTCTCATTCACTTCACCCCATTCCTTGGATAAAGTTTTCTTTGATGTAGCATGTGTACATGTGTTTTGCTTTGTGATTCCGTTCTTCCAAGTAGTTAGCACCCAATTGTGGGTCATTGTATCCTTGGTTCAGCAAAGTTATCGTTATAAAGTTTATTTCACAGTTAGCCAACCAGCCATTCATTTCTCCAAAGTCTAAAAATGGAAGAATGTTTTGATCATCGTCATTAGAGATGCGTGAAAATTGCTGGAGAAATTTTGGTTGTGCACTCAATTCCAATTCAATTAGAAAAAAACTATAATAGAATGAAAGACAGCATGATGAGGCGATGTTGGAAGTCAAAATTAATAGCCAAAATTTGTGGAGCAAGTTGAGGTATTGCTGATATACCTCCAACAACATTTCATCAGAGTTATAGACTATTGGAGATGACTGATCAATACAATGTTAGATTTTTAGATTTAGTATTTGGGTCGGGTCCTTTTTGTGCTTACTCAACGTTTCTTTTTTTGGTTGTTTCGATTATTTTCTTTGAATGAGATTTTAAATATACAAAAGAGGTCTTTCCATCAATTCTAAGTTCTACGCTATTGGTGAAGATTGATCTATACATTGATGACATATAGCACCGGATTTTTACATCTAAAATTTGGGCAAAATCTTTTTTGTGCTTGGTCAATACATTTTTAGTTATTTTGATTAATTTATTTAGTTCGTTTTGTTTAATTTTTTGGATGATATTTTAAATATATATAAAAAAAAGGTCTTTGGATTCGTATATTTAACATAATTTTCTTGAAACTTTACTTATGACTAGTCATAAAATAGAGGTTACCTTTCAATAGGACAAAGTCATTTGTATCATACTTAATATTTACTAAGTTTACATTTCTTGTTTGAAATTTGCATGGTGATGGTCATCTCGTCTCTTATCCAATTGAACCTATGAGTAAAACTAATGAAAGTTTTATTAGCTGAACCTATGGATAAAATTAATGAAAGTTTCATTAGCTTCACGTAATGTTTATGTTTTCTGCAGGTTCATTACTTTCAAAATGTTATCAATCGTATCTCACCTAATACGACAATATTTCTTGTGTATGTCGTCCCTGTCTTTTGATGTGATTGTTCTGTCATAAACCAATACTTTAATCGTGACCATTCTTAGAAGTGCTATATAGTTGGTCATGCGAGAACACATTATGGTAGATACAATCCAACATTTGGAATTGTTTGACCTTGCATTTATATTTGAAAAAATAGATGTTGCATTGAAGATTATAGTAGAAGGAGGTGTTGATATATGCGGTGAACTTTGAGTTGAAAGATGAACTTTCATGGATGTACACTATTTACAAAGGTGACAACATTCAACCATAATTGGTCTTGTTGCAATTGTTTTTGCAGCTATCGACTATGAATAATATTTAGGTAGTACCAATTATTTTAGAATAAGTAGAGGGCAGAACAAGTTATCACTCGAATAGACATTTACTTTACAACTCAATTATGCTTGTCATGTTACGAATCTTTACTTATTTGCTCTGGACTACTTTATATTACTTAGCATGTAAATGAGTTAGCCTACCATTTAGTAATGTGTTGATTTCAGACTCAGTACGCGTCATTGTATAAAATTATATCACTCGTAGTTGTCTCAAAGTTGTATTCTTAGATATCTTCTCCATATTAGGTAAGTAATTATAAGTTTGTACGTAGAACTAATTTGTTTGGTGTATGTAGTAGCTTAGTTTTATTTAAACGTGCTTAACTTGTTCTTCATTGGCTAACATCTCCGTGAAAGTTGTGTATGATCAAGGTTGTCTGATATCTTTGTAGATTGAGACTCTAACGTCACATAAGCCTTGAATCGATTGATCATCTTTCAAGAATTGTCATTTACTGCAAAAAAAAAAACTCCCCCTGGAGTGACAGTTATACGGTCCATGCTAGATTTTCAGTTACAAGAACATTGTAATTAAATATATCACCATATATCTCTATAAACGATGAAAAATTCATAATTTCAACTTACAGTTCATTTGTAACAACAATTTTTTGTCTTTTAGTATCGCCTTTTTCAATGACGGGATTCACCATGATCAACACGCAAATCAAGTCTGAATAGATGTCATGTAAATTAGTGAAAGGTCTTATGTATTTGAGAATGTAAATAGTCAATTATTCATTTGGAGATTTACCAAATATGGTGTCATTTTGCAATTTCTCTAGGAGTTTCAAAGATACAAAGCCATCAATGAATTTTTGAGGTGAAATGTCATGGTCATTGTGTGGTTTGTAAAAGACAATTCAACTTCTTTGGACACCAAAGAGTAATTGAAGTTGACCCGATCTAATTGACCATTAACAATGTAATAACTCTTATTTGGCTTCAACAAGTCCTTCCATGTTTGGATATACTTGTTAAAGTCAGTGTTGGTTGAATCTTTGTCCCGTAGTATTCATTTATCCAATGGGTGATGTCATTAGTAATGTAAATATGAACAATAAGTAAGTATGTTAATGATATTACGTCTTCGTCAATTAATATTATCATCTTCATGCATTGAATTCTTGTATGATATTACATAACCCTTTTGAATAACTATAATTCTCATCATTCAATCAACAGAGTGTTTTGGTATCTTGTTAATCGACACACTTTATTTTGATAGTTTAGTTTCAGTCGTCATGTGTGCTGAATCTGGATGCTTAGAAGAATAGAGGGGAAAGTGATTATCAATGTTAATTCCAGGTGTATTTTGTATTAGTACAAGTCATAAGAAAACAGAAAGCACACGATACAAACTATTTTGTAACGCCAAGAACCTAGTGCTATTAGCCATTTTTCAAATTTAATGGCAAATACAAAATAATTTACAGTAGAAATGGATCGAGTGTTACCTATGTTGAGAATGTCATATGTTGTAACCGACGAGAAGTGGAAAACTAAGGATATTTGCACGATATGTAGGGGATAAAATGAGATGGAAATGGTTGTGGCTTCCAGAACTCATTGGGACAAATTACAGTCCATGTACATATTATTTTTCCAGCAACAGTTTCAGGTAGGGTTTGTTCCAAAAGGATCATGTAACCATCTATTTCTTTTTTTTTGTTTGTAAAAGTGAATAATTTAAATGAACTATGTATCGGTTTTAAATGCAAACTAAGTTAAACAGAGATGGATTGTAAGGTGCAACATTTCAATCAGTTGGACTATTAAATCATAGAGTATCAAAACTTTGATGAGGTGTGTATCTTTAGAGGCTGTAATGTAAGTGTATGTATAGAGGTAAATTGTATATAAAGTTGAGCTGGTAGAAAACTTTGATCATAATAAAGCAAAATCACTTGTCTTCAGGTCACTAATTAGTATTCTTTGATTTTTCACTAAGCCATCATAATTTCTTATTTAATCTCAACAACTTCTGTTATTTTGAAGTTGATATTAAGTTTTGATGATTTAACAAATTTCAAGATCTAACATGGGACCAGATCCATGAAAGACTCAGTCTTCTGGATTGGGACTGGTGACAGGGGAAATGAATGAATAAACTCAGTGTGAGGAATGTTTTTTTTATTGTTATCAAAAAAGGGGAAAATATTGTATTCTAGGTGTTTTGATGATCCTCACAAATGCAGGAACCCGGTCCCTGGCAGAGTGCTCTCGTCTAGGTTCAAAATGGTGTACAGTTGTAAAGCTGTCTTGTCACGTTGGTTGGTGAAAAGTGCAGCGTACTTCACCAATAGGAAGGACGGACGAGGTTGTTTGTTTCAGTGGACAAAACTCTTATTGGTGATTGATATATACAACAATAAACAAACAACATTATTCATTCAAAAAGAGAGAGAAAGAGAGCTAGGAATTCTTTTCAAGAACTCACGCATCAAAGAACACACTACAAGAGACCTGGTTCCGGAAAGACTATGTACGTGAAAAAGATGAAAAGGCAGCTCTTAAAAATCTGCCAACTCTGATGTGGTTGGTGCACGTCTTTTTAGATAAGCAGGCTCTCAGCCAATGGTGTCGTCCCAAGGGGTTTGTGTCCATTTTGATATAGTCTCTTCTCACAAGACACACACTCAAGATTTCAAACAAAGTTTTGAACTTCTCAAAATTCATAAGCTCAAAAATAAGAAGCCATCTGAAGAACACTGATCATACTCAACAAGGGACCCGATGGAGTGCTAAAGCGTCTTTGTTGTATTTTGAGCTTTGTGTCTTATGTGCTTATACTGTAAATCTACTCCGATGTTATAAAGTATAGTAGATCGGTTGCTTGTCTAAGTCTTTAGTTTGAGTCGCATTAGCTAGAGTTAGTTAGTCGAATCATCTATGTTCTAGTCAAGCCTTTTTACATCATTATTTTGATGTTCTCTTGGGTAGAGTTGCCTAGGAGTGTCAACTAGAGTTAGTTGATGTTTGGGTGCAGCAAAGTTGCTCCTTGTTTAGCTCTCATTGTTGAGATGGGAGTTGGTGGCTAGAGTTAGCCTTGTTGGGTTCTTAAAGTCTAGATCAACTAGAGTTATTTGGTATAGTGGGCAATATAATTATTGCTTAGTTTTCCTTTGTAGTAGAGTTGCTACAGTAAGGGGGAAGGGATTAAAGAGTTTGAATTCCTAGGTTGCAAGAGTTTGTAATCTGAAACTTTGCTCCGTTTGAATGAAATTGAGTTTGGATTGAAATTCTGTGAGTACAGGTCATGGTTTTCACCGCCCTTGAGCAAGGGGGTTTCCACATAAAATCATTGTGCCTGATCTACTTTGAGATAATTATTTTTTGCACTATTATTCTATGTTGGACCTGGTCCTATGATCACTGGTGGACGCATACATTCTAACAACTTCTTTCTCTTTCATGTGCATCTAACCTTTATTCAACCCTGTCTCTTCGAAGTTCAAGAAACTTATGCTAGAAAGACTTCAAACATGCGTGCATAGTATGCTTGATTTCAATACATTTGAATAAATATTTTATTTTAAAAAAGACATCAAAGTAAATTAACTTTCAATCATATCTTAAAGTCTCCTTATTTTTCTGATGCCTTAAGCTTTAGGATTACTTCTCTTTATCTACTTTTGTGATGTTTTAGAAACATAATCTTGCTATTTGGTGGAGCTGCATGATAATCACTTATGTGTGGAGAAATCACTGTAGAACCATTGTCCCATTTGTTATGATGTTTGAGTCAACTCTTCATTTGACTTTTACTGCATTAACTTTGTCATATAGTTTGTGTGGAACTATACACTAATAGTAAACTTATGGTTCAATTTAGTTTCTTTTTGACTTGGTGAAAGACACCACAATTATGAATAGTGAACATACAATGCATATGGAATTCTACATTGTGATTATCCATAAGAGTAAAGTTTTATTCGTGACATGATTATTATATATTTTGTCTCTTCATGCGAATCAACCTATCTGATTTTGAGATAGTAATTAACTTACATATTATACTCGTCTCCCCCTCTTTTTTTATAGGTGTCGCTGCCCTATATGTTCTAAGTCTAATAACAATATGTTTGAAACTTACAACTCGTTCGGTGGCGAGCAATTTCACCAAAGACTATTCCAAGTTTTAAATGCATTTAGCAGGAGGAGCAATGCTGGCCTGGAATTTCTGCCCATAAAGGAAATTTGAATGACACAATTAGAAGAAAGCTTGATCAATTAAGATCATACACTTGGAAAGTCATATGTAAAACATCATACCTTTTCATTTATTGCATAAATTGGATGTCTGAGGGGAGATTGTGTTCTATGCATTATGGTTTTAAAGAGAGAAAAGCCAGAAGGTGCATCTGTTGGGCCTGGGGATGGACGTTGGTGCCTCTATAGAATTTCATTATTGGAAGTCACGACTAATGCAAAGAAGTGTGTATGGTAGTAGTTTTTTTAGTTAGATTCTTTTTGGTTAGGTGTATTTACGCTTTTATGTCAAACTTTTCTATTCATATGACATTTTTTACTTTTGTCTATTATATCATGTATATGTATGTCAAGTGTTTTATGTGGGCCTCTCGGGGTTTTATACGCCATGTCATGTCTAGGGTGTACTTTAGGTCATGACAAACTTGGTTTTCATAGCACAAGGTTTAGAAAAAGGTCCTAAGATATCTAAAAAGCCGCGTTGAGTAGATTCTTGTTCATGAGTATGAAGCACACCAAATTTATAAAGAAGAGGCTACAAAGCATTTAAGAAACCTCACTTCTTTCATTACTCTAAAGTCCTGCCATAGATCCTATCTCTATAAAGATATTTCTCCTGAATCTTTTCCGATGCATTTCAGGATATGTCCCCTCAAAGATATTATGTGAGAAGAAATGCGGGTGAGAATGTGGAGCCTAAGCTTCCTCAAGTTCCGGTTGATCCTTTGGCCGAGAAAGTGACTCATGTCAAATTCTGAGCCGCTTTCCAAGTGTTGTCTCAAGCTACATCGACTCAAGAAAAGAGAGAAGACATTGTACCTGTGAAACCAAAAGTGTGTACGACGACGACAAGGATAAAAGACTTCACTAGGATGAAACCTCTAGATTTCCATGGTTCCAAGATTGATGAGGATCCTTAAGAGTTCATTGATGAAGTGCACAAGATAGTAAGAATTATGGGATTGTCTACCACTGAGAGGGAGGAATTGTCCACTTATCAACTCAAGGGTGTCACTCAAGTTTTGTTTGAACAATATAAAAGTGAGAGGATGGTTGATGCGGGTAATCTTGATTGGGAGAAATTCAAAGGAGCTTTTCTTGAGCATTTTTTCCTCTTGAAGCAAGAGAAGCAAAAGTGATTGAGTTCATTAATCTTAGACAAAGGAATATGAGTGTGAAGGAGTATGCGTTGAATTTCACTCAATTGGCTAAGTATGCTCCAACTATGATTACCAACTCTAAGGCAAAGTTGAATAAGTTTGTGTCGGGTGTTTCCAAATTGGTTGTAAAAGAGTGTCGTACCGTCGTGTTGATTAAGGAGATGTATATATATCATTTGATACATTCCTAAAAAATTGAGGAGGAGAAGCTCAAGGGAAAGGCAATAGAGTCAAATAGGGCAAGGACCGACGATGGTGACTTTTCTCATTCAAGGTCCGATAGACATGGGTGTCCTCAACTCCGGAAAAAGTTTTCCAGTCAGGGTTTTTCCAATGCTCCGATATCGAAATCCAACAAAGATAGGGTTTCTAACCCCAAGCTTCAAGAAGGTAGTGTTAATGGATATTCTATTCTCGCTTGCTTAAGGTGTGGTAAGAAACATGGTGGTAAATATCTGGCCGGTATGGATGATTGCTTTAATTGTGGAAAGAGTGGTCACAATATGAGAGGTTGCCCAGTGCTTGGTACTAAGGGAAGAGATGATATACAAGTTTAGTCTAGTTGTTCCGGTTTGAGTGCTCCAAAGCAAAACATATTCTATGCTCTTAAGACTTGACAGGATCACGAGGGTTCCTCGGATGTTGTGACCGATATGTTTAAAGTTTTTCATTTTGATTCTATGCTTTGCTTGATCCGGGTACTACATTATCCTTTGTTACTTCTTATGTAGCCATGAGATTTGGTGTTGGTCCTGAAATCCTTTTCAATCCCTTTCATGTCTCTACTGTCGTTGGTGATTCTATTATTGCTAAGAGAGTTCATAGAAATTTCGCTATTTCTGTTTCTCATAGAGTCATTCATATTGATCTCGTAGAGCTTGATATGTTAGATTTTGATATTATTTTTGGGATGGATTAACTTCATGCATTTTATGCTTCCATAGATTGTAGGACCCGATTGGTCACATTCAAGGTTCCGAACGAACCTATGATGTCATGGGAAGGGGGAAATTCTATGCCTAAGGGTCAATATGTTTCTTGTCTAAAAGTTAGGAAAATGATTTCTGAGGGTTGCCACTATCACCTAGTTCAGGTTAAAGATATAGATTCCAAAACACCTACTCTTGAGTCTGTTCCGATATTAAATGAGTGTCTAGAAGTGTTTCTTGACGACTTTCTTGGTATTTCTCTCGAAAGGGAAATAGACTTCAGTATTGACCTCCTCGCAGATACACAACCTATATCTATTCCTCTTTATCGTATGGCCCCGACAAAACTTAAGCAGTTAAAGGATTAATTGAAGGATTTTTTTATAATAAGAGTTTTATTAGACCGAGTATCTCTCCATGGGCTGCTTCGGTATTGTTTGTCCAAAAGAAGGATGGTTCTCTCCGATTGTGCATTGCCTATCGACAATTGAATAAAGTCACTGTTAATAATAAGCATATGATTACAACGATAGATTATTTGTTTGATCAACTCCAAGGAGTGAGTTACTTTTCTAAGATTGATCTTTGGTCGGGTTATCACAAATTGAGGGTGAAAGAGAGTGACATTCTCAAGATGACTTTTAAAACTCGGTATGGTCATTCTTCGTTTTTGGTAATGTCTTTTTTTTGACTAATGCCTCGACGATGTGTATAAATTTTATGAATTAGGTATATAATTAATATATTGACATGTTTGTGATTGTGTTTACTGATGATAATTCAATTTACTCACGGTGTGAGAATGAGCATGTTGAGCATTTGAGGATTGTGTTGCAAATTCTCTAGGATTGTGAGTTGTATGCTAAGTTAAGAAAATGTGAGTTTTGGTTGAGGTCCATTGCTTTCCTTGTCCATATTGTCTCCGGTGAAGGTATTCAAGTCGATCCTATGAAAACCGAGGTGGTTAAGAATTTGCCTAGGCCTTTGTCCCTTTCAGACATACGAAGTTTCTTTGGTTCAACCGTTTATTATAGAAGGTCTGTGGAAGGATTTTCCTCTATTGCTTCTCCTTTCATAACATTGACTCAAAAGAAGGTGAAATTCCTATGGTCGGAAGTTTGTGAGAGAAGTTTCTAAGAATTAAAGGATAGACTCACTGCGGTCCTTATATTAACATTACCAGAATGATCAGATGGTTTATTGTGATGCTTCACGAATTGGTCTTGGTTGTGTATTGATGTAACATGGGAAAGTCATAGCCTATGCTTCAAGGAAATTAAAGGTTCAAGAAAAGAACTATCCTATCCATGATTTGGAATTTGTATTGGTAGTGTTTGCCTTAAAGATTTGGAGTCATTACTTATATGTTGTTCATGTAGATGTGTTTACCGACCACAAGATCTTGAAGTATGTGTTCACTAAAAAAGATCCAAATCTTCATAAAAAAAGATGGCTTGAGTTATTTAAAGATTACAACATGAGTGTCCTTTATCATCCATGTAAGGTGAATGTGGTGGCTAATGCTCTTAGTCGACTATCGATGAGAGTCATTGCTCATGTTGAGGATGATAAGAAGTAGTTAGTACATGATGTTCATAGATTGGTCCGATTGGGTGTTTGCTTGGTTGATTATGATAAAAGTGGTGTAGTATTTCAGAACGGGTAGGAATCATCTTTTGTATTAGATGTGAAGGCTAAGCAAGATCTTGATCCGGTACTAGTTGACTTGAAGAATTCAGTTTCTGAAAAAGTCATTGAGGCTTTCTCCGGAGGGGGAGATGGTGTTCTTCTATATCAAGGTCGTTTATGTGTTTCGAATATTAATGAATTGAGGAATCAGATTCTAACAGAAGCTCACAGTTCTCGATATTCTATTTACCCAGGAGCCACTTAGATGTACCGTGATTTGTTGGAAGTCTATTGGTGAAATGAGATGAAGAAGAATATTGTGGAATTAATGGCTAAATATCCAAATTGTCAACAAGTGAAAGTTGAGCATAAAAATTCGGGTGGTTTGGCTCAAGATATTATTATCCCTACATGTACGTTGGAAGATTTGAATATGCACTTCATCACGGGCTTACCTCGCACCCGTCAGCAGTTTGATTCGATTTGGATTGTTGTGGACCGAATGAAAAAATTGGCTCACTTCCTTCCCATTAAGACTTCATTCTCATCGGAAGATTACACAAAGCTTTATATTTGGGAAATGGTAAGATTTGATGGAGTACCTTTGTCCATTATCTTCGATTGTGGTACTCAGTTTTAAAATTCATTTCAAAAGGGTCTTGGTACCCGAGTGAAACTTAACATGAATTTTCATCCTCAAACAGATGGACAAGCCAAGTGTACCATTCAGAATTTAGAAGATATGTTAAGAGCTTTTGTAATTGACTTCAAGGGTAGTTGGGATGATCACTTGCCTTTGATTGAGTTTGCTTATAATAATAACTATCATTCTAGCATTAGGATGACTCCATTATGGCAAGAGGTGTAGGTCTCCTATTGGTTGATTTGAAGTTTGAGAGGTTGCTTTGATAGGGCCTAAGTTGGTGTACGAGGCTATGCAAAAGATTCAACTTATTTGCGTAAGGTTGAGAACAACTCAAAGTCGATAAAACTCTTATGCCGATGTTAGAAGAAGAGAGCCTAAGTTTGAGGTTGATCATTGGGTCTACTTGAAAATTTCACCCATGAAGGGTGTAATGAGATTTGGAAATAAGGGAAGCTTAGTCCCCGCTATGTGGGACCATATAAAATTCTGAGGCGTATTAGCAAAGTTGTTTATGAACTTGATTTTCCTAATGATTTAGCGTCGGTACATCCGAATCTCTATGTCTCTTTGTTAAAGAAATGTGTTGGAGATCCAACATCCATAGTACCTTTAGAAGGTTTGGGATTTAAATAAAATATTTACTATGAAGAGCTTCTGGTTGAGATTTTAGACTGACAGGTATGGAAGTTGAGAAATAAGGAAGTTATTTTCGTGAAGGTTCTATTGAGGAATCAATTAGTTGAGGATGTTACTTGGGCGACCAAAGACGGTATGATGTCCCGGTATCCCCATCTTTTTCCCTCTGCTCATATTCTACCTTGAAGTATTAGTTCCTCATGGTTTATTATATCTGATTCATGTGTTTTAGTCATTCTCATGTTTCCATATGCATGCATGTTCATGAAAAACTTTATTTTTGATGTTATGATTTAGCTTGGAGTGATTCTCATTGTTTATGTGCATTTTGATGAGATTTGCATTCATGATCGGTTGTTAGTTTCTCTGCTACTCTATTCATGCTAGCTTGAGTTTCATTTGAGCATGGATGTTCCCAAGGTGGAGATATTGTAACACCTCGGAAGTTGCAAAGCCAAATTTGGAAAGTGAAGGTCTTATTTTTGGCTACTAGTTGTGTCATATGAGACAAATCTACGGCTCGTTGAAAGGTTCTATGGGTTGTAGATTGTACTCTTAGGAATAGGGTTGAGATTTGGGAAATTCAAGTTTCTGAAGTTTGACCTACAAATGTACAGGATGAGCCATAGGGAGATTGACGAGTCGTAAATGGGTTCCGTAGGATTGTTGCAGACTTATTGAAATTTTGGACTTAAACTGGGATCTAAGGATAAGGTCTATGAACAGAAGGAATTTAGACAGACCGTAGAAAGATCTCGTGAGAAGCAAGGTGAAAATTGGGTTTCTGAAGTTGGTTTCAGAGCTTACCAGTACGGAGCGTAGGAACCATCCAGTAGTTATTTTTAAGGGAATTCGAGTCTTTTTCTATGCATCTAATACCGACACATGTCATTTTGACCCTCATTTTAAGCCTTATAACTACCCTTCCACCCTTGTAACTTCACCAATCCTCTCATTCACTCAAACTCTCAAATCCTCTCCACCTTCACATCCTCCAATTCTCTCCCAAGGTGAAGAAAAAGGCTAGGGCTTCCAAGCATCAAACCTCCAATTCCTCCATCATTTTTGGGATTTGAATAGAAAGGTATGTAGGGCTTCATCAATGGCTTCTATTCACCCATTGATCTCCAAAGATTCCTCTATTTTTTAAATTCAATTCCATAAATTGATTAGTCTTTTATTCAATTCTTCATGGGTTCTAATTGTGTTGATTCATTTTCTTGGGTTCGATCTTATTTGGATTATTTGGACTCAATTACCTGCTTTCCAATTGATATGACATGAACCCATGTATTGATCATGATTTTGACTATGAACCCTTGAATGCATGAATTGGTGAAGGAGTTATGAGCTTGTGAATGATGTTTTCAGGAAAATTATGCATGATTTATGAAAAGAAAGATTTTATCATCTAGGTTGCTAAGATAAGAATCAATGAAATTGTGACACGTTTTGTCTCACATGGTTAAAGGAGCTACTCTATGATGTTTTTTAGCATGGATTAGTAAATTAGTTGTTCATTTCAATGGATGATGATAGGCCTACGTTTATGACTATTCCGTGTGGATTTTTACTTAGAACCGAGAGGATATTGAGATGGCGCTCTCCTATTAGTAGAAGTAGGGTCTCTACTAGTAATCTCCTTATCCCTAACTATGTGCCCCTTAGGTTTGTCTTAGAAAGACATAACTAATGGATCCATCTAAGTTAGAAATTTAAGGTCTTTGCCGTGGCTAGCAAGGACATCTCATTTCAGTGCAGGAACAGGACACCGGATTTCACGTTACAGCTTACATGGTCTATATCGATTAACAATAATTATCCCACAAAACGAACTAAGTTGTTTTTCAAGGTTTATGAAGCTCTTCTCATGATTTTAAGATGCATTGACCATGTTCATGATTTTTCATTGAAAAGGTTTTACTATATTTAGGTTGGTCATGCACATCACGTTTTCGATTATGTCCTCAGATCATGTTTCATGTTTTATGCATATCCCTCATACTTAGTACATTCCACGTACTAATGCATACTTGTGCCTACATTGTTTAATAATGTAAGGTGTGACACTTTTTTTCCTCCCGCTAGTGGCTAGTTGGTGATCATGGGAAGATCCGTAGAGTTGGTGAGTCCTTATGTTTCGAGGACCATGTTTCCTTTGCTTCATTTTATTATGCTTTAGTTTCTAGACATTGTATGTGGTGTACGTGTTACGTACCGAGCACTTCTTTTGATGTAGTAGATAGCTTGTCAAGACTATTTAGATTTCCGCTTTTATGTCAAACTTTTCTATTCATACGAGATCCTTTACTTTTTTTCTATTATATCATATATATATATATATATATGTAAAGTGTCTTGTGTAGGGTCTCTCAGGGTCTTATACAAAATGTCACATCTAGGGTGTATTTTAGATAGTGACAAAGTTGGTATTCACAACACAAGGTTTAGAAAAAGGTCCTAGGATATCTGAGAAGCTTCCTTGAGTAGAGTTTTGTTCATGAGTGTGAAGCACACCATATTTATGAATAAGAAGAGACAAATCATTTTGAAAACCTCAGTTCTTTTTACTCTAAAGTTGTGCCATAGAACCTATCTTAATAAAGATCTCTCTCCTAAATATTGTATGATGCTTTTTAGGATATGGCGCCTCGAAGAGCTCATGTGAGAAGCAATGTAAGTGAGAATGTGGAGCCCGAGGTTCCTCAAGTCTTGGTTAATATTTTGGCCGAGCAAGTGACTCATGCCTAATTATGAGCCAATTTCTAAGGTTGGCTCAAGCTATGACGACTCAGGAAAATAGAGAATTTATTGCTCTCATGAACCCACATGTGGATACGACGGTGACAAGGATAAGAGACTTCACTAGGGTGAATCCTCTGGAGTTCCTCAAGCGTTCATTGATGAAGTGTACAAGATAGTAGGAATTATGGGATTGTCTACTGTTGAGAGGGAGAACTGGCCTCTTATCAACTCAAGAGTGTTTCTCAAGTTTGGTTTGAACAATGAAAAAGTGAGAGAGAGGTTGATGTGGGTCCTCTTGATTGGGAGAAATTGAAAGTAGCTTTTGTTGATTGTTTGTTTCCCGTTGAAATGAGAGAAGCAAAAGTTCTTGAGTTCATTAATCTTCGACAAGGGAATATCAATGTGAAGAAGTATGATTTGACGTTCTCTCAATTGGCTAAGTATGCTCCAACTATGGTTCCCGACTCTAGGGCAAGGATGGGTATATTTGTATCGGGTGTTTCCGACTTGATTGTCAAAGAGTGTCGTAGCACCATGTCCTTTAAAAAGTTTGATATCTTTCATTTGATGATACGTGGCTAACAAATTAATGAGGAAAATCTCAAGAAAAAGGTAGAAGAGTCCAAGTGGGCAAGGTCCGGGAATGGTGACATTTTTCATTCTAGGTTCGCTGGACATAGGTGTCCTCAATTCCAGCAAATGTTTTTCAGTTAAGGTTCTTACAATGCTCCGACCTTAAAGTTCAACAAAGATAGGGTGTATAACTCCCATGCTTCAAATAAGTGGTGATAATGGATCTTCTATTCCCGTTGCTCATGGTGTGGTAAGAAACATGATGGTAAATCTTTGGACAGTATGGATTGTTGCTTTAATTGTAGGAAGAATGGTAACAAGATAAGAGATTTCCCATTTCTTTATACTAAGGGAAGGGATGGTAGGAAAGTTCAGCCTAGTGGTTCTGGTTTGGGTGGTTCCGAGATGTTGTAACCGGCGTGTTAAAAGTCTTTCATTTTTATGTGTATGCTATGCTTGATCTGGGTGCTATGTTATCCTTAGGTACTCCTTATGTGGCGATGAGATTTGGTGTTGGTCCCGAAATCCTTTCGAATCTCTTTCTTGTATCTACTCCTATTGGTGATTCTATTATTACCAAGAGAGTTTACAAAAAATTCCCTGTTTTTGTTTCTCATAGAGTTACTCATGTTGATCTCGTAGATATTGATATGTTATATTTTGAAGTTATTATTGGGATGGATAGGCTTCATGCATGTTATGCTTTCAAAGAATGTCAGACCCGATTGGTCACATTCAAGGTTTCGAACGAACCTATCATGTCATGGGAAATGCCTAAGGGTCAGTTTGTTTGTTGTCGAAAGGCTAGGATATTGATTTCTAAGGGTTACATTTATCATCTAGTTTGTGTTAGGGATACAGATTCTGAAACCCTTACTCTTGATCCATTTTCGATTGTAATTGAGTTGCTGGAAGTTTTTCCCGATGACCTTCCTAGTATTCCTTACGAAAGGGAAATAGACTTTGGTATTGACCTCCTCTTAGATAAACAACTTATCTCTATTCCTTCTTATCGTATGGCCCCAACAGAACTAAGGAGTTATATGATCAATTGAAGGATTTGTTGGATAAGGGCTTTATTAGACCAAGTATCTCTCCATGGGGTGCTTCTGTACTGTTTATCTGAAAGAAGGATGGTTCCTTTTGAATGTGCGTTGACTATCGACAATTGAATAAGGTCACCGTAAAGAATAAGTATCCTATTCCAAGGATATATGATTTGTTTGATCAACTCCAATCAATGAGTTACTTCTCTAAGATTGACTTTCGGTCGAGTTATCACCAATTGTGGGTGAAAGAAAGTGACATTTTGAAGATGACTTTTTGAACTCGGTATGGTAATTATGAGTTTTTGGTAATGTATTTTGGTTTGACTAATGCCCTAGTGACGTGTACTGATTTTATGAATATGGTCTTTAAGCAATATCTTGACATGTTTGTGATTGTATTTTTTGATGATATTTTGGCTTACTCACGGAGTGAGAATGAGCATGTTGAGATTTTGAGGATTGTGTTCCAAATTCTCAAGGATCATGAGTTGTATGCTAAGTTTAGAAAATGTAAGTTTCGGTTGAGGTCGACTGCTTTCCTTGGCCATATTGTTCTGCTGAAGGTATTCAAGTCGATCCTAAGAAAACCAAGGTTGTTAAGAATTGGCCTAGACCTTTGTCCGCTTTAGACATACATAGTTTCTTTGGTTTAGCCGGTTATTATGGAATGTTTGTGGAAAATTTTTCCTCTATTGCTTCGCCTTTGACACCGTTGACTCAAAAGAAGGTGAAATTCCTATGGTTGGAAGCTTATGAGAAGAGTTTTCAAGAATTAAAGGGTAGACTCACTTCGGCACCTATATTGAATGATCGAAAGGATCAAATGGTTTTGTGGTTTATGGTGATGCTTCAAGAATTGATCTTGGTTATGGTTTGATGCAACATAAGAAAGTCATCGCCTATGCTTCAAGGCAATTGAAGGTGCATGAAAAGATTTATCCGACCCATGATTTGAAATTAGCGGCGGTAGTTTTTCCCTTAAAGATTTGGAGACATTACTTATATATTGTTGATGTAGATGTGTGTACCGACCACAAGAGCTTGAAGTGTGTGTTCACTCAAAAGGATCCAAATCTTTGCCAAATTAGATGACTTGAATTATTTAAAGTTATGACATGAGTGTCCTCTATCAACCTGATAAGGAGAATGTGGTGGAAGATGCTTTTATTCGACTATTGATGGAAGGTGTTTCTCATGTTGAAGATGATAAAAAGGAGTTAGTACGTGATGTTCATAGATTGTCCCAATTGGGTATTCGCTTGGTTGATTCTGAAGAGGATGGTGTAATGGTTCATAATGGATCAGAATCGTCTTTTGTATTGGATGTGGAGGCTAAGAAGATCTTGATCAACTACTAATTGACTTGGTGATGTTGGTTTCCAAAAAATCCATCAAGGCTTTCTCCCACAGGGGAGATGGTGTCCTTCAATATCAAGGTCGGTTATGTGTTCTGAATGTTGATGAGTTGAGGAATCAGATTCCGACAGAAGCTCATAGTTCTTAGTATTCTATTCACCTGAAAGCAACTAAGATCATGATTTGTAGGACGTCTATTTGTGGAATGGGATGAAGAAGGATATTGCAGAATTTGTGGCTAAATGTCCGAATTGTCAACAAGTAAAAGTTGAGCATAAAAAACCGTGTGGTTTGGCTCAAGACATTACTATCCTTACAAGGAAGTAGGAAGATTTGAATATGGAATTCATCATGAGCTTACCTCGCACCCATTAGTAATTTGATTTGATTTGGATTATTGTAGACTGAATGATGAAATCAGCTCACTTCTTTCTCGTTAAGACTTCATTCTCATCGGAAGATTATGCCAAACATTATATTCAGGAAATGATAAGGTTGAATATAATTCCTTTGTCCATTATCTCTGATTGTAGTGCTTGGCTTACATCTCAGTCTTGGAAGTCATTTCAAAAGGGTCTTGGTGCCCGAGTGAAACTTAATATGACTTTTCATACTTAGACACATGGGCAAGCGGGAATACCATTCAAACTTTAGAAAATATGTTAACAACTTGTGTAATTGACTTCAATGGTAATTGGAAATTATCACTTGCCTTTCGTTGAGTTTTCTTATAATAATAGCTATCATTCTAGCATTGGGATGACTCCCTTTGAGGCTCTCTATAGTAGGAGGTGTAGGTCTCCTATTTATTGGGTTGAAGTTGGTGTGGTTGCTTTGATAAGTGATGAGTTGTAGATTTAAACTCATTTGGGTTTAGATCAATAATTAGTGTCCTCAATGCCTAATTATGTCCTATTCTGATTATATTTTGATTATTTGCAGTTATGGAAGCTGATGGACAAGGCAAGGATAAATGCTTGAAGGAATGGCCAAAGATGTGAAAAGAAGCTACACTGTTGTTTGCCAAACATAAAGGGCGAATCGTGTAATGAGTCTGGGATCGCCCAAGTTGACACGCACTGGGTCATTTCTCAAGGTTAATTGGCGAACCAAAGGTTAAGTGGCGATGGTCTTATTTAAAAGACGAATATGGTGAATATTGCCAAATTTTACGGTACCAATTGAGAAAATGAAGGTTCGAAATGCGAGCAAAGGTGATGATCGTGCCTAGCCAAATTGATAAAAGAAAAATTGTACGTGATCACTGAATAAGGTTCAAATACCCGAAGCCTGAAGCAAAAATAAGGTGAATTGAAGCAGGAATGGCAATTCACCGAATGTATTTGACAAACCCAACTAACGTCATTGAGTGAGAAACAAATTTAGGTCTTGAGCCAAATTTTGGAAAACTATAAATAGCCCAAAGGAAAGAGAAATAGGGAGTTCATTTTTGGTAAAAAAGTCTGAATATTCTTGAGAGAGAAGTACTTCCTATTGAGTGAAACACTTTTAGTTTTGGGGTTTATGAATTTGATAAATTGAGGTTGAATTAAAAGTGGGTTTACTCTTAATTTCTCAATTTCAGGTTACCCATGGCTAATTTAATGCAAGGTAAAACTCCTCTACACTTTGTGATGCGTGTCTAAAACCTCAAACTCTTTGGGGGTGCAATTATGAGGTTGGGTGTTGATTTTATATAGTGAGTTTGCTGAATTGTTCTGTTTTATGGTTGTTAATCGTAGATTTGACTGATTACCAAGTGATTAATTCATGACTTAAGGTGGCCAACTTGATTTTAGCTTCGATCTTACATTGGTGCTCGGAAGAGACTTATATGAGTTGGTAATCTGTTCGATGGTTGCCATTAAGTTATACTTAATTACAGATATAAGGTTTTGGATTTTTTAGGATAGCATGTAGATGAGATCGAAAGGAGATTCTAGAAAGGATTCAATGAGTTTGAAAGAAGATTATCATCATTAAAGATGACCTAGCTTATCTTTTGGTTATTTGGTTTTAATGAGCAATTCTACAATACCCCTATTGAGATCAATATTCAATTCACACTTCCCTAGTGTCGACTAGTTTCGTGAGTCTTTGCTTATTTTAATATTGCTAAGTGAGTGTCTAAATTAGTGTTGCAAAATTTGGTGGAATAATCAGCCAATTTGTTATATCAATTCCGTTGGAATTAATTGTGATTTAACTCACTAGTTGAATTTTAACCGTACACCATCCCATGTGGGATTCAATCCGGACTCTTCATTGGGTATTTTTTATTGACGACGATAGCTTTCCCTTTTAATTGGTTTTAACGAGAACATTTGAGCGTTATCAAAAATGGTGCCGCTGTCGAGAAATGGTAGTTAGGAATTCAATTTGAGAAGTAATTCACATATTATTGGTTGTGTAGTTGAACAAAATTACGGTTGGATCTCTTGTTGTGATCTCTTGATAGGTGAAATGATGAGTGCACATAATGGTGACAACTCTAGTTGCCTTGGGAAAGATAATGATGTTAGGAAAGAAGACAAGGTGGTTTCTCAAACCAACAATGAAGTTGGAGCAATTTGGTTACTGTCGGTGCATAAGAACACCACTTTTTTCGTAACCAAGTCTATGTTGAAGCTTATTAGAAGTGGAGGACTATTTGGGGGATTCGAGCATGAAGTTCCTAATGAGAATATCTGTAAGTTTGTGAGTGTATGCAACCCTTTTTCGGCTGATGGTATTTCACAAGAGTCAATGCGGTTGCAATTATTCTCTTTTTCTTTAAGAGGGGAAGAAACTGGGTGGTTGATTGAATTACTCAGTAAGTCTATTACCTCATGGGAAGAATTGATTAAAGCTTTCCTTGAGAGGTTCTTTCCTCTGTCTAAAATAATGAAATTGAGGAAAAACATTCAGAATTTTGAAAGGGTGAATGGAGAACCCACTCATAAAACGTGGTTACGCTTTAAGAGGGTGTTGTTGCAATGTCCAAAACATTGTTTCCCTAATGAGTTGTTGGTACAATATTTTTATTAAAGTGTTGACGTGGTGAATAAAGGATTGTTTGATCATCTTGTTTGGGGCAGTATAGTTAAACAACAATTCTTGGAAGCATCGAGGTTGCTTGATGACATGGACAAAATTAACCAAGCTTGGTACACGAGTGAAGATTATGTGTCACTTCCGAGCATGTTGAAGGAACAAGAAGAACAAACAAAGAGCGTGACAAAAGCATTGCTAAATTGACTGCTCAACTTGACATGTTATCCAACATGTTATTGGAGGTGGGACAAATTCAATGAACGCAATATCATGGAAATTATATAATGATGGGAGTTACATGAGGTGGAAATTCAGAGGGTTATCTAATTAGCTACTCAATGCTTGCTGGAAATAAAGGTTGGAGTAAAAATAATATTGAGATGTGGTATGAAAGAGAATGTGAAAATGCTATACGTGTGCAGCCCGTCAAATTACACGAGCCAATGAATACACACACTAATGTTTTGTTGACTAAAATTCCCGACAAAGTGGAAGGGTTAGATATGATTTTGCAAGAGATGAAGAGCAACGTTTCAGCCTTGTCCATTACCGTAAGCTCACATGCATTTTCCATTAAGGTGCTTGAAGGAAAAATGTGTTGTATGCTACTCCCTATGTGAGTTCAATGAATCATGGAGATGAAAATTAAAGGGATGATACCTAAGTCTCGGCCATAGTTACTAGAAGTGGAAAGACTTTTCAAGAAATAATAAGGTCTGATAATGTGGAGTTTTAAAAGGTGATTGCTGATAATGAATCACATAAGGAAATGGGTAAGGCACAAGCAAAAGAAGTGGAAGGCGAGTCAAAGACAAATGTGAAGGAATGTGGTTTTAAGGATTCATCCACATTACCTCAAATAAAGATTATACCTCCTTTTCTCAAAGATTGAAAATGAAAAATGACAACAAAAAATTCCAAAAGTTTGTGATAATAGCGAAAGATTTGAAAGTGAATATCCCATTGGTAGAAGCCTTGACTGAAACGCCTGGTTAATCCAACTATATGAAAGAATTGGTAACAAAGAAGAGGGTTATAGATTGCGAAACATTTGAATTTTCGCAAAAATGTGGTGCGGTTCCTGAAGCTTTCACTATTCCATGCACTATTGATGCGTGCACCTTTGCAAAAGCCTTGTGTGATCTTGGTGCAAGTATAAATTTGATGCCATTGGTGATATTTAATAAGCTTGGGCTTGAGAAACTGAAACCAACAAACATGAGACTCTTAATGGCTGATCATTCAATAAAGAGACCCGTAGGTGTGGTCTATGATGTGCTAGTGAATGTTAACAAATTTGTATTCCCAGTTGATTTTGTAGTGCTTGATTATTAGATTGATATTGAGATGCCAATTATTTTTGGTAGACCTTTATTAGCCACGGGAAAAGCTTTGGTTGATGTTGAAGGTGGTGAGTTGAAGTTACGAGTCAATGATAAAGTAGTGAGCTTCAATATTCACAAATAAATGAAATATCCAAATGATATGCACGTTGTGTATCACTTGGATCAGATTGATGAGCGGTGACAAGTATTAAAAGTGTAGAATATTGTGGGGAATCAGTGGCTCAAGTGCTACTTAATTATGATCAAGCCGAAATTAGAGACTAAGCATAACTATAGTTTCACCTCGTCATTCTTCTACAATATCATGATCCATCACCTATTAAATGATCAAGTACATAGTATTCAAATTTATGCTTAAGCATAGAAGTGTATTTATCTATCTTTATATACCCTCCCTTAACATAATTCCTTTAACAAGTATGTCAAATCATAAAATAGTGAGTAAGCAAATCCCCATTCAATATAAGATCAAAAACACATTTTTCAAAACACAAACAAGTCAATAGAGCTATGGAAATTATATCCATCCTAGCACTCTCTCTATCTCTAAATAATCATAAGGCTCACTCTCATATCTTCACACATGCTAAAGGGTCTTATTCTTTCCCATCTAGTCGTGACTTGTGGTGGATCCTAGGTGTTTATGTACTATACCAGCGTGGTACGCGATCTAACCACACACATAATCGCTTTTCTGTAAGCTTACATTAGCCTCTATTCACTCATCATCTAAATAGTAAATGTATTCTTACTATATCCACATATTCCAATATGCTAGCCTCTTCGGTTATCTCTAAGGATAACACAATAAGTATAGAATATTCACATGTTCATATTTTATTACATCAGTGAAATAGACAACTCAACATTTATGTGTTCATTCATACACGAAACTCTTAATTCAATTGTAAATCACACCAATTATGTCTGAAGACCAACCAACATTCAATACCACGCGCATTACATATCAACAATTAAGCAAAGTCTAACTCCAAGTAAGTTGTAACCTATCTCAACCAATGAACTAGAAGAGAACAAGCCAAATTGCTAGAGTTTTTCCTTTTCTCAATGCCTCACAATGCACAAAGTCTAAGACAAACATAATATAACGACACTTTAATCACGTACTTCCTCACAAAATGATCTTGGGTATTCAAAATCACATAATTATACCTTTTTAGACTGTCTAACCAATGATTTAAATGCTATGTTTTTTTTTATCAAGTATGAGGTTTCCATAATCATATCAATCTCCTTCATGGAGATTCAACCCTACTAACCTCACTTGAGCGATTCATATGCTCAAAAACCCATTTTTATAGGGTTTCTAAATCTTTAATATCAAAATTCAAGGCTAGGTTCATAATTTCATACTAAATGACAAAATTCAAAAGTCTAAAATTTGAATCATGCACGATTATTGTTTCCATACATTTTGTCCAATAGTATAATGTCATGACTCAAAGTACCTCCCTAGGCTGACATGGTGAATAGGATCCCAAGAAGACCTAGACAATCCACTTGACATAAGCATGACGTAATGAAACTAAGTAAAAGAGAATATAAACCAACATAAGTGTTAAATCTTTAGATGGCATAAGAGGTACCAATAGTGTAGATATTATAATATGCGGAACATTAACTAAGTCTGACATGAGATGTGACTAGGACAAACCCCTAAACTCACAAACATATTCTAAAATTGAAAGACTAAAAAGCAATAAAAGTGACAATGGCCTAGCCTTGAAACATGATGACTCACTAATCCAAGTAATCAATATTTGAGCCATCCCGATCTTGCCACGTCTGGGAGGAGGAGGAGCAGATCCTTATTTTAAAACAATATAGGCACAAAATCATCAATACTTTTAATGTACTGAATAAGGGAAAAATGAATAAAAACATAAACATGATAATATAGTGATCCTAAGATATGATATGCCTGACCAAGTGAAACGTAGTAAAGGCTTTAAAATGAAATCATAAATAATGAACAAGGTCTATGCATATTTGAAAATCATAAGGAAAGCTTACATAAAACCTTTGAAGAAAACATAGTTCATTTGTGGGATATTTACCGTTATCCGACAGTAGACCGTGTGAGCTATAATATGGAATCCGGTGTAACCCTCACACCAAAAAGAGAGGGTCCTACTTGCCAGGGTAAGGACACGTACATCAATTCTTGCTAAAGTGATCCACTAGCTTTGGTCATTTAAGATAATCCTAGGCACGTAGTTTAGGACAAGGGAGTTGCTATTAAAGATTAAAGCTCTACTAACATTAAGGCCTCCATCCCAAACTCCTCTTGGTGCTAAGTAAATCCCAACAGAATAGGCAAAATCATAATCATATCAAAATACTTTGAATGACAATAATCAACGACTACCAATCCAATCAAAAGATAATATTTGAATAGCTCCTTTAAAAATATGATTTTCATAATTGTTAATCAAGACATTTCCTTTTTAAGAATCTAAATTATGATTCCTTTGAATATGAGAATACCTTTCAGAAGTCATTGACACTTTATCTTAAAAGTATCCTTTAGTACGAAAACCTCAATTTTATAAAACATGCATAAATCCATAATCATAATTTAAAAGTTGATAATCATAGAAAAAGCAATAAGGCATGACTCAGATGAAATCGATTAAAAAACTGTAATTGAATCAAATCATTCATAAGAAGATTGAATATAAGCCATTGAATCATAATAAATTGAATCCATGAAGATTTAACATGAAATCCTAGAATTTGGGTGAAAATTAATTGGAGAATTGAGTATCTTTTGGGACCCAATGGGTAAAAGGAATCCTTTGGTGAAGTTCTCGCATTCCTTGGGTAATTAAAGCCCTAGCAATGGAGGAAGGTACCTTGAAGCTTGATGAACCATAGAATTCCTTGAACAACCCTGAATAGAATTTTGAGAGGAAGAATTATGAGCCTTTGAGGGTTTTGAGTGAATGAGAAAGAATGGGTACATTTGGAAGGGTAAAATCAGTTTTAGGGTTAAAATGACACAATTTAAGGGTTAAATGAGTATGAGATGACCAAAATACTCTTGATTAAAAACTACTGGATAATGTCTATGGTTGGACCTACAATCCGTAAGACTTTCTACGCAATGTCCTGGTCAACCGTAGAACTGTTACTTGAATTCATTTATTGACCATACTTCCACGAGACCCTTCCAATAGGCCGTGGAGTTTTCTATGGTCTGTAGGGCCTCATAAATAGAACCCCAAAACCATCCAAAATTTCAGTAAGTCAAAACAGCTTCTATGGGCACTTCCCATCGCCCGTAGGAATTCTGATTACCCATCTTGCTAAATTGTAGACTTGACATTTTCCAAAAACCTAAATCAAGTTCCATGAGTGTGTTCTTCGACCCCTAGAGCTTTCTATGAAACGTAGATGGGCTCGTAAGAATTGCACCAACACACATTTATGCAATCTTTTCCTTTTCAAACCCAACTTCTGAATTCCGAAGTGTTATAATAGCCCCCCTTGGGAACATTCATCCTCGAATGGGACTCAAGCTATCATAAATAGTGTAGGGACAGAGATCTAACAACCCAACATGAATGCATATCACATAAAATGCACATAACAAGGAGTAACCAACCCCAAGCTAAAACATAGACTTAAAACAAATTTTCATGAACATGCATGCATATGGAAACATGAGAATGACTAAAATGCATAAATCCAAAAGAATGAACCATGAGGAACTAATACCTCAAGATAGAATAGGAGTGAGGGAAAGAGATGAGCATACTTGGACATCATATCGGCTTCGACTTCTCAAGTAGAACCATTAACTAATTGATTCCTACAAAGAACTTTCATGAAAGGAACTTCTTTATTTCTCAACTTCCGGACTTGACGATCCAAAATTTCAATCGGAACCTCCTCATAAGAAAGACTTTCCTTAAGTCCCAAACTTTTGAATGGAACTATAGACGTATGATTGCCAACACACTTTTCAACAAAGATAAACACCAAATACACTAATGCCAAATCACAATGTAACTTTAGCTTATAGGCCACTTTGCCAACACGTCTCAAAATCTCATATGGGCCAACATAGCAGGGACTAAGCTTCCCTTTCTTTATGAACCTCATCACATCCTTCATAGGTCAGATTATATAGTAAACACAATTATCAACACCGAATCCAAGTTCTTTTCTTCTAACATCTGCATAAGACTTTTGTCCACTTTGAGCCGTTTTCAACCTTTCTCGAATAATTTAAACCTTCTTCATAGCCTCATGCACCAACTCAGGCCTTATCAAAGTGGCTCACCAACTTCAAACCAATCAATAGAAACCTACACCTCCTACCATAAAGAGCCTCAAATGGAGCTATTTGGCTACTTGAGTGATAATTACTATTATAAGAAAACTCAATCAAAAGTAAGTGATCATCCCAATTACCCTTAAAGTTAATCACAAAAGTTCTCAATATATACTCCATTGTTTAAATAGTACACCTGGCTTGTCCATCGGTCTGAGGATGAAAAGTTGTATTAAGCTTTACTTTAGTACCGAGACCCTTCTGAAATGACCTCCAAAACTGTAATTTCAACTGAGTACCACAATAAGAAATAATGGACACAAGCACCCCGTGCAACCTCACCATTTTCCAAATATAAAGCCTAGCATAGTGTTTGGATGAAAATGAAGTCTTCACTGGAAGATAATGAGCTGATTTTGTCATCCGGTCCTCATGACCCAAATCAAATTAAATTGACAATGAGTAGGGGGTAAACCAGTAATGAAGTCCACATTAAAATCTTCCCACTTCCAAGTAGGCATTCTAATGTATTGATCCATACCACCCAATTTTTTATGCTCAAACTTTACTTGTTATAAATAGGAAACATAGCTACAAATTCCATGATATTCTTCTTCATCTCATTCAACCAATAGACCTCTCAAAAATTGCGGTACATATTGTTGGTTCTTGTGTAACTGTGAGCTTCCACCAAAAACTGATTCCTTAATCCATCAACATTTGGAACACATTATCGACCTTGGTAATAAAGTACATCATCTCCTCCCTGGAGGAAGCCTCAATGGCTTTTTTGGAAACTGACTTCTTCAATTCAAGCAAAATCGGATCAAGATCTCGCTTAGCCTTCACATCCAAAAAAAAAGAGATGATTCTAAACCATTTTTTACAATCACACCACCCTCATTGGAATGAACCAACCGAACACACAATAGAGCTAGTTTCACAACCTTTTACCTCAAGTCATGATGACACCTACTATAACCCGCCAGTAGGTAAGCCAAACTGTAACCCAAAATGACAAGTAATGAGTATAAGGGTAGAAATAAGAAGAAATCAAACTACAATAACCAACACACAGAAGTGGAAGAAACCTAAAACTATAAATAGGAAGATCCCTCCCAAAACCTGGAATTCACAAGTACAGAGCTCTCTAAAACGTGGGTACCAGTCCTAAAATTGGACCAAAAGCAAAGATGTCTCAAAAGCAAAAAACTAGCTACATAATATACAAAAGGATACCAGCAAGTTCAGGACGCCAAGTGCTCACCCTCATCTTCTATCCAAAAAAGCTGCTGTTGGCACGAATAATCATTGTCGGTAGCTAATTGATACACCTAAATTAAACCTCCCTAAAGAAGTATAAGCGGTCGTTGTTAAAATAAAGAACCTAACAGAGGTTAGGCTAGATCTCATGAGAAATAAGGTCTAGATTTAAGCCAATTAACTGTTGATTGTACTTTAGTCAGATTTTCTAGGAAAAATGGGGGTTTTGTAACACAAAATATTAACTAACTAATTTCAGTAACTAGTAACCAAGTAAACATTTTGTAAAATCAATGGAAGATGAAACTAGGGTGTATGTGTTCCCCACAAGTTCTTAACGCAATAAACCTTATAACAGTAACGCTTATCTAGTGTTCAACATGCAAAGTCAGTAACTTAGGTATCTCCTAAGTGATTGGTCCTGCAAATAGGGAATTTCACCATGTCACTTGGCAATTCTATAGGTGTATTCTTTACTAATCCTTACCCTTAATCCAATATTAGCCCTCTCACTCTAGGTTTAGGCTATTAGATTGTAATGACCCTTAGGGTCATTTATGTGTGCTTTTCCTATTTTCCCCCTCCACATATATTCTTTGTAGTTTATGTGTGGTTCTAGTTTGGGTGGCATGCTCCCTGAGGTGTTTTGTTGAGTTTGGCGCGAGTTTTGAGTTTTGGAAACTTAATGCTTACGAGAGTTGACTTTAGTCAACATCCAGAGATTCTAACATCAGATTGGAATTCTTTCTATTCCATCACCTATGGAAGGGTCATTATGGTGTAGTGTGATGATTGGTTAGGATTTTTGGGGTTCAATTTAGAGTTAATGCGATTAAGAATTTTAGCTTTTAAGTTTAGCCAAAAGTTGAACTTTGGGCAGCTTTCTTGGCAAACATGCTTGGAATTGAATTTCGTCAGCACAGTTAACTTTGGAATTCTAAGTTTTGTCTAGAATGACCTCTGGTTTGATCCCGAGGGTGTCAGGGTGAGTTTTTAACTCTTTGGCATTTTGTTGTGTTTCTTTGTTGAAGTGTTGCCATATGTTAATATTTTGACGAGACATTCTGTATGGTTATTTTATTGATTCCGTTGAGTCTGGAATATTTTTTCCAAGTGGTTTACACTTTTGGTTTGCGTTGTTTGGACTCTGAATGAATTTCGAGGGCATGTTCAATGTTTTGGACACTTAGCCAATTTTGAAATTTCTAGTGTCTGGGGTGATGACTTAAGCAAACTCTTGATCTCTTACGCGAAGTCCACTTAAGTGACCAAGAGGCTGCTTAAGTGAAGGGCATCAGAGGGCGGGGGTCGTTTAAGTGACCCACCCTTGGCTTTTGAGAAGGCTGCTTAAGCGAAAGGCGCCTCTTAGGTAGGCTCTGCTTTTGCAAACATTTGTCTGCTTAAGCGAAGTCCAATTTTTTGGCCACTTTTGCAAAGAGCGTTGGGTTAAAATCCCATTTTTCATCCTTTTTTTCATAAAAGAACCCACCATCTTTGGAGCTTAGTCATGGAGGTTTTGGAGCTATTCTTGATCATTTCCAACCATTTAAAGGTAAATTTCTCCATCTTCCTTTTCTATACGCTTTTTCATTTTTAAATTCATAATTTAAATTCATTTCAGACCTCAAATTTCTTAATTTCTAAACTTGAAAATACAGTGATTTGGCCATTTGAGGTCCGAATTGAGTCCCATTTGTACCCATCTTACGGGCATGTGATCCTCATTCATAAGAGGACAGTATGACGATTTCCTTTTCAGAATTCAGTTGTGTTGATTTGTGGGCTGATTTTGGCCCAACTTCCATTCCGATTTTTGATTTAGTGATATTGGTATTGTTGGAATGGTATTAACTGTCTCGTTGTGTTCTTCATAGCATGGCAACAATCCACATTCTATGGAAGTGAAAAGCACCATAGTTGTAGTTCGTGAGTGGTTTTCGGCCCTAAGGTAGGTTATGACTTCTTTCTCTTAATCTTGGCTTAGTTAGATTGATTATATTTGGGTAGTATCACATGATTTAGGTTGAGCCCTTAGGTATTATTGAGATTTATTGATCCTTGGATAGTTATGGCCATAGGTTGAGTGGTTTAGCTTATGTTTAGTCGGAGGAGCCTTTGTTTAGGTGATCCTTGTGTGAGTATTATCCTTAGACCGCTTCTAGGTGGCGTGAACTTAGGAGTGTGTGGTTTTGACTGGTTTTTGGTTGATTTATATAGGTCCTTGAGTTGTGAATTTTGTTGTTTATTAAACTGTTGGGGCTAAAGTCATGAGCTTGGATTAGTAGTAGTTTCAGGTTCAGACTCTTGTGGTATGACGAGTATTCTTCCCGATTCAGTGCGTATGCCATAAATTGATTATTATTATGATTCTGAGGAGTTTCCATTTGAATTATTTGTGAGGAAAAATGACTTGGTTTGTAAAAAGAAAGTTAACCTTATTGACTTAGAAGTCCTTGAGGATTATTTTTTTGACTAAAAAGTGGTAAAAAGGCCTTTACTTGATTTAACGCACCTCTCAACTACTTATACTATGATGAGCTCGATGTATCATTCTGGGAGGCCCATTGGCTTAGGCTTGGGCTAAAATCTGCAACCTAGTCCCATATTGTTGAGAAGCTCAAAGTTCTATCCCAGGAGGCCCGTTGATACATCTATTCGGGTTATTGGTAAGCTCGAGGTGCCATTTTGGGCGACCCATGGATACTTTTATCAAGGTTATTTTCTTACGGTTAAGCTTGAGGTATTATTCCTGATGGCTCGATATTTCTTCCAGGCTTAGGATCTGTCTTGTCTTGGAGTTTTACATTGTATCTTTGCATGAGTTTGTCTTTGAGTGTGTTGATTGTCTAGTTTGTGGGTAGTTGTAGCTGGTTATTGATATTCTCTATTTGTTCTCTATTATTATCTTGTTATGCTTTAGCTTTCCCTTTGTCTTGCTAGTATTATCTAGCTTCTTATATATATTTGATCTTTCTGAGTTTGGTTGTCCTATGATGCTTACTGGGTACCCCATGTTTGGTACTCATACTACACTTATGTATCTTTTACTGATGTAACTCCCAATTCGAGACACCCTTACTGAGCCTTTGGATCCTCCCTAGCTGTCATAAACTTGGATTGTGGTGAGCTCTTGGCGTTCAAAGACTTGATGTTCTTCTTCTTTTGTACAAACTCTCATTATTTATTTTGGATTAGTGAGTTCTCTGTATATATATGACTTTCTATTCGTGGTAGATCCTATATAGGTGACACCAGGTCCCGGGGATTGATATCTTGTGTTAGTTTCTCTTTCGGTGACTTTTGGGCCTATTTCGTACATTTTGTATCATACTATAGATATATATATATGATACAACCCTTCTTTCTATATACATTACCCTTGTATTCCGCTTGTATTTCCTATGTATCATTTAAATATGTCTTTCCCATCTTGTTATTTAGGGTTAGGCTTGTCCACTTAGTGGGATGAAATGGACTCCATCACGGCCTGACTTAGGGTTGTGAAAGAGTGGTATTAGAGCTTTAGGTTCACTGGTATAACCAGTACAAAAGCAAATGTCTAGTAGAGTCTCGCGGATCGGTACGATGACGTCCGTATCCAGTGTTTGAGAGACTATAGGGAATTCTTAGGAAACACTTCACTATTTCTTGTTTCTTGTCATGAATGGATGGTTGTACCACTATTTAAACTCCATTTTTTTCAATCTTTCTCAGATGGCAAGGACGAGATCGACTACGCGCGAGTGTGGACCTCTTGCACATCTCGGTGGAGCCCTAACTAAGGGAAGAGTTAGAGGTCGACCCAGAGGTCGAGACTTGGCACTAGCTCTAGAGACCGAGAGAGAGGTTGAGCATGTTTAGCATCAACCTGAGGGTGTAGGGCCAGAAAAGCCTCAGCCACTATTTGTGGCCACGCCAGTACTTCAAGATACTTTGACCAGGATCCTGAGCTTCAAGCAGGGTATGTCCTAGGCAGGTCCTATGCCTAGAACTTCAGTCGGACGACAAGTTAGAGATGAGGCTCAGACTTCAGCCCAGGTCGGGGCACACAATACTTAGGACCCATAGTTGCATCATAATTTTGCATCTCTTAATACAGTAGTTTAGCCGGTTCCTACTATTTCTTCATCTTTGGCTCCTAGGCCTTATATGACCCCTGAGGAGTAGAATATATTGGGGAAGTTTATCAGATAAGGTCCTCCCAGGTTCACTGGTGCTGCGGACGAGGATGCCTATGCATTAATAGTCACTTACCAGAAGAGGTTGCATAATCTCGGGTTAGTAGAGTCCCTGGAGTTGATTATACAACTTACCAACTAAAGAGGCCAACAAAGTAGTGGTGGAGATTTTATTTAGATTTCCGACCACTCAGGTCACCTTTGATAACTTGGTCTCAGTTCTGGGACGCTTTCTTGGAGAAGTATGTACCTAGTAGCCTGAGGGAGCGGTTGGTGGATCTGTTTTCAGATCTGATTAAGGGATCACTTTCAAATGCAGTGTATGAGGCACTATTCCGTGAGTTTGCGAGACATGCGGCTATGCTTATGCCAACAGAGTAGGATAGAGTTTGCAGTTTTATCAGAGTGCTCTTATTTCCTCTTAGGTTGGCGATAGATCATATGGTAGCATCAGGTTGTTCTTTGCTATAGATATTTGATCATGCACGCACCATTGAGGGGATCTGTCATGCGGCCTATAGAGGAAGCGATAAGAAGCCCCATTGTCAGGGTGGTTTTAGCGGGTCTCAGTCTCATAGTAAAGGGTCTTAGGGCCGAGGGTAACCACAACAATATCAACCTAGTAGGCTGGTTCAGGCAGCTCTAAAGATTACAAATGGTGGCATAGTAAGTGCTAGTGGTCAAATGGTAAAAAGACTTCTCGAGGTACATATTCAGGGTATTCAGGCCCTGACTGCCATCAATTTTTTCTGAGTCATCTGAGAGGCAGTTATGGTAGGAGTTTCTATGAGAGTTAGGTAGTGGGTCACTTTGCCAGAGAGTGTCCTATGATCATTCATCATTGGAGGTAGGGTAGCTAGGGCAGCAGGGTCAGGCAAGTAAACAGGTTCAGCCGGGGCACCAAGGTCAGCTGGGTTCATAAAACACTTTCGTGAAATCCTCCCAAGAAGTTTTTGATTCCCTTGGTAGTTTGGTCAACCACTTCGTTGCTTCCCCCATTAGAGAAAAGGGAAACGAACGGAGTTGGACTGGCTCTTGGGTGATGTTCTTAGAGGAAAACGGTCCACACACATCCACGAAATTTTGGATGTGGTCATAAGGGTCATCATGAGCAAGCCCCCTAAAGAGACTCTTCATTTGCAATAGCTGCAACATCGTGCTGGTCACATGAAACACCACATTGCCCACAGTTGGAGGCAATCAAGTAGCACCCACACTTCCCAGATGATCTTTAATTACATCATGCAAGTTTCCGATGTCATCATTGTTCCCAAATTTACTTGCATTGCTCCCTTTCACACTCTTTTATTTGCCTATTTCCGAGAAATCAACAAGAAAAAAATTAAGATAATTCAACTACAATAAAATTAGTTCACGAAAACACTTCAATAAAAAAATTCTAAAAACCACTCCCCGGCAGAGGCGCCATTTTTGATAACGCTTAACTACAGTTCTTCCAATTCTAAGTGTAGGCAGTCGATAATAAGTATAAACCCAATTAAGAGTTGGGTTCAATCCCATAGGGAGTGATACAGTAGAGAATTCAATTAGGAAGTAAGAATGTATCCTAATCGTTTGTAGAGTAAATGTTTTGTAACATGAAAATAAATCACGAAGTTTCAATAATTAATATCAAATTTAGGGGGGGGGGGAATAAGTAACCAATTTGTGACAAAGAATAACTAACACGGGAAGTAAACAATTAGAAATTGGACCTTAGGAATGTGATAACTCGAATGCTAATTTCGCGCAATGGGTAATTACTAATTGGTTAAAGTTATTGAATCTCAATGGGTAGGCTAGGTTTTGAATACAATAGCCATCTCTTGATCAACTACTATGTTTCAAGTGAGTTATCTCGAACCTCAACAAGCTTATCATTACTAAATAACCCAATTCCTTAATTAACCCACTTTCTCAAGCTGGATTTTTAAAGACACAATTGAACCCACTTTAAAACAACATTAAAATCAACAAGTAATAATACCCATTAGCTAATTAATACATTCGACTACATGATCATACCCCTAAGGTAAGGAGTTTAAGCCAAACATAGCGAAAAGTAAGAAATCGTTACCAACAAAGTTTTTCATTTGAATTACTAACGATCTGCAATACCCAAATGCTGAAATCAAAGCTAAAATGTTACAATCTCCAATACTAGATCCCAAATTTCTCTAACAATGTTAAACAATGTGAAAAAATGTAAAAACTCTCAAAGACTCAGGAGTACAAATTGTGGGAACTCTGAAAAGCTGTTCAAAAATAAATTTATACGTTCCCAAAATCTCAGTATGGAGTCCATTCAATGAGATTAGTCGTGATCGCCGATCAACTCGGTGATCCGCTGAATTATGCTTCTTCTTGCCTTTTGGCTTGACTCCTACAACAAATTGTTCTAGAAGTTTAGGCAAGCAAGACCGTGATCACTGATCCATTCGCCGAGTCGCCGAATCGTCCTTTTGCTCGCCAAGTTGGTTTGGAACATGGGCCACTTCATTAGAACTTAAGGAGAGCTGGAGGCTTGAGTTACCCAGTGGCTTTTGCGAGCTCTAATTTCTCTTTTCTTCAGCTTTTCCAACTTTTTCACTCTTTTTTACATCATAATTTCCTTGCCTTGCCCTTAATCCTTTATTGATGCATATTAACACATTAACATCAGTTATGAGCACAAAATAGGCATTGAGGACACTAGATCATTGAATAATAAGTCCTAAATGAGTCAAAATTCCTAACTCATCATGGGTCAATACGGCCATCCAGGTCAGGCCCCAAGGCTCTAGTTCAGGGTACTAAGGGTGGTCCCCAGGGTACTAGAGGTGATCCTTATGCAGGCAGATCAGGTGGTCGAGGTAGAGGTGGATACATGTATGCTTTTTTAGGGAGACTAGAGGTGGAGACATTGGATGCTATAATCACAGGTACGATCTCTGTGTCCCATCAGCTTGTTTATGCTTTATTTGATCCAGGGTCTACATTTTCATATGTGTCTGCTTATTATGCTACACGGTTGGATTTGTCTTATGAGCCTATGTATGTGCCGATACTTGTAGCTACCCCCACATGTGATTCTTTGGTAGTGGATCAGGTATATAGATCTTGTGTGATGACCATCTTGGGGTACGATACTTAGGTAGATCTTATTGTGTTAGATATGGTAGATTTCGACGTGATTCTAGGCATGGATTGGTTGTCTCCCTATCATGCGGTCTTGGATTATTTCTCCAAGAGTATTACTTTGTGCATGACTGATATTCCTCCTCTTATATGGACCAGTTCTGATAGTCAGATGCTGAAGGATATGATCTTCTTTCTGATGGTGCGATGGTTAGTAAAGAAAGGATGTCTATCATATCTTGCTTATGTCCATGATACTAGTGTCAACACTCTCCTCTTGAGTTAGTTCCTGTGGTTAAAGGGTTTGCTGATGTGTTTCCTATCGATCTACCAGGTCTTCAACGTGACCGCAAAATTGATTTTGGGATTGATATTGAGCCAGGTACACAACCAATTTCTTTTCCGCCTTACCGGATGGCTCCAATAGAGTTGAGGGATATTAAGGAGAAATTCAAAGACCTCTTGGGAAAAGGGTTTATTAGACCAAGCGTATCTTATTTGGGGGCTCCTGTCCTGTTTGTGAAGAAGAAAGATGGTACCTTGTTTATGTGCATTAACTATAGGAAGCTGGATAAGGTAACCCTCACGAACAAGTATCCCATTCCACTAATTGATGATTTATTCGACCAGCTTCAGGGTGCATCAATGTTCTTTAAGATTGACTTACCACCACTTGAGGATTAGGGCGGCAGAGACATCCCTAAGACTACCTTTATCACTCGGTATGACCACTACGAGTTCTTAGTCATGTCTTTTGGGTTGACTAATTACTCAGCAACATTAATAGAGTTGATGAATCGTGTGTTTAGGCCTTATTTAGACTCCTTTGTTATAGTAGTCATCGACGACATCTTAGTCTATTTTGGGAGTAGGAAGCAGCATGAGCAACATCTGAGGATTGTACTCCACACCTCGAGAGAGAAGTGGTTGTATGAAAAATTCACTAAATATGTTTTTCTTGAGTCTGTAGCCTTCTTGTGGCACATAGTGCCTAACAATGACATTATGGTGGATATGGTGAAGATTGAGGCAGTTCATGGTTGGGCTAAGCCTACTTTTACTAATGAGGTTTGCATTTTTTTGGGTTATCAAGCTACTACAGCCGGTTTGTGGAGGGGTTTTCTTCTATTACAACACTCTTGAATAGATTGACTCGAACGAATGCTCCCTTACAGTTGGAAGATGAGTGTGATCAAGCTTTCTGAAGCTCAAGGCCTTATTTACTTTAACACTGATTTTGACTCTTTTTGTTGAGGGCTAGGGTTTTGCGGTCTACTGTAATTCTTTTGGTGTAGGCCTAGGTTGTTTCTTGATACAACAAGGTAGAGTTATTGCTTATGCTTCCAAGCAACTAAAGCTTCACAAGAAGAACTACCCCACTCATGAGTTGGAGTTGGCAGCGGTAGTCTTCGCATTGAAGATTTTGTGGCACTATTTGTATGGATTTCGCTATGGGTATTCACAGACCATCATAGTCTTCAATATATTTTCAGCCAGAGGGACCTTAATTTGAGACAATGCTAGTGGTTGGAGTTACTGAAGGACAATGTCATTTCTATCCTTTTTCATCAAGGAAAGTATAGTGTGGTAGCAGATGCCTTGAGTCTAAGGGTAGTGAGTATGGGGAGTTTGGATTTCTTAGCCTTGGAGGAGCGACCTATGAATTTGTACATTCAATCCTTACACAATCAGATGTTAAGACTTCATATTTTTTAGCCGAGAAAAATATTTGTTTATGTAGAGGCTAGATCTTCCCTGATGGAATATATTTGGGCACATCAATGTGATAATTCGTAGTTAAGGATAATTCGAGACATTGTTCTTTGCAGTGAGGCTAGGAAAGCGACCTTAGAGCTAGAGGGAATCTTAAGGATTGAAGGTCATATTTGTGTTCCTAGAGTTGGTGAGTTAATTGGGTTGATCCTTCAAGAGTCTCATTGTTCTAGGTATTCTATTCATCCTGGTGTTGCAAAGATGTATCGTGATATGAGACACCATTACTAGTGGTGTGGGATGAAGAGGGACATTGCAACTTTTGTAGCTAGGTGCTTGAAATATCAACATGTGAAGTATAAGCACCAAAGTCCAAGTGGTTTGAGTCAACCGCTACCCATTTTAGAGTGGAAGTGGGAGCGTATACTTTGTGGTTAGCTTGACATGAATATTCCAAGTTTTTTTATTCTATTTGGGCATCCTGGATAGATTGACCAAGTTAACTCACTTTCTACTAGTTCACACTACCTACACATTCATGAGGTTGACTTAAATATACCTTAGAGAGATTGTCCGTTTGCATGGGGTGCCAATTTCTATCATTTCAGATCATGCTACTGAATACACTTCTGATTTCTGGGGTCCAAACAGAGGGAGTTAGGAACTTGGGTTGAGATCATCACAACTTTTTACCCCAGACCAATGGCTAGTTTGAGAAGACTATTCAAGTTCTTTATGATATTCTACATGCTTTTGCTATTGATTTTGGTGGCCAGTGGGATCAGTCTTTGGCTTTCACAGAGTTTGCATATAATAATAGCTACCATTCAAACATTCATATGGCACCATTTGAAACATTATTTGGTAGGAGATGTCGTTATCCAGTGGGTTGGTTTGATGATTTTGAGGTAGGCCATGGGGCACCGATTTGTTGAATGATTCTTCGGATAGTGTCCATGTGATCCAGGAGCAATTTTGGAATGCCCAGAGTAGGTAGAAGAGCTATGCAGATTAGAGGTTACATAACTTAGAGTTCATGGTTAGAGATCGTGCGTTCTGTTGCATATCAACCATGAAAGGTGTGATGAGATTTGGGAGAAGGGGAAAGCTTAGCCCCGTGTTTATCGATCCTTTTGAGATTCTAAGGCAGGTAGGAGAGATGGCTTATGAGGTATCCTTACCTCTAATTCTTTCTAGTGTTCATCCCATGTTTCATGTCTCTATGTTGAGACAATATGTTCCTAATGTGTCTCACGTGCTTCAGTAGGAGTCGGTTCAGCTTGATGAGACTTTGAGTTTTGAAGAGCAGCTTGTGGCCATTCTAGACATGCATGTTAGACAGTTGCGGTCTAAGGAAATCCCGTCAGTGAATGTTCAGTGGAGGCACCATCCGATCAAAGAGGCTACTTGGGAGACCGAGCTTGATATGCGGACCCTGTATCCTCATCTTTTTTAGCCTTTAGGTATTGCCTTTGTCTCACTTTCATGAATGAAAGTCATTTTAGTGGTATTTGTTGTAATGACCCTCATTTCTATGTTTTATGCATTCTTTTTCTATTTTTCCCTTCACGTAGCTTCTTTGTAGTTTATGTGTTGTGTTGGATAAGGTGGCACACTCTCCGAGTTATTTGGTTGACTTTGGTGCAAGTTTTGAGTTTTGGAAGCTTAATTCTTGGAAAATTTGACTTCAGTAAACATGCAAAGATTCTAACATTGGATCAAAATTATGTTAGTTCCCTCAGCCCCGAAAGGGTCATTATTGTGTAGTGTGATGATTGGTTTGGGTTTTCAGGCTTTTGTTTCGAGTTAGTGTGATTAGGCGTTTTAGCTTTGATTTTAGCCAAAAGTGGTACTTGGGGTAGCTTTCTGGTAAACATGCTTGGAATTGAGTTCTATTAGTGCGGTTAGCTCTAGATTGTTGAGTTTGGTCTAGAATGAAATTTGGTTTGATTCCCGAGGGTTTCTGGGTGACCTTTTAGCTTCTTGGATTTTTGTTGTGTCCTTTGTCAAAGTTTGAATGGGACGACCTCGTATGGCTGTTTTGTCAATTTCTTTGAGTGGCGAATGTCGTTTCCAAGTGGTTTGCCCTTGGTTTGCGTCGTTTGGACTCCGAATGGATTCTGAGGGCTTTTTCAAAGTTTTGGACACTTAGCCTATTTTTGAAATTTCTGGTTTGTGATGTGATGGCTTAAGCGAACTATTGATCGCTTAAGCAAAGTCTGCTTAAGAGACCAAGAGGTCTCTTAAGCGAAGGGCATCAGAGGGAGCGATCCACCCTTTGCTTTTGCGAAGGCTAAGCGACCAAGTGGCTGCTTAAGCAAAGGGTGCCTCTTAGGTAGGCTTCGCTTTTGCAAACATTTGGCCGCTTAAGTGATGCTTGCTTAAGATAACTTTTGCTGTTTTTGCAAAGATTGCTGGGTTAAAATCTCATTTTCATCATTTCTTTCCAGAAAGGAACCCACAATCTGTCACGATCCAGGGTTACCCCCTAGATGTAACAAGGTGTATAGAACCCCGAAGGACTCCATACATGCCACTTAGTCCTCATAACATAAGAAATAGAACAATTTAGAGACACGCTAAATTCCATGTTTATAGATCACATGGTCTTACATGTCAGTTAAAGGTAATCCTCCCACATTAATAATTCAAGGTTATGTCGTAAGTATCTCACTTGTGTTTTAAGATGATATCTACTTGCTTTGACCATGTTTTTATGACTTATGTTTTCTCTTTTATATCTTGTCTTAGCTTGGTCATTGCTTATTACGAAAATATCCCTTTATCACGATCTTCACGCTTCATACATAGCTATCTTATTTGGTACATATTTGTACTAACACATACTCTTGCCTACATTTCCCCAAATGTGGGGACCGACCATATAGATTCACACTTTCGTGGCTAGGGATCTGATATAAAAGCTTGAAGATTTGTGAGTCCTCATTTTTCGAGGACCAAGCTTTGGTTTCCCTTTTGTCTTTACTTTCACTTTTGAATTTGATATACGGGCTACGTCCAGATCATTTCTTTTGTACTAGATGGCTTTGAGACAATGTTTAGACTTCCATTTTTCTTTATAAAACTCTTATTCTTTGAAATTGTCTTTTACAATCTCTTATATTGTATTATCTTGTATGATGAATGCTAAGTGGCTTGTATGGGGCCTCTCGGGGTCTTATACGCCATGTTACGCCTAGGGGCTACCTTGGGTCGTGACAGAGACCGTGTGCTTTGATATTAAGGTCATTTGTGTGTTCCTAATGTTGATGACTTGAGAGGGAAAGTCTTACCAGAAGCCCATAGTTCTTGATATTCTATTCACCCAGGAGCAACCAATATGTACCATGACTTGAGGGAAGTCTACTGGTTGAATGGGATGAAGAAGGATATTGCAAAAGTTGTGGCTAAGTGTCCTAATTATCAACAAGTGAAAGTTGAGCATCAAAACCTGGGAGGTTTATCTTAAGATATTAGCATTCCTACATGGAAGTGGAAAGATGCGAATATGGACTTCATTGTTGGATTACCTCGCACCTGGCGGCAACATGACTCGATTTGGGCAATTATCGATCGAATGATGAAATTAGCTTATTTTATTACCATCAAAGTCTCTTATTCGACGGAGGACTATGCTAAGTTGTATTTGAGAGAAATGGTTAAGTTGCAGCCTTTATCAATTATCTCTGATCATGGTACCTAATTCACTTCTCAATTTTTGAAATCTTTCCAAAGGGATCTTGGTACTCGGGTGGAGCTTAGTACGACCTTTCATCCGCAAACCGATGGGCAAGCAGCGCGTACAATCCAAACTTTGGAAGATATGTTGAGAGTATGTGTAATTGACTTCAAGGGTAATTAGGATGATCACTTGCCTTTGATTGAATTTGCGTTTAATAATAGCTATCACTCAAGCATTGGTATGGCTCTATTTAAGGCTCTATGTGGTAGGAGGTGTAAATTTTCTATAGGTTGTTTCGAAGTGGATGAAGTTTCCTTGATAGGTCCCGAATTGGTACATGAGGCTATGGAGAAAGTTCAACTTATTAGAGAAAGGTTGAGAACGGCTAAAATTCGACAAAAGTCCTATGCAGATGTGAGAAGAAGAATCCTGACTTTGATATAGATGACTCGGTATACTTGAAAATTTCACCGAAGAAGGTTGTAATGAAATTTGGGAATAAAGGGAAGCTTAATCCCCTCTATGTGGGCCCATATCAGATTTTGAGGTGAATTGGTAAGGTCGCATATGAACTTGATTTTGCTAATGACTTGGCATTGGTTCATCCATTTTTCCATGTGTCTTTATTGAAGAAATGTGTTGGAGATCTGACATCTATAGTTCCCTTAGAAGGTTTGGGAGTTAAGGAGAATCTTTCTTATGAGGAAGTTGCCGTTGAGATTTGAGACCGACAAGTTAAGAGATTCAGAAACAAAGAAGTTGCTTCTGTGAAGGTTCTTTGGAGGAACCAATTAGTTGAGTGTGCTACTTGGGAGGTCAAGGCCGATACGATGTCCCATTATCCTCATCTCTTTCCTTCTATTCCTACTCTAGCTTGAGGTATTTAGTTCGTCGTGGTTAACTTTTTTGGTGTCATCTGTCTTAGATATTCGCATGATTTCCTCATTTATGCATGTTCATGAAAAGCTTAAAATTTTAGGAAAAGAGTTAACTAGATTGATTTCTTCATGTTTATGTGCATTTGAGTATGAGCTACATATAGACTTCATGATATGATGTTTCGAACATGCTTTAGCTTGGAGTTGATGTTTCTTCCTCAAATATGTGCATTTTATGATTGCATTTATGTTGGACTATTAGGTTAAGTTCCTACCTCCTTATGGTGTCTTGAATCTCATACGAGGATGAATGTTCCCCAGGGAGAGATAACGTAACACTTCAGATTTGAAAAGATGGGAAAATGCAGTTTTCCTGGATCTGGTGCCAGTACCAACGGAGCCACCAATGGCCCGTGGTCTGACACACAGTTTGTACGTAGGCCCTTGGTTTGTCAGTCCAAGTTTACCAAAAATGTAAAAGTTTCAGTATTTTCATACGATTCACCAGGATGGTCCGTTATTCAATGCACAAGTCATAGGTAGGTCTCGTGGGTGAGTTCAAGACTTAGTGAAATTTTAGGATCAAAACTTGGGACACACGGCTGAGGTGTATGGCCCGTAGGTGGACCCACAGACCGTACATGGGTCCCGTCGTTGGGGAACCAAAATTAGTAGTCTCCGAACCAACCAGCAATCGAGCATGGCGGTCCGTGGTGAGACCTATGGCGGTCCGTTGGTGAGGTCGACAATTATTTTCATAAGGGTCTGTTGGGTCTTTTCCTAATTATTCCAACCCAATATTATGTCATTTTACCTTTTATTAGAGACCCTATATAAATGTTTTTAGCCCCAAATTTCTCCAATTGAACTCATTTGACCAAATTCCCAAAGTTGATCAAAGTTCTTCTCCAAATATTTCTCTCTCTAAAAGCTTGAGGAAGAATGCTACAGTTTCAAGATCAAGCCTCCAAATTCACCATTGATTGTAAACTCTTGGCATCAAGGTATAATAGTATTCACTTATGGAGTCCTTTCCTCCATAGAGTTCCTAAATTCTCAAATTTTCACAAGGTAGAATCTTCAATGGAAGTTAGGGTTTTTACTCAATCTCATGGGTTCTTTTCAATTATGATTTAATTAATTGATTTACGAATTTTTATGTATGAATTGAGATAATTGCATGATTTTGATTTAAATTTATGTTAACCCATGCATGATCCATGTATTCTAGAATTGATCATAGGATGAAGAATTTGAATCATGAAAGCTGAGTTTATGAAGATATGCATGTTCTTACAAAATTGATGAAATTGATTTAACATTTGCTGTGAGAGTGAAGCATCAATATTGTTGTTGTTTTGAAACGATTTCTCACATAAATAATTCATAAGGTTGAAAGTTTTTCTCACCTAAGATGAATAAAGATTTAAGGAGCTATTCTAATGAAACTCAGGTTGGATTCGCTACTTGATGTGCCCTTCTGTGGATAATAAGGCAAGCGGCATTACCCATGACCTCCAATTATAAGACAAGCGGCAATTACCCGTGTCTCATGAATGATAAGAAATGTTAAGACTAATAAATATTTCGTGGGATTTATACTTAGCACCGAGTGGTCAAGTGGCGACTACACATGTCCCATAAACTATGTGCCTCCATAGGTTTGTCTATATCGACATTAGCTAGTGGATCCACGTAAGCTAGAAGTTCATGATTCTTAGCTTGGCAAGTGAAAAAACCTCTTTTTTGGTGTGGGGTGGACATCGGATTCGATATTATTGCTCACATGGTCTCTATGTCAGTTAAAGGTAAATCTCCCACAATAACGAACTAAGGTTACTTCAAGAAGTATCTTAGGAATATTCTAAAGACGTTAGCTTGCATTGACCATGTCTTATGATTTATGTTTTCAAACATTTTATCTTGTGGTTTAGCTTGGTCATTGCATGTCATGAAAAGTCCTCTTTGCATGATTTCATATCTTTTATGCATTGCTATCATACTTGGTACATTCCATGTACTAACACATACTCTTTCATGCATTTTTCATTAATGTAGAGTCCGACACTCCTAATTCGCAGCTTCATGGCTAGGAATCACTCTCGTAGATTGAATATTTGTGAGTGTTCATGTTCCGAGGACCGAGCCTTTATTGCTTATTGTCTTTACTTTTCAGTATTGTATGTGATTTACAAGTTACATCCCGATCACTCTTGATGTAATTGATTGCTTGAGATAATGTTAGACTTCCGCTACATATCAACTCTTATGATTTGAAACTGTCTTTTAAAATCTCTGGATTTTATATTATCCTGTATGGTGTATGCTAAGTGGCTTGTGTAGGGCCTCTCAGGGTCCTATAAGCCATGTTACACCTAGAGTCTGCTTTGGGTCGTGACAGTTAATGATTTTCTTGAACAACTTCACGACACCACATTGTTTCTAAAGATTGATCTGAGGTCCGGCTATGATCAATTGAGGATTAGGACAGGGGACATCTCTAAGACCATATCTATGACTAGTTATGACCACTACGAGTTCTTGTGATTTTTTTGGGTTGACTAATACCCCTTCCACTCTTACGGAATTGATGACGCGTGTGTTCAGGCCTTACTAGATTCATTCGCCATATTGTTCTTAGATTATATCCTTGTATACTCATAGAGTAGGAGGGATCATGAGCAACATTTGATGATTATGCTCTAGACTATGAGAGATCAACAATTTTATGCTAACTTCTCAAACTGTGAGTTTTGGCTTGAGTCTGTAGCATTATAGGGGCACGTCATGCCCAACGATGGCATCATGGTAGATTCTGCATGTAACAACTCGCAAAATGATAGGTTGAACTAGAGCCTAAACATGAGGGTTAATGTCAAGAGGTAAGGGGTTTAGTGGTTAAACGTCAAGATACGCACTAGACCCCTAAATTTAGAAGACCCTCTAAGGTTTGGTTGAGGGTGACCGGCCTTGAGCCAAGCCAAAAAGGGGCAAGCCTAAGCCAAAGTCCAAGGCTTCCCCAAGCTTGGCAAGACATTGCCCAAGGACCACGACCACTTTCACGACTAGTGGTCTTGACCACGGTCTGTGAAAGGGCTCGTGGAGGTCCCTTAGGCATGTGTAAGGCATGGCAATGAGGCTTGGCCACTGCCTAGGAACCACGACCTTCACCACGACTCGTGGTCTTCACCACAGAGCGTGGGAGGTCTAGGAACCACGACCTTAAGCACTTTGCAATTTTAGACTTCATAACCCATTATTTTCTTCTCTTTATTTTCAGCCCTCTCTTAAACACTTATTTCACAAGTAATTCTCATTATCTCAAGAATGTTTCAATCATTTTTTATTTTTTTTTAAAAAAGTTTTCCTTCATAATTGCCACCCTCAACTTACGTATTTTACATGCGTTAGGGTGCACGATGTCCTTGGAAGGACCAGGGCCGTCATCAAGGTAAATTTTTTTTTCTTACGTCACATTTTTTTTTGTCTCATGTCACATTCTTTCAAAGAGGGCTTTTAAACACTTTGTAGCTATCATTGATTACCTTTTCACTCAACCATCCCCTTTTCTCAAAATTGATAATTAGAATAAGTCTATGTTACAATCCTCAAGGAAGCAAGGTGCAAAAACTAGGGATTCAACAAAATAGTCAAGGGCAAAATATGGCTACCAACAAAAGGCTACAGACTCAAAAGGGCTAACTAGTGATATAATATCTGAAAAGGCTAAAATTTACTAGACAAATAAAAAAAAGCCTTTTATCATGTCCTAAACAAAGCAACACTTTTTTATTTTGCTTCAATAACATGCAGGGTAAGTTCTAGACTAAGATGCAAAACATGGAAAAAACAAAATCTCACCACACATGGAACAAGTATCAAGCAAGATTGATCAATTCCACTTCTAAGAGAGATAAGATCATAACAAACTACAAAATAAAATAAGTTATATCCAAAGTCACAACCATGAGCTTAGATGTCAAAGAGTCTGTAATTTTTATTTTTTTTTATCAAGCATTCACAAGAAAGTACTACTCAAAAATTAGGACCAAATAGTAAGTATCACATAACTCAAAAGGGTCTCTTTTTTTCTCCAAAAAAAAATAAAAAATAAAAATAAAATTTATTCTTAAAAAATAAATAAATAAAAGACACTCGGTTCAAAGGGACTATCCTCAGGAACAAAACCGAAAAAAAAAAGCCAAGGAACTCATCCTTAAAAAAAAAGTCAAAAAAAAAAGTAAAAACTAGGAATCATTCCTCCACCCCCACACTTAAAATCATGCTTTGTCCCCAAAGCAATTTATAGAAAAGAGAAGAAGAAGAAGGGTGAGAAATATTCCCTGGGCCCTCTATGGCCTAGCTAACAACATGTTTTTTTCTCTACTTGCATCAAGGGTCGTCACCCCACACATAAGCTCAAACATGCTCCTTTCCTTACAAAAATTTTTGGGTACTCAGACTTCCCCTTATCTGCAAAAACAAGAAAAGGAAAAAAGTGATACTAACAAAATAAAAAAAATAAAAATAAGAAGTTACACTACTAATTGGGTTGCCTCCCAATAAGAGCTTAATTTAACATCGCGGCACGACACCATGAATTTTACTATTTTTCCTTCCACTTTGAAGATATGAATTGCACCCCTAATTTTACATCAACTTTTCTATTACGCTCAAGGGGCGGTGGTACAAAAATAAAGGTCCCAAGAAATAGATATCGCATTATGCACTTCTTGGATCCTAAGTGAGGAATGTAATTCTCCGATATTGAAACAATAAATTCAAGAATATAGACACAATTTTCCTCCTCCATACACTCTTCTATAGGCTCAGATGGCTCGATTAATTTTTCATCATCTAAACATAATGTGGAAAAATTATTGGAATGAAGTCCAAGGCGCCCTAACTTATGAATTATTTTATTATTTACACATACTTGAGTTTTTAAAAGTAATATTATTTACTTCATTACATAACTATAGTGCACTCTTCTCAACAATGACAACATCAATAAAAGTATGATCAAGCAATTGACCTTCAACCTTTAGCTCTTCAAGTTGACTTATAAGTATTTTTTTCTTCCTCACACATATTATTACTAAATTGTTGGGAGTCATATGATTTAATCTTTTCACTCAACTCAAAATTTACTTTCTCGAGACCCCAATAATAGGTATCTTTATCAATCATGCACTTAAATATTGATTTATAGCACAATATCAATAAATCTTCCATGTCCCCACACAACTTATTTTGTTGAGAAAAAATTAGCTTATAAGAATCCATAATGTCAGAAGTACAAAAATTGCAAGAACACGTAACACTACATACTTTTACAGATGACATCTCAAGAAGAGTAAAACATATAATAAAGAAAATTAAATTAAAACAAAAAAAAGGACTACAAGTCAAAATAAATACTAAAGATAAACTCTAAGCCATATTCCTCGGCAACGGCGCCATTCTTGATAACGTTCAAATATACTTCTTAAAATAAAATATAAACGATCGTATGCAATATATTTACCCAACTATGAGTCGGGGTCGATCCCACAGAGAATATGGAAGAATATTGTCAATAGAAAATATTTAACTCGATAGTCGTTATATAAAAATGGGGGGATTTAAATTAAAATAAAATAAAAACAATAAAAAGATAGCTATGAACTAAGTATTTATTTATATTCAGATTATTAAAAGTAACTAGGAATGTGTTCTCTATAAGCTCATAACGCAGTAATACTAATAATAGTAATCCTTTTCTAGTGTATTACATGCAAAGTGATAAGTTAGGTATCTCTAAATCCTTGGTCCGGCATCTAGAGAATTTCACCCCGCACCTTGGTCCGGTTACCTGTGTATAATTTACTAACCCTTACCTTTACCTCATCTTAGACATCATAATCGATGTTTGGCTTTGTTATTACTTCGCACCAATCGACACTAGACTATTAGATAGTATCACACAAAATCTATGTTGATAATTCTTTTCTTATTGATTACCTCCTTGGTCTGGCAAGTAGCAACAAGGCGAGTTCTAACGTTGGCCACCGTTAAAAAGACTTCTAGACGAAAGAATTATCAATGCATGCTTCAACACTATTCACAAATTACTTAGTTTTTATTCATACTTTGTTAATCGCTTATGGTTCCCACAACCCTAGTGATGAAAGTTAGCTACTCATTATCTCAGAAACACAATCAAAATTTATTAAAATAAATATGCTTGTGTTAATCATAAAAAGTTAAGAACAATAGCTAGACTATCTTTTATTAATCACAATACAAATAAATAATAAACGAGAAGAAAGAATAAACCACAATTCTTTGGCCTCCACGGCGGCTCTTCCAAAGTTCCTAAGCTAGAAGAAAATTTATATTGTGTCTTATATCTTGGTCCTTCGCCTCCTTCCCTCTCTCTAATAATTATTTCTATGCACTATTTATAGATATAGAAAACCCTAAATAAAATAATTAGTCCCAATTAAATTAGGAATCCAAAACCAAAAGGAATTGGATTCCTTTTTATTTTCAGCGTGAACAGTAACCGACCGCCTCCACAATTGATTGTTGCATTCACTTGCTGCCACGTGTACAGTAGAGGCAACTTGAAAATTTTTCAATTGCAGCCGCGTTTTCCTTATATATATAAATATATTATTTTATTAAATTTAACCCATTAAGCTGTCTGCTTGATTTCCTTCTTCAATCTTTAATTCGTTTTAGCTCCAAACTTCTTTATTTTCCCACCAATTTAATCCTACAAATAAAACACTCAATTTAGCACAATTCATAAAATTTATGCTCAAAAAGGACAAATATAAATAATAAATGTGAGAAAATAATGATTAAAAATATGTATTTTTAGCCTCACATCAACACCCCACACTTAAACTTTTGTTCGTCCTCAAGCAAACATTGAAGCTCATCCCAAAAAAATTCATACTAGCAATGTCATCACTTTGGTTAATACAAACAATTAGGCCATGTACCAATTTCAAAACATCAAGTAGACTTCTTAATCATTATGCAAGACATCCAGATAAACAACAAACCTCCTAACCTCCTAACCTCAAGGAAGGACTTTGAACTCATCAAATTTAAGCTTGTTCACCTACTCTCATCAAAGAAAGTTAATAAAATCACCTATCTATCATGAAACAAGTGCCCTCACAAGAAGAAATAGTCCACACACTCAAATCAAAAGATTGAATATAAATGAAGGACTTAGTATCAAAGAACACTCTCACACTCACAAAGAAAATTCACATGTATGTACAAAGAACCATATGCTTGCCCATTATGTACATCTCTACTAATTAAGCATGCTTGAATAGAATCAAATAGGACTTTAACGGGTTGTAATGTAGGCTAGGGGATGGGTAGGAAAACAATATAATAGTGACTTACACTTCCTTAAGCACTTTGTAATTTTAGACTTCATAACCCATTATTTTCTTCTCTTTATTTTCAGCCCTCTCTTAAACACTTATTTCACAAGTAATTCTCATTATTTCAAGAATGTTTCAATCATTTTTTATTTTTTTTAAAAAAGTTTTCCTTCATAATTGCCACCCTCAACTTACGTATTTTACATGCGTTAAGGTGCACGATGTCCTTGAAAGGACCAGGGCCATCATCAAGGTAACTTTTTTTTTCTTATGTCACATTTTTTTTTGTCTCATGTCACATTCCTTCAAAGAGGGCTTTTAAACACTTTGTAGCTATAACTGATTACCTTTTCACTCAACCATCCCTTTTTGTCAAAATTGATAATTAGAATAAGTCTATGTTATAATGCTCAAGGAAGCAAGGTGCAAAAACTAGGGATTCAACAAAATAGTCAAAGGCAAAATATGGCTACCAACAAAAGGCTATAGGCTAAAAAGGGATAACTAGTGATATAATATCTGAAAGGGCTAAAATTTACTAGACAAATCAAAGAAAGCCTTTTATCATGTCCTAAACAAAGCAACACTTTTTATTTTGCTTCAATAACATGCAAGGTAAGTTCTAGACTAAGATGCAAAACATGGAATAAACAAAATCTCACCACACATGGCACAAGTATCAAACAAGATGGATCAATTCCACTTCTAAGAGAGATAAGATCATAACAAACTACAAAATAAAATAAGTTATATCCAAAGTCACAATCATGAGCTTAGATGTCAAAGAGTCTGCAATTTTTTTATTTTTATTTTTTATCAAGCATTCACAAGAAAGTACTACTCAAAAATTAGGCCCAAATAGTAATTATCATATAACTCAAAAGGGTCTTTTCTTTTCTCCAAAAAATAAATAAATTATTCTTAAAAAATAAATAAATAAAAGACACTCGGTTCAAAGGGACTATCCTCGGGAAAAAAAATGAAAACAAAAGCCAAAGAACCCACCCTAAAAAAAAAAAAACTCAAAAAAAAAGTAAAAACTAGGAATCATTCCTCCACCTCCACACTTAAAATCATGCTTTGTCCCCAAAGCAATTTATAGAAAAGAGAAGAAGAAGAAGAAGAAGAAGGGTGAGAAATACTCCCTGGGCCCTCTATGGCCTAGCTTACAACATGTTTTTTTTTTCTCCTTGCATCAAGGGTCGTCACCCCACACTTAATCTCAAACATGCTCCTTTCCTTCAAATTCTTTTTTTTGGGTACTAAGACCTCCCCTAATATGCAAAAACAAGAAAAGGCAAAAAGTGATACTAACAAAATAAAAATAAAATAAAATAAGAAGTTACACTACTAATTGGGTTGCCTCCCAATAAGCACTTAATTTAACGTCGCGGCACGACACCATCAATTTTACTATTTTTCCTTCCACTTTGAAAATATGAATTGCACCCCTAATTTTACATCAATTTTTCTATTATGCTCAACGGGTGGTGGTACAAAAATAAAGGTCCCAAGAAATAGATATCGCATTATGCACTTCTTGGATCCTAAGTGAGGAATGTAATTCTCCGATATTGGAACAATAAATTCAAGAATATAGACACAATTTTCACCTCCATACACTCTTCTATAGGCTCAGATGGCTCGATTAATTTCTCATCATCTAAACATAATGTGGAAAAATGATTGGAATGAGGTCCAATGCGCCCTAACTTATGAATTATTTTATTATTTACACCCTCATATTTACACATACTAGAGTTTTTAAAAATAATATTATCTACTTCTTTACATAACTCTAGTGCACTCTTCTCAACAATGACAACATCAATAAAAGTATGATCAAGCAATTGACCTTCAACCTTTAGCTCTTCAAGTTGACTTATAAGTATTTTTTTCTTCCTCACACATATTATTACTAAATTGTTGGGAGTCATATGATTTAATCTTTTCACTCAACTCAAAATTTACTTTCTCGAGACCCCAATAATAGGTATCTTCATCAATCATGCACTTAAATATTGATTTATAGCACAATATCAATAAATCTTCCATGTCCCCACACAACTTATTTTGTTGAGAAAAAATTAGCTTATAAGAATCCATAATGTCAGAAGTACAAAAATTGCAAGAACACGTAACGCTACATACTTTTACAGATGACATCTCAAGAAGAGTAAAACATATAATAAAGAAAAGTAAATTAAAACAAAAAAAAAGGACTACAAGTCAAAATAAATACTAAAGATAAACTCTAAGCCATATTCCCCGACAACGGCGCCATTCTTGATAACGTTCAAATATACTTCTTGAAAAGAAATATAAACGATCGTATGGAATATATTTACCCAACTATGAGTCGGGGTCGATCCCACAGAGAATATGGAAGAATATTGTCAATAGCAAATATTTAACTCGATAGTCGTTATATAAAAATGGGGGGATTTAAATTGAAATAAAATAAAAACAATAAAAAGATAGCTATGAACTAAGTATTTATTTATATTCAGATTATTAAAAGTAACTAGGAATGTGTTCTCTATAAGCTCATAACGCAGTAATACTAATAATAGTAATCCTTTTCTAGTGTATTACATGCAAAGTGATAAGTTAGGTATCTCTAAATCCTTGGTCCGGCATCTAGAGAATTTTACCCCGCACCTTGGTCCGGTTACCTGTGTATAATTTACTAACCCTTACCTTTACCTCATCTTAGACATCATAATCGATGTTTGGCTTTGTTATTACTTCGCACCAATCGACACTAGACTATTAGATAGTATCACACAAAATCTATGTTGATAATTCTTTTCTTATTGATTACCTCCTTGGTCTGGCAAGTAGCAACAAGGCGAGTTCTAACGTTGGCCACCGTTAAAAAGACTTCTAGACGAAAGAATTATCAATGCATGCTTCAACACTATTCACAAATTACTTAGTTTTTATTCATACTTTGTTAATCGCTTATGGTTCCCACAACCCTAGTGATGAAAGTTAGCTACTCATTATCTCAGAAACACAATCAAAATTTATTAAAATAAATATGCTTGTGTTAATCATAAAAAGTTAAGAACAATAACTAGACTATCTTTTATTAATCACAATACAAATAAATAATAAACGAGAAGAAAGAATAAACCACAATTCTCTGGCCTCCACGGCGGCTCTTCCAAAGTTCCTAAGCTAGAAGAAAATTTATATTGTGTCTTGTATCTTGGTCCTTCGCCTCCTTCCCTCTCTCTAATAATTATTTCTATGCACTATTTATAGATGTAGGAAACCCTAAATAAAATAATTAGTCCCAATTAAATTAGGAATCCAAAACCAAAAGGATTTGGATTCCTTTTTATTTTCAGCGTGAACAGTAATCGACCGCCTCCACAATTGGTTGTTGCATTCACTTGCTGCCACGTGTACAGTAGAGGCAACGTGAAAATTTTCAATTGCAGCCGCCTTTTCCTTATATATATAAATATATTATTTTATTAAATTTAATCCATTAAGCTGCCTGCTTGATTTACTTCTTCAACCTTCAATCTTTAATTCGTTTTAGCTCCAAACTTCTTTATTTTTCCACCAATTTAATCCTACAAATAAAATACACAATTTTGCACAATTCATAAAAATTTTACTCAAAAAGAACAAATATAAATAATAAATGTGAGAAAATAATGATTAAAATATGTATTTTTAGCCTCACATCAGTGACACTTACCGTTTTGCATAAGCACACATCCCAATCCAACTCCAGAGGTGTCACAATATACAACAAAGCCATTTGTAGCTTCCGATAAGGTCAACACCAGAGCGGAAGTAAGTCTATATTTCAATCTTGGAAACTTTTCTCACAAGCATCCTATCACGACCCGGGGGTACCCCTTAGACGTAACATGGTGTACTTGACCCTTAAGGGGTCGCATACAAGCCCTTAGCATAATCATAACATAAGATCATAGAAAAACGGGTAAATTTAAAACTTTCTTTAAACATACAATCGAAAGCGTTTCATAAAAGAGGAAGTCTTTTCTAACACCTTTTTCTCAAACCATCTATGAATAACATGAATAAAAGTTTAGGGATGCAACCCATAAAAAGTCTAAAACATAGGAAATGACATAAAAGGAACATAGTGGGTTTGTCCTCGAAGCTATGAGGACTCACCAATTCTTCAAGTCTTCAAACGCCTTAGAAACCTAGCCTCCAATGCAATTAAATCTCCTACACCCTACATTTGATTAGAATGTAGGCAATATGCGTTAGTACAAACTGTACCAAGTATGAACGCTAACATTTCTCAGGGAGGAGGAAAGGGAATGTATGTATGTAATTGTGATGATGAGAGTGTAGTGTTATATATTTATAGGAGTAGAGTGAGTACTGATCTGATAAAAAAAGGTAGGGGAAGGGGAATGGTTGCATATGGTGACAGATTTTGCAGAGCAGAGTGAGTGCCACTACATAAAACATCTCAAAAATGGTTAGTCAACATAAGACATAATCATAAGAGATAATAACTTAATCATAACATAAACTCCAACATAAGCATTATATCATCACAAGTCAACATAAGACATTCATAACTTCACACCTCAACCATTTGTCTTTCATATTCAAGAGAACTACTTCACAAGCCACCTCCAAGCATACTTGTGAAAGGCAAAGATAGCATCCCATAATACTATCCAAGCTAAGTACCTCTCTTTGGTCATTCTTGGTCATAGTCCACCTTCATAGTCAAGACCTAGGATTTTCATTTCATAAAAGCACTATACCCCTAAGTAACCTCAAGGCACACTTGTGCAAAGCATGTGGAGCATCCCATAATACCACACACACTAAGCATATCCTTGAAGTCACCATATTCATATTTTTACCATTTCTAAGTGTCACTATTGACCTACTTCATATGACAAGGAACTATCAACTTAAGTCAATCATATCGTAGAAGGCAACTATAGCAACAATCCAAACTAGGCATACATCACATAGGAGGACACTTCATAAGTAGCTTCAGGTCATACGTCTGCCATGTATGAATGTCATCCCATACTACCACTCACACTAAGTACTTCTTTAGGCTAGCTTACTCAATGCTTACTATTCATCATTCTAGACTATCAAGAATAGAATACTACTATGCTAGACCTAACCACCATGGAAAACACCCTATCATGCAATCCAAGCTATCCTAGGAAGGATACAAGTATACAAACCTAGCTACCATGCAAACATTCAATAGGATGCAAGCTACTCTTAGGGGAGTATGAATCCTCAACCCTAAGCTATCCTTAGGAGAGTATGGTGCCTCAATCCTAAGCTACCATGAAATGGTCTTGGCCTAACCAAGTCAAGCTACCATGAAGGCATTCTGACCATGCTACTTCAAGCTACCCATAGGAGAGTATAGATCCTCAATCTTAGGCTACCATGCCTATACTAGTGCAAGCTACCATGAAAAGTATTCTACCTATGCTAGTTCAAGCTAACCTTAGGAGAGCTTAATTCCTCAATTCCAAGCTACCATGAGATCTACCATCCCAAGCTACCATGAGATCTACCATCCCAAGCTACATAATTCAACTATACATGAAGGAATCATAAGGCACAACTTCAAGCTGTTCTATTCTAACAAGCATGATTCATTTTAGGTAATTAGCCTTTCAATCTAGAATCATTCTATGTGAGAAGACCTTTCACATTCTACATACATGCAAGTTATCTGATCATATTAGACTTACTCTTTAAGCCCTAGTGATCAACATTATGACTTCAAGCCCTACATTCAAGCTTTACTCCACAATCAACATACTAGTCTAGATCACAATACATACTAGTCACAAGCCTTAGTCATAGGTAATTCTAAGCATAATTCATCATAAAGTCCCAATTTCAATCATCTCAATTCATGTTCTATCATACATGCATAAGCCTAGTTCAATTGATGATTTCATATTCCCATGCTTGGATAAGTTCTATACATGATAATAACTCAAGAGAATCTAGCAAGATAATCAATTTCTCATCCAAAAGCATAAACCCACATACTTTGAAAACTATGGTTAACCAAGGAATTCATATAAAATCTTCATAATATCATGAATCAACACTAAAGTAGTCATATATGAGTAGTATCCAACCGTTTTGAATCATACCCGCCTAAAACCCATACATTGGAAGTAACCCTAGCTTGATTGGGGTTCTTCTTCACAAATTAGGGGAAATTCTAGGGGACTCTATGGGTGGAAGAACCCATAGATGAAAATCTTAACATACCTTTAATCAAAGCCCTAGCACAAGCTCTCAACAATAGACTTTGTTCTTGACCCAAGCTTCAAGCTCTATCTCCTTCTTCAATGTAGGGTTTTCTAGAGAGAAATATTCTATGGAGAGGATGAAGTTGGGTTTTCTTAAAATTCTAGGGAGAATGAATTAATTGAGGCAAACTTAGGTCTAATAAGCTTATATAGTTGCTAGGAAAGGAATAGAATAATGTAGGGTCAACTTTGGTAAAGAACTAAGGAAACATTTTAACTTAAAATTTACCAAGCCTCACGACTTACCTCGCCCTTTGCACCCCTATGGCTTGCCAAGGGCACTAGGCGACTCGCCAAGTGGACCTTTGGCTCGCCCAAATTTCCAACAAGGTCCATAATAGGGCAGTTCACTTAGGCGATCTTGGGGGCCAATGGGCGATTCGCCAAGTAGGTTAGCGAGCTATGACTTAGCTCGCCCTTTGTTTCAAAATCAAGGACAAAGGGACATCCCACTAGGCGGCCTTAGGTGCCCTTTGGCGCATCGCCAAGTGACTTGGGCGATCAAGCTGCCCAATCGCCAACTAGGCACCTAGGAGAACAAGTTCTCTTTCTCTCTAACTTGATAGCTTTGGCCCTTGCAACCCTATACCATTCCATAGATAGTCTTCTAAACTACGAGGTCTAACACGTATCTTGACGGTCAACTACTAATCCCCTCATTCTAAGCACATAAAGTCTCATCTACGACTCTATTTCACATACATTAAACCTTAGAACCCTAGCTTGTGGCTCTAGTTTGATGTACTATTTTTTGAGGTGTTACACATCCGACCATATAAACTTGGCCTTCTTTTAAGTCAAACCCGTCAAAGGAGAAGCAATGGAGGAAAACCCCTAAACAAACCTTCTATAATAATCGGCCAAACCCAAGAAGCTTCTAATGTCTGTCGGCGATAGAGGTCTAGACCAACTCTTGACTGCATCTGTCTTAATCGGATCCACCTCAATGCCCTTGCTTGAAAAAATATGGCCTATGAAAGCCACGGACCTTAACAAACATTCACATTTACTAAACTTTTCATAAAGTTATTGGTCTTTAAGGTTTTGCAATACAATCCTCAAATGATCAATGTGCTCATTCTCACTTCTCGAATAGATCAAAATATCATCTATGAACATATTACGAACATATCAAGGAATTGTCTAAACATCCTATTCATCAGGTCCATAAATTCTGTCGGGGCATTAGTCAAACCAAAGGACATAACGAAGAACTCATAATGACCATATCGGGTTCTAAAAGCCATTTTCAGAATATTTTCCTCTTTCACCCTCAATTGGTGATAACCCGATCGGACATCAATTTTAGAAAAATAACTTTCCCCTTGGAGTTGATCAAATAAGTCATCTATTCTCGGAAGAGAATACTTGTTCTTTATTGTCACTTTGTTCAATTGGTGGTAATCAATACACACACGGAGTAAACCATCTTTCTACTTAACAAACAACACCGGAGCACCCCATAGAGAGATACTCGGTCGAATGAAACCCTTATCCAATAAGTCATTTAATTGTTCCGTCAACTCCTTAAGTTCGATCGGAGGCATTCTATAAGGAGGAATAGAGATAGGTTGGGTATCAGGGAGAAGATCAATCCTAAAGTCTATTTCCTTTTCAGAAGGAACACCGAGCAAATCATTGGGGAAAACTTCTGGAAACTCTTCTACCATCGGGACCGAATAGGAGTGTGAGACTCAACATCCCTCACCCTCAGTATATGGTAGACACAACCATTCCAAATCATTTTCCTAGCTTTTTGGTAAGAAACAAATTGACCTCTAGGCATAGAGTTTCCCCTCTTCAACTCTAGGATAAGCTTATTTGGTAATTGGAATTTAACTACCCGAGTTCTACAATCAATAGAGGCATAACACGAATGCAACAAATCCATGCCCAAAATAACATCAAAGTCAATCATGTAAACTTCCACCAAATCTATTAGAGTGACTATGGGATAACGAAATGGGACATATCCTATAGACTCTCTTAGCCACCAAAGAATCACCAACAATGGTAGAGACAAAAAAAAGGTTCTAACAACTCTTCGAGGAGCACATCAAACCTCATAGCTATAAAAGGAGTCACAAATGACAAAGTCTCACCTGGATCAAGTAAAGAATACACATCTATATGAAAAACTTTTAACATACCCGTCAGTACATCCGGGGAGCTCTCTTGATTGCCTCTAGTTTGGAGAGCATAGAAACAGTTTTGCTTATGAGAATTTTCACTTGATCCACTTGGATCGGATGAAGGGTAGGGTTGATCCCTACGATGAGTGTCTCCATCAGTAATAGTAACCAAAGGGCAATCCCTTATTTTATGATCCATTTTACCACAATCAAAACAAGCATTAGAGCCCGCTAGACACTTCCCTTTATGATTTCTCCCACATTTAGCACAAGTAGGCATCAGAGGCCTATTACCATCTCCTTGCGGTTTTGGGTTAGACACCCTCTTATTTCTTGGACTCGGAGGAGCATTTGTAGAACCTTGATCGGAGAACCTTTGCTGGAATCTAGAATGGCCTCGTCCACCGGACCTAACATGAGAATAGTTGACATCATCCACTCTATCCCTTTTTACCTCCCTAAATCTCTCCTTGAGCTTTTCTTCCTCAATTTATTGGGCATGCACCATAAGACGAGAAATGTCTATGTCATGAACAAGCATAGCGGTGCAGCACTCTTTGACAACAAAGTCAGACACTCCTGACAGAAACATACTTATCTTGGCCCTACGATCTACCACAATGGAAGGAGAATACTTGGATAGTTGAGTGAACCTCAAGGTGTATTCCCTTACACTCATATTTCATTGCCTAAGGTTGATGAATTCAAGTACCTTGGCTTCTCTCATCTCTAGAGGGAAGAATTGGTCAATAAAAGCGCTTTTGAACCTTTCCCATTTTTGAGAGTTTTCTTAGGATTTTCCATTGGAGAACAACTTTGAAGGGTTTTTCAAGTAGATTCGAAGTGGGTCTTGGATTTTTAGCACTTTGGATCATTTTAAAGACTTGGACTGCAATACCCAGATCATGGAGAATGTCTTTGGTATTAATTTCTATCTTTTTATGATGCTTGGCTAGAACCCCAATTATTGGGGTGTGGTCATGTGATTATTTGCTTAATTAGCTTATGGATATTGTTGTTTAATGATATAAATGTTGTTTTAATGTGGGTTTAATCATTAGTTGAGGTTTAATTTATGAATTGTAGTTGCAAATGCAGTTCTAATTTTGTGTTTTTAACTTGCTCGAGAGAGAGGTGTTGGAACCAAGGCATTTGATTGAAGGTTTGTAGGTACTAGGTTGATATGGGTTAAGCTCAAGAGAGTGAATCCTAAGCCCAATCCTACCCATCTAGCTCAAGAGAGTAGATAAATTAAGGTGTGGGCTATTCTTAATTGCTATGCTTGTTGATGTTCGAAAGAAATCACTTGATTCGAGATAGTTGTTCAAGAGAGTTATTTCCTTTATAGTCTAGCCTACCCACAGTGATTCAACAAATTATTATTTAACTTCAATTACCCATATAGCATAATTAGCTTATAATCGATCACATCCTGAGGATTCCTTCCTACTTGTCTAATCCCCTGTTTTAGTTATTATTGTAGTGGTTAATTGATATCTTAAAACCCTCATTTGACATTTGTTGTCAAACCTTTGACTTATTTTGTTTGATTTCGACAATGTCTACTTCTATAACCAATTAGAATTGCATCTTTACTTCCCAATAGAATTTGATACGGTACCGCTCCCTGTGGGTTCGATCCCAACCTTTCATTGGGTTATACACTGACTAACGATCGTTTGCACCTAGAATTGGATGAGGTGTGTTTGAGACATTATATCAAAATGGCGCCGCTGCCGGGGAGTGGTATTACTTGAGGATTTTTAGTTAAGTTGAATTTTGTTCTTGTTAGTTATCGTGACACTCACTTAATTTTTAGTTGTGTTTTGCTTGTTTGTGTGTTACAACATGAAGAATGAGTGTAAATAATAATTGTGAGAAGATGGAACACCTTCCATTAGAAGTGCTATATTCTCTCTACCCAGAGCCGAAAGAGGGGTGGCCTTATGAAAATGAGGCAAACCCCACTAATGGGACTTGAATGAGGAGTTGCGTCGTGCCACGACGATAAATAAGGTGCTTCTTGGGAGGCAACCCAAGGTTTTATCGCTTTATGTTTATTTTAGAAATAATAGTGTGTTGATTGTGCAGGTTAAAGTGTGAAAAGTGTTTGAAAAGTGCAGATTGGCAAGCTAAAGGTCAAGTTGGCGAATCGTTGAAGAGGTAGGCGAACCCGACCCAGACCGTCGTTGGACTCAAGACAATTTCAAAGTGGAGTCTGTAAAAGTCGGTGAGCCCAGGAAATTATTGGCAAATCGCCGACCTGGTCGGCGATCACGATATTGTCCGCCATTTGGACCCCCAGTTTAACTAGAGGTCTTATAAACTCTGCGAGGTAAGTGATCACTCGGCGTGTAACCGAGTGGTTTGGCGAGCACGACTAATGTCATTGAATAGGCGAGAACTGGACGGTTTTTAAGGCCAAAGGTTTAAATTTTCAAACTCTTCACTTTCCCTCAATTTTGACTTTCACTTTCCCTCACTTTTGACTTTCACAAACTCACACCCAATAAGTATTTTCTACATTTCTCACTTCATTTCTGTATTTGAGTTGTTGAATTGTACTCGGATTTTGATTACATTGTCGCCTAGCATGTCAATCTTATTTTTATCGGCATTAAAGGTTGATTTTCCAAACCCCGAGTTTGTTTTTATCGAATTTGTACTCATTTGCAATGATATTATCTTGTTGAAGTGTATTGGGCCTCTCTGATAGGATTAGAATGCTTGATTGCCTACTTTAATTCGATAATCTTTCCCATAGTGTCTTGAATGTTGAAATCCCATATTTTTGTGCCTTAAAATGAATTAAATTTTGTGGGGTTGTGCTTGCATGTTGTTCGGTCTAGTCGGGTGAAGTCTAGGTTGTCCGTATTTGTGCCAAATGACGTATTTTGCCCAATGATGGAGCTGTTGACATCATTCTTAAGAGCAAAAGTCGTTAATTGGCCAAATTTGGAAAAACCCGAAGAAGTCTAAGTATCCCGGGGTGATGGGTGTTATGGGACTTGTTTTAATTTGAATTGTGCATCCTTTGATTTTTTTCCGGGGATTTTGGGGTTGAATTCGAGAAGATGGGTTGAAAGTAGGCACGTTGGGTCGTTTGGTGAGTTGGGTCTAGCTCGCCGAACCACTCGGCGGTTCGCTAAAGTTCCCCATCTCGCCTTTAATTTTATGCTTAATGTGTTGTTGTACTCTGTAACTTTTGGCGAGAAGCCTGGGGTCGCCGAATGCACTCGACGACTCACCGAAAGACTTCTTGATCGCCCTTTGTCTGCACCCTGAACCCTTTTTACACTGTAACTTTCGGCGAGTTGACCCTTGCTTGCCAAAAGCTGTCGGCGATTCACCGAAAAGCAGTACGGGGTATCACTATAAATGAAGGGGGATCAAATCCTCCAAGTAAGGGCAAACAACAACCTCCACCTGGAGATAAAGGCAAGGACAAAAGGCCCATTTCTGACAGGGAGACTACTTCCCGAGTCCCCTATATTCCTTCATGGGCCCGGGGATTCTGTGCAGTTGTGCAAACCTTTTTGGCGGATACACCCTTGGCAGCTCCTAGTGGGTCTGATACTGTTGTTTCTTCTGAGGTGACTCCGGGCACTAAGACCCAGGACCAGACTGATGCACCGGGCACTAATGCTCAAACAGATGGAGCGACTGCGTAGACAGGATCCCCTCTTTACCTCCCTCTCTATCTTACTTTTATTTTGACTGTTGGATATTTTCGTTTGCATTTGAGGACAAATGCTTTTATTTGTGGTGGGGTGAGGCCCACCTTTGTGTGACTCTTTTTGTGAATATTCTAGTTTTGTTTATATATTTGGGCTTTGAGATAAATTCGTGTTATACATTGCTTTTTGTGGAAGGTTTGAGCTTGTGGTTCCTTGCTTTTAATTGTAAATGATTTTTGACCCTTTCAAAAAATAATTGCCACCTCTTGTATGTGTTGAGTGTGGTTGTTCTCTTGTAAATTTGAGTATCGATTTTGATCAATACCGATGACTTGAATAGTTCTCATAATCGAACAAAAATGAATGTGTGGCTACAATGAGGCCAATTAAAGTTGCATAGACAATATGTGAACTCCTTGCATCCTGTTGTGATTAGCCAAGTATCGAATTGAGTCACTTGAGATGATCATCGCACACTAGCGAAAGTGTGGAGTCTTGTTTGACTTTGGTGACAATTCCTTGTGTGATGAGCTTACCATGAACCATGTGTGGTGACAATTCTTTGTGTGATGAGCTTACCATGAACCATATGTGATGACACCTAGAGTTTGCCCCGTTGGTCCGGTTGACTAAGTGATGCAATATCTTGAGATGATCTTAGGCAACTTTAAAGAGTGTGAACCAATTTGAAATTATACCTCTTTTGTGGCTTACCTTGTGAGTGTGTTAACTTCTTTTGAGCACCCTTTGAGCCTAAACCTTTTCTTGGAAGAAACTTGACTTTGCTACCTTTTATTGACCCATTACCCATAATCCTCATGATCTGTGGTTTGTTTGAATAGCCAACTTAGGCCAAAAGCCTAAGTTGGGGGGTGTGGTTTCAGCATTAAGATAAAAGTATTTCAAATAAGCAACATCACATAATATAATCTAATAACAAATTCTTTAATCAAGTTTCATCATTTCAGTTTTTTTTAGTTTTTTTTAATATTGTATTTGTTATTTTACTCTATAGACATTTTAAGAATCATTTATTAAAAATTAAATATGTCAATTGATAAAAATGAGTCCAACTATTCAAAACTCCAAGAAAAAGAAGTTGAAAATCTAATACAATTTACAAAAAGAAGCTATCTTAGCTTAAATAAGTTTTTGAAAATAAAAGTTGATCAAATCTTATTCAAGATCAATAATATATCAAGAGAGACGGTATTAACTTGCTATACTATCAATTGAAAAGGAATTATTAGGAGAATTCAATTGTAAAATAATTATTCACCACTTTGCAATATAAAAGTCATTTTTTTTTAGAAAAAAAATTAAGCCCTCATTTAAAAATTTGGCTTTAGGCCACCAATAGCATTGCGTTGCCTCTATCATATAGTATAACTAAGAAAAAATTTAACTTATAAACAAAAAGAATGGTATTTTAAACCCTTTTTCTCATTGAAAGAAATTGAAATTTAATAAAAAAAATATTAATATGAAATCTGGCTCTCAAATTCTATTTAAGGATAAGTGGCCTCCGAAAGTGAAACTCACACGTCACAACCTATTTAGATTGGGTTTAGGGTTTGGCTAAATAAAAAATTCCATTATACTTATTTTTATTATTTTAACTTAAAATCAAATTGATTCAAACACTAAACGAAAATTAAAAATTACTTATTTTATTTATATTAGAAACACAACTTTTTTTTTCCAAAAAGATAAATCATCCGAGCCATAATCGTAAATAAATTGGGTACCATCTAATCGAAGGCGGTGGTAGACAAATATGTATAAAAGGTAACCTAAAGCAAAGCAAGCGCAGGAAATAGTAGTACACATTATTAAGCAGGAAGTACAAAGTGGTAAGGCATGGACGATGAGAGCTTCAGAGCCCGTGTACACAAAGTTTTCGGCTGTCTATCGCCGTCGGCATCGGTGTGGTCTCTCAGCGACGACGATGTGGAGAAGAAAGAGTGGAATCGAAGCGCACTGAAGCAAGGGAAAGATGATGATGACCATAACCTTTGTTCTTCATCGTATGATGAATTATTCAAACAAAAACGCAGGAACATCCAAAATGTTATCAATGATGATGAAAATCGTGTTGATGATGTTTGGGAAATCAGATCCTCTATTGGCTTAGATTCCACGCTTGATAATGAGGTATTTCTATGTTTCTCCCCTTTTGTCATGCATTCAATTTTAATTTTAGATTGAACTAGATAAGGGCATTTCGTATGGAGGAAAAAATAATAATTTCTTTATTAAAATCTTTTGTTTGTTTGTTTCCATTAAATTACAGGGAGTAGGCTATATATATGTCTCTAAAGTGATATGGAGTAAAAGTTGATAAATTTACAAATGAAAGTGACACGGAGTAAAAGTTGCTAAATTCTGGGCCGAGCTCGTTGTAAGGGGCTTGCCTAGTGTTGGTCACCTCTCCTATATGATTCGCCACCTATTGCATAGGAGTGGGGTTTTCCGTGTGCACACCGAAAGGGTCATCAAAAAAGAAGTAATTAAAGTTGTGTTTCTGTGACATGTTTGGCTTTAGAAGTTGCTATGAAAGTTTCAATAGTTCGACTAAAACAATTGACATGGAGTAAAAGTTAATAAATTTACAAATGAAAGTGAATTCAAATAAGTAAACACAAGTCATTTTCCTCTTTTTGGGTATATAACATTGTCCTCAAAATAAACATTTGCTTATACCCCAAACACACTCTTTATGTATTGAATTTTTGGCTTCCAGAATGCAAACTTATTAAGCAATAGATGCTAATTCAGGCATCGGCAATCCTTTACATAATTAATGCGGGCCTATCCTCTTAGCTATTGAATATGCTGTAATTTAGAATATCGTTTCCAGGGGATCAGGGACGTCATTGCTTTATTTGACTTTGCTTTGAAGCAGCATCTATAATTTAGAATACTGCTTGATACTGAATTTTTAAGCAACATCTATTCTACTATATAAATGATTGGACAGAGGTTATGTTATTGTTGTCAACATGATTTTTATGTTGCAATATTAATGCCAGTGTTTTCAAAGGCTTTTTTTTGGGCGAGTCCTAGGGCATGGCGTAGTATAAACACACCGGGTAATTTGTCCTAGTGAAAGTATCATTGAGGTGTAAGTCTCATTTGTCTAGGCATACATTCAGGCGTTGGCTGATATTTTGTTTTGGGGCATAAGAATACCTCTCCTAATTAGAATTAGAATTGCTAATTGAGGGAAGATTTGGATCGCCTTGCAACTACTAATCGAAGGAAGATTTGGATCGCCTTGCAAAGTTCAGGTGCCGATATGACCCTCTTCCATTTAGCAAAAACACAGATATGCAGAGATCAAAGAAAGTTGGTATATAGGAAATGTGATACTAGCTACCCAATTGGCGAAACAAGGCATAAGTTGCGCTTTGTGTCACAAGCAGAAGGAGAAATGTGATACTAGCTACCCAATTTCAATGTTTGAAGGAAGGGGAGGACTGCCTACGGTGGACAGAGCACAACAAAGGAAGATACAAAGTGAGCTCAGGTTACAAGGTCATGAATAGGGCTCCTCTAACCCTCAATTGGCCTTGGAGACAAATCTGGGAAACCAAAATTCCACTCAAGGTGGCATGATTCACTTGGCTGCTAGCAAAGGAGGCAGTACTAACACATGAGAATCTGAGGAAACGAAACAACATTCTGGTGACACATTGTTGTTTATGTGGGGAGGCAGAGACAGTTAGGCATTTGTTCTTACATTGTGGAAGATTTTCATCAATCTCAGAGGCATTCAATGGACAATGCCTAGCAAGATTGTTGACACTCTCTCAAGTTGGGAGGAAGTAGGAATTGAGGCAAAGAACAGAAGTTATTGGAGGACAATTCCAGCATGCATCTGGTGGACCATTTGGAGAGAAAGGAATGCTAGAAGCTTTGAGGATAGAAGCAGATCCCTACAAATGATCAAAACAGATTGTATTCTGTTATTATGTTTTTGGTGTACAAAGAGTTCCCCTGTAGATGCAGAAGCAATCCTAGAAGTATTAGAATCATGCTAGGCTTGTTGTTTTTGTTTCTAGATTTTCATACGTTTTTGTAAAGGGGCTTTCAGTACTAATGTAGTACTGGTTTATAATACAAATCGTTACCTTCTCCAAAAAAAAACAAAAAATAAGAAATGACGCATTATTAGCTATTAAAAAGAACAAGCATGAAATGGTAAATTGCCCGAAAATAATGAGGAATTGTGGATGAGCAATTGCCTTTTATCCAGTTCTTGACTTCTAGATATTTTCTATGAATATTTATTACTTCCTAGATCTCAAGAAAGAAAATAAGAAAAGAGGTATATATTTTGCTAAGTGAAACAAGATAAGCTTAGAGCACTCAAATAACCAAATCTTATGAAGTAACAGCAGCTTCTAATGGCACACCTAAGCTTTTGACAAGGAAATACCCCCCCATCTACATACTAATTTCAGAAACAGATGATCTTAGAACAGCAAATATGCTGATTATCTCTAGTTTTTTGTAGTTCAAGGATACATTGAATGAAGCAGAGAAGTGTACATTCACTGACCACTTAAAACTAGAGTCTTCTACAGCCAAACAAAGGACAGTAGTACTTGCATACCCATGAATAAAATTGTACCATTAGGGGTAAGAGCTCACCAATAACTAAAGAACGAATCGCAGAAGAATCAGGTGAGGTGAATCTTCATCACAGAACAACCAAGAAAATGAGCCTTCCAACTCGATGAACAAAAAAGCTCATGCTTTATGCTCCTTCAGCAAATACCCAATACACCCTTTTTGCTCTCTCTCAAATATACGTAACAGCTTATCACTTCTCACAAATCCCACAATCTAAAATTGCAACTCCAAATATTTCTATTTTTTCTGTATGTCAGCTCCTATTGTTTTGTGAGTATATAAATTGGTGTACATGGTGGTTTTCAATGGTGGAGGATAGAGGCTTTTTGGTGGGGTTTTGGAGGTCATTTTACTTTGGGGGTGGGGTGGTAAAGGGTAAGGGGTTTTTTTGTTGTGAAATTATTTCCAGACAAGTCTATAAAGTCTTTAAGTAGAGAGAACTCCAGGTGTTTTAAATTCCATGTTTCTGTCAGGGTTAGTGATTGGACGGTGTTCGGATTTCAATTTTCTTTTTGAGGTTGAAAATATTGTCAATTATTCTTACTGCTAAACTGTGATCCTACTGTTTGCAAAAGGTGACTGTGATTGAGGGGGTTGGGGGGATGAAGGTTTTTGGAGATGATGGCGGGGGAGAGAGGAGGAAAGAGAAATATAAAAAATTGTAGCTTAATTTTGAGCCACATGGAAATTTCTGTTGCATTAGGAAATTTGCTTCTGCCCTTTGGAAATAAGGTCAAATATAGCTCATTTTGTAATCGACGAAGTCATATTCATCCCCAACTATTAACAGAGGCTAAACTTGGACCATTTTTCATAGTTCAAGGGTAAATTGACCCGTTTCCATTCTAAATTGTAGTTATAGGCATGTTACTAAGTATCTTTGTAGGCCTGTAAAGTGTTCAACTGCTATGGATACTATTTTCTTTGTTTGAGACTTATGACCCTTCTTGATTGCTTCTGCAGGAGGAGGAAGATGAATATGATAGAGTGGCCGAGGGCAGAGTGGATGCTGGTGATCGCTTGTACATGAAAAATATTATTGATCAGGAAACATCTTGTGATCCTCTGGGACATAACATCCGTGGAGACCCACGTGCAAATCATATGGCTGCACAAGTTAGGCTGAAGGAAGATGCAGATGCAGCGGAGAAATGTGAAACTGATTTTGATGGTATCACTCTAAGTGGTGGGCAACATGCAGCTAAATCACTTCAGGATCACTGTAACGTGAAGCCAATTTTGAAAAAAGCAAGGAAATCAGTGAATGGTGAGGTCAAGTCTACTAAACGGGTCAGGTTTGATCCTGGTTGTAAAGATGAATCTGACGGGGCATCAGAACTAAAAGTTTCTTGGGCAGCTCCTGCATCAGCTAACTCTACTTTTGAAGACAATGAATCCATTAGCAGTAGGCTGAAGGTTCCTGATTATGTTCTCAACCCTTCAAAGTATACATGTTATAGTTTGGATTCACCTAGTGAGCTTATTGATGAGCCTAGTCAAGCTTTCGGATATGTTCTCGAGGAGGTTGAGAAGTCAAAGGATGATGTATTGGAACAAGAAACTATAGACATGTCAGATACTAATCCTAAATCAGTAGTTTTTGTACCTAGGCAGAAGAACACGGATGCTATAGGAGCAACGGGTGCAACTGTGTCAAAGGGAATGATTGAAGATGCTTGTAATGAATCCTTGCACCCAAAGGGCTTCCCTGTTTGCATTGCTGCTGGAGAAGCTCAACAAACTGAAGATCCAATGGAAGAAGATATGGAAGCACGTGTGGCTGAGAATAACATTATGCCCCTAAAACCAGAACGTCGATATCGAATCAAGGCAGGGATGGAGGACACTTGATCTTCTGTTTACTTGAAGCTAGTATCTGTGTTAATTGTTGAATCAAGGCCGGGATGGAGGACACTTGATCTTCTGTTTACTTGAAGCTAGTATCTGTGTTAATTGTTGAATCAAGGCCGGGATGGAGGACACTTGATCTTATGTTTACTTGAAGCTAGTATCTGTGTTAATTGTTCATTTAGCAGAAATATTATTTGCAAGTTCTTGTCTTAGCTAACTATGACCCCAAACTACCATCCCTCATGGAAATTTAAAAAAAAAGAAAAAAAAGAAGAGAAACAACTATATATGTCCCATCCCATACACAAGCTTATAAGCATGGATTGTAGTATTTTTTTTCTTCATGACTCATCTACTTTTAAGGGCATTGAGCAATTTGCGATGAATATTTTACTTTCAATTGTCTATATATTAGTTGGGGGAGGGGGTAAAATGGTGATTGGTAATTTTTCCCTTGTGTTATCATGTCGATGGTGTTTGTATGTAAACTAGACTAGGTATAACATGGCTAGAATTAGGATAGTAAACCAAAAGGGCAAAAAACATAAGTATACAAAATAAGTACCTTAAAATCACTACATAACAATAGTTTTATTTTTCACAAACATAGCAATGAATTTTTTTCAAAATCATAAAATAATATTAATAAAAAAAAATGAAACGGAAATAGGGTAGAGATTATTATGACCGGCGATATTTTCTTCCTTTCCTTGATTTTTTTTCTATTATTTTATTTACCTTCCACAATTAACTCAAATTGTTATACATTCTCTTTCATCAAAAGAAGGTATTTTAACCAAATTAAAACTCTCTACCTCCTCTATTCTAAAAGCTTGTTCAATTATGGATATGAACAGTGTGTCAATTCTAATTCAGCACAACATACGATGGGATGCAACATGTATGTGTTGATAGATCACAACGAAAATTGTGATTGTTAGTTGGTGTTTTTTTCGTTGGTATTTTGTAAACTGACAATAGTAGTGTTGTATGTGGTGGTTGTTGGTGTATTTGATATAGTATAGATAATTTATTATACACCAATTTTGGTTGGTGTATGTGTAAGTAATAAGTATTATGACAAAATTGGTGATTTCTTAACATAATGAATTTAAGAAATTTGGTGTTTTTTCGTGCTTGTTATTTCGAAATCTGATCGTATTAGTGTTGTATGTGATGGTGTAGTAAATATATTTTTAGATATTTAGCTTCTTTATTTTCTGGAAGAGTGTTGGTGTATTTGATATATTTTAGATAACTTATATACACCAAATTTTCCTGGTGTGTGTGTCTATGTTTGTGGTAGACGTTGTTAAAGAACTTGGTAGTTTGTAGTGTATGTGATTTTTAATTGGATTAAGGTATATACATTGAAAGTTTAAAACAATTATGTTGTTTAAATTACATATTAGTTTATGTTGGTGTATATCATACCAACATAACAACCAAACTGTTATACTATATCAATAGTTAAAGCCATTTTGTATAGCAACATGATTATCATTTTAATATAAATACATCATATTGTATAGAGAAAAAAAGTCTGAAATATATTCGAACTTTGACCGAAATTGTTGTAACAATACCAAACTTAGGAAAGGACCTTTTACCCCCTGCACTATTTACACTACACCATTTTAGGTCTACAACAACACTAATTCTGGACTACGTTTGTAAAGTGTTGCCTAAAGTAATTTTGGGAACGCTTTTAAAGCGTAGCCAAAGTTTTTAACTTTTAGCTACGATAATATTGACAACACGTCAAAAGTGTACTCTTTAATGGTATAAGCTACACTTTGTAAGTGTTGTTACAATATGATATAATTGGCAACACCTATTTACATATATGGCCATACTTTTAAAGTGTCCTATTTTTATAATTGAAAAAACAACACATTATAAGTATGGACTTAAAATTTTCACTAAAATATTATATTCCCTCCAATATTGTTAACTCTCCCTCCCATTTTTATTGGCAAAAAAAAAGACATTAATAAATCATAAAGCATTAACTTTCCTCTTTCACTCTTCACTTTCCTCTTTCACGCTTTCCTCTTTCACTGAAGAACTAACCCAAAGAGCTAGTTGAAGAGAGCTGAAGAACCAAAGGGCTGGATGAACTGATTCTCTTCTCCGACACTGATTTGTGAGAAAAACACGCTGAAGAGTTGAAGTCGTCGAAGAACTGAGCTGAAGAGTTGAAGAGTTGAAGTCATCGAAGAACTGATAGCTGAAGTCGTCTTCTCCGGTAACGATTTCTTCAAGTGTAAGTACGATTCTCTTTTCCAATACCTATTTCGTCAAGCATAAGTACTAAAACAGTCTTCTTGTTAGCTGAAGTGGTTGATTTTTTGTTTTGTGTTTAGAAGAGGAGAATAAGAAGGAATTGATTACTTTGGGGTTGTTGGCAAGATGAACTAAAGCTAATTAGTCTCTCCGTCACGCTTTTCTCTCAAATTTCTCACTGAAGAACACGATTTCAGACAGATTTTGTTGGAATAGGGTTTATCGGGTAAGAAATTCTATCTTTCAGAACATCATAGTCATCTTTATCTTTTTTATTAGATTTCTCTTGCTGTTTTAGATCTCTAGCATGTTCATGTTCTACTAATCTCTGTTGCCTTCTTTTAATATCATCTTTTTTTTTCTTGTTGTACATGTCTTGAGATTTTTTGTTGGGTTGTTTGGGACTAGTGTCAAGTTTACATATGCAGATGTGGACAAGTATAAATGGGCTGATTCTGATACTCAATCACTTGAAGGAAATGACAAACTCCTGCTGAAAACTTAATAACATGATAACAGTTGTAACAAACACTACATTCACAGAACATTCACCACAAAAGGGAAGGATAAAAAAAACTTTCTCCATGTATCACTGATACAATAGTTCTGAAATTCTCTATGTATTAGTGATACAAGACTTTCTGTAGTTCGTTCTGTATCACTAATACAACAATTCTCTTTGTATCTATTGTTGTATCAATGATATAGAGAAAATTTAAAAAATCGTTGTGTCACTAATACAGTGTGAAATTTGGAAACTGTTGTATTACTACGTTAACAAATATAAAAAATTATTGTATTACTAATACAAAGTGACTTTCATAAGTTGTTGATCGACTATCTATTATAGGATCATAAGAATGTTTGCTTGAATGTTTAAACATGATATTAGATGTTTGATACTTCTCTGATTGGGTGTGCACAAGAATGTGATTTTAAAATTTTGGACTTAGTTTTAAGAAACTCTAAAAGCTCTAAAGCTCTAAATTCAATCACAAAACTTTATCTTTTAATCATTTGAATTCTATTTATTTACTTTCTTTCTTAATTGTGTCTATCCTATAAATTTTACTCATTTTTTCCTTGGTAGTATCATCAACATTCAAAAACATCTGTGGAGGATTCAAGGTTTGATTTGGCATAGCAAAAGTGTCATGACTAAGTAAGAAATTTTTATCATCTCATAACACATGATTCTGATAACTTACTCATGACTTTTAAAACTTATTTGTGAAGTAGTTAATGATTGTTACTCAAACATTAAATATTGATATCTTCTTTTAGTAATTCACATATCCCATCCAAGGATTGGATGAATTTAGCAAGGTATAGCAAAGAGTATATTGATGCCGTTGAATCATTTCTAGATTTTGCTTACTCTTATAGAGATCCTCAAGGAGAGGAAATTCAGTGTCCATGTGCAAAATGTTGTAATATTCGTTGGACTCGAAGAAATGTAGTGTATGATCATCTAATATGCTATGGATTCGTTAAAGGCTATACTAGGTGGATCAATCACGGGGAATGGGATATCAAGTTGAATGTTAACGATTATATGGATTACTCGCGTGATGATATTGATAGGTTGTTGAATGATCAATTTAGAGATGTTGCACAGGCTGAAGGAGTTTATGATGGTACAAATAAAGATGCCAAGAAATTCTATAACTTAGTTGAAGAGGCAAGCCAAGAATTATATCCTGGTTGTACAGGATTCTCTAAATTATCATTCACACTTTGTTTATATTTGTTGAAGTGTCTACATGGATGGAGCAATGAATAATTCACTTCTCTTTTAGAGTTATTAAAAGAGGCGATGCCCGAGTTGAACATTCCTCCGTCTTACAATAAAACCAAGTATATGGTCAAGAATCTTGGTCTTGATTATGAGAAGATTGATGCATGTCCCAATGATTACATGTTGTTCAGGAATGATCATAAGGATGATGAATTTTGTCATACTTGTGGAGCTACACAATATATTCAATCTCCTGAAGTTGATAGTGAGCTTGTACCTTAAAAAAAAACATCGAGTTTCAGCAAAGACTTTGAGACGCTTTCCATTAATTCCTAGACTCAAAAGGCTATTTATGTGCTCAAAGACGACAGATTCTTTGAGGTGGCATGAAGAGGAGCGTTCTAAAGATGGAAAGTTAAGGCATCCTGCTGATGGTCTAGCATGGAAAGATTTTGGTAGGTTGCATCCAGATTTTGCACTAGATTGTCGCAATGTGAGACTTGGCTTGTCAAGTGATAGATTCAATCCATTTCGAACCATGAGTATATCACATAGCACATGGCTAGTTATGTTGATGGTGTATAATCTACCGCCTTGGATGTGCATGAAATATGAATATTCTATACTTTCTTTACTTATACCTGGCCGCGATCACCTGGAAATGACATTGATATCTACTTACAACCATTGATAGATGAGTTAAATTCATTGTGGGATTCTGGGGTTGAAACATATGATGCTTCAAGAAATCAAACTTTTCAAATGCGGGCAGCTCTTACGTGGACAATCAGTGACTTTCCTGCATATGCTATGTTATCTGGTTGGAGTACAAAAGGAAAGTTTACTTGCCTTTGTTGTAACTATGGCACTAATTCTCGCTATCTTAAACATAGTCGGAAAATGTGTTATATGGATCATCGTGTTTTTCTACCCATGGATCATCCATGGAGATCTAACAAAAGATCTTTCAATGGAAAAACTGAATTCAGGCCTTCTCCATCTCCCTTAAAGGGAACTGATGTGCTTTATAGCTTACATGATTTTGAAAATGTGTTTGGGAAGAAGAGAAAGAGATCAAATGATGTCCCATGGAAAAAAAGGTCAATTTTTTTTAATTACCTTATTGGCAGCACAACTTGTTATGCCACAACCTTGATGTAATGCACATAGAGAAGAACATAGTTGATAGCATACTTGGAACTCTTTTGGATATTTCTGGCAAAACAAAGGATCATGCAAAAGCCCGGTATGATTTGAAGGATATGGGAATCAGAAAGAACCTTCATCCAAAAGATACAGAAGATAGTAAGATAACAAAGTTTGCAAAGGCGTGCTTCTCAATGACAAATAGAGAGAAATCAATCTTTTGTGGAGTTTTAAAGACAGCCAAGCTACTTGATGGTAGTGCCTCCAATATATCTAGGTGTGTGCACTTGGATGAAATAAAATTGTCTACTTATAAAACCCATGATGCTCATTTTATGTTACATTACTTGCTTCCAATACCAATTAAAAGCATTATTCCTGATCACGTGGCTATTTCTTTGATTCGTCTAAGTTTCTTCTTCCATCGTTTGTGTCAAAAAGTAATCACATTGGAGAAACTAGATTTCTTAGAAGTAGAGATCATAGAAACAATAAATCAGTTAGAGCGAATTTTTCCTCCTTCATTTTTTGATATCATGATTCATTTTCCTATTCATTTGGCGAATGAAGTGAGATTAGGAGGTCCAGTTCAAAATCGATGGATGTATTCCACTGAAAGAGAAATGGGTACATTTAAATCTTACATTCGCAACAAGCGTTTTCCAGAAGATTGCATAGTAGAGACACGAGTGGGAATAGATTGCATGAATTTATTCTCCAAATATCTGCATGGGGGTGTGCATACCAGATTTAACAGAAGAGCGCAAAATAATGATGAATGTGACCCAAGTGATGCAGAAACTTTGAGTTTGTTTTCTAACAAAGGAGTTCCTTTAGGAGCAAAGAAAACTGATCCAATCATTTTAGATGACAAGTCACTAAGTCAGGCACATGCATACTTATTGGGAAATTTTGACGAGTTTCAAGAATATATTAGGTACCTTAATTTGAATATAGTATTCTTTTTGTATAATTAATTTTTCACTTATTTTATTTATTATTTTAACAAAAAAAAGTACATGTTGTGTAGAGAGCATGAGCAAGAGGTTAATAATCAGTCACGAAGATCTAAATGGAGCAAGGCCAAGAATCATTTTCAAAACTTCTCTCAATGGTTTGAAACTCGTGCTTTGCAAGAGGATGTGTCTGATTTGATAAAACAATTGTCTAGAGTACCAAATTCTGTTGCAAAAATATATTCTGGGTATCTCATCAGTGGATATAGATTCCATCTTAGGCAGCATGATGCAAGGCATAAAACACAAAATAGTGGTGTTATACTAGTTGCCTCAACTACAAGCTTTGCAAGCTCAAAGGATAAAAATTCGATTGCTGCAGATTTGACTTATTATGGTAGAATAGTTGATATTGTTGAATTAGACTATTACGGTCATTTTAAGCTTGTTCTATTTGAGTGCGATTGGTATGAGGTTGAAAATGATGCTTATTGCCTTACTTATGTCTATTTTAACAAGAGATGCTCTCAGAAAGAGCCTTTTGTGCTTGGATCTCAAGTACACCAATGCTTCTATGTGCAAGATCCATATGATCAAGATAAACATTATGTTATAAAGACTGTTCCGAGAGACTTGTTTAACATGGGTGATGAAGTTGAATCTAATCTCCCACAAAGTTATGAAAACGAGCCATTTGAACATTTGATGTGACCATCTATACCAAAAGATAATGGTGAAGTACTCTTAACAAGGACTGATGTACCAAAAACAATTATTGATGTGCCTTCAGAGGAATTTGTCACTCAAAAACTTAAAGTCAAGTATGAAGAGGAGTTTGAAGATAAGTTTGAAGACGAGTTGAAAATGAGTATGAAGATGACTCTGAAGATGGGTTTGAAGCCGAGTTTGAAGAACAGTTTGAAGATGACGCATTATTAGTTTCATTATTTTTGTGATGATCATATAGTGCTCACTTACTGTTTTTGTAATTTAATTGTTGTATTGGTACAAACACATTAAGATATCTAATATGTGGAATTGAAGATGAGATCGCTATAATGTTTAAGTATTCTTTTGGCTTTTTTCATGCACCAAATTGTTGTTTCGTTAAGTAATTTATGTTGGCTTCTTATCTGATTATTATTTTATTGAGGAACCTGTACTTCTAGCTGATTATTGCTTTATTTGTCTGTTTGTTATTTATATACTTATTTGTTTCCTTTTATTATCAGGCAGTAGGCATTAGAGGCAGAATAGTGAGCTTTGCAGTTTGAAGTCGTTTCTGATTTCGTCGCAGTCCCGAGTTCGTCGCTCCGAGAGAGGTACAACTCTTTACCTTTAAGTAGTTAAAGTAATGAGAAGCTATCCATTTTTGGAGTTGAACCTGCATAATGTTTTTGCTGTAATTCCCCTGAACTTGACACTATTGAACACATTTTCAACTCTGGAAGTTTTGCCAGAAAGGTCTGGGGGTTCTTTGCTATTTCCCTAGGTATCCAAAAGGATTATATTCCTCTTAAATACATGGTGATGAGATGGTGGAACACTGTACACATAAATGAGCCTTTTGGTTGTTTCACAATGCTTTAGTTGATATGATTTGGTTAAGTAATTTATGTTTGGTATAGCTGGTTAGAAGGTAAAGTATTCATATATAAAATTGTGGCTCTAGGTAAAGTATTCTGAATGGTTGTACAGGTTATAGGATTAGTTTAGTTGTGGCTCCGGGGATATTGTGTATGTACAACTTATAGACTCAGTTTACAGTATATATAGTGCTGGAAGTTCTGGAAACTCAACTGCTGCAATATTATACAGTGCTGGAAATTCTAGAAATTCAGCTGCTGCAATCTACTATAATACAGTGCTGGAAATTCTGGAAAGAGTTGGTGTGTGAATTCTGCAGATACACAGGACATAGGAAGGACAATGTTTCAAATTAATAAGCTATCCATCTGTCAACTTTATATCAAAATTATATTGCTGCTACTTCTTTCACTTAAAGAACCTTATTATTTTGTAGGTTTACTTACTACAGGGAAAGAAATCAAAGAGATTAAAACAAATCGAGAAGAATGAATCAATCAGCAATACTAAAGAAAAAGGGTTGGAATCCAAACAAAGCTCAAAGTCCATTGAAGAATCTGGATGTTGATACGCAATACCGATCAAGTGCTGAATTGGCCAACAAATTCAAGATTAAGAGAGAACAACTTGCAAATGAACGCAATGATAGAGATAAGAAAGAGCAGGCACCAATACCACATAAAGAAAGAATTATGAGGATTTCATTCCACAACAAGGAAAGAGTAAATTTCTTGGGCACAAATCAGTAATTCAATCGTCTTCAAAGGAAAAGCTTAGAACCTCACATATGATTGCAGGGAAAGGACCAACTAAATCGAGGTTATTTCAATTTGGAGAGTCCATTCAAGAGAAAGGAATTAAACTTCCTATGAATAACTCTAGGTTCCAAACGTCATTCAAGGAAGGTGTTACTGCTTCAGTACATATGACTGGAACAACACTAGGTAATGGAGAGGTACAACATGATATTGGGGATCTACTGAACTTCAAACAAGTGAAGAGGAAGTCGGTCCGACCAGCCACCAATATTGATCTGTTTCTGGATAAGCAACATATACACAATGAACATGATATTCATGATCCTATTATTAATGAACACACCACAAGATTGGATGATCTTGTTGATCAAGAAGAACTCGGTGGAGATGAATGTGATGTCGAAGAGGAAATTGACATTGATTGTAGTACAAAAGGTATGTCTTAAACCTTGTAAGATTTAGTACTCGTTATAAAAGAAATATCTTATTTCCTATCTGTTACATCAATCTAGAAATATTGAAGTAAAAAAAAGTTCAAGGATAAACAACATGTAAGGATATTCACGCAAGAAATTTGGAAGAAAGAAAAGAGGTGACATTTGATAAAGGACAAGCAGTGGGACCAACTAATAAGATAGTGTCACAATTAAGCAACTTTATAGGAACAATTGCAAGGAATCCTAGATTCATCAGCTTGATGTACACTAGTTGGCATTCGGTGCCAAAGGATACTAAAAAGTGCATGTGGGAATATATCAATGTACGAACAATCACTCTTGAGATTGCATATTTTATTATTTGTTTTAACTTACTGAAGCTAAATATATTTTATTTTGCATAGTCCAAATTTCTAATTCCAGTAGAAGGAAAGAAGTGGGTGATGATTGGTCTTCATGATGCTTGGAGGCGACACAAGCAAAAAATTAAAGAGAATTTTTTTGATAAAAAAAGTACCCTTGAGTATATGCTAGCAAAACGTCCTGATGGCATTCCAGACAATCAATTCCGCCAGTTGATCGAGTATTGAAAACACTCAACTGTTCAAGTAAGGCTAAAATAGTGCATTTCTACTCATCGACATATTTTGCATCATATCTATTCTTTTTTTATTTATCAATTCAATTAACTCTTTTTATTTAATAATAGGCCATATGCGAGATGAATTCTCAAAACAGGAAAAAACAAAAGTGGAGGCATCGAATGGGACCTATTAATTTTGCAAGAATACGCGTGGCATTGGTAATACTTAGCTGACATTTCTTCAAAAATCTGAATTTCATTTTATGTACTTTATTAGAACATACTGATGTTTTTATAATTTTTTTTGATATAATCTGTACCGTGCAGCCAAAGACAACAACGAAGAACCATCAAGGCCTGAAATGTTTATTGCAACTCGTACCAAGACGGGAAAGGAAATCCAGGCTGATACCCAAGTTGCAATAGTAAGTTTCTTAAAGAGGATTAGTAGTGAATTTGATTTAGACTTAAAATTTATATATTGTGGGGAGTTTGACTCCATTGAATTTTATCACGTATGTCTTCTTCTTCTTCTTCTTGTGCAAGTGCGAGGAGATATCAATTCTTTGTCAATGTCGCTGAATTGTTTGCTAGGAAATGTTGTCAGATTTTTTTAGTTCTTGATCCCTATCATAGGACTGGAAATGAAATAGTACTTACAATTTACTATGGATGCCAATTTTATTCAACATGCCGAACTTCAGAATCGCCGAAATTTTGGGGAAACAACTGATGATGCATTTAGGGCAGTGTTTGGAAAGGAGCAGTCTGGTCGACTTAGGTGCTAAGATAGATCAGTGACAACAAGTTCTTTGAAGAAAGATGAGGAAATTAACAATCTAAAACAAAAGCATGCCAATGAAATCACTTCTCTAAAGGAAGAATTGAGAGAAGAAATGCAAAATTTATTCCCTCAGTTGATGCAAAACAACTGTGGATTGAATTTGCAAGATATACAGAGTGTGTTGGATCTAACCTTGCTTCACCTATTGATGCAAGTAGCGCACAAGCTGTAAGAGGCACAAATCTTCCACATTCTTCAGGGTCAGCTCATGATTCGGTTCTTCAAAAGGTATTTTGTATTTCACATTCTCTGTTAATAGTCTGCATATTATTTTTCTTCTAGTTGAGCTGGTGTTCTTGGTAAAGAAATTCTAAACTTATTTTACTATCTTGAATCTTTGAAAGTTCAGTCTGTACTTTGTTTTTGTTACTCATTGTCTCCTTTCAGCTTCTATACCTAATTTGTTTTATATTTTTAGTTGTATGAGTGTTGTATTGTGTTGAAGGAGGACTCTAGTGATTTTGGGTTGTAGTTGTGTACTTTTTCCCCCTGTTATTTTACTGCTTTGAACTGTGATGGTTGTTGTGAGAGATGGTTTTAGTTTTCATTGCTTAAACTGATTCTCATAGTTAAAGCTGTCCCTTTTAGATTTCTTGGAAGGTTAGAGACTTTGTTGTATTTTTGTGAGTGAGTTTGTTGTCACTTGTGCTAGTTAAGCTCTGTTCTGATGTGGTTTGAGTTGTCATCATGTTGCTGTTGGTTCTTGTTTCTAGGAATCTGTCTTTCCTGTACTTTGGAATGTTGTATCTCAGCCTCTTTTTGTTGTCTTCTTTTAGTTGCTTCTCTCTTTTTCTTGCTTGGTTTACCTTTTGATTTGTTGTTGGAAGGACTCTGATCATTATCTTTCCCATTCTGCTGACTGTTATCACCTGTAGGGCCTGAATGATCCTCTTCTTTGTTTTACTGGTAGGAGTAATAAGATCTTGCCTCCCTAAAATATTATCATTGTTATTTTCTGCACTGGATTGATATTTATTCAGTGTCAAGCTGTAAAATGGAGACGAACAGGAAAAGGGAAAGAGAGAGGAAGTATAGTGATCTTACTCATGCTCGATGACAATGTCCGCAAAAAATTTAGTAGGATTGAGCATCTGTCGGTGAATAAAACAGAACAAGAAAGTTAAAATGGTTGAAGGTTTTTAACAACCTCGAAATAAATCAAAGAAATAGGAATATTGTGTTACTTCCAAATACTCAGAGGCTCATGCAGGTTCCCATGCTGCTAAACCGCCATTTTTACTCTACAATTTTATTTAAAATGGATCTTATTATAGCTTTAAGATATAGATTTCTCTTGAATTTTTTGCAAAAGCAGAAAACAACTTCAGATTAAATGATTTATGACCCTGACTTGTAGCATTAACCTGAGACGTGTCTGGAACTTGCTGTTTATTCTGAATGTGATGCTGAGGGGGGGTAGCAGGGGCTCTATGGTCTAGACTATGGTCAATGTGAGTGTTCTCATGCCCAACATGCTGTCAGTGGTTGACTTATTATTAATTTGTGTCTCCATTGTATCCTTATTTTTTGAATTCTGATTTTCAGCTCCTTCTTAATTGTTTGGTTCATCCTGCATAGAAAGATCAATGAAATTATTAGAAGTAGGGAGTGCAGAATTAGTAGTCATACTTGTGTGATGAGTCTGTTGCTGTTGCAATGTTTTCTTAGGAGATTTTGGTCTGTCCATAGTATGTTGAACTGGCCTGTAAGCTTTCCTCTTCTGAGTCTGCCATTCTTCATCAGCTGGCTTGTTGTTATTTCCTTTTTTTTTTGTGCTGCTGGTATTGTGAACTGGTGTTTTCATCCTCTCTATTTGTGTATTGCATTTGCAGGTTTCTGGAATCTTGTTTGCCTTGTTCCCCTTTGTTTTTGTTCTTCCTATCAGCCTCCAACTCTTTTCTTTTTTTAAATTCCTCATCTCTTTGTTTAATATCAAAGTGTGAATGTGAGAGCTAGTTTCTTGAGCTCTTTCTTGATTAATGAAATGGGCAGCTCCCAGTTCCTGCCCAATACAGACATGTAACAAGTGTCCTTTGTGTTTACAATACATGCAGTAATCCAGAATTCACGTGTTGATAAATGTTTTATATGATTTGCATATATATATATATATATATATATATATATTGATTTGGACTGGTTGGCTTACAGTGAATACTCTCCAATTATGCACTTCCACATTTATTTCACTAACTTATAATTTTATTTTGAATGTGCAGGAAAATGCCGGTAATTGAATTTGAATTGCATGTGGCCAAAAGTAAACTCGATCTATTGTAGTGAACGATGAAGAGTTTTTGTACTATTGTCATATACGTTTGAATGCATTTGGTTTTTTGGAATTTATTGATAGTAGAGATCTTTAAGCAATCACTTTCTAAGTATTGGTTGTACAAGACATGTTTGTAGAAGTTTATTTGAAACACTACTAAAAAGAACAATGAATACCGACCTCCGGAGGTCGGTATTCCCTGAAATACCGACCTAAAACCGACATCCCAGCTTAGGTCGGAAAAAGCTTGGTCGCTATTCAATACCGACCTCTGGAGGTCGGTATTTACTGACCTCTCGAGGTTGGTTTTTATTTTATGTCGGAATATTCATTTTTTTAAATTCCGACCTCTGGAGGTCGGTATTTTTATTTTTGTAATTTTGAAATTCCGACCTCCGGAGGTCGGTATTTTTATTTTTGTAATATTGAAATTCTGACCTCCGGAGGTCGGTATTTTTATTTTTGTAATTTTGAAATTCCGACCTCCGGAGGTCGGTATTTTTATTTTTGTAATGTTGAAATTCCGACCTCCGGAGGTCGGTATTTTTATTTTTGTAATGTTGAAATTCCGACCTCCGGAGGTCGGTATTTTTATTTTTGTAATGTTGAAATTCCGACCTCTGGAGGTCGGTATTTTTATTTTTGTAATGTTGAAATTTTGACCTCCGGAGGTCGGTATTTTTATTTTTGTAATGTTGAAATTCCGACCTCTGGAGGTCGGTATTTTTATTTTTGTAATGTTGAAATTCTGACCTCCGGAGGTCGGTATTTTTATTTTTATTTTTATTTTTGAAATTTTGACCTCCGGAGGTCGGTATTTTTATTTTTTATTTTTTAAATTCCGACCTCCGGAGGTCGGTTTTCTGCTGCAAAACAGGCAGCAAATTGCTGCAATTTTTAGTTGTCCACCTACATATTTATACCAAAACAACCCAAAGCCAAATAAACTTCATCCAACCAAAACAACTCAAAGCCAAATAAAATTCATCCAACCAAAACAACCCAAAGCCAAATAAACTTCATCCAACCAAAACAACCCAAAGCCAAATAAACTTCATCCAACCAAAACAACACAATATTTTCAACATATACATTAAACTATTTCAAAATAAACTTCATCCAACTTCAAAATAAACTAAAATACGATCAAATTAAACAATTCCAAAAATATAGAAGTCTAAAATGTCAAATAGATACAACTACTCTTCATCACCCTCACTCTCCTTATCAGACTTATCATTCTCATCACCCTCCTGATCAGATCCATCACTGCTAGCCGGACATGGAGGAAGAATATTTCCTGATTCAAAAAGAAAAGTTAGTTGGGCCTGAAGCGCTGCATACCTCTTGTTCTCTACCTCCTTTGCTGCTGCCGTAATCTCCTCCTCTCTCTTCTTCTCTCTTTCTTCTCTCTTCTTCTCTCTTTCGGCTACGGCAGCAAGCTCGGCATTGAGATAAGCTATCTTACTCTCCATTGCAGATATTGTCTCTCTATCCCCACCATCAAAGCTTGAGGATGATGAACCACAATACCAAGACTTCTTCTTCTGATACGCCTTTTCTGGATAGCCGTAGACTGAACCTCTAATCGGTTCACCAGCACTCTGTTTCCAAAGATTCTCATTTTCTTCTTGTGTAAATGGTCTGTCCTGACTCTCAAGAGGTAGAGTACTACGATATTCCTGAGATATTCGTATATACCTATCCTGTAATTTAAACAAAGAACTCTACGAATAAGAATGTAATATATACAAGGAAAAGAAAAAAAATTTAGTTTGAATGGAGTTCTTACATATGTCTCTTGAGCACGTGGCTCAATCCATCTTTCTTCTTCTGGGGGGTTCGTACTCTTCTTGACGTGAGTAACCTTGAACATCTCTGGTACAGCTACTGGCCTACCCAACTCTTTTTCCTGCAAATAACATATATAGAATTTGATCTCATTAATCTCCAAAAAGTACTTATCAAAAAAGAAAAAAAATATTTTACTAAATTAAGAAAGTATACCATTCTTTCCTTCCTAGGAACCTGGCTAATAGCTCCACCAGTGTGCAAAGAGCCGCCCTTTTCTGATGCGCGAGCCATCTTCCCAATCTCACTCCTCTTTTTAAATTTTTCATTAGTACTCCAATGTTTCAGTAACAAAGCCCATCGATCCGGAAACATAAACTTAGGCATTCTATTTTCTTTTCGACAATCACAAAATGTGCTAGAAAGCAACTTTGAAGCTTTAAGCTTGAAGTTCACTTGAACGTCATCCTCGTGTTCGGGAGCCCATACATAATATTTCTGTAATAAAAAATTACTAAATATTTATTGTTCAAATGACTAGAGAATTTAAATGTATATGATATGAATTTAATTTATATATATTCTTACCTTAAATTCATTGAACATCTGCCCTTGGTTGTTAAGTGGAATCGAACTCCAATTCGGATACACACCATTATAGTGAGTTCCGATGCACTTTAAAATAATCTTTGCCATACCCACATCCGGACGTAAGCTGAAATACGAGTTCATTGACGAAGTAGAGTAAACAAAAAATAATCAATCAATTAAAATATAAATAGATAATGAAAGATGAAACATAATTAAATCATACTTGTATCCTAATGGCTCGATGACAAGTCTCCGAAAATTGTCTCTATCGCCTGGCTGAGGACCATGTGCATCTGAGTGCTGGGTGGTGGGAGTATTAGGCTCTGACCCATTGGATTCAATATGAAGATTGGAAATTCCAATTGATCCACTACTAGTATTCAAACTATTGCACTGACTAGCACTAACTGATGGTATGTTAGACCCACGACCAAGATGTGAATAGCCCTGCAATGTTTGGTAACCCGAACTAGGTACCACAGTGGGTGTAGATATAGTATAACCAGATTGTGGAGCCACATGAGTAGAGGCATTATGTGACTGGTGTGTCGAGTGAGTAGTTGAAATTGAGGCTCTTTTTGAAATATTAACTCGAGAGGGCTCATCAGATATCACGACCCCAGTGGGCCTTCTCATAGCATTGGCCTTAAATTTCTTTTTCAGATTAGCGGATTTTTTTGATTTACCCTTGTCTTTATCTACCATCTATATCAAATAAATATAAAGATTAAAACAAAGTAGTACAAAATAATGTCACAATGTCGAACAAATATATCAAACAAAGTTATCATAACATAAGGCTTAATCCAAATAGTCTTTCACAATGTCGAACAAACGTTAAAACTACTAAATTATAAAGTATACTCAAATATGAATAGCTAAAAATCCACCAACTAAACATACAAATTGTTATTCATTCTCTTCGGAAGTTTCTTCATCATCTATCCATTCACATGCATCATCTTCGGAAGTTTCCTCCTCATCTATCCATTCATCCTCTTCGAAAGTTTCCTCCTCATCCTCCTCCATATTGTCACGCCCCGAGCCTACACCCTGGGCGGGACCGGCACTCGGAGACCATTGCTGGCCCCAAGCGAACCCTTGGCCTGACTTTCTTAACTCAGCGGAAACCTACTCAACAGAATAACTCAATGCTATGCAGAGACATAAACAACTTAAATGATACATATCTGGCCAAAAAGGCAACTCGAGTCTCAAAATAGAATACTTACATATATACATAGATAAGAGACTCAAAACTAACTGACTGACTGTCTATGAAGCCTCTAAGATACTTAGATGGATGTTGGGACAGACCCCGCAACACCCTAATAAACAAAACTAAGAGAACAAAATAACTGAGCCCTCTGGAAGCAAGGAGGCTCACCACTGACTCTAGAGTGCTCAACTGGATCAACGGCATGCAGAATGATGATCCTGGGTACCTGCGTCTGCATCATGAAACGATGCAGGCCAACTGGCATCAGTACATGGAATGTACGAGTATGCGAGCTGGACCGATAAAAACAACTTAAGCTTGAAAAGGGATACAAAAGAGAACTTACCTTGGCTCTGTACAACTCAAGAATAACTGAACTTAATATAAAGCAATGAGACACATGCAATATATAAAGCCCTTGAAACTATTTAAACATGACGTAAAAATCATATTTATAATATCATGAAAATACCACGCTTCCTCTCAAAGTCTACTTGTGCAATGCATGAATGAAGTCCCATACCCCCATCCATACTAAGCAGAACTTATCGAGGAACCAAGCTCTTTTTACTGTTGTGGGAGTTTCTCTAACCGATAACCACCACTATGAAACTAAGTGGTGATACAACGTTTTACCTCACGTTGCCCAAGGACCATCCTATACCTTGCCATCGATATAGGACCTTACTTTAACTTTTGCTTAATGGATCCACTAGCTTAACTTTCGTAATCATCTAAAAAGTATGATCCGAGAAATTCCATGTTTGGCTACATGGTTCTTATGGAGAGTTGAGTTAATATGAACTTGTGTCCCCAACTCGGTGCTCAAGACTACTCCCAAAAATACTTTAGCTCATAAGTGTTTTAAACACATCTTTCTTTAGTTGAGATAATTACTCAAAACTTAGCCCGAAGGCACTTGAAAACTCTTTCTAAAAAGAACAAATCAAAACCATATTTTTAATATGATCATTGATGACTCGGGATATTCATACTGCTTAAACATTGATGGTATATCTAGAGACCATACTGTTTAAACATTGATGACATACTCGATTTGTCATATCTAATCATATTTTTGAAACTCTTTTGAAAAACTCATCTTTTATTTTTTTTAAAGAGATAGTGCTCAAACTTCTCAAAACTCTTTTGGAAATCTTAGTTTTCTCTCAACTTAAATGTGAAAACACTTATAAACTTCCTTGGGAAATACTCAGTTCCCTAATTACTTTTGAGAATGAACTCAACTCGTGACTCTTAACTTAACTCGAAACTCGATACTCTTTACTCGACTTGAAACTATATGCTCTTTACTCTTTACTAAACTTGAAACTCTATACTTAACTTGGAACTTGAGCCTTAGAATGAAGTTAAAACGTTTAATGAAGACTCTTGAAAAGCTTTAAAGACTTGCTTGGACTTACTTAACTTCTAAGCTTGACTTCACTTGAAGCGGAAACTAACTTCACTTGACTTTGATCCTAACTCACCTTGAATTGGATTATGGGTTCAAGGACTTGATTGGTGTTTGGAAGGACCTCATGATGTTTAGGAATGATTTGGGAATGATTTGGGACAGCCAAACTTAAGAAAATCTTTGAACATAGATTCTGAAAACAGTGGAGTCCGCGTCCTGTCCGCGACGCGGAGAAGATTTTGTTCACAGAGGGAACAAGTCCGCGATGCGGACGTGCTCCTCGCAAGCTGCCCGACTTTCTCCTTCACGTCTCCAACTCTAAATCCTCTAACCTCAAGGGTTCCAGCCCCAATCACTTAGAAACCATAATATCCCTCAACATTCAATAGAATACCACTCAAAAACACAATCCAATCATGTTCCACAACCCACAATAATTCCACAACAACAACAAACAACTTTAACAACATAACCAAACCTTTCTTAATGAATAAAAGGGACTAGGTGTGTGGGGGAAAGGATCACCCAACACTAAAAGCTCACATACCTTGATAGGGATCACCCCCGACAAAAATCCACGATGATCTCCTTGCTTGATCTCCTCTTCTTCTCTTCTTCTCTTCTTCTTCTCTTCTTCTTCTCTTCTTCTTCTCTCAAAACCCTCACTCTCACTTCTTTTTAAAATGGTAAAACTGATCAAAATGATCAGCCTAACACATTTATATAACCAAAATAAAAGGCTAGGGAAAAGACCAAAATGCCCTTAATGATTCCCGGACGGATTTCCTTGTCAACTGCCCAACTTTCAAAGGTCATAACTCGCTCATACGGACTCGGAATTGAGCAAACTCGGTGGCGTTGGAAAGATCGTTCCGAGGGCTATGCAACCATAACTGGAAATACTTCTAACTCATCATGAGCTAGAAGTTACGACTGATCAAAGTTGGCCAAAAACTCACCTTTTCCATACTTAGCCGAAAATTTTCCAGATTTTCAAATCCTTTCCAAAAATGAAAATTTCCAATTCTAAGCCTCTTCAATTATTTCACATTGCCGGATGTTACACATATTTGTTGGCATATCTAACTCTTCTCTATTAACTTCTTCTAAAATGTGATTAGGATGCTCCAAATTCATTTCTAACTCAGCATCCACTACTTGATGAACACTTGATATTTCATTTTGATATGCAACATCCAATTCATTCTCAACTTCCACTCGCCCCATCGGTTTTGCTTTGATTACAACCCACCAATCAGACTTATCCCTACGCAATGGATAAGGAGCATAGTACACTTGCTTAGCATTTTGTGCAATAATAAAAGGATCATAAGCCTCATACTTCCTAGTGTGCTTGACTTCAATGATATTATGCTGCTTAAGCTCCCTCATACCTCTTGAAGTTGGATCAAACCACTTGCATTGGAAAAGTACTATTCTTTTGATTGGCCAACCCGAATACTCCAACTCTACAATCTCCTGTAGGACGCCAAAATAATCAACATTCTCATTTTGATTTCCATTATCACCTTTAACCCAAACACCACTATTATTAGTTTTCTTATTGTTTGAGTATTTCTCTGTGGCAAATTTAAAATCATTTACGTTATATTGGGACATTGTGTGAACTGTAATCGGTCCCCAAGAAATATCCTTGAAAAATTGATCAAATGTGGCGGCATTTTCTGAATTGTAGACATATATATAATTAGTAAATTAAAAGCAATGTTAGTAGAAAGAAGAGTACACTAATCTCTTAATAGGTGTATATATTACAACACTTACCCAATTAGTAAACCACGTTATAAATGATGGAAACACTTGATCATCACCATATTGGCTCACAAAATAACTGTAGAATCACATTGAAAATACAGTTAGCTTCCTTAATAAAATCGGAGTTGAATATATGTTGTTTACATATTTAATTTTCTTACTCTAAGAAGGGTTGGACTTCTGGACAATTCAACAAGACATGAAGCTCTGTAGATTTTTTCTCCTTTTCGGTAAGTTTGTGCAATGTACGCTTTTTTGAATCCTTACCCGGTTGGTTGAAGATTGATAATGATTGTACTGCAGGATCATTCCCAGTAACATCATGTCGATTAGGTCTGTTTCTCAAACATGACACATAATCATCAAAGTAGTAAGAACAAAAGTGGGATCTTTCTTTAGCTAGATATACTTGAGCCATACAGCCCTCCACCCAATGTTTATTCTTAATACCCCTTTTAGACTTGCCAATGCTCCTGTAAAATTTTATATTAGATATATAATTTCAAAAGATATATTAACGATTTATGAAATAAGAATAAATGTGTTATAGTTACTTACCGCTCAAAAGGATACATCCACCTATATTGAACTGGACCTCCCAGTAGAGCTTCATGAACAAGGTGAATAGGAAGATGTTCCATCATATCAAAGAACCCAGGTGGAAGAATCTTCTCCAACTTATTACTAATAACAACTATATTTTTGGCCATCCGAACCAGATTCTCTACTCTCAATGTGCTGGAACACAAGTCTTTGAAGAACAAACTGATTTCTGCCATCGGTTTCCATATGTTTTCAAGCAATCCACAAAAAGCAATCGGAAGTAATTGTTCCATAAAAACATGACAGTCGTGACTTTTCATCCCATGTAATATTCCACGCTCAATGTCAACCCTCTTTCCCAAATTTGAGGCATATCCATCTGGCATTTTCAAGCTTTCCACCCACTCACAAATTTTTCTCTTCTGTTCCATTGTGAATGAATAACTAGCCTTGGGCTTAAGTAACTTGTTGTTGGCAGACTTTTGTAAATGCAACTCCGGTCGTCTACAATGTTCTGGTGAGTCAAGTCTAGCCTTAACATTATCTTTTGTCTTGCCAGTTACATCCATTACAGTGTTGAACAGATTATCAAAATAATTCTTTTCAATATGCATGACATCGAGATTATGTCTAAGCAAATTATCCTTCCAATAAGGTAACTCCCAGAATATACTCTGTTTAGTCCAATTATGTGCAACACCATACCCATCAAATTTGTACAGTGGTTCCTCAGTTACCTTTGGAAAATTTTGAACCCTTTCCCAAATATCATCACCCGTTAATATTGGGGGTGGACCATCTCGTTCAGTTTTATTCTTTTTAAATGCATATTTCTTTCTCCTAAACTCATGATCAGGTGGCAAGAACCGACGATGACAATCAAACCATGAATTTTTTCGGCCATGTTTTAATGTGAATGATTTAGTATCTTCCATACAGTAGGGACATGCTAACTTTCCAGCTGTCATCCATCCAGATAGCATTCCATAGGCAGGAAAATCATTAATAGTCCACATTAAAGTAGCACGCATGTTGAAATTTTGTTTACGAGAAATGTCCCATGTTTCTACCCCCTCAGACCACAACAATTTCAACTCATCAATCAAAGGTTGTAAGTACACATCAATCTTGCTTTTTGGATTACTCGGACCAGGAATGACACAATTCAGAAATATATATGGGTTTGTCATACACATCTCAGGTGGAAGATTATACGGTGTAATAAACACAGGCCAACAAGAATATGGTGTAGCCCCAACTGAAAAAGGGGTGAAACCATCCGCACACAAACCTAGCCTAACATTCCTTGGTTCAGCAGCAAAATCTGGATAAGTTCTATCAAAATGTTTCCAAGCCTCTCCGTCAGATGGATGACACATGACACCAGGTGGCCTTCTATTTTCACGGTGCCATCTCATATGAGGAGCAGAGCTATTTGATGCATACAACCTTTTCAATCTTGGTATAAGAGGTAAATAATGCATCGCCTTAATAGCAAGTTTCTTTCCGGTAGAACCAATCTTATAGCGAGGGTGACTACAAAACTTACAAGACTCTAGATTGACATCCTCCTTATAGTATAACATGCAACCTTTTTCACAACAATCAATTCTTATCGAGGAGAATCCTAACTTAGACACCAATGCATTTGCTTTATAATAAGAATCAGGAATCTCTACATTGGGATCAACTAATTCCTTCATAAGTTCTATCATAGAGTCCATTGCTCCTTGAGAAATATTATTGTCAGATTTGATACTTAACAATCTAACTGCAACAGACAATTTAGAGTGTTGACTCCCATTGAACAAAGGACTACTACAATCACGCAATTGTTTATAAAAGATGTTTGCTTCTTCATTAGGAGCTTCTTCTACATTTTCTCCTTATTCAAAATCAGAATGCATCCCAAAAGCATCATTAATCATATCTGACATTCTAGAACCTTGGAAATAATTATGCTCGGTAGACGTACTACTTTCACCGACAACAAAGTTATTAAGCATAGTGTCACTTTCAACCTCACCATGGCTAGTCCAAACTGTATACCATGGTTTGAATCCATTCATCATAAGATGCATAGCAACAGTCTCTGTTGTATGATATCTCACATTTTCACAATTAACACACGGACACCTAATCAATCTTGAATTTAAAAAATCATCAAGTGTCATTGCATGATTTATAAATCTAGTGACACCTTCTGCAAATTCTGGAATCATACCCGCTCGACCAGGATTGTTTCTATTATACATCCAACTACGATCAGGATTCATCTACACAAACAGTAATGATAATTTTAATTCCATAAACTAAATAACATTTGAATTTATTTAAACAACTTAACCACTTTCTAAGTCTAACTAGTTTTGACATATTTATTTTAACTTATTTAAACAACTTAACAACTTTAACTAGTTTAGTTTTGACTTAATTCGAACAACTAAATCCACCAACTAAACCGACATTATTTATTTTAATTTATTTAAACAAACTCAACTTTTTAACTTTAACTACATTAGTTTTGACTTAATTCCAACAACTAAATTCACTAACTAAACCGACATTATTTATTTTAACTTATTTAAACAACATAACAACTTTTGAACTTTAACTACATTAGTTTTGACTTAATTCCAACAACTAAATTCACTAACTAAACCGACATTATTTATTTTAACTTATATAAACAACATAACAACTTTAACTAGTTTAGTTTTGACTTAATACAACAACTAAATCCACCAACTAAATCACATTATTTATTTTAATTTATCTAAACAACTTAACAACTTTTTAACTTTAACTACATTAGTTTTGACTTAATTCCAACAGCTAAATCCATCAACAAAACCACATTATTTAATTTAACTTATTTAAACAACTTAACAACTTTATAACTTTAACAACTTAACAACTTTTTAAAGCTAAGTGTCAACACTAGATGGACACAAATCGATCTTCCAAGAAAATCAATTTTGTCATCTATAGGATCAACTAGTGTTGATACTTATGCTTAACAAACACATTATTCCTAAATTAAAGCTTAATAGCAACACTAGATGGACACAAATCAATCTTGCAAGAAAATCAATTTTGCCATCAATAGGATCAACTAGTGTTGATACTTATGCTTAACAAATATATTATTTCTAAATTTAAAGCTAAGTGTCAACACTAGATGGACACAAATCGATCTTGCAAGAAAATCAATTTTTTCATCTATAGGATCAACTAGTGTTGATACTTATGCTTAACAAACACATTATTCCTAAATTAAAGCTTAATAGCAACACTAGATGGACACAAATCGATCTTGCAAGAAAATCAATTTTGTCATCAATAGGATCAACTAGTGTTGGTAGTTATGCTTAACAAATATATTATTTCTAAATTTAAAGCTAAGTGTCAACACTAGATGGACACAAATCGATCTTGCAAGAAAATCAATTTTGTCATCAATAGGATCAACTAGTGTTGGTACTTATGCTTAACAAATATATTATTTCTAAATTTAAAGCTAAGTGTCAACACTAGATGGACACAAATCGATCTTGCAAGAAAATAAATTTTGTCATCAATAGGATCAACTAGTGTTGGTACTTATGCTTACCAAATATATTATTTCTAAATTTAAAGCTAAGTATCAATACTAGATGGACACAAACACATTATTGAAAACAATTGTACTTGAACTTTAGAAATTTAGAAGCACCAACCTTATCTCCTACTTTGATGAAAGAAGCAATATAGTCTTATATCAACTTTTTTAGATGTTGAGCTTCCTCAGTTGCCTAGCATGAAAAGTTCTAAAATTAGTTATATATAAACTTCAAATCCAAGAATATTAGTTTTCAATTCAAGTCCTAATCTAATTTCTAAAATTAATTAGTTATATATTCAAGCTAATTAGTTCCAAGTTCAAGTTCTAATTTCAAGTTCAAATTCTAAGTTTAACTTTAAATTCTAAGTTCAAGTTCAAGTTCAAGTTCAAGTTCAAGTTCTAAGTTCAAGTTCAAGTTTTAATTTCAAGTTCAAGTTCCAAGTTCAAGTTCAAGTTCTAAGTTCAAGTTCAAGTTCTAAATTCATGTTCAAGTTCTAATTTCAAGTTCAAGTTCTAAGTTCAAGTTCAAGTTCTAATTTCAAGTTCAAGTTCTAAGTTCAAGTTCAAATTCTAAGTTCAAGTTTAAGTTCAAGCTCTAAGTTCAAGTTCAAATTTCAAGTTCAAGTTCTAAGTTCAAGTTCAAGTTCTAAGTTCAAGTTCAAGTTCTAACTTCATGTTCAAGTTCTAATTTCAAGTTCAAGTTCTAATTTCAAGTTCAAGTTCTAAGTTCTCAGTTCTAAGTTCAAGTTCAAGTTCTAAGTTCAAATTCTAAGTTTAACTTCAAATTCTAAGTTCAAGTTCAAGTTCTAAGTTCAAGTTCAAGTTTAAGTTTTAATTTCAAGTTCAAGTTCCAAGTTCTAAGTTCAAATTCTAATTTCAAATTCAAATTCTAAGTTCAAGTTCAAGTTCAAGTTCAAGCTCTAAGTTCAAGTTCAAGTTCTAATTTCAAGTTCAAGTTCTAAGTTCAAGTTCAAGTTCAAGTTCCAAGTTCAAGTTCAAGTTCTAAGTTCAAGTTCAAGTTCTAAATTCATGTTCAAGTTCTAATTTCAAGTTCAAGTTCTAAGTTCAAGTTCAAGTTCTAATTTCAAGTTCAAGTTCTAAGCTCAAGTTCAAATTCTAAGTTCAAGTTCAAGTTCTAAGTTTAACTTCAAATTCTAAGTTCAAGTTCAAGTTCTAAGTTCACGTTCAAATTCTAATTAAGTTCATGACATTCAAACATTCATCTTCTACTCATAACACTTCAATTACTAATTTCTAACTTCAAATTAACACTTTACTAACTAGTCCTAAAATCAAATTCAAAAAAAATCTCAATTTAACCTCAAATTACATATTCTCAAGTTTAAACTAGTTCTAAAATATAAAAATGCTAATTCTTCACTAACTAACAATGCCCAATTTAAAAATGCCTAATTTCTTTTTAAAAAAACCTTAAAATAAAAATCTTCAATTATCTATACCTAACTAACAATAATCAAATCAAATTAACAATTGAATAACACAACCAACAAACAAAAACAATAATATACTAACAAACAATCAATTATAATTACTAGAATTAAAGCCAAGTATTAATACTAGATGGACACAAACACATTATTCAAAACAATTGTACTTGAACTTGAGAAATTTAGAAGCACCAACCTTATCTCCAACTTTGATGAAAGAAGCAATATAGTCCTGTATCAACTTTTTTACATGTTGAGCTTCCTCAGTTGCCTAGCACGAAAAGTTCTTAAATTAGTTAAATATAAACTTCATATCCAAGAATATTAGTTATATATATATATATATATATATATATATATATATATATATTCAAGTTTTAATAAGTTCAAGTTTCAATTCAAGTTCATATCTAATTTCTAAACTTAATTAGTTATATATTCAAGCTAATTAGTTCCAAGTTCAAGTTATAATTTCAAGTTCATATTCCTAATTAAGTTCAATTTATAGTAAATTCAAGTTATAATTAATTATAAGTTCTAATTAAGTTGTAATTCAAATCCCTAAAATTCTAAATTCAAACTAGCTAGCTAGTGTCCCAACTTCAAACTATTAAATTAGTCCTAAAATATCAAATATAATTCAAACTATTAGTCCTAAATTCCAAATTCAAACTAGTCTTAAAAACACAAATTGAAAGTACTCCTAGAATTCGAAAATCAAACTATAGTGCTAAAATCCCAAATTCAAACTATTAGTAATCCTAAAATCTCAATAATAATTCAAACTAGTCCTAAATTCAAAATTCAAACTAATCTTAAAATCACAAATTCAAACTAGCCCTAAAATCCCAAAATCTACCTAGTACTAAAATCCTAAATTCAAATTAGATAGCTTTTCCTAATCCCAAATTCAAACTATTAGTCCTAAAATCTCAATAATAATTCAAACTAACTCAAATGATACCCAAGTTCAAACAACTCCTTAAATACCCTAATTCAATCTAATCTTACAATTCCAAAATCAAACTAATTAACTTAAGAAATACCAAATTTCAAACAAATCCTAAGATACCCTAATTCAAACTAACCCTAGCATTAAAATTTTCAATTCACAATCAACAAACACAAACTAACAATCAAATAATCCCTAATTCAAACTAACAATCAAAAACCCTAAATCATTCACTTACTAACAATCAATCAATCAAACTAACAATCAATAAAACTAAGTATATTAGTACTCTAATTTTGAGATACTTCAACTAAATAGAAACAAAAGTAATCTATTATGGAGGTTCTAAAAATTCACCTTCACTAAGAAGATCGGGGATGGAGGTGTTGGTCGAGATGGAGGCGGCACCGGTCGGGATGGAGGCAGCACCGGTCAGGATGGAGGCGCGCGACCTCCTGCTGCTGGGCGTGACTTCCTCTGCAGCTGCCGCGACCTTCCTCTGTTGCTGCGAAGGTGGCGTGGCGGCGGTTGGGGATGGCGGTGTGGCACCGGTGGGGTATGGTGGTGTGGCGGCGGTCGGGGATGGCGGCGTGGCGCCGGTGGGGTATGGTGGCGTGGCGCCGGTCGGGGATGGGTAGGGATTGGCACCGATGGGGGTGGGTCGGGAGTGGGTCGGGGGTGGGTCGGGGGTGAGGAGTGAAAGTGGACTTAAGTTTTGAGAGTTAGTGTTTAGGAGTAAGAGTTATAGTATCATTCTTTTTTTAAGAGAATTGTTTAATTTACCGACCACGGGATGTCGGTATTTTTTAAAATAATTATCTATATTTAAAAATATTTAATAAATACTGGCATCATGAAGTCGATATTATTTAAATAAAATAATAATTTAAATATACCGACCTGTTTAGGTTGGTATTTATTAATTTATTTTAATATAAACTCACCTCTTGAGGTTGATTTTATATATATATATATATATATATAAAATTTAACTACACATCAAGAGAAGTTTAATTTAATATATTAATTTATTTTAATATAAACTCACCTCTTGAGGTTGATTTTATTAATTAAACATATATATATATAGAATAATACAGAAGTTATACAAGATACAGAACGATAAAAAGAAAAAGAAAACTATGCTCCCTATTTTAATATAGAATATCCCTATTTTATCATTCTAGAAAGAAAAAAAAAAATAAAAAAAAATAAAAAAAAATAAAAAATAAAAAATAAAATAAAATAATATATATATATATATATATAAACTCACCTCTTGAGGTTGATTTTATTAATTAAACATATATAATTTAACTACACATCAACATATAATATATGTATATGTATACATACATATATATTCATCTATGTATGTATATATATATATATATATATATATATATATATATATATACACACACACACACATATATATACATAATTATTTTAATATAAACTCACCTCTTGAGGTTGATTTTATTAATTAAACATATATATATATACTCTTGAGGTTGATTTTATTAATTAAACATATATAATTTAACTACACATTAACATATAATATATGTATACATATATATACATATATATATATAGATAGATGTGTATATATAGATATATATATATATATACATATATATACGTATATATACATATATATACGTATATATATATGTAATTTAATAAATTTACATATATATACAGATGTATATATGTATATATATATATATATATATATATATATATATATATATATATACATATATGTATATGTAAATTTATTAAATTAAAATTCTGTTTTTGTATAGTTAAATTTTATATATATATATATATATATATATATATATATATATGTATCACATTAAATTTAAGAACAAAAAATGGTCCTCCGGAAGACGATTTAAATAAAATTAAATCAAAATAGAAAATAATACCGACATCAAGAGGTCGGTTTTTATTGTAATTCATTTTCTGGGAAAAATTCCGACTTCTTGAGGTCGGAATTTGGTTTACCCGCAAACCGCAAACCGACCTCCGGATGTCGCTTTTAAAAGTAATTAGATGAAATAAAAATACCGACCTCCGGATGTCGCTTTAATTAATAGTCGAAATAAAAATACCGACCTCATGAGGTCGATTTTTTAATTACATACTATTTAATTTTTACCGACATTCGGAAGTCGGTATTATGAAATATTTAATTGAGAAAAAATTCCGACCTCAGGAGGTCGTAATTTTTAATGAATTACAATAAAAACCGACCTCTTGATGTCGATATTATTTTCTCAATTAAATATAAAAAATACCGACCTCATGAAGTCGGTATTTTTATTGTAATTCATTTTTTCTGGGAAAAATTTCGACCTCCAGAGGTCGGAATTTGGTTTTCCCGCTTTATTTTGCATAAAAACCGACTACTTGTAAATACCGACCTCCGGAGGTTCGGAAATTACCGACCTCCATTTGAGGTCGGAAATTTTTAGGTCGGTATTCACTGTTTTTTTAGTAGTGAAATATATAGCTTCGATTTAATTATTAGCTAATTTTGTGCTTTAGGTCACTTGTATATTTAATTATGTGATTATATATTGAATATATGCAAATAAAAATTATTATTCTTAAAAATAAAAAAATTGTGGCTACAAAATTCTACACAACATTGCCACACTTCAAAAGTGTTGCTGTAGGACGTCCAATGTTATCTTGTACATAAGAAAAGTTACACTTTATAAGTGTTGCTCTAGATGAGATATAAAGTTACACTTTATAAGTGTTGCTCTTGACGAGATATAAAAGGCATCACTTTTTAAGTGTGACCAATAACAAAGCAAAGACAACACTTTTAAGTGTAGTATAATAAAAAAATAGGTGTCGCTAATTCATCACAACAAAGCGTGCCCTTATACCTCTTTGGCTACGCTTTATAAGTGTAGCCAAAGATGGCGACATTTAAAAAGTGTTGCCTAATGTCAAAGGTTACAGTTCTTTAGGCCACCCCCTAAAAAGCGCTGCTTAAAGTCCAAAAGTGTAGCCTTCTATCAAAGGCCACACTTTTTGCTAGTTTAGGCTACACTTTACTGGGGTGGCCGTAGGGCCAAAATGGTGTAGTGTTAATAGCATATATTAAAGGGATATATATGCCCACATGGACATCATAAATATTGCATAATTATAAATAGTAACGTATCCACGTTGGTACATAAATACCTCTAAAATACATATTAAATAGTGCAAGGGTAAAAGGTCCTCTATAAAGTTTGGTATCGTAACAACAATTTCGACCAAAGTTAAAGTATTTTTGAAACTCTTTTCCCTATTGTATACCAAAAAATGAATCAATCTTTTATACTGAATTAAATTGAAAACACCATTTTTGTGTGTGTATATATATATGTGTGTGAATATAATGGTGTAGTGAATATATTTTAGGTATTTTGCTTCTTATTTTTTTTGGTATATGTGATGGTGTAGTACACCATTCATGTACACTATAATTCATGTACACTATAATTAATGTGTAACTTTTAAAAATCGTTGAATCAAATTTATTATACAAATAAATTGGTAATTCTTGATTAGTTTATGGTGTAAATAGTGATGCATGTCATCCATTATATATCATATTGAAATGTACACCAAATTGTCACCCCAATGTACACCTAAATTAAATTGTAATTTTGATTATTTTTTTTATAAATAATTGATTATATTATGATTTTACATATTGATATACGTCTGAATGTTTCTAACTAATTATGGAACTATGCAGCATGATGTGAATTTCAAAATTGCAGGAGTGATATATGATGCAACGACCAACTATGATCTATTGCTTCCCAATTAAGAGTCGAAACAACAATATTTTAGTTGATAATCAAATGTGTTTGCTAAGAAAAAAATTGGTACATAATTGATTAAATTATAGTGTAAGTCATTCTAATGTTGGGGCATCTACAAAATATCAATTTACAACGTATTCTAAATCATTTAAAATATATAGTGTATCATTATAATGGTATAATATATAGTGAATATCAATTCCATATAGTAACATTGACATTCACTAATAAAATTGTCTTTACAAATAAAAATATATATTGAAACCAGATTGCATATCAATTAACATCATAATATAATTTTATTTTTTTAAATCTTTTTTTACAATATTAACTAAAAAGATTATATTATCGATATACAAATTAGTTTGCAAAAATAATTATTAGGATATGCAATTCTTTTTTATGATTTAACGTACATTGGTATTTCATATAATGAAATATAAATTGATACTTCTTTCACAAAATAATTGAAACCGAATTGGAGAGAGAGAGAAAAAAATTGCAAGAGTAATTGTATAAAATAAGGAATGTGTTAAATGGTGGGATTCCTATTAATTAGACAATAAATTCTCTCCCAAAAAATTAACACTAAAATTCAAAAAAATTACCAAAAAAAGAGAGAAAGAAAGTACACCCTCAAAAAAGGATCTTTAAGTAAAGAATCATATTCAATTATAATTGTTATTGAGAATTCCAAAAGTAAATAGAGTAAATTATGAATCGCGCAATATTAACACACTAACTCAAAAAATAGCAACAAAAATGTGTATTATTGTCAAAATTAGTTCCTTATAGTGTTGAAGCTGAAATGTATTATTGTCAAAGCGTTGGTTTTGATTATGGTATAAAATTAACTTTTTGAATATAAAAAAAATTGTAACCTTATGAAAATTTCAACAGATTTCTGTATAAAATGGTATATATTAAGATATTTTGTTGGATTAAAATATGGTGTAATACTCTTGCTAAATTGGTAGGCTGAACACCAACTTCAAACCATAATTTGTATCAAATAATAGACCGTTTGTTAATTATTTTATAGATATATCTTTATCCAATTAATAATCTTATAACACAATAACACCAACATTTTATCAATATCACCTTTCAGTTCCAACATTCAAACAAAAAACACCACATTTTGACAAATATTAATTTACAGAATTTTCAGACGGACTAAAATTAGGTAAAATGAAGCACAAAGATTAAAAAAAACATCAAACTTATCCAATTGTATAAATATAAAATTTTTGAAAAAAGTTTGAAATATATCCGAACTTTGACCGAAATTGCTATAACAATACTGAACTTTGGAAAAGACCTTTTACCCTCTGCACTATTTAATAGTATATTTTAAAGGTATATATGTGCCCACGTGGATATCATAAATAATTACATCATTATAAATAGTAACGTGTCCACGTTGGCACATATATACCTTTAAAACACACTATTAAATAGTGCAAGGCGTAAATGTCCTCCATAAAGTTTGGTATCGTAATAGCAGCAGTTTCGGCCAAAGTTAGAGTATTTTTCAAACCGTTTTCCCTAAAATATTCTCCTTACCCTTGCTTTTAAACAAATTATGGTTAACACAAATAGACTTTTCATTACCAGTGGCAAGATCTTCTCTTTCATATTCAATCACTGAAGATAAAGTGAATCATTCAACTCGAAATTTGTTCTCAAACACACGTCAACGTTGTTAATACTCTATTTATAATCATCCAAGTCAAAGGAAACATATAATTTTATCTCAAATTATAGGTACCTTTGAAAAAAAAGTTTGAAGATGAACCAAAATTCTTAATGAGAAAAGATAAAAACTTTTAATAAGTATATTCCATAGAAAAACACGATGTTCTTTCTTCTTTGAGTAGAGATGATTTTGAAAAAAAAAATTAAGAAAGAAAACATATCAAACCCATTACCAAGAAAATATGAATGAATAACTTTTTACTCCTAGAAACTAACAATGATTTTCCTTTCTTGAAAAGGAATAAGAGAGAGAGAAAATATCTTAATATAGAAATATATTCAATGATAATTATAATTGAAAATGTAAAAAGTAAACACAATAATTTATGGGTCCCACACACTAACCCAAGAAAATAGCTAGGAAAAATATGTAGAAACGCGTAGTATTTAATAATTGTCATATTTGTTATTCAAAACTTAATGTTGTAAATGAAAATGAATATTTTAATATTATGTAATTTAAAGTCTTAAACACAATATTCTAGTAATTTCCCCCTTTTAAAATTTTAAGTTACTAATTATTATGATTTGTAGTACTTGTAATGCCATTTCAAATAAATTATTTCTTAGTTCCAATTAATGTGACATTGATACAATTTTGGGAGTCAGTTGAATTTTTTAATGTTTTTGAAATGTTGTAAGTTATTATTATTGTGATTTATAGTATTTTTTTGAACATAATTTACAAATATATAATTAATTAAAAAGAAAAATAAAACTAACAAATTAAAATGAAAAAAATACAAACACTGTAATAATGCCCTCGGTTAGAAGCATACGATAGTTGTCTGCTTCTTGCCGTTTCTGTATAGTAGTAATTATCCTTGTTGGTTGAGTATTCCTTGAATATTGTTCATTGAAGCGTCGTTTTCTAGATAATAATAATTGATGAAACATGATTAGATATTATTGAACAAACTATAAGAATAAAAATGTACAGTGACTACATGAACAATAGATAATACACACTTTATGTTAAAACACATATAGTCTTCTGCAGTGATTACGAATAAGTGATGAACTTTATACTTAATGGGCAAGTATTGTGGAAAAAATTGTATCTTCTTAAGAATCGAAAGAGTCATATCTTCAAGCAGGTTTGCAAGTTTGGTCCAGTTTTGCAGTGATCACAAATTAATCGTTGAACTCTTCAATATTTGGGTGAGTAAGTATTATGAAAAAAATTCTATCTTTTCTAGGTTAGAAAGATGCCTATACATGCTAAATTTTTCTATGTTTGAAAAATGAGTCTCTTTCTTATCTGTCAAGAAATAAGATTAGAAGTCTTACTTAAATATTGAACAAAGACCACATAATTAATTATTGTTGCTTTTTGATATGGAAATAATTCAAAAATATGGTTTGAATTATTCTTGTTATAATAAATTAAACTTGTCACAACCCAGGGGTACACCCTAGATATAACATGACGTACAGAACCCCGAAGGACTCCATACAAGCCACTTAGCTTCTCATAACATAAGAAATAGAACCATAAGAGTAAAACAATAGTCCAAGTTCAAAATAATCTATTTAACGAAAAGCGGAAGCCTAAACTCATGTCTCATCATATCCATCTAATACAATAAAATGAAATTGGGCCTAACCCATACATCATGTCCAAAAAGGAAATACAAGAAAGAAATTAAAACAATGAAATTTGTCCTACAACCATAAGGACTCACCAAGCTCGGGAACACTCCAAAATATTGGGAACCCTGTCTGTCGGACTCTACATTTGGGAAAAATGTAGGCAAGAGTATGCGTTAGTACAAAAATACACTAAGTACACTACTAAAAAACTGTTTAAAAATGACGGACAGAAAAGCGACGCATTTTGCCACACTGTCCGTCGCTTTTTAATAAAAATAATTATTTAAAAATGATTTTACAAAGAGCGACGGACGACATCTCTTTGTTCGTTACTTTTTTTCACGGATTTTCGCGCCAAATATATAAATAATTAATAATTATTTATTTAATATATATGGCAACACCGTTCGTTATAAATTTCAGTTTTTATTTATAGGAAAAAGAATTGGGGCGCCCACCCATTTAACCGGAGGTTTTCAAGAAGACTGATGTGAAGAAGAAACAAAATGAGTCGGATCCGGATGTGTGGGTGGAGGAAAGGTCCAAACTAACTTTTGTAAGTTATTTAATACGAATAATATATATTAATAGTGAAAATATTTATGATATGTATATATATTGATGTCAATTTTTATATTTAATATGCAGAATGAGTTTCATAAGTATGTCGCTGAGAACCTAGATAGTTCGGTCCAAATGACACTTGAACTAGCCACCCAAATTTGGAAAGAAAAGGTGGTAGGGGGGACACACAAGGGTAGAGTCTATGGTCTAGGCTCTCGAAAGAATGTAATATGACTCCAGTTAGGCTTAGAAGGTATTGGATCGTCACGTCAAGCCGAGGCACTTCACGGTGTTCAGGTTGCTGCTATGTCGGCTCAAATAGCACAACTTACATCGGCACTGGCAGAGTCGGAGCGGAGAAGAGTAGCTGAACAACAAAGCATGAGTGCGACCGTTCAGGAGATCAAAGAACAAGTGTTGAACCTCGCTCGTCGACCTACCACATCTTCTCTTGCCAAGGACACTGACGACGACAGTGACGAGGATGATGATTTTGTAGATTGCACTCCCTAGTTTAGGTCTCTTTCATGAAATTTTGAAACTAATTTTGAATAACTTTATAAGTTTTTGTATTGTGATTTAGATATTTTTGAAGATTGATTTAAGTTTTATGTTTTATATGTTGTGTGATGTTTATATTATATTGTTTGATGTGGGGCTGATGAATATGAATTGAATTGAATTGATATGTATTTGCAGGTGGGCAGGTCAAAAAATTGCAGAAAAAAGCGACGGACAGGGTGGTTTTGTCTGTCGCTTTTTTGCATATTTTTTCAAATAAACCCAGAAAAGCGACGGACATGGTCCTTTAGTCTGTCACTTTTTTGGGTATTTTAAAAAATTAATTTCCAGAAAAGTGACGGACAGTGTCCTTTAGTCTGTCGCTTTTCTGGGATTTTTAAAATATAAATTTCAAGGAAAGCGATGGACAGTGTCCTTTACTTCGTCGCTTTTCTAGGATTTTTAAAATATTAATTTCCAGAAAAGCGACGGACTGCGTCGCTTATTGGAAATAAAAAATAAATGAAAATATAAAAAAAGCGACGGACTCTGTCGCTTTTGGTAAAAAAAAATTCTAGAAAAAATATCAAAAAGCGACGCAGTCCGTTGCTTTTTAGTGACGTTGTCCGTCGCTTTTTGAAAAGTGTCGAGTCAAAAAGCGACGAACATGACTACGTCGCTTTTCCATCGATTTTGACCAAAAAAGCGACGCAGTCCGTCGCTTTTGGCAGTCATATTTTGGCAGTTTTTTTAGTAGTGGTATGATAACTATGCATAAAAACATTTAAAATATGCTAAGAAGAGACATTTCATGTCATGACATGCAATTGACCAAGTAAAACATGATATAAGAAGGTTAGAAAACATAAGTCATAACATCATGGTCAATGCAAGCTAACAATATTCTTTAAATCTTTGAACACTTATGAGATACTTCTTGAAGTAACCTTAGTTCACCTTTAGTCTTGTTGTGGGAAAATTAGCCTTAATCGACATAGTGACCATGTGAGCTATAACATGATCCCCCGGTGTCTCCCACACTGAAAAGGGTTGTTCTACTTGCCTAAGGTAGAACCATGAACTTCTAGCTTAAGTAGATCCACTAGCTAATCATCCTATGGAGGCACATAGTTTATGGGATAAGGAGATTGTTACTAGAAACTCGACCTCTATTAACGGGAGAGATTCCATCTCAAGAAATTGCTTCTAGAAATCCGACATCTACTAACGGAAGAGCTTCCATCTCACATCAATATCCACTCGGAGCTAAGCATAATTTCCACGGAGTAGTCAATTCTTACTTATTCTTACCATTAATGGAAATGTGTGCTTAGACAACCAAGCCAAGCTAGTTTTATTAGGATAGCTCTTACTTTTTTATTCAATTAGGTGAGACTAGCCTTTCAACCTAAGAATCCATATTATGTGAGAAAATCTTTCACATCATGCTAGTATGTGTTTATGAGAAAAGCCTTTCACAATACAACATAAAACATCATCATATGACACTTTACTCTCAAATCACCCTTACACATTTACATAGGTTTCATAAGGTCATGCATAAATTCACACTTTTCCCTTTCAAGGTTCAAAGCTTACTTTCAATCACCAAATCTAGAGTTCAAGCATTAGATAGGAATTATATCATAATTTCATGTAATTCTATCACTTCATGCTTTAGATCATAAAACTCCTCTTTCATAATCAACAACCCACATTATATGATCACAATTTGGAAAACATAGGGGCTTGTAAATCATGCATATTAAACAAAATCCAATCTTTAAGATCAATAATCAAAAGAACCCATGTTGATTGAAGAAAACCCTAGCTAATTTGGGGAATTCTATCTTTTGAAATAGAGGAATTTGGGGACTCCATGAATGGAAGGGATTCATGGATGAAAATTACCATACCTCAAGTCCAATGACTTATCTTCAATGGAGGAATTGAGACCTTAGCTTGAAACCCTAGTTGAATCCTTGTTCTTTTTCTTCAAGTTTCTAGAGAGAGAATATTTGTAACGAGATTTGATCTTCTTTTGGGAATTTGGAAGAATGAAGTAAATGGGTCTAATTTGGGGGTAAAAAGACTTATATAGGGGTCCTAGACTTAGGAAAAATGACATAGTGTAGGAATTAATTAGTTAGGAAAAGACCCAGCCCCTAAAAATAACTGCCAGCTACCACCGACGCCCCTCGATCGACGGACAGTGAATGGACCTACGGTCCATCTTGCACCTCCGTCGGTAAATACAGAGATTTTGGGCTGACCTATAGACCCATTCAACGGACCGTGGTCTGACCTACTGTCCGTCTATCCTAGTGGACCGTCGTTGGTCATCAGAGACCACTCTTTTGGCTAGTGAGCCACGGATCTTGACAACGGACCGTAGTCTTACCTATGGTTCATAGGTCGAGCCATGGTCCTTGGCCTAAAATCATTTTGTAGGGTGGACAACCCACGGACCCACCTACGGTCCATGGTTCAATCCACAGGCCGTGGTTGGCCTCCGTGCCTGGCACCTGCAACATTTGAAAAAGCTGAAATTTTGACCTTTTTGAATACCGGGTGTTACAATATCTCTCCCTTGGGATCATTTGTCCTCGAATGAGTTTATAGGCATACCTTAAACGAAAAAGGCTCAAGACTAGCAGCCATTCTGCATGCGACTCATCAAAATGCACATAATCAAGGAGGAAACATCAACTCCAAGTTAAACATACTCAATACATCATATGGAAGTAGGAAATACATCTAACAACCCAATATGCATGAAAATTTCAGATTTCTCATATTCAAGGGGGAACTACCTTCTCCAAGGTAAAAACATGCTCAACACAATCTCATGGAGCCAATATGCAATTCACCCTTAACATCATAGCTAATGCATGTTCAACAATCATCTCATGAAGTCTATATGCAAGTCATACTCAATGCACAACAACATAAGGAAAATAAATCATATAAGTCATTTCTTTCAAAACTTAAGCTTTTTCATGAACATGCATAACATAAGGAAATCATGGAAACACATAAAATACATGACCTCCAAAACAAGGAACAACCCATGAGGAACTCATTACCTCAAGCTAGAGTAGGGGTAGAATGAAAGAGATGAGGATATCGGGACATCATATCGGCCTCGGTCTCCCAAGTAGCACCCTCAACTAAATGATGCCTTTATAACACCTTCACGGAAGCAACTTCTTTATTTCTCAACTTCTTGACTTTCTGGTCTAAAATCTTGTCACGTCCCAAGCCTATACCCCGGAAGTGACACGGCGTACAAGACTCCGAAGAGTCTCATACAAGTCTCATACAAGCCTCATGAACATAAGAGCATAGGAAAAATAGTGCGGAATTTAAAACTTTTCTTTACAATCAAAATCATTTTTCATTAAAAGCAAGCGAAAGACCTTCTATACTTTGTCTCAAACCATCTACAATACTTTGAATAAACTTTAGGACTAAGCTCATACAAAAGCTCTAAACATAAAGTAAAAGACATAAAGGGAACTAATGGGTTCGTCCTCGAAACTATGAGGACTCACCAAATCTTCATCTCCTTGCTCCTTAGAAACCTATCCTTCAAGTATAGAACATCATATCTCCAAACCCTACACTTTGATAAAAATGAAGAAATATGGGTTAGCACAATTAAGTACTAAGTATGATAGCCATGCAAAACCATGCTTAAAAAAGGACGTTTTTCTTTGGAAATCATGCTTTATGCCAATTTGAGAAAAACTTCATGAACACAAGTATAAGAGGCCTAATATACACACATAGCCGACATACAAGTCATTTTCATCACATTAGAACATAATCAACATATAAGCCATTTCTTCACATTAAGCTTTCACCTCAAGTAACCCTCAAGCTATACTTTGTGCAATGTATGAATAGTGTCCCATACCACCATCCACTCTAAGTACCACTTTAAGGTCACCAAAAGTGAACTTACCATTCATGCTTTTTACCTTCAAGCATTCCTCCTTTTCATCTTTAAAAAATACTCATACATAAGGAACATAAGCATTTCATAAATCATATCAACACATTAGGACCATTATCTAGGGCAACCCTAAGTCATACCTGTGCAATGTATGAATAGCATCCCATACTACTACTCACACTAAGTACTCCTTTTATGCCACCACAGACAAGGCACATTCATATTCAACAAGTCATGACAAAGAAGTAACTCATAATACAATCCAAGTAAAGCATACATCCTCTCATTAGGCACATAAGTCAACATTCTTCATTAGCTTCATTAAGAGAACCTTCATTCATTAGACATTAAATAATCATTCTCATTAGAATCATCATAAGAGCACATTTATTTCATTTAACCTTATATCATAAAGGAACACACCATGACTACTCTCAAAGCCTACTTGTGCAATGCATAGATGGCATCCCATACTACCACCCACACTAAGTAGTGCATTCTTGAGAGGCCATAGTTCATTAACATTCTTTGTAGGGGTAAGCCTTAACCGACATAGACCATGTGAGCAATTCATGGAATCCCGGTGTTACCCTCACCAGATAAGGGATTCCTACTTGCCTAAGGTAGGACCATTGTTTTTATCTTAGGTGGATCCACTAACTAGACCTATGCAGGCACATAGTTTAAGGGATATGGAGATTGCTACTAGATACCCCACCTCAACTCACGGATGAGCACCCATCTCAAGAGATTGCTACTAGATACCCCGCCTTAACTCACGGACGAGCACCCATCTCAACCCATATCCACTCAGTGCTTAACATTATTCCCCACGAAATACTTAACATTCATTACATTAGTTCATTGTTATGGGATAAGATATTGTTACTAGATACCCCACCTCAACTCATGGATGAGTATTAATCTCAAATCCAACATTCATTCATTGGATAGCTCATAGATTCAAAGATGAGAATAGCCTTTCAACTAATAATCCCCATATTAAGAGAAAGTCCTTTCAAAACATGTCATTATCATTCATTAGTGTATGATTGAGAATAACCTTTCAATCAACACATCATCATTAACATAATCATAAAAACTTCATTCATTAGTCATTCATGAGTGTGTGTGTATGTGAGAATAACCTTTCACATATAACCTCATCATTCATAAGTATTAATTGAGAAATAACATTCAATCATAACAAAATTACATTCTAAACATGATCATAATCCTTTCATTGAGATCACACACATATACTTCACATCATAATCATACATAGATCCTTCATGAACTTGCCTTCCAAGGCTATGAACCAACATCAACCCATAAATCTAAGATACTACAATAGATAAGGAAATTGACATGATTCAATAACTACTTCAATATAAACATAAACAATTCAACATACTTTCATGATCAATCAATTCCCAATCACAATTCACAACATAAGAATTTGGGGGAAATATGGGTTCATAGAAGAAATTGACCATAATTCATCAGTAATTCAACAATCCATTCATAATTCATCATATAAAAGCCTTTGAAAACGTTTTGGAATTGGACCCATGCATAGATTGAAAACTAGGGTTTTTGAAGGATTTTGGAAACTTGACATCATCTTTTGATAGGGCTCCTTGAATGAAACTTAGACAAGGATGAAGACTACCATACCTTTTAGGGAAGAAATTCACGAAAATTTCTTGAAAAAGATGAAATCTTGAGCTTGAGAGCTTAAATCCTTCACCTCCAATGGAGGTTTCTAGAGAGAGAACTTTTGGAGAGGGTGGGAGGTTTCTATTTTGTGATTTGAATAAATGAATTGAAAAACGAGTTTAATACTTTAAAAACCCTTAAAATACATTAATAAACCAATAATAACTGTCCATTAACTCAACTAACTTAAAAAGGAAGTTACCACCTTGCCCATCCACTTGGCCGAAAGTTTGACAGATTGTAGTGGTGAGTCACGAACCCCACCCACGGACCGTACTGGCAAGCCATGGTTCGTGGCTGAAACTCACATTTTGGGACCATGACCCACGGAGGCCATCCACGGGGTGTGGATGGACCTACGGGGTGTAGGTCCCATCCGTAGATCACCCTCTTTTTGACAACTTTTTGGTTTCTTGGGGGTTAGGCTTTAGGGTCTTCCTCAAGGACCCCTTGGGTGGTCCTTGGGGAGTCGTACCTTGACATTTAACCCCTAAACCCCTCAACCTATGCTCGGGACAACATTCTACCACATGAAACCCCATAACAACTCAAACACAGACTCATTAGGCTTTAGTTTCTCTTACTAGTTTTCTGGGTTGTTACAAATCTCAATCAGAACTTCTTCATAAGCGAGATTCTCTTTAACTTCCAAACCCTCTAAGAAAACTATGGATTTTGGATCCCCAATACATTTCTTCAATATAGAGACATGGGAGACCGGATGCACCGATGCCAACTCATTGGGCAACTCAAGCTCATCTGCAACCTTACCAAGACATCTCAAAATTTCCTATTGGACTACAAAATGGGAATTAATTTTCCCTTTCTTCCCAAACCTCATTACAACCTTCATGGGTGAGATTTTAAAATAAACCCAATCATGAACCTAAAATTCAAGGTCCTTTCTTCTAACATCGGCATAAGACTTTTGTTGACTCTGAGCTGTTCTCAACCTCTCTCTAATAAGCCGAATCTTTTCAATTGCCTCATACACCAATTCGGGACCTATAAGAGAAACTTCACCCACCTCAAACCATCCTTTATGAGATCTACACCTCCTACCATAAAGAGCCTCAAATGGAGCCATATCAATACCCGAGTGATAGCTATTATTATAGGAAAATTCAATCAATGGCAAATGATCATCCCAATTACCCTTAAAATCAATCACACAAGCCCTCAACATGTCCTCCAACATTTGGATAATACGCTCTGCTTGCCAATCGGTTTGGGGATGAAAAGTCATGCTAAGCTTAACTTTTTGTACCAAGACCCTTTAGGAATGACTTCCAAAATTGAGAAGTGAATTAGGTACCTCGATCGGAAATTATGGACAAGCACTCCATGCTACCTTACGATCTCTCTCAAATACAACTTAGCATAATCTTCTGCCGAATAGGAAACCTTGACGGGAATGAATGGAGCAGATTTCATCATCCGATCCACAATTACCCAAATCGAGTCATGTTGTCATCGAGTACGTGGCAACCCTACAATAAAGTCCATATTCAAATCTTCCCACATCCAAGTAGGAATACCAATGTCTTGGCATAAACCTCCCAGTTTGTGATGCTCAACCTTCACTTGTTGACAATTTGGACACTTAGCCACATATCCTACAATATCCTACTTCATCCCATTCCACCAATAGATCTCCGCAAATCACGATACATATTGGTGGCTCCCGGGTGAATAGAATATTGAGAACTATGGGCTTCTGCCAAGATCCGTTCCCTCAAGTCATCAACATTCGGAACAAACAACCGACCTTGATATCTAAGTACCCCATCTCCCCCTTAGGAGAAAGCCTCAATAGACTTTTTGAGCACCGCCTCTTTCAATCCTACCAAAATTGGATCAAGATCTTGCTTAGCCTTCACATCCGTCACAAAAGACGATTCGGACCCATTATGAACTATAACACCGCCCTTGGTAGAATCTACTAATTGAACACCTAATCGGGCCAATCTATGAACATCTCGAACAAACATTTTCTTTTCTTCTTCTATATGAGCCACACTACCCATAGACAACTGACTAAGAGCATCTGCTACCACATTAGCTTTACCGGGGTGATAAAGAACACTCATGTCATAATCTTTCATTAACTCAACCCACCTTCTTTGTGAAGATTCAAATCCTTTTGACTAAACACATATTGCAAACTCTTATGATCGGTCAACACATTAACATGAACCCATACAAATAATGCCTCCATAGCTTTAAGGCAAAAACGACCGCGGCTAATTCAAGGTCATGTAGAGGATAATTCTTCTCATGGATCTTAAGTTGCCTTGAAGCATAGGCAATAAATTTACCATTCACCATAAGCACACATCCCAACCCAACTCCAGAGGCATCACAATATACCACAAAGCCATCCGTACCTTCCGGTAAGGTCAACACTAGAGCAGAAGTAAGTCTATCTTTCAACTCTTGGAAACTTTTCTCACAAGATTTCGACCATATGAATTTATCCTTCTTTTGAGTCAAAGACGTCAAAGGATAAGCAATGGAGGAAAACCCCTCAAGAAACCTTCATCTATAGTAACCGACCAAACCCAAGAAGATTCTAATATCCGAAGGAGATAGAGGTCTAGGCCAACTCTTGACACATCCGTCTTAATAGGATCTACCTCAATACCCTTGCTTGAGACTATATGACCAAGAAAAGCTATCGACCTTAACCAAAGTTCACATTTGCTAAACTTTGCAAAAAGTTGTTGGTCCTTAAGAATTTGAAACACGATCCTCAAATGATCAATATGTTCAGTCTCACTTCTCGAATAGATCAAAATATCATTAATAAAAATGATTACGAACATATCAAAGTATTGACTAAACACCCTATTCATCAAATCTATAAACACCGACGGAGCATTAGTCAAACCAAAAGATATCACCAAAAACTCATAATGACCATACTTAGTTCAAAAAGCTATTTTTGGAATATCATTGTCCTTTACCATCAATTGGTGGTAACCCGAATGAAGATCAATCTTAGAGAGATAACTGGCCCCTTGAAGTTGGTCAAACAAGTAATCTATTCTTGGAAGAGGATACTTATTTTTAATGGTCCCTTGTTTAACTGACGCTAATCAATACACATACGAAGGAAACAATCTTTCTTTCTTACAAACAAAACTGGAGCACCCTATGGAGAGATACTCGGTCGGATGAAACCCATACACAACAAATCCTTCAATTGATCTTTCAACTCCTTAAGTTCCACCGGAGCCATTCTATCAGCAGGAATAGAGATAGGTTGCGTATCTAGGAGAAGGTCAATACGAAAGTCTATTTCCCTTTCGGGAGTAATACCGAGTAAGTCATTTGAGAACACTTACATAAACTCATTTACGACGGGGACCGACTCAAGAGTAGGGTTTTTAGAATGTACATCCCTCACCCTAACTAGATGGTAAATGCAACCCTTAGAAATCATCTTTCTAGCTTTGAGACAAGAGACAAACTGACCATTAGGCATGGTCATTCCCCCCTTTCCACTCTAGGATAGGATCATTTGGGAACTGAAATTTGACCACACGAGTCCTACAATATACAGAAGCATAACAAGAATGCAACCAATCCATCCCAAGGATAACATCAAAATCTAACATGTCAAGCTCTAACAAGTCAACAAGAGTAACTCTATGGGATAAGGAAACATGGCACTTTCTATAGACCCTCTTAGCCACAATAGAATCATCAATAGGAGTAGAGCCAAAAAAATGATCTAATAAAACGTCAGGAAGCACATCAAACCTCATAGCCACATATGGCGTCACAAAAGACAAGGTAGCTCCGGGATCAAGTAAAGAATACACATCAAGTTGAAATTTTTTTAACATACTGATAACCACATTCGGAGAACCCTCATGATCAACTCGAGTCTGAAGTGCATAAAAGCAGTTTTGCTTGGGAGAACTGGAACTCGAACCACTAGGAGTAGCTTGCTTGCCCTCTTTTTCTTTAGACATAAGCATTGGGCAATCCCTCATTTTGTGACCACTTTTACAATAAATAAAGAAACCATCCGTGCTAGCTAGACACTTACCTTCATGCTTCTTCCCATACTTAGCACAAATAGACCTAGCCAATGATGATCCACCACCATTCCCTCCTTGAGGCTTAGGGTTAGACACCCTATCCTTGTTAAAATTAGGAGGAGAACTGGAAGAACCTTGATCGGAAAACCCTTGTTGAAACTTAGGACGACCATGTCCATCGAATCTAGCATGAGAGAAATTACCATCACTGGTCATAGCCCTTTTTACCTCCCAAGACTTTTCCTCGAGTTTATTTTCTTCAATTTGTTGTGCATCCACCATGAGACGAGAGATGCCCATGTCACCAATGAGCATGGTAGCACGACACTCTTTAACAACTATTTCAGACACACTTGACACAAACTTATTCATCCTTGCCCATTATTAGAGCATATTTGGATAGTTGTGTGAACTTTAGAGCATACTCCCTCACACTCATACTTCCTTGACGAAGGTTAATGAACTCAAGCATCTTTGCTTCCCTCTTCTTTGTAACAACCCGGAAAACTAGTAGGTGGAACTAGAGCCTTACGAGTGTGTTGTAAAGTTTGACGTGGGGTTTTAGGTTGTAAAATGAGTTCCCGAGCTTAGGTTGAGGTGTTTAGAGGTTAGATGTCAAGGTACAACCCCCAAGGACCAACCAAGGTTCCTTTAGGAGGACCCTAAAGTCTAAACCCCAAGGCTTCCTAAGTTCCTAAAATCTGCCCAAAATGTGTGACCCATGGAGGGGACCTACGCCCCGTAGGGTGGTCCACACTCTGTGGGAGTCGTTCGTGGGTCAAAGGGAAACTAAGGGAGCTGCAGGATCAACCTACACCCCACCAGTACAAGATGTGAGCTGACCTACGCCCCGTAGGTGGTGGCCGTAGGTCATCACTGCACTTGTTGTCTAAGACTCGGCCAAATCAAGGGGGCATTTAGGTAATTTGTTTTTAATAAGTTTTAAATGGGGGTTGTTTAATATAGTATTTATAAATATATATAAAGTATTTTAAGTCATTAAACACCCTATTAACTCATTATATCTCAAGACACCAAATCATAACCACCACTCCTCTCCAAAAATCTTCTCTTTAGAAACCTCCATTGATGAACAAAGAAAGAGATCAAGTTAGAGCTTGAAGAATGGATCTTTTCAATACAAATTTGGTTGGATTCTACACTTAAGGTATGGTAGTCTTCATCCTTGATTAAGTTCCATTCAAGGAGCCCTTTCAAAAGATGATTTCAAGTTTCCCAAATCCCCCAAAAACCTAGGGTTTCCATCTATGCCATGGATCTTCTTCCAAAACGATTTCAATTGTTTAATTATGGTTTAATATGGTTCATTATGATGAATTAAGATTGGATTGATTGGGTATTATTGTTTTATGATGAAAATTCCCCTTGGACCCATGATTTCCCCCACTTTACTAAATTTACTTCATGATGTGGGAATTTTTGAATATTGACCCAATTATGTGATTAATGGTTGTTCTTGGTGTAATTACATGATTCTAGTATAATCAAACAAGTATCCTTGATTAACCTAACGTTATATAGTAAAATTTATGTAATCTAGTGTGATGTCATGAAAGAGGCAAATTGAGGGTTAGATGTGACCTTCTAAGGGTGATGAACTTCTTTATGAATTGCCTTAGACTAGATGACCTAGATATGAATTACTTAAGGGGTAAAGATTCAAGACATGAATTTATTTGATTAGGGCTTATATGAGGGATCATGGTTGTGTAGTATTGAGATTGAGTTTATATGTCTCCTATATGACTATAATTGATCAAGAATGAGGCATGTGGTTAGGTTACCTTGAAAACTAGGTATACATAATGAACATGTGAGGCGTTGCTTGAGAGTAAGGCTTGTAACATGAAGATGACTCCTAGGGCTTTAAGGGTAAAAGCTAAAATGAATAAACTAAGGATGTCAAGGCTTTAAGAAAAAAATGCTATTATGTATGTTGAGTTGTATATAACATTATTGTGAAAAGACTTCACCCACATGACCTATAGTATGATCACATGAGTTTATGCATGAAGTAAATGATCTACTTGAGGCATGATTCTATCCATGTCTAATATAATGAATGCTAGATGTGTTGACTTAGCATGATCTATGATCCTTGAATGCAAGATATGAGGGGTATGCATGATTATGGTATTATGTGCATGTTTTATGAACACTTTGAAAGTGAAGTGTCTATGATGATAATGCTGTTGTTGTGTCATTAAAAGGACAATCACACAAATACACCCCATGCATGAATATGACTATGATGTGACTGTTGCTTGTGGTTCATGGCCCTTGAAGGGAAAAGTTATGAGGGTTTGTACCTCTTTATGAGAATTGTGTTTAAGCTTATGATTCACTTAGAAAGTCAAGATCTTATGATTATTGTGTAATTGTGGTATTGTTGAAAGGTAATTCTCCCCATACCCTTACACTTTATTATGTATGAACTATTATGACTATGATGATCTTGTTGTGTTGAATGAAATGCTATTCTCATGAACACTCTATGAATATGATGTGAAAGGTTTACTCACATATTAAAGATTCTAAGGTTGAAAGTCCATTCTCACCTAATGAATCTATGAGCTATGTCATGATGTTGTATTGATTAGGTGTTAAGCCACCCTTCCATAAATATGAATTTAAGTAAAGACTTAATATGACTTTTAAAGGGAGTTGTGCTTAGCACCGAGTGGATATGAAAATGAGATGGAAGCTTTTACACTAGAAAGTGCAGCTTCCCAATGTAAATGATCTCACGAGATGGAACCTTTTACGCTAGAAAGTTCAGGTTTCTAATAGCAATCTCCTTATCCCATAACTATGTTCCCTCATAAGTCTTTAGCTAGTGGATCCACCTAAAAGCTAAATATGTTAGTTCAACCTTAGGCAAGTAGAACACCTTTTTCCGATATGGGGGTAATGATATACCGTGAGTTTACAGTATTTTTAATACATTTCACTTAAAGAGTTGTGTGTGTCTAGGGAAATTTTGTATTGGTTTTAATGCATTTTTATCATGTTTGAAGGAAATATGTTCAGACCTGGAAACTGAGAGACACAACTGAAGGATGTGCAGAAAAGGGCATCTACGAAAGTGAGCTACGGACCGTAGGTCCATTCACGCTCCGTAGATGGTGACCATAGATGTGCAGGAGTGCAAGGAAAAATCTACAGAAAAAGGTCTGGTGCAGAGGTCTACGGACCCCATCGACGGTCCATGGTTCATTCCACGGACCGTGAATGGTGTCCATAGATCCCAGGTAAGGATTCTGAACTTTCTAAGTTTGAATGTGATCTACGGTCACTATATATGGACCGTAGATTGACCCACGGACCGTAGATGTGGTCTCGTAGGTCCAAACCCTAGCCTGCCCGGCCCGACCCGGACTTCACTTAAAATAAATTCCCTCTTGCTCAAATCACTTCCCACTTCCCCCATTTTCCCTCCTAACCATTTCTAAACAACCCTCAATCACTAAAATCCCTCCATTTTACAATAACTTCCCCATAACTCACTCCACATTCTTCCCCCATATTCCCAATCACTTTTTCTCTCCCAAACCCACTCATTCCCAATTTCCCCAAGAGGTCCGGTGTCTGGGTTCGGTGCAAAAAGGCAAGTTAGTAGTAGTGGAAGCGTAGAGTCGTCACACTATCACCCCATTTCCGTTGCTTGTAAGGTAATCGACTTTCCCTTCACTTTGAGTTCCGATTCACTGTTGATTTATAGAAAGTCAGGAATTGGGTCTTGACCTTGGGTTGATATTTGATGAAATTGCATGCTAAGATAGACTTAGAATCACCCTTGGGATGATAGATCGTGATTGTGTGTTGTTAAAATGCATAAAATCAGTGAAATAAGAGTCTAAATGTGAGTTTTGACCTAGGGTTCCTAGTCTTGTATGCAATATCTGTTGAAATGGAATAATGGGAACCCTTAGAATGACGAACTAGCATAATTTATGTTGAAATGCATGTTTAGACTAGAATATTGTTAAATTTGGTAAAATTGGGCTTCAAATTGAAGGATGTTTGATACCTGGCACATACTCAAACCATGAGACCCCGTCTACGGACCGTAGGTCAATCTACGTGGATGGGGACACATGGAAATTCCACTAAGTGCGGAACCACGGAGGTGGACTACGGTTCGTAGATTAATTTACGGACCGTTCTGCACATCCATGGTTCCCATCAGAGCCCAACTTTTTGGGACCTCTAATCTACGGAGGGGATCCACAGACTATAGGTCAGCCTACGGACCGTAGATACCCACCGTAGGTGGCCACTGAAGCCACCGTCTGAACTTTTTTTTTCATTCATTTTTGTTTGTCCTTAGTTCTAAAATTTTCTCGAGTGTGTTTTGGGTTTATTTTTGTACTAACAATTCCTCCACAGGTACAATGGCCCCCAAGAAAGCGATAGCCACTAAGGGTAGGTCCAAATCAATGGCACCTTCCCGCAAACTAATTTACAATGATCCAGAGGTGGAGAAAGACCCTGAGTATGTCCGCACCACTGGGAGGACACCACCCTCAACACCCCAGGCTACTCGAAATTAGTCCAAGAAGGTGCTCCCCAACGTAGTCACTGCCTCCCATTCTGATGAGGAGGATACATTGATCGGGTCACCGACTAGGTTTGCTTCCGATTCTGAGTCAAATTCTGCTGCAGGATCTACCTCGGGATCCGCCACCAGCTTAAGTTCACAGGGCAAAGCTGCCTCGTCTGATGAGGCCCCTAGTTCGGGAGAAGTCCCGGTGCCATAAAACTACGACCCTGATCCGATGGTCGAGGAGCCAAATAGATGGTGTGTTGAAGGGAAATGACAAATCTACTGGAATGCCAGAATACAGTATGAGAAAGACAAGATGGCCCGACTTATTACTGAAGAGCGCAGAGTCCTCACGGGGAGCTTACACACTATTCCCGACATCCACTGGCTTTTTTGTCTTTACAAGTATGATTGGATGGATCGAGACCCCGGGACTTATAGCGAGGAGATTGTGCGGGAGTTCTATGCCTCATATGCTGCCACTCTCCGAGGTTTGATCGACAAGAGGTCCAAGCCCACAACCCAGGACCCTATCACTTCTACTATGGTCTGAGGTTTTTCGGTGGACATATCACATACCACCATTAGTCAATTCCTCTACGGCCCTGGCCCTGGCCCTGATCATACTTGGGCACTCAACAGGGCCATATTTGGCTACATATGGGATATTGTGAGGAGTGGCGCCTTCACGCGTAATGCCGAACAGAGGGAGGTTGTCCTATTTTGGCTGGCCAGGTACATTGTTGTGGATGGAGAGTGTGCGGAGTGGGTCACCGCACCACATTTAGGTATTCGAAAGGCCACTCTTAATTTAGTGGCCAAGTTCTTTTTGTTACTGGTACGAAACAAAGTGTCACCGATTAAGGCTGACAATGCATTTACATGGGATAGAGCGGTTATGGTTGCGCCGTTGGTAGCAGGGCTCAAGTTTGACTTTGCCCACATGTTGTTGGTAGAGATTCATGAGAGGGCTTTCAAGATCTCTACCACTTACCTGTTTCCTTGTCTCATCTTTCAGCTATGCAGGGACTCTGGAGTGTCAATCTGGCATTATGACAAGTTGATTCAGGCATCGGGGACCCTGGATATAGGCCTGATTTGAGATAAGGCCAATGTGGCTGCCCCACGACGTGGTCCACAGATTGCGATGCCGCTATTAGGTGCAGATTTAGTAGATGATGTGGAGCAGATGCAAGGCGATGATCTTGCCCCTCCAGCCCACACTGATGATGCCCCGGCCTCCTCATCTTAGGCCGCTAGTCGGGCCCCCAGCTCATCTAGAGCCACCCCGCCTTCTGGAGCTTCTAATGTGCCATTAGCTCGAGTTCAAATATTGGACGCGCAGATGGCCACAGTGCTTCACCATGTGAAGCCATGGATGCAGAAGTCCATTGCAGAGTCCGAGGCTAGGATGGATAAGAAGATGGCAACCATGGTGGATCAGAAGGTTCAGGCTGTTCATAAGTGCCTGGATGAGTTCGAGTTGAGAGTACTCGCACGGCCAGCCCCCGTCACAGATTTTTCCTCCTTCTGGACTGAGTTGGACAGTCTCCGGGCCGACATTGATTCCGTCCTTGCTACACCCACAGATGAGCCAGAGTCTGCACCTACTGCATTGGCTGATGATACAGTACTTGATTTTCTATTTAGAGAGAATAGAGATGCACAGCCCGAGCCCACCTATGCTCGTGGAAAGAGACCTCGCTCCAGTCACATTTTGAACACTACTGATAATGCTAGAGCAAAGAAGCGGGAGCGCCACCAGAATGAGAAAGCTAGAAAAGAGTCTATAGTGGATGAGGAGTTGCGCCAACAGAGGGTGCATGAGAGTGTTGCTGGGCTATCGAGTCATGTGCCCGTTGTAGAGGTTTCGACTATTGAGAGGGATGATGTGAGCACCACTGATGGTGCGGTTAGAGTGATTAATAGCACTACTGAGGGTGCTAGGCTAGATAATGTGGGCACTACTGAGGGTGACCCAAGTGTTGTTCCAGCGGGCTCCGAGAAATCGGACCCACCTGCTTGTTAATAGTTCGTCGGCTCTATGCGCCACAAGTTTTCTTCACCCAATCCATTACTTTTTACTGTTTTTGTGTGCATTGGGGATAATTGCACCTATTTTTTGTTGGGTGTGGGGTAAATGGATTGTGAGTGATAGGGTGGAGTCTGAGTAACCCAACTCATAATCCTTTCTTGGGGTTTTCTTGCCTGTGTTCTTTTCCCCCAAGTTACTACTTAATTTCTATTGAACCGGCATGTGTTAGGATTGTCTGTGTAGAAGCATGAGAAAGAATGAAGCATGATGACAAAAGCTTTTTGAAAAAAATGATACTCGTCCAAAATTTGTGATATGTGCTAAAATCTGTAGACTAGAATGAGTTGAATGTGTTGGCTCTGAGTATGACACGATAATGAACGAACTTGATGGCATGACTTAAGCTAAAACTTGAACTGGGTAATCTGATAATGAAACTATGTGCCAAGAGTGTGTGAGAATAGTTGATTGTTCAAACAGTTTTTGTGCCAATCTATAACTTGCCCGGTTAGTCCTGCTAAGACAATATACTCTAGAGGCTAGGAAGTGATCATAGGCCCTTGTTTTGATAAGTCCACAAATTGCCTAAAAAGAATCCAACCAAATGAAATAAATGCTCCCTTTGATCCAAATGCTTTGAGCGTAAATTAGACCATTTCTTTCTAACCCCTTAACTCACCTTCCCATAATATACTGTGTTGATCCCGGTCCCTTCTTGGATATGTGCACCTCGACTTAGGCCAAAAGCCTAAGTTGAGGTGGCTAATGTAAAAAGTGACCTCAATCTTGGCCCTGATTCGACATCGGGTATTGTGCACCTCAACCAATGGAAAATCCATAAGTTGAGGGTGCCTATGAAAGACGAAACCGAAAGAAAAATGGTTATGAAAAGAGTTTAGTGTTGAAAAAGAGAAAAAGAAAAGAGAGGAGAGGATGTGACTTGTTAAAAGCTAAAGAAAAGAATAAAATGCAAGAAAAAGAAGAAAGTGAAAAATAAAGAGCTACAAAGTCTAAAGTCACATCCATGGTTGAAGAGAATCAAGGGAAAGAAGGTAAAACGGTAGGATGTCAAAAATAGGGCAAAAAGAGGTAGAAAGCCTAATGTAATGTCAAGGAGGGAAAAAAGTCACTAAAGAGTACCTAAATGTACCACACCAGACCCTGAGCCTACGTTACAATCCAAGAAAGTCCTATAGTGATCCTAGAAACTAGTTTGGAGAGTCTAAGCAGCGAAAATAAGGGCAAGCCTATGGTATTGAGCCCTAACTGTACTTGAAGTTACTTTTGAGTGTGAGTATTGAATGAATTGTTGTACTCAAAATCATATTCATTATGTGAAAAAGGGAGTACATTTGAAGTAAGGGCACTAGTTACATTGTCGGAAAGTTGTTACCTTGGTGATAGTAAAACAGTGTATGTTGTGTGTTGATTGGTCGATCTTTGTCATGTTTTGATCCGCATAAGTTAGCTTGTTGAGTCTGAGAGAAAATATTTGCACCCAAAAAGAGAGTCGGAGTAGAGAGCCATGTAATTGCTTGTGCTTGAATTGCTTGCTTCTATACAAGTGTCGTTTAGAGTCTTAGTGCGTCGCTTGAGGACAAACAACGAATTTAAGTTGAGGGTGTTGATATACCGTTAGTTTACGGTATTTTTAATACATTTCACTTAAAGAATTGTGTGTGTCTAGGGCCATTTTGTATTGGTTTTAATGCATTTTATCATGTTTGATGGAAATATGTTCAGATGTGGAAACTGAGAGACACAACTTAAGGATGTGCAGAAAAGGGCATCTACGGAGGTGATCTATGGACCGTAGGTCCATTCATGCTCCGTAGATGGTGACCGTAGATGGGCATGCAAGGCTTGAAGGAAAAATCAGGAAATTCTTAACTAAGTGTGGAACCAGTGTTCCAAACCACAGACCGTAGATCGACCTACGGGACGTACTGTTGTTCCATCAAATCATTCAGAGAGGGGTTCCAGTACCTGATTTGCAAGATTCTAAGTATGGAGCTACGGAGGCGAATCCATGGACCGTAGATAAATCCATGGTTCGTACTATGGATCCATCGATAGATTCAGAGAAGTAGAAATTTTGAAGATTAGAAAATTGCCTAAGTCCTGAGCCACAGAAGGGACCTACGGATTGTAGATCAATCCACAGTCCATAGGTCAGTGTCGTAGATCGAAGACGCATCCTGAAACATTATTTTCTTATTTCGTTTCCTTTTTAGTTAGGACTTGTTTTTCTATATTTAGGGCATGTAAACCCCATTTTTAGGGGTTAGCCATTATTACTTTTATGCTAGTTCTTGACTTTGGAGATTAACTTGCAACTTTAGCAATTCTTAATTTCCTAAGTTCATTTTGAAGATTTTGGTTTGGAAATTCAAGTTGAAATTTTGGTTTTATCATTCTAATTAAGTTCATGATTTCTTCTTCAAAAAATATGAAATGTGTTCTTGCTAATATGGGTAACAAAATCCACAACTAGGGTTGTGGGAACCTTGAGCGATTAACAAAGTATGAATAGTAACTAAGCAATTCTTGAATAGTGTTGTTGCATGCATTGATAATTCTTTCGTTTAGAAGTCTTTTTAACAGTGCATACGGTATAACTCGCCTTGTTTCTACTTGCTGGACCAAGAAGGTAGTTAATAAGAAAAGAATTATCAACATAGATTTAGTGTGATACTATCTAATAGTCTAATGTCAATTGGTGCGAGGGTGAAAACTAAGCCATACATCGACGTGATGTCTAATATGAGGTAAAGGTAAGGGTTAGTAAATTATACACACGTAGCCGGACCAAGGTGCGGGGTGAAATTCTCTAGTTGCCGGACCAAGGAATTAGATATACCTAACTTATCACTTTGCATGTAATACACTAGGAAATGATTGCTATTACTAGGATTACCGCGTTATGAGCTTATGGAGAACACGTACACCCTAGTTACTTTCTCATCTTGATAACAACTAAAGTTTGAATCTTGCTCACTGAATACTTACATAATTTGCTGAATTTGTTTCACAAATCCCCCCCGTTAATTACTTGTTTTCGGAAATACATTGACTAAATGAATATAATCGTCAGTTAAGTTTAAGTCTAAATCATATTTCTCGTGGGATCGACCCCAACCTAGAAGTGATACCTAGTGTAGATAGGATTATGGGATCCTATCTATGCATTGCACAAGTATGGCTTAGGGTTGCTTATGTGATAGTTCTATTATGATGATATGATCTTGGCATGTAATTATGCATGTGATTTATGTCTTGTGAAGATTGGAGTATACATTATGTTGTGTTGGAGACTATGCTTGTGATTATGATGATATTCTTTAGGTTATGATGAATTGTGCATGGTTTGTCTTATGAGCTACATTCTCCAACTATTTCAGAGATGATGTTCAAAAGTGGCATATAGCAAGGTTTCAAATAAAATGTCCCTTTTATGCATGCTTTAAGGATTTTCTATGCATGGCTTCCATACTTAATACATTTTGTGCTAACCCATATTTCTATATTTTCTATAAGTGTAGGGTTTGGAGATATTGGATTCCATCCTCGTGGCTAGGACCATAGTAGATTAAGAAGAAGAAGATTGGTGAGTCCTCATACTATTCGAGGGCTTGACCACATGTCTTGATGTCTTTCTTTTATGTTTTAGATTTATGTAAGGGCAATGTTCCTAATATTGCATTCAAGAGTTTTAATCTAAGTATTATTGATGGTTTGAGACATGGTGTTATAGACTCTCTCATTTTATAAAAGACTTCGATTGTAAAGAAAAGTTTTAAATTTTCCGCTTTTTCCCTATGTTCTTATGTCATGATATGCTAAGGGCTTGTATGAGACCCCTTCGGGGTCAAGTACGCCATGTTACGTCTAGGGGGTACCCTTCGGTCGTGATAATCTCAAGGTGAAAAAACCTATCAAGTACCTTATAGACCTCATTGATAAACTATTGAGGTCCTACCGGTCTTGCTGCTTTCCATTGGTTGTACCACACTTGAGCAACACCTTTCAATTGATAACACCAATTCTACCTTCTCTACCGGAGTCACTCCCATAATAGCATGTACCTTATAGACCTCATTGATAAACTATTGAGGATCATCCTCAACCTTAGAGCCATAAAATTCCAAAGGGTTCATTCTCGTAAAGTCTCTCACTCTTGAATCAGCCGTACCCACATTTGGGTTCACGGGGACTACCACTTATCTATTGGCTTTGGTCGTCACGGCTCGAGCCAACACTAGAAAAGTCGATCTAAACTCCACATTTGTAACTTGTTCAGCCAAAGGATTGACCGGAGCATGAGGAGGATCTTGGGGAAGAGCTTCTAGTTCCACATTCTCCCCTCACATTCCTTCTAGTCTAAGCTCTTCGTGTAGACATATCCTATGGAGCATAGGATAAGGATAAAAAGAGAGACTTTATAGAGTTAAAATCTACGGAATGACTTTATAGTAATGAAAGAGGTGGAGTTTCCTAATCATTTTATAGCCTCTCGTTCATAAATGTGGCGGGCTTCACACTTATGAACAAGACTCTACTAGACATGGCTTATGACACATCCTATGACCATTCTAAACCTTGTGCTCTGATTACCAATTTTGTCACGACCCAGATTTTGATTAGCGTTTCTAGGACACTTCATCCAATTCTAAGTGTCAACGATCGCTAGTCAGTATAAAACCCAACTAAATGAGTTGGGGTTGAATCCCATAAGGAGCGGTACGTGTTTGAGAATCAATTGGGAAGTACAAATATGATCAAATAGTCATAGGAATAGAAATTATTGAATAAAAACATAATTCAAATCAGGGGGTAACACGAATGTCAAATAAGGGGGTTTTGGTTTTAATAATCAACTAAAAACAACGGAAATCAATACGAAATAACAATAATGAGACAGGTTCTTAGGATGTGATTCGATTATAAGCTAATATAGACAAATGGGTCATCGCAATTGTTAGAAAATAGTTTTATATTAGTGAATAAGCTAAGCCATAGAGGAAATTGATTTTCTCTTGAACAATTTACCCTAAATCAAGTTGATTTCTCTCGAACATCAACAAGTAAGAAAAATAAGACCAACCACACCTTAGTCCATTCACTCTCTCGAGCTGAATGTGTAGGGTTGAGTTTAGGATTCACTCTCTCGAGCTAAACCATGTCAACCCAATACCCACTGACCATCAATCAATAAGCTTAGTTTTAAAACCTCTCTCTCTCGCAAGCCAAAAACACAAGGGTAGACCTGCATTTGCAACTACAATTCTTAAATTAAACCCCAATTACTGATCGAACTCACTTCTAAACAACTTTTAGGCTAACAACTAGCAATACCCATAAACTAAATCAGCTCATAATCACATAATCACACCCCAAAAATTGGGGTTTCAGCTAGACATCATAAAAAGATAAAAATCGTTACCAAATTAAGTTTCCATCAACTGGGTAACATTGATTTCATTTTTACAATGTTTAAATTGGAAGAATCTCAAAGACCCACTTCAAATTTCCCAAAAGTGAAAAACTTCAATTCTCCAAAGCTGTAGGAAAAACTAGAGAAAACTTGTATCAATACTCAGAATAATCACAATTCGATATGTTGAAAGTTTAGACATGAAAATTCTCTCTTCAACTAAATCTTCAAAAATGTATTTATAGTCGCCAAAAATATGTTGCGAAGAGCCACTCGGTGAAGTAAGTCGGGCTTACCGATCCACTCGACGAGCCTCCCTTTGGTCAATTCCCTCGCCCTTCTGCCTTGGCCTTCAGCGTCCTCAAGGTTTGTAACTTTGGGCGATCCAACACTGCATCACGGAACCACTCGACAATCCGCCGATTGCTCCTTTCTCTCGCCAACTTGATTTTCTCCTTCAGGGCTTGGCACACTAGAACTTTAGGTGGTCAAAAAGCCATTCGAAGACTCGCCAAGTAAACTTGGCGATTGTCACGACCTGAGAGTAACCCTAGTCATAACACAGCGTACTCGACCCTGAATGAGTCTTATACAAGCCTCATAGCATTCTTAAACATAAGAACAAAGGAAAATAGAGAAGAATTAAAAACTTTCATTTACAATCGAAGACATTTTCATTAAAAACAAGCGGAAGACTTTCTAGACTTTATACACTATGTCTCAAACCATCTAATACTTTGAATACATCATTGGAACTTAGCCCATACAAAGGCTTTAACAAACTAAAAGACATAAAAGGAACATAATAGATTTCGTCCTCGAAACTATGAGGACTCACAAAGTCTTCATCTTCAAGCACCTTAGAAACTTATCCATGAAGAATAGAACACCAATATCTCCTAGCCCTACACTTTAGTAAGAAAAGGGGAAGAATGGGGTTAGCACATTAGATGTAGTAAGTATGATGACCATGCAAAAACATGCTTAAAAAGGACATTTGCTTGAGAGTCATGTATTTATGCCATTTTGGTAAATCCTTCATGAATATACACATAAGAGATATAATATTCAAGCATGATCAACATACAAGTGGTTTATCACAACAAAGACATGTTCAACACATAAAACCAATTAACTTTGTTTAAACCTTCACTTCAAGTAACCCTTAGGCTATACCTTGTGCAGTGTATGGATAGCGTCCCATTCCACCATCCACACCAAGGCACTGCCCTAAGGTCACCAAAAGTTAACTTGACATTCATCCTTTCCACCTTTACACAATAAATCATTTAAGAGACATAAACATTTCATGATTCTTATCATCACATTAAGACCAACATCTAAGACAACTCTAAGTCATACTTGTGCAATGTGCAAGTAGCATTCCATACTACTACTCACACTAAGTACTCCTTTGAAGTCACCATAGACAAGGCACATTCATACACAATAGTCATGACAAGGAAGTAACTCACAATATAATCCAAGTATAGCATGCATCTTTACATTTAAGCATATAAGCATTTAAGAGTCAACATTCTTTATTAGCTTCATTGCATTAAGAGTAGCTTCATTCATTAGACATTAGATCACATTCTTCATTAACACATTATCAGAAGAGCCCATTTATTCATTAACATTATAAGGAAGACACCATAACCTCTCTCAAATGACTACTTGTGCAATGCATAGATGGAATCCTGAAGAAGACATAGTTCATCAACATTCTTTGTGGGGGTAAGCCTTAACCGACATAGACCATGTGAGCTTGACATGGAATCCCGGTGTCACCCTCACCAGATAAAGGGATTCCTACTTGCCTAAGGTAGGACAATTGTTTTTAGATTAAGTGGATCCACTAGCTAAACCTATGTGGACACATAGTTTATGGGATAGGGAGATTGCTACTACATGCCCCGCCTCAACTCAGATGAGCATCCATCTCAAGAGATTGATACTAGGTACCCCACCTGAACTCACAGATGAGCACCCATCTCAATCCGTATCCACTCGTTGCTTAGCATTATTCCACACGGAGTACATTAAATTCATTACATTTGTTCATTATGGGATAAGGGATTGCTACTAGATACTCCGCCTCAACTCCCGGATGAGCATCCATCCCAAACCCAACATTCACTAAAATGGGATATAGGGATTGTTACTAGATACTCCGCCTCAACTCCCGGATGAGCATTCATCCCATCCCAACATTCATTGGAAAGCTCATAGATTCAAAGATGAGAGTAGCTTTTCACCTAAGAACCTCCTTATTGTGAAAAAGTTCTTTCACAACAAGTCATTAGCATTCATTAAAGTACAATTGAGAATAGCCTTTCAATAGACTCAACATTCATTAACATTGTCATTGAATTTCATTCATTCATTCATTCAAGTGTGTGTGTATGTGAGAATAGCCTTTCACATTGTCACCATCATTCACAATTGTTAATAGAGAGATATCATTCAATCCTAACACAATTAGTTTCTAAACAAGATCATAATTTATTCATTGAGATCACACACATGCTTCACATCACTTCCATATATACAACATTATGATAATGCTTCAATTCCTCACATTATGCCTTCAAGGCCATGATCACAATGTACATAGTAAGTAAACACCTCCACTTTTTAAGTGGATCAACAATTGAAGCACAATTCTACTTTAACATGAAATTAGGAAAAACTTGCCCTTTCAAGGCTATGATCACAACTCCTCAATTCACCACAATTAGGCATAGATGATGATACAATTCAATAATCTAAATCAATCTAAGCATAAATCCATCAACATTCATTCATAATTACCAAACCCACTTCATAAGTCACAATTTAGGAATTGAGAGAAATCATGGGTTCATAGAGTAGAAACATCAATTAAACATCAATTAAACATCAATATAATCATAATTTGACATTAGTAAACGTTTAAAATCTTTTGATGAAAGAACCCATGAGATTGAGTGAAAACCTAGATTTTCATGATTTGAAAACTTCTTTGAATTGGCTCCTTGAATGGAAAATTAGACAAGGATCAAGACCACCATACCTTGCTATTGCTTCCCATGAAATCCCTTTGAAAACCTTGAGGAAATTGACCTTCGAAGCTTTGAGTCTTCACCTTCTATGGAGGTTCTAGAGAGAGATTTTTAAGAGGGGAAGGGTAGTTTGAATTTGGGGTTTTGTAATAATAAATTCTAAAATATGTTTAATCACATTTAATACACTTAAAATACCTAAATAAACATAAAATAATCGTCGATACTCTTATTAGAACTTGGGAGGCCGAACCAAACCAGACTTGCAGGTCCCAAACGATGGCTCCCCATCCACGGACCGTGGATGGGTTGATGCCCCATCTTGTGTTTTCGTGGTTTTGGTCAGAGGCTCACATTTTTGGGGCCTGACCAACGAAGGCCATCCACGGGGCGTGGATGGACGTACGGGGCGTGGTCCCCTTCCGTAGGTCACCACAATTTGGCCAATTTCTTTGTTTCAAAGGGTCTTGGGGGGTTAGACTTAGGGTCCTCCTCAAGGACCCCTATGGTGGTCCTTGGGGAGTCGTACCTTGACATTTGACCCCTAAACCCCTCAATCATGACTTGGGACAACATCAAACACCATCAAATTAAACCTCATACCGAACACACACACGTTAGGCTCTAGTTTCACTAGTTCGTTTTTAGGGTCGTTACATTATCCCCCACTTAGGAACATTCGTCCTTGAATGACACTTTAAACACATTACGGGGTAATGACTCAAAACTAGCAGCCCATAATCATGAAGGCAACATCAATATAAATGCTTAAATATAGGAGGAAGCACCAACTCCACATCAAAGAACTCAAAATATAACAAGAAGGTAGGAACTACATCTACAAATTCATTATGCATCAAAACTTCACATTCTTCATTTCATTGGAGGAACTTCCTTCTCCAAATCACATCATGCTCATCACAACATCATTAAACCTAACATCATTAAGCACATTATGCAACTTCTCCAGAAAAACACATTTAGGCATGTTCAACCATTCATCCTTATGAAGCATATAGACAACTCATATACAAAATGCATTTAATTATGAGGAACATAAATCATGAAAACTCATTTTCTCAACTAAACAAGAATTATCATAGAACATGCACAACATAAGGAGAACATGGAAACTCAATGCCACACATGACTCCAAAAACATGAAACAAGCCAAAAAGGAACTCTTTGTTTTAGGCTTGAATCGGCAGATAAAGAAAGAGGTAAGGATATCGGAACCCTCAGCGACTTTACTACTCAACCTACCATTCCCCACTTAGTAGTAAACCCAACTAAGGATTAGCATGAAAAAAAATAAAGGAACCTTAATAAAGACATTCACAACTTACAAGAGACCATCAACTCACCGGTGCTTTTAAACTAGGAAGGTCCTCATAAGCAACTCTTGCTCACCAACAACCTTACCACATCACTCAAAGTCTCATATGAGTCTACCACACCCGGTCTAAACTTCCTCAAACTCACTACACATCTTAAGGCGAGAACATCAATCAAGCCTAACTCATGAACATTTTTGGACACTCAAAGACCTTACCATCTAGGCACATTATCCCCCGCTTAGGAGAAAGCCTATAACAACTCTTCTAAATTCCACTTCTTCCAATTCTAAGGTCGGAGCAAAACATCACTAAACCTTCATACTCATCACACCTAGGCATTCTTAAAACACTACATTTCATCAACTCTTTCAATATACCTCAAAACTCATCTTGACTAAGTCGTATTCTACCAACAACATGTATAACCATAAAGCAACCCATTCACACTAAAGACAACATCACAATCTATCATCTCACATCTATTAAGCCACATAGACATAGTTGGCATCACAACCAACCTTTTCTCTTCCTCAACCCTTCTAGCATACTCCCTTCAAGTGGTCAAACTCTAAAGACCATCACATAAGGAATAAGGAAAAGACATTATAGAGTTAAACTCTATGGCACAACTTGAAGAATGAAGAAGTGAAACTTTCTTAGCACCCAATAGCCTACTATTCATAATGTGGCGTGCTTCACATTATGAACAAGACTCTACTAGATATGGTTTGACACAACCTAAGACCATTCCAAAATTTTGTGCTCTAATACCATGTTTGTCACCACCTGAGAGCACCCCATAGTCGTAACACGGCGTACTCGACCCCGAAGGGGTCTTATACAAGCCTCATAGCATTCTTGAACATAAGAACATATGAAAATAGAGAAGAATTAAAAACATTCATTTACAATCGAAAACATTTTCATTAAAAACAAGCTAAAGACTTTCTAGACTTTATACATTATGTTTCAAACCATCTAATACTTTGAATACATCATTGGGACTTAGCCCATTCAAAAGCTTTAACAAACTAAAAGACATAAAAGGAACATAATGGATTTTGTCCTCGAAACAATGAGAACTCACCAAGTTTTCATCTTCAAGCACCTTGGAAACCTATCCTTCAAGCATAGAACACCAATATCTCCAAGCCCTACACTTTAGTAAGAAAAGGGGAAGAATGGGGTTATCACATTAGATGTACTAAGTATGATGACCATGCAAAAACATGCTTAAAAAGGAAATTTGCTTGAGAGTCATGCATTTATGCCATTTTGGTAAACCCTTCATGAATATACACATAAGAGACATAATATTCAAGCATGATCAACATACAAGTCATTTATCACAGTAGAGACATGTTCAACACATATAACCCATTACCTTTATTTAAATCTTCACTTCAAGTAACCTTTAGGCTATACCTTGTGCAATGTATGGATAGCATCCTATACTACCATCCACACCAAGGCAACGCCCTAAGGTCACCAAAAGTGAACTTGCCATTCATCCTTTCCATCTTTACACAATAAATAATTTAAGCGACGTAAATATTTCATGAATCACATCATCACATTAAGACAAACTTCTAAGACGACTGTAAGTCATACTTGTGCAATGTGCAAGTAGCATCCCATACGACAACTAACACTAAGTAGTCCTTTGAAGTCACCATAGACAAGGAACATTCATATACAATAGTCATGACAAGGAAGTAACTCACAATACAATCCAAGTATATCATGCATCTTAACATTTAAGCATATAAGAATTTAAGAGTCAACATTCTTCATTAGCTTCATTGCATTAAGAGCAGCTTAATTCATTAGACATTAGATCACATTCTTCATTAACAAATTATCATAAGAGCACATTTATTCATTAACATTATAAGGAACACACCATGACCTCTCTCAAATGCCTACTTGTGCAATGCATAGATGGTGTCCCATATCACCACCCATACTAAGTCGTACATCCTTAAGAAGCCATAGTTTATTAACATTCTTTGTGGGAGTAAGCCTTAACCGTCATAGACCATGTGAGCTTGACATGGAATCCCGGTGTCACCCTCACCGGATAAAATGATTCCTACTTGCCTAAGGCAGGACCATTGTTTTTAGCTTAAGTGGATCCACTAGCTAGACCTATGTGGGCACATAGTTTATGGGACAAGGAGATTGCTACTAGATGCCCCGCCTCAACTCAGAGGAGCATCCATCTCAAGAGAATGCTACTAGATGCCCCGCCTCAACTCCGATGCGCATCAATCTCAAGAGATTGCTACTAGGTAGGGTAGTTTGAATTTGGGGTTTTGTAATAATAAAGTCTAAAATAGGTTTAATCACTTTTAATACTATTAAAATACCTAAATAAACATAAAATAACCGTCCATACTCTTATTAGAACTACCCCCACCATGGTCGAACCAAACCAAACTTGCAGGTGCCAAACAACGGCTCCCCATCCACGAACCATGGATGGGTTGATGCCCCATCCTGTTCCTTCGTGGTTTTGGTCAGAGACTCACATTTTGGGGGCCTGACCTACGGAGGCCATCCACGGGGGTTGCATAGACCTACAGACGCCATCCACGGGGTGTGGATGGACGTACGGGGTGTGGTCCCCTTCTGTAGGTCACCACAATTTGGCCAATTTCTTTGTTTCAAGGGGTCTTGGGGGGTTAGACTTAGGGTCCTCCTCAAGGACCCCTAGAGTGGTCCTTGGGGAGTCGTACCTTGACATTTGACCCCTAAACCCCTTAATCATGACTCGGGACAACATCAAACACCATCAAACCTCATACCAAACCCAAACGGACACACGTTAGGCTGTAGTTTCACTAGTTCATTTTTAGGGTCGATACATTATCCCCATTTAGGAACATTTGTCCTCGAATGAAACTTTAAACGCATTACGGCATAGCGACTCAAAACTAGCAGTCCACAATCATACATGCAACATCAATATAAATGCATAAACATAGGATGAAGCATCAACTCCACTTCAAAGAACTTAAACCACAACAAGAAGGTAGGAACTACATCTACAAACTCATTATGCATCAAAACTTCACATTCTTCATTTCATTGGAGGAACTTCCTTCTCCAAATTACATCATGCTCATCACAACATTATTAAACCTAACATCAGCACATTATGCACTTACTCTTTAAAGCACATTATGCAACTTCTCCATAAAAACACATTTAGGCCTGTTAAACCATTCATCCTTATGAAGCATGTAGACAACTCATATAAAAAATGCATTTAATTATGAGGAGCATAAATCATGTAAACTCATTTTCTCACCTAAACAAAAATTCAACTAGAACATGCACAACATAAGGAGAACATGGAAACTCAATGCCACACATGACTCCAAAAATATGAAACAATCCAATAAGGAACTCTTTGTCTTAGGATTGAATAAGCACATAAAGAAAGTGGTAAGGATATGGAACCCTCAATGACTTTACTACTCAACCTACCATCCCCCACTTAGGAGTAAACCAAACTAAGGCTTAGCATGAACGAAATAAAGGAACCTTAATCAACACATTCACAACTTACAAGAAACCATCAACTCATCGGTGCTTTTAAACTAGGAAGGTCCTCATAAGCAACTCCTGCTCACTAACAACCTTACCACATCACTCAAAGTCTCATATGAGTCTACCACACCCGGTCTAAACTTTCTCAAACTCACTACACCTCTTAAGGTGAGAACATCAATCAAGCCTAACTCATGAACATTAAGGACATTCAAAGACCTTACAAACTAGGCACGTTATCCCCCACTTAGGAGAAAGACTATAATAACTCTTCTAAACTACACTTCTTCCAATTCTAAGGTCGGAGCAAAACATCACGAAACCTTCATACTCATCACACCTAGGCATTCATAAAATACCACATTTCATCAACTCTTTCAATATACCTCAGAACTAATCTTGACTAAGTCGGATTCTACCAACAACATATATAACCATAAAGCAACCCATTCACACTAAAGACAACATCACAATCTGTCATCTCACATCTATCAAGTCACATAGCCATAGTTGGCATCACAACCAACCTTTTCTCTCCCTCAACCCTTTTAGCATACTCCCTTCAAGTGGTCATACCCTAAAGACCATCACATATGGAATAAGGGAAAGACATTATAGAGTTAAACTCTATGGTACAACTTGAAGAATGAAGAAGTGAAACTTTATTAGCACCCAATAGTCTCCTATTCATAATGTGGCACGCTTCACATTATGAACAAGACTCTACTAGATATGATTTGAGACAACCTAACACCATTCAAAAATCTTGTACTCTAATACCATGTTTGTCACCACCCGAGAGCACCCCTTAGTTGTAACACAGCGTAATCGACCCCGAAGGGGTCTTATATAAGCCTCATAGCATTCTTGAACATAAGAACATAGGAAAATAGAGAAGAATTAAAAACATTCATTTACAATCGAAGACATTTTCATTAAAAACAAGCGGAAGACTTTCTAGACTTTATACACTATGTCTCAAACCATCTAATACTTTGAATACATCATTGGCACTTATCCCACACAAAATCTTTAACAAACTAAAAGACTTAAAAGGGACATAATGGATTTTTTCCTCGAAACTATGAAAACTCACCAAGTCTTCATCCTCAAGCACCTTAGAAACCCATCCATCAAGCATAGAGCACCAATATCTCCAAGCCCTACACTTTAGTCTGAAAAGGGGAAGAATGGGGTTAGCACATTAGATGTACTAAGTATGATGACCATGCAAAAACATGCTTAAAAAGGACATTTGCTTGAGAGTCATGCATTTATGCCATTTTGGTAAAATCTTCATGAATATACACATCAGAGACATAATATTCAAACATGATCAACATACAAGTCATTTATCAAAATAGAGACATGTTCAACACATATAACCCATTACCTTTATTTAAACCTTCGCTTCAAGTAACCCTTAGGCTATATCTTGTGCAATGTATGGATAGCACCATCCACACCAAGGCACCTCACTAAGGTCACCAAAAGTGAACTTGCCATTCATCCTTTCCACCTTTATACAATAAAACATTTAAAAGACATAAACATTTCATGAATCACATCATCATATTAAGAACAACATCTAAAACAACTCTAAGTCATATTTGTGCAATGTGCAAGTAGCATCCCATACTAATACTCACACTAAGTAGTCCTTTGAAGTCACCATAGACAAGGCACATTCATATACAATAGTCATGACAAGGAAGTAACTCACAATACGATCCAAGTATAGCATGCATCTTTACATTTAAGCATATAATCATTTAAGAGTCAACATTCTTCATTAGCTTCATTGGATTAAGAGCACCTTCATTCATTAGACATTACATCACATTCTTCATTCTCATATTATCACAAGAGCACATTTATTCATTAACAATATAAGGAACACACCATGACCTCTCTCAAATGCCTACTTGTGCAATGCATAGATGGCGTCCCATACCACCACCCACACTAAGTAGTACATCCTTAAGAAGCCATAGTTTATTAACATTTTTTGTGGGGGGTAATCCTTAACCGACATAGACCATGTGAGCTTGACATGGAATCCTGGTGCCACCCACACCGAATAAAGGGATTCCTTCTTGCCTAGGTGGGACCAATTTTTTTTAGCTTAAGTGGATCCACTAGCTAGACCTATGTGGGCACATAGTTTATGGGATAGGGATATTGCTACTAGATGCCCCGCCTCAACTCAGATAAGCATCCATCTCAAGAGATGGCTACTAAGTACCCCACCTCAACTCACAGATGAGCACCCGTCTCTATCCATATCCACTCTGTGCTTAGCATTATTCCCCACAGAGTACGTTACATTCATTACATTTGTTCATTATGGGATAAACGATTGCTACTAGATAATTCACCTTAACTCCCGGATGAGCATCCATCCCAGACCCAACATTCACTAAAACAGGATATAAAGATTGTTACAAGATACTCCGCCTCAACTCCCGGATGAGCATCCATCCTATGCCAACATTAATTGGAAAGCTCATAGATTCAAAGATGAGAATAGCCTTTCACCTAAGAACCCCCTTATTGTGAGAAATTTCTTTCACAACAAGTCATTAACATTCATTAGAGTATAATTGTGAATAACCTTTTAATAGACTCAACATTCATTAACATTGTCATTGAATTTCATTCATTCATTCAAGTGTGTTTGTATGTGTGAATAGCCTTTCACATTGTCACCATCATTCACAAATGTTAATTGAGAGATAACATTCAATCTTAAGACAATTAGCTTCTAAACAAGATCATAATTCATTCATTGAGATCACACACATGCTTCATATCACATTCATATATACAACATCATGATAATACTTCAATTCCTCACATTATTCCTTCAAAGCCATGATCACAATGTACATAGTAAGTAAACACCTCCACTTTTCAAGTGGATCAACAATTCAAGCACAATTCTACTTTAACATGAAATTAAGTCAAACATGCCCTTTTAAGGCTATGATCACACCTCCTCAATTCACCAAAAATTCACCACATTTAGGCATAGATGATGATACAATTCAATAATCTAAATCAATCTAAGCATAATCTATCAACTTTCATTCATAATCAATAAACCCACTTCATAGGTCACAATTTAGAAACTGAGAGAAATCATGGGTTCATAGAGTAAAATCATCAATTAAACATCAATATAATCATATTTTGACATTAGTAAACCTTTAAAATCATTTGATGAAAGAACCCATGAGATTGAGTGAAAACCTAGATTTTGATTATTTGAAAACTTCTTTGAATTGGCTCCTTGAATGGAAAATTAGACAAGGATTAAGACCACCATACCTTGATATTGCTTCCCACGAAATCCTCTTGAAAACCCTTTGAAAACCTTGAAAAAATTGACCTTGGAATCTTGGAGTCTTCACCTTCTATGGAGGTTCTAGAGAGAGATCTTTTGGAGGGGAAGGGTAGTTTGAATTTGGGGTTCTGTAATAATAAAGTCTAAAATAGGTTGAATCACTTTTAATACTCTTAAAATACCTAAATAAACATAAAATAAACGTCCATACTCTTATTAGAACTTGGGTTGAATTTACCAATTCACCCCTACCAAGGCCGAACCAAACCAGACTTACAGGTGCTAAATGACGGCTCCACATCCGCGGACCGTGGATGGGTTGATGCCCCGTCCTGTGCCTTAGTGGTTCTGGTCAGAGACTAACATTTTGGGGGCCTTACCTATGGAGGCCATCCACGGGGCGTGGATGGACCTACGGGGTGTGGTCCCATTCCGTAGGTCACCACAATTTGGCCAACGTCTTTGTTTCAAGGAGTCTTGGGGGGTTAGACTTAGGGTCCTCCTCAAGGACCCCTAGGGTGGTCCTTGGAGAATCATACCTTGACGTTTGACCCCTAGACCCCACAATCATGAATCGGGACAACATCAAACACCATCAAACCTCATACGAAACCCAAACGTACATACATTAGGCTCTAGTTTCACTAGTTCGTTTTTAGAGTCGTTACAACGATCACCAGGCTTGCTTTTCTTCATTCTTTCAGCTCGCTTTGTTCCTTTTACAAATTAGTGTCCTTGCCTTGTTCCTAAATCCCTATAACTTGAAATCAAGGGTTTTACATTAGTTATTGGAACAAAATAAGCATTTGAGGACACTAAATCATTGTAAATAAACCCTAAATGAGTCCAAATCTCGGACTCATCAACACCCCTAACTTAAACTTTTGCTTGTCCTCAAGTATAACTCGAGTTCAATAGTTGAAAAAGGATGTCTCAAATAGTGCTACACAAGACTCAAACATGAATGCACACAAAAAGACTAAACTTACTCATGCAAAGATCAATTGTGCACTCAAAGGTTCAAGTTGTGACTCACCATTACCAAAGATTCTCAAGTTCACAATACTTGCTTCAAATGTAAGTTCAAGCTCAACAAAGGTACTCAAATGCCCTTACACAAAGAATTACTCCATATGCACACACTATTCTTTACAATTTAAAGCTCCGGAATCACATACAACTCTCACACTCACAAAGATGAACACATTCATAACTTCATCCATAGGTTTGCCTTTATTTTCCAACCAACATTTGTTTTAGCTCACTCAAGATCAAAATGGTCTTTTCAAGGTTTGTAATAGGGCTGAGTGTAAAGGTATGGTCATTTAGGCTCAGTGGCTGCTATCTTCATGAAATGTGGTATGAACATAGCTTTCTATCCTTCTCTTTAATATTTAAAGCCATGCTCAAAATTCACTCTATTATTCATTCTCTATGGAATATTGGACGCTCCATTTCTTTTGCAACTTTCACAACTTTATTTCTCAACATTTTCGCTCTTTTTATTTTTCATTCTTCTTTTCTTTTTCTCTTTTTTTTATGGTGGGGTTCCATCTTTCTCAAAACCATGAATCAAGGGAAAATTCTTTGTACTTCTTGATTTACCTTCTCTTTCCACCACACCGCCAACTTAGGCTTTTGGCCTAAGTTGGTTATTCAAACAAACCACACTTCATGAGGGTTATAGGTGAATGGATAAAGAGAAGGTTACAATTGTATCAATTTTGTTCCAAGAAAAGGCTAAGGCTCAAAGGGTGTTAAAGCAAAGTTCAAACACTTACAAGGTTGGCCATAAAATAGGTGTAATCTCAAATTGTTTCACTCTTTAAAATTGTTGCCTAAGATCATTTCAAGATCTTGCATCACTTAGTCAACCAGAACAACGGGGTAAATTCTAGGTGTCATCACACATGGTTCATGGTAAGATCATCACACAAGGCATTGGCACCAATATCAATAAAGACTTCACATTTTCGCTAGTGTGCAATGTTCATTTTAGAAGCCTCTATTCGATAACCGGCTAGTCACAACAAGATGCAAAAAGTTCACATGCTATCTCTGCAACTTCATTTGGCCTTATCGTAGCCGCGCATTCCTTTTTGTTCGATTAAGAGCACTATTCAAGTCATCGGTATTGATCATGACCGACACTCAAATTTGCACAAGAATAACCACATTCAAACACAATCAAGAGGTGGCAAATTTTTTAGAAGGGTCAAAAACCATTTACATTCAAAATACGGAGCCACAAGCTCAAACACCAATAAAACAATGTCAAAACACAATTTATAGCACAAAAACTCAATATATACCCAAAAATAGTAAACCCAAGAGGTAGGTATGGAAATACCTCACCCCACCACAAATAAAAGAAGTTTGTCCTTAAATGCAATAAAAACACTAAAAATCAATAAAAGTGACAGAGAGGGAGGTCAAAAAAAATCATGTCTACACAATTGCTCCATCTGTCAGGGAATCAGTACCTGGTGTAGCATCAGCAACACTCGATCCACTAGGGCCTGCCATGGATATCTCTGTCACTGATGTTTGAATCACTAACTGTACAATCATCTCCTCAAGGTCAAGCATGTCTCCATAGATGATCTCCTCCGAAACCTCTATCTTCGGCTGGAGGAATCTCAGAAGTAATCGGGGCATCCACATCATCCGCTGCCTCCAGAAATGAAGTGAAGTCTGTGTACTTCAAGTAGTCCACATCCTTTATCAAATCAATGACCACTACTTTTAAAGTCATCACCTCTGAAGTTGCCCCCTATCACCTCTCGAAAGTCCCAACTCTCGCCGTGAGAGTGTCAATACATGCTCATAGGGGAGTCAGTGTAGCTAGGATAGCACTCTCGATCATCCATGGTACCGTAGCCTTCCATAGAGTAGCCCTCACATTTGCCGAATAGGCTAAGTGCCCCATCTTCAGGATCATGTCCTAAGTAATCTTGGCGGGCTGCAAAGTTGTTATGCCTAAAAAACTAGTGAAATAAATTAGACAGTTCTAGAGCTTTTCGTAAGAACTTTAGAGTGTTGTATGAGGATTCAAAATGACAAAAATGATTCCCGTACTTAGTATGAAGGTTTTAGGGTTAGGGTGTCAAGGTCCGACACCCCAAGGACCACCCAAGGGGTCCTTGAGGAGGACCTCAAAACAGCCCCAAAAGCTGTCAATTTGCAGCCACCTATGGATGCCATCTACTGGCCGTAGATGGACCCACGCCCCGTGGGTTGGGGTCGTGGGTCAAGACTGCTTTCACCTGTAATTTTCAAGCCTCATTCCAGAACCTACGAATGTGCAGCACGGACAGTAGACCACCCACGGTCCGTGGGTGGGGGTTTCGTGAGTCAAGGCAGTTTTTAAGAATTAGTTATTAAGTTAGGGGTTTGGGGGTTAATTAGTAATTAGTAAGGGGTTAAGGGAGGTCAGTTAGTTAGTTATTAAACCACCTATATATACCTAATAGACCCCTAAACTAAGTCAATTAACTTATTCTTCAAATAACCCAAATTCCCTCCAAGAAATACTCTCTCCAGAAGTGAAGAGGAAGAAGAAGAGAAGAGAGTAGGGCAGATTTTCCTCCATTGAAGCAAGCCTAATTAGGGCTTTGAATTACTGTATGTTAGCTTATTCATCTATAGGTTCTTCCACCCATGGTGCCCCCTAGGTTATCCCCCAATCGTGAAGTCAAAAAGCCAATTCTAGCTAGGGTTTCCTTCTACATTGTGGGTAGGGTTTAGGTATGATTCTAATCGAGTTGATAATACCTAATTATTATTGTATTAAAATTGATTTATGATATTATGATGAATTCATTTGATTTCTATGGTTAACCTTAGCCTATTTGATGAATGTGATATTTTGTGGGTTTATGCCATTAGAGGTGGAAATGAAGGTTCATAGGTGATCTTCTTAAATCAATGTCATGTGTAGTAATTGTTCAAGCTTAGGAACATATAATCATGAATTTAACTAGACTTTATTGAATATGAAGGATCATGACTTGTAAAGAAGAAATTTAACCTTTATGATCAATTGTGACTAGAATTACCTAGTAATAAAGAATGTAATTAGAATAACTTGAAATATAAGTATAATAAAGATAATAAGAAGTAAAACTTTGAGTATAAAACCCACCATTTCCTTGATGTTTTAATTTCATGTTTTGAGACTATTGTATGGGCTGTGTCCCAAGAGTTTATTCTAAAGTTGTATTAGATGGTTTGAGATAAAGAATAGAAAGACTTCCGGCTGTTTTTATGAAAATGACTTTGATTGTAAAAAGTTTTAGATTTTCCCTATTTTCTAATATCTTATGTTCATGATATCTAAGGGCTTGTATGAGACCCCTTCGGGGTCAAGTACACCATGCTACATCTAGGGTGTACCCCTGGGTCATGAAAAACTTGGTATTAGAGTAAAAGGGTTAGAATGGTTCTAGGATTGTCTCAAACCACGTCTAGTAGAGTCTTGTTCATAAATGTGAAGCGCGCCACATTTATGAATAGGCGGCTATTGGATGTTTAGGAAATCTCACTTATTTATTCTCTAAGTCGTGCCATAGAGTTTGGCTTTAGTAGGTCCTTCTCCTAATTTGTGCCCTATGTTTTTCAGGGTATGGCTAATAAAAGGGTCAATGCTAGGAGAAATGAGGAAGGAAATGTGGATCAAGAGGTTTCTCTCCAAGTTCCACCCCAAGCTCCTCCTCAAGCTCCAATTGACCCTATAGTGGAGAATGTGACTCATGCAGAATTTAGGCCCTCTTTGCAATTGTTGGCTCACGCTATAACGGCTCAAGCCAATAGGTATGTTGGGCCCCATGTGAACCCTAATGTGAATCCTAATGTGAACTCTGCAGCCTTAAGATTAGGGATTTTATTAAGATGAAACCTCTGAAGTTTTATGACTCCGAGGTGGAGGAAGACCCCAAGGAATTTGTAGATGAGATGTGTAGGACTCTTGATATCATAGGGGTGAATTTGGTAGAGAAAGCGGAGTTAGCCGCTTACCAATTGAAAGGGGCAGGTCAAATATGGTATGGTCAATGGAAAGGGAGTAGACCGGTAGAAACGGGTCATATATAGTGGGATGCATTTGAGAAGGCATTCATTGATAGGTTCTTTCCCCTAGAGTTGAGGAAGGCTAAGATGCAAAAGTTTATCAACCTTAAGCAAGGTAGCATGAGCGTTCAAGAGTATTCCCTAAAGTTTACTTAACTCTATAAGTATGCTCCAATCTTAGTGGAGAATTCAAGGGATGAGATGAACCATTTCATGATGGGAGTATCCGAATTAGTAGAAAATGAATGTTGTGTGGCAATGCTTATAGATGATATGGATATCTCACGTCTTATGGTTTTCGCCCAACGAATAGAAAAGTCAAAAATTAAGAAAGAATCTAAAAATAAAAAGTGGTCTAGATTAAATGATGATGAGTCCTTGGATGATGAGTTGGATGGATATGGTCGCCCAAGGTTTAGAAAAAAGTTCTCCGAGCAAGGTCTCTCAATTACTCTTAAGTTTAACCAAATGAGGATGTCTAACTTCAAGTCTCAAGAAGATGGTAGTGAAATTCTATTATCGGGGTGTAGTAAGTGTGATAGAAGGCATGAAGGTGAATGCTTAGCGGGCTCTAATGTTTGTTTTGGTTGTGGTGAGTTGGGCAACAAGATAATGCATTGCCCTAAGGTTGCTAGAAATGAAGAGGATAGTCGTCGTAGGTCCCAACCCTACCCTTCCTCCGGTCCAATTGGTTTGGGTGGGAAGGCTCCAAAGAATAATAGATCTTAAGCTCTCCACTCTAGAGGTGATCAAGAGTGACCTCCTTATGTTGCTACCGGTATGTGTTTTCATGCTTTAACTAGATTCCAGTGATACTGGTCTTTTATGACTTGATAGATTTGAAATGATACACTATGATGTTGTCTTTAGTATGAATGATGCTTCATTATTGCCTTTATGTTATGAAAGATGTTTAGAAGAATTTGAGTAGGCTTACTCCTAAGGGGGAGATAGTGTGCATATCTAACAAGGGTTTTGTGTGGTTATGTTTAGTTAATGGTAGAACCCGACTTAGTCATGATGAGTTTTGAGGTATGTTGATAGATTGGTTGAATAGGGGTATTTAAATAATGCCTAGATGGGTTGAGTGAATAGAGTCCTCTAAGAAGGGTAGAAGTGTAATTCGCTATGGTTTAGAATCATCTTGTGTGATGGATGTGAAAGCTTAGTGATGACTTACTCCGACCATAAAATTGAAAGAAATGATGCTTAAAAGAATTTGTATAGGCTTGCTCCCAAGGGGGAGATAATGTGCTTAGATAGCAAGGTCGTTGAGTGTCCTTGATGTTCATGAGTTAGGTTGCTTAAAATTTTCACCTTAAGAGGTGTAGTGAGTATGAGAAGTTTAGTCCCGGTTTGGTAGGCTCATATGAGACCTTGAGTGATGTTAGTAAGGGTGCTTGTGAGCAATAATTGCTTAAAGCGAACCTCTCTAAATTAGAAGTACCGGTGGGGAACTTAGACCGGCAAGTTAAGAAATAGAAGAACAGGGAAGTTGTTCCATGAAGTTGTAGGAGTGATCTTTTAGTAAGGGTTTAGTTGAGGGTGCTACTTGGGAGGCCTAGGGCCAATGAGAAGTCCCGATATCCTCATCCTTTTTCCTTGTATTCCTCCTTTAGCATTTAAGATTTTGAGATTTTAAGTTCCTGTAACACCCCGGAAACTAGTAGACCAACTAGAGCCAGAAGCTAGGGTATTAAGGTTTGATGTATGTGAAATAGAGTCGTAGATGCGACTTTACTTGTTTAGAATGAGGGTTTAGTGGTTGAATGTCAAGGTACGTATTAGACCTAGTAGCTTAGAAGACTATTTAGAGTTTGGTTGAGCATGGGAAGGGCAAAGTACCAAGGCAAAAGGGCAAGCCTAAGCCAAGGGGCCAAGGCTGCCCAACCATGGCAAGCTACTGCCCAAGGGTTCACGACCACCTTCACGATCAGTGGTCTTGACCACGGTCCATGAAGGGGTACATGAAGACCTCTTAGTCTCATCAGAGGCAAGGCCTTGAGGCGAAGCTACTGCCAAAGGTCCACGAGCCACTTCACGATCCGTGGTCTTGACCACGGTCCGTCAAAGTGGTCGTGAAGGTGCCTTAGAATTTAGGGGCATGGCAAGTTGGGGGAGCCACTGTTCAAGTGACCACTTGCACCACCACGGGCCGTGGTACCCTTGATGAGCCATCAAAGTGGTCGTGGTGCCTAGACGGGACTGCCAAGTTGATCGACTTTTGGGTAAATTCCTATCCGACTAGTTTTAAGTGGGGGTCGTTTTGTATGTTCTTTATACACCTATATATATGGTTTTAATTCATTAGCCCCCAAGTTTAAGTCACTTCACATTACACACAAATCAAAAAACCAAATCACTCCTCTCTCAAATATTTCTCTCTCTAAGAAGAACCTCCATCAAAGAAGAAGCTAGGGTTGAAGCAAAGGTCAAGAACAAAGGCACCATTTCTTAAGGCTTGTGATAGGGATTTGATTAAGGTATGTTTAGATATTTTTCTATGGGTTCTTCACCCATAGAGTTCACTAGAATTTCCCCTAATTTTTGAAGAAGAACCCCAATAGAGCTAGGGTTACTTCCAATGTGTGGGTTTTAAGTGGGTATGTGTCACGACCCAAGCCTAGGGCCTAGACGTGACCGGCGAATGGGGAACCCGAAGGAACCCCAAACAAGCCTCATATCATATCATTACACATCCTTGGTCGCGGAAGCAATTAAAATGACCATAAGCGATAAGCATAATCAAAGGGGGAAATCGGGACTAAGGGAGCAAGAAAAAAAGAAGAAGAAGTGATACATAAATACCATAGATGAGTCAAGCTCAAGCATAATACACAACTTGTCCAACACCACCTCTAAACATGAGTACTTAGCGGGGGCCAAGACAAACTACCGGGCTCACCCTCATAGTCAAAACATAACTAAAAAGAAAAGTCTTATACATAGCAAAGGATCATGAGCAACGTCCCCGGAATGGAGGACTCACCAATAACCTTGATAGAAAATCGTATTAGCCACGCGGAGGAGGATGGTCAAGCGGTGCTCCGGTCCCTACATGGTGACATCATGTAGGCATAGAGTATGCGTTAGTACGTTTGAATGTACTAAGTATATGGGATGCAATGCAATGCCACAATAGATAGACATCATAGGAAAAATGCATAATCATACCCGATAGATAGCACATAAATGAAATGATATATATAATGACGCTTACATAAAAATCATATTTAGTGGGACGTAGTACATGTGTGGTGAGTGACCATCAATATAGTATTTCCAAGGCCTACCACCCCCTTGGAGAGGCGAAAGAGGTACAAACCCCTCAATGTGGTTACCCGGGCCTACCACCCCCCGAGCTAGGGACCAAGGTACAAACCCCTCGATGTGGTTATACGGGCCTACTACCCCCCGTACTAGGCAACCAAGGTACCAACCCCTTGATACGGTTACCCGGGCCTACAACCCCCCGAGCTAGGCTTGGTCGACTCACAACACTTATATAGAGAAAATCATATACATGTATCCCTTTCATCATCATTTCAATAATTATATAATCATCCGACTCATAGTGATAACAGCAAGGTTAAGGGAGATCACAAATAGAGAATTGAATATTAGAATGCGGAAGCACAAAGAAAAGAAACAAAAAGACTAACTAAAGATATGGGAAATTCGAAGGAAAGATCCACGAATTTCCAAGGATTAGATGTTCTAAGGCCTTGAAAAGATCCAAGTAACAACGTATAGATTTATGGAAGAAATCTAACGCCTTTACTTGAGAAAACGAATCAAAACGATAGATTCGGATCTTGACCGCTTTATGAGTAACTAAAGACAATAATTAGTATGTAGAAACTAATCACCTTCTAAAGAATACCAAAAAGAAACCAAAGATATCACAAGAAGAAATTACTTTATACCTTAAACTATGAAACTAGTAAAGGTTTAAAGATAAATTCTCAAAGAACAAGTCACAAAGGTTCAAAGAACTCTCTCAAATATTAATAATATCAATCTAAAATTGTCTTTAATGAATGAAAAGGACTCCTATATATAGGAGAAGGGAAAAACGTCCAAGAAGCCAAACCCTAAAAAAACAATTACAAGGAATCCTACTCTAGAAAGGAAATAAAGTAACCTAACTAGGAACAAATTTAGTACTTCTAGGAAAGCATTAAATGGTACTTAAGAGACCATAAATAGACTAAGGAAAATATTAATAACCTATATATAAATAAATAAATAAGGTAAATCCCAACTAGGAAAAGAATCTTGACAATCTTGGAAAGTTTGACTAGTCTTCTCTCAAAACTTGGGCAGAAAGCAACTCTTGTTGTGGCTGATTCTTGGACTCTTCTTGACCTTTTTTGCACGAAATTGGACCTTAAAATTCCTCATCTTGGGCTTGAATTTGGGCCACCAAATAATTGTAGCATTTGGACAATTCCTCTCCCTTGGGCTTGAGCTCTTCTTCCCCAATAAGAAACCTTTGGATCAGCGATTGAAGCCCATTGAGCTTATCATTGAACTCCTTGGTTTGAGATCTTGTTATGGGCCTCCTTGGAGTTTCTAAAGCGTCATCCTTGTCCTTCAATGGAGTAGAGCTACCTTGGATGCTATCATTCCCCTCTTCTTGAAGAGAATTCGTCCTCGAATTCAAATCTGCATCAAAATGGGAAAGATCAGAAACATTAAAAGTAGCACTAACTTGGAACTCACCAGGAAGATCAAGTTTATAAGCATTGTCTCCAATCCTTTCAAGGACTTTGTATGGCCCACTTCCTCTAGGATCTAGTTTGGTCTTTCTTTTGGAAGGAAATCTTTCCTTTCGCATATGCACCCAAACCAAGTCACCAGGTTTAAAAACAACATATTTTCTGCCCTTATTCCTTCGCAATGCAACTTCCTTGTTCTTCTTTTCAATTGCAAGCCTTGTTTGTTCATGAATTTTCTTCATCATATCAGCCTTCTTCTTACCATCAAGATTAGCAAAATCATTAGTAGGCAAAGGCAATAAATCAAGGGGGGTAAGGGGGTTGAATCCATATACAACTTCAAAAGGAGTCTTACCAGTAGAAGAATGGAAGGTCCTATTATAAGCAAATTCTACAATAGGTAAGTAATCTTCCCAAGAAGTCAACTTTCCTTTCAAAATAGCCCTCAACATGTTCCCTAAAGTTCTATTAACCACTTCCGTTTGCCCATCCGTTTGTGGGTGACAAGATGTAGAAAATAGCAATTTAGTTCCCAACTTTCCCCAAAGAATTCTCCAAAAGTGACTTAAGAACTTGGCATCCCTATCACTAACAATAGTTCTAGGTATTCCATGCAATTTAACCACTTCCTTTACAAACAAGTCAGCCACATGAGATGCATCATTAGTCTTTTTACATGGGATAAAACGAGCCATTTTAGAAAATCTATCTACTACCACAAATATACTATCCTTACCATACTTAGTCCTTGGCAGCCCCAATATGAAATCCATAGAAATATCAATCCAAGGGGAATTAGAAACAGGTAAAGGAGTATAAAGACCATGCGGCAATGTTCTAGACTTAGCCTGTTTACATTCAAGACAATAAGAACACACTTTTTCAACATCCTTTCTCATGCTAGGCCAATAAAAATGTTCAGAAAGTATTTCCAGTGTTTTGGGTACACCAAAATGTCCCATTAGCCCTCCACAATGTGCTTCCCTAACAAATAGTTCACGCAACGAGCAGTTAGGAACACATAATTTATTTTCCTTGAATAGAAATTCATCTTGAAGATTAAATTTCTCAAAAGGACCTAACTTACATTCAGCAAAAATCTCACCAAAATCAGAATCATTAGCATAGAGGAACTTGATTTGGTCAAAACCCAATAACTTTGAAGTAAGAGTAGAGATCAAAACATACCTTCTTGAGAGTGCATCAGCAACCACATTCTCCTTTCCTTGTTTGTAAGCAATTACATAAGGAAAAGTTTCAATAAACTCTACCCATTTAGCATGCCTACGACTAAGTTTACCTTGGCTCTTCAAGTATTTTAATGACTCATGATCAGTCTTGACCACAAATTCTCGAGGCCACAAGTAGTGCTGCCATGTAGCTAACGCCCTCACCAAGGCATATAGCTCCTTATCATAAGTTGAGTAGTTCAATGTTGCTCCACTTAGCTTTTCACTAAAGTAGGCAATTGGCTTGGAGTCTTGCATCAAAACTGCACCTATGCCCTTACCAGAGGCATCACACTCAATTTCGAAAGACTTAGAAAAATCAGGCAATTGCAAAAGAGGAGCAGAACACAATTTATCCTTCAGCAAGTTAAATGCATCATCTTGTTCCTTTCCCCATGTAAAAACCTTATCTTTTTTAATAACTTCAGTTAAAGGAGCAGCAATGGTGCTAAAGTCTCGCACAAACCTCCTATAAAAACTAGCAAGTCCATGAAAACTCCTAACTTCAGTTACACTATTAGGTTTAGGCCATTCTTTTATTGCTTTGATTTTCTCATCATCTACTTCAACTCCCTTAGAACTGACTACAAAACCTAAGAAAACCACACGATCCACACAGAAAGTACACTTTTTGAGATTAGCAAATAAGCGTTGATTTCTAAGAACTTCAAAAACTTGTTTTAAGTGCTCTAGGTGTTCATCCAGATTTTGAGAAAAGATCAAGATGTCATCAAAATACACCACAACAAATTTTCCATGGAAATCTTTAAAAACATGATTCATTAGTCTCATAAAAGTGCTTGGTGCATTAGTCAAGCCAAAGGGCATAACTAACCACTCATAAAGTCCATATTTGGTCTTAAAAGCAGTTTTCCATTCATCTCCAGGATTCATACGAATCTGATGGTAACCACTCTTTAGATCAATTTTAGAAAAGATTTTGGAACCATACAGTTGGTCCAACATGTCATCAAGACGAGGAATAGGATGGCGATACTTTACCGTTATCTTGTTGATGGCTCGACAATCTACACACATCCTCCATGTTCCATCCTTTTTGGGGACCAATAGGACTGGAACAGAGCATGGGCTCATACTCTCTCGAACAAATCCCTTTACAAGCAATTCTTCAACTTGCCGTTGTAATTCTTTGGTCTCTTCAGGATGGCTCCTATAGGCAGGCCTATTAGGAAGTTGAGACCCAGGCACAAAGTCTATTTGGTGCTCAATCCCTCTCAAAGGTGGCAATCCCTTTGGAGTGTCATCAGGAAAAACATCTTCAAAATTCTGCAAAAGAGAAGAAACACTATTTGGCAAAGAAGGAGTTAGTTGTTCAAAATTAATCAATACTTCTTTGTAAGTAAGTAGTATTATGGGCAGCCCCTCTCTCCTAGCATTCAAACACTCCTTGGCTTTTATAAAAAGGCTCTCATTTTTCTTTTCCTTAGCCTCTTTCCTCTCACCAAAATATTTATTTTTGTTACTCACACCCTCTTTTACCTCTTTACTTAGATCGCTGCCCTCTCTCTCTTTCTCGCGGCCATCTCTCTTTTTTTCTATTATCTCTTGGCCTTTTTCTTTTCCCTCAAGCTCACTTTTTACCTCTCCCTTTTGTTTTCCCATTGTTTCCCTCAATCGTTTTTGATCTTCAAACACTTGAGAAGGAGATAATGGTGCAAGAGTATACTTCTTACCATTATGCAGAAGACTATACCTATTCTTTCTCCCATGATGAGTAGTATCCCTATCATACTGCCAAGGTCGGCCAAGTAAAACATGACATGCTTGCATTGGGACTACATCACAAAGAATTTCATCTTCATACCTACCAACATTGAATGAAATCATGCATTGTTTGTTTACTTTTACTTCTCCACAATCATTCAACCATTGGAGCCTATATGGGGTAGAGCGCTTCATGCATGCAATTCCTAGTTTATCCACCAAGTATGAACTCACCACATTTGCACAACTTCCCCCATCAATAATCATAGAATAAGTCTTCCCTTTTATCCCACACCTAGTATGAAACAAATTCTCTCTCTGTCCTTCATCAACACTACCCAAATTGATAGTCATAATTCTCCTAACCACCCCAATTATACCATCATTAGGCAATTCCAAATCATCTTCCTCACTTGCACCTTCTCCCTCTTCTTCTTCCCCCTCACTTTTTTCACTCTCATATTCTCCATTCTCTCTAAGTAGGATGTTTCTTCTACTTGGACATTCATGCATCATATGCCCCCTTCCATGACATTTGTGACATTGAATAGAACTTGAAGGTTTAGAAGATTTAGGATTAAAGGTTTTACCTCCCTCCTCAACTTTACCTTTACCTCTATCATCTTGAGGTTTGGAAGGAGCTTTCCCCTCTTGAGTTGACCATGGCTTCTTCGAGATAGTGTTTGGTCGACTTCTCCATGAGTTATTTTGCCGCTTTTTCTCAATTTGTTTTTCAACTTTTACAGACAAATCAACTAACTCATCTAAAGTTACATATTGTTGTATCTCTACTACATTAGCTATTTCTGTATTTAAACCATTTAAAAATCTAGCTATTGTAGCCTCTTCTTCCTCCATGCAGTTAGCTTGGATCATAGCCATATCCATGCTTTTGAAGTACTCATCCACTAACATGGAGCCTTGCTTCAAGTGTTGAAGGCGAGACTGTAGATCTCTTTGGAAGTATGATGGAATAAATCGCTTCCTCATTACCCTCTTCATCTCTGCCCACGTAGCAATAGGTGGTAGCTCCTCTTGCAATCTGTCTCTAGCAAGCTTTTTCCACCAAGAAGCAGCATAATCAGAAAACTCAACAACAGCAAGTTTAACTTTCTTACCCTCAGAGTAGTTATGACAATCAAAGATGGCTTCAACTCGTCTCTCCCAATCAAGGTACAAGTCTGGATCCCTTGTCCCCTTGAAAGATGGCATCTTCATCTTTATACTATTTATATTATCATCTTCTACTCTACCTCTTTGTCCCCTCCTATCTCTTCTTTCTAGATTAAATTCAACATCAAAATCATCATTATCATATTCAGGATTTACAAAAGGGATATGGGGTACATTCCTTCTAACTTGGGGTCTAACATTATTTGGGGGTACAACATTATTCTCCCTCCTAATTGCAGCTATGATGTCATTCTGCTCGATAATCATATCCCTCATCTCTTGAAATTGAAGGGTCCATCTCTCAAATTGTTGGTGCATAGCTTGGAGGGTGAAGTCGTTCCTTCCTTTGACCTCGGCTTCTAAACGAGCCCTTTCCTCATCACCACCTGAAATAGACATCTAAAAAAAAAAAGAATAAATGATCAAGTATCACACTTTTAATATGGCTTTTACCCTCTTTTAAACTCACCCACACTTGCCTTTTTCCACTAAAAATAACCTTTGAACGAGAATACTTTGTAGATTTATAATTAAACCAAAACGTGTATCAAGTTCGTAGTAATAAAGTATGGAATCTTGGGGTACAAAAGAAAGTAAAGAACTATTCCTAGAACAAGTAGGATTTAGTTGAAACAAAACACGAATAAAAAGGAACTTATTTTAGAATTATAAGAACAAGAAAAAAAATCTCCTCTAATTCTTAAAGATCTAGAATTCCCTCTTCTTGCTACCTTCTTGCTTGGAAACAAATTAATACAAAACTTGGAGAGCAAGTAATAAGATTTCTTGAATAGCAAGTAATAAACTTTCTTGGGAATCAAGTAATCAAATTTCTTGGAGGACAAGTAATCAGATTTCTTAGAGAATTTTTTTTTTTTTTTTTTTTTTTGTTCACGCTACTGTTCACGCTACTAAATTTTTTTTTTTTTTTTTTCACGACGCTACTGTTCACGCTACAGTTTTTTTTTTTTTTTTTTTTTGGCTCTAAGAAGAAATCCCAAGATTTATCAAGAACGGAATCTTGATAGAACCGCTCTGATACCACTTGATAACAGCAAGGTTAAGGGAGATCACAAATAGAGAATTGAATATTAGAATGCGGAAGCACAAAGAAAAGAAACAAAAAGACTAACTAAAGATATGGGAAATTCGAAGGAAAGATCCACGAATTTCCAAGGATTAGATGTTCTAAGGCCTTGAAAAGATCCAAGTAACAACGTATAGATTTATGGAAGAAATCTAACGCCTTTACTTGAGAAAACGAATCAAAACGATAGATTCGGATCTTGACCGCTTTATGAGTAACTAAAGACAATAATTAGTATGTAGAAACTAATCACCTTCTAAAGAATACCAAAAAGAAACCAAAGATATCACAAGAAGAAATTACTTTATACCTTAAACTATGAAACTAGTAAAGGTTTAAAGATAAATTCTCAAAGAACAAGTCACAAAGGTTCAAAGAACTCTCTCAAATATTAATAATATCAATCTAAAATTGTCTTTAATGAATGAAAAGGACTCCTATATATAGGAGAAGGGAAAAACGTCCAAGAAGCCAAACCCTAAAAAAACAATTACAAGGAATCCTACTCTAGAAAGGAAATAAAGTAACCTAACTAGGAACAAATTTAGTACTTCTAGGAAAGCATTAAATGGTACTTAAGAGACCATAAATAGACTAAGGAAAATATTAATAACCTATATATAAATAAATAAATAAGGTAAATCCCAACTAGGAAAAGAATCTTGACAATCTTGGAAAGTTTGACTAGTCTTCTCTCAAAACTTGGGCAGAAAGCAACTCTTGTTGTGGCTGATTCTTGGACTCTTCTTGACCTTTTTTGCACGAAATTGGACCTTAAAATTCCTCATCTTGGGCTTGAATTTGGGCCACCAAATAATTGTAGCATTTGGACAATTCCTCTCCCTTGGGCTTGAGCTCTTCTTCCCCAATAAGAAACCTTTGGATCAGCGATTGAAGCCCATTGAGCTTATCATTGAACTCCTTGGTTTGAGATCTTGTTATGGGCCTCCTTGGAGTTTCTAAAGCGTCATCCTTGTCCTTCGATGGAGTAGAGCTTCCTTGGATGCTATCACATAGGATGTACATTGAACATTCCATTTCCTAAGAATTCTATCAATGGCATTTTATCAAACACATGGTGGGCTATTGTTCATGTAGATGAAATTATGTCTTTCAAGAGTACTAAGTCCAACCAATTCCGAAATACATATAAATCAGCCCACCAACAACATACATATATATATCAACCTTCATAATTTGATCATGGAAGCATGAAAACCATAAACATCACATAATAATTTCATTTCATGATAATATGCAAAAATAGACCATAATAGAATGTGTAGTAGTAATTCCATAATTCAAGAGTTCATAAATGATCATAAGGACCCATAAACTTGAAGTAAAATAGAGGATAAATGGTTGGACTTGTGGAAAGGAAGGTTTCCACAATCAACCCACATACCTCAACTTTGGAGAATCCTTGATGAGGATTGGAATGGAGAATTGATGCTTGAGATTGAGTCTTGAATCCGGAATTAGAACTTGAGATGTTTGAATTTGGTTGAAGGTCTTGGTGGAATTTTGGAGAGGGATTAGAGAGTGTTTTTGAGTGTTTTGAAGCTAGAAAGAAATATAACTAAGTATGGGACAATCCTCTTTTTTATAAAAGAAAAACGTCCAGCCGCTACAGTAACTTTAGCTACTGGAAATTGAAATTCTGCTCCGACAGATTTTACGAAAATGATCATAACTCCTTCATCCTAACTCGGAATGAGGTGAAACCAATTGCATTGGAAAGCTAACTCGAAGGGCTTTAATTTAATAGTTAGCGGCCCTTCCAGTTCCTTGTGTGCTAAGAGATATGCCCCTTTAAAGTTGACCCTGAAAATCGCATTTTTTGCGATTTTTGAAATTTGATACGGTTGTTCTAAAATTCGGGTTAGACCCATTTCCCACTCAATTTTACCCCCTGAATAAGAATATGAAGTCGAATTTCCGAAATCATGCACGGATTTTGAGATATATGGAAATTACAATTATAGGTGTTTCCGAAGCACATTTTCGGGCATTTTTGGGGTCGTTTCAGTATGATTCCAAATGGTTGGATACTACTCATATATGATTGATTTAGTATTGATTCATGATATTATGAAGAATTTATGTGAGTTCCTTGATTAACCCTAATTTTCAAAGTATGTGGGTTTATGTCTTTCGATGAGGAGTTGATGGTTCTTGATAGATTTTGTAGAATTGTCACCATGAATAGGTCTTATCCTACAATGGGAATATCAAAACATGAATTGAACTAGACTTATGAATGTATGATAGATCATGAATTGGAATGATTGGATTTGGGACTTTATGATGAATTATGCTAGAGTTGCCTATGATTAAGGCTTATGTATATATATCTTTTGATCTAGTGTGTGGTATAATGGGATGCCCCACAGGAATTACACAAGTGTTCCTTGAGGTTACTTAGGAGTATAGTGCTCTTATGACATGAAAACCTAGGTCTTGACTATGAAGGTTGACTATGACCAAGAATGACCAAAGAGAGGTACTTAGCTTGGATAGTATTATGGGATGCTATCTTTGCCTTGCACAAGAATGCTTGGAGGTGGCTTGTGAAGTATTTCTCTTGAATATGAAAGACTAATGGTTGAAGTATGAAATTATGAATGTGTTATGTTGACTTATTATGATATGATTCTTATGTTGGAGTTTATGCTATAAATATGTTATTGTTTCTTATGCTTATGTCTTATGTTGACTAACCATTTGAGATGCTTTATGATGTTGTGATAGCTTTCATACTTGGTACATTTTGTACTAACGCATATTGCCTACATTCTAATCAAATGTAGGGTGTTGGGAGATTGAGTTGCTTGAAGGCTAGGTTCATAAGGTGCAAGAAGATTCGAAGATTTGGTGAGTCCTCACAGCTTCGAGGACAAACCCACTATGTTCCTTTTTGTCATTTTTTATGTTTTAGACTTTATATGGGCTGCGTCCCAAGACTTTTATTCATGTTATTCATAGATGGTTTGAGTCAAAGACTTAGTGAATACTTCCGTTTGCTTATGAAAATGTTTTAGATTGTTTGAAAGAAAGTTTTAAATTTTCCTTACTTTTCTATGATCTTATGTTATGATGATGATAAGGTCTTGTATGAGACCCCTTCGGGGTCAAGTACTCCATGTTACGTCTATGGGGTACCCCTGGGTCGTGACAAAGTTGGTATCACAGCAAAATGTTTAGAATGGTTCTAGGATTGTCTCAAACCACATCTAGTAGAGTCCTATTCATGGATGTGAGTCACGACACATTTATTAATATGAGACTATTGGATGCATAGAAAAAATCTCACTTCTTCATTCTCTTAGTCGTACCATAGAGTTTGGCTTTAGTAGGCCCTTTTTCTAATCTGTGCCCGTTGTTTTTAAGGGTATGCCTAATACAAGGGCAAATACTAGGAGAGAATGGGAAGAAAATGGGACGAAGATATTCCTCCCAAGTTCCAAATAAAGCTCAATCTCAAGTTCCAAATGACCCTCCAATTGGGAATGTCACTCTAGCGAAGTTTAGGGCTTCTATGTAGTTGTTGGCTCAAGCCTTGACATCGCAAGCCAAAAGAGATGTGGTGGCTCCGATAAACCCTATAAGGGAGATGGGTGCTTATAGGATAAGGGAGTTCTTGAGGATAAACCCTCCGGAGTTTGGTGGATCCAAGGTGGAAGAGGATCCAAATGGGTTCATAGAAGAGGTTTATAAGACAATTGCTATCATGGGGGTAACTTCTAGAGAAAAAAAGGAACTAGCCTCTTACCAATAGAAAGATGTTGCCCAAATCTAGTATGAGAAATGGAAAGATGCTAGGATGGTAGAGGCGGGTCTTATAGAGTGGGAAACTTTGAAGTTAACATTTTTAGATAGGTTCTTCTCCCAGGAGTTGAGGGAAGCCAAGGTGGAGGAATTCATCAACCTCAAGCAAGGTGATATGAGTGTTGAAGTATACTCTTTGAAATTCACCCTTTTGTCTATGTGTGCTACATCTATGGTAGCAAGTCCTAGGGATATGATGAATAGGTTTGTGACGAGGGTGTCCAAGCTAGTGTCAAAAGAATGCCGTACAACAATGCTCCATGATGCTATGGACATCTCACGCCTTATGGTGTATGCTTAACAAATGGAGATGGATAAACTTCAAGAGGAAAAATCTAGGGAGAAAAAGAGGTCTAGGATGGATAATGATAAGTCTTTTCATGATGGGTCCGATGGATATGGTCGTTCTAGAAATCGACATTAGTTTTCCGGGCAAGGCTTTTTGAATGCTCCTAAGTATAAGGATGAGAGGGTGTCTACCCCTAGGCCACAAGGGATGAGTAATGAGTCCCTATGGCCCACTTGTTCTAGGTGTGGTAAGAGGCATGAGGGTAAGTGTTTAACCAATAGAGATGGTTGTTATGGATGAGGTGAGAGTAGCCACATGAAGAAAGATTGCCCAAAGGCAAAGGCTACTAAAATAGAGGGTAAGCAAGTTGCTTCTAGTGGTGGGGATGTTGAGCCTAAAAAGAAGAACAGGTTATATGCTCTCCAATCTAGAGAAGATTAAGAGTGATCTCCTCATGTCCTTGTATGTGTTTTATGCTTTAGTAAATTTTCCGGATTTCTTGTCTTTTGTGACTTGTTATGTTGGGCTTGATGTTGTCCTTGCCATGAATGATGTTTGGAAAAGCATGTGTAGGCTTACTCCCAAGGGGGAGATAGTGTGCCTACCTATTAAAGCTATTATGTGATTATGTGTTGCTATGATTTCCTCATATGCATGTTCATGAAAATGCTTATGTCTTATTAGTAATGACTTACATACATTGTTTTACTTCATGTTGGAGCATCTTTGAGTCAATGTGCATTTTAGGCTCCATGAATGTATGTTGAGCATGTTGTTATAGGAGATGTTAGTCCCTCCTTCAGAATGAGTAGATATAGAATTTCATGCATTTTGGGTTGGTAGATGTAGTTCCTACTCCCTTATGTTGCATTGAGTATGTTTAGCTTGGAATTGAAGTTTCCTAGTTTGGTTTTGTGCATCTAGATGTAGTGCATGCATGATGGGCTGCTAGTCTAGAGTCGTTTCCTTTAATAAGTGTTTAGAAAGGTCATTCGAGGACGAATTTTCCCAAGGGGGAGATATTGTAACACCCCGAAAACTAGTAGACCAAACTAGAGCCATAAGCTAGGGTTCTAAGGTTTGATGTATGTGAAATAGAGTCATAGATGAGACTTTACGTGCTTAGAATGAGGGGTTTAGTGGTTGAACATCAAGGTACGTATTAGACCTAGTATATTAGAAGAGCATTTAGAGTTTGGTTAAGCATGGGAAGGGAAAGCACCAAGGCAAAAGGGAAAGCCTAAGCCAAGGGGCCAAGACTGCCCAACCTTGGCAAGCTACTGCCTAAGGGTTCACGACCACCTTCATGACCAGTGGTCTTTACGTCGGTCCATGAAGGGTTCCGTGAAGACCCCTTAGTCTTATGGGAGGCAAGGCCTTGAGGACAAGCTGCTGCCCCAAGTCCACGAGCCACTTCACGATCCCTTGACCATGGTCCATGAAAGTGGCCGTGAAGGTGCCTTAGATTTTAGGGGGTGGCAAGTGGGGGGAGCCACTGGTAAAGGGACCACAGGCACCACCACGGGCCGTGGTACCCTTGACGAGCCATAAAAGTGGCCGTGGTGCCTGGAAGGGCTGCCAAGTTGAGGGACTTTTGGTAAATTCCTATTTGACTAGTTTTAAGCGGGGGTCATTTTGTATGTGTTTTATATACCAATATATATGGTTTTAAATCATTAGCCCCCAAGTTTAAGTAAATTTACATTAGATACAAATCAAAAACCCAAATCACTCCTCTCTCAAATATTTCTCTCTCTAAGAAGAACCTCTATTGAAGAAGAAGCTAGAGTTGAAGCTAAGGTCAAGAACAAAGGCTCCATTGCTTAAGGCTTGTGCTAGGGCTTTGATTAAGGTATGTTTATATTTTCATAAATGGGTTATTCCACCCATAGAGTCCCCTAGAATTTCCCCTAATTTCTGAAGAAGAACCCCAATCAAGCTAGGGTTACTTCCAATGTGTGGGTTTTAGGTGGGTATGATTCCAAATGGTTGGATACTACTCATATATGATTAATTTAGTATTTATTCATTATATTATTTATAATTTATGTGAATTCCTTGTTTAACCATGATTTTCAAAGTATGTGGGTTTATGTCATTTGATGAGGAGTTGATGGTTCTTCATAACTTTTCTAGAATTGTCAGCATGAATAGGACTTATCCAGGAATGGGAATATGAAACCATGAATTGAACTAGACTTATGCATGTATGGTAGAAATTGAATTGAAATGATTGGAATTGGGACTTTATGATTAATAATGCTACAGTTGCCTATGGTTAACGCTTATATCTATATGTCTTGTGATCTAGACTAGTATGTTGATTGTGGAGTAGAGCTTGAAAGTAAGGCTTGAAGACATAATGTTGGTCATTAGGGTTTAAAGAGTAAGTCTAATATGGTGGAAGGCTCTTACCCACATGACCTACCTAGAACTATATGAATGCTTGTATGTAGAATGTGAAAGGGCTTCTGACATAGAATGATTCTAGATTGAAAGGCTAATCACCTAAAATGAATTATGCTTGTTCGAATAGAATAGCTTGAAGTTAAGTTTTATGATTCTTTCATGTATAGTTGACTTATGTAGCTTGGGATGGTAGATCTCATTGTAGCTTTGGATTGAGGAATTAAGCTCTCCTAAGGTTAGCTTGAACTATCATTGGTAGGATGCTTTTCATGGTAGCTTGCATTAGTATAGGCATGGTAGCCTAGGATTGAGGATCTATACTCTCATAAGGGTAGCTTGAACTAGCATTGTTAGAATGCCTTCATGGTAGCTTGACTTGGTTAGGCCAAGACCATTTCATGGTAGCTTAGGATAGAGACACCATACTCTCCTAAGGATAGCCTACGGTTGAGTATTCATACTCCCCTAAGCGTAGCTTGCATCATATTGAATGTTTTCATGGTATCTAGGTCGGAATATTTGTATCCTTCCTTGGATAGCTTGGATTGCATGATAGGGTGTTTTCCATGGTAGTTAGGTCTAGCATAGTAGTATGCTATTCTTTGATAGTCTAGAATGATAAATAGTAAGCATTGAGTAAGCTAGCCTAAAGGAGTACTTAGTGTGAGTGGTAGTATGGGATTCCATTCATACATGGCATAAGTATGACTTAAGCTACTTATGAAGTGTCCTCTTATGTGATGTATGCCAGTTTACATTGTTGCTATAGTTGCCTTCCATGATAAGATTGACTTAAGTTGATTGTTCCTTGTCAATATGAAGTAGGTCTATAGTGACACCTAGAAATGGTAAATATGAATATGGTGACTTCAAGGATATGCTTAGTGTGTGTGGTATTATGGGTTGCCCCACATGAATTACACAAGTGTTCCTTGAGGTTACTTAGGAGTATAGTGCTCTTGTGACATGAAAATGTAGGTCTTGACTATGAAGGTGGACTATGACCAAGAATGACCAAAGAGAGGTACTTAGCTTGGATAGTATTATGGGATGCTATCTTTGCCTTGCACAAGTATGCTTGGAAGTGGCTTGTGAAGTAGTTCTCTTGAATATTAATGACTAATGGTTGAAGTATGAAATTATGAATGTCTTATGTTGACTTGTTATGATATGATGCTTATGTTGGAGTTTATGCTATAAATATGTTATTTTCTCTTATGCTTATGTCTTATGTTGACTAACCATTTGAGATGCTTTATGATGTTGTGATAGCTTTCATACTTGGTACATTTTGTACTAATGCATATTGCCTACATTCTAATCAAATGTAGGGTGTTGGGAGATTTAGTTTCTTGAAAGGTAGGTTCGTAAGGTGCAAGAAGACTTGAAGATTTGGTGAGTCCTCATAGCTTCTAGGACAAACCCACTATGTTGCTTTTTGTAATTTCTTATGTTTGAGACTTTATATGGGCTGCGTCCCAAAACTTTTATTCATGTTATTCATAGATGGTTTGAGACAAAGACTTAGTAAAGACTTCCGCTAGCTTATGAAAATGTTTTAGATTGTTTGAAATAAAGTTTTAAATTTTCCCTACTTTTCTATGATCTTATGATATGATGATGCTAAGGGCTTGTATGAGACCCCTTCGGGGTCGAGTACTCCATGTTTCGTCTAGGGGGTACTCCTGGGTCGTGACAGTTCCTTTTTATTTGCTTTTATATGAAGCCATGTGTGATTTGTGTGTTGCCTTGACTTCCTAATATGCATGTTCATTAAAATGATTATGTCTTGTTAGAAATGACTTATATACATTATTTTACTCATGTTGTAGTTCATTTGAGTATATTTGCATATAGACTTCATGAGATGAATGTATGAGCATGCCTTAGTTTCGGAATTGAAAGATTCCTCCTTAAATAAGTTACTTTTGAGAGTAAATTGCATTTAGGATCCCTGAGTGTGTGTTGAGAATGTTTTAGCTAGGAGATGTTAGTTCCTCCTTGAAAATGAGTAGATTAAAAATTTCATCCATTTTTGGTTGGTAGAAGTAGTTCCTACTCCCTTGTGTTGCATTGAATGTGTTTAGCTTGGAATTGAAGTTTTCTTCCTTGGTTGTGTGCATTTAGATGTAGTGCATGCATGATGAGCTGCTAGTTTAGAGTTGTGACTTTAAGAAGTGTTTCGAATCGTCATTTAAAGATGAATGATCCCAAGAGGGAGATATTGTTACACCTCGGAAACAAGTGAACTAAACTAGAGAGTTCTAGTTATTTTCGTAAGATTTTTAGAGTGTCGTATGAGGATTAAAAATCACAAAAATGATTACCATACTTAGTATGAAGGTTTTAGGGTTAGGGCGTCAAGGTACGACCCCCCAAGGCCCACCTAAGTGATGAGAACCTCAATACAGCCCCAAAAGCTGTCAATTTGCAGCCACCTACGGATGCATCTACTGTCCGTAGATGGACCCACGCCCCGTGTGTTGGGGTCATGGGTCAAGGCTGCTTTCACTTGCAATTTTCAAACCTCAGTCCAATACCTACGAATATGCAGCACGAACAGTAGACCCACCCACAATCCGTGGGTGGGGGTTTCGTGAGTCAAGGCAGTTTTTAAGACTTAGTTTTAAGTTAGGGGTTAATTAGTAATTAGTTAGGGGTTAAGGGAGGTCGGTTAGTTAGTTATTAAACTACCTATATATACCTAATAGACCCCTAAACTAAATCAATTAACTTAAACTTCAAAGAACCCAAATTCCCTCCAAGGAATTCTCTCTCTAGAAGTGAAGAAGACGAAGAAGAAGAGAGAAAAGTAGGGAAGATTTTCCTCCATTGATGCAAACTTAATTAGGGATTTGAATTAAGGTATGTTAAATACAGAGAATAGAGTATAAATTAAAACACAATTTAAAATGAATAAGGAAGAATTTGCTATAGAAGAAAAAACTTACGAAAATCCGGAAGGATTAAAAATAAAAATAATCTTTTCAAACTTAGGAAGAAGGTATAAGAAAATAGGTGAAACTCTATACTTAATGATAGAAAAAGAAACAGTAAAATTAGAAGATAGTTTGACTGCAATGGTACGAATAACTAAAGAAAATGAAGAAATAGATAGAAAAAAAGAAATAGAAATGATTAAACAACATGCGAAACAAGAAATACAGCAGATAGAAGAAGTAAAAAATGATAAAATAATTGCATTAGAAAAAGAATTAACTATGTTAAAAGAATTATACGCAGCTAAACAAAAAGAAAAAGAAATGGAAACAGAATTAGAAACAAAATTAAAAATGGAAATAGAACAATTTAAAGAAAAATTAAATCCAGATATAAGAATTGATACTGTTGATATAGATGAAAATTGTTCAGAACAAGGCTCAGATATAAGCGAAACATATACAGAAATATTAGAAAAAATAAAAGAAACCGAACTAACTGACAATACAATAGAAATAAATACGGATGAAATAAAAAATAAAACAAGTACAAGTACTAGCACAGAAGTAAAAAACCCAAGAACATCAAGTCCTGATTATTACACAGTTAGTTATGAAGAATCTGATAGATATGACAATTTATGGAATAAGCGATTAAATAGAAACAAAAAATGGACACCATCTACAACATCACGAAATAATGGTTTTTTAGATTTAGACTGTGTAGCAGACATAAATAAAACAATACAACTATGGGTAGGATACATATCAAAACAACTAATAGATAACAAAATTGGAATGACAGAAGTACCAGGATATATAGAAAGAACATTTATAGGAACGGTAAAACTATGGTTACAAAATTTAGTAGAAGAAAGTATAAAAACCCTAAGAAGTAATAAGAAAATAGATGGAGAAATTGCAACTACACCAATTGATATATTAAATAAATACGAAATAGCTATAAGAAATGAATTCAGTAGTACGACTACGGAAGTAGAAGAACAGAATAAAGAAAAACAGTTAAATAGGAATTTAATGTTAAAATTATCCATATGTAATATGTGTTACATAGATGAATACACATGCGTATTTAGAGAATATTATTATAAAGGAACATATAATACAGAAGAAGCAAAGGAAATAAGGAAATTATATTTTACAAAATTACCAGAACCATTTAGTTCTAAAATAATAAAAGATTGGAATGAAGCAGGATTGCAAGATACACTTGGAGCAAGAATACGATACTTACAAAAATGGTATTCAGAAATATGTGAAAAATATAGAGAAGAAATGAAAATGGAAAAAACAATAATTAAAAACTTAGCATGTTGTAAAGATAAGATAGCACCCCAATTTGGATGTAATGATAATTATTACAAAAAGAAGTATAGAAAACCAGGAAAATATAAAAAATTTAAATCCCAATATAAGTATAAAAGACCAAGAAGAAGATATTATGTAAAAAATACTAAAGCAAAAAGACCTTTTAGACCTAAGAAAAAACTATCAGAATGTACATGTTATAATTGTGGAAAATTAGGACATTTAGCTAAAGATTGCAAATTACCTAAAGATCCAAAAAGAAAACAAATATCTGAAATAATAATCAATGAAGAAATATATACACAAATAGATCACATAGATTATGAACCTGATAGCGATGACAGCATATACGAATTCGAAATTGAGAACAACCTATCTGAAAATGAAATAGAAGAGGATAATAATGACTGAAAGAGAAGTAAAAATAATAAATAAAAACGAATATACAGATGAAGAATCTACAGAACAAAAAATAATATTTGATGTCAACATATTTGAACAAATAAAAGGAAAAGAATTAGATCTTAGCGTAGAAAAAATATTCCAGATACCATTAATAAGAAATATATTTAAGAGACAAAAAGAAGAGTACTATGTAGTAAGTCAAAAAGAACATATAATAGATTGTAAATATACTCAAGGAAAAGCAAGAATACCTATAATAAATAAACGAATAATAAATAAAGAAATACAAGAAATTAAAGCTAAAGATCCCATAAAATACGTACACTTAGGTGGAACAAAAATATTAATAAAAGCCTGTTTTAGAGAAGGGATAGATACACCGATAGAAATATATTTAGCAGATGATAGAATAATAGAACCAATAGAAAGAAGCATAATAAGTGCAGTAAAAGGAAATTTGATATACCAAAAATTTAAATTCATAATAAGTGCTAATTATTCAGTCGCAATAAATGATAAAAACATAGATAAATCATTAGTACTATATTGGAAAATGTCAGGAATAGAGTTAGCCCCAGGAAGTAAAATATTTACAGCCCGCTGTAAAAACCTATATGTATTAACAACAAAACATAAGATAACAGCAAAAAATAAGATTAATAAAATAAAAATAGAAAATCCTTTTGAAAAAATTGTAACGGTAATAGATAATAATGATTATAGTTATAAGGAAATAGCCACAGCGGTCCCAAACCCGCTACAGCGACCCTGCCCTGGTACGATTAATCCAGCTCTAGCGGCTTACATGGAGACAGAACCTCGAAATTTGAGTTCCAAGTCACCATTTCACAACACACCTTCAAACCACGACGTTCAAAAACTACTTGCTCACACTTAGATTAGTTTTGGGAGTTCTACTCACCTGAATTTGATTCCGTAAAGTCGTACGATTTCCTTAACGTATTAGCTATCCACTCATGTGATCAAATTCATTATTGAATCTCTCATTAATTACCAGATTTTCCTAGACTTCGCATGACTCAGATTTCGTCCAAATCTGGACTAGGCTTAGAATTTCCAAGATACTACAAAAAGTTTTTTGGCCCCAATTCTTTTCCCGTTGGCTTTTCTATAACGATGGGAAAAGGTCATTACAGATATGTAGGCCGCCTTATTTTGAGGTTTGGTCCAACCGAAAGAAAAAAATCTTGAAAGTCCTCAACACGAAAACTAAGGCAAAAAATGGAGTTTTAATTTTTGCAAAAAGAGTCGATCCAAAAAGTTGTTAGTCTTAACCCTGCTACAAGTATTATTTTTGAGCTTTTATGTCATTCCTTTATTTTTAACTTCTCCAAAAGCAACATTTAATTCAATTAAATATCTTCTGATCATTTTTTAACAATACGTGTCAGGCAAGCTTTTGGTTTTGATTATAATATAAGAAAAAATATCATGTTTTATGAACTAAAAAGGAGAGAGTTTAATCAATGAAAGTCCTCACAAGCGTCGCAAGGAATCGTTGGAGTTGATAGAAAATGAAAAATTAGAGAGTCTTATTTGTGAAAAATCCTCATGATACTGTAAAACAATGGTGAGTGAGAGACAAACAAAATGAGATAGACTTGTGGGTAAAAACCTTTCGGGCAACCGCATGTCAAATGTGAGTCATTAATATAGTGCAAAGTTGGATTATAGAAGTGTCACTTCAAAAGTTGAAAGTTTGACAAAGATAATGTTTAGATTGATTGGAAAGATTAGACCATTTTATTCAAAGTGCATATCACGATCATTAAAGTTGAACTCTATATTCCAATGAGTCCTTTCTTTTCTTTCTTTCACTAAAGGTATACACATTGTTTCTTTTCCTTCAATATTGATTTATTCCTTTTTTTTTCAATTTCTTTGAGTTCATCTTTATTAAAACAAGCAAGAGATGTCTTGAACATTAACTATTGATTTTTCAATTGCACAAAGTTAAAGTCTTGCAAACACATCTAAGGTGACACTATTCAAGAAGGAAGGATATTCAAAATAATTGGTTGTAGTGGACAAGTTCGAGATTCGGTGATTGATTAGAATGGGGGTACAATGTATCGAATATAAGGTTCTAACTTTGGAAAACAATCAGAGAGGTTTTTAATGATACATGTAATCATAATAGTCTGTCTAGCCAATAAACACAGTCTATGCAAGTTGACACTAAGTTCGATAATAGCAATACCAAAGAGATCATCCTCTAAGAAAGAACCACAAACCGACCACCATTTTTTTAAAACTTACAATTTCTATTCTTACTTTTCTAAAAAAGAAAATGTTGTTGACATAAAAGTTATCTTTAAATGCTTGAGTTTGTAAACACAATTGCAATTTTTTTTACATGCATGCACATCTATTTTTCTTTTCTTATAGGATAAACACTTCCTAGTTTGAGAAATTTATTTTTTTAAGTTTACCATTGCTAGTAACTTCAAAAAGCTTTTATGGTGTAAAATTGGGCAAAAAGAATTGTTGTGGTGATTCTATTCGATGATTCTATTTAGCAAGATCTTTGTGAATAACGAGATTTATTATAGCAAGACCTTCCTGGAAAATGAGACATAGTTAAGCAGGACCCTTCAGAATAATAAAACTTAGTATAACAAGACCATTCTGGACAATGGAACATAGTGTAGCAGGTTCCTTCTTGACAATAAGAAATAGTATAGCAGGACCATCCTGGAAAATGAGATTTAGTGTAGCAGGACCCTACTAGAAAATGAGATTTATTGTAGCAGGTCCCTCATGGACAATGGGAATTAGTGAAGCAGGACCCTCCTAGACAATGTGACTTAGTATAGCAAGACCCTCCTAGATAATGAGACTTAGACATAATTTCATTTAACTCAATCATCATGAATAATGGGGTATGTTTAAACATTCAAAATCCATCTAAAGAATGCATTGCAACAAAGCTTGAGTCATTCAGAGTCTCGATTAAAAGCAAACCACCATCTTCTTTTTTCTCACAAATAATTTTTACTATAAATTGGGGCGATAAATTTTGTGCTATTACTTTTGTTTATTTGTGTTAATTTCAGGGATGCATCTTTAGAATAAGGTCAATCCACATTTCAATCTCGGGATCTTCTCTGGAAAGGAGTCAATTTTCAAGCTTATTTTCAATTCAAATAGCACGAGTTCATCCTTAGAACAAGGTCAATATCCAAGTCCGAGTAGAAGGACCCTACCTGGAGAAAAATCTTACCTTCAACGTCTCTCAAGATGAAATATCTCACTACTTGGAAAGCATGAAGACCCAAGTCAAGATTCAAGAGAAGCATCATAAATAAGATCTTGTACTTCTATTTTCTTTTAATTTTTAATCTTACATTTTCGTGTAAAAATAGGAGCCGCAAAGTGGAGCCTTTAAGCGACCTCACTTGACTTTAACTCCTAAATTTATCTTCTTGAACTACATGTGACTTCATTCCCTTGAAACCTGTGATATGTAGGTTGTCCAAAACAAGGACTCGATCGCATATTTTTCCATTCAAATAAGGGTCCGGTCAAAACTTATTGTATTGTCTACTTCTTTTTCTACAAATTTTTCGTATTTTCAGTCAAAGAGAGGCAAACTATAGACACATGATTTTTTACCAAACTTAATGTTTTACACAAACATTTGTGTTTAATATTTCTTTTATATCTGAATTAAATATTTAGATTTTTATATTATTTTATTAAATTTATTTTAAAGGGTTTTAAAACAACAAAAATAGAATCACATTTTTGGGTAAGTTTTATTTTTAATTGGTTAAAAAGAAATAAAGATGTACAAAAATTATATGTTTTCTTTTAATTTATGTTTAGTAACGAGGGATTTTAATATCTTAAGATTAGGTATTTAGCTTTTTCATATTTTATAAGTTCAAAATAATTAGCAAATATTTTTATTGTTATAATTTTAATATACATTTATTTAAAAAAATAATAATAATTAACCTAAACTAACCTGCACATCTTTTCCCACTACCACAGTTTCCTCATTCAAATCACCCTTACTCACCACTTAATATTCCACACTAAAAAACTAACACACTTCTACACTACATCTATTATATAATGCAACAATTAGCAGCACAAAGAGGATCAGCAATAAACACAACAACATACACACACAGAAAAAAAACACAAGCGGAGAAAAAAATTAACGCTCAAGAGTAGAGAAAAATCAATTGTGAAGAAGGTGGGGATTTAGATCCTAATTACGACTGCTAGTCTGGACACCTAAAATTTAGCTCTGAAATTCGCTTTCTTTGCTACTATTTTTATTTTAACGTTTTTATGTAAATCATGTTTGTTTGGCCATTGATCATTTAAGACGAATTTGAGATTGTTATTATTATATTTTCGTCTTTTATATATTAGTTTCATGTTGAAATAGTGCGTTGAATTCCCTCATTATATTTAAATTTAAATTCATTTATTTATTTATTCATTATATTATTTTATTTTATTCGTGTGCGTTATTATTTTTTTGTAAATAGAAACTAGAATTACATATCTTGAGTTGTAAACATTCTTTAGAGATTTAGAGCAATGCTTATATTCTGATAGCAATTTGATATAAAAAAAAAAGGGAAGAGGAAAGATATGTTTATGGTGAGTAGTCGCATATCCAAAGTATTTTCATCTGGAATTTTAATATGATTCATTTTCTACATGATATTTTGTGAGATACACGTTAAATTTAATTGACAATTCCTAAAGAGTTTCAAAAGCTTGATTTCTATGAATAATATTTTTAAAGAATATGTAGTGGAACTCGCAACAGTTCGTTAAAGAACAATAGATAGGGTGATGAACATTCAATCGAAATACGGGTTTAATCATATCTTGTTCCTGTATTAGTTATTATTTATTTAATAGTATTAGAATCCCACTATTTGCGTCACTCATAAACAATTTTTTACGTTGAGGAGAATATAGTATAATAAATGCATTACTTTATAGACCTTTACTTTAATAAAGTGTTGAGTTGAACAATATACTTTGATTTAAAAATAGGGAAACATGTATATAATAGCAAATTATTAATTCAAATTAAATGCTATAAATATAGTTTGATTTAATTGTACCCCATAGCAAACTATTGCTATTTAACCTCTCTCCTGGTGAATCTCGCTCGCCACTCTCGTTCTCTTCCTCGCCTCTCTCGTTTTTTATACAAACGCAAGTGTATAAAGTGCGTTTGTGTTTGTATAAAGCGAGAGAAAATTGTATATATGCATATATTTTCGTTCCCCTCTCTCCCCTCTCCCAGATCTCGCTCGCCACTCTCCCAGATCTCGCTCTCTCACTCGTCTCTCTCACTTTATACAAAAACCGCAAATTGTATAAAATGTGTTTGTGTTTGTATAAAGCGAGAGAAAATTGTATATATACATATATTTTCGTTCCCCTCTCTCCCCTCTCCTAGATCTCACTCGCCACTCTCCCAGATCTCACTCTCTCATTTCCCTCTCACACTTTATACAAAAAACGCAAATGTATAAAATGCGTGAAAATTGTATATATACATATATTTTCGTTCTCCTCTCTCCCCTCTCCCAGATCTCACTCTCCACTCTCCCAGATCTCACTCGCCACTCTCCCAGATCTCGCTCGGTCACTCACCTCTCTCACTTTATACAATTGATCTTTTTGTATATGTATACCAAATCAGATTATACAACTGCTTTCTTTTGTATATGTTTAGCAAAATATATATATTTATGTTTGCTATGGAGCGCAATTATGCAAAGTTTGCTATAGCATACAAATATGAATTTTGTGTTTGCTATATGTGAAAGTTGCTCTTAAAAATATTACCGAATGCAGTTCATCGTTTTGATAGTCATAAGATTATCTCTGGCCCAAGTCTATAATATATAGCCTTAAATTAATTAATTAGCCCTTAAACAATAGTAAAAGATTAGGATGGGTTGCGAATTACTCCAAATATCCGTGGAAAAGAAAAACTAAAACTGAAAAGAGAAAGACAAAAAAATAATAATCTCAAATTTAGAAGAGACAAATAAATGCCTCTAACATTGAAAAAGTAAAAAAAAATCTATTTTTTTAATTATAAAAGAAATATGAGTTTCAATAAAGAATGTGGTTCCACATATTTTTGAATCATTTAAAAAGAAGCATATTTAAACTAAACAAAAAGTAATAATAAATTCTTTCAATAAAGAATGTTGCCCACATCTTTTTGAGACACCTAAAAAAGATTCAAGGATGTGGTGACAAATGACGAGTCCACGATTTGGACTCATTTAGGGACTTTAGTTTGATAGATTTAGAGTCCTAAAATACTTATTTTGTGCCAATAACTGATGTTAAATCCTTGATTTCCAGGTATTTGGATTGAGGAACAAAGCATGGACACTAATGGGCAAAAAGGAACAAGGCAGCTGAAAGAACAAAGAAAAGAAAGCATGTTGATCGCCTAATCCATTAGGTGAGTCACCGAATGGCTATTATCTCGCCTAAAGTTCTAGTGTGCCAAGCCCTGAAGTAGAAAATCAATTCGGCAATAGCAAGGGGCAGTCGACGAGTGGTTCCGCGATGCAGTGTTGGATTGTCCAAAGTTACAGAACTTGAGGATGATGAATGCCAAAGAGGAAAGGCGATGGAACTGACCAAAGGGCGGATTGTCGAGCTAATCGGTGATCCCGACTTACTGCGCCGATTGGTCCTTCGCAGCATATTCTTGCCGAATATAAATACTTTTTCAAACATTATGTTTAATATCTTTTCATCAATCAATTTTTATTTTGAACATTGAGAAGTAGTATTGAGACAATATTTTCCCTTAACTTTGAAGAATTGAAGTTCTCCATTTTTAAGAAATTGGAAGTGGGTGTTTGAGATTCTTCGATTTGCACCTTTGTAAAGAAGAAATTAATCTTACCCAGTTGATGGAAACACAATTTGGTAATGATTTCTATCTTTTTATGATGTCTACTTAAAACCCCAATTCTTGGGGTGTGATTATGTGATAATGGGCTGATTTAACTTATTCGTATTGCCCATTGATAGTTTAAATGCTATTTAGAAGTGATTTCAATCAGTAATTGTGGTTAAATTTAAAGGGTTGTAGTTGCAAATGCAATTCTACCTTCGTGTCTTTGGGTTGCTCGAGAGAGAGGTTTTAAAACCAAGATTTCTAAATTGATGGTCTATGGGTATTGGGTTGTCATGGGTTCAGCTTGAGAGAGTGAATCCTAAACCTTTTTCCACACATTCAGTTCGAGAGAGTGAATGGACTAAAGCGTAGGCTGTTCTTATTTGCTTGCTTGTTGATGTTTCAGAGAAACCAACTTGATTCAGGGTAAATTGTTCGAGAGAAAGTTTATCCCCACTAAAGTCTAGCTTATTCACTGATTTACAACTATTCATTAACAATTGCAACTACGCATTTGTCTATATTAGCCTATAATCAAATTACATCCCAAGAACCCGTCCCAATATTTGTTACTTCGTGTTGATTGTTGTTGTTGTAGCCGATAGTTAAAACCAAAAACCCTATTATTTGACATTTGTGTCACCCCTTGATTTGAATTATGTTTTTCTTCGATAATGTCTATTCCTATGACTGACTTGAACATATTCGTACTTAACTATTAAATCTTAAACACGTACCATTCTTTATGGATTCGACCCCAACTCATTTAGTTGGGTTATATTACTGACTAACGATCGTTGTCACTTTGAATTGGATGAAGTGTCCTAATGCGTGAAATCAAAATGGCGCCGCTACCGGGGAGTGGTGTTGGTTAAGATTCTTTAGTTAAGTTGAATTTTTTTGTTGTTCGTCATAGTTGAACTTACTTAATTTTAGTGTTGGTTTGCTTGATTGTTCTTTGAAAGAGGAAGTATGAGTGTGAACGGAAGCAATGGTAGCCAAGTAGGCCACCAAGTTGACATCGTAAACCTCAACGATGTCAATGAGCCTAATGTTAATGACTCCCATCTAATCGATGGAATTGGTGCCATTCGCTTGCCTCCAGTGGAAGGGAACGTTGTGTTCCATATCACAAGTACTATGTTGCAGCTCTTGAAATTGAAGGGGCAGTTTGGTTATTTTTCTCATGAGGATCCCCATAACCATATTAGAAACTTCATGGATATTTACGGACCGTTCTCTTTCAAGAAACTATCCCAAGAGTCGGTCCAGTAGAGATTGTTCCCATTTTCGTTGATGAGAGAAGCATGTAAGTGGTTGGCTGAGTTTCCACGAGAATCAATTACTTCGTGGGAGGAACTGGTCATCGCATTTCAAGTGCGATTTTTCCCTCATTTGTAGATGATGACTCTTCGGGACAACATTCGGAGCTCTAAGCGGTTGGAGGGTGAGCCAATTCAAGAGACTTGGATGTGATTCAAGAAGTTGGTTCTACAATGCCCAACCCATGATTTACCTGACAACGTTTTGATGTAGTATTTTTACGGAGCCTTGACGCAGTAAACAAGGGTGTTGCTGACTAACTTTCTCCGGGAGGTTTAATGCAACAACCTTATGTGATAGCAGCTCAGCTCTTGGATGGAATGACCACAATAAATCGAGCTTGGTACACCCGCGAAGATCAGGTCTCCCCTCTCACGTTCAAATTGACCAAGGAGCATATGGAGAAAGACCAAGAGAAGGACCAAAACATAGCCAAGATCTTGACACAACTTAACATTTTTTCTAAAAATGTCATGGGAGCTGGTGCTCGGAGTGTCAATGTCGTGGGTGTTGGGTGTGTGAATCTCGAAGAAGCCAACTTTGAAGCATTGTATAATGAAGAGGTGAATTTCCTAGCCAATGAAGGTGGTGGTTATCGTTCAAACTATCCGAGACAAGGTGGTAACTAAGATTGGAACAGGGATGAAGGTTGGAAGGATTGTGATAGAGAGTAGAGGGATCAAAATACAATTGGAAGGATGGGGAGAAGGATATGTATGTGCCTCCCCACGAGCATCAAAAGCCAAAGGATTCGGAAGGTGGCCGGTCTGAGGATATGCTTTCTCGTATCCTCAACAAAGTTGAGGGGTTAGACAAGATTTTGAAAGAAATGAAATAAGATGTGTCAACCCTTAGCTAGACGGTTACCTCCCATTCCGTGTCTATCAAATAGTTGGAGACCCAAATAGGTCATATCTCGTCTCATCTGAACCCGAGACAACAAGGGGGTTTGCCTAGTGATACTATGGCCAACTCCAAGAATGAGGTTTGAGCATGTACTTGCATCGTGCCACGACATTAACTAAGGCGCTGCTTGGGAGACAACCTAAGTTTTATTTGCTTTCTTTTTGAGTTTGAAATAATGGTGTGTTGATTGTGCATGAAAAAGTGTGGAAGGTGTTTGAAAAGTGCAGGTTAGTGAGCTAAAAGTGCAGTCGGCGACTCACCGAAGAGGTCGGTAAGCTCGACTTGGACCACCGTTAGATTCAAGACATTTTGAAATTGCAGTCTGTAAAACATAGCAAGCCCATGAGTTGATTGGAGGATCGCTGACCTGGTCAGCGATCATGATTTAGTCTGCCGTTTGGACCCCCACATTAACTGGAGGTCCTGTAAAACTCGGCGAGGTAAGTGCCCACTCAGGTTGTCGCTTAGTAGGTCGGCGAGTAAAACTAATGTCACCAAATTGGTGAGAACTGGACGAATTTTAAAGGCCAAATGTTTAAACATTCACACTCTTTCACTTTCTCTCACTTTTGAACTTCCCAAACTCACACCCGCACAATATATTCCGTGTTTTAGCATTTTTACCTCGTATTAGTCGTCAAGTTTGTGTTCGGAATTGTATATCATTGCCGCTTAGCTTTACAACTTGATTATTCAGAATAAAAGGTTGGTCTTCCAAACTCCGAGTTTATATTTAGCGATTTTTACTATTTTGCAATGATTTTGATCTTAGTGATGTGTATTGGGCCTCTTTGATCGTAATTGTGTGTGTTCTTGTTTTAATTTGAATATCTTGCCCGTAATGCCTTTATTATTGAATTTTCGAGTACCTTGTGCCTTAAAATTGATTAAAATTGTGGGGTTGTGCTTGCATGTTGTTGGGTGTAGTCGGGTGACGTCTAAGTAACCTGCATTTGTGCCAAATGACATATTTTGCCCAATGATGGTGCGGTTGACATCATTCCTAAGGGCAAAAGTCATCAAATGGCCAAATTTGGCCAAATCGGGAGAAGTCTGAGTATCCCGTGGGCATGGGTGTAATGGGTCTTAGTTTAATTGTATGGGTTCAAAGTTTGATTTTGTTTTCGGGGGCTACAGGGTTGAATTTGGAAGTTGGGGTTTAAAGTAGGCACGTTGGGTGGTTTGGTGAGCTGGGTCGCGCTGGCCAAATCACTCGACGGTTCGCCGAAGTTCCCCTGATCGCCTTTAATTTCTTTCTTAATCTTAAATAAGGTTCTATAACTTTTGACGAGAAGCCTAAGTTCACCGAGTGCACTCGGCGACTCGCCGAAGGTCTTCCTTGATTGCCTTTTTCTACGCCCCTAATCCCTAAAATGCATTGTAACTTTCGGCGCGCTAGTCCATGCTTGCCGAATGCTATTGGAGATTCGTCAAAAGTGCCTTCCCATCGCCAACATGCCATTTGTCTGAGAAAATTTTGATCCAATCTTCTCAGCGATCCCGATCTGGCTCGCCAAAGTGATTCGGTGATTCACCGACCATTCGGCGAGTCTGTGTGCAATTATTTTTTTGCACATTTGCTTAAATTGTTTCTAATTCTTTTTGATGTTTTTGCAGATATGGCCAGGACTAACCTTGACATGCCACCACGCAAAAGAGCACGAGGTATTGTGATCAATGAAGGGGGAACAAATCTGAAATGACCCAAAAAGTTCTTAAAAATGTGCTTCGGAAGTTACCGGAAACTTGTTTAGCTATATCTAGAAAAATCCGTTTCGTTTTTCAAAAATCCAACTTCATATTCTTGTTTAGGGGGTCAAATTGAGTGGGAAATAGATCTAACCCAAATTTTAGAGCAACTTTATCAAAATCCGAAATTTCCAAGTGAAGCCTTTTTCGAGGGTCTAATTTGGAGGGTCATATCTCCTAGCACACAAATAATTGGGTGGCTTATAACATATCCATGGAAAGCCCTTTGAGTTAGCTACCTAACTCACTTCGTTTCACCTCATTCGGAGTTCGGACTAAGAAGTTATGCCCATTTTCGTAAAATCTGTCCGGCAGGGAATGCAATTTCCAGTGAGCGTTTTTACTGTTCACCCGCCTCATTTTTTTTTCTAAGTGTTGGACCATTTTTCCAAAGGACATATGTTATTTCCTATATACCATTAGTTCAATTCCCATCTCTAAAACATTTCCCAAAACACCTCTCCCATACTTAGACACATTTTCTCTCAAGTTCTCTCAAGAACCCTAATCCAAAACCTTCCTCAAGATTGAAGAGACTCTTGCTCCAAGTTCCAAGCTTCCATTGACGACACTCTCAAGACCTTCATAAGAACTCAAGGTATGTGGTGTTGAACTCATGGGTCCTTCCACCCATAGTGCCTAGAGTCTATTCTACTCACTAATTCATGGTTTAAGTTAATATTCATAAATTAGTCTTGTTCTTTGTAATAATTTTCTGCACATTGAATTTTAAACATGAAAAGTGATTGTTTTTAGCATGTTGTGACTCTAGAACTTGAATCTAAATTTGGAATGGATGTGGAGATTTTCATGTGGTATTGTGGGTGTTAAAAGGTGTTGTTGTAGGTTGTTCACTGGTTTGGCTGCGTAATTACTACCCTATTTTCCATGCTCTTTGATTCCATTACATGCCTTCAAGGTGTTTGACAAAATGTCCAACTATGGAGAATTGATGAATCGATGCTTTAAAGCTTGAGTTATGAGATGTATGGCAATCCAGAGATGTGTTGATGACAAACTAAGCTTGTGTATATGTTCATTCCATACGTGAGATTGCATTAGAGCTTAATGGGAATTTCTTATATAAAGTGTTGCATGACCATGCCCGGTCCGGGGGAAAAGAACCGGACAACCATGTGAGAGGTTTATATCTCACCACCTAGGATGCTTGGGGTGTGACCAACATCAACCATGTGAGAGGTTTATATCTCACAACCTAGGATGCTTGGGGTGTGACCAACATCAACCATGTGAGGGGTTTATACCTTGCCACCAGGGTGTCCGGGTGTGAACGACATCCCCCATCCTAAGTTGGGGCTATAGATTGGTTGGATCATGCATACACATATGATATCTACTATTAGTATAGATTTACTTAAACATGTTTTGACTTCACTTTGATCATGCATACACATATGATATCTACTATTTGTATAGATTTACTTAAACATGTTTTGACTTAACTTTGATCATGCATCCTCATATTGTTATTCATAATGCCTATGAAACTATTTCTTGTATTTCGATTGTGTCCTTGTGTATTGTTGTGTTGCACCCCGCATACTTAGTACATTCCAAGTACTAACGCATATTTTGCCTACATGATGTCACCATGTAGGGACCGGAGCTACTCTTGATCCTTCTCTCCATCCAAGTGGCTAGTACGGTGCTTATCCGAGTTTGTTGGTGAGTCCTCACTGATTCGAGGGCTATGTTATGTTTCCTACTCCTATGTTTTGAAACTTTAGCTTGCAATTGTATTTTGACTATGAGGGGAGCCGGTAGTATGTCATGGCCCCCGTCCTATCTATGTATGTAGAGGTGTGTGTTGAACAAGTATTTTGTAAATGAGCTTGACTCTTGTTCTATGATGTCATTTTGAAATGGTTTGCCCTTAGTCCCTATTTCCCGTTAATTAATGTTGAATGTACTTCCGCGACCGATGAAGTGTGATGACAAGTTTTAGAGGCTTGTTTGGGGTTCCTTCGGGTTCCTCATTCGCCATGTCACGTCTAGGCACTAGGCTTGGGTCGTGACAAGCTTGGTATCAAAGCACTAGATTGTTAAATCCTCGGAGTCCAACACACCGCGTTGAGTAGAGTCCTAATCATGGTTGTGAAGCGCGCCACGACTATGAATGGGAGGCTACAAAACGTTTTAGGAAAGGTTTCCCTTCTTCATGTTCTATGTCGTGCTTATAGTGCGATAAGGTGATTCCTCTCTAACGCTTGTTCTTTGGATTGCTAGATCATCATGCCAAACATGAGGGGAAGACGGGCCCGATCACCGGAAGAGCCACCCACCAATGGTGAGCTCCGTGATGCACTCACCATGCTTACACAAGTGGTAGCTAACCAAGTGCAACAAGTAGCCCAAGCTTCTCGAACTACCACCCCGGGGGAAAGGGTGAGAGATTTCATGAGGATGAACCCTCCGGTCTTCCATGGTTCAAAGGTGGATGAGGACCCGCAAGAGTTCATCGATGAGGTATGCAAAATCTTGACCATTATGGATGTTGGTGCTTGTGAGAAGGCGGAATTGGCGGCCTACCAACTCAAGGGGGTTGCTCAAATTTGGTTTGATCAATGGAAAGGTGAGAAAGGTAATGGCTATGTGGTGTTGTGGGAGGAGTTTAAACTTGCTTTCCTTAATAGGTTCTTCCCTCTTGAGCTTAGGGAGGCAAAGTTGGTGGAGTTCATGAACTTGAAGCAAGGAGCTATGAGTGTGAGGGAGTATGCCCTCAAATTTGTCCAACTCTCCAAGTATGCACCTCACTTGGTGGCCGACTCTAGGTCGAGGATGAAAAAATTTGTGATGGGTGTATCCGACTTGGTTAGTGAGGAGTGTCGGTCCGCTATGCTCATTGGAGATATGGATTTGTCTCGGTTGATGACTTATGCCGAGCAAATGGAGGAGGAGAAATTGAGGAAGAGAAGGGGGCACGAGGCCAAGAGGGCCCGATTGGAGAATAGGTTCCCTAAGGGTGCTAGATTTCATCAAGGCCGAGGAAACCCTCATGTCAACCGGGGATTTGCTATCAATGTTCCTAGACCTCAAGGGGGAGGTGAAGTGGGTTCTATGGATGTATGCCCTAAGTGTGGGAGGAAGCATAGTGGTCCTTGCATGAAGGGTTCGGGTGCTTGCTTTGAATGTGGAGAAGTGGGTCATAAGAAGTTTGAGTGTCCCAAGATCCGCAACAAGGTCCGAAGTGCTAACACTACTCCTTTGGGTAGAGGTGCTTCTCAAAGTGGTGCCCCAAGGGACAATCGATTTTATGCTTTGCATGGTAGACAAGGTGTTAATGAGACTCCGGATGTGGTGACCGGTATGTTGCAAATCTTTGATCTTGATGTTTATACTTTGATTGATCCGGGTGCCACCCTTTCCTCTGTTACCCCCTTAGTTGCTAGAAAATTTCATGTCGAGTCAGAATTGTTGCATGAGTCATATGAAGTATCTACTCCCATTGGTGTCTTTATTGTTGCTAGAAAAGTGTATAGAAATTGTCCGGTTTGCATATTGAATAAGTTGTTGCCTTGTGATCTTGTTGAGTTGAACATGGTGGATTTTGATGTTATTCTTGGGATGGATTGGTTGCATGCATATTATGCTTCTATTGATTGAAGGACTCGTAAAGTCAAGTTCCGATTTCCTAATGAACCCCTCCTTGAGTGGGAGAGCCGGGATGTTGTGGTGAAGGGGAAATTCATTTCTTGCATTAAGGCCCATAGGTTGATTTCCAAAGGGTGCTTGTACCATATTGTGAGAGTCAATGATGTGGAGTCTAAAGTCCCTCCTATTGAGTCTATTCCGGTTGTTAATGAGTTTCTAGATGTCTTCCCAGAAGACCTTCCCGGTGTCCCTCCCGAAAGGGAGATAGATCTTGGTATAGACCTCCTTCCCGATACTCAACCTATTTCTATCCTCCCTTACCGTATGGCCCCGACGGAGTTGAAAGAGCAATTAAAAGATTTGTTAGAGAAGGGGTTTATTAGACCTAGTCATTCTCCCTGGGGTGCTCCGGTTTTGTTTGTGAAGAAGAAGGATGGGTCTCTTAGAATGTGTATTGATTATCGACAACTTAATAGGGTCACCGTCAAGAATAGGTATCCTCTTCCAAGGATTGACAATTTATTTGACCAATTGCATGGGGCTAGTCACTTCTCTAAGATTGATCTTCGGTCAGGGTATCATCAAGTGAAGGTGAGGAAGTGTGATATTCTCAAGACGGCCTTTCGTACTAGGTATGGGAACTATGAGTTTGTGGTGATGTCTTTCGGGTTGACTAATGCTCTGGCTCTCTTTATGGATTTGATGAATAGGGTTTTCAAACCCTACCTTGATTCTTTTGTGGTGGTGTTTATAGATGACATCTTGATCTATTCTCGGGGTGAGGAAGAGCACAAGGGTCACTTGAGGGTTGTACTCCAAAGATTGAGGGAAGAGAAGTTGTATGCTAAATATGAAAAGTGTGAGTTTTGGTTGAAGGAAGTTGCTTTCCTAGGCCATGTGGTGTCGGGGGATGGTATTAAGGTGGATCCTAAGAAGACCGATGTTATTAGGAATTGGCCTAGACCTTTGACCCCGTCGGATATAAGGAGTTTCTTGGGTTTAGCGGGTTATTATAGGAGATTTGTGGAAGGGTTTTCTTCTCTTGCTTCTCCTATGACTAAGTTGACTCAAAAGAAGGCTAAATTTGTGTGGTCAGATGAGTGTGAGGAAAGCTTCCAAACTTTGAAAGAAAGGCTTGTGTCCTCTCCTATTTTGTCACTTCCGGATGGGTTAGAAGGTTTTGTTGTTTATTGTGATGCTTCCCGTATTGGTTTGGGTTGTGTGTTGATGCAAAGTGGTAAGGTTATAGCCTATGCTTCTAGGCAACTTAAGGTTCATGAAAAAAATTACCCAACCCATGATCTTGAATTGGCCGCCGTGGTTTTTGCTTTAAAGATTTGGCGTCATTATTTGTATGGGGTGCTTGTTGATATCTTCACCAACCATAAGAATCTCCAATATGTGTTCACGCAAAAAGATCTTAACCTGAGACAAAGGAGGTGGTTAGAATTCCTTAAGGATTATGATATGAGTGTTCACTATCATCCGGGGAAAGCTAATGTGGTGGCGGATGCATTGAGTAGAGTGTCCATGGGTAGCTTGGCTCATGTGGAGGAAGGTAGTAAAGAGTTGGCTAAGGAGATCCATCGGTTGGCCAAATTGGGAGTTAGGTTAGAAGGGGTGGATAGTGGAGGAGTAGTTGTTGTTGATGGTTCAAGGTCTTCCTTGGTTGATGAGGTGATAGTCAAGCAAGATCTTGATCCTTCTTTGGTAGAATTAAAGGCTTCGGTGAGTAGTGGTAAGGCGGAGGTTTTCTCCCAAGGGGGAGATGGTGCCCTTAGGTACCAAGGTAGATTATGTGTTCCTTGTGTGGATGGTGTGAGGGAAAGAATCCTTGATGAGGCTCATAATTCTTTTTATTCTATTCATCCGGGGTCAACAAAGATGTATAGAGACTTGAGGGATGTGTATTGGTGGGGCGGTATGAAGAAGGACATTGCAAAATTTGTTTCGGGTTGCCATAGTTGTCAACAAGTCAAGGCCGAACATCAAAGGCCGGGTGGCCTAACTCAAGACATTGAGATACCTACTTGGAAGTGGGAAGAAATCAACATGGATTTTGTAGTGGGCTTACCCAAGGCTAGAAGAGGCTTTGATTCGGTTTGGGTGGTGGTTGATCGGATGACAAAGTCGGCTCATTTCCTACCGGTTAAAACTACTTACGGGGCTGAAGAGTATGCCAAGTTGTACATTCATGAATTGGTAAGGTTGCATGGGATTCCTTTGTCTATCATCTCGGATCGTGGTGCCCAATTCACTTCTCACTTTTGGAAGTCATTCCAAAGGGGTCTTGGTACAAAGGTAAAGCTTAGCACGGCCTTCCACCCTCAAACGGATGGCCAAGACGAAAGAACAATTCAAACCTTGGAGGATATGCTTAGATCTTGTGTATTGGAGTTGAAAGGTAGTTGGGATGATCATCTTCCTTTGATTGAATTTGCATACAACAATAGTTATCATTCTAGTATCGGTATGGCTCCTTTTGAGGCACTTTATGGTAGACGGTGTAGGTCACCGGTTGGGTGGTTTAAAGTTGGAGAGGTGGCATTGTTGGGTCCGGATCTGGTCATGGATGCTCTTGAGAAGGTAAGGATGATTAGGGAGAGGTTGAAAACAGCCCAAAGTCGTCAAAAGTCTTATGCCGATGTGAGGAGACGGGATCTTGAATTCAAAGTGGGTGATTGGGTTTATTTGAAAGTTTCTCCAATGAAAGGTGTGGTTCGTTTTGGTAAGAAGGGGAAATTAAGTCCTAGGTATGTCGGTCCTTATGAGATAATAAGAAGGGTTGGTAAAGTAGCCTATGAGTTGGGGTTGCCCAAGGAGATGGAACTAGTTCATCCGGTATTCCATGCATCGATGTTGAGGAAATGTGTTGGTGATCCTAACGCTATTGTACCTCTTGAGGTTGTGGGTGTTGTAGAAGATAATTTGACGTATGAAGAAGTCCCGGTTCAGATCTTAGATAGACAAGTTAAAAGGTTGAGGAACAAAGAAGTGGTGTCCGTTAAGGTGCTTTGGAGAAATCAACGAGTGGAGAGTGCTACTTGGGAGGCCGAAACGGACATGAAAACACGTTATCCTTATCTATTCAACTCCACTCAAGCCTAAGGTATTAAATCAAGTCCTTTGTACTCCATTGAGTCTTACATTTCAGCCCCTGAATCATTAATGTGCATATATGTTTAAATTGATGAGTTATGGATGCTTTACACTAAGTTTTGAAATCTTGAAGTGATGTTTAAATAAAAATTTTGCATTCATGTTGGGGCTGATATGTTCTTACTAAGTCTTGCCTTGTACGTCTCTTCCACATTCGGGGACGAATGTTCCCAAGGGGGAGATATTGAAATGACCCAAATAGTTCTTAAAAATGTGCTTCAGAAGTTATCGGAAACTTGTTTAGCTATATCTAGAAAAAATCCGTTTCGTTTTTCGAAAATCCGACTTCATATTCTTGTTTAGGGGGTCAAATTGAGTGGGAAATGGGTCTAACCCAAATTTTAGAGCAACCGTATCAAAATTCGAAATTTCCAAGTGAAGCCTTTTTCGAGGGTCTACTTTGGACAGTCATATCTCCTAGCACACAAATAATTGGGTGGCCAATAACATATCCATGGAAAGCCCTTTGAGTTAGCCACCTAACGCACTTCGTTTCACCTCATTCGGAGTTCGGACTAAGAAGTTATGCCCATTTTCGTAAAATCTGTCCGGCAGGAAATGCAATTTCCAGTGAGCGTTTTTACTGTTCACCCGCCTCATTTTTTTTTCTAAGTGTTGGACCATTTTTCCAAAGGGCATATGTTATTTCCTATATACCATTAGTTCAATTCCCATCTCTAAAACATTTCCCAAAACACCTCTCCCATACTTAGACACATTTTCTCTCAAGTACCCTAATCCAAAACCTTCCTCAAGATTGAAGAGACTCTTGCTCCAAGTTCCAAGCTTCCATTGAAGACACTCTCAAGACCTTCATAAGAACTCAAGGTATGTGGTGTTGAACTCATGGGTCCTTCCACCCATAGTGCCTAGAATCTATTCTACTCACTAATTCATGGTTTAAGTTAAGATTCATAAATTAGTCTTGTTCTTTGTAATAATTTCCTGCACATTGAATTTTAAACATGAAAAGTGATTGTTTTTAGCATGTTGTGACTCTAGAACTTGAATCTAAATTTGGAATGGATGTGGAGATTTTCATGTGGTATTGTGGGTGTTAAAAGGTGTTGTTGTAGGTTGTTCACTGGTTTGGCTGCGTAATTACTACCCTATTTTCCATGCTCTTTGATTCCATTACATGCCTTCAAGGTGTTTGACAAAATGTCCAACTATGGAGAATTGATGAATCGATGCTTTAAAGCTTGAGTTATGAGATGTATGGCAATCCAGAGATGTGTTGATGACAAACTAAGCTTGTGTATATGTTCATTCCATACGTGAGATTGCATTAGAGCCTAATAGGAATTTCTTATATAAAGTGTTGCATGACCATGCCCGGTTCGGGGGAAAAGAACTGGACAACCATGTGAGAGGTTTATATCTCACCACCTAGGATGCTTGGGGTGTGACCAACATCAACCATGTGAGAGGTTTATATCTCACAACCTAGGATGCTTGGGGTGTGACCAACATCAACCATGTGAGGGGTTTATACCTTGCCACCAGGGTGTCCGGGTGTGAACGGCATCCCCCATCCTAAGTTGGGGTTATAGATTGGTTGGATCATGCATACACATATGATATGTACTATTAGTATAGATTTACTTAAACATGTTTTGACTTCACTTTGATCATGCATACACATATGATATTTACTATTAGTATAGATTTACTTAAACATGTTTTGACTTCACTTTGATCATGCATCCTCATATTGTTATTCATAATGCCTATGAAACTATTTCTTGTATTTCGATTGTGTCCTTGTCTATTGTTGTGTTGCACCCCGCATACTTAGTACATTCCAAGTACTAACGCATATTTTGCCTACATGATGTCACCATGTAGGGACCGGAGCTACTCTTGATCTTTCTCTCCATCCACGTGGCTAGTACGGTGCTTATCCGAGTTTGTTGGTGAGTCCTCAATGATTCGAGGGCTATGTTATGTTTCCTACTCCTATGTTTTGAGACTTTAGCTTGCAATTGTATTTTGACTATGAGGGGAGCCGGTAGTATGTCATGGCCCCCGTCCTATCTATGTATGTAGAGGTGTGCGTTGGACATGTATTTTGTAAATGAGCTTGACTCTTGTTCTATGATGTCATTTTGAAATGGTTTGCCGTTAGTCCCTATTTCCAGTTAATTAATGTTGAATGTACTTCCGCGACCGATGAAGTGTGATGACAAGTTTGAGAGTCTTGTTTGGGGTTCCTTCGGGTTCCTCATTCGCCATGTCACGTCTAGGCCCTAGGCTTGGGTCGTGACAAAATCCTCCTAAAAAGGGAAGAATAGAGCCTTCAACGGGAGGCAAGGGCAAAGGCTAGAGGTCCAGATCTGAAGTTCCGGAGCACAACTCCGACAAGGAAAGAGTGTATGCTGATTCCCGAGCTACATTATTTGAACTTGAGGATGACCAGCCATTACAATCTCGGAGGGCGGAGATCCGTGCTAGATCTCGTCCTGACTGAGTTAGAGCCCCAACAACCTCTTCTCCGGCAGATACAGTGCCAGCTTCGACACCTTTTGTGGCCCCAGTGTCACCAGTAATCCCTCCTCCTAGGCTTCTCAACAGACTAAAAGTCGATGGGTTGGGGATTATCCTTGAGGAGAAGCTACCCTCCACAGAAGGTCTTGAAGATAAATACTCCTCAGTGAAGGACACTCTTCATTATCACCGCTTTGAGAAGTTCACTAGACCCCGAGGCCCGTACACACCTAATGGGTCTGGGAGTTCTATACATCATATATAGAGCTGGTGCCAAAGGAGAAGAAAAAGGCTAGTGAATTCAGACTGGTTAAGTCGGTCATTGTCTGGGGAAAGGAAGTTGGGTGTAGTAGAGTGTACATTAATACTGTAATTGGCAGGGGTCTAGGAGCTACAGTGGCATATGAGGGCTTGCCTACTACTCAGTCCTTGGATAACTTGAAGGGCTGACTTGCTTCGTTAATTTCCGATACCACCCCGAGGTGGATCAGGGCAGTGGTCCCCAATGAGAAGAGGGATCTAAACATTGCTGCTCGATTCTAGTTTGGCTTTATTAGCAGCACCATCATGACATCCCAGAACGAGTGCATCCTACGTCACCCCAAGGTGGCCTGCCTTGGGTTGATTATATCCCAGAGGAGTATCAACCTGGGACTCCTTATTGAGCACGAGATGGCCATGAGGGCCAAGCAGAGGTAGACTTCCCTACCATTCCCAGTCTTGATCATGGAGTTGTGCCGACATGTTGGAGTGCCTCAGGATGCGACGAGAGGTATTGAGGTCACTCCCTCCTACTCTACATATATCAGGCGTATAGAGGCGGAATACACTCTAAAGGAGGCCGACAAGAGGAGAGCAGATCCGGTGGATACATCTATGGAGGTGGACATTGATTCTATACCTACAGAGGCTTTTTTTCCTACTCCTTCCTTTGGGCCTTCAGGTACATCTGCTCCTACTTCTTCTTCACAGGCTCCAGGTGCTTCTACCTCCTGCCTAGCCCGACTGACGTGAGGGCTACCCGCCTAGAGGCTGCAGTCTCATTGATGATCGAGAGCACCCTTCTTGTTGCACTGACCCCATCCGAACTTCCATTGACACTCTCACTACGAGAGTTGAGGCTTGTGAGAGCAGACAAGGAGAGACTTCTGAGGTTACAACTTTTAAAGCCGAGGTTGTGTATTTGAGGAAGGATGTGGACTACTTGAAGTCCACTGACTTCACTTCCCTATTGGAGGCAGCTGATGATGTCGATGCCCCGATGACTTCTGAGATTCCTCCGGCCACCACCGGAGATGTATATCGGGATGTTATGACAACTAATGAGTTAGATGCTGAGACCGATGAAGAGCAGATCGAAGTGAGAGAGGAGAGCATAAATGGGGACCTGCCAGATCTAGAGGAGACAATTGTACAGTTGGTGATTTAGAAATCACTGGCAGAGACGTCTAGGGCAGGCCGTAGTGGAGCTGTTATTGCTTCTGAGTTGAGTCCGGGAACTGATGCCCAAGTTCAGAGTAATGCACCGGTCAATGATGCCCCGACAGGCGGAACGACTTTTTAGACAGGATCCTTCTTTACCTCCCTCTATGTCTTCTTTTATTGACTTTTTGGATACTTTATTACATTTGAGGACATATTGCTTTTGTTTTGTGGTGGAGTGAGGCCCACCTTATGTGATTACTATTTTCGTTATATATTGGGTTTTTCAGCTATAAATTGTGTTTAACACTGTATTTTGTGGATGATTGAGCTTGTGGCTCCTTGTTTTAATTGTAAATGATTTTTGGACCCTTCCAAAAAAAATTGTGCCACCCCTTTTTTATGTTTGAATGTGGCTGTTCTCTTGCAAATTTGAGTGTTGGTCTTGATCAATACCGATGACTTCAATAGTGCTCATAATCGAACAAAAATTAAAGTGCGGCTACGATGAGTCGAAATAAAGTTGCATAGACAATATGTGAACTTTTTGCATCTCGTTGTGACTAGCCGGTTATCGAATGAGTCTCTTGTGATGAACATTGCACACTAACAAAAGTATGGAGTCTTGTTTGATATTGGTGCCAATGCCTAGTGTGATGAACTTACCGTGAACCATGTGTGATGACACCTAGAATTTTCCCTATTGGTCCAGTTGACTAACTGATGCAATCTCTTGAAATGATCTGAGCCAACTTTGATGAGTGTGAAACAATTTGACATTATACCTCTTTCGTGGCCAACCTTGTGAGAGTGTGATCTTTGATTGAGCACCCTTTGAGGCCTAACCTTTTCTTGGAAGAAACTTGATGAAATTGTGACCTTTCTTTATCCATTATCCATAATCCTCATTATTTGTGGTTTGTTTGAATAGCCAACTTAGGCCAAAAGCCTAAATTAGGGGTGTGGTGAAAAGAGATGTAAATCAAGAAATGCCATGAAGTCCCCCTTGACCCATGATTTTGAGAAATATGGAACCCCTCCATACAAAAAAGAGAGAAAAAAAAAGGAAAAAAAAAGAAAGATGAAAAAGTGTGAAAAAATAGGGTATCCGGTATTCCATGGAAAGTGAATAATGGGGTGACTTTTGAGCATGAATGAGAATGATGAAGAAAAGGAAATAAAGTGTTGTTCATACCACATTTCATGAGGATAGCATCCATTGAGCTTAAATGACCATACCTTTACACTCAGCCCCGTTACAAGCCTTGAAAAGACCTTTTTTTATCTTGAGTGAGTTGAAACAAGTGTTGATTGGGAAATAAGGGTAAACTACGGGTGAAATCATGCATTGTGTTAATCTTTGTGAGTGTGAGTGTTGTTTTTATTCCGGAACTATAAATTGTTGAACCATTGTGTGTGAACATGGAATCATTCTTTTTGAAAGGACATTTGAGTACCTTTGTTGAGCTTGAACTTGCATTTGAAGCAAGTATTGCAAACTTGAGAATCTTTGATAAGGGTGAGTCAAAACTTGAATATTTCAGTGCACAATTGATCCTTGCATGAGTAAGTTGAGCCTTTTTGTGTGTATTCATGATTGAGTCTTGTGTAGCACTATTTGAGACATCCTTTTGAACTGCTGAACTTGAGAATAAACAAAAGTTTAAGTTGGGGGTGTTGATGAGTCCATGATTTGGACTCATTTAGGCATTTATTTCGATAGATTTAGTGTCCTAAAATGCTTATTTAGTGCCAATAACTGATGTTAAATCCTTAATTTTTAGGTATTTGGATCGAGGAACAAAGCATGGACACTAATGGGAAAAAAGAATAGGCAGCTGAAAGAACGAAGAAAATAAGGCATGTTGATCGCCTAATCCATTGGGCGAGTCGCCAAATGTCTATTATCTCACCTAAAGTTCCAGTGTGCCAACCTCTGATGGAGAAAATCAATTTAGCGATAGAAAGGAGAAATCGGCCTGTCGCCGAGTGGTTCTGCAATGCAGTGTTAGATCACCCTAAGTTACAGAACTTGAGGATGCTGAAGGCCAAAGCAAAAAGGCGATGGAATTGACCAAAGGGCGGATCATCGAGCTGATCGGCGATCCCGACTTACTATGCTGATTAGTCCTTCACAGCATATTCTTGGCGACTATAAATACTTTTTCAAACATTATGTTTAATAGCTTTTCATCAATCAAATTTTTTTCTGAACATTAAGAAGTAGTATTGAGACAATATTTTCCCTTAGCTTTGAAGAATTGAAGTTCTCCATTTTTGAGAAATTGGAAGTGGATCTTAGAGATTCTTCGATTTGAACCTCTATAAAGACGATTTTAATCTTACCTAGTTGATGGAAATACATTTTTGTTACGATTTCTATTTGTTTATGAAGTCTAGCTAAAACCCCAATTCTTGGTGTGTGAATATGTGATTATGGGATGATTTACCTTTTGGGATCATTTAGACGTGATTTCAATCAGTAATTGTGGTTAAATTTAAAGGGTTGTAGTAGCAAATGCAATTCTACCTTCGTGTTTTTGTCTTCCCCAAGAGAAAGGTTTTAAAATCAAGATTACTAAATTGATGGTATATGGGTATTGGGTTTTCATGGGTTCAGTTCGAGAGAGTGAATCCTAAATCCTTTTCCACACATTCAGCTTTAGAGAGTGAATGGACTAAAGCGTAGGCTGTTCTTACTTTCTTGATTGTTGGTGTTCGAGAGAAGCCAACTTGATTCGGGGTAAATTGTTCAAGAGAAAGTTTATCCCTACTAAAGTCTAGCTTATTTACTAATTTATTGCTATTCACTAACATTTGCAATTACCCATTTGTCTATATTATCCAATAATGGAATCTCATCCAAAGAACCCGTCTGAATATTTGTTACTTCGTGTTATTTGTTGTTGTTGTAGCCAATAGTTAAAACCAAAACCCCTTGTTATTTGACATTCGTGTCACCACTTGATTTAAAATATGTTTTTCTTCTATAATGTCTATTCCTATGACTGACTTGAACATATTCGTACTTTACTCTTGAATCTTAAACATGTACCATTCCCTGTGGGATTCGACCCCAACTCATTTAGTTGGGTTATATTATAGACTAACGATCGTTGAAACATAGAATTGGATGAAGTGTCTTGATACGTGAAGTCAACACACCTTGGCAAAATGGTTATATAATTAATTTTTCTTAAATGTAAAGTTTAATTAGTAGACAAAGAATTGTAGGTGATGCAATCGAGAGATGAAAGTAGTTATGCCTTTAAGCTATTATATGTCTAGAATTGAGAATGTATTTATGTCACGCCCCAAACTCGAGAGGCGCAACTGGTTCCTAATGCAAAAACTCAGGCCCGAGCCGACCCTGCTAAACCATTTGCTACTAGCGCATGGCAGCCACACGCAATTAACAAAACAAACAAGTATATCTCGGATTAAAACTAAGCCCTCGGCTGGTAATGCCCCTGTCCACTCATCTATAAAAGAAACAACTACTCCCAGGAGATCATATAAATAAATAGCCAACTTGCACAAAAGTCTTGATTGGGCCGTCGAGGCCACCATGATATTTATACCAAAACTAAAAGAAGGTATTTATCAATACAATACATCAAACAACTCACAAGCTTTATCAAACCAACAACATAGGCCAGTATAGCCATAACGTAGCTATACACCCCACACACTAGTCTGCAAGCCTCTAAGAGTGGTAAATATTAGAGGGACAGGGCCCCAGCCTACCTATAAAGATATATACAACAACAGGTAACAAACCTCCCAACTCTGGCAGCTCCGGAGGAAAGGGGCTAGCCAACCGGATAAAAGTCAATCTCGCTGCTAAGGAGGTCTACTCGGTCGTCTGTCAAGACCTACATGCATGAATGCAGCACCCCAAGGCAATGAGGCGTTAGTACACAATAATATATAGAGTATGAAAGTCAATAGACTATGAGGAGGTATCCTGATATACTGGAATAATTTGATAAGTAAATTAAGGATAAGATAAGTGTACCGACCTACTCCTAAATCTAAACTTATCAAAAATAATAAAACAACAACCTAACCAAGACCCCATAAGCTCGGCAGGTACAAACAGCACACAAGACCACTTACTCAGGCCCCCATAAGCCCGTAAGGTGCCAATCAGCCTATGTACCCCTATCGGTAGTCCCCTAGTCCCGTAGGTGGTCACATAGCCCTCTTAGGCATAAATATAGCCTCGTAGGTAGCACATAGCTCTCTTAGGCATCAACATAGCTTATAGACAACTCATATTCCTCTTAGACAACAATATGGCCCTGTAGGAAGCAGATAGCCTTCTTAGGTGTCAATATAGCCCTGTAGGCAACTCATAGTCGTTTTAGGCATCCATATAGCCCTGTAGGTAGAACATTGACCTTCTAGGCATAAATCACATTACTGCAGCTAACCACAATAGCCCCAAGGGAAGCACTAACAATCCAATCTCTAATAGCCTCTAAGTCGTGTCCAACATAGGGACGCTACTAACTGAATAAGAATCCCGACAAGGGAGGATTATATCAACTTGATCAGCCAACAATCAACAATAATGACTACAAGTGTAACAAGGATAACAACCCAATTACATTGCTCGTACGCTTTAAGGAAACATGTCGTAGGTAGGGAATAGCTTTAACATACCTTTCCAATGAACGATCGAAAAACCGTTGTTCCTTCACGAAAGTTGTTCCTTATGTCCTAAGATTTGCAAACACTATATACACACAGCTAGTACGCACCTATAAACAATTCATCGTTAATCTTAAATCGACAGATTTGCCATATTTCCCCAACTTGTCGAAACGTCCATAGAAATTCAGAAAAACAACCATAAAAGGGTTATGAGATGATTACCTTAGTCAACCAAGTGTAAATTTTGAGGAAACACCAATCACTACAAATTTATATCTTCAAAAACCAGCTCCAAACGCAGCTAATAGAAGGGAAAAACAATTGCCACGTGTAGGGATTAAGTTTCTAGGCACGGGGGAAATGTTTAATGGTAGAAATTGTCAAAACCTAATCTTCATCATGCTAGAATTCCATAGGAACCCTCTCTTAAGTTTTATATCTGGTTGGAACAGAAATGAAATGTTTTCATGGCTTAAAAGGTTAAATAAGCCGACATACCATATTTTTGACCCGACCCGGATTCTGCCCCGGCAGTCCCTAGTAAAACCCTCATAACGTTTTCCTCTGATGTCGGTTTGATACGGGGGCTTGTGCATTGCAAACTAGACTTGTAGGCCTTCAATTTAATGGGTGATAGGCTTTCTAACTCATTAAATATTGGGAGAAAACATCCAAGACATTTGACCCAAATTTTAGAGAAATCTTTAAATGGAACTTACGATAACATTCACCAACTTTTATTTTGCTACTTACTTAACTTTAAAACTTGAGAGACAACCCTTGAACAATTAAAATATGACATACCACATCATTTTTAATTTATTACTCTCCCTACTTGTCTTTCCACGAAGATACGAGTTAATTTAGACGTTTTGAAAAGTCGGGGTGTTACGTCCTTCCCCCCTTAGAAATATTCGTCCTCGAATGAAAAATAATAATTTGAGTCACGCGGTTATGTTTGTCAGTATCCAGGAACCTAAAATGCAAAAGTCTAACATAGGTATCTCACATGATGACATAAATTTCCGCAATAACAGTGCGAGCAAATATACAACGACAACAACAATAATAATAAGCAACAATATAAAAAGATCATATAGGTATCTTACCTCACTGCACCAATATAAACTGATACGTCATCACCCTGGGATATGAAACCAGTGAGGATATTTGGACCTCATGCCATTCTCATCTTCCCAGCTCACCTCTTCTCTATTCTTGTTTCTCCACAATACTTTAATCGAAGCCACCTCTTTGGTCCTCAATTTACGAACTTGCCGATCTAATATGGAAACTGGAGTTTCCTCGTAGGACAACTCCTCTGTGATCTGAACATCCTCAACTGGGACAACCCGAGAAGGGTCTCCTACGCACTTCCGTAGCATAGATACATGGAACACTGGATTAACAGATTCTACCCCCGAAGGCAATTCTAACTCATAAGCCACTCGTCCTACCCTCCGAATGATCCTATATGGCCTAATGAATCTTGGACTAAGCTTGCCTTTTTTGCCAAATCTCATAACCCACTTCATAGGCAAGACTTTTAAGAATACCCAGTCATCGACGCAAAAATCTATGTCCCTTTGTTGCACATCTGAGTATGACTTCTGTCGGCTTTGAGCGGTTAGCAACCTCTCCCGTATGAGCTTGACCTACTCCACTATCTGTTGTACTAAGTCGGGTCCTATCAACTCTGACTTACCTACCTCGAACCATCCAATAGGGGATCTACATTTTCTCCCATACAAAGCCTCATAAGGTGCCATCCCTATGCTGGATTGATAACTATTATTGTATGCGAAATCTATAAGAGGTAAGTGGTCATCCCAACTCCCCTTGAAGTCTAGCACACACTCCCGTACCATATCCTCGAGTGTCAAAATTGTGCGCTCAGCCTAGCCATCTATCTGAGGAAGAAAGATTGTACTAAGATTAACCTGTGTCCCCTGTCCTTTCTGGAAGGACTTCCAGAAGTTGGCGGTGAATTGTGCTCCTCTATCAGAGATAATAGATACTGGGACACCGTATAGCCTAATAATCTCCCTAATATAGAGCCCTGCATAGTCTTTGGCCGTAAAAGTAGCCCTGACTGGTAAGAAGTGGGCTGATTTTATTAGTCTATCAACAATTACCCAAATAGAGTAAAACTTGCAACGCGATCGAGGTAACCCTATAATAAAATCCATATTAATTGCTTCCTACTTCCACAAAGGAATGGCTATCTCCTGAACTAGCCTAGCGGGCTTTTGGTGCTCAACCTTCACCTATTGGCAGTTAGGACACTGTGCCACAAACTTAGCAACGTCCTTCTTCATCCCATGCCACCAATAGATCTCTGTAATATCATGGTACATCTTCGTCGAACCAGGGTAAATAGAATAATGAGAATGATGTGCATCTTCCATATTCCAATGCGGAAGCCATGCAACATTCGAAACACATAATCGCCCATTATATCTAAGGACTCCATCTCCTGCTATATCAAATGCTAAAGTCTGTTGATTCTGAGCCTTGGCTCTAAGGTATGATCGTCTTGTTGCCGTGATTTTACTTCTACAACTAGAGATGATACGGTTGTGTCCTGAATTGTTACCCCACTATCTTCTTCCTCTAACAATCTGACTCCCTAGATAGCTAACTGATGAAGCTCTCTCACTAGCTCACTCTTCTCAACACCTAAATATGATAAACTACCCATAGATTTTCGACTGAGGGGATCGGCTACCACATTCGCCTTTCCTGGATGACATAAAATGTCCACGTCGTAGTCTTTCAGTAACTGAAGCCATCGACGTTGTCGCAGATTTAACTCCTTCTGTCTAAAGATATATTGAAGGCTTTTATGATCTGTGAAGATGTCAACATGAACGCCATAGAAATAGTGTCTCCAGATCTTTAGCGCATGAACAACTGCAGCCAACTCTAAATCGTGGGTCGGATAGTTCTTCGCATGCTTTCTCAACTGCCTTGAAGCATATACGATAACCTTACCATGTTGCATTAGAACACATCCCAACCCAACACCAGAAGAATCACAATACACCGCATAGCCTTCTATAATGTCTGGCAATGCAAGAACTGGTGTTGATGTCAACCTGTTCTTCAGCTCCTGGAAACTATGCTCGCAAGCCTCAGTCCACTGGCACCTAGCTGCTTTCTGAGTCAGCTTTGTTAATGGGGTTGAAATTGAAGAAAACCCCTGTACAAACCTTCTGTAGTACCCATATAACCTTAAGAAACTACGAACCTCAGTCGGAGTCATGGGTCAGGTCTAAGTCTTTACGGCCTTAATCTTTTGTGTATCAACCGCAATGCCTGCATATGATACAATATGGCCTAAGAAAGCTACAGAGTCCAACCAGAACTCACACTTCGAAAACTTTTATTAAAATTCTCGGTCTCGAAGAATCTAAAGGATTGCTCACAGATTATTTACGTGCTCATCTTTTGAACGTGAATACACCAAAATATCATCAATAAATACAATCACAAACAAGTGTAGATACGACCTGAATATACTATTCCTCAGGTCCATGAACACTGCTGGGGCATTACTTAATCCAAAAGACACTACCAAGAACTCAAAGTGTCCATATCTAGTTCTAAAAGTTGTCTTTGGAACGTCTTTCTCCCGAACTCGTATCTGGTGGTACCCTAATCTTAAATCAATCTTGGAGAAATACTTAGCACATTGTAACTGATCAAACAAGTAATCTTTCTTCGGAAGGGGATACTTATTATTTATAGTTTCCTTATTCAGCTGTCGGTAATCGATACACATTCTTAGTGAGCCATCTTTCTTCCTGACGAACAACACTGGTGTACCCCATGGTGAAGCACTAGGCCTAATAAAGCCTTTATCTAGCAAGTCTTTCAGCTGATCCTTCAACTCCTTTAGCTCAGCAGGAGCCATTCTATAAGGAGGGATAGATATGGATTGTGTACTTGGTAGCATATCGATAGAAAAATCAATTTCCCATTCTGAGGGATATCAGGGAGCTCGTCTGGAAATACCTCTAGAAACTCATTAACTATCGCAATAGACTGAAGAGTCGTGGTTCTTCATCTATATCATGAACGTGAACAACATGATAAATACAACCCTTGGTAATCATCCTCCTCGCCTTAAGATAGGAAATAAACCTATCTTTCGATGTTGCTGTATCGCCTTTCCATTCCCTAGCTGCCTCTCCTGGAAAGTGGAATCTAACTATCTTTGTTCGGCACTCAAAATTATCATAACAAGACACTAACCAGTACATACCCATAATGACGTCAAAATTGACCATCTCTAACTCTACGAGATCTACAGAGGTCTGACGGTCGATAATTTCTATCGTGCAACCTCGATAGACTCTCTTGGGAACAATAGACTCACCAACTGATGTAGATATAATAAAGGGTCTATCTAATGACTCTGTTATTATACATAACTTCCCCGCAATAAATGGAGTAACATAAGACAGAGTATATCAAGGATATATCAAAGCATAAACACATTGGGAGAAAACAATCAATGTACCTGTCACAACATCTGGTGATGACTTTGAGTCCTGTCGGCCAGTTAATAAATATGTACGGTTTTTTCCACTACCAAAACTAGATGCCCCCTCTCTACCCCCGCCTCTACCTCTACGTGCTAAAGTCTGGGGTCCACGCCCTACTGACTGTGCTGATGAGGAGGAACCTATTGCTGACCTGGTCGACTGACCTATACCACCCTGACCTATGGTAGCGCAGTTTCTCCACCCATGCTCCTCCTTTCCACAAGAATAACAACTTGTGGAACCCCGTCTGCACCTCCCAAAATACATCCTACCGCAAGTAGCGCAATGCAGCGTGGCTGTCCTAGCCTGGCCTAAGCCCTTCTGTTGATGTGAGCTTGATGCTCGTGAACCCTCACCTGTGCCTGACTATTCCTGACAATCAAATCTACTACCCTGGAACTGCTATGGTGGAGATGTAGTGGGTTTACTAGAATATCGGGGTTTGGGACCACCCTAAAAATATCCCTATGAACTAGCGGGCCTAGCCCTCTTCTGTGTCTCTCTCGAGACCCTCTGACTCATAAACTATAAATGTCGACGATCCTCTATGCCTTGTGCAAATGTCTGAATTCGCGAGATATCAATGTTAACATTTAGTGCAGCGGTAGAACAAACATAAATATAGTCTAAGTCGAGTCCTCCCACAAATCTACGCACCTTATCATGAATCGTATCAACAAATAATGGTGCATATCTAGCCAATGAATCAAATCTCAGCCCGTACTCTTGGACACTCATGCTGCCCTGTCGGAGGTTCAGAAACTGCTCCACCCGGCCATCCCTAATCTCTCGAGGCAAATAGTGATCTATGAAAGCTTCTGTAAAGCTATCCCAAGTGGGTAGGGATGCATCTTTTCCCCTAGATCTCTCCCAACTCTCGTACCACAATACTGCAACATCGCGCAATCGAAATGCTGCTAACTCAACTAACTCAATTTCTGAGGCATGCATGACTCTAAAGATCCTATGAAGCTGATCAATAAAGTGTTGAGGGTCTTCTCTGCGATCTGTCCCTGTAAACTGTGGAGGATTCAAGGCAAGAAATTCACGAACTCTTGAACTTCTGGGCCCTTCAAAAGGTCCGGCAACATCTGGCGCAACTGGTTGGCATTGTGCAGCTACTAACTGTGCTAACATACATACTACACTCTTGAAATCTTGATCATATGGAATAGAAGGAACTAGAGGTGGTACTGCTGGTGAAGCCAGAAGTGTTGTAGCCCTCGGAGGCTCCTGAAGAGGTGGAGAAGCTATAGGGGGCTGAGAAGATGTCTCCCCCTGGGTCTCACAATAGGCTACCTCCACCTGTGGTACCTTTTGCAGTTGTATTTAGCCCCTGGCTAGTTGTGGTCTGTCTAGTGTCAGTCATCTCTATCTGCATACAAGTATGAATTATAAGCCAGAAACCTCAACCGTTAAAACACTGCTCTATAGCACGAGGTGAGCAAAAGAAGGATAGTCATTCTAACATGCCCGGTAGCTTCTTGCTTATCGGATATGGTGCACAACACATTTATAAACAAGACTCTACTAGACATGGCTTGAAGACTCCCAAGGATACGACGTTGCTCTGATACTAAGTTTGTCACACTCCAAACTTGAGGGGCGCAACTGGCTCCTAATGCCAAAACTCAGGCCTGAGCCAACCCTGCTAAACCATTTGCTACTAGCGCATGGCAGCCACACGCAATCTATAAAACAAACAAGTATATCTAGGATTAAAACCAATCTCTCGACTGGCAAGGCCTCTGTGAACTGATCTATAAAAGAAACAACTACTCCCAAGAGATCATATAAATAAATAGCCAACTAGAACAGAAGTCCTGATTGGGCCGTTGAGGCCACCATGATATATATACCAAATCTAAAAGCAGGTATATATCAATATAATACATCAAACAACTCACAAAGAAAACCAACAACATAGGCCAGTATGGCCATAACGTAGCTATACACCCACACACTAGTTTGCAAGCCTCTAAGAGTATTAAAGATTACAGGGCCCAGCCTACCCATAAAGATATATAAAACAAAAGGTAACAAACCTCCCAACTCTGGCAGATCCAAAGGAAAAGGGGCTTGTCAATAAGATAGAAGTCAATCCCGCTGCTGATGAGGTCTATTCGGTCGTTTGTCAGGACTTGCATGCATGGATGTAGCGCCCCCAAGGCAATGGGGTGTCAGTACAAAATAATGTACAGAGTATGAAAGGCAATAGACTATGAGGAGGTATCCTGCTATATTGGAATAATCTGATAAATAAATCAAGGATAAGATAAGTGTACCGACAAAAATAATGGTTTTTTAGATTTAGACTGTGTAGCAGACATAAAGCATTGATGCCCAGACAGATGGAGCAACTGTGTAGACAGGCCCTATCTTTACCTCCCTCTCTGTCGTTTTGTTGACTTTTGATTATGTTTGTTGCATTTGAGCACAACTGCTTTTTATTTGTGGTGGGGTGAGGCATTTCTATACCTACCACTTGTGTATCTATTGGGTTTTGCATTTTAAAACTGTGTTTTGATGTTATCTTGTGGATGTTTAAGTTTATGGCTCCTTGTTATGAATGGAAATGGTTTTTTTTTACCCGTGTGAAAATGTTTTGTCACCTCTTGTTAAGTGTGAATGTAGTAGTTCTTGTGAAAATCTTTAGTATCGGTCATGCTAAATACCGATGACTTGAATACTTCTCTTAATCGAACAAAAATGAATGTGTGGCTACGATGAGGCCAAATAAAGTTGAATAGACAATGTGTGAAATTGTTGCATCTCGTTGAGACTAGCCGATTATCGAATGAGTCTCTTGTGATGAGCATTGCAAACTAGCGAAAGTGTGGAGTCTTGTTTGATATTGGTGCCAATGCCTTGTGTGATGAGCTTACTTTGAACCTTGTGTGATAACACCTAGAATTTACCTTGTCGATCATGTTGACTAAGTGATGCAAGATCTTGAAATGATCTTCGGCAAAAAATTTCATGAGTGAAACAACTTGATAATATACCTCTTTTTGTGTCCAGCCTTGTGAGATGTGTGAACCTTGCTTGAACTTATACTTTTCTTGGAAGAAACTTGAACAAATGTGACCCCTCTTTATCCATTCACGCATAACTCTCATGAAATGTGGTTTGTTTGAATAGCCAACTTAGGTTAAAAGCCTAAGTTGGTGGTGTGATGAAAAGAGAAGGTAAATCAAGAAATGTAAAGAATTCCCCTTTGAGCTATGGTCTTAAACGAAAGATGGAACCCCTCCATATTAAATAAAAAAGAGAAAGAAAAGAAGAAAGAAAAAGAAAATGGATGAAAAAGTTGAGAAATAAAGTTTTGAAAGTTGCAAAAGAAATGGGGTGTCCAAAAACTCATTGTAAGTTGAATAATGGAGTAAATTTTGAGCATGATTAAAATGCTGAAGAAAAGGAACAAACGTGATGTTCTGACCACATTTCATGAGGATAGAAGCCACTAAGCCTAAATGAACATACCTTTACACTCAGCCCCATTACAAGCCTTGAAAAGACCTTTATGATCTTGAGTGAGCTCAAACGAGTGTTGATTGGAAAATAAGGGCAAACTTATGGGTAAAATCATGCATGTGTTCATCTTGGTGAGCGTGAGAGTCGTATGTGATTCCAGAACTTTAAATTGTTGAAGAATAGTGTGGGAATATGGAATCATCTTTGTTGTGAGGACATTTGAGTACCTTTGTTGAGCTTGAACTTGCATTTGAAGCAAATATTGTGAACTTGAGCATCTTTGATAATAGTGAGTTACAAATTGAATCTTTGAGTGCACTACTAATCCTTGCAAGAGTGGGTTGAGTCTTGTTGTATGCATTCATGATTGAGTCTTATGTAGCACTTTTTGAGCCATCCTTTTTGAACTACAGAACTTGAGTTTACTTGAAGACAAGAAAAAGTTTAAGTTGGGGGTGTTGATGAGTTCAATATTTGGACTCATTTAGGGCTTTATTTACATAAAATTAGTGTCTTCAAATGCTTAATTTGTGCCAATAATTGATGTTAAATCCTTGATATTTAGGTATATTGATTGAGGAACAAAGCAAGGACACTAACAGGCAAAAAGGAACAAAACAAGCCGAAGAAATGAAGAAGGGGGAGCTTGAGGATCTCCAAGAGCACTCGATGTGTCACCGAGTTTCTCAGATGACCTCCTAAAGTTCCTGTGTGCTAAGGAAATAACCAATTTGGCAAAGAAAATGAGCATTCGGCGGATCACCGAATGAATCCGCGATGCCAAAATTAGGTCGCCCAAAGTTACAGATCTTGAGGATGTTGAATTGCAAGGAGAAAGAGCGGTGGAAGAGACCAAAGGGTGGCTCACCGAGGGGATCGGCGAGCTTGACTTACTACACCGAAGGGGATTTTGTAGATTATTTTCGGCAACTATAAATATGTTTTTGATCATTTTAGTTAGTTTATATCATATTATCTTAGATATTTTTATTTTTTATCAGAACCCTTAGAACTATTCTCTCTAGAGTTTACCTTAGCTTTGAAGGATTGAAGGTATTCACTTTTGAGATATTGGAAGTGGGTCTTTGATATTCATCAAATTGGAGCATTGTACGGAAAAAATTATTGTTACCCAGTTGATGGATATTCAATTTGGTAACCATTTTTTCCTTTTTATAATGTCTAGGTAAAACCCCAATTCTTGGGGTGTGGTAATGTGATTTTGGCCTGATTTAGTTTATGTGTATTGTTAATTGTTAGTTTAAATGCTATTTAAAAGTTAGTTTAATCATTAATTGTGGTGTAATTTAAGAATTATAGTTGCAAATGCAGTTCTATGTTCGTGTTCTTAGCTTGCTCAAGAGGGAGGTTTTAGAACTAAAAATTATTGATTGATGGTTTGTGGGTATTGGGTTGACAAGGGTTCAGCTCGAGAGAGTGAATCCTAAACTCAATTTCACACATTCAGCTCAAGAGAGTGAATGGATTAAGGTGCGGGCTACTCTTATTTTTGTGCATGCTTGTTAATGTTCGAGAGAAATCACTTGATTAGGGGTAAATTGTTCGAGAGAAAATTACCTCCCTTATAACCTAGCCTACTCACTAATATCTAGCTTTTTACTAATAGTTGCAATTACCGATATGTCTATATTTTTTTTATAATCGATCACATCCCAAGAACCCGTCTCATTATTGTTAACTCGTATTGTTTGTGACTGTTTGTAGTTGTTAATCTAAAGCAAAACCCCTATTTGACATTTGTGTCACCCCTTAATTTGGATGATGTCATTATTCGATAATTTATATTCCTATGATTGTTTTGTCCATGTTCATACCTCCCAATTGAATCTACAACACGTACCGCTCCCTGTAGGATTCGACCCCAACTCATTTAGTTAGGTTTAATACTTATTTACGATTGTTGATGCTTTGGATAAAGTGTCTCTGAAACGTTATTAATCATTGGGAACAGAAATCCTACATCCGTTCTTCAACACCATTAGAATCATGGACAACCTCTTTGGCTTCCCCTCTCAACACTTTGTCTCGAATGAGACATAACTTCTCATCATCAAACTGGTGCTCACAGATCTGCTCGACTAAATAAGACTGAGCCTTAATAAAAGCAATCATACCCCATTCTCCTCTGAAATCTGCAACCGGAAAAAAATGTTACTTAACATCTAAACATCTCTAGCCAACGATCTCTCCTCAGTACAAAGCGCAACAAGACTCCCAATGAAAGAAGTCTTCCTACTCAAAGCATCATCCACCACATTGGCCTTCCCCGGATGATATAGAATGGTTAAATCATAATCCTTTAGCAACTCAAGACATCTTTGTTTCCTCAACTTCAGATCCCTCTGAATGAAGATGTACTAAAGACTCTGATGATCAATGAAGATCTCACAATGCACCCCATATAAATAGTGACGCCATAACTTATGTACTAAGACCACAAATTCAAACTTCAAATCACGAGTAGGGTAGTTGTTCTCATGGGCCTTCAACTACCTAGAAGCATAAGCAATCACCTTCTCCTTCTGCATCAATCACCACAAGAAAAATGTGAATTACATAGGGATTTTCCCGGGGATTATTATGAAAATTTGCAGGAAAATAAGTTTCCTATGGATTTTCATACTAATCCCCAGGAAAATCCCCATGTAATTCACAGTTTTCTTGTAGTGAATACAACACCTAAATCGACTCCTTAAGCATCACAATAAACGGTAAAGTCCACACCCTCTTCACGTAGAGTCAACACAGGATCCGAAGTGAAAAAAAGTCTTGAACTTTTGAAAGCTCTCCTCACACACATTGGACCAATGAATAACCACACCCTGTCGAGTCAATCTGGTCAATGGAGCTGCAATAGTGGAGAAACTCTGAACAAATCGTCTCTAATAGCCTACCAATCCCAGAAAACTTCGAATAATGGTGGGAGAAGTAGGTCACGTCTAACCTTTAACTGCCTAAATCGTGGTTGTATCTACTCTAATACCCTCATTGGACACCACGTGTCCCAAGAATGCCACATAATAAAGATAGAACTCACACTTTGAGAAGTTGGCATAAAACTTCTCTTCCCTCAGCTTCTGAAGTACAATCCTCAAGTGTCGAATATGGTTCTCCTCGGTCGTGGAGTAAACCAAAATGACACCGATGAGGACAATCACAAAAGAATCAAGGTATGGTAAAAATACCCCGTTCATCAACTCCATGAATGTTGCAGGGGGCTTAGTCAACCCAAAGGACATAACTAGAAACTCATAATGCCCATACTGAGTCTGAAAAGTTGTTTTACGGATATTTGACGCCCTAATCTTGAACTGATGATATTTGGACCTCAAATCAATCTTAGAGAACAATGATGCTCCATGTAGCTGATCAAATAAGTCATCATTATGCAGAAGAGGATAGTTATTCTTCACTGTTACCTTGTTCAACTATCTGTAATCAATACACATCCTGATAGTCCCAACCTTCTTCTTCACAAACAACACAGGGGCACGCCAAGGTGTCACACTAGGGTGAATAAACCCTTACTAAACAAATCCTGCAACTGATCCTTCAACTCTTTCAACTCCTGTCACGACCCGAGAGCACCCCTTAGTCGTAACACGACGTACTCGACCTTGAAGGGGTCTTATACAAGCCTCATAGCATTCATTTATCGCATAGGTAATAAAAATAGTACATAAATAAAAGTTATTATTAAAAAACCATACAATCTATCAAAATACTCATTTAACAATCTTTCAAAAGACACAGTGGAAGTCTAAGTCTCACATGGTCATCTTAGACAAAACTTTAAACAAGATAGAGTCACGACCTTTTACAATCGAAGTATTAACAATAGTCTTAAAATATAAAGAAACTAGAAACATAAAGTCCATGTCCTCGATCTATGAGGAGATACCAAAAGATGTCTTGAGAGAACTCTAATCCCAAACTTCACTAGAGAATGTAATCACTTGCCGGAACCTACACTTGTAGTAAGAACATAGAAGAATGGGTTAGCACACAAAATGTACTAAGTGTGATTACCATGCACAATCATGCTTTAAAACTGACATTTTGTTGAATGTCATGCTTTATGCCATTTTTGTAAAACTTCATGAACATTTATACAAGAGGCGTAATATAAGTCACAACCAACATACAAAGTCACATAATTCACATTTGAGCAAAAATCACATATAACCCTTTACTTTCACCTTGAGCCTCCACCTGAAATAACCCTCAAGCTATGCCGTGTGCAATGTATGGGTAGCGTGCCAAACCACCACCCACACTAAGGCGCCACCTTAAGGTCACCAAAAGTGAACTTACAATTCATCCTTTCCACTTTTACACAATAAAGAATTTAAGAGACACAAACATTACATTAAGACCAACATCTAAGACAACTCTAAGTCATACTTGTGTAATGTGCAAGCAGCATCCCATATTACTACTCATTCTAAGTGTTCCTTTGAAGTCACCATAGACAAGGCCCATTTATATAGAATAGGCATGACAAGGAAGTAGCTCATAATACAATCCAAGTATAGCATGCATCTTTACATTTAAGCATTCAAGCCAACATTCTTAATTAGGTTCATTTAGGACACATTCATGCATTTAGAGGACTTTCACACATTTAGTCATTAAGACTTAGAGAACTCACTATAGCCCCTTCAAAGCCTACTCGTGCAATGTATAGATAGCACCCCATACTACTACCTACACTTTGTAATACCTATCAAGTAACTAAAGTGCACATCTCACATGATGGGAATAAGCATTTAACCAGCGTAAACCATGCAAGATAGACATGCAATCTGTTGTACTATCCCACATCGTAAGGGTTGATCTCCTTGCCGAAGGAAGACCGATTCATCTAGCTTAGGTGGATCCATTAGCTAGGACCTATGTGGGCACATAGTTATGGGATATGAAAGATGTTCATTGAGATCCGACCTAACGTTGGGAGAACCTCCATCTAACCATATCCGCTCGGTGCTTACCCTACATTCCCATAGAGTAGTTTCATGGCATTAGTGTACTAGAGAGGGCCACCAACATTAGGCCTACCGTCCCAAGGTACTTTCCCAAGAAAGGGCTACCACCAATAGGCCTACCGTTTCAAGGCACTTTAAGGATAGCTCTTGACTTTCTTAGAGAGAGCTACCACCTTTGGGTCTACCATCTCTTAGTCCATCATTTCACATAAGAAGGGGGCCACCACCATTAGGTCTACCGCTTCAAGGTTTAGCACACACAAGGAAAGGACACCAATATTAGGTCTACTAACCGAAGGTGTTACATTCACATTAGCACCTAAACTCCTAATGAAAGGCCACTAACATTAAGTCTACCAATCCAAGGTTTAGCGTAGAATACTTCATTAGAAATTTATAGATGGCTACCAACGTTAGGTCTACCAATTCTAGACATTCATTCTTTCATTTATGAAAGGCTACCAGAAATAGGTCTACCAATCTAAGACACTGAGACATTAAGTCAAGATACATTCATCATTCAAGAGGAGGATGCCTAAGCCTACCAAGTCAAGAGATCACATTCAATATAGTTTTCATTAGTCAATAAGTGGGCACCTAAGCTGACCAATTCAAGATACTTCATTCATGATCATATTCATCAATACAAGAAAAGGATGCATTAGCCTACCAATTCAATATATCACATTCATCATTATAGAAAACTTCACAGACCATCATCTTCATTCATAAGTGTTAAGAGAGAATATACTATCAATCACAACACGTTCACATTCTATACAAGATAAACATTCCATCATTGAAATCACAAGTATATTATTCACATTATACATTCACAATTACAACATTATAATAATACTTCAATTCTACACAATATGCCTTCAAGGCCATGATCACAATGTACATAGTAACTAAACACCTCCACCTTTCAAGTTGATCAACAATTCAAGTACTATTCTACTTCAACAAGCAATTCGGTCAAACTTGCCCTTTCAAGGAAATGATCACAAATCCTCAATTCACCATAATTAGACCTAAATAATGAGACAAATCAACAATCTAAATAAATCTACACATAAATCCATTATCATTCATTCATAATCATCAAACCCACTTTATAAGTCACAAGTTAAGAATTGAGAGAAATAATTAGTTCATAGAATTTTTCATCTTAAATCATCAATTAAACATCAATATAATCATAGTTTATCATTTTAAAACATTTGATGCAAGAACCCAAGAGATTGAGTGAAACTTAGGGTTTTTGTGTAACTTGAATACCTTGAAAACTTCTTTGAAATTGACTCTAGGGTGAAAGCTAACCCAAGATGAAGGATCGCCATACCTTATACTTGAAGAATCCCACAAAATTGAAGAAGAAACACCTTGAAATCCCTAACCCTAGCTTGATCTTGACCTTGATCTCCAATGGAGTTTCTAGAGAGAACGTTTTAGGAGGGTAGGGTTTTGATTTGAGAGATGAAATCTATATGAGTGTTTTAATACCCTTAAAATACCTAAAAACACTTAAAATAACCGTCCACACATTAATTGGGACTTGTGGTGAATTTACCAACTCACCCCTAAGTTAGCCGTGTCCCTTGACACCAACACAGTGGCTATTCACACCCTAGACTCACAGACAGTGAGTCCATTCATGGACTATGCTTTTGGTGGTGGTCTGGGGCTGTGGCATGGTTTGGAGGGGCCCGACCTATGGAGGTCATCTACGGGGCGTGGATGGACCTACGAGGTGTGGACCCCTTACGTAGGTCTCCCAATTTTGGTCAACTTTGGCCATTTGGGGCAGCCTTGTGGTTAGACTTAGGGTCCTCCTCAAGGACCCTTAGGGTGGTCCTTGGGGAGTCTTACCTTGACGATTGACCCCTAAACCCCTCAACCATAACTCGGGACAACATCAAACACCATAAAAACTCAAGACTAACACAAGCGCACACACGTTAGGCTCTAGTTTCCCTAGTTCATTTTTATGGTCGTTACAACTCTGCAGGAGCCATACGGTAGGGAGGAATAGAAATGGGCTTAGTTCCCGGTTCCGAATCAATAGCAAAATCAATATCTTTATCGGGAGGAACACTTGGATGATCTGAAGGAAATACATCAAGAAACTCCTGAACTATGGGAACAGAATCCATGGGAGGTGGTTCGACACTAGTGTCTCGAATAAAAGCTAAGTTAGGAAAACACCCTCTCTCTCCACCAATATCTGAGCACAGATGAAAGAGATGACCTTGTAGGATAAGAGCCACTAGTACCCTTCCACTCAACCCTCCGAACACCAAGCATTGCTAAAATCACAGTCTTAGGATTACAATCAAGAATTGCATGATAAGGAGAAAGCCAATTCATACACAAGATAATATCAAAGTCCACCATCCCCAGAAAGATTAAGTGTACCCAAGTGTTATACCCCGTCAAAGAAACAAGACAGGATCGATACACACGATCCACCACTAAGGGGTCACCCACAGGTGTTGAAACACGATTAGGTACAAGCATGTTATAACACATAATATCAAATTCAACAGCAAAATATGTAGACACATGAGAAAATGTAGACCCCAGTCAAATAATACGGATGCAAATTGATGATATACTGGGATGATACCTGTAATAACACCAGCAGAAATTTTTGCTTAGGGTCTCCCTAGGAAAGAATAACACTAGCCCCCTCTGTGTAACACCCTGGAAATTTGTAGGTAAAACTAGAGCCTAAACGTAAGGTTAAAAATCATAAAATGACTCCCCAAAGTTTTAGTAAGTCATTTAAAGTTAAAAGTAATGTAATCGGAGTCTAGACCGAGGGGGAAGTGCCAAGGTAAGAGGCCAAAGGACAAGGCTGCCCCTAGCTAGGAGATACTGCCCCAAACCATCACAAGGGGGACCACGACTTGTGAAGGTGGTCATGAAGCTCCTTTAGTTTTTAGGGAGTTTGGAACAGTTTGAGGGAGCTACGTCATTTTAAATGCAAAAAAAATTTCCACAACTACTTTTACTCTTCAAAATATATCCACACTCAAAAACCCCAAATCCCTCCAATCTTCTTCTCCAAGTTTTCTCTCAAGGCTTTCAAGGAAGGTTCTAGGGTTTCTACTTCCATCTTTAAGTCTTTGATTACCTAAGCTATGTGGGAACTTCACCAATTAATTCCTTTCATCCATTGGGTCCCAAAAGAAACTCAATTTTTATTATAATTTCAACTAAATTTTTTTAGGGTATGTAATTGTTCATGTGTTCAATTGTTTATGATTTAGTAGCCTATAATTAATCTATATATGAATAATTTGATTTAATTATAGGTTTTTCAATGAATTTCGTATGAACTCATGTTATATGTATATGTTGTGATTACGAAATTACGCATGCATTGTGAAATTGAGGAATTTATGAATAAATGATGCTTTAGATAAAGTATCAAAATGAATTGTGAAAGATTTTCTCATGCTTAGGTAAGTATCTTTATGAATATGTTATGAAATCATGATTTTGAATGGAGTTATTCTATGATATAAAGTTATAATTGGATTGGTATGACTAGGTTCCTACTTTTCTAAGTATTATGATATGATTATGATTATGCTTATTTTTGTTGGGATTTTACTTAGCACTGAGAGGAATTTGGAACAGAGGCCCTACTGTTAGTAAAGGTTTGCTCTTTAGAAGAAATTCCCTTGTTCCTAACTATGTGCCCCCATAGGATTTGTCTTAGAAAGACATACCTAGTGGATCCACCTAAGCTAATATGTATGATCCTTACCTTGGTATCACGCCCCCGGAAACTAGTAAACTAAACTGGAGAGTTCTAGAGTCTTGCATGAGAGTTTTAGAGTTAGAATTGAGGGTTACGCTCATAAAATGACTTCGCATACTTAGAATGAGGGTTTTAGGGTTAGGGTATCAAGGTACAACTCCCCAAGGACCACCCAAGGTGTCCTTGAGGAGTACCTCAAAACAACCCTAAAAGCTATTAAATTGCAGCCACCTACTGGCCATAGAGGGACCCACGCCCCGTGGGTTGGGGTAGTGGGTCATGGCCTGCTTTCACCTGCAATTTTTAGCTACAGACCTCCACCTACGGAGGTGCATCACGGGGAGTAGACTTATCCACGGTCCGTGGATGGGTGTTTCGTAAGTCAAGGCAGTTTTTAAGTTTTAGTTTTTAGGTTAGGGGTTTGGGAGTTAATTAGTAATTATTTAGGGATTAAGGGAGGTCAGTTAGTTAGTTATTAAACCACCTATATAAGACTAATAGACACCTAAACTAAGTCAATTAATTCATTCTTCAAAGAACCCAAATTCTCTTCAAATTATTCTCTCTCTAGAAGTGACGAAGAAGAAGAAGAAGAAGAGAAGGAAGAGGGGGAAAATTTTCCTCTATTGTTTCAAGCTTGATTAGGTCTTTGAATTAAGGTATGTTAGATTATTCATCTATGGGTTCTTCCACCCATAGAGCTCCCTAGATATCCCCCAATTGTGAAGTTAAAAACCCAATTCTAGCTAGGGTTTCTTCTACATTGTGGGTAGGGTTTAAGTATGATTCCAATCTAGTGGATAATACCTAATTATGATTGTATTAGCATTAATTTATTATATTATGATTAATTCATGTGATTTCTATGGTTAACCCTAGTCTATTTGATATTTTGTGGGTTTATGCCATTAGAGGTGAAATTGAAGGTTCATAGGTGATCTTGTTAAATCAATGTCATGTGTAGTAATTGTTCAAGGTTAGGAACATATAATCAGGAATTGAACTAGACTTTATTGAATATGAAGGATCATAACTTGTAAAGTTGAAGTTGAACCTTTAGGATGAATTGTGGCTAGAATCACCTAGTAATTAAGAATGTGATTGGATGCCTTATAATCTAGATTCATAAGATTCTTTTATGGTGTAGAGCTAATAAGAATGAAGACTCATAGTTGTGAATGTTGATCACTAGGGATTTAGAGTGAAGCTAATATGATTAACTAATGATATTAAGGCATTGAAAGTAAAGTCTAAATGAGAATAGAAGCTTGATAGATAGGGTTATTGTGGAAGATATTTACCTACCTAATCTACCTAATAAAGGCTTGAATATGTGAAGTGATAGATTCACTTAAGTCATGATGATACCAATGTATAATGTAGAGTTTTAGTTATGGTATTACACATTAATATAGCATGACATGAAAGGTTCTCTCACATAGAACGATTCTAGGTTGAAATGTTATTCTCACCTAAAATGAATCTAAGTCCTAGGACTAGGAAATGTGATTAGGCTTGTGGTGATTCCCCTAAATGACCTTTACATGATAGGAATGTGTGGTTAGTTCCCTTACTCCTAATTAGTGAAACAGGGGGAGTGTGAGGTGATTACCCTTCATATATGTGTGACTCCCAAGGCAAGCAGTGAATACCCATTAGCCTTTTGGTTGATCATGGAGGAAATTACTTATGATCCTTATGTGATGATATGGAGGTGAATACCTATATTACATATTAAAATTGATATGGAGGCGAATAACTATATCACCTTAAAATGGACATGGAGGCTAATACCTATGATTTATTAACTTGTATAACTTGTAGAGACTCCCCTTGTCCTTATAATTCATTAGTAAGTGTCACTAGAGGTGATTACCCTTATTTTTATGATTCCATGATATATATGGCTTAAGGTGATTCCCCTTGTATTTCATTATGAACTAAAGATTTATGCCTTGAGGTGACTCCCCCTTGCATTTGTGAACAAGAGCATGACTAGTTTGGATTGTAGATTGGTAGGCCCCTCCAATACATTCTTGACTGAGAGGTTATTACCCTTGTATTTATGATGCTAAGAGATGATAAACATGAATGATGAACCTAAAGTGTCTAGCTTACCATGGGTAGGATTATGGGGTATTGTTCATGCATGGAACAAGCTTGCCTTAAGGTGACTCATGAAGTGTTTTCTCTTATATGATGTATGCTTGGATAGGATTGTGCTATAGTTGCCTTCCTTGACATGAGATGATTGACTAAAGGTGATAGTTCCCTTGTCTATATGAAGTAAGCTAGTAATGAGACCAAAGTAGGGTAAATATGACTATGACGACTTCAAGGTTATGCTTAGTGTGAAGGGTAGTATGGGATGTGTTTCATACATTGCACAAGTGTTCTTTGAGGTTACTTAGAAGTATAGAGCCCTTATGGTAGAGAAGTTTAAGACTTGACCATGTATATAGGCTATGATTAAGATGACCAAAAAGGGATAGTTAGCATTGGTGGTATTATGGGATGCTTTTCATGCATTGCGCATATATTCTTTTAGGTTACTTGAGTGTAGTACTATTATGGTAGAGATGACTAAGAGTCAAATAATTCTTATATGATGCTTATGTTGGAGACTTTGCTTGTTATGATGCTATTGTCTCTTATGCTTATAGTTTATGTTGCATGAAGTATTTCATATGATTTTGGATTATGTCTTTTGTTGACTAACCCTTATCTTATGCTCTTGTGGTATTATACTAGCTAACATATTTAGTACATTTTGTACTAACACATACTTTGCCTACATTCTAATCAAATGTAGGGTTTGGAGACTTGTGTGCTATCTTAGAGCTAGGTTTCTAAGGAGCTAATGAGTTGAAGATCTTGGTGAGTCCTTATAGCTTCGAGGACAAAACCCACCATTTCCTTCATGTCTTTTATTTCATGTTTCTGAAACTATTGTATAGGCTGTGTCCCAAGAGTTTTATTCTAAAGTTGTATTAGCTGGTTTGAGATAGAGTATAGAAAGGGTGTGGACTATCTGAAGTCGACAGACTTCACTTCTCTCTTTGAGTCAATTGAGGATTGGGATACCGCTGCCACCACCGAAGATGTGCTTATGGATGATATAGCAGCGGACAAGTCAGAGGTGGAGAAGGATGATAAGCAGTTAGATGCTCAGGAGGCGACCATCTACGGAGACTTATCGGATTTAGAGGAGACGATTGTACAGTCAGTCATTCATTCAGATATCACTGACAAGATATCCATGGCATGCTCTAGTGGAACCAGTGTTGCTGCTACCCCAGGCAAAGATACCCAAGATCCGAGTGTGACCCCGGGCATTGATGCCCCTACAAATGAAGCGAGTATGTAGACATGATCTTTCTTTACCTCCCTCTTTGTCGTTTTTATTGACTTTTCATTATGTTTGTTGCATTTGTGGACAATTGTTTTTTGTTTGTGGTTGGGTGAGGTATATCCACACCTACCTCTTGTGACAATATTTTGTGTATATATATATATATATATATTGGGTTTTTGTGTTTAAATTTGTGTTTTGATCTTATCTTGTGGATGTTTGAGCTTATGACTCCTTGTTATGAATGAAAATGGTTTTTGACCTATCTGAAAATTTTTGCCACCTTTTCTTGTGTGTGATTGTGGCTATTTTTGTGCAAATTTAAGTATCGGCCATGGTCAATACCGATGACTTGTATGGTGCTCTTAATCGAACAAAATTAATGCACGACTACGATGAGGCCAAAACAGTTACATAGACAATGTGTGAACTTTTTGCATCTCGTTGTGTCTACCCGGTTATAGAATGAAAGTGTGGAATCTCATTTGATAACAGTGTCAATGCCTTGTGTGATGAGATTACCGTGAACCTTGTATGATGACACCTAGAATTTGCCCCGTTGGTTCGATTTACTAAGTGATGCAAGCTCTTGAAATGATCTTAGGCAACAATTTTCAAGAGTGAAACAATTTGACAATATACCTCTTTTGTGGCCAACCTTGTGAGATGTGTGAACCTTGCTTGAACCCCTTCGAGCATTATCCTTTTCTTGGAAGAAACTTGAACAAATGTGACCATACTTGTTCCATTCACCCGTAACTCTTATGAAGTGTGGTTTGTTTGAATAGCCAACTTATGCCAAAAGCCAAAGTTGTGAGTGTGGTGAAAAGAGAAGGTAAATCAAGAAATGTGAAGAATTCCCATTTGATCTATGGTCTTGAAAAAGATGGAACCCCTCCATATAAAAAAGAGAGAGAAAAAAAAAGAATGAAAAAGTGGTGAAATAAAGTTTTGAAAGATGCAAAACAAATGGGCAGTACGGAAACACATTTGAAGTTGAATAATGGGGTGAATTTTGAGCATGAGTAAAATTGATGAAGAAAAGGAAGAAACAAGATGTTCATCTTTCTGAGTGTGAGAGTTGTGTGTGATTCTAGAGCTATAAATTGTTTAAGAATGGTGTGTGAATATGGAATTATCTATGTTGTGAGGGCATTTTAGTACCTTTGTTGAGCTTGAACTTCCATTTGAAGCAAGTACTATAAACTTGAGCATCTTTGATAATGGTGAGTCACAACTTGAATCTTTAAGTAAACAATTGATCCTTGCATGAGTAAGTTGAGTCTTGTTGTGTGCATTCATGATTGAGTCTTATGTAGCACTATTTGAGACATTCTTTTTGAAATGTTGAACTTGAGTTTACTTGAGGACAAACAAAACTTTAAGTTGAGGGTGTTGATGAGTCTGAGATTTGGTCTCATTTAGGGCTTTGTTTACATAGATTTAGTGTCCTCAAATGCTTTATTTGTCTCAATAACTAATGTTAAATCCTTGATTTTCAGGTATATGGATTGAGGAACAAAGAAAGGACACTAACAGGCAAAAAGGAACAAAACAAGATGAAGAAATGAAGAAGTGCGAGCATGTGGATCGCTAAGAGCATCGGTGTGTCGCTGAGTGGCTCATCAGAACGCCTAGAGTTTCAGTGTGCCAAGCCATGAAGAAAAGAACCAAGTTGGTGATGCAAGGGAGCAATCGGTGGATCACCGAGTGATTCCGCGAAGCCAAGATTTATCGCCCAAAGTTACAGACCTTGAGGATGTTGAGTACCAAGGCAAAAGGGTGATGGAAAAGACCAAAGGGCAGCTCGCCGAGTAGTTCGGCTAGCCCGACTTACTTCGCCAATTGATTCTTCGCAGCACATTTTTGGCTACTATAAGTACGTTTTTGAACATTTAGTTTATTATCAAATACTCTTTAGAAAAATCTATTATTAAGTTTTGAGCATCTGAAGACAACTTTATCGAGAGTTTACCTTAGGTTTGAAGGATTGAAGCTACTCACTTTTGAGAAATTGGAAGTAGGTCTTTGAGATTCTTCAAATTGGAGCATTGTAAGTGTCACGACCCGGGAGCACCCCCTAGTCGTAACCGGCGTACTCGACCTCGAAGAGGTCTAATACAAGCCTTTTAGCATTCATTCATCGCATAGACACTAAAACCATAAGGAATTAAAAACTTTCTTTACCAAGAAAACATTTCATAAAAAAATATATATAAAGCAAGCAGAAGACTTTCTAGACTTATACATGATGTCTCAAAACTATCTAATACTTTAGAGTACAAAATTCGGGACTAATCCCATACACAACTTAAACAATACTAAAAAGACATAAAAGAACATATGGGGTATTGTCCTCGAATATATGAGGACTCAGCAAGTCTTCATCTTCAACACTTAGAAATCTATCAAATAGCCATGACATGTCATCATCTCCAAATCCCTACATTTTAGTCCAAAATGGGAAAGAAAGGGGTTAGCACAATTAAGTACTAAGTATGGAGACCATGCAAAAACATGCCAAAAAGGACATTTTCAAGGAAGTAAATGCTTTCATATCATTTAATAAAACCTTTCATTTACAAGTATAAGAGACATAATACAAGTCAACATTAACATATAAGACCATAGCCAACCATACATATACTCAACATATGTCCATATACAACCCATGCTTAACTTTAAAAGAACACATGTGATTTCATTACCATAGGACCTCTACCTAATATAACCTTAAGACACACTTGAGTGAGACAAGAAGTGACCGCCCATACAACCTCTTCAAACACACTTGAGTGTTCCTCAAGATTACCTTAGATAAGGACATTTCCTTTACAACATAACATCAATAGACCAACATTCTTTAAGAAACCATTTTGGAGACATTCAAGCACATAAGGGGACTTTCACATAATAGTCGTTAGACTTAGGGAACTCACTTTAGTATCTTCAAAGCCTACTCGTGCCATGTGTAGATAGCATTCCATACTACTACCTACACGTTGTAGAACCTATCCAATAACTAGAGTGCACATCCCACATGATGGGAATAGGCATAACCGACATAGACCATACTAGCTAGGTATGGAATCCGGAGTCTATCCTACTCCGTGGAGGTTGTTCTACTTGCCAAAGGTAGAACTAGTAAGCAACCCATGTAGGCACATGGTTTAGGGGATGTCCAAGGAAGTTCATTGTGCCTAATCCCATACTCAACTAGGCCACCTTCCTAACCACATCCAATCGGTGCTAGCCTTGTCTCCCATAGAGTATTCAATCACATATGTACTTAGAGAAGGTTCATTTTCTACTTCAACCAACTCATAGTACCTCTTCCCAAGAAAGGCCCCATTTTTTAGTCATGGACAATCAAGGTTCATAATGATAGCTCATTTGACTTTCTTAGATAAGGATTATCATGCCGTTCCGGTTCCATCCATCTCTAAGTCTATCATCTCACTCAAGAAGGGAACTTCGCCCTAAGGCCCATCCTTCAAGGTTATACATTTACATAGGAAAGCTAGACTTATGAAAGGGCACCTTTTCTTAGTTCTGCCGATTCAAGTCTTGGCCTAAAATTCCTCTTTTAGCATTTATAGAAAGGGCACCATTTCTTAGTTCTGCCCATTTTACACATTCATGCATTCAAGACTTTAAGTAACAAGGAGGGACACTTTAGTCTACCAACCATGTCGCAACATTTTCATTTAAGGATACTTCATAATCCAACATCATTTCATATATACATCATGAGAAATCATACTTTAACTCACAATGCTATCCACTGTACATAGGATCATCACAAGATCACATAAAACTCATTCACATCATACCTTCACATATAGCTTCATATAAAACTCATTCACATCATACCTTCACATATAGCTTCACATAAAACTCATTCACATCATACCTTCACATATAGCTTCACATAAAACTCATTCACATCATACCTTCACATATAGCTTCACATAAAACTCATTCACATCATACCTTCACATATAGCTTCACATAAAACTTTACATATAGCTTCATATAGGACTTTACATATAGCCTCATATGTGTATAATAATACAACAATATAATAACATTCACATAATGCCCTTCATGGCCTCAATTCACAATAATACAACAAATAACCACCTCCACCAAAGGTAGATCAAACCAACCAATAACAATTATATTAATACTAAGAGATCAAGCCATCTTACCACCCTTTTCAAAGTCCATAAGCCACAATACTTAATTCCATGCCAAATATACAATATTTATCAAGTTTGATCAACTTACCCTCTTTCCATGGCTATCTTCATCATCCTCATATTCCAACAATTAATAATACAATAACAATGATAATAACAACATTCAACTATACAAGCTAAGCTAAGCATAAGCCAATAATCAACATGAAGACCAATTCACAATTTTGTTCATTCAAGGCTAACATCCCACATCCTTCAATTCACTAACAATTCTTAACAATTCCACATAGATAAATACATATATGAACAGTCCACAACAATCTACACAATAATCGTCCATCAATTACACCAATCAATACACCCACTTTAGGCCAAATTTAGAGAATTTGAGAAGACATGGGTTCATTGGGATTTCTTTCTAAAAACCATTAATAATCATTAATAACCATATAAATCATCATTTAAAACCTTTTTATGCAAGAACCCATGCTAGAATCGAAATAGGTTTTTGTGTGTATTTGAAAAATCTTGAAAACCTTTTGATTGGGTTCCTTGAAAGAAAGAATAATCAAGGCTAAGGATCCCCATACCTCTAAGTTGAAAACCCACGAAAATTGAAGAAGAAGCACTCGAAATCTTCAACCCTAGCTCCAACTCCTCTTCTTCCTTGAGTTAGAGAGAAATATTTGAGAGAGGGAATGATTTTGGAAATTCTAAGAGGAGTGACTTAAATGAAAGGAATTGGGTCATAAAAAGGTCTTATAGTTGCTATGAAAGGAAAAGAATAGCATAGGGTCAATTTTGGAAAAGGACTAAGGACCCATAAAGTCTTGACTTAAAAATGTTCACTAAACCCGTCTAAACTCGTCCTTTTGGACAGTGCTTCACTATTTCGGGCATAACTTTTTACTCCAAAGTCGGAATTGGGAAAAGTCGGTGGCGTTGGAAAGAGGACTCAGAGACCTTTAATTGGATAGGTAAAGGTCCACCTAATTCATTTTGAGCTAAAAGATATGACCATTTAAAGTTGACCCTTACAACTCACTAGTTCAAATAACTAGTTTCCGGACGTCACGGTCATTTCTCATCATTTCATCAAGTTCTCAACTCCAAACTCACATGTGAGGCTCTAGTTTCACTAGTTCATTTTTAGGGTCGTTACAGTAAGGACAAAATTACTCTTACCCAGTTGATGGATAATCAATTTAGTAACTGTTTTTACCTTTTCATAATGTCTAGCTAAAACCCCAATTCTTGGGGTGTGATCATGAGATTATGGGCTGATTTAACTTATAGGTATTGCTAATTGTTAATGTAAATGGTATTTAGAAGTGAGTTTAATCATTAATTGATAACAGCAAGGTTAAGGGAGATCACAAATAGAGAATTGAATATTAGAATGCGGAAGCACAAAGAAAAGAAACAAAAAAACTAACTAAAGATATGGGAAATTCGAAGGAAAGATCCACGAATTTCCAAGGATTAGATGTTCTAAGGCCTTGAAAAGATCCAAGTAACAACGTATAGATTTATGGAAGAAATCTAACGCCTTTACTTGAGAAAACGAATCAAAACGATAGATTCGGATCTTGACCGCTTTATGAGTAACTAAAGACAATAATTAGTATGTAGAAACTAATCACCTTCTAAAGAATACCAAAAAGAAACCAAAGATATCACAAGAAGAAATTACTTTATACCTTAAACTATGAAACTAGTAAAGGTTTAAAGATAAATTCTCAAAGAACAAGTCACAAAGGTTCAAAGAACTCTCTCAAATATTATTAATATCAATCTAAATTGTCTTTAATGAATGAAAAGGACTCCTATATATAGGAGAAGGGGAAAAAACGTCCAAGGACCCTAGAAAGACATACAAGGAATCCTACTCTAGAAAGGAAATAAAGTAACCTAACTAGGAACAAATTTAGTACTTCTAGGAAAGCATTAAATGGTACTTAGGAGACCATAAATAGACTAAGGAAAATATTAATAACCTATATATAAATAAATAAATAAGGTAAATCCCAACTAGGAAAAGAATCTTGACAATCTTGGAAAGTTTGACTAGTCTTCTCTCAAAACTTGGGCAGAAAGCAACTCTTGTTGTGGCTGATTCTTGGACTTTTCTTGACCTTATTTGCACGAAATTGGACCTTAAAATTCCTCATCTTGGGCTTGAATTTGGGCCACCAAATAATTGTAGCATTTGGACAATTCCTCTCCCTTGGGCTTGAGCTCTTCTTCCCCAATAAGAAACCTTTGGATCAGCGATTGAAGCCCATTGAGCTTATCATTGAACTCCTTGGTTTGAGATCTTGTTATGGGCCTCCTTGGAGTTTCTAAAGCTTCATACTTGTCCTTCAATGGAGTAGAGCTTCCTTGGATGCTATCATTCCCCTCTTCTTGAAGAGAATTCGTCCTCGAATTCAAATCTGCATCAAAATGGGAAAGATCAGAAACATTAAAAGTAGCACTAACTTGGAACTCACCAGGAAGATCAAGTTTATAAGCATTGTCTCCAATCCTTTCAAGGACTTTGTATGGCCCACTTCCTCTAGGATCTAGTTTGGACTTTCTTTTGGAAGGAAATCTTTCCTTTCTCATATGCACCCAAACCAAGTCGCCAGGTTTAAAAACAACATATTTTCTGCCCTTATTCCTTCGCAATGCAACTTCCTTATTCTTCTTTTCAATTGCAAGCCTTGTTTGTTCATGGATTTTCTTCATCAGATCAGCCTTCTTCTTACCATCAAGATTAGCAAAATCATTAGTAGGCAAAGGCAATAAATCAAGGGGGTTAAGGGGCTTGAATCCATATACAACTTCAACTCCCTTAGAACTGACCACAAAACCTAAGAAAACCACACGATCCACATAGAAAGTACACTTTTTGAGATTAGCAAATAAGCACTGATTTCTAAGAACTTCAAAAACGTGTTTTAAGTGCTCTAGGTGTTCATCCAGATTTTGAGAAAAGATCAAGATGTCATCAAAATACACCACAATAAATTTTCCATGGAAATCTTTAAAAATATGATTCATTAGGCTCATAAAAGTGCTTGGTGCATTAGTCAAGCCAAAGGGCATAACTAACCACTCATAAAGTCCATATTTGGTCTTAAAAGCAGTTTTCCATTCATCTCCAGGATTCATACGAATCTGATGGTAACCACTCTTTAGATCAATTTTAGAAAAGATTTTGGAACCATACAGTTGGTCCAACATGTCATCAAGACGAGGGATAGGATGGCGATACTTTACCGTTATCTTGTTGATAGCTCGACAATCTACACACATCCTCCATGTTCCATCCTTTTTGGGGACCAATAGGACTGGAACAGAGCATGGGCTCATACTCTCTCGAACAAATCCCTTTTCAAGCAATTCTTCAACTTGCCTTTGTAATTCTTTGGTCTCTTCAGGATTGCTCCTATAGGCAGGCCTATTAGGAAGTTGAGACCCAGGCACAAAGTCTATTTGGTGCTCAATCCCTCTCAAAGGTGGCAATCCCTTTGGAGTGTCATCAGGAAAAACATCTTCAAAATTCTGCAAAAGAGAAGAAACACTATTTGGCAAAGAAGGAGTTAGTTGTTCAAAATTAATCAATACTTCTTTGTAAGTAAGTAGTATTATGGGCAGTCCCTCTCTCCTAGCATTCAAACACTCTTTGGCTTTTATATAAAGGCTCTCATTTTTCTTTTCCTTAGCCTCTTTCCTCTCACCAAAACATTTTATTTTTTTACTCACACCTTCTTTTACCTCTTTACTTAGATCGCTGCCCTCTCTCTCTTTCTCTCGGCCATCTCTCTTTTTTTCTATCTCTTGGCCTTTTTCTTTTCCCTCAAGCTCACTTTTTACCTCTCCCTTTTGTTTTCCCATTGTTTTCCTCAATCGTTTTTGATCTTCAAACACTTGAGAAGGAGATAATGGTGCAAGAGTATACTTCTTACCATTATGCAGAAGACTATACCTATTCTTTCTCCCATGATGAGTAGTATCCCTATCATACTGCCAAGGTCGGCCAAGTAAAACATGACATGCTTGCATTGGAACTACATCACAAAGAATCTCATCTTCATACCTACCAACATTGAATGAAATCATGCATTGTTTGTTTACTTTTACTTCTCCACAATCATTCAACCATTGGAGCCTATATGGGGTAGAGCGCTTCATGCATGCAATTCCTAGTTTATCCACCAAGTATGAACTCACCACATTTGCACAACTTCCCCCATCAATAATCATAGAATAAGTCTTCCCTTTTATCCCACACCTAGTATGAAACAAATTCTCTCTCTGCCCTTCATCAACACTACCCAAATTGATAGTCATAATTCTCCTAACCACCCCAATTATACCATCATTAGGCAATTCCAAATCATCTTCCTCACTTACACCTTCTCCCTCTTCTTCTTCCCCCTCACTTTTTTCACTCTCATATTCTCCATTCTCTCTAAGTAGAATGTTTCTTCTACTTGGACATTCATGCATCATATGCCCCCTTCCATGACATTTGTGACATTGAATAGAACTTGAAGGTTTAGAAGATTTAGAATTAAAGGTTTTACCTTCCTCCTCAACTTTACCTTTACCTCTATCATCTTGAGGTTTGGAAGGCGCTTTCCCCTCTTGAGTTGACCATGGCTTCTTAGAGATAGTGTTTGGTCGACTTCTCCATGAGTTATTTTGCTGATTTTTCTCAATTTGTTTTTCAACTTTTACAGACAAATCAACTAACTCATCTAAAGTTACATATTGTTGTATCTCTACTACATTAGCTATTTCTGTATTTAAACCATTTAAAAATCTAGCTATTGTAGCCTCTTCTTCCTCCATGCAGTTAGCTTGGATCATAGCCATATCCATGCTTTTGAAGTACTCATCCACCGACATGGAGCCTTGCTTCAAGCGTTGAAGGCGAGATTGTAGATCTCTTTGGAAGTATGATGGAATAAATCGCTTCCTCATTACCCTCTTCATCTCTGCCCACGTAGCAATAGGTGGTAGCTCCTCTTGCAATCTGTCCCTAGCAAGCTTTTTCCACCAAGAAGCAGCATAATCAGAAAACTCAACAACAGCAAGTTTAACTTTCTTACCCTCAGAGTAGTTATGGCAATCAAAGATGGCTTCAACTCGTCTCTCCCAATCAAGGTACAAGTCTGGATCCCTTGTCCCCTTGAAAGATGGCATCTTCATCTTTATACTATTTATATTATCATCTTCTACTCTACCTCTTTGTCCCCTCCTATCTCTTCTTTCTAGATTAAATTCAACATCAAAATCATCATTATCATATTCAGGATTTACAAAAGGGATATGGGGTACATTCCTTCTAACTTGGGGTCTAACATTATTTGGGGGTACAACATTATTCTCCCTCCTAATTGCAGCTATGGTGTCATTCTGCTCGATAATCATATCCCTCATCTCTTGAAATTGAAGGGTCCATCTCTCAAATTGTTGGTGCATAGCTTGAAGGGTGAAGTCGTTCCTTCCTTTGACCTCGGCTTCTAAACGAGCCCTTTCCTCATCACCACCTGAATTAGACATCTAAAAAAAAAAAAGAATAAATGATTAAGTATCACACTTTTAATATGGCTTTTACCCTCTTTTAAACTCACCCACACTTGCCTTTTTCCACTCAAAATAACCTTTGAACGAGAATACTTTGTAGATTTATAATTAAACCAAAACGTGTATCAAGTTCGTAGTAATAAAGTATGGAATCTTGGGGTACAAAAAGAAAGTAAAGAACTAGTCCTAGAACAAGTAGGATTTAGTTGAAACAAAACACGAATAAAAAGGAACTTATTTTAGAATTATAAGAACAAGAAAAAAAAAAATTCCTCTTATTCTTAAAGGTCTAGAATCCCCTCTTCTTGCAACCTTCTTTCTTGGAAACAAATTAATGCAAAACTTGGAGAGCAAGTAATAAGATTTCTTGAATAGCAAGTAATAAATTCTTTTTTTTTTTTTCACGCTACTGTTCACGCTATTGTAAATTTTTTTTTTTTTTTTTTTTTTTTTTACGACGCTACTGTTCACGCTTTACTGTTTTTTTTTTTTTTTTTTTTTTTTTACTCTAAGAAGAAATCCCAAGATTTATCAAGAACGGAATCTTGATAGAACCGCTCTGATACCACTTGATAACAGCAAGGTTAAGGGAGATCACAAATAGAGAATTGAATATTAGAATGCGGAAGCACAAAGAAAAGAAACAAAAAAACTAACTAAAGATATGGGAAATTCGAAGGAAAGATCCACGAATTTCCAAGGATTAGATGTTCTAAGGCCTTGAAAAGATCCAAGTAACAACGTATAGATTTATGGAAGAAATCTAACGCCTTTACTTGAGAAAACGAATCAAAACGATAGATTCGGATCTTGACCGCTTTATGAGTAACTAAAGACAATAATTAGTATGTAGAAACTAATCACCTTCTAAAGAATACCAAAAAGAAACCAAAGATATCACAAGAAGAAATTACTTTATACCTTAAACTATGAAACTAGTAAAGGTTTAAAGATAAATTCTCAAAGAACAAGTCACAAAGGTTCAAAGAACTCTCTCAAATATTATTAATATCAATCTAAATTGTCTTTAATGAATGAAAAGGACTCCTATATATAGGAGAAGGGGAAAAAACGTCCAAGGACCCTAGAAAGACATACAAGGAATCCTACTCTAGAAAGGAAATAAAGTAACCTAACTAGGAACAAATTTAGTACTTCTAGGAAAGCATTAAATGGTACTTAGGAGACCATAAATAGACTAAGGAAAATATTAATAACCTATATATAAATAAATAAATAAGGTAAATCCCAACTAGGAAAAGAATCTTGACAATCTTGGAAAGTTTGACTAGTCTTCTCTCAAAACTTGGGCAGAAAGCAACTCTTGTTGTGGCTGATTCTTGGACTTTTCTTGACCTTATTTGCACGAAATTGGACCTTAAAATTCCTCATCTTGGGCTTGAATTTGGGCCACCAAATAATTGTAGCATTTGGACAATTCCTCTCCCTTGGGCTTGAGCTCTTCTTCCCCAATAAGAAACCTTTGGATCAGCGATTGAAGCCCATTGAGCTTATCATTGAACTCCTTGGTTTGAGATCTTGTTATGGGCCTCCTTGGAGTTTCTAAAGCTTCATACTTGTCCTTCAATGGAGTAGAGCTTCCTTGGATGCTATCATTAATTGTGGTTTAATTTAAGAATTGTAGTTGCAAATACAGTTCTATGTTTGTGTTCTTGGCTTGCTCGAGAGAGAGGTTTTAAAACTAAAATTATTGATTGATAGTTTGTGGGTATTGGGTTGACCTGGGTTTAGCTCAAGAGAGTGAATCCTAAACCCAATCCCACACATTGAGCTCGAGAGAGTGAGTGGATTAAGGTGTGGAATGCTCTTATTTTCCATGCATGTTGATGTTTGAGAGAAATCACTTAATTCGGGAATAATTGTTTGAAAGAAAATTTACCTCCATTATAGCCTAGCTTACTCACTAATATCTAGCTATTTTTTAATAGTTGCAATTACCCATATGTTTATATTTGCTTATAATCAATCACACCCCAAGAACCCCTCTTATTATTGTTAATTCATATTGTTTGTGACTGTTTGTAGTTGTTAATCAAAACCAACCCCCTTCCCTCCTATTTGACGGTTGTGTCACCCCTTAATTTGAATGATGTCTTTATTCAATAATTTATCTTCCTATGACTGATTTGACCATGTTCATACTTCCCAATTGAATCTGAAACGCGTACCGCTCCCTGTGGGATTCAACCCCAACTCAGTTAGTTGGGTTTTATATTAATTTACCATCGTTGACTCTTAGAATTGAATGAAGTGTCTTTGAAACGTTAATTTATTCAAGCGCCAGACATCCCTCCCTCTTTCGGTGTTGATCACCGAGATGTGCAGATGAGCCCGAGTGCCATGTGATGAGAGAAAGGATGTGGACGTTATTCCACCTCCTCTACTGACATCCGACGCATTGATGCCGAGTATTTGAAGGATGAGGCTGATAAGAAGAAGGCAACCTCGGTGGATACCTCCCCAGTTGTTAACACTGAGACACTACCTGCAGAGGCAATATTGCCTACTCCGGCCACTGGCCGTCAGGTATATCTAGTGCTACCTCTTCTATGACTCCGAGCTCTTATACTACTCCCTTGCCCCATAGGTCTACTACTACTGCTTCTTCTTCCCGACATCCACTCACCCGGGCTGTGATACTACAGATGTGGCATCTAGCCTATTTATCTAATAGATGTGCCTCTAGGCTAGAGCCTACAGTCCTTGGGATGATTGAGAGATCCCTCACTGTTGTTGTGTCACCTCTTAATGTGTCTATTGATGCCCTAACGACAAGGATATAGGTTTGTAAGAGGGGCCAGGGAGCCACTCATGAGGTGACGGCCCTAGGAGGCTATTACTGAGTTGTGAAAGGAGATGGACCAGTTAAATTCCACAGATATGTCAATGATTTTACAACTGTGGAGATCCTTGACATGCCAGATGATGCAGATGTTCCTCTGGCTACCACTAAAGATGAGGTTCGAACTTAGGAGGCTGCTGCTGAGTGTGAGGCAAAGATGGATTAGGAGAAGCTAGATCTCCAAGAGGAGACCATATATGAGGGCCTTACAGAGGTTGAGGAGGCTATGGTGGATTCAGCTATGCAAATTTCATTGGCAGATACATCCATGTCAGGCTATAGTGGAGCCATTGTTGCTATTACAATGGGAACTGAGGCCCAGGATCAGAGTGTGACCCCAGGCATTGATGCCCAGACAGATGGAGCGACTGTGTAGACATGCCCTTTCTTTACCTCCCTCTCTGTCGTTTTGTTGACTTTTGATTATGTTTGTTGCATTTTAGGACAACTGCTTTTTATTTATGGTGGGGTGAGGTATTTCTATACCTACCACTTGTGTATATATTGGGTTTTGCATATTTAAACTATGTTTTGATGTTATCTTGTGGTTATTTGAGCTTATGGCTCCTTGTTATGAATGGAAATTGAGTTTTTTACCTATGTGAAAATTTTGTGCCACCTCTTGTTGTGTGTAAATGTGGTTGTTCTTGTGAAAATTTTGAGTATCGGTCAAGCTAAATACCGATGACTTGAATAGTTCTCTTAATCGAACAAAAATGAATGCATGGCTACGATGAGGCCAAATGAAGTTGCATAGACAATGTGTGAAATTATTGCATCTCGTTGAGACTAGCCGAATATCGAATGAGTCTCTTGTGATGAGCATTGCAAACTAGCGAAAGTGTGGAGTCGTGTTTGATATTAGTGCCAATGCCTTGTGTGATTAGCTTACTTTGAACCTTGTGTGACACCTACAATTTGCCTTGTCGATCCAGTTGACTGAGTGATGCAAGATCTTGAAATGATCTTAGGCAAAAAAATTCATGAGTGAAACAACTTGATAATATACCTCTTTTTGTGTCCAACCTTGTGAGATGTGTGAACCTTGCTTGAACTTATCCTTTTCTTGGAAGAAACTTGAACAAATGTGAGCCCTCTTTATTCATTCACCCATAACTCTCATGAAGTGTGGTTTGTTTGAATAGCCAACTTAGGTCAAAAGCCTAAGTTCGTGGTGTGATGAAAAGAGAAGGTAAGTCAAGAAATGTAAAGAATTCCCCTTTGAGCCATGGTCTTAAACGAAAGATGGAACCCCTCCATATAAAATAAAAAAGAGAAAGAAAAGAAGAAAGAAAAAGAAAATGAATGAAAAAGTTAAGAAATAAAGTTTTGAAAGTTGAAAAAGAAATGGGGTGTTCGAAAACTCATTGGAAGTTGAATAATGGACTAAATTTTGAGCATGATTAAAATGCTGAAGAAAAGGAAGAAACGTGATGTTCTGACCACATTTCATTAGGATAGAAGCCTCTAAGCCTAAATAAACATACCTTTACACTCAGCCCCGTTACAAGCCTTGAAAAGACCTTTATGATCTTGAGTGAGCTCAGAGGAGTGTTGATTGGAAAATAAGGGCAAACTTATGGGTCAAATCATGCATGTGTTCATCTTGGTGAGCGTGAGAGTCGTATGTGATTCCAGAACACTAAATTGTTGAAGAATAGTGTGGGAATATGGAATCATCTTTGTTGTGAGGACATTTGTTGAGCTTGAACTTGCATTTGAAGCAAATATTGTGAACTTGAGCATCTTTGATAATAGTGAGTCACAAATTGAATCTTTGAGTGCACTACTGATCCTTGCAAGAGTAAGTTGAGTCTTGTTGTGTGCATTCATGATTGATTCTGATGTAGCACTTTTTGAGCCATCCTTTTTGAACTACTGAACTTGAGTTTACTTGAAGACAAGCAAAAGTTTAAGTTGGGGGTGTTGATGAGTTCAAGATTTGGACTCATTTACGGCTTTATTTACATAGAATTAGTGTCTTCAAATGCTTAATTTGTGCCAATAATTGATGTTAAATCCTTGATATTCAGGTACATGTATTGAGGAACAAAGCAAGGACACTAACAGGCAAAAAGGAACAAAACAAGCTAAAGAAATGAAGAAGGGCGAGCTTGAGGATCTCCAAGAGCAATCAGTGTGTCGCCGAGTTGCTCAGATGACCTCCTAAAGTTCCAGTGTGCCAAGATCTGAAGGAAATAACCAATTCGGCAAAGAAAAAGAGCATTCAGCGGATCGCCGAATGAATCCGTGATTCCAAAGATAGGTCACCCAAAGTTACAAATCTTGAGGATGCTGAAATTGAAGGCGAAAGAGCGGTGGAAGAGACCAAAGGGTGGCTCACCGAGGGGATCGGCGAGCACGACTTATTTCACCTAAGGGGATTTCGTAGATTATTTTTGGCAACTATAAATATGTTTTTGATCATTTTAGTTAGTTTATATCATATTATCTTGGATATGTTTATTTTCTATCAGAACCCTTAGAACTATTCTCTCTAGAGTTTACCTTAGCTTTGAAGGATTGAAGGTATTCACTTTTGAGAAATTGGAAGTGGGTCTTTGATATTCATCAAATTGGAGCATTGTAAGGACAAAATTATTGTTACCCAGTTGATGGATAATCAATTTGGTAACTGTTTTTTCCTTTTTATAATGTCTAGCTAAAACCCCAATTCTTGGGTAGTGATCATGTTATATTGGGCTGATTTAGTTTATGGGTATTGTTAATTGTTAGTTTAAATTCTATTTAAAAGTGAGTTTAATCATTAGTTGTGGTTTAATTTAAGAATTATAGTTGCAAATGCAGTTCTATGTTTGTGTTCTTGGCTTGCTCGAGAGGGAGGTTCTAGAACTAAAAATTATTGATTGATGGTCTGTGGGTAATGGGTTGACATAGGTTCAGCTCGAGAGAGTGAATCCTAAACTCAATCCCACACATCCAGCTCAAGAGAGTGAATGGATTAAGGTGTGGGCAACTCTTATTTTGCATGCTTGTTGATGTTCGAGAGAAATCACTTGATTCGAGGTAAATTGTTCGAGAGAAAATTACCTCCCTTATAACCTAGCCTACTCACTAATATCTAGCTTTTTACTAATAGGTGCAATTACCCATATGTCTGTAGTTTTTTATAATCGATCACATCCCAAGAACCCGTCTCATTATTGTTAACTCGTATTGTTTGTGACTGTTTGTAGTTGTTAATCAAAAGCAAAACCCCTATAAGACATTCGTGTCACCCCTTAATTTGCATGATGTCATTATTCGATAATTTATATTCCTATGACTGTTTTTTCCATGTTCATACCTCCCAATTGAATCTACAACACATACCGCTCCCTGTGGGATTCGACCCCAACTCATTTGGTTGGGTTTAATACTTATTTACGATTGTTGATGCTTTTGATAAAGTGTCTTTGAAACGTTATTAATCATTGGGAACACAAATCCTACATTCGTTCTTCAACACCATTAGAATCATGGACAGCCTCTTTGGCTTTCCCTCTCAACACTTTGTCTCGAATGAGACATAACTTCTCATCATCAAACTAGTGCTCACAGATCTGCTCGACTAAAGAAGACCGAGCCTTAATAAAAGCAATCATATCCCATTCTCCTTTGAAATCTGCAACCGGAAAAAAATGTTACTTGACATCTGAATATATCTAGCCAACGATTTCTCCTCAATACTAAGCCTGACAAGACTCCTAATGCAAGAACTCTTCCTACTCAAAGCATCATCCACCACATTGGCCTTCCCCAGATGATATAGAATGGTTAAATCATAGTCCTTTAGCAACTCAAGACATCTACATTGCCTCAACTTCAGATCCCTCTGAATGAATATGTACTGAAAACTCCGATGATTAATGAAGATCTCACAATGCACCTCATAGAAATAGTAGCGCCATAACTTAAGTACAAAGACCACAAATGCAAACTCCAAATCATGAGTAGGGTAGTTTTTCTCATGGGCCTTCAACTGCCTAGAAGCATAAGCAATCACCTTCTCCTTCTGCATCAATCACCACAAGAAAAATGTGAATTACATAGTGATTTTCCCGGGGATTAGTATGAAAATTTGCAGGAAAATAAGTTTCCTATAGATTATCATACTAATCCCCAGGAAAATCCCCATGTAATTCACACTTTTCTTGTAGTGAATACACCACCCAAACCGACTCCTTAAGCATCACAATAAACAGTAAAGTCCACACCCTCCTCACGTAAAGTCAACACAGGATACGAAGTGAAACAAGTCTTGAGCTTTTGAAAGCTCTTTTCACACTCATTGGACCAATGAGAAACCACACCCTGTCGAGTCAATCTGGTCAATGGAGCTGCAATAGTGGAGAAACTCTGAATAAATCATCGCTAATAGCCTGCCAATCCTAGAAAACTTCGAATCAGGGTGGGAGAAGTAGGTCACGTCTAACCTCTAACTGCCTAAATCGTGGTTGTATCTACTCTAATACCCTCATTAGACACCACGTGTCCCAAGAATGCCACAGAATTAAGACAGAACTCACACTTTGAGAAGTTGGCATAAAACTTCTCTTCCCTCAGCTTCTGAAGTACAATCCTCAAGTGTTGAATATGGTCCTCCTCGGTCGTGGAGTAAACCAAAATAACACCGATGAAGACAATTACAAAAGAATCAAGGTATGGTAAAAATACCCCGTTCATCAACTACATGAATGTTGCAGGGGCCTTAGTCAACCCAAAGGACATCACTAGAAACTCATAATTCCCATATTGAATCTGAAAAACTGTCTTAGGGATATTTGATGCCCTAATCTTCAACTGATGATATCTAGACCTTAAATCAAACTTAGAGAACAATGATATGTAGCTGATCAAATAAGTCATCATTATGCGGAAGAAGATAGTTATTCTTCAATGTTACCTTGTTCAACTATATGTAATCAATACACATCCTGATAGTCCCATCCTTCTTCTTCACAAACAACATAGGGGCACGTCAAGGTGTCACACTAGGGTGAATAAACCCCTTACTGAACAAATCCTGCAACAGATCCTTAAACTCTTTCAACTCTTGTCACGACCCGATAGCACCCCTTAGTCGTAACACGACGTACTCAACCTTGAAGGGGTCCTATACAAGCCTCATAACATTCATTCATCGCATAGGTAATAAAATAGTACATAATTAAAACTTTTTATTAAAAAAAACCATACAATCTATCAAAATACTCATTTAACAATCTTTGAAAAGACACATCGGAAGTCTAAGTCTCACATGGCCATCTTAGACAAAACTTTAAACAAGATAGGGTCACGACCCTTTACAATCGAAGTATTAACAATAGTCTTAAAATATAAACAAACTTGAAACATAAAGTCCATGTCCTCGATCTATAAGGACATACCAAAAGATGTCTTGAGAGAACTCTAATCCCAAACTTCACTAGAGAATGCAATCACTTGCCGGAATCTACAGTTGTAGTAAAAACATAGAAGAATGGGTTAGCACACAAAATGTACTAAGTATGATGACCATGCAAAAACATGCTTTAAAAGGGATATTTTGTTGAATGTCATGCTTTATGCCATTTTTGTAAAACTTCATGAATATTTATACAAGAGGCATAATATAAGTCACAACCAACATACAAAGTCACATAATTCACATTTGAGAAAAAATCACATATAACCCTTTACTTTCACCTTGATCCTCCACCTGAAGTAACCCTCAAGCTATGCCTTGTGCAATGTATGAGTAGCGTCCCAAACCACCACCCACACTAAGGCACCACCTTAAGGTCACCAAAAGTGAACTTACCATTCATCCTTTCCACTTTTACACAATAAAGCATTTAAGAGAAACAAACATTACATTAAGACCAACATCTAAGACAACTCTAAGTCATACTTGTACAATGTGCAAGTAGCATCCCATACTACTACTCACACTAAGTGTTCCTTTGAAGTCACCATAGACAAGGCACATTAATACACAATAGGCATGACAAGGAAGTAGCTCATAATACAATCTAATTATAGCATTCATCTTTACATTTAAGCATTCAAGACAACATTCTTCATTAGGTTCATTTAGGATACATTCATGCATTTAGAGGACTTTCACACATTTAGTCATTAAGACTTGGAGAACTCACTATAGCCCTTTCAAAGCCTACTCGTGCAATGTATAGATAGCACCCCATACTACTACCTACACTTTGTAGTACCTATCAAGTAACTAAAGTGCACATCTCACATGATGGGAATAAGCATTTAACCGGCATAGACCATGCAAGCTAGACATGCAATCTGATGTACTATCCCACATTGTAAGGGTTGATCTCCTTGCCGAAGGAAGACCGGTTCATCTAGCTTAGGTGAATCCATTAGCTAGGACCTATGTGGGCACATAGTTATGGGATATGAAAGATGTTCATTGAGATCCGACCTAACGTTAGGAGAACCTCCATCTAACCATATCCACTCGGTGCTTAGCCTACATTCCCATAGAGTAGTTTCATTGCATTAGTGTACTAGAGAGGGCCACCAACATTAGGCCTACCGTCCCAAAGTACTTTCCCAAGAAAGGGCCACCACCAATAGGCCTACTTTTTCAAGGCACTTTAAGGATAGCTCTTGACTTCCTTAGAGAGAGCTACCACATTTAGGTCTACCGTCTCTTAGTCCATCATTTCACACAAGAAGAAGGCCACCACCATTAGGTCTACCGCTTCAAGGTCTAACACACACAAGGAAAGGCCACCAACATTAGGTCTACCAACCGAAGGTGTTACATTCATATTAGCACCCAAACTCCTCATGAAAGGCCACTAACATTAAGTCTACCAATCCAAGGTTTAGCCTACAATATTTCATTACACATTTATAGAAAGGCTATCGACATTAGGTCTACCAATTCTAGACATTCATTCATTCATTTATGAAAGGCTACCAATAATAGGTCTACCAATCTAAGACATTGAGACATTAAGTCAAGATACATTCATCATTCAAGAGGAGAATGCCTAAGCCTACCAAGTCAAGAGATCACATTCAATATAGTTTTCATTAGTCAATAAGTGGGCACCTAAGCCTACCAATTCAAGATACTTCATCCATGATCATATTCATCAATACAAGAAAATGATACATTAGCCTACCAATTCAATATATCACATTCTTCATTATAGAACACTTCATATTCCATCATCTTCATTCATAAGTGTTAAAAGAGAATATACTATCAATCACAACATGTTCACATTCTATACAAGATCATCATTCCATCATTGAAATCACAAGTATATTATTCACATTATACATTCACAATTACAACATTATAATAATACTTCAATTCTTCACAATATGCCTTCAAGGCATGATCACAATGTACATAGTAAGTAAACACCTCCACCTTCCAAGTGGATCAACAATTCAAGTACAATTCTACTTCAACAAGCAATTAGGTCAAACTTGCCCTTTCAAGGATATGATCACAAATCCTCAATTCACCAACAATTCACCATAATTAGACCTAAATAATGATACAAATCAACAATCTAAATCAATCTACACATAAATGCATTATCATTCATTCATAATCATCAACCCCACTTTATAAGTCACAATTTAACAATTGAGAGAAATCATTGGTTCATAGAATTTTTCATCTTAAATCATCAATTAAATACCAATATAATTATAGTTTATCATTTGAAAACATTTTATGCAAGAACCCATGAGATTGAGTGACACATAGGGTTTTTGTGTAACTTGAAAACCTTGAAACCTTCTTTGAAATTGACTCTAGGGTGAAAGCTAACCCTAGATGAAGGATCACCATACCTTATACTTGAAGAATCCCACGAAATTGAAGAAGAAACACCTTGAAATCCCTAACCCTAGCTTGATCTTAACCTTGATCTCCAATGGAGTTTCTAGAGAGAACTTTTTAGGAGGGAAGGGTTTTGATTTGAGAGATGAAATCTAAATAAGTGTTTTAATACTCTTAAAATACCTAAAAACACTTAAAATAACCGTCCACACATTAATTGGGACTTGGGGTGAATTTACCAGCTTACCTCTAAGTTGGTCGTGTCACTTGACACCAACACAGTGGCCATTCACACCCTAGACTCACAGACAGTGAGTCCATTCATGGACTGTGTTGTTGGTCCATGGTCTAGGGTAGTGGCATAGTTGAAGGGGCCTGACCTATGGAGGTCATCCACGGGGCGTGGATGGACCTACGAGGCGTGGACCCCTTCCATAGGTCACCCAATTTTGGCCAACATTGGCCATTTAGGGCAGCCTTGGGATTAGACTTAGAGACCTCCTCAAGGACCCGTAGGGTGGTCCTTGGGGAGTTGTACCCTGATGATTGACCCCTAAACCCCTCTACCATGACTCGGGGCAACATCAAACACCATAAAAACTCAAGACGAACACAAGCGCACACACGTTAGGCTCTAGTTTCACTAGTTCATTTTTATGGTCATTACAACTCTGCTGGACTCATACGGTAGGAAGGAATAGAAATGGGCTCAGTTCCAAGCTCCAAATCAATAGCAAAATCAATATCTTTATCGGGAGGAACACCTGGAAGATCTGAAGGAAATACATCGAGAAACTCTTGAACTATGGGAACAGAATCCATGGGAGGTGGTTCCACACTAGTGTCTCGAATAAAAGCTAAGTAAGGAAAACACCCTCTCTTTCCACCAATATATGAGCACAGATGAAAGAGATGACCTTGATAGGATAGGAGCCACTAGTACCCTTCCACTCAACCCTCGAAACACCAAGCATTGCTAAAATCACAGTCGTAGCATTACAATCAAGAATTGCATGATAAGGAGAAAGCCAATTCATACACAAGATAATATCAAAGTCCACCATCCCCAGAAAGATTAAGTGTACCCAAGTGTTATACCCCGTCAAAGAAAAAAGACAGGATCGATACACACGATCCACCACTAAGGGCTCACCTACAGGTGTTGAAACACAATTAGGTACAAGCATGTTATAACACATAATATCAAATTCAACAGCAAAATATGTAGACACATGAGAAAATGTAGACCCCAGTCAAATAATATGGATGCGAATCGATGATATACTGGGATGATACCTGTAATAACACCAGCAGAAGTTTTTGCTTAGGGTCTCCCTAGGAAAGAATAACGCTAGCCCCATCTGTGTAACACCCCAGAAAATTGTAGGTAAAACTAGAGCCTAAGCGTAAGGTTAAAAATCATAAAATGACACCCCAAAGTTTTAGTAAGTCATTTAAAGTTAAAAATAAGGTAATCGGAGTCTAAACCAAGGGGGAAGTGTCAAGGCAAGGGGCCAAAGGACAAGGCTGCCCTAGCTAGGAGCTACTGCCCCAAACCTTCACAAGGGGGACCATGACTCGTGAAGGTGGTCGTAAAGCTCCTTTAGTATTTAGGGAGTTTGGAACAGTTTGGGTGAGCTACTACCTAAGGAACAATGGACACCACCACAGGCCGTGGTCCCTTTGACGAGGCATGATGGTGCTCGTGAAATTGCTCATGAGGATGCCTTAGTCTATGGAGGCAAGTCTTGAGAAGCATGCCTTGGCCTCAAGAGCACGACCTCTACCACGGCTCGTGGTCATGACCACGAACCGTGGGAGGTCTCGTGGTCATGCCTTGGCCTCGTGGGGAGGTTGGCACATTTGAGGGGGATACTGGCTCAAACTCCACGGGCAGGACCACGGGCCGTGGTCCTCACGACGGCTCATGGAGTGAGTCGTCAGCCTGGACGAGTTCATTTTAAATGAAGGATTTTTAAGTCTTTTCCTTTTAAGTCCAAATTAAGTGGGGGTGTTTTGGGTATATTTAGGGGTAGTATATATATTGTTTTTAAGTCAAATTTTACAAGACTTAGTCATTTTTCACAAACACCCAATTGAAATAAAAAACGTCCCTCCTCTCTCAATTTTTTTTCTTTAGACTCAAAAAAGAAGAAGAAGCCATTAGGGTTGCTAGATTTGCAAAGTTCTTCCCCAAATTTCATGAAAGTTCATAGATAAGGTATGGTTGCTTTTCATCCTTGGGTATCTCTCACCCAAGGAGACCCTTCAAATTATGTTTTCAAGATATCAAATCTCGTAAATTTTAGGGTTTTCATTCTATAACATGGGTCTTTTTTTCAAAACATTTTTACTGATTAATTATGATTGTTTATGGTTGGTTATGATGAATTATGAATATATTAATGGATAATGGATGTATACAATGATAATTCCCCATAGAACCATGTGTTCCCCATATTGATAGATCTTGAATTGATATTATAGGTTGGTTGATATTATGAATATGTCAATTGAATAAGTTTGTGTTAATTAATCTATTGAATCATGAATTCCTCCTATATTATGTAGTAATTGTATATGGATGGGTTGAATGTGATTCCTAGACCCTTGAAGGGCAAAGATATGAAGGATATGTCTTTTTATGAGAATGATGTATGAGATTGTGATTTACTTAAATAGTAATAATCCTATATCTATTGTGTAGTTGTGGTATTCATACAAGATCCTTCTTCCCTATACCCTATACACTTGATTATGCATGAAGTCTGTATGTATGCTATGATAAGCTTGTTGTGTTGATTGAAAGGACATTCTCATGGTCACAATAGGACTATAATGCGAAAGGTTTACACACATGCTAGTGTTTCTAAAGTGAAAGGATCATTCTCACTTAAGGAGCCTATGAGCTATTATGATGATATGTTGGCATGAGTGCCTAGTGTATATGCATATGAACTAAAGTAAAGGCTAAAGGTAACTTTTAAAGGAAGTTTTGCGTAGCACCGAGTGTATAGGAGTATGATATGGGTTCCTTCACGTTAGTAGTTAGTATCCCAATACGGTGTCTTATGAGATGGAAACCTCCACGTTAGTAGTAAAGGTTTCTAGTATCAATATCCCTATCCCATAACTATATGCCCATATAGGTCCTAGCTAGTGGATCCACCCAGAAGCTAAAAATGTAAGTTCTACCTTAGGCAAGTAGGACACCTCTTTTCGGTGTGGGGGTAGAACACTGGATTCCATGTAGCTCACATGGTCTATGCCGGTTAATGCAATTATTCCCTATATGATATGAATATGAACTATGGTAAGAACATGGACTTTAATTATGAATTCATGAGGGGTACTACTTAGTATTAGTGGGGGTATGGGACTTCAGTTATGCCTTGCACAAGTAAACTCTAAGAGGGGTTATGGTAAGGTTCTATTATGTTATTATGTTATGATGATGTATGAACTATGTATGAAAAGGTAGGTATGAATGTTAAGGTTGACTTCACTTGTTACATGATATAAGTATGAATGACTTCTCTCTTATGTATGCTGCCCATGATTATTGTGTAGTATGATATGTATGTTGTTGGTGGCCTAAATGTGATACTTAGCAATTGGTGGGGTTATGGGATCTTACCTTTGCATTGTACTAGTGTGGCTTTAAGTTGCTTGTGTGTTGGTTTGACTTATGTTTCTTCACATATGTGCATAATAGCTTTTAAACTTGACAAAAGGATGATTTCAACTAAATTTCCCTTTTATACATGTTTAAGGATTTTTATGCATGGCTTCCATACTTAGTAAAATTAATTGTGCTAACCCATATTGTCTACTTTACTTTGAGTGTACGTTCCGGTCGTTGAGACTACTACTTATTCAAGGGAAGCTTGGGTGACTATTCCCTAGGCTTGGTGAGTCTTCAAGTTCGAGGTCAAGTTGCTATTGATTCTAGTTTCTAGTTTACTTTTCATGTTCAAGACTATATGGTGTTTCCTATTTTTAGAGACTTTATTGATGTAAGGGCTTTGACCCTATTTGTACTCTTATGTTCTATATGGGTATTGAGAAAAGTCTAGATTCATATTTTCGTGTTATGAAAAGGTGTCGACTTCTATTGTAAAAGTTTAAATTTTTTTGGCATTATTCTATGCCTTTATGTTATGATTATGCTAAGGGCTTGTATGAGATCCCTTCGGATTCAAGTACGCCATGTTACTCCTAAGGGGTAACCTCAGGTCGTGGAAAACTTGGTAATCAGAGCACAAGGTTATAGAATGATTCTAGGATGATATCTCATGACCCACATCTAGTAAGGTCTTGTTCATAAGTGTGAAGCACGCCACACTTATGAATGAGAGGCTATAAGGTGCTTAGGAACTTTCCACTTCTTTGATTCCTCATTAATCGTGCCTTAGATTTTTAACTCTTTGAAGTCCTTTTCCCAACCTTTTTCTTGTGTATATAAGAATATGAATACAAGAAGAGTGGCCACAAGAGGAGTGGAAGAGGAGATTGCTAATGATGAGGGAGTTCCTCCCCAAGGTCCTCAAGGACCTCAAGTTCCTTTAGGGGAGCAAGCTCCGGTTGATCCGACTAATGTGACTCAAGACGAATTTAGGGCCTCTATGCAAATGATACCCCAAACCGTGATGACCCAAACTCAAGCTATGGCGACCCAAGTTGAAGCTATGATGGCTCAAGTCAGTAGGGATGCTAGACCTCATGTGAACCCAAAGCAAGTACTCCTGCTTCAAGAATTAGGGATTTCACAAGGATGAATCTCCCTACCTTCTATGGCTCTAAAGTGGATGAGGACCCCCAATACTTTATAGATGAAGTGTTCAATGTGGTGGATGACATGGGTGTATCTTCTTAAGAAAAGGCGGAACTAGCCGCCTACCAATTGAATGATGTAGCTCAAGTATGATTTGAACAATGGAGAAAAGAGAGACCCATAAGAGCGGGCTCGGTTGATTGGGGTACATTCAAGAAGGCCTTCCTAGATAGGTTTATCCCCCTAAAATTGAGGGAACAAAAGTTGGTGGAATTCATGAACCTTCATCAAAGGGGAATGAGTGTGAAGGACTACTCTCTCAAGTTCACCCAACTATCCAAGCATGCTCCAACTTTGGTGGCCAATTCAAGGGCTAGGATGACTAAGTTTGTTATGGGGGTGTCCGATTTGGTTGAACAAGAATGTTGTACGACAATGCTATTTCATGATATGACTATCTTAAGGATCATGGTATACGCTCAACAAATTGAGGAAACAAAACTCAAGAAAATGAATAGGGATGTGAAGAGGCCTAGAATTGATGATGGGAATTCGTCTAAGTGTATATTTGAGGTTCAAGGGAAACCACGGTTCAAGAAGCGGTTCTCCAACCAAGGCTCTTCTAATGCTCCTAAGGTCAACCCATCCGTGCCCACTCCTAAACCACAAGGTGGTAGTGTTGGTGGTTCTTATGTTGACAGACCTACTTGTGCAAAGTGTGGCAAAAAGCATGATGGCAAGTGCCTTGTAGGCATGGATGGGTGTTTTAGTTGTGGGAAGAATGGTCACATGAAGAGAGATTGACCCATGCTAAGGGCTCAAGGTAGATAGGGCAAGCAAGTCCCTCCTAGTGGCTCAAATTCTGATGCTCCCAAGAAGAATCGGTTCTATGCTCTCAAATCTAGAAGTGATCAAGAGGGTTCTCCGGACGTTATTACCGGTATGTTTAAAATATTTTCCATTGATGTTTATGCATTATTAGACCCCAGTGCCACTTTATCTTTTGTTAAACCTTTAGTGGCTATGATATTTGATGTACTCCCCGAAATATTAGAGAAACCTTTTTCGGTCTCTACCCCGATAGGTGACTCGGTTGTAGCTAAAAGGGTTTATATGGGTTTTCCCATTTCATTGTCTCATAAAGTCACTTTGGTTGATTTGGTAGAATTAGATATGTTAGAATTTGATGTCATATTGGGGATGGATTGGTTGCATGCTTGTTATGCTTTCATTGATTGTAGAACAAGGGTAGTCAGGTTTCACTTTCCTAATGAGCCTACTTTAGAATGGAAGGGGGGAAACTCTATTCCTAGAGGTAGTTTCATTTTATGTCTAAAATCTTGTAAAATGATCTCAAAGGGGTGCATGTGTCATATTATTAGGGTTATGGACATTGAGTCCGAGGCTCATTTTTAGAGTTAGTCCCCGTAGTGAGCGAGTATCCAGAAGTGTTCCCCGATGACTTGCCCGGTATTCCTCCCGAACGGGAAATAGACTTCAGCATTGATCTTATTCTGGATACAAAAGCCATATCCATTCCCCCTTACCGAATAGCTCCAACCGAATTGAAGGAATTGAAGGCACAACTCAAGGATTTGCTAGATAAGGGTTTTATTCAACCAAGCATATCTCAATGGGGTGCACCGGTATTGTTTGTGAAAAAGAAAGATGGGTCCCTTAGGATGTGTATTGACTACCGCCAATTGAACAAGGTCACTATAAAGAATAAGTATCCACTCCCTAGGATTGATGATTTGTTTGATCAACTCCAAGGGGATACCTTTTTCTCCAAAATAGATCTTCGTTCAGGCTACCATCAACTAAGGGTAAGAGGGTGTGATATTCCTAAGACCTCCTTTAGGACCCGGTACGGTCACTACGAATTTGTGGTTATGTCTTTTGGGTTAACAAATGCCCGGGCAGCATTCATGGACCTAATGAATAGGGTGTTTAGAAAATATCTTGATTCATTTGTGATTGTCTTTATTGACGATATTTTGAGCTATTCGAGGAGTCAGGGTGAACATAAGGATCATTTGAGGATAGTATTGAAAGTCCTTAAAGACCACCAATTGTATGCTAAGTTTAGCAAATGCGAGTTTTGGCTTAGATTGATTGCTTTTCTTGGTCATATTGTGTCGGGTATGGGTATAGAGGTTGATCCTAAGAAAATAGATGTGGTTAAGTGTTTGCCTAGACCATTGACTCCTACCGACATTAGGAGCTTTTTTGGTTTGGCCGGTTATTATAGAAGATTTGTTGAATGGTTCTCCTTAATTGCTTCTCCATTGACGACCATAACTCAAAAGAAAGCTAATTTTTTGTTGTCGGAAGCTTGTGAGAAAAGCTTCCAAGAGTTGAATGATAGGCTCACCTCCGCTTCGGTATTGACATTACCGGAGGGTACCGATGGGTTTGTATTGTGATGCTTCTCGAGTGGTTTTGGGATGTGTCCTTATGCAACTGGGTAATGTGATTGCCTATGCTTCAAGAAAACTCAAGGTCCATGAGAAGAATTATCCAACTCATGACCTTGAATTAGCGGCGGTGGTATTTTCCTTGTAAATATGGAGGCATTACCTATATGGGGTCCATGTAGATGTGTTTACCGACCACAAGAGTCTTCAATACGTGTTTAGCCAAAAACACTTGAATCTCCGACAAAGAAGATGGTTAGCTCTTTCAAAAAATTATGACATGAGTGTCCTATACCACCCCGACAAAGTTAATGTCATTGTGGATGCCCTAAGTAGATTGTCCATGGGTAGTGTGGCTCATGTAGAAGATGAGAAGAAGGAATTGGTTCGTGATGTGCATAGATTGGCCTGGTTGGGTGTCCAACTAGTGGATTCCGCCAAGGGTGGATTCATGGTTCACCATAGTTCCAAATCGTCCTTTGTGGTTGATGTGAAGTCTAAGCAACATCTTGGTCCTATATTGATGGAGTTGAAAGAATCGGTTCTCAACAAGTCGGTTGAGGTTTTCTCCCAAGGGGGAGATGGGGTGCTTAGGTACCAAGGTAGGTTATGTGTGCCGGATGTTGATGACCTAAGAGAGAGGATTCTAGAAGAGGCTCACGGTTCTCTATATTCTATTCATCCGAGAGACCAAGATGTATTGTGACCTATGTGAAGTCTATTGGTGGAATGGAATGAAAAAGGATATCGCGAGCTTTGTAGCCGAATGTCCTAATTGTCAACAAGTCAATGCAGAACATAAAAAACCAGGAGGTTTTTCCCAATATATAGAAATTCCCACTTGGAGGTGGGAGGATGTGAATATGGACTTTGTTGTGTGTTTACCTCGTACTCGAAGGCAACATGATTCGATTTGGGTCATTGTTGATAGGATGACTAAATCAGTCCACTTCATTCTGGTAAAGACATCATTCTCGGCGGAAGATTATGCTAAGTTATATATAAAGGAGGTAGTGAAGTTACATAGGGTTCCTTTGTCTATCATTTTGGACCGGGGTGCTCAATTAACTTTACATTTTTGGAAGGCATTCCAACAAGGGCTCGATACCAATGTTAAACTTAGTACCGCTTTCCCACCCCAAATGGATGGTCAAGCGGAATGGACCATTCAAACCTTAGAGGACATGTTGAGAGCGTGTGTGATTGATTTCAAGGGTAGTTGGGATGACTATCTTTCTTTGATCGAATTTGCCTACAATAATAGTTACCACTCTAGCATTGCCATAGCTCCGTTTGAAGCACTTTATGGTAGAAGGTGTAGATCTTCGGTGTTTTGGTCCCGACCTAGTTCTTGTTGACATTGAAATAGTTAGACTTATAAGAGAAAGGTTGAAGAGGGCTCATAGTCGGCAAAAGTCCTATGCCAATGTTAGAAAGAGGGATCTAGAATTTGAGATTGGTGATTGGGTCAACTTTAAAATCTGACCTATGAAGGGAGTGATGAGGTTTGGTAAGAAGGGGAAACTTAGTCCCCGATATGTGGGCCCATATCAAGTCTTGAAACGTGTACGGAAAGCTGCATAGGAATTAAACTTACCAAATGAGTTGGCTCTGGTTCACCCAGTGTTTCATGTCTCTATGATTAAAAAGTGCATTGGTGATCTAGCATCCATTCTCCCTTTTGAGGGCTTGGGAGTTGATGAGAGTCTTTCTTATGAAGAGGTCCTGGTGGAAATTTTGGACCGGCAAGTTAAGAGGTTAAGGAACAAAGAAGTAGTTTCCGTTAAATTCTTGTGGAGGAATCACTTAATTGAGGGTGCTACATTAGAGGTCGAGGCCGACATGAAGTCCCTCTATCCTCATCATTTTCTTTCCCCTCCTATCCCTACTTGAGGTAATTAGTTTCTTGAGTTTGGTGTTTCGAAAATCATTGGTGCCATGAGTTTTCTTTATGATTTCCTTATGTTGTGCATGTTCTTGTGAGAATTCATGTCTAGTTTATCTTGAGTTGTCATGATTTATATGTCCCTCATTTTAATTTGCATGTTAGTATGATGGTTGCATATTTGGCTTCATGAGGTGAATTGAGGGAAATGCTTAGTTATGTTTTGATGATATGCCATATTGGCTCCTTATTGTTGTGTTGAACTTGTTGAATTGGCGAAGGTAGTTCCTCCTAAAATGATATGAAATGATGAGTTATGTGCATATTGGGTTGTGGAAGTAGTTTCTATTTCCTTGTGATTCCATTGTTTATATCTTGAGATGGAGCTGATGTTTCCTCCAATAAGTTGTACAGTTTTGTTATGTTGCATGCATGATGGGCTGCTAGTCTCGAGTCTTTAATTTCGTAGAGTGTCTAAATCGTCATTCAAGGATGAATGTTCCCAAGGAGGAGATAATGTAACACCCCAAAAATTTGTAGGTTAAACTAGAGCCTAAATGTAAAGTTAAAAATCATAAAATGACTCCCCGAAGTTTTAGTAAGTCATTTAAAGTTAAAAATAAGGTAATCGGAATCTAAACCAAGGGGTAAGTGCCAAGGCAAGGGGCCAAGCCAAGGCCAAAGGCCAAGGCCTCCCCTAGCTAGGAGCTACTGCCCCAAACCTTCACGAGGGGTACCCCGACTCGTGGTCCACACCATGACTCATGAAGGTGGTCGTGAAGCTCTCTTAGTTTTTAGGGAGTTTGGGACAGTTTGGGGAGCTACTGCCTAAGGGACCACGGGAACCACCACGGGCCGTGGTCACCTTGACAAGGATGAGGGTCCTCGTAAACTTGCTCGTGAGGATGCCTTAGCCTATGGAGGAAAGGCTTGAGACGCGTACCTTGGCCTCAAGACAACGACATCCACCACGGCTCGTGGTCATGACCACGGACCGTGGGAGGTCTCGTGGAAATTCCTAGGCCTCGTGGGGAGGTTGGCACATTTTAGGGGGATACTACCTCAATCTCCACGGGCAGGACCACGGGTCCTGGTCCTCACCACGGCTCGTGGAGTGAGTCGTGAGCCTGGACGGGTTCATTTTAAATGAAGGATTTTTAAGTATTTTCCGTTATAGTCCAAATTAAGTGGGGGTGTTTTGGGTATTTTTAGGGGTAGTATATATATTGTTTTTAAGTCAAATTTTACAAGACTTAGTCATTTTTCACAAACACCCAATTGAAATAAAAAACCTCCCTCCTCTCTCAAAAATTCTCTCTAGACTCAAAGAAGAAGAAGAAGAAGCCATTGGAGCTAGGGTTGCTAGATTTTCAAGGTTCTTCCCCAAATTTCTTGAAGGTTCATAGATAAGGTGTGGTTGCTTTTCATACTTGGGTTGCTATCACCCAAGGAGCCCCTTCAAATTATGTTTTCAAGATATCAAATCCCCCAAATTCTAGGGTTTTCATTCTATAACATGGGTCTTCTTTCCAAAACTTTTTTATTGATTAATTATGATTGTTTATGGTTGGTTATGACTAATTATGAATATATTGATGGATAATTGATGTTTACAATGAAAATTCCCCATAGACCCATGTGTTCCCCATATTGATAGATTAGGAATTGATATTGTCCGTTGGTTGATATTATGAATATGTAATTTGAATATGTTTATGTTAATTAAGCTATTGAATCATAAATTCCTCCTATACTATGTAGTAATTGTATATGGTTGGGTTGAATGTGATTCCAAGACCCTTGAAGGGCAAAGATATGAAGGTTATGTCTTTTTATGAGAATGATGTATGAGATTATGATTTACTTAGTTAGTAATAATCATATATCTATTGTGTAGTTGTGGTATTGATGGAAGATCCTTCTTCCCTATACCCTATACACTTTATTATGCATAAAGTATGTATGTATGCTATGATAAGCTTGTTGTGTTGATTGAAAGGACATTTTCATGGTCACAATAGCACTATAATGTGAAAGGTTTACTCACATGCTAGTATTTCCAAAGTGAAAGGAGCATTCTTACTTAAGGAACCTATCAGATATTCTGATGATAAGTTGGCATGAGTGCCTAGTGTATTCTTTATGCATATGAACTGAAGTAAAGACTAAAGGTAACTTTTAAAGGGAGTTATACCTAGCACCGAGTGGATAGGTGTATGAGATGGGTTCCTTCACGTTAGTAGCTGGGTTCCCAATACGGTGTCTCATTAGTTGGAAACCTCCACATTAGTAGTCAAGGTTTCTAGTAACAATCTCCCTATCACATAACTATGTGCCCACATAGGTCTTAGCTAGTGGATCCACCTAAAATTTAAAAATGTACGTTATACCTTAGGCAAATAGGACACCTTTTTTCGGTGTGGGGCAAAACATCGGATTCCATGTAGCTCACATGGTCTATGTCAAGTAAGGCAATTCTTCCCTAAATGATATGAATATGAACTATGGTAAGAACATGGAATTTAATTATGACTTCTTGAGGGGTACTACTTAGTATGAGTAGGGGTATGGGACTTCACTTATGCCTTGCACAAGTAGACTCTAAGAGGGGATATGGTAAGGTTGTCTTATGTTATTATGTTATGATGATTTATGAACTATGTATGAAAAGGTAAGCATGAATGTTAAGGTTGACTTCACTTGTTACATGATATAAGTATGAATGACTTCTCTCTTATGTATGTTGGCCATGATTATGGTATTGTATGATATGTATGTTGTGGGTGGACTAAATGTGATACTTAGCAGTTGGTAGGTTTATGGGATCTTACCTTCACATTGCACTAGTGTGATTTTGGGTTACTTATGTGTTGGTTGACTTATGTTTCTTTACATATGTGCATAATGGCTTTTACACTTGACAAAAGCATGATTTCAACTAAATGTTCCTTTTATGTATCTTTAAGGATTTTTATGCATGGCTTCCATACTTCGTACAATTAATTGTGCTAACCCATATTTTCCACTTTACTATGAGTGTAGGTTCCGGTCGTTGAGACTACTACTTCTTCAAGTGAAGTTTTGGTTGACTATTCCCTAGGCTTGGTGAGTCCTCAAGTTCGAGGACAAGTTGCTATTGATTCTAGTTTCTAGTTTACTTTCTATGTTCAAGACTATACTGTATTTCCTATTTTTGGAGACCTTATTTATATAAGGGCTTTGACACTATTTGTACTCTTATGCTCTAGATGGGGATTGAGACAAGTCTAGATTCGTATTATCGTGTTATGAAAAGGTGTCAACTTCTATTGTAAAGGTTTTAAATTTTAGCATTATTCTATGTTTTTATGTAATGATTACGCTAAGGGACTGTATGAGACCCCTTCGGGGTCAAGTACGCCATGTTACTCCTAGGGGGTAACCCCGGGTCGTGACACTCTGCCACCTCCAGCCTTGGCGGTACTTCTACCCCCACTCTGCTGAGCTGTAATACCACTACAAGAAACTCTACTGCCTCTACCTAACTAAAATCCGCCTTGACCTCTATCCTATGCGAAGTACACTGTTGCATCAGGTGATTGGGATCTCCACAGGTAAAAAAAAATCTCTAAGTTGGGAACTGCTATGTGGATCCTGAAAACCCACTATAATTGGCTCACCCTGTAGGTCGCTAATGTGAGCCGTACGAGCCTTGACTCACGCTATAAGAACCCCGAGGTATTTGACCACCCTCAAATGTTGGCATCGATGCATGAATGGGTCCCATGAAATTGACCTGATGTACGGGCCCTCTTAGGGTCTCCAAACTCCTCGCTCTTAGAATATTCCGCCTCATTGGTGGCACTCACAATGAACTAGAAAGAAGCCCCCTCTCGAGATGCCATAAACACAACCATCTGATAGAGAGAGTTAGCTTCCTTACGAATATACGGAACCTCTCCGTATCATCTGGAATAATTGCCAAAACATGCTTAGACAACTGGAAAAAACGCGATTCATACTCTGGAACAGATAAGTTGTCATGTCTCTAATTCTCAAACCTCAAATAGCTCTTCTCTCTCACGCTCCAGGGGCTGAAGCGGTCATGAAAGTCACTGGAAAATATTTCCCAAGTCACTGGAGAAGATCCAACTGGCAAAGACACTGAATAAGTTCTCCACCACTCTCTTGTTGGCCCATAAAGTTAGAGGGTAGCATACCGAACCCCATGTGACTCAGCTAACCCAACAACTTCTAGCAACTCTCAGCATATAGTAAGAAAATCATGAGCGTCCTCGCTCTTCCAACCCTGAAGCTGAGGTGGGTCCATCTTTCAAAATTACTCATACATATGCTACTCATCCTATATTAAAACAACCAATGGTGCACCTTGACCCCTAACTGCTGGTGTAAGATCATTCCCAACCACGAGATCCACTGGTTGCTACCCCCACCACATCCTTAATAACTGGAGCTTGATGTTTCTCATAGGTTTGGGCCCCCTCTCTAGTGTGAGAGTCTTGTGGTGTGGCGGTTGCACCACCACCGTGAGTAAAGTTCTCAAGAACACTTAAATCCTCAATAATGTATCCTAAAGAAAAGTTGTGGTTGTAGGTTCTAGAGGAACCTGGTCCTCTCTGTCATCAATCTGAGGCTTTGGAGAGACCTTTCTAGCACAATTCCTCACTTGTGCTGCTCCACGGCCGCAACCTTTGGCTAATGTCGTTCAACGAGCACGACCTCTAGCTCGGGCTCTACCCCTACCCCTAGTTAGGGACTTAACAATTGCTTCGGGAAGTGCCTCCTCTCTACCACCAACAACAGTAGCTCTAGTCCGCGTCATCTGTGAAAATAATATATGATGGCTTAGTACTAAATAAGGTAACCACGTAGGATGAGAAATAATGAACAAAATGGCAGTTTCCTTATAGTGTTCATAGCCTCTCAAAGATAGGTACAGACCTCTCTGTACCGATCCTTGAGGCTCTACATAAACTCGACTTCTATACACGTGAGACCTATGAACCTAGTGCTCTAATACCATTTTATCACAACCAAAAAATGGATGTGATGGCACTCATCCTATACCACCAAGACATCAGCCTACGACCCAACCATTTTGATAAAGTGCATAAATAAAATAAAAGATAGAAGTTTAATAAGAATTACTAATACGGATAAAAAGTTAATTTAAATTAAATCCCCAAAACCTGGTTGTCACGTGCACAAGCCTCTAATGAAAATACTAGAATTGAAAGAAAATACACAAGTCTCAAATGACGTTGTCTCTCAAGTAAAACAAAATCATAAATAAGAGTAAGAAGTTTCCCTAGAAGACAAACAGCTACCTCACAAATCTCCACAGGAAGCCTCGGAAAAGAAGACAGTAGAAGGTATTACGAAGATCCGAGCTTGTAACCTACAAAAAATTGTAGAAGCAAGGGGTGAGTACCAAACAACACGGTACTCAGCAAGTAAACTTCTAACACAAGCTAACGGAATAGAATACGGGTACTCCTACCACCCCAACCAAACCTCCACAACTATAATCTGCATAAAACTAGCCCAACCTAACAGTTCACAATTTACATAGCACCCAACTCAACAACAACACTCTAATAATTACATATCTTCAACAACAAACTCAATATTCATCAATCACAAGTTCCACAGAAAGTCACACACAATATCAAGTTCACCAATGATAAAGATGTCCAATGCAATGTCAAGTACAGTGATGCATGCCTGACCTAACGATACACACATGCTATCTCTAAGTACAGGACCCATGGGGGACATATATGTTCATGCATCGTCGTGGTGTGTGACACGAGCCTTGATAATAAAATTTATTGCGGCGTGCGACACGTCCCTCAAAAATAGAATTTGTTGCGGCATGCAACACATCCCTCGATAATAGTATATATCACGGAACGCAACACGTCCCTCGAAATGGTACATCCTCTTTAATTTCTTATTCTTGCTCAATTCATATAACACTTATCACCACCACGTCTCAAAACCAATGCAAACGACATGTTCACATAAATAATGAGGAGATGACCATTTTCATAATAATGCACAATTCCCAACAACATAATCGTGATACAACATCAACAATGAGTCAATATGTCTTTCAAGCCATTCTCAACACATCACACACCAACAATTAATCACAGTGCTTTTTATTACCCCTTTTTCATCATTAGAATTATTCAATATGGACAAGTCAACACATCACGAAGTCCCATTACTCCCCAACATATAGCACAAGGAAATACACAATTCTATACACTTAACAAGGGTCTAGAAATTCACTTGCCTCAAATAACCAAACAATCACTCCAGGACTTGAGTCTTGCCTTTTTGTTGAGGTTCCAAATCAATACAATATATTCAACTGCATATTCACAATAAGATTTTGAAACTAACAACACCCACATTACTATGTGGTTAGCCTTGACCTAAAAACTCACTAGAATTTATAATCAAGTTCGTAAATCTTGATGCAAATTAATAATTCAACTATCATATTTTTCAAGTTTCAAGTCTATGGTTAAGTCTTAATTCTTCCAATAGCATAAAATAATGGTATTAACATAATAACATACGCCTAATACCTAATTACATATACAAATATATCAAAACTTGAATCATAATATGGTAATAATAAGAAATTCAAAGAAACAACGAAGTAAACTAACAAGAAAATCACGAGAACACTTACTGTTTCAAAAACTTACATTGATACACCATATGTTTCTAGTTATTACTTTAATAATCATTGACTAATTATGTCCTTAATAATTACATAATGATTGGCCATTAACACCCTTATTCTCCATTTTAAAAAAACTGACCTATACAGATTCAATTTTTCATTTCTTCTAAATTAAAACCCATTTAATTGTTTATCTTCTTCAACAATCAACTATACTACTAATAATAAAATAATAATATGATATGGATCACATATATATAAAACAATACAAAGGTTTGGACGTGCTTACCTGATGATCTTATGCCCTCTATTCCTCTTTGTGTCTATGTGCCGCCGATGCATAGGTTAATTTATTCCTTCTCTTTATTTTTTTCTAAACTAGTTATGTATTAAAATTAATAATTCCTACTAACCTATTTTAATATTTCAGACTTGTCCCATTATTATTAATAATAAACAAATTACCCACAAATTAATCAACTATAGTTAAATGACTTTTCAAAATTATCAAAAATGACCTTACGGGTCAGGGTCATTACACTGATATTCTCAAGTTGGTTCCATACAATCATATGATTCCTTCAAACAGATATAAATATTATTGTGTGATTATAATGGACAATAAATTCTTTTAGTTTGGGTTGAACAAATCATTTAAGTATAAGTTCAGATGAAGAATAAATGAATAAATTATAAGGATATATCGAAATTGATAGAATATGGACTAGTTGAACTATTCATGGCATGGATAAATATAATTTTAATGAATCGAGAGTCAAACACGAATCTCTGATTGTTGGGTATTCTAAAATTATTATGAATTAGCCTACACAAGGAAATTAACACGAGATGAATATGATGTGATTGTAGATTCATAATAAAAAATTATACGAATTGCTCGAGATGATGATTTTTGTATTTTGACAAGAGTACTTTGCGTATTCACTAGTAAACTGTAATATCTCAGAAATTGGATCTTGGATTGGAAAGAAAAAAAAGTAAAAGAAAGTTGCTAGTGCAACTAGTCTACGAATGGGATTACATCCATAAAAGGTACGTAGAAAGTCCTGCGGTCCATCGAGCCTAGACATAGAAGTTGATTTAGAAACTTTGGAAATGTCATGTACCAAAAAGGGGTTCAACGTACCAACAGTACGGTCCATAGAAGGCTTGATGGACCGTAGAAGCATCCGTAGAATTGATTGCGCATGTATTCTTTTAGGTTACTTGAGTGTAGTACTATTATGGTAGAGATGACTAAGAGTCAAATAGTGCTTAAATGATGCTTATGTTGGAAACTTTGCTTGTTATGATGATCTTGTCTCTTACGCTTATAGTTTATGCTGCGTGAAGTATTTCATATAATTTTGGATTATGTCTTTTGTTGACTAACCCTTATCTTATGCTCTTTTGGTATTATGCTAGCTAACATATTTAGTACATTTTGTACTAACACATACTTTGCCTACATTCTAATCAAATGTAGGGTTTGGAGACTTGTGTGCTTTCTTAAAGCTGGGTTTCTAAGGAGCTAATGAGTTGAAGATCTTGGTGAGTCCTTACAGCATCGAGGACAAAACCCACTGTTTCCTTTATGTCTTTTATTTCATGTTTTTGAGACTATTGTATGGGCTGTGTCCCAAGAGTTTTATTCTAAAGTTGTATTAGATGGTTTGAGACAAAGTATAGAAAGACTTCCTCTTCCTTTTATGAAAATGACTTCGATTGTAAAAAGTTTTAAATTTTCCATACTTTTCTGTGATCTTATGTTCATGATATGCTAAGGTCTTGTATGAGACCCCTTCGGGGTGAAGTAGGTCATGTTACTTCTAGTGTATAGCCCTGGGTCGTAACAAACTTGGTAATCAGAGCAAAAGGTTTAGAATGGTTCTAGAATTGTCTCAAACCACGTCTAGTAGAGTGTTATTCATAAATGTGAAGCACATCACATTTATGAATAGGAGGCTATTGGTTGTTTAGGAAATCTCACTTCTTCATTCTCTAAGTCATGCCATAGAGTTTGGCTTTAGTAGGTCCTTCTCCTAATATGTGCCCTATGGTTTTTCAGGGTATGGCTAATACAAGGGCTAATGCTAGGAGAAATAAGGAAGGAAATGAGGATCAAAAGGTTCCTCTCCAAGTTCCACACCGAGAACCTTCTCAAGCTCCAATTGACCCTATAGTGGAGAATGTGACTCATGTGGAGTTTAGGTCCTCTATGCAATTTTTGGCTCAAGCTATGGCGGCTCAATCCAATAGGGATGTTGTGCCCCATGTGAACCCTAATGTGAATTCCGCCGCTTCAAGCGTGATGAAGTTTATAAGATAAAACCTCCGGAATTTTATGGCTCATGGGTGGAGGAAGACCCAAAGGAGTTTGTAGATAAGTTATGTAAGAATGTTGATATCATGGGGGTGACTTTGGTAGAGAAAGCGGAGTAAGCCGCTTACCAATTGAAAGGGGTAGGTCAAATATGGTATGGTCAATGGAAAGGGAGTAGACCGATAGAAGCGGGTCTTATAGAGTGGGAGGTGTTTGAGAAGTCATTCCTTGATGGTTTCTTTCCCCTAGGGTTGAGGAAGGCTAAGATGCAAGAGTTTATCAACCTTAAGCAAGGTAGCATAAGCGTTCAAGAGTATTCCCTAAAGTTTACTCAACTCTCTAAGTATACTCCAACCTTAGTGGACGATTCAAGGGTAGAGATGAACCATTTCATAATGGGAGTATCCGAATTAGTAGAAAATGAATGTCGTGTGTCAATGAATATCTCACATCTTATGGTTTTCGCCCAACGAATGGAAGAGTAAAAACTTAAGAAAGAATCTGAGGAGAAAAAGATGTCTAGGTTGGATGATGATAAGTCCTTGGATCATGAGTCCGATGGACATGGTCGCCCTAGGTATAGACAAAAGTTCCTCGGTAAAGGTCCCTCAAGTACTCCTAAGTTCAACCACAAGAGGGTGTCTAACCCCAAGTTTCAAGAAGATGGTAGTGAGATTCTATTACCGGGGTGTAGTAAGTGTGACAGAAGGCATGAGGGTGAATTCTTAGTGGGGACTAATGTTTGTTTTGGTTGTGGTGAGTTGGGCCACAAGATAAGACATTGCCCTAAGGTTGCTAGAAATGAAGAGGATAGTAGTCGGAGGTCCTAACCCCACCCTTCCTCCAGTCGAATTGGTTTGGATAGGAAGGCTCTAAAGAAGAATAGATCTTAAGCTCTCTAATCTAGAGGTGATCAAGATTGACCTCCTTATGTTGCTACCAATATGTGTTTTTATGCTTTAACTAGATTCCAGTGTTGCTTGTCATTTATAACTTGATAAATTTGAAATGATAGACTTTGTTGTTGTCTTTAGTATGAATAATGATTCATTGTCGCCTTTATGTTATGAAAGAAGTTTAGAAGAATTTGTGTACGCTTACTACCAAGGGGGAGATAGTGTCCCTATCTAGCAAGGTTATAGTGTGGTTATGTTTAGTTGATGGTAGAACCCGACTTAGTCATGATGAGTTTTGAGGTGTGTTGATAGATTGGTTGAATGTGGTGTTTAAGTAATGCCTAGATGGGTTTAGTGAATAGACTCCTCTAAGAAGGGTAGAGGTGTAATTCACCTTGGTTTAGAATGATTTTGTGTGATGGATGTGAAAGCTTAGTGATGACTTGCTCCGACCTTAGAATTGAAAGAAGTGATGCTTAAAAGAGTTTGTATAGGCTTGCTCCCAAGGTGGAGATAATGTTCTTACATAGAAAGGTCGTTGAGTATCCTTGATGTTCATGAGTTAGGTTTGCTTGAAATTTTCACCTTGAGAGGTGTAGTGAGTATGAGAAGTTTGTCCCGATTTGGTAGGCTCATATGAGATCTTGAGTAGTGTTAGTAAAGTTCCTTGTGAGCTACAGTTGCTTAAAGAGAACGTCTCTAAATTAGAAGTACCAGTGGGGATCTTAGACCGGCAAGTTAAGAAATAGAATAACAAGGAAGTTGTTCCATGAAATGGTAAGGAGTGCTCTTTAGTAAGGAAGTTGGTTAAGAGTGTTATTTGGGAGGCCAAGGGCCAATGAGATATCTCGGTGTCCTCATCCTTTTCCTTCCATTCCTATTCTAGCTTAGGATGATAAGTTCCTCCTCATTGTGTTATATGTTGGAGTCATGTGTAGTTGTGTTTCCTGGATTCCCATATATGCATGTTCATGAAAACTTATGGTTTAAAAGAAAATGAGTTTTAATGGTCATTTCCTTATGTTGTTATGCATTGGGTATTAGTAGCATATAGACTTCATGAGATGAATAAATGAGCATGCCTTAGTTTTGGAGTTGAAAGATTCCTCCTTAAATAAATACTTTTTGAGAGTAAATTGCATTTAGGCTCCATGAGTGTGTGTTGAGCATATTTTAGCTACGAGATGATAGTTCCTCCTTGAAAATGAGTAGATATATAATTTCATGTATTATAGGTTGGTAGAAGTAGTTCCTACTCCCTTGTGCTGCATTCAATGTGTTTAGCTTGGAATTGACGTTTTCTTGCTTGGTTGTGTGCATTAGATATGTTGCATGCATGATGGCCTGCTATTCTAGAGTTGTGACTTTGAGAAGTGTTTAGAATCATCATTCGAGGACGAATGATTCCAAGGGGGAAATATTAATACGCCCCCGGAAACTGCTGAACTAATCTAGAGAGTTCTAAAGTCTTGGATGAGAGTTTCAGAGTTAGAAATGAGGGTTAAGTTAGTAAAATGACTTCCCGTACTTAGAATGAGGATTTTAGGATTAGGGCGTCAAGGTACGACCTACCCAAGGACTACCCAAGGGGTCTTTGAGGAGGACCTCAAAACATCCCCAAAAGCAGTCAAATTGCAGCCACCTACGAAAACACATATTGGCCGTAGATGGAACCACGCCCCGTGGGTTGGGGTCGTGTGTCAAGGCCTGCTTTCCCCAACAATTTTTATTTGCAGACCTCTACCTATGGAGGTGCAAAATGATGAGTCCATGATTTAGACTCATTTAGGGCTTTATTTTAATAGATTTAGTGTCCTCAAATGCATATTTTGTACCAATAACTGATGTAAATCCTTGAATTTTAGGTATTTGGACTGAGAAACAAAGCATGGACACTAATGAGCAAAAAGGAACAAGTCATCTGAAAGAACGAAGAAAAGAAGGCTTGAGGATTGACTAAACCAATGGGTGAGTCGCCGAATGGCCATGGTCTTGCCTAATGTTCCAGTGTGCAAGCCCTGAAGGAGAAAATCAAGTAGGCGATAGAAAGGAGCAGTCACGAGTCGCCAAACGGTTCCGCGATGCAGTGTTATATCGCCCAAAGTTACAGAACATGAAGATGTTGAAGGCCAAAGAAAAAAGGTGATGCAATTGACCAAAGGGCGGATCGCTGAGTGGATCGATGATCCCGACTTATTGCGTCGAATGGTCCTTTGCAGCACATTTTTGGAAACTATAAATACATATTTAATTCTTAGAGTATTAATCTATCTATGTATCATTCAATATCAAAGTTTTTAGAATAGAGTTTTTTGGTTTTGAACTGAGAGTATTGAGACAATATTTCCTTAGCGTTAAAGATTTGAAGATTTCCATTTCTGAGAAATTGGAAGTGGGTGTTGAAGATTCTTCATCTTAGACCTCTGTAAAGACAATATTAATCTTACCTAGTTGATAGAAACACAATTTGGTAATGATTTTTACGTTTTTATGATGTTTAGCTAAAACCCCAATTATTAGGGTGTGATTATGTGATTATGGGTTGATTTAGATGCTGGGTATTGTTCATTGATAGTATAAATGATGTTTAAAAGTGATGTAATTCGGTAATTGTAGCTTAATATAAAGGGTTGTAGTTGCAAATGCAACTCTACCTTCGTGTTTTTGGCTTGCTCAAGAGAGAGGTTTTAAGACCAAGATTATTAATTTGATAGTCTGTGGGTATTGGGTTGCCATGGGTTCAGTGCAAGACAGTGAATCATAAACCCATTTCCACACATTTAGCTCGAGAGAGTGAATGGACTAAAGCGAATGTTGTTCTTAATTGCTGCTTATTGGTGTTCGGGAGAAACCAATTTGATTTGTGGTAAATTGTTCGAGAGAAAGTTTATCCCCACTAAAGTCTAGCTTATTCACTGATTTACATCTATTTACTATTAATTGCAATCACCCATTTTTCTACCTTAGCCCATAATCCAATCACATCCCAAGAACCCGTCTCTATACTTGTTATTTTTATGTTATTTGTTGTTGTAGCTGATAGTTGAAACAAACCCCCCAGTTAATTGACACTTGTGTCACCCCACACTTGAACCATGCTTTTATTCGTAAATGTTTTTACCTATGATTAACTTGAACATATTCGCACTTGGCAATTGATTATCAAATACGTACCACTCCCTGTGGGATTCGACCCCAACTCACTTATTTGAGTTATATTACTAACTAACGATCGTTGATGCTTAGTATTGGATGAAGTGTCTTTGATAACGTTATTTAATTAAAAAGGCGCTGCTGCCGGGGAGTGGTGCTATTTGAGAATTTTTGGTTAAGTTGAATTTTGTTCTTGTGAGTCATAGTTGAAGTTACCTAATTTTTAGTTTGGTTTGTGTGTAGCTATTTTGAGCAAAGAATTAGAGCATATTTGGTAGCAACAGTGACCTAATGGATCACCCTCCTTTGAGATTGATGATTTTTATGGATAACATCCTAAATTTCAAGCAATTGAAGGGTGAATTCATTTATGAGTTGTGGCAAATGTTTAAGTCCATATTGCAGCAATGCCCAACTCATGGAATTCGAGATAAGATGCTTCTATAATGTTTCTACTGGGGTCTTGGCCCCAAAAATAGAATCATGGCTGACCAACTCTCTTTGGGCTGTTTGTTGCAACATTCTTATGAGACTACAGCCAAATCCTTGATAACATGGCCAAGACCAAAAAGAAGAAAGAAAAAGACTAAGAATTGACCACATTATTGACTCAACTGGATGTCTTGGCCAAGAAAGTCATAGAATTAGAGGTAGTGTCCAAGAATAAGGACAGGTACATTCCCTCTCATGAGCGTCGAAAAGATGAAGAAGCAAAAGGTTGGGCAACTTGAAGAGGTCCTCTTACTCATTCTACACAAAGTCGAAAAACACGACAAGGTGTTAGAGGAGATAAGAGAGAATGTCTTGATGCTGAATTAGATGACGACCTTCTATTCCATGCTCATTCAGCTACTAGGATCCCAAATGGACCAAGTGTTGAATAATCTCTACCCAGAACCAAAAGAGGGGTTTCCTTATGAAAATGAGGCAAACCCCACTAATGGAACTTAAGTGGGGACTTGTGTCGTGCCATGACATAAACTAAGGAGTTTCTTAGGAGGTAACCCAAGTGTTTATCGCTTTATTGTTATTTTAGAAATAATGGTGTGTTAATTGCGTAGGTTGAAGTGTAGAAAGTGCAGGTTGACGAGCTGATAGTCCAATCGGCGGATCGACGAAGAGGTCGGCGAGCCCGACCTAGACCACCGTTGAGTTCAACACATTTTCAAATTGGAATCTATAAATCTCAACGAGCCCAAGAGCAACTTGGCGAATCACCAACAAGGTCGGCAATCGCGATCTAGTCCGACGTTAGGACCCCCACATTAACTGGAGGTCCTATAAAAATCGGTGAGGTAAGTGACCACTCACCGTGTCACCAAGTGGGTCGGTGAGCACGACTAATGTCGCCGAATGGGCAAGAACTGGACGGTTTTTAAAGGCCAAAGGTTTAAACTTTCAAACTCCTTCACTTTCCCTCACTTTTAATCTTCCCAAACTCACACCCGCACTTTAGTTTCTATATTTCTTGCATTTTTATCATATTTGAGTCGTTGATCTTGTGTTCGGAGTGGATTTCTTTGCTGCCTAGCATTTCAATCTTGTTTTAATTGGCATCAAAGGTTGGTTTTCCAAACTCTGAGTTTATTCTTATAATTTTTTACTCATTTGCAATAATTTTATCTTGTTTAAGTGTGTTAGACCTCTCTGTTAGTGTTTGTATGTTTGAATGCCTATTTTAATTTCATAATATTGCCCGTATTGTTTATATTGTTGAATTCCCAAGTTTTTTGTGCCTTAAAATTGATTAAATCTTAAGGAGATGATTATGCAGACAATGATCAAGACATCACTGACAGAGACGTCCATGGTAACTTCTAGTGGAGCAGGTCCTTTTGAGCTGACTGCAGGCGCTGATGCTCAAGTCAAGATTAATGCACCAGGCACTGATGCCCTACCATATGGAGTGACTGAGTAGACATGATCCCTTCTTTACCTCCCTCTGTGTCTTACTTTTATTTAACTTTTGGATATTATTTTGATTGCATTTGAGGACAAATGATTTTTATTTGTGGTGAGGTGAGGCCCACATTTTGTGACCTTTTATGATTATGTTTTGTGTAGATATTTGGGTTTTTCAGCTGTAATTGTGTTTTACACTATTTTTGTGGATGATTGAGCTTGTGGCTCCTTGTTTTTAACGATAACTCATTTTTGTACCCTTCCGAAATGCCACCTATTGTTTGTGTTTGAATGTGGTTGTTCTCTTGCAAAATTGAGTATCGGTCTTGATCAATATCGATGACTTGAATAGTGCTCATAATCGAACAAAAATGAATGTCCGGTTACGATGAGGCCAAATGAAGTTGCATAGACAATATGTGAACTTTGTGCATCTCGTTGTGACTATCCAAGTATCAAATTGAATCTCTTATGATGAACATTCCACACTAGCGAAAGTGTGGAGTCTTGTTTGATATTGGTGTCAATGCCTTGTGTAATGAGCTTACCGTGAACCATGTGTGATGACACCATGAATTTTCCCCATTGTTCCGATTAACTAAGTGATGCAATCTCTTGATATGATCTTAGGCATCTTTGAAGAGTGTGGAACAATTTGACATTATACCTCTTTTTGTGGCCTACCTTGTGAGTGTGTGAACTCCGTTGAACACCCTTTGAGCCTTAACCTTTTCTTGGAAGAAACTTGATGAAATTGTGACCTTTCTTTATCCATCACCCATAATCTTCATGATTTGTGGTTTGTGTGAATAGCCAACTTAGGCCAAAAGCCTAAGTTGGGGTGTGGTGAAAAGAGAAGGTAAATCAAGAAGTGCAGGAAGCTCCCCTTTGACCCATGGTTTAAAAAAAATGGAACCCCTCCATATTAAAAAAAAAAGAGAGAAAAAAAGAGAAAAGAATGAAGAAGAAAAAAGAACGAAAAAGTTGTGGAATAAAGTGTGAAAGTGCAAAGAAAATGGGGTATCTAACAGTCTATGGAAGATGAAGAATAGGGTGACTTGTGAGCACGAATGAAAATGATAAAGAAAAGGAAATAAACTGTTGTTCGCACCATATTTCATGACGATTGCCGCCATTGAGCCTACATGACCATACCTTTACACTCAGCCTCGTTACAAGCCTTGAAAATACCTTTTTGATCTTGAGTGACCTAAAACAATTGTTGATTGGAAAACAAGGGCAAACCTATGGGTGAAATCATGCATTATGTTCATCTTTTTTAGTGTGAGCGTTGCATTTGATTCCGGATCTTTAAATTGTGAACCATTGTGTGTGAATATGGAATCATTCTTTGTGTGAGGACATTTGATTACCTTTGTTGAGCTTGAACTTGCATTTGAAGCAAGTATTGTGAACTTGAGAATCTTTGATAGTGGTGAGTCACAACTTGAATCTTTGAGTGCACAATTGATCCTTGCATGAGTAAGTTGTGTCTTTTTGTGTGCATTCATGATTGAGTCTTGTGTTGCACGACCCGGACCTATTCCCCGAAAGCGACACAGCATACGTGACCTCGAAGGGGTCTCATAAAAGTCTCATAGCATAATCATTGCATAAGATACTTAGAAATAGTGCGGAATTTAAAACTTTTCTTTTATAAATCCAACAATAGAAAACATTAAAAGCAAGTGGTAGTGTATCGTCTCACATGGCCATCTAAACAACATCTTTAAAAAAAATAGGGTCTGGCCCTTTGTAATCGAAAGACTAACTAATGTCTATTACATGAAAAGAAAGGAACATCAACTACTTTTCCTTGATCTATGATTATATACCACTTAGTCTTGGAGAATCTCAATTCCAAGCCTCAACTAGAGACAATCACTCAATTTTTGGAACCTACACTTGTAGTAAACAAAGATTAATGGGTTAGCACAATTACTAAGTATGATAGCCATGCAAAAACATGCTTAAAACAGAGATTTTTAAGAGATTTCTACTAGAAACCCCGCCTCAACTCTCATGAGAGCTTCCATCTCATATCACTATACACTTGGTGCTTAGCATTATTCCCCACAAAGTACTTAACATTCATTACATTCGTTCATTATGTGATAAGAGATTGTTACTAGATACCCCGCCTCAACTCACGTGAGGGCATCCATCTCAACCCAACATTCATTCATTGGAAAGCTCATAGATTCAAAGATGAGAATAGCCTTTCACCTAAGAATCCCCTTATTGTAAGAAAGTCTTTTCACAACAAGTCATTATCATTTATTATAGTACAATTGAGAATAGCCTTTCAATAGACTCATCATCATAGAACTTCATTCATTAGTCATTCATGAGTGTGTGTGAGTATGTGAGAATAACCATTCACATATAGCATCTTCATTCATAAGTGTTAATAGAGAAACAACCTTCAATCATAACACAATTACATTTTAAAGATGATCATAACACATTCATTAAGATCACACACATATACTTTACATCATAATCATACATAATCCTTCATGAAATTACCCCTTAGGGCTATGAACCAACATCAACCCATAAATCCAAACTACTATAATAGATAAGGAAATTGATTTAATTCAATATAAACACCAACAATTCAACATACTTGCATAATCAATCAATTCCCAATCACAAATCACAATTTAAGAATTTGGGGGAAAACATGGGTTCTAGGAATAAATCATGTTAATTCATCTTTAAATCCACAATTTGTTCATAATTCAATGCAATAAAGTCTTTAGAAATCATTTTGAATCGAACCCATGCATAGATTGAAATCAATGGTTTTTGGAGAAACATTGGAGACTTGAAATCACTTTTGAAATTGGATCCTTGAAAGAAACTAAGTCAAGGATGAAGAACACCATACCTTTAATGCAATAATCCTACGAAAATCCCTTGAAAAACGTGAAGTCTTGACCTTGGAAGCTTGAAGTCTTCACCTCCAATGGAGGTTTCTAGAGAGATAACTTTTGAAGGGGAGGGGAGGTTTGTATTTTGGTTTTTGAAATAATGCAGTCTAAAATATGTTTTAATACTTTAAAACCCTTAAAAAACCTTAAATAACTAATTAAAACCGTCCCCCAACCAAACTAGACTTAATAGCAATTTACCACATGACCGCCAAAATGGCCGAACCAAACCAGCATTGCAGGTGTGAACCCCGACCACAACCTACGGACCATGGGTGGGACAATCAACCATCATGGTTGTCCGTGGTCTGGGTCAGAGAGTGGTCACTTGGGGCCCTAACCTACGGAGGTCATCCACGGGGCATGGATGGACCTACGGGATGTGGACCCCTTCCGTAGGTCACCCTTATTTTGGCAACTTTCAAGTTTCCTTGGGGTCTTGGGGTTAGGCTAAGGGTCCTCCTCAAGGACCCCTAGGGTGGTCTTTGGGGAGTCAAACCTTGACGTTTAACCCTTAAACCCCTCAGCCATAGTTTGGGACAACATCTTACGACATGAAACCGTTCAACAACTCAAAGACACACTAGTTAGGCTCTAGCTTCACTTATTCATTTTACGAGTCATTACATGTGTAGCACTATTTGAGACATCTTTTTTGAACTACTGAACTTGAGTTTTACTTGAGGACAAGCAAAAGTTTAAGTAGGGGGTGTTAATGAGTCAACAATTTGGACTCATTTAGGGCTTTATTTTAATAGATTTAGTGTCCCCAAATGCATACTTAGTGCCAATAACTGATGTAAATCCATGAATTTTAGGTATTTGGATTGAGGAACAAAGCATGGACACTAATAAGCAAAAAGGAACAAGGCAGCTGAAAAAACAAAGAAAAGCATGCCTGAGGATCGCCTAAACCATTGGGCTAGTCGCCAAATGGCCATGGTCTCACCTAATGTTCTAGTGTGCCAAGCCCTGTAGGAGAAAATCAAGTCAGTGATAGAAAGGAGCCGTCAACGAGTCGCCGAACGGTTCCCCGATGCATTGCTATATCGCCCAATGTTACAAAACTTGAAGATGTTGAAGGCCAAAGACAGAAGGCGATGCAATTGACCAAAAGGTGGATCACCGAGTGGATCGGCTATCCCGACTTATTGTGCCGAATGGTCCTTTGCAACACATTTTTGGCAACTATAAATACATTTTTAAATTCTTAGAGTATTAATTTATCTATGTATCATTCAATATTAGACTTTTTTGGTTTTGAACTAAGAGTATTGAGACAATATTTCCTTAGCTTTGAAGATTTCCATTTTTGAGAAATTGGAAGTGGGTGTTGAAGATTGTTCATCTTAGACCTCTGTAAAGACAATATTAATCTTACCCAGTTGATGGAAACACATTTTGGTAACGATTTTTACCTTTTTATGATGTCTAGCTAAAACCCTAATTCAGGGGTTGTGATTATGTGATTATGGGTTGATTTAGCTGTTGGATATTGTTAATTGATAGTTTCAATGTTGTTTAAAAGAGATTTCATTCAGTAATTGTGGTATCTAAAGGGTTGTAGTTGCAAATGCAACTCTACCTTCTTGTTTTTGGCTTGCTCGAGAGAGGTTTTAAAACCAAGATTACTGATTTGATGGTCTATGGGTATTGGGATGTCATGGGTTCAGCTCGAAAGAGTGAATATAAAACCTTTTTGCACACATTCAGTTCGAGAGAGTGAATGGACTAAAGCGAAGGCTGTTCTTAATTGCTTCTTATTGGTGTTCGAGAAAACAAATTTTATTCGGGGTAAATTATTCGAGATAAAGTTTATCCCCACTAAAGTCTAGCTTATTCGCTGATTTATATCTATTTACTATTAATTGCAATCACCCATTTGTCTACCTTACCCCATAATCGAATCACATCTCAAGAACCCGTCTCTCTACTTGTTATTTTTGTGTTATTTGTTGTTGTAGCTCATAGTTGAAACAAACCCCCATGTTATTTGACATTTGTGTCAACCCAAACTTGAACCATTCTTTTATTAATAATTGTTTTTACCTATGATTGACTTGAACATATTCGCACTTGGCTATTGATTCTCAAATACGTACCACTCCCTATGGGATTCGACCCCAACTCACTTAGTTGAGTTATATGCTTAGTATTGGATGAAGTGTCTTTGATAATGTTATTTAATCACAGCACGGGCAGTAGACCCATCCACGGTCTGTGGATGGGTGTTTCATGAGTCAAGGCAGTTTTTAAGTTTTTGTTTTTAGGTTAGGGGTTTGAGGGTTAATTAGTAATTAGTTAGGGGTTAAGGGAGGTCGGTTAGTTGGTTTTTAAACCACCTATATAAGCCTAATAGATCCCTAAACTAAGTCAATTAGTTCATTCTTCAAAGAACCCAAATTCTCTCAAAATAATACTCTCTCTAGAAATGAAGAAGAAGAATAGAAGGAAGAGGTGGAAGATTTTCCTCCATAGTTTCAAGCTTGATTAGGGCTTTGAATTAATGTATGTTAGCTTATTCATCTATGGGTTCTTCCACCCATAGAGCCCCCTAGATATCCCACAATTGTGAAGTCAAAAACTTAATTCTAGCTAGGGTTTCTTCTCTACATTGTGGGTAGGGTTTACGTATGATTCCAATCTAGTGAATATTACCTAATTGTGATTGTATTAGCATTGAATTATGATATTTTGATGAATTCATGTGATTTCTATGGTTAACCCTAATCTATTTGATGAATTTGATATTTTGTGGGTTTATGCCATTAGAGGTGTAATTGAAGGTTCATATGTGTTCTTCTTAAATCAATGGCTTGTGTAGTAATTGTTCAAGGTTAGGAACATTTAATCATGTATTCAACTAGAATTTATGGAATATGAAGGATCATAACTTGTAAAGTTGAAGTAGAACCTTTAGGATGAATTGTGGCTAGAATCACCTAGTAATGAAGAATGTGATTAGATGCCTTATAATCTAGATTCATAAGATGCTTTTATGGTGTAGAGCTAATAAGAATAAAGACTCATAGTTGTGAATGTTGATCACTAGGTATTTAGAGTGAAGTTAATATGATTAACTAATGATGCTAAGGCTGTGAGAATAAAGTCTAAATGAGAATAGAAGCTTGATAGATAGGGTTATGGTGGAACATCTTTACCTACCTAATCTACGTAATAAAGGCTTGAATATGTGAAGTGATAGATTCACTTAAGTCATGATGATACAAATGTCTAATGTAGAATTCTAGATATGGTATTAGGCATGAATATAGTATGACATGAAAGGTTCTCTCACATAGAACGATTCTAGGTTGAAAGGCTATTCTCACTTAAAATGAATCTATGTCCTAGGACTATGACATGTGATGAGGCTTGTGGTGATTCCCCTGAATGATTTTTCCATGATAGGAATGTGTTGTTAGTTCCCTTACTCCTAATTAGTTAAACATGGGGAGTGTGAGGTGATTACCCTTCATATATGTGTGAGTCCCAAGGCAAGCGGTGAATACCCATTAGCCTTTAGGTTGATCATGGAGGCGATTACCTATGATCCATATGTGATGATGAGGAGGCGAATACCTACAGTACACATTAAAATTGATATGGAGGCGAATACCTATATCACCTTAAAATGGACATTGAGGTGAATACATATGACTCATTAACTTGTATGACTTGTGGAGACTCCCTTTATCCTTATAATTCATTAGTATGTGTGACTAGAGGTGATTAGCCTTATTTGTATGATTCCATGATATATATGGCTTGAGGTGATTCCCCTTGTATTTCATGATGAACTAAACATTTACTAGAGCTAGCAAGTTGACATTTCATAGTGAGTCATGTACTATCTCGCGCGGGTAACAAGTTTATCTATTTGTTATGGACCATCCTTTTGACTCTTAGAGTCTCTCTATAGTAACTTCTCTTACTTAAATCACGAGTCTTTTTCATTTTTTTATATAGATGTGTGACTAGCGTTGAACTTCTTTCCATTTTTGGAGATGAAAAGTATTATTGCATGATGAATTGATTGTTCATGGATATTGTGTTTTTTTTTGGCGAGGTTGTTTATTGTGTTGTTGTTTATAGGAAAAATGGATAGGCTCAAAAATAAAGGAAACTCTATCGAATTTTCGTAAAATTGTGTTAAAGATTGTTATGGAAGTTTCTTCCTTACCGCCGATTACGGTTCGAAATTGGTTTGTGATACAAATATAGAATAGAAATTCATGAGTTTTAACCTTCCTTTCTCTCAAATCTCTCCCCTCCCTTGTTCCCCAACATAGAGTTGCTTAAGGATTTTTTTAGAGTAACTGAATTCACGTTTTTCGAGTTCTATCTTAGTTGACACGATTATAGCGGCAGACATGCTGCTATAGAGGTGACCCCATAATGAAAAAATTTACACTATAGGGGAATGACACCAATCCGGTTAATATTTAAGTTCAAAGAGTTTTTTCGAGTACCTGAATTTTCTATTGATAGTGTATTTCAAAAAAACTTGGGACTCTAGTTGTGTTTTAAATAACGGTGGAATAAGTTGTTATAATAGAGAAGTAAATTACGAATTTCTAGTAAAATGAATTTTTGTAACAGCCCATATTCAAAAAGGCCAAAATTTCAGCTTTTTCAGATGTTGCAAGTGTTATGCACAGAGGCTAACCACGGCATATGGATTGAACCACAGACCATAGGTGGGTCCATGGGTTGGCCACCCTACAAAGTCACTTGAGGCAAAGGACCAAGGCTTGACCTATGGACCGTTGGTCAGACCATGGTCTGTGGTTAGGGTCTGTGGTTCAATACCCAAAATGGTGGTCTCTGATGACCAATGAAGGTCCACCAGAACGGACCGTAGGTTAGACCATGGTCCATCAACTGGGGTCTGTAGATCAACCCAAAATCTTTGTAATTACCGATGGAGGTGCAGGACCGACCGTAGGTCCATCCACGGTTCGTCGGTCGAGGGGCGTCTGTGGCAGCTGGCAATTATTTTTAGGGGCAGTTAGATCTTTTTCTAACTAATTAATTCTTACACTATGTAATTTTTCCTAAGTCTAGGACCTCTATATAAGTCTTTTTACCCCCAAATTAGACCCATTTACTTCATTCTTCCAAATTTCCAAAAGAAGATCAAATCTCCTCCCAATTATTCTATCTCTAGAACAACAAGAATCCAACTAGGGTTTCAAGCTAAGTTCTAAATTCCTCCATTGAAGATAAGCAATTGGACTTGAGGAATGGTAGTTTTCATCCATGAATCTCTTCCATTCATGGAGACCCCAAATTCCTCTATTTCAAAAAGGTAGAATTCCCCAAATTAGCTAGGGTTTTCTTCAATCACCATGGGTTCTTTTGATTATTGATATTAATGATTGGATTATGTTTTAATATGTTTGAATAGATTATTTACAATGCTTTTATGATGTTTCCCCAGGAACCTATGCAAACCCCCATGTTTTCCAAATTGTGATCATATAATGTGGGTGTTGATTATAAAAGGGGAGTTTTATGATCTAAAGCATGAAGTGATAGAATCACATGAAGTTATGATATAATCTTTATCTAATTCTTGAAATCTAGATTTTGTAATTGAAAGTAATATTTGAACCTTGAAAGGTAAAAGTGTAAGTTTATGCATGACCTTATGAAACCTATGTAAATGTGTAAGGGTGTTTTGAGAGTAAAGTGCCATATAATGATGTTTTATGTTGTGTTGTGAAAAGGTATTCACATAAACACATACTTGCATGATGTGAAAGTTTTTCTCACATAATATGGGTTATTAGGTTGAAAGGCTATTCTCACCTAATTGAATCAAAAAGTAAGAGTTATCCTAATGAAACTAGCTTGGCTTGGTTGTCCAGGGACACCTTTCCATGAATTATAAGAATAAGTAAGAATTAACTATTTTGTGGAAATTATGCTTAACACCGAGTGGATATTGATGTGAGATGGAAGCTCTCCCGTTAGTAGAGGCCGGGTTTCTATAAGCAATCTCTTGAGTTGGAAGTTCTCCCGTTATTAAAGGTCGGGTTTTTAGTAACAATATCCTTATCCCATAAAATATGTACCCCCATAGGATGATTAGCTAGTGGATCCACTTAAGCTAGAAGTTCATGGTTCTACCTTAGGCAAGTAGAACAACCTTTTTCAATGTTGGAGACACCGGGGGATCATGTGATAGCTCACATGGTCTCTATGTCGGTTAAGGCTAATTTTCCCACAACAAGACTAAAAGTGAACTAAGGTTACTTCAAGATGTATCTCATATGTATTCAAAGCTTTAAAGAGTGTTGTTACCTTGAATTGACCATGATTTAATGACTTATGTTCTCTAACCTTATTGTATCAAGTTTTACTTGGTCAATTGCATATCATGAAATGAAATGTCCATTCTTAGCATGTTTTAAATTTTTTTATACATAGCTATCATACTTAGTGCATTTTTGTAGTAACGCATACTCTTGCCTACATTTTACCCAAATGTAGGGTCCAACAAACAGGATTCCCAATATTGTGGCTAGAGCTTGGACTTGAGTGTTCCTGATCTTGGTGAGTCCTCATGGTTCGAGGACGGATTTCATTGTTTAAGTTTCTTTCTTGTATTTCCTTTTTGGACATGATGTATGGGCTAGGTCCAATTTCATTCTATTGTATTAGATGGCTATGATGAGATATGAGTTTAGACTTCCACTTTTCGTTATAAAAAATATTTTAGACTTGGACTATTGTCTTACTCTTATGGTTCTATTTCTGATGTTATGAGAAGCTAAGTGGTTTGTATGGAGTCCTTCGGGGTTCTGTTCACCATTTACATCTAGGGTGTACTGATGAGTCCGAGATTTGGACTCATTTAGGGCTTTATTAACAATGATTTAGTGTCCTCAAATACTTATTTTGTGCCAATAACTGATGTAAAACTCTTGATTTCCAGGTATAGGGATTTAGGAACAAAGCAAGAACACTAATTTACAAAAAGTAACAAAGTGAGTTGAAAGAATGAAGAAAAGCAAGCCGGGTGATCGCCCAGTCTACTTGGGGAGTCACCGAATGGCTTTTTGACCGCCTAAAGTTCCAGTGTGCCAAGCCCTGAAGGAGAAAACCAAGTTGGCGAGAGAAAGGAGCAGTTGGCCGATCGTCGAGTGGTTCCGCAATGTAGTGTTAGATTGCCCAAAGTTATAGACCTTGAGGACGCTGAAGGCCAAGGCAAAAGGGCGAGGGAATTGACCAAAGGGCGCCTCGCCGAGTGGATCGACGAGTCCGACTTACTTAATCGAATGGCTCTTCACAACATATTTTTGGCGACTATAAATACATGTTTGAACATTTAGTTGAAGAGAGAATTTTCATATCTAAACTTTCAAGAAATCGAATTGTGATTATTCTAAGTATTGCAACAAGTTTTCTCTAGTTTTTCATAAGCATTGGAGAATTGAAGTTTTTCACTTTTGAGAAATTGGAAGTGGGTCCTTGAGATTCTTCGAAATGGAACATTGTAAGAACATAATCAATCTTACCCAGTTGTAACGATTTTTATCTTTCTATGATGTCTAGAAAATATCCCAATTTTTGGGGTGTAATTATGTGATTATGAGCGTATTTAGTTTATGGGTATTGCTAATTTTAGCCTAAATTTTGTTTAGAAGTGAGTTCGATTAGTAATTGTGGTTTAATTTAAGAATTGTAGTTGCAAATGCAGTTCTATCCTTGTGTTGGTTGCTTGCTCAAGAGAGAGGTCTTAAAACTAAGCTTATTGATTGATCATCAGTGGGTATTGGGTTGACATGGGTTCAGCTCGACAAAGTGAATCCTAAACTCAATCCTACACATTCAGCTCGAGAGAGTAAATGGACTAAGGTATGGGTTGGTCTTATTTTGCTTGGTTGTTGATGTTCGAGACAAATCAAATTGATTCGGGGTAAATTGTTCAAGAGAAAATTTATTCCCTCTATGGCTTTGCTTACTCACTAATAAACAATTATTTTCTAACAATTGCAATGACACATTTGTCTATATTAGCTTATAATCGAATCATATCCCAAGAACCTGTCTCATTATTGTTATTTCGTATTGATTTCCATTGTTTGTTGTTGATAATTAAAACAAAAACCCCCTTATTTGACATTTGTGTCACCCCCTGATTTGAAATATGTTTTTATTCGATAAAATCTATTCCTATGACTGATTTGATCATATTCGTACTTCCCAATTGATTCTCAAACACGTACCGCTCCATGTGGGATTCGACCCCAACCCATTTAGTTGGGTTTTATACTGACTGGCGATCATTGACACATAGAATTGGATGAAGTGTCCTTGAAACGTTTATCAAATTGGCGCCGCTGCCGGGGAGGGGTGTTGTTTGAGATTTTTTTGTGAAGTTGAATTTTGTTCTTTTTAGTCATAGTTCATTCTACTTACTTTTAGTTTATGTTTGTGTGTTGTTGTTTTGAAACAGAGGATATGAGTGTGTGTCAATGGAAGCAATGATAGCCAAGTGGGCCACCATGATGACATCAGAAATCTAAATGATGTCAATGAGCCGAATGCTAATGACCCTAATATTGTTGGTCGAGTTGGTGTCATTCGCTTGCCTCTCACTTAAGGGAACATTGTGTTCCACATTACAGGTACCATGTTGCAACTCTTGCAATTGAAAGGGTTGTTTGGTGGGTTGGCTCATGAGGATCCCCATGAGCATATAAGAAACTTTTTGATGTTTGCGGACTGTTCTCCTTCCAGAACATATCCCAAGAGTCGGTCCGATTGAGATTGTTCCCATTTTCTCTAATGGGAGAAGAGTGCAAGTGGTTGGCTGAATTTCAAAGAGACTCCATCACTTCATGGTAAGAGCTTGTCACCGTATTTCAAGTGCAATTTTTCCCTCCTTCGCAAATGATAACACTTAGGGACAGCATTAAGAGTTTCAAGTGTTTGGAGGGTGAGCCAATCCATGAGACTTGGCTAAGATTCAAGAAGTTGTTACTGCAATTCCAAACTCATGATTTGCCCGACAACGTTTTGCTGCAATATTTTTACCGAAGCTGTCACGACCCAGGAGCACCCCCTAGTTGTAACCGGCGTACTCGACCTCGAAAAGGTCTAATACAAGCCTCTTAGCATTCATTCATCGCATAGACACTAAAACCATAAGGAATTAAAAACTTTCTTTACCAAGAAAACATTTCATAAAAAAAAAAAAATAGCAAGCGGAAGACTTTCTAGACATTATACATGATGTCTCAAAACCATCTAATACTTTAGAGTACAAAGTTCGGGACTAATCTCATACACAACTTAAACAATACTAAAAAGACGTAAAAGAACATATGGGGTTTTGTCCTCGAATATATGAGGACTCACCAAGTCTTCATCTTCAACACTTAGAAACCTATCAAATAGCCATGACATGTCATCATCTCCAAATCCCTACACTTTAGTCCAAAAAGGGAAAGAAAGGGGTTAGCACAATTAAGTACTAAGTATGGAGACCATGCAAAAACATGCCAAAAAGGATATTTTCAAGGAAGTAAATGCTTTCATATCATTTGATAAAACCTTTCCTTTACAAGTATAAGAGACATAATACAAGTCAACATTAACATATAAGACCATAGCCAACCATACATATACTCAACATATGTCCATATACAACCCATGCTTAACTTTAAAAGAACACATGTGATTTCATTACCATAGGACCTCTACCTAATATAACCTTAAGACACACTTGAGTGAGACAAGAAGTGACCGCCCATACAACCTCTTCAAGCACACTTGAGTGTTCCTCAAGATTACCTTAGATAATGACATTGCCTTTACAACATAACATCAATAGACCAACATTCTTTAAGAAACCATTTTGGAGACATTCAAGCACATAAGGGGACTTTCACATAATAGTCGTTAGACTTAGGGAACTCACTTTAGTATCTTCAAAGCCTACTCGTGCCATGTGTAGATAGCATCCCATACTACTACCTACACGTTGTAGAACCTATCCAATAACTAGAGTGCACATCCCACATGATGGGAATAGGCATAACCGACATAGACCATACTAGCTAGGTATGGAATCCGGAGTCTATCCTACTCCGTGGAGGTTGTTCTACTTGCCAAAGGTAGAACTAGTAAGCAACCCATGTAGGCACATGGTTTAGGGGATGTCCAAGGAAGTTCATTGTGCCTAATCTCATACTCAACTAGGCCACCTTCCCAACCACATCCACTCGGTGCTAGCCTTGTTTCCCATAGAGTATTCAATCACATATGTACTTAGAGAAGGTTCCTTTTCTAGTTCAACCAACTCATAGTACCTCTTCCCAAGAAAGGCCCCATTTCTTAGTCATGGCCAATCAAGGTTCATAAGGATAGCTCATTTGACTTTCTTAGATAAGGATTATCATGCCGTTCCGGCTCCATCCATCTCTAAGTCTATCATCTCACTCAAGAAGGGAACTTCGCCCTAAGGCCCATCCTTCAAGGTTATACATTTACATAGGAAAGCCAGACTTATGAAAGGGCACCATTTCTTAGTTCTGCCGATTCAAGTCTTGGCCTAGAATTCCTCTTTTAGCATTTATAGAAAGGGCACCATTTCTTAGTTCTGCCCATTTCACACATTCATGCATTCAAGACTATAAGTAACAAGGAGGGACACTTTAGTCTACCAACCAAGTCACAACATTTTCATTTAAGGATACTTCATAATCCAACATCATTTCATATATACATCATGAGAAATCATACTTTAACTCATAATGCTATCCACTTTACATAGGATCATCACAAGATCACATAAAACTCATTCACATCATACCTTCACATATAGCTTCATATAAAACTCATTCACATCATACCTTCACATATAGCTTCACATAAAACTCATTCACATCATACCTTCACATATAGCTTCACATAAAACTCATTCACATCATACCTTCACATATAGCTTCACATAAAACTTTACATATAGCTTCATATAGGACTTTACATATAGCCTCATATGTGTATAATAATACAACAATATAATAACATTCACATAATGCCCTTCATGGCCTCAATTCACAATAATACAACAAATAACCACCTCCACCAAAGGTGGATCAAACCAACCAATAACAATTATATTAATACTAAGAGATCAAGCCATCTTACCACCCTTTTCAAAGGCCATAAGCCACAATACTCAATTCCATGCCAATTATACAATATTTATCAAGTTTGATCAACTTACCCTCTTTCCATGGCTATCTTCATCATCCTCATATTCCAACAATTAACAATACAATAACAATGATAATAAAAACATTCAACTTTACAAGCTAAGCTAAGCATAAGCCAATAATCAACATGAAGACCAATTCACAATTGTCCATTCAAGGCTAACATCCCACATCCTTCAATTCACTAACAATCCTTAACAATTCCACATAGATAAATACATATATGAACAGTCCACAACAATCTACACAATAATCGTCCATCAATTACACAAAATCAATACACCCACTTTAGGCCAAATTTAGAGAATTTGAGAAGATATGGGTTCATGGGGATTTCTTTCTAAAAACCATTAATAATCATTAATAACCATATAAATCATCATTTAAAACCTTTTTATGCAAGCACCCATGCTAGAAACGAAATAGGTTTTTGTGTGTATTTGAAAAACCTTGAAAACCTTTTGATTGGGTTCCTTGAAAGAAAGAATAATCAAGGATAAGGATCCCCATACCTCTAAGTTGAAAACCCACGAAAATTGAAGAAGAAGCACTCGAAATCTTCAACCCTAGCTCCAACTCCTCTTCTTCCTTGAGTTAGAGAGAAATATTTGAGAGAGGGAATGATTTTGGAAATTCTAAGAGGAGTGACTTAAATGAAAGGAATTGGGTCATAAAAAGGTCTTATAGTTGCTAGGAAAGGAAAAGAATAGCATAGGGTCAATTTTGGAAAAGGACTAAGGACCCATAAAGTCTTGACATAAAAATGTTCACTAAACCCGTCTAAACTCGTCCTTTTGGACAGTGCTTCACTATTTCGGGCATAACTTTTTACTCCAAAGTCAGAATTGGGCAAACTCGGTGGCGTTGGAAAGAGGACTCAGAGACCTTTAATTGGATAGGTAAAGGTCCACATAATTAATTTTGAGCTAAAAGATATGACCATTTAAAGTTGACCCTTACAACTCACTAGTTCAAATAACAAGTTTCCGGACGTCACGGTCATTTCTCATCATGTCATCAAGTTCTCAACTCCAAACTCACATGTGAGGCTCTTGTTTCACTAGTTCGTTTTTAGGGTCGTTACAGAAGCCTTGATTCGGTGAACAAGGGAGTAGCTGACCAACTTTCTCCGAGAGGTTTGATGCAACAACCTTACGTTATAGCAGCCCAACTCTTGGATGGTATGACCAAAATTAACCGAGCATGGTACACCTGCGAAGATCAGGTATCCCCTCTCACTTTTAAATTGCTAAAGGAGCAGCTTGAGAAAGATCAAGAGAGGGACCAAAACATGGCAAAGATCATGACCCAACTTGACATTTTGTATCAAAATGTCATGGGAACTGGTACTAGGAGTGTCAATGTTGTAGGTGTTGGGTGTGTAAACCCCGAAGATGCCAAGTTTGAAGCATTGTATAATAAGGAGGTGAACTTCCTAGCCAACCAAGGAGATGGTTATCGTGTAAACTACCCAAGACAGGGTGGAAATCAAGGTTGGAACAAGGACGGAGAGATCGTGATAGAGAGTGGAAGGATCGTAACCCCACTTGGAAAGAAAGAGATGAGGAGAAGGATAAGTATATTCCTCCCCACGAGCGTCAAGAACCCAAAGATTTTGAGGGTGGCCGTTTTGAGGATATGCTCTCTCATATTCTTAACAAGGTTGAAGGGTCCGATAAAATTTTAAAGGAAATGAAGGAAGATGTATCAACTCTTAGCCAGACGGTTACTTCTCACTCTGTCTCTATCAAGCAGTTGGAGACCCAAATGCATCAGATTTCATCTCATTTAAACCCGAGATAGCAAGGGGGGTTGCGTAGTGACACTATGGCAAACACCAAGAATTAAGTTTTAGTGAGGACTTTCGTTGTGCCACGACGTTAACTAAGGCACTGCTTGGGAGGCAACCCAAGTTTTTATTTGCTTTCTTTTTATTTTAGAAATAATCATGTGTTGATTTTGCAGGTTGAAGTGTAGAATGTATTTGAAAAGTGCAGGTTGGCAAGCAAAACGCCTAGTCGGCAACTCGCCGAAACGGTTGACGAGCCTGACTTTGTCTGCCATTTCGACCCCCATATTAACTGGAGGTCTTGTAAAAATTGGTGAGGAATGTGACCACTCGGCGTGTCACTGAGTGGTTGGGCGAGCAAAATTAATGTCACCGAAAGGGCCAGAACTGGACGGTTTATAAAGGCCAAAGGTTTAAAATTTCAAACTCTTTCACATTCCCTCACTTTTTAATTTCCCAAGATCACACCCGCATTATAATTTTTTTACATTCTTACCGCTCTTTAGTCGTTCATTGTATGTTCGTAGTTGGAAATCTTTGTCTCCTAGAATTTCAAATCTCGTATTTGACATTAAAGGTTGGTTTTCCGAACCCGGAACATGTATTTAGTGGTTTTTACTCAATTTCAATTGTATTATTCTTAATGATGTTTGTTGGGCCTCTCTATATTCGTATAAGTGTGTTTGCCTTCCTTTTTTAATTTCGATATTATGCCGTAAATTGCCTATATTGTTGATTACCCGACTTTCATGCTTTAAAAAAATTGATCTAACTTGTTGGGTTGTGCTAAATTATTCTTGGGTCTAGTCGGGTGAAGTCTGAGTAACCCATAATTGTACTCAATGATGCACTTTGCCCGATGATGGAGCGTTTGACGTCATTCTTAAGGGCGTAAGTCGTCAAATGGCCAATTTCAGCCAAACTGGGAGAAGTCTAAGTACCCCGGGGTCATGGGTCTTACGAGACAGAGTCTAATTGTGTTAGTGTATGTTTTGATTTTGGTTTTGGGGGCTGCGGGGTTTATTTTGGGAGTTGGGGTAAAAAGTAGGCACGTTGGGCAGTTTGGCGAGCTGGGTTGAGCTCGTCGAACCACTCGGCAGTTCGCCGAATCCCCTTTGATCGCCTTTAATTTCATGCTAATGTTAAGTTTTGGTTCAGTGAGTTTTGGCGAGAAGCCTGAGTTCACCGAGTACACTCGACGACTCGTCGAAAGTCTTCTTTGATTGTTGTTTCTGCGCTCCTAACCCCTAAAATACACTGTAGCTTTCGGCAGGATTGTTTGTGCCCCCCAAATGATGTCGATGATTCACCGAGAGTCCCCTCCCATCGCCAACGTGCTAATTTTTCTAGGAATCATTAATTCTTCTTCTTCTCCAAATATCTTTTCCCATATTATTTGTTTTAATTCTATAATTTCTATATTTCTTAATACATACAAGATTAGTATTTTATAATTTAGTATCATTTCATCATGTAAGAGGATATTCATGATTTTTTAACCATAATTCCCTCATACCATATGCATAACAAATGATCTATATTAGATTACTATAAACTAGATTATTTTAACATGTTTCCCTATCACTGTTAACATCGTACTTTCAAAGGTAATTACTTCCTAACAGCGCCTCAACTATGTTTACTCCCCTCACGGCTTCATGCCTATGGTTTCAACCTCAGGATGGCATAGTGGAAGTTTTTCCTTTTTTCCTCATGTTAACAAACTAAAAGACATGCTCAAATAATTCTAGTATATAATAACTAATATAAACTTATTTAATTATGCTATGATATTCAGGAATTAATAGATTTAGCTATGCATAATCATAAATGTATGTACCTGTGTAGTATCTGCAATATTTTGATCCATAGCTTAACTGAAACTTTAGATTTTTATTGAGAGAATATTTGTTTACAAAAGGGCTGTGCTTTCCGTGTAGAAAGTCTTGCCTCTATATGCCATTATGGCTACCTATTTATACACATATAAGTAACCTTACTATGGTTACTTTATTCCTACTATGATTACTTTACACCTAACTATAGTTATTCCTACTTTTGTACATATTCCTACTTAGACTAACACGTTGCTTCTTTACATCTGTACTACTTTACAAAGTCAACAAAATGACAAACAACTTTACTTTACATAATATTTCTAGCTTAACACGTTACTACTATCTCTTCTTTTCATAAAGTAGCTCCACTTAGCAAAGTAGCTCCACTTATAGCTTTTTCTTTTTATCTTGTCGGTTTTGTCACTCTCTTGTTTTTACTCTAGCTGCACATCTGGGATCACATTATCTTCGCCTTGACATTTGGAACATTGATGATCCGGATATTTATGGCCAATAGTTTTGCAGTATCTGGTCATTATTTCTGAAGAGATAAAATCCTTCCTTATAGCTCTTGTTGTAGGTTGCTGCTCAGGTTTTAGTAGACTTAGTGCCCATTGCCTGAGTTCTTCCATATCTGATGCTCTAAATTCTCGACAATTTGAATATATCATTGTTTGTTCTCTTGAATAATAGCTCCATATTGAATTGTTGTTTAAATAATTTGATGTTAACTCATTTAGGATAGTAGCTATTCCAATAATCCTTTTCCCTACATAGAATGCTGGTATCTCTACTTTTTGTATCTCCTCTTGCTCCTCTATTTTTTCCGGTATAATCATTTCTCTAGTTAGTCCAATTTTTATGACTTGTATAATCGGTTTTATTTCGTCGTAAAGTATTTCTGCTGGTGCTGAATAAAACTTTATATAAAACAAAGTTCCTTTAGTTATTCTCTTGTAGTTCATGAATGCTTTATGTAACTCTGGTATCGTAGCTATTTCATCTCCGGTTTGGGTATATACTGTGTTCAATAATCCATAGTTATAGCAAGTTGCTATTAGGTTTGCATTTGTCTTAGGTAGAGCAATTAGTTTATTATATCCTTGCAAAGTTTGAGTAATATAATCTTCATGTGGATTTTGGGTAGTTTTTGATCTGGGGTTTTTATTTAAGAAAGTTTGTATTTTGTGGATATTTTCTATATAGGCTCTGGTTATGTGGTTGTAGATTCTCTTGTCCTGGCCCAAGCTGTCTTTGTAGGTATTTATTTGTGGTGGTATGAATAAGGGGTTTTGATATTTGGGTACAAATGGTTTTTCAAATATCTTATTCATATTTGTATTAACATATCTTTTTTCTCCTTTTGTAGATGATGTGCTACCTGTAGCTGCATGTAACAAATTGTTAGTTTGGGTTTTTCGGTGTTTCCCATCGTCACCTTCTAGTTCTGGAATTTTCAAGTCTTCCGATCGACTTAGCTCCGCATGTTTACCGTCATGCTGCTGACTTTTCATTTTTTGTATCTCTTTGTCCATATTATCTATCTTTGTACAAAGCATTGCTATAGCATTGAATATTTTTTCATCTTTGTCTAGATCCGTCTGTGTAGCTTTGTCTTGATATGTAATCTGCAATAACATTTTTGTTAGTGCTTATCACTTCTATTGTAAATGTAAAATTTTGTATATTTAATACTAGTCTTCGTATTTCTTTTGTTGTAACTGAATCTTGTATCTTCCTTGTAATCCACCATTTTACCTGCGTATTATCTGTTCTTACAATGAACTTATTATATACAATATATGGTTCAAAAGCTAATAAACATTTATATAATGCATATAACTCTTTTCTATTTATTTCCCATTTTATTTCGGGATTTGTAAATGTTCCTGAATAATATCTACAATGATGTTCTATTTTTTCTTTATCATATTTATATTTTAATACTCCTCCATAGCTTATTTCACTAGCATCTGATTCTACTATATATATGAATTTTTTATTTTCGTCTGGAAAGTATAATTTTGGTAAATTCCTACATAGTAATTTTATTTTTTGTATCTGGTTTTGATCTTTTTTATCAAAATAATATTCTACATCTTTCTTTAATTTTTTATGTAAAGGCTTAAGATTTTCTGCTAGATTAGGTATATATTCTCGTACTTGGTTTACCAATCCTAAGAATGATTGTAATTTCTTTTTAGTATCTAGTTGTTCCTCAGAATTTATTATTTTTTGTACTATATGGTTTTGCATCTTTATACCATTCTTATCTATTTGTATTCCTAAGAATTCTATTTGGGTTTTCATTATCTCTGCCTTTTTCTTACTTAAACTTATTCCTGAGTGTGTTATTATATGTATAAATTTTTCTAACAATCTTATATGTTCTTCTTCTGTTCGTGAGTACAATAATATATCATCTATGTATACTATACAATTTTCTAGTTGGTTAAAATAATTATCCATAAAATGTTGATATCTACCTGGTGCATTTTTATATCCAAAAGGTAGTACATTCCATTCATAAAATCCTTGTGGTACTGTAAAAGCTGTTAGTTTCTTAGATTCTTCTTCTAACTTTAGATGGTAAAATCCTGATTTACAATCAAATTTACTAAAATAGTTATAACCTTGTATTTGTCTTACTTTTAGTATTTTGTTTGGTATGGGGTAATTATATGTTTTTGTTTTTGCATTTAAATTTCTATAATCAATGACCATACGACTTTTTCCTCTTTTTTGTTCACTATGTTTGTTTACGATAAATGCTGGACTTGTATGTTTACTGTTGCTTTCTTGGATATATTTATTTTCTAATAGTTCTGTTATGTGCATTTTAAATTCTTTTAAATCTTCAAAATTATATTTTAATGGTTTTTGAGTGATTATGCTATTTTCATCAATTAGTTCAATTTTTACCTTTGTTTTATGTTTTTCCCATCCTTTTAGAGGATCTTCGCTGTATAACATATCTAATTTTTCTTGGATCAATTTTAATTTATCTATTGAAAATATTATCAATTCTATATTGTGAGTGTTTTCTTTTATATTTTCTAATTTTTGAGTGATTTTTTCACTTCCTTTAATCCATGGTGTGGTTTTCCTATTTTTATTAGTAACTCTTTTTGCTCCTATTTTTTGTTTACATGGTGTAGTAAACCACCAATGTGTCTTTGTTATTATATGTGGATATAATTTTTCTAAAAATGGCATGCCTAAGAGCATATCCTTGTTTATGAACTCATAACTATATATGTCTTCGATAGTTAATATTTTATCCCATATTTGTAACTTTATATTTTTTGCTTTATATGTTATCATGCTTCCTTCATTAATAAATCCTGTTACTACTATAGGTGTTTTTAATTTTTCCCATTTTTCATCTGGTAGACAATTATGTTTACACATATTTGCCTCTGCTCCTGTATCTAACATTGGGGTGTAGTATCTATTATAATAACCTTCTACTATTATTTTTGCAAGTATGTAAATTTTCATAGTGTTCTCTTAATTATAATCTTTTTATTTTTATATGTTATTGTTAATTGTGTAGTTTCTAAATTATACGGTTTCATTTCTTCTAACCATTTTATTCCTAATATTATATTATCTTCTTGATATATTTTGAAATCTATTAATATCATTATTCCTCCTATGATTATTTCTTTTTGAGCTGTTTCTTCTATATGCAATAATTCTTTTGGTAATTCAGGGCATACTTGTTCTTTAGAGATTATTTCCTCTTTTGATATTAATTCTCTAGGTATTAAATTTTCTTCTTGTCCAGTATTTATTATGATAATATGCTTTCTTTGTTCTATTATTCCTGTTATATAGTAATGGTATGGCTCAATTGCTTTTATCCTTTGATATTCTACCGATTTTCTTGTGGGTTGGGATATTTCATTATCTTTATCTATATTTTTTATTCTTTTTGATGTACTTATTCTATCACTTACTATTTCTAAATCTTCTTCTATGCCTATTTCCTTATAACTATAATCATTATTATCTATTACCGTTACAATTTTTTCAAAAGGATTTTCTATTTTTATTTTATTAATCTTATTTTTTGCTGTTATCTTATGTTTTGTTGTTAATACATATAGGTTTTTACAGCGGGCTGTAAATATTTTACTTCCTGGGGCTAACTCTATTCCTGACATTTTCCAATATAGTACTAATGATTTATCTATGTTTTTATCATTTATTGCGACTGAATAATTAGCACTTATTATGAATTTAAATTTTTGGTATATCAAATTTCCTTTTACTGCACTTATTATGCTTCTTTCTATTGGTTCTATTATTCTATCATCTGCTAAATATATTTCTATCGGTGTATCTATCCCTTCTCTAAAACAGGCTTTTATTAATATTTCTGTTCCACCTAAGTGTACGTATTTTATGGGATCTTTAGCTTTAATTTCTTGTATTTCTTTATTTATTATTCGTTTATTTATTATAGGTATTCTTGCTTTTCCTTGAGTATATTTACAATCTATTATATGTTCTTTACTACATAGTACTCTTCTTTTTGTCTCTTAAATATATTTCTTATTAATGGTATCTGGAATATTTTTTCTACGCTAAGATCTAATTCTTTTCCTTTTATTTGTTCAAATATGTTGACATCAAATATTATTTTTTGTTCTGTAGATTCTTCATCTGTATATTCGTTTTTATTTATTATTTTTACTTCTCTTTCAGTCATTATTATCCTCTTCTATTTCATTTTCAGATAGGTTGTTCTCAATTTCGAATTCGTATATGCTGTCATCGCTATCAGGTTCATAATCTATGTGATCTATTTGTGTATATATTTCTTCATTGATTATTATTTCAGATATTTGTTTTCTTTTTGGATCTTTAGGTAATTTGCAATCTTTAGCTAAATGTCCTAATTTTCCACAATTATAACATGTACATTCTGATAGTTTTTTCTTAGGTCTAAAAGGTCTTTTTGCTTTAGTATTTTTTACATAATATCTTCTTCTTGGTCTTTTATACTTATATTGGGATTTAAATTTTTTATATTTTCCTGGTTTTCTATACTTCTTTTTGTAATAATTATCATTACATCCAAATTGGGGTGCTATCTTATCTTTACAACATGCTAAGTTTTTAATTATTGTTTTTTCCATTTTCATTTCTTCTCTATATTTTTCACATATTTCTGAATACCATTTTTGTAAGTATCGTATTCTTGCTCCAAGTGTATCTTGCAATCCTGCTTCATTCCAATCTTTTATTATTTTAGAACTAAATGGTTCTGGTAATTTTGTAAAATATAATTTCCTTATTTCCTTTGCTTCTTCTGTATTATATGTTCCTTTATAATAATATTCTCTAAATACGCATGTGTATTCATCTATGTAACACATATTACATATGGATAATTTTAACATTAAATTCCTATTTAACTGTTTTTCTTTATTCTGTTCTTCTACTTCCGTAGTCGTACTACTGAATTCATTTCTTATAGCTATTTCGTATTTATTTAATATATCAATTGGTGTAGTTGCAATTTCTCCATCTATTTTCTTATTACTTCTTAGGGTTTTTATACTTTCTTCTACTAAATTTTGTAACCATAGTTTTACCGTTCCTATAAATGTTCTTTCTATATATCCTGGTACTTCTGTCATTCCAATTTTGTTATCTATTAGTTGTTTTGATATGTATCCTACCCATAGTTGTATTGTTTTATTTATGTCTGCTACACAGTCTAAATCTAAAAAACCATTATTTCGTGATGTTGTAGATGGAACAAAAGTAGAAGTTGAGGAATTACGAGTATCAGAAGGAACAAAAGTAGAAGTACTTGAAGCCCTAGGGGCCGTAGTAGGCAAAGGTGCCTATGTATGTGATATGTCTGTATCATTAACCAGGGAAGAGTCCACCGGGGGTGCCTTCTTCCTCTCTGCCTCGCCTTTCATGTATTCCATCTCGATCCTCTCGATGTCAGTAGAAGATGTGGGAATCACTTCCATATCCTTTTTTTTATCATGCTTTCATGTGTATATGTGAAATCCTTTCACAACACAATAACAACATTGATACTTCACTCTCAAAGCATCATTAAAACATTTACATCAATTTAGTAAGAATATGTGTAATTTCATAAACTCATCCTTCATAATTCAAATCTACATCATATCATATTATGGCTTGGAAAACATGGGGTGTGCATGGGTTCATGGGGACTCATCTTAAAATTATGGAATATAACTTAATTCATGCATAATAATTCATGAAACAATCAAATAAATTGATATTGAAAAGAACCCATGGCATGCAAATAAATCCTAACTCAATTGGGGATTTTTAACTTTGTAAATTGGAGAATTTAGGAACTCCATGGAGGAAAGGGCTCCATGGATTAATATTATCATACCTCAATGCCAAAAACTTGCCCTAAATGGAGGAATCAGAGGCTTGAATTGAAACCCTCGATTGACTCCTTCTTCTTCAAGCTTTCTAGAGAGAGAAATATTCTGGAGAGGAAAACTTGTTCTTATTTTGGGAATTTGAGAGAATGATTTGAATTGGGGAAATTTTGGGGGTAAAGACACTTATATAAGGGTTTAAGTGTAGGGTAAAACGACATAGTATTAGGGTAGAATAATTAGGAAAATACTCAAAAGACTTTAAGAAAATAATTGTCGACACCCGTCGAAGGCTAAATCGACGACTTAGTGGTGATACCACGGACCATTCTGGTTGGTCGTTGTTTGGGGTAAAAGATTGGATTTTGGATCTTGAATGACAAGACCCACCCATGGACCGTGGTTCCAACGATGGGTCGTAGGTCTCAACTTTTGACCCTAGAATTTCTCTATGTCTGGGACTTACCTACGAGTCGTCGGTAGGACGACGGATCGTCCTAGTGAACCGTCGGAAAAGTATTAGAACTTGACATTTTTGGAAACCTGGACAAGCTAACAATGGAGTTGAACGTACTATGTTAGTCCATTGGCCATGGTGGCTCTGTCGAAACTGGCACAAGACCCTACAGAAAGCTGCAATCCTACATTTTTGAATTTGAGGTGTTAGAATATCTCCCCCTTGGGAACATTTGTCCTCGAATTGAATTCAAGACATCTTCAAGAAGGTAGGAACTTAATTTGATTGCCCAACATGAATGCAATTGCATAAATGCACATATCTGAGGAGGAAACATCAACTACAAGCTAAAGCATGCCGAAAACTTCGTATTCATGATGTGTATATGAAACTTATACTCAAATGCACATAAACAGTAGAAAAAAATGACTGATTTTCTCAAAATATAAGCTTTCCACGCACATTCATAAATGAGAAATCATGGGAATATCTAAGACACATGACACGAAAAGAGTAAACCATGAAGAGCTAAATACCTCAAGCTAGAGTAGGGGTAGAAGGAAAGAGATGAGGATAACGGGACATCATATCGGCCTCGGCCTCCCAAGTATAACCCTCAACAAACTAATTCCTCTAAAGAACTTTTATGGAAGCAATTTCTTTATTTCTCAACTGCTTGACTTGCCGGTCTAAAATCTCAACCAGAAGTTCCTCATATGATAGATTCTCCTTAACTCCCTAACCTTCTAAAGAAACAATGGATGTCTGATCTCCGACACATTTCTTCAAAAAGGATACATGGAAAAATGGATGCACCGATGCCAAGTCATTAGGTAATTTAAGTTCATAGGCAACCTTGTTAATTTGCCTCAGAATCTGATATGGGTCCACATATCGGGGACTAAGCTTCCCTTTTATCCCAAATCTCATTACACCTGTCATGGGTGAAATATTCAAGTAGACCCAACCATGAACATCAAATGCAAGGTCTCTTCTTTTAGCACTGGCATAGGACTTTTCTTGACTTTGAGTCGTTTCCAACCTTTCTCTAATACGTCAAACTTTCTCCATTGCCTCATGTACCAATTAGGGGACCTATCAAAATGACATCACCAACTTCAAAACTTGCATCTTGACTTGAGCTTCATTCTTCACAAAAGAACTCTAAAATTAACCAAGGGATATCCAGAATATCAACAAGCTACAACAACATAAGAAAAATTGATTAAAAAAACTTTGATGAGATGCATTCACCAAGAATCCAAATCTATACCGAAAGCACAAATTCAGTGACATAAGCTACCACAAATGGAGAAATTCTCTACCAAGAAGATTTATATTAGGTTTTAGGGTGAAAGAAGTTGTTGCAGAGTAACTAAACAAGCATGATGTATATCACTGTTTCAGCTATAAACCAGCAGGTTATTATTGTAGCAGGGGAAACAAACAAGTTATCACTTTTTTCTTCTCATCATTAATCCTTGTAGAAGCCAAACAATCTCAAACTGTGTGCCTACAATTGTACGTGTAGAAAATTAAAAAATAGAGATAAAAAAGGCAATGATCTGTTAAGCGATTCTAATGATACAGTTTTAGCTAGTTACTTGATCCTCTAAACCAGATCAAGGTGCAACTCAAATCTCTATTTTGCTGGACTTTATGCCGAGAGATTTTGTATATGGATGGAAAACATGATGTACAACAACAAAAGATATAAAAAAATTATCTTAATAACCCTGAGAGTGATGTCAAAGTTCTTTTTGCATCGATAAAGGCCTATTCATAAAGGATAAGTCTTATAGGGGGCGAGACATTTTGTATATGGCTAGGATGTTGTTATTGTGAGGCTGTAATGCGTTGTTACTTCTTTCCAGCCATTTATATCTTGTATTCTTATTCTTAGTGGACAAAACAGAACTTATATATGGTTGAATGTCTATACGGGTCGAGAGATTCTGTATATGGTCGAGTGTAATGGTTCTATAACTTATATATGCTAGCACATAAGAAGCAACAATTTCCAAGACATCTAAAAGGCTAAAACTGAATGCGTATTAGTTTTTCAATTTTTGTCTAGAGAAGAAATGACGCAAATATTAAAATAACTCGGAACAACTGAAGCATTTTAGATGTGGTAGCTATTACTACAGTTGTAGCTGCTAAACGGTTAAAACTCTAAGCAAATCAGTTTTCCAATTTCTGTCAAGAAAGAAACGACACAAACATGAAAATAACTCGGAACATATGTATAAAACAACTCTGTTTTATCAACAAAATCAGCACTATCCCAGCTTATGTATAAAGATTCATATATAGAATTATTGAATGTCTCATCCACTTCTTGATAAAATGTTAGGAAGAATCAACCTAACTTATGCAGGAAGGGAGTTGGTCATAGATTTTTGTCCTGCCAGCAAAAGTGATAAAACTCACTAAACAAAACTAACCTATATAGGTGATCAAACAGCCACCAGCTAAGAGAAAAAAAAATCACCAACAAAGAGCCTTAGAAGTGAAGAAATTCCTTTAAACACGATTAATCATCTAAGAGTTTAGATATACACTAAATGCTTAAACGACTATCCGCAAATAGAATTTTGTAAATTTTTACTTACTTGGTCAGCAAAAAAAGTCAGTGGTCACTCAAATGATACGGGTGATGTCATATGCGGGTTATGCAATTGTTGAGCAGCAAAGAGTTCTTTCATTCTTCTTATTTCTTTCAGCTTATCTTCTATGGTAGACAAGCGATCATTCAACGATTTGTTTTCCTCATTCAAAAATTTGTTTTTCTCTTGAGTTGAATGTAGCTCAGATAGTAATTAAGCCTTAGAAGAAGTGCCACCTCTCATGTCCTTTGCCTTTACTCCACCGCCAAAGCCAAATACATGGCTACGAGTTTGAGGTCCACAACACTTTTGTACAATCTCTATGGTAGGAAGAGATGGCTCAGCATTTAGTATTTCTTCGATTTGAGCCTGCAAAACATAAAAAAGTACATTTCATCCGATTCCATAATAATTTGAAGTAATTTACATATTGAATTTACCAAACGCACATGTTTTGCAATTGCTTGTAGTTCAACAAGCATGTTATCTTTCTAACAAGTCTCAGTGAATATAGTCGCCAAATTTGGTGGATGGCCATATTTTCTACCCTTTACATCAAAGAGAAACATGTCAAATAGAACTTCTTAAACATTTTATTTAGGAAAATTATTTTTCGATAATACCTGCTGATAAATAATCTCTCTAATAGGCCTGCTACCAATGTGATGAAACATCTTTAACATAGCTCAATTTTCTGCATTTCTATTGCTTCTCGCCTGTACTGGTATGTTAAAAAGCCATATCTAAGAAATATTACCAAGTTTAGAGATAGTTTCACATCTAAATATCACGATGAGTTGCAAAATGGATACTTGAAAGATATAGGCTATTAGATCTCTAGGTATACCTGGAAACTTTCAGAAGAAAAATGGTCCTTAACTAACCACTCCCATTCTTTCTTTTGCTCCTTTGATACGTGCCTGGTAAAAATCTTGCTTTATTTATATTCTTCCCCCTTTGGAATATTATTAAGAGCCTGAACAATTGGCTTATTCTTCACATAAGTAGCATGCAAGTATCCTCTCCATTTGTTCCATAACTCATTTATCCATCCAAATATATGATCGCGATGATCATTGAAGTCAACACTCTCAAATTTATCCTACAAAAGGAGAGTGAATATTGTGCGTCAACTATACAAAAACTATGTATAAAATTGAGAAAGAAAAATATGTTCAACAACGGTTAATGCTGGAAATATAAGAATAGTAAGTTCTGATTCATCAAGTTAAACACCGGATGGTAGTTACACCAGTGTATCTTCTTAGTAGATATCCTTCTTTTTATCTTTTTGGTTAGTTGATTAGATTCATGTAATAATTAACAGAGCACAAAAAAGATGAATATAAACATAAT